>CP139752.1:34364633-35736766 GCA_034370585.1 Fragaria x ananassa | reverse complement strand
CCTAAACCCTAAACCTAAAACCCTAAACCCTAAACCCTAAACCCTAAACCAACCCTAAACCCTAAACCCCCCTAAACCCTAAACCCTAAACCCCTAAACCCTAAACCCTAAACCCTAAACCCTAAACCCTAAACCCTAAACCCTACCCTAAACCCTAAACCCTAAACCCTAAACCCTAAACCCTAAACCCTAAACCCTAAACCCTAAACCCTAAACCCTAAACCCTAAACCCTAAACCCTAAACCCTAAACCCTAAACCCTAAACCCTAAACCCTAAACCCTAAACCCTAAACCCTAAACCCTAAACCCTAAACCCTAAACCCTAAACCCTAAACCCTAAACCCTAAACCCTAAACCCTAAACCCTAAACCCTAAACCCTAAACCCTAAACCCTAAACCCTAAACCCTAAACCCTAAACCCTAAACCCTAAACCCTAAACCCTAAACCCTAAACCCTAAACCCTAAACCCTAAACCCTAAACCCTAAACCCTAAACCCTAAACCCTAAACCCTAAACCCTAAACCCTAAACCCTAAACCCTAAACCCTAAACCCTAAACCCTAAACCCTAAACCCTAAACCCTAAACCCTAAACCCTAAACCCTAAACCCTAAACCCTAAACCCTAAACCCTAAACCCTAAACCCTAAACCCTAAACCCTAAACCCTAAACCCTAAACCCTAAACCCTAAAACCCTAAACCCTAAACCCTAAACCCTTAAACCCTAAACCCTAAACCCTAAACCCTAAACCCTAAACCCTAAACCCTAAACCCTAAAACCCTAAACCCTAAAACCCTAAACCCTAAACCCTAAACCCTAAACCCTAAACCCTAAACCCTAAACCCTAAACCCTAAACCCTAAACCCTAAACCCTAAACCCTAAACCCTAAACCCTAAACCCTAAACCCTAAACCCTAAACCCTAAACCCTAAACCCTAAACCCTAAACCCTAAACCCTAAACCCTAAACCCTAAACCCTAAACCCTTAACCCTAAACCCTTAACCCTAAACCCTTAACCCTAAACCCTTAACCCTAAACCCTTAACCCTAAACCCTTAACCCTAAACCCTTAACCCTAAACCCTTAACCCTAAACCCTTAACCCTTAACCCTTAACCCTTAACCCCTAACCCTTAACCCTTAACCCTTAACCCTAAACCCTAAACCCTTAACCCTAAACCCTAAACCCTAAACCCGATTAGTTTATACGAGTTCCGCTTGATTTCTGTTCAAAACCCCTTGCTATACCACAAGGTTTTTCCATTCAAAATTGAATGTTTTTATTCTGGAACCAAACTTTTTCTATTATCGACTCATCATTTTTAAATACTTCTCGTACTGACTGAACCCGAAAATCTCAATTCGATTAGTTTATACGTGTTCCGCTTGATTTCATCTCAAAACCCCTTGGTATAGCACCCGGTTTTTCCAGTCAAAGTTGAATGTTTTTATTTTGGAACCAAACTTTTTCTATTATCCATTCTTCATTTTTAAATACTTCTCAAACTGACTCAAACTTAAAATCTTATTTCGATTAGTGTATACGAGTTCCGCTTGATTTCATCTTAAAACCCCTTGCAATAGCACACGGTTTTTCCAGTCAAAATTCAATGTTTTTATTTTCGACCCAAACTTTTTCTATTATCAAATCATCATTTTTAAATACTTCTCGGCCTGACGGAACCTGAAAATCTCTATTCGATTAGTGTATACGAGTTCCGCTTGATTTCATCTCAAAACCCCTTGTTATAGCACACGGTTTTTCCAGTCAAAATTGAATGTTTTTATTTTGGACCCAAACTTTTTGTGTTATCAACTCATCATTTTTAAATACTTCTAGAACTGAGGGAACCCGAAAATCTCAATTCTATTAGTGTATACGAGTTCCTCTTGATTTCCGCTCAAAACCCCTTGCTATAGCACACGGTTTTTCCAGTCAAAATTGAATGTTTTTATTTTGGACCCAAACTTTTTGTGTTATCAACTCATCATTTTTAAATACTTCTTGAACTTACGGAACCCGAAATCTCAATTCGATTAGTGTATACGAGTTACGCTTGATTTCTGCTTAAATCTCCATGTTATAGCACACGGTTTTTCCAGTCAAAATTCAATGTTTTTATTTTGGAACCAAACTTTTTGTGTTATTAACTCTTCATTTTTAAATACCTCTAGAACTGACGAAACCCGAAAATCTCATTTCGATTAGTGTATACGAGTTACGCTTGATTTCATCTCAAAACCCCTTGCTATAGCACACGTTTTTTCCCGTCAAAATTGAATGTTTTTATTTTGGAACCAAACTTTTTCTATTATCAACTCTTCATTTTCAAATACTTCTAGAACTGACGGAACCCGAAAATCTCATTTCGATTAGTGCATACGAGTTCTGTTTAATTTCATCACAAAACCCCTTGCTATAACACTCGGTTTTTCCAGTCAAAATTGAATGTTTTTATTTTGGACCCAAACTTTTTGTGTTATCAACTCATCATTTTTAAATACTTCTAGAACTGACGGAACCCGAAAATTTCAATTCGATTATTGTATACGAGTTCCGCTTGATTTCCGCTCAAAACCCCTTGCTATAGCACACGGTTTTTCCAGTCAAAATTGAATGTTTTTATTTTGGACCCAAACTTTTTGTTTTATCAACTCTTCATTTTTAAATACTTCTAGAACTGACGGAACTCGAAAATCTCAATTCGATTAGTTTACACGAGTTCCGCTTTATTTCTGTTCAAAACCCCTTGCTATAGCACAAGGTTTTTCCATTCAAAATTGAATGTTTTTATTCTGGAACCAAACTTTTTCTATTATCGACTCATCATTTTTAAATACTTCTCGTACTCACTGAACCCAAAAATCTCAATTCGATTAGTTTATACGTGTTCCGCTTGATTTCATCTCAAAACCCCTTGCTATAGCACACGGTTTTTCCAGTCAAAATTGAATGTTTTTATTTTGGAACCAAACTTTTTTTATTATCAACTCTTCATTTTTAAATACTTCTCAAACTGACTCAACCCGAAAATCTTATTTCGATTAGTGTATACGAGTTACGCTTGATTTCATCTCAAAACCCCTTGTTGCACACGGTTTTTCCAGTCAAAATTCAATGTTTTTATTTTAGACCCAAACTTTTTCTATTATCAAATCATCATTTTTAAATACTTCTCGGCCTGACGGAAACCAAAAATCTTTATTCGTTTAGTGTATACGAGTTCCGCTTGATTTCATCTCAAAACCCCTTACTATAGCACACGGTTTTTCCAGTCAAAATTGAATGTTTTTATTTTGGACCCAAACTTTTTGTGTTATCAACTCATCATTTTTAAATACTTCTAAAACTGACGGAACCCGAAAATCTCAATTCGATTAGTTTATACGAGTTCCGCTTGATTTCTGTTCAAAACCCCTTGCTATACCACAAGGTTTTTCCATTCAAAATTGAATGTTTTTATTCTGGAACCAAACTTTTTCTATTATCAACTCATCATTTTTAAATACTTCTCGTACTGACTGAACCCGAAAATCTCAATTCGATTAGTTTATACGTGTTCCGCTTGATTTCATCTCAAAACCCCTTGCTATAGCACACGGTTTTTCCAGTCAAAATTGAATGTTTTTATTTTGGAACCAAACTTTTTCTATTATCCATTCATCATTTTTAAATACTTCTCAAACTGACTCAACCTGAAAATCTTATTTCGATTAGTGTATACGAGTTCCGCTTGATTTCATCTTAAAACCCCTTACAATAGCACACGGTTTTTCCAGTCAAAATTCAATGTTTTTATTTTGGACCCAAACTTTTTCTATTATCAACTCATCATTTTTAAATACTTCTCAAACTGACTCAACCCGAAAATCTTATTTCGATTAGTGTATACGAGTTCCGCTTGATTTCAACTCAAAACCCCTTGCAATAGCACACGGTTTTTCCAGTCAAAATTCAATGTTTTTATTTTGGACCCAAACTTTTTGTGTTATCAACTCATCATTTTTAAATACTTCTAGAACTGACGGAACCCGAAAATCTCAATTTGATTATTGTATACGAGTTCCGCTTGATTTCCGCTCAAAACCCCTTGCTATAGCACACGGTTTTTCCAGTCAAAATTGAATGTTTTTATTTTGGACCCAAACTTTTTGTGTTATCAACTCTTCATTTTAAAATACTTCTAGAACTGACGGAACCCAAAAATCTCAATTCGAATAGTTTATACGAGTTCCGCTTGATTTCTATTCAAAACCCCTTGCTATAGCACAATGTTTTTCCATTCAAAATTGAATGTTTTTATTCTGGAACCAAACTTTTTCTATTATCAACTCGTCATTTTTAAATACTTCTCGTACTGACTGAACCCGAAAATCTCAATTCGATTAGTTTATACGTGTTCCGCTTGATTTCATCTCAAAACCCCTTGCTATAGCACACGGTTTTTCCAGTCAAAATTGAATGTTTTTATTTTGGAACCAACCTTTTTCTATTATCCATTCTTCATTTTTAAATACTTCTCAAACTGACTCAACCTGAAAATCTTATTTCGATTAGTGTATACGAGTTCCGCTTGATTTCATCTTAAAACTCCTTGCAATAGCACACGGTTTTTCCAGTCAAAATTCAATGTTTTTATTTTCGACCCAAACTTTTTCTATTATCAAATCATCATTTTTAAATACTTCTCGGCCTGACGGAACCTGAAAATCTCTATTCGGTTAGTGTATACGAGTTCCGCTTGATTTCATCTCAAAACCCCTTGTTATAGCACACGGTTTTTCCAGTCAAAATTGAATGTTTTTATTTTGGACCCAAACTTTTTGTGTTATCAACTCATCATTTTTAAATACTTCTAGAACTGAGGGAACCCGAAAATCTCAATTCTATTAGTGTATACGAGTTCCTCTTGATTTCCGCTCAAAACCCCTTGCTATAGCACATGGTTTTTCCAGTCAAAATTGAATGTTTTTATTTTGGACCCAAACTTTTTGTGTTATCAACTCATCATTTTTAAATACTTCTTGAACTTACGGAACCCGAAAATCTCAATTCGATTAGTGTATACGAGTTACGCTTGATTTCTGCTTAAAACTTCTTGTTATAGCACACGGTTTTTCCAGTCAAAATTGAATGTTTTTATTTTGGAACCAAACTTTTTGTGTTATTAACTCTTCATTTTTAAATACTTCTCGTACTGACTGAACCCGAAAATCTCAATTCGATTAGTTTATACGTGTTCCGCTTGATTTCATCTCAAAACCCCTTGCTATAGCACACGGTTTTTCCAGTCAAAATTGAATGTTTTTATTTTGGACCCAAACTTTTTGTGTTATCAACTCTTCATTTTAAAATACTTCTAGAACTGACGGAACCCGAAAATCTCAATTCGATTAGTTTATACGAGTTCCGCTTGATTTCTGTTCAAAACCCCTTGCTATAGCACAAGGTTTTTCCATTCAAAACTGAATGTTTTTATTCTGGAACCAAACTTTTTCTATTATCATCTCATCATTTTTAAATACTTCTCGTACTGACTGAACCCGAAAATCTCAATTCGATTAGTTTATACGTGTTCCGCTTGATTTCATCTCAAAACCCCTTGCTATAGCACACGGTTTTTCCTGTCAAAATTGAATGTTTTTATTTTGGAACCAAACTTTTTCTATTATCAACTCTTCATTTTTAAATACTTCTCAAACTGACTCAACCCGAAAATCTTATTTCGATTAGTGTATACGAGTTACGCTTGATTTCATCTCAAAACCCCTTGTTGCACACGGTTTTTCTAGTCAAAATTCAATGTTTTTATTTTGGACCCAAACTTTTTCTATTATCAAATCATCATTTTTAAATACTTCTCGGCCTGACGGAAACCGAAAATCTTTATTCGTTTAGTGTATACGAGTTCCGCTTGATTTTATCTCAAAACCCCTTAATATAGCACACGGTTTTTCCAGTCAAAATTGAATGTTTTTATTTTGGACCCAAACTTTTTGTGTTATCAACTCATCATTTTTAAATAGTTCTAAAACTGACGAAACCCGAAAATCTCAATTCGATTAGTTTATACGAGTTCCGCCTGATTTCTGTTCAAAACCCCTTGCTATAGCACAAGGTTTTTCCATTCAAAATTGAATGTTTTTATTCTGGAACCAAACTTTTTCTATTATCAACTCGTCATTTTTAAATACTTCTCGTACTGACTGAACCCGAAAATCTCAATTCGATTAGTTTATACGTGTTCCGCTTGATTTCATCTCAAAACCCCTTGCTATAGCACACGGTTTTTCCAGTCAAAATTGAATGTTTTCATTTTGGAACCAAACTTTTTCTATTATCCATTCTTAATTTTTAAATACTTCTCAAACTGACTCAACCTTAAAATCTTATTTCGATTAGTGTATACGAGTTCCGCTTGATTTCATCTTAAAACCCCTTGCAATAGCACACGGTTTTTCCAGTCAAAATTCAATGTTTTTATTTTGGACCCAAACTTTTTCTATTATCAAATCATCATTTTTAAATACTTCTCGGCCTGACGGAACCTGAAAATCTCTATTCGATTAGTGTATACGAGTTCCGCTTGATTTCATCTCAAAACCCCTTGTTATAGCACACGGTTTTTCCAGTCAAAATTGAATGTTTTTATTTTGGACCCAAACTTTTTGTGTTATCAACTCATCATTTTTAAATACTTCTAGAACTGAGGGAACCCGAAAATCTCAAATCTATTAGTGTATACGAGTTCCTCTTGATTTCCGCTCAAAACCCCTTGCTATAGCACAGGGTTTTTCCAGTCAAAATTGAATGTTTTTATTTTGGACCCAAACTTTTTGTGTTATCAACTCATCATTTTTAAATACTTCTTGAACTTACGGAACCCGAAAATCTCAATTCGATTAGTTTATACGAGTTACGCTTGATTTCTGCTTAAAACTCCTTGTTATAGCACACGGTTTTTCCAGTCAAAATTCAATGTTTTTATTTTGGAACCAAACTTTTTGTGTTATTAACTCTTCATTTTTAAATACCTCTAGAACTGACGAAACCCGAAAATCTCATTTCGATTAGTGTATACGAGTTACGCTTGATTTCATCTCAAAACCCTTTGCTATAACACACGTTTTTTCCAGTCAAAATTAAATGTTTTTATTTTGGAACCAAACTTTTTCTATTATCAACTCTTCATTTTCAAATACTTCTAGAACTGACGGAACCCGAAAATCTCATTTCGATTAGTGCATACGAGTTCCGTTTAATTTCATCACAAAACCCCTTGCTATAGCACTCGGTTTTTCCAGTCAAAATTGAATGTTTTTATTTTGGACCCAAACTTTTTGTGTTATCAACTCATCATTTTTAAATACTTCTAGAACTGACGAAACCCGAAAATCTCAATTCGATTATTGTATACGAGTTCCGCTTGATTTCCGCTGAAAACCCCTTGCTATAGCACACGGTTTTTCCAGTCAAAATTGAATGTTTTTATTTTGGACCCAAACTTTTTGTGTTATCAACTCTTCATTTTTAAATACTTCTAGAACTGACGGAACTCGAAAATCTCAATTCGATTTGTTTATACGAGTTCCGCTTGATTTCTGTTCAAAACCCCTTGCTATAGCACAAGGTTTTTCCATTCAAAATTCAATGTTTTTATTTTGGAACCAAACTTTTTCTATTATCCATTCTTCATTTTTAAATACTTCTAGAACTGACGGAACCCGAAAATCTCAATTCTATTAGTGTATACGAGTTCCTCTTGATTTCCGCTCAAAACCCCTTCCAATAACACACGGTTTTTTCAGTCAAAATTGAATGTTTTTATTTTGGACCCAAACTTTTTGTGTTATCAACTCATCATTTAAATACTTCTAGAACTGACGGAACCCGAAAATCTCTATTCGATTAATGTATACAAGTTCCGCTTGATTTCATCTCAAAACCCCTTACTATAGCACACGGTTTTTCCAGTTAAAATTGAATGTTTTTATTTTGGACCCAAACTTTTTGTGTTATCAACTCATCATTTATAAATACTTCTAGAACTGACGGAACCCGAAAATCTCAATTTGATTATTGTATACGAGTTCCGCTTGATTTCAGCTCAAAACCCCTTGCTATAGCACACAGTTTTTCCAGTCAAAATTGAATGTTTTTATTTTGGACCCAAACTTTTTGTGTTATCAACTCATCATTTTTAAATACTTCTAAAACTGACGGAACCCGAAAATCTCAATTCGATTAGTTTATACGAGTTCCGCCTGATTTCTGTTCAAAACCCCTTGCTATAGCACAAGGTTTTTCCATTCAAAATTGAATGTTTTTATTCTGGAACCAAACTTTTTCTATTATCAACTCATCATTTTTAAATACTTCTCGTACTGACTGAACCCGAAAATCTCAATTCGATTAGTTTATACGTGTTCCGCTTGATTTCATCTCAAAACCCCTTGCTATAGCACACAGTTTTTCCAGTCAAAATTGAATGTTTTTATTTTGGAACCAAACTTTTTCTATTATCCATTCTTCATTTTTAAATACTTCTCAAACTGACTCAACCTTAAAATCTTATTTCGATTAGTGTATACGAGTTCCGCTTGATTTCATCTTAAAACCCCTTGCAATAGCACACGGTTTTTTCAGTCAAAATTCAATGTTTTTATTTTGGACCCAAACTTTTTCTATTATCAAATCATCATTTTTAAATACTTCTCGGCCTGACGGAACCTGAAAATCTCTATTCGATTAATGTATACTAGTTCCGCTTGATTTCATCTCAAAACCCCTTCCTATAGCACACGGTTTTTCCAGTCAAAATTGAATGTTTTTATTTTGGACCCAAAATTTTTGTGTTATCAACTCATCATTTTTAAATACTTCTAGAACTGACGGAACCCGAAAATCTCAATTCGATTAGTTTATACGAGTTCCGCTTGATTTCTGTTCAAAACCCCTTGCTATAGCACAAGGTTTTTCCATTCAAAATTGAATGTTTTTATTCTGGAACCAAACTTTTTCTATTATCGACTCATCATTTTTAAATACTTCTCGGACTGACTGAACCCAAAAATCTCAATTCGATTAGTTTATACGTGTTCCGCTTGATTTCATCTCAAAACCCCTTGCTATAGCACACGGTTTTTCCAGTCAAAATTGAATGTTTTTATTTTGGAACCAAACTTTTTCTATTATCCATTCTTCATTTTTAAATACTTCTCAAACTGACTCAACCTTAAAATCTTATTTCGATTAGTGTATACGAGTTCCGCTTGATTTCATCTTAAAACCCCTTGCAATAGCACACGGTTTTTCCAGTCAAAATTCAATGTTTTTATTTTAGACCCAAACTTTTTCTATTATCAAATCATCATTTTTAAATACTTCTCGGCCTGAAGGAAACCGAAAATCTTTATTCGTTTAGTGTATACGAGTTCCGCTTGATTTCATCTCAAAACCCTTACTATAGCACACGGTTTTTCCAGTCAAAATTGAATGTTTTTATTTTGGACCCAAACTTTTTGTGTTATCAACTCATCATTTTTAAATACTTCTAAAACTGACGGAACCCGAAAATCTCAATTCGATTAGTTTATACGAGTTCCGCTTGATTTCTGTTCAAAACCCCTTGCTATAGCACAAGGTTTTTCCATTCAAAATTGAATGTTTTTATTCTGGAACCAAACTTTTTCTATTATCGACTCATCATTTTTAAATACTTCTCGTACTGACTGAACCCAAAAATCTCAATTCGATTAGTTTATACGTGTTCCGCTTGATTTCATCTTAAAACCCCTTGCTATAGCACACGGTTTTTCCAGTCAAAATTGAATGATTTTATTTTGGAACCAAACTTTTTCTATTATCCATTCTTCATTTTTAAATACTTCTCAAACTGACTCAACCCGAAAATCTTATTTCGATTAATGTATACGAGTTCCGCTTGATTTCATCTTAAAACCCCTTGCAATAGCACACGGTTTTTTCAGTCAAAATTCAATGTTTTTATTTTGGACCCAAACTTTTTCTATTATCAAATCATCATTTTTAAATACTTCTCGGCCTGACGGAACCTGAAAATCTCTATTCGATTAATGTATACTAGTTCCGCTTGATTTCATCTCAAAACCCCTTCCTATAGCACACGGTTTTTCCAGTCAAAATTGAATGTTTTTATTTTGGACCCAATCTTTTTGTGTTATCAACTCATCATTTTTAAATACTTCTAGAACTGACGGAACCCGAAAATCTCAATTTGATTATTGTATACGAGTTCCGCTTGATTTCCGCTCAAAACCCCTTGCTATAGCACACGGTTTTACCAGTCAAAATTGAATGTTTTTATTTTGGACCCAAACTTTTTGTGTTATCAACTTTTCATTTTAAAATACTTCTAGAATTGACGGAACCCGAAAATCTCAATTCGATTAGTTTATACGAGTTCCGCTTGATTTCTGTTCAAAACCCCTTGCTATAGCACAAGGTTTTTCCATTCAAAACTGAATGTTTTTATTCTGGAACCAAACTTTTTCTATTATCATCTCATCATTTTTAAATACATCTCGTACTGACTAAACCCGAAAATCTCAATTCGATTAGTTTATACGTGTTCCGCTTGATTTCATCTCAAAACCCCTTGCTATAGCACACGGTTTTTCCAGTCAAAATTGAATGTTTTTATTTTGGAACCAAACTTTTTCTATTATCCATTCTTCATTTTTAAATACTTCTCAAACTGACTCAACCTGAAAAGCTTATTTCGATTAGTGTATACTAGTTCCGCTTGATTTCATCTTAAAACCCCTTGCAATAGCACACGGTTTTTCCAGTCAAAATTCAATGTTTTTATTTTGGACCCAAACTTTTTCTATTATCAAATCATCATTTTTAAATACTTCTCGGCCTGACGGAACCTGAAAATCTCTATTCGATTAATGTATACTAGTTCCGCTTGATTTCATCTCAAAACCCCTTCCTATAGCACACGGTTTTACCAGTCAAAATTGAATGTTTTTATTTTGGACCCAAACTTTTTGTGTTATCAACTCTTCATTTTAAAATACTTCTAGAACTGACGGAACCCGAAAATCTCAATTCGATTAGTTTATACGAGTTCCGCTTGATTTCTGTTCAAAACCCCTTGCTATAGCACAAGGTTTTTCCATTCAAAACTGAATGTTTTTATTCTGGAACCAAACTTTTTCTATTATCATCTCATCATTTTTAAATACATCTCGTACTGACTAAACCCGAAAATCTCAATTCGATTAGTTTATACGTGTTCCGCTTGATTTCATCTCAAAACCCCTTGCTATAGCACACGGTTTTTCCAGTCAAAATTGAATGTTTTTATTTTGGAACCAAACTTTTTCTATTATCCATTCTTCATTTTTAAATACTTCTCAAACTGACTCAACCTGAAAAGCTTATTTCGATTAGTGTATACGAGTTCCGCTTGATTTCATCTTAAAACCCCTTGCAATAGCACACGGTTTTTCCAGTCAAAATTCAATGTTTTTATTTTGGACCCAAACTTTTTCTATTATCAAATCATCATTTTTAAATACTTCTCGGCCTGACGGAAACCGAAAATCTTTATTCGTTTAGTGTATACGAGTTCCGCTTGATTTCATCTCAAAACCGCTTACTATAGCACACGGTTTTTCCAGTCAAAATTGAATGTTTTTATTTTGGACCCAAAGTTTTTGTGTTATCAACTCATCATTTTTAAATACTTCTAGAACTGACGGAACCCGAAAATCTCATTTCGATTAGTGCATACGAGTTCCGTTTAATTTCATCACAAAACCCCTTGCTATAGCACTCGGTTTTTCCAGTCAAAATTGAATGTTTTTATTTTGGACCCAAACTTTTTGTGTTATCAACTCATCATTTTTAAATACTTCTAGAACTAACGGAACCCGAAAATCTCAATTCGATTATTGTATACGAGTTCCGCTTGATTTCCGCTGAAAACCCCTTGCTATAGCACACGGTTTTTCCAGTCAAAATTGAATGTTTTTATTTTGGACCCAAACTTTTTGTGTTATCAACTCATCATTTTTAAATACTTCTTGAACTGACGGAACCCGAAAATCTCAATTCGATTAGTGTATACGAGTTACGCTTGATTTCTGCTCAAAACTCCTTGCTATAGCACACGGTTTTTCCAGTCAAAATTCAATGTTTTTATTTTGGAACCAAACTTTTTGTGTTATCAACTCTTCATTTTTAAATACCTCTAGAACTGACAGAACCAGAAAATCTCATTTCGATTAGTGTATACGAGTTACGCTTGATTTCATCTCAAAACCCCTTGCTATAGCACACGGTTTTTCCAGTCAAAATTGAATGTTTTTATTTTGGAACCAAACTTTTTCTATTATCAACTCTTCATTTTCAAATACTTCTAGAACAGACGGAACGCGAAAATCTCATTTCGATTAGTGCATACGAGTTCCGCTTAATTTCATCACAAAACCCCTTGCTATAGCACACGGTTTTTCCAGTCAAAATTCAATGTTTTTATTTTGGAGCAAACTTTTTCTATTATCAACTCATCATTTTTAAATACTTCTCGTACTGACTGAACCCGAAAATCTCAATTCGATTAGTTTATACGTGTTCCGCTTGATTTCATCTCAAAACCCCTTGCTATAACACACGGTTTTTCCAGTAAAAATTGAATGTTTTTATTTTGGAACCAAACTTTTTCTATTATCAACTCTTCATTTTTAAATACTTCTCAAACTGACTCAACCCGAAAATCTTATTTCGATTAGTGTATACGAGTTCCGCTTGATTTCATCTCAAAACCCCTTGCAATAGCACACGGTTTTTCCAGTCAAAATTCAATGTTTTTATTTTGGACCCAAACTTTTTCTATTATCAAATCATCATTTTTAAATACTTCTCGGCCTGACGGAACCTGAAAATCTCTATTCGATTAGTATATACGAGTTCCGCTTGATTTCATCTCAAAACCCCTTGCTATAGCACACGGTTTTTCCAGTCAAAATTGAATGTTTTTATTTTGGACCCAATCTTTTTGTGTTATCAACTCATCATTTTTAAATACTTCTAGAACTGACGGAACCCGAAAATCTCAATTCTATTAGTGTATACGAGTTCCGTTTGATTTCCGCTCAAAACCCCTTCCTATAGCACACGGTTTTTTCAGTCAAAATTGAATGTTTTTATGTTGGACCCAAACTTTTTGTGTTATCAACTCATCATTTTTAAATACTTCTTGAACTTACGGAACCCGAAAATCTCAATTCGATTAGTGTATACGAGTTACGCTTGATTTCTGCTTAAAACTCCTTGTTATAGCACACGGTTTTTCCAGTCAAAATTCAATGTTTTTATTTTGGAACCAAACTTTTTGTGTTATTAACTCTTCATTTTTAAATACCTCTAGAACTGACGAAAACCGAAAATCTCATTTCGATTAGTGTATACGAGTTACGCTTGATTTCATCTCAAAACCCCTTGGCACACGTTTTTTCCAGTCAAAATTGAATGTTTTTATTTTGGAACCAAACTTTTTCTATTATCAACTCTTCATTTTCAAATACTTCTAGAACTGACGGAACCCGAAAATCTCATTTCGATTAGTGCATACGAGTTCCGTTTAATTTCATCACAAAACCCCTTGCTATAGCACTCGGTTTTTCCAGTCAAAATTGAATGTTTTTATTTTGGACCCAAACTTTTTGTGTTATCAACTCATCATTTTTAAATACTTCTAGAACTGACGGAACCCGAAAATCTCAATTCGATTATTGTATACGAGTTCCGCTTGATTTCCGCTGAAAACCCCTTGCTATAGCACACGGTTTTTCCAGTCAAAATTGAATGTTTTTATTTTGGACCCAAACTTTTTGTGTTATCAACTCATCATTTTTAAATACTTCTTGAACTGACGGAACCCGAAAATCTCAATTCGATTAGTGTATACGAGTTACGCTTGATTTCTGCTCAAAACTCCTTGCTATAGCACACGGTTTTTCCAGTCAAAATTCAATGTTTTTATTTTGGAACCAAACTTTTTGTGTTATCAACTCTTCATTTTTAAATACCTCTAGAACTGACAGAACCAGAAAATCTCATTTCGATTAGTGTATACGAGTTACGCTTGATTTCATCTCAAAACCCCTTGCTATAGCACACGGTTTTTCCAGTCAAAATTGAATGTTTTTATTTTGGAACCAAACTTTTTCTATTATCAACTCTTCATTTTCAAATACTTCTAGAACAGACGGAACGCGAAAATCTCATTTCGATTAGTGCATACGAGTTCCGCTTAATTTCATCACAAAACCCCTTGCTATAGCACACGGTTTTTCCAGTCAAAATTCAATGTTTTTATTTTGGACCAAACTTTTTCTATTATCAACTCATCATTTTTAAATACTTCTCGTACTGACTGAACCCGAAAATCTCAATTCGATTAGTTTATACGTGTTCCGCTTGATTTCATCTCAAAACCCCTTGCTATAACACACGGTTTTTCCAGTAAAAATTGAATGTTTTTATTTTGGAACCAAACTTTTTCTATTATCAACTCTTCATTTTTAAATACTTCTCAAACTGACTCAACCCGAAAATCTTATTTCGATTAGTGTATACGAGTTCCGCTTGATTTCATCTCAAAACCCCTTGCAATAGCACACGGTTTTTCCAGTCAAAATTCAATGTTTTTATTTTGGACCCAAACTTTTTCTATTATCAAATCATCATTTTTAAATACTTCTCGGCCTGACGGAACCTGAAAATCTCTATTCGATTAGTGTATACGAGTTCCGCTTGATTTCATCTCAAAACCCCTTGCTACACACGGTTTTTCCAGTCAAAATTGAATGTTTTTATTTTGGACCCAATCTTTTTGTGTTATCAACTCATCATTTTTAAATACTTCTAGAACTGACGGAACCCGAAAATCTCAATTCTATTAGTGTATACGAGTTCCGCTTGATTTCCGCTCAAAACCCCTTCCTATAGCACACGGTTTTTTCAGTCAAAATTGAATGTTTTTATGTTGGACCCAAACTTTTTGTGTTATCAACTCATCATTTTTAAATACTTCTTGAACTTACGGAACCCGAAAATCTCAATTCGATTAGTGTATACGAGTTACGCTTGATTTCTGCTTAAAACTCCTTGTTATAGCACACGGTTTTTCCAGTCAAAATTCAATGTTTTTATTTTGGAACCAAACTTTTTGTGATATTAACTCTTCATTTTTAAATACCTCTAGAACTGACGAAACCCGAAAATCTCATTTCGATTAGTGTATACGAGTTACGCTTGATTTCATCTCAAAACCCCTTGGCACACGTTTTTTCCAGTCAAAATTGAATGTTTTTATTTTGGAACCAAACTTTTTCTATTATCAACTCTTCATTTTCAAATACTTCTAGAACTGACGGAACCCGAAAATCTCATTTCGATTAGTGCATACGAGTTCCGTTTAATTTCATCACAAAACCCCTTGCTATAGCACTCGGTTTTTCCAGTCAAAATTGAATGTTTTTATTTTGGACCCAAACTTTTTGTGTTATCAACTCATCATTTTTAAATACTTCTAGAACTGACGGAACCCGAAAATCTCAATTCGATTATTGTATACGAGTTCCGCTTGATTTCCGCTGAAAACCCCTTGCTATAGCACGCGGTTTTTCCAGTCAAAATTGAATGTTTTTATTTTGGACCCAAACTTTTTGTGTTATCAACTCATCATTTTTAAATACTTCTTGAACTTACGGAACCCGAAAATCTCAATTCGATTAGTGTATACAAGTTACGCTTGATTTCTGCTCAAAACTTCTTGCTATAGCACACGGTTTTTCCAGTCAAAATTCAATGTTTTTATTTTGGAACCAAACTTTTTGTGTTATCAACTCTTCATTTTTAAATACCTCTAGAACTGACAGAACCAGAAAATCTCATTTCGATTAGTGTATACGAGTTACGCTTGATTTCATCTCAAAACCCCTTGCTATAGCACACGGTTTTTCCAGTCAAAATTGAATGTTTTTATTTTGGAACCAAACTTTTTCTATTATCAACTCTTCATTTTCAAATACTTCTAGAACAGACGGAACGCGAAAATCTCATTTCGATTAGTGCATACGAGTTCCGCTTAATTTCATCACAAAACCCCTTGCTATAGCACACGGTTTTTCCAGTCAAAATTCAATGTTTTTATTTTGGACCAAACTTTTTCTATTATCAACTCATCATTTTTAAATACTTCTCGTACTGACTGAACCCGAAAATCTCAATTCGATTAGTTTATATGAGTTCTGCTTGATTTCATCTCAAAACCCCTTGCTATAGCACACGGTTTTTCCAGTCAAAATTGAATGTTTTTATTTTGGAACCAAACTTTTTCTATTATCAACTCTTCATTATTAAATACTTCTAGAACTGACAGAACTCGAAAATTTCAATTCGATAAGTGTATACGAGTTCCGCTTGATTTCGGCTCAAAACCCCTAGCTATTTTTCCAGTAAAATTGAATGTTTTTATTTTGCACCCAAACTTTTTCAATTATCAAGTCATCATTTTTAAATACTTTTAGAACCGACGGAACCCGAAAATCTCAATTCGATTAGTGTATACGCGTTCCGCTTGATTTCCGCTCAAAACCCCTTGCTATAGCACACGGTTTTTCCAGTCAAAATTGAATGTTTTTATTTTGGACCCAAACTTTTTGTGTTATCAACTCATCATTTTTAAATACTTCTAGAACTTACGGAACCCGAAAATCTCAATTCGATTAGTGTATACGAGTTCCGCTTGATTTCCGCTCAAAACCCCTTGCTATAGCACATGGTTTTTCCAGTCAAAATTGAATGTTTTTATTTTGGACCCAAACTTTTTGTGTTATCAACTCTTCATTTTTAAATACTTCTTGAACTGACGGAACCCGAAAATCTCAATTCGATTAGTATATACGAGTTACGCTTGATTTCTGCTCAAAACTCATTGCTATAGCACACGGTTTTTCCAAGGAAGCCCTCCTTCCGTGCTTCAACCCCTCCAAAGGGCTCGCTCCGTCGTGAGCTAGGTAAGGTGAAATCGGAACTTGAAATTTCTAGGGCTTTTTGTGTATTTGTGTTCGATTGATGTTCTTAGGCTTAGAATTGGAGTTTGTGGTAGTTAGGAATGTTGTAGAGGAGGTTGATAGGAAGATGCTGCCAAAATTTGGTGACCATCGGAGGTCGCCGGAGTTGGCCGCCGGCGCCGCCGCCGAGAAAATGTTTTTGGTGGAGAAAAATGTGAGTAGTTTAATGGAATAAGTTTTAGAATTTTTTGAGGAGTTTTGGATAGGTTTGAGATTTATTGAAGTTTGGTATTTTTGGCGGATTATTAGTTTATAATCCGGCCATTGGATTTTATTTGGTGGAAGGTGATTTTGAGAAAGTCGGTAAAATTTGTGGAGTTTTGAGGTTGGCAGTAGATTTAAGATTTTGGAGTATCTAATTTAAAGCTTATTCATAGATAGCATACATGGAGCATACGAGTGGTTAATACATACTGAAATATATATTTTTTATAGATTGAGCCTGAGAGGCTGTTTTGTTTATGATTTGGGGACTAGCCAGAACTAGTCGTTTTCATTGATAATTTCTTGGGGAAATATTGTTGTTGTTGCGATTATTTTTCTCCACTCACTCTGACGTGATGAAATATTTTCCCCTGAGCTTTTCCTTCGTTTTTAAATGCCCAGTCTGCAGAGTTCGGGTAGGGTCTAGAAGGAGGCGACGAGGCATAGTCACTCATTTCTCCACTACTGTTCACCAGTAGGTCTTCTGTTTAATCATTAGGATTTCTAGTAGCTTCCGCTGTATTTCTTGTAGTAGCTCTGAATACTTTCGGAAAAATATCTGTGTATTATTTTATTTGGTTTAAGTTGAAGAATTTATATTATTGGTTAAAAGTGTTCTATAATTTTTCCGGGTTAGGGTTGTCCATTTTCAAGGGAGGTTTGCCGAGTCCTTCGGTAAGTTTTCCTTGGAGGTGGTCCCCACAGGACTCACCTCGGGTTTCAGGGTGAAATTCGGGGCGGGTCTTGACAGCTATATAGCAAATGAGTCTCTGGCCAGTTTCACTATTTATAGACATGCGGCTTTTTCTAGTTTGGGTATGTTTATAGACATTTAATAACATCTTTTGAACCATACTAGTATCAAAAATAAAGTATTGCCCCTTATTTTCATGTTTCACCCTATTTGAGCCAAAACCCATAGTTATATAACAAACGATTTTCTGGCCAGTTTCACTATTTATAGACATCCGACTTTTTCTAGTTTAGGTATGTTTATAGACATTTCCTAACATCTTTTGAACCATTCTAGTATCAAAAATGAAGTATTGCCCCTCATTTTAAAGCTTCACGTAATTCGAGCCAAAACCCAAACCTATATAGCAAACGAGTTTCTAGCCAGTTTCACTATTTATAGACATCCGGCTTTTTCTAGTTTGGGTATGTTTAGAGACATATCCTAACATCTTTTAAACCATTCTAGTATCAAAAATAAAGTATTGCCCTTTATTTTCAAGTTTCATCCAATTCGAACCAAAACCCATAGTTATATAGCAAACGAGTTTCTAGCCAATTTCACTATTTATAGACATCCGGCTTTTTATAGTTTGGGTATGATTATAGACATTTCCTAACATCTTTTGAACCATTCTAGTAACAATAATGAAGTATTGCCCCTCATTTTAAAGCTTCACGTAATTCGAGCCAAAACCCAAAGCTATATAGCAAACGAGTTTTTAGCCAGTTTCACTATTTATAGACATCCGGCTTTTTCTAGTTTGGGTATGTTTATAGACATTTCCTAACATCTTTTAAACCATACTAGTATCAAAAATGAAGTATTGCCCTTTATTTTTAAGTTTCACCCAATTCGAGCCAAAACTCATAGCTATATAGCAAACGAGTTTCTAGCTAGTTTCACTATTTATAGACATCCGGCTTTTTCTAGTTTGGATATGTTTATAGACATTTGCTTACATCTTTTGAACCATTCTAGTATCAAAAATGAAGTATTTCCCATTATTTTAAAGCTTCACGTAATTCGAGACAACATCCCGAGCTATAACACAGGAGTTTCTATCTAGTTTCGCTATTTTCAGACATCCGGCTTTTTCTTGTTTGGATATGTTTGGAGATATTTCCTAATATCTTTTGAACCATTCTAGTATCAAAAATGAAGTATTGCCCCTCATTTTAAAGCTTTACGTAATTCGAGCCAAAACCCAAAGCTATATAGCAAACGAGTTTTTAGACAGTTTCACTATTTATAGACATTCGGCTTTTTCTACTTTGGGTATGTTTATAGACATTTCCTAACATCTTTTGAACCATTCTAGTATCAAAAATGAAGTATTACCCCTCATTTTAAAGCTTCACGTAATTCGAGACAAAACCCAAAGCTATATAGCAAACGAGTTTCTGGCCAGTTTCACTATTTATAGACATCCGGCTTTTTCTAGTTTGAGTATGTTTATATACATTTCCTAACATTTTTTAAACCATTCTAGTATCAAAAATAAAGTATTGCACTTTATTTTCAAGTTTCACCCAATTCGAGCCAAAACCCATAGTTATATAGCGAACGAGTTTCTGGCCAGTTTCACTATTTATAGACATCCGGCTCTTCCTAGTTTGGTATGTTTATAGACATTTCCTAACATCTTTTGAACCATTCTAATATCAAAAATGAAGTATTGCCCCTTATTTTCACGTAATTGGAGCCAAAATCCCTAGCTATAACACTCGAGTTTCTAGCTACACTACCAGAAGAAAGGCTTTAGCCGACGAAAAAAAAAAACCAGGCCGACGAAGCATTTTTTCGTCGGCTAAAGTGGGCTTTAGCCGACGAAATTTTCTTTCGTCAGCTAAGGTAAATTTTCGTCGGCTATGAAGTCCACTTTAGCCGACGAAAGTAAATTTCGTCGGCTATTTTAAATTTTCGTCGGCTATGGTAAACTTTAGCCGACGAAAAAAACTTTCGTCGGCTAAAGAATTTATTTCGTCGGCTAAAGTTCACAAACTATGGCCGACGAAATATTTAAAAGTTTAGCCGACGAAATTCATAGTCGTCGGCTAAAGTGCTTTATATTTGTGGATCTGGGCAGCAGCAGCTCATCTGGAAAAAAAACGGGAGAAGAAAAAAGGGGAGAAAAAGTTTGGGTGTTGTCGAAATCTTTCCATAATCAGTTTGTGGAGCCATATATAGGTACCTATATGTATATATATGTTGATTAATTGAGTTTTATTTGAGTTGATCGATTTTAAGTGTGATTAATTGAGTTTATTGATTTTGATTGTGATTGAGTTAATTAATTTTGAGTACGTTGGATGTATATATATATATATATATGTTGATCGATTTGGTTGATGATTTGAATTGATAATATATATGAATTAATTTGTTGTTAATAAATAGTAGATATATATATATATGTTAATATTAATTTATAATATTATTGTGTTGATATGGTATGACGTTGTTGATGATATATATGAGTTCATGATGATTTTGTGATGATGTTGATATATGATTTTGATTGTGATCGAGTTAATTGATTAATTTTGAGTACGTATGTTGGATGTATATATATACATATATGTTGATCGATTTGGTTGATGATTTGATATAATATATATAAAGTTGTTTATAATTAAGTAGTAAATATATATATGTTAAGTAATTTATAATATTGTGTTGATGATATATACCACAATGATAATTTTGTGATGATGTAGATATATATATGTATAATATTGTTCTGTAATTATTAAGTATATATATATATGTGTGTGTGTTAATTAATTTGTTATTAATTAGTTGTAGTACGTAGAATATATACTAAATGAATTGAGATTTTATATATGGCATGAAATTTTATTAATAATTAGCTAGCAGCGTTATAAATATATATATATTTTGTTATATTTTCAGGATATGGATAAGAGTTGGATTTCGCTTCCAAAATGGGACAAAAGATACGGTGCAGGAGTTATGAGTTTTATAGAATATGCGCTGGCTAATGCTAACGGGAATACAATTTTCTATTGCCCGTGCACGAAATGTCAGTGTCGCAGCGATATGCATCGATTTCCCATTGACAAAGTATGACAGCACCTGAGGAATAACGGGTTTTGGGAGAAGTACAGATGTTGGTTATATCACGGTGAAACATCATCAGGGGGTCCGCATGATCATGGCCAATTTTCTGAGACGGGCAGTACTAGTACATCCAACGATCCAACAACGGCATTCATCAACGACATGTTTCCTTATGAGAGCGGTGTATGCGCTCAAGGACAGTATATGCCTGACCGGTGCAGCCCTTCCCTAGAGCTGTGAACACTGCTGGTATTGAAAAGTACAACAAACTGCTTGCCTTCCAACAGACCCCTGTGTACCCCGGTTGTCAGAAGACCGTTCTTGAAAGTGTGATGGACGTAATGAAGATTAAAGTTGAGACAAAATCGACCGTGAAGGCTGTTGATGAGTATCTACAGAACACTACTTCGATGCTGCCCAACGTTCATCGTCTTCCTACCACTCATCGGAAGGTCCGATGTATCCTGAAAGATCTTGGGCTTTCCTACATCAAGATCCATGCATGCAGATATGACTGCGTTCTCTTTTGGGGTAAAGATCCAGAAGGGAATGACCTTGGTGGCCTTGACGCATGTCCGGTATGTCACACTGACAGATATAAGCTGACTCCTACAGGCAACAGGAAACCTGTAAAGGCACTTCGGTATTTCCCTTTGACGGATAGGTTGGAGCGGTTGTACATGTCTTCACACACGGCTGAAGCAATGAGATGGCACGCTAATAGGGAATTGCATGACGAAGATACCCTTATACACCCTGTTGACGGGGAGGCTTGGAAGCATATAGACAGGGAGTTTCCTCATTTTGCGTCAGAGGTCCGAAATGTGAGGCTCGGGCTCTCATCCGACGGGTTCAACATACCTTTTTGGCAACATGAGTCTTCAATACAGTATATGGCCGGTGATTTTGGTACCGTACAACCTTCCCCCATGGATGTGCATGAAGAAGGAATACAATATGTTGAGTTTGTTGATTCCGGGGCCCGGTTATCCGGGGAAGTGTCTCGATGTGTATTTGAGACTTTTAATTGAAGAGCTTAAATTTTTGTGGGACGTTGGTCATCCCACTTATGACAAGTACACACACGAGATGTTCTAGATGCATGTCATGGTTGTTGGTACCATCAGTGATTTTTCTGCCCGTGGGATGTTGTCGGGCAACGTTGTTAGGGGATACAAGGCTTGTCCAGAGTGCCTTAGCGATGAGGGGAGCAGCAGTCATTGCAACAAGATATGCAGATTGGGTCACCGTGCTTTCCTTCCATATGATCACGAATGGCGGTTCGATGACAAGGCATTTGATGGGACCGTAAAACACGGTGTGCCTCCCAGAAGATGGACGGGGGAAGAAATTTTAGCAGTGCTTAATAAGTACGATTTTGGGCAGCTCAGCAATCACCCCAACATTGTGGCGGCAATACCTGAAAGACCCGACATGTACAAATTCTGGACACATAAGAGCATATTCTGGGAACTCCCATACTGGAGTAAGTTGTTGATCAGGCACGACCTGGATGTGATGCACATAGAAAAGAATGTGTGCGACAGTGTGGTGGGCACAGTGCTGAACTTGGAGGGGAAGACGAAAGACGGTCCCAAGGCACGCATTGATCTAAAAAATGCGTAATAAGAAGCACATCTACACCATTCAGTTTATAGAACCTAATGCATATATTACTTATGCAAAGTTATTTCATCTAATTTGATGATCGTTTAAGCTTTCGTAATCGTTATTTATATAAACAGTTTTTGTTAGACAAATTTAGGGTCCGTTCATTGATTTGATCTAATTCAGTACTCAAACGATCATCAATCTTGATGAAATTTTGTATGAATGATTTATACATTAGTATCAATAATCTTAACGATGAAGATGTGGAAATATGATAAAAAAGTGAGTCAAATAAGGTAATTTTTTAGTATGTACAGAATGAGAATAAATGAAAATAATGTAATTAAATGAATAAAATTTCTCTTGATAATGATTTTTTTATATTTTTTCCATGGAAACTAGCTGCTATAGCTAGAAAGTAAAAGATTTCAATTATTCACTTACAGGCGGAAACCAGCAAACGAAGAGTGTTCATTCAACATTAATTGCAGAAGTAATTTTTAGAACCGAGTAACCTTAAACTCTAAAAGTAGAAACCCTAATGCATGGGTTTTCCGTGTTTTAGTTTAATTGGTGGCCATTTTTAAAGAGAACAACAAATAGACCAATAAATATTTCCTGGCTGGGGTTTAGACTTTAGCCAAACTAAGGAAAGAGTATTATTTAACCTCATCGAACTTCACAATTGGGAGAAGAAAGAGTCCAGATAATAAATATACATAGAATGGATCGGAGTTTATACAGGCTTAGCTACTGAAACCATGGAGAAACCCTGCAAATGTGAATCAATGTTACATTATTTCTGGTTCCTCATAGAGATGGACACGTACATAACATATGACTGATGATTGATATACAAATTTCCTTGTCTTGAACTCCTGATGATCTCTGGTTTAGTTTCTATGATCTCCATAAGGGTCATCAGTAGTACTCCATGGAGAAGAGATGCTATACAAACCCGGATTTTGACCAACATGATGAGACCCTCTTCCAGTTCCACGGTTACAGCTAGCGCCGGCATAACGGAGGAGATCGGCATTAGTGGCGTCGAGTTCCTTCTGAAGTCGAAGGACTTGCCTCTGCAGGACTGAGATAGCTCCAACGCAGCCGTACACCGGATCTTTGATTCTTGCCTCGGCTTCGTAGGCAAGAGAGTTCACTGCATCTTCTCTCTGATGAGGGAGCACTTCGTTGAGAAGCTTACTAACATTGCTTGCCCCAAATATCTTGTGAACGTTGGCAAACTTGTGCGGCTCCTCCGGTGGGAAGTAGGGAGCAAACACACAATCCGGCATGCATTTTCTCCTCAAGAACTTGCACGCAGCACATGGAGAATTGCAGGATGATGATGAGTAACTACTAGACGAAGCCATGCATACTATATATCTGCAGCAAATTCATCAGTGATTTCATTCGAAATTTAAGTACATCCATTTGTGCTGCGGTGAACATGGTTATACCCAGAATCTGATGTCAGAGGTTATAGTACACTTAGTTCTGACATGCCTCATTATTTATATATATATATCACCATATATATATATATCACCAATTAGCTAATTTTGAGTTCGAAGATCTAATTTCTAAAAATAATGAGTGCGTAGGGTAAGAGAATACTCGGAGCTTTTTCATCTAGCTTATTACCACTTCTGAAGCCAACTCCATGAAAATCAAACCAAGTTTCTGAGGGTAAACTAATGAGGAGAAGGATCATATTATATGAACCATTATTTATTCTATGAATCAGTACTTAACAAGCAGGGATTTTTTTTTTTTTTTTGGTATTCGATAATCTAGGGTTACAGCTAAGTTAATTGAGACTACCCAGATGTCACATTTGTACATTGAAAATCACCACCCTGTTGTTTAATTTCAAACTTACTTTTGCCAGACAATGAGCAGTCTTTCTTGAATTTGAAAGCAACTGCATGCATATGTTTTGAATATATCTCAAACATATTTTCTGACCTGACAATATATGGTTGAAATTAAACCCGACAAATAGTCATAACATGAAAATATTCCAAACAGGGCAACGATCAACATTAGCAAGATAAAGTTTCTTTCTTTTGTATTATTTTGATTCTGATCGATGGATCTGGCATAAGCATAGTTCCTAGCTAGCTAGTATAAATGATCATATTTCTTTACACAGTTAACATCTTCTATATATATATATATATATATATATATATATATATATATATATATATATTTTCTTCGTGAAATCTACAGTTCATGGATCTATCCAGTCATTACTTTAGTATCTATTTCCACATACCAATTCAACAACCCAGTTGATGCCCTAGATATATCAGACCTTTCAATAACCCGATCGAGTTCAATTTGGCAGTTTTCACAGAAAAGAAATGTATACATGTAAATGATTCAAACAAGTATGATGAAATAGAAGCAACCAAAGGCCAGCTAACTACTTGATTTGGATTTTTCTGATGAGATCTACAAACACACACATAGATCGATGATATAGAGTTGAATGTGATTATATACCTTGAATTGTGCAGTGAACTGTTACAAGATCTCTTCTCTGAAACACTCTCTCCTAAGAAAATGAAGTTGCGGAGAGAATTTTTTATGGCTGCTACTGTTACATATGTAAATCTATATCTCTGAAATTAGTTCAAAGAAAACTATAAACCCTAGAAACGCAGGACATAGATACTGAGAGAGAGAGAGAGAGAGAGAGAGAGAGAGAGAGAGAGAGAGAGAGAGAGAGAGAGAGAGAGAGAGAGGAGAAAGAAAGGGCTGCACAGCACAGTGGCAAAATTAGGTAATAAAGCTATGTAAAGTGATGGGTAGGGAAAAGAGGGAAGGGCCGGATGAGAGGCAAAGAGCATTTTCAGTGGATGGAAAAAGCAAAAGACAAGAGAGTATCATGAGGGCGCTCTATACAATTTGAGGGAAAGGATGAGTATGACACTGCCTTTAAAATAACATCAATCATCATGCACTGCTCTAAATTTGGCAGAATCATCTCGAACGTCCTCAATTACTAAAATCTCCCATATCCTTTTTATACTGCTACGTACAAATGTACATATCAAGTACGTACACTGCAGTTTTATCTAGCTATAAAAAAAACGCTAAAAAACTGCATCTATCAGAGGGAGAGATGCATCAAATTAGAACCTCTTAGTGACTTGGTCTCTTAAGCTTAACTACCTAGATAATTTATTTTGTTTTTTCGTATACCGATTAGTCGATTACCAAGCTAGATTTAATTATAAGGTAAGAGTATGGAGTATGCAGATAAACCTGGGTGCGTATGATCATATACTGCTAGCTACATACAGTAATCATAACGTGAAAGTTTTCACCTTTGTAAGGTAGCGACCAGGAGGCCCTAGAATTTAAATGGGAGAAACGAGTAGTACATTCACTTATTTTGTTCAAGTTCACCCTCCGATTTGTCTGTTCGTAACATTTGATCGAGTACTGAGATTTTCAATAATGGAAGCCAACAGTAATGCTGAGTTGAGAGCTCTCTCTGCAGCTCCTTGAATACTCATCTACCGACCAATTACCCCCTCAATAATATTGCTGACAGTACCAAGTTTATATATATTCAAGAATGAAACAGAAGGAAAACTCGTGATTGTGTGAACATGCCACAGAGAACAATCGTAATAAATTCGATCTAGAGCACTCGATTCTTGTTCCTCGCTTTTCTTTATTATAATTAGGGAATGATCAAGTTCCCATTTGAGTATTTAGTTGTAAAATGGCGGATTCAAAATGTTGTCCAATTTGAATCTGTACTAAATACATACTAATTGATCAAAGACATTTTTAAGCTACTGTTCATTTGCAGTGTATATTGTTCATGCGATTTCTACGCAAGATGCATATTTATTCTGTAGGGGTGGAATCAGTCTCAATGGTTTGGGGTGAACTATATGGTGGAGTACTCGATATTAGTTCACCCCGACACTTCACTTCTTAGGACACAACACGTACATTATTGATCGGTCAGATCATGAAATACATATTATTGCTCATACGTACCAAATTCAGTCCCCTTTGGCAACTGTGTACTAAAAGTAGCCTATATAATTATGTATATATATATGTAATTGGATCGATGTTGCCGAAAGGCCAGAAAGCTATAGGCCGGGGACTGATAATTCTACATATGAAATAGCGATCGAGCACTTTGAGTTGAGTGTGCGTGATCTAGTACTTAAACATGAGATAGCCATATAACTTTTCTTTTTCGCCATAATTTAGCTGAATACATATTTAAAACCAGAATCGAAACTTTGCTAGCTCCATGTCTAACACTTTACATATCTAATTTATAATATCATGCGCATGATGAGTTAACTAATTATTGATGAAGTAATGATAACCTTCCTTTAATTAGATTTTCTTTCATTCATGGTATATAAATATTCAATTTGGGGCCAATCATTTATGCATATCTAGCTATTTGCCCATATATATATGTTTGTGTGATTCTCGTTGCCTAGGAAACTTTATTCCAAACAAATTCACAAAAGTGCTAACAATAATATATAGCTTATCCAGCTACTCTAATTAGTATCGATTATGATCAAGTAACGCATCCACCTTAATTTTTTTCCTAGTGTATACTGATTCATATATATACACAACTAGGATTTATATATCTTTTAGCTAGCTAGGTAGTCAAGGAAAACTAATCAAATGAACTAATGGAGATCGAGCTAGCTAGATGACCCCGTGAACGTACATGCATTTAGAAAAGGAATCGAAACGAAAAGAATATGCTAATCAAACCCATATGAATCATGCAATGTTATTTTCATGAACATGAACTATAAAATGTCTCCGGCCAGTGATTCCACCAAGTGGAAGTTTCATAATTTGGATCGAATATTAAGTCTCTTCGCGCATGCATTGTGGGTTGGTTGGATTTGTATCATTCAGCAAATGTATATGGAGAGAAAGAAGCACGAATCATCTAATTGCTAGCTAGTTTATTATTTTCTGAAAGCTGATGACTGAGGAAGGATATGATTATTAGAGAGGCAATTATTGGTTGATATATGTATAGAAGATATGTTTATATACGAAGGAAGCTCATGATTTAAGATCCGGAATATGGAATCTGGCTACAATCATAAAATACAAGATGAAATCATTGTGTGCGCTCTTCGACCAAAGACTTGAATAGAAGGTACATATACGTGTATATCGATCTTGTAGTAGTATTTGTTAATATAAAGTTTCTCAAATAAGTGTTCCTCATCCCCTCATGTACAACTTTTTATTTTTGTTGTTCGGTTTTAGGTTTGAGGAACAAACAAGCTCCGCAACTAAAACACCACCACCATCACCATACCAACTTTCGAAACCCGCCAATTCGTGTGAAAGACGAACGCCTTAACCACAAAGCTGACGGAAAAACTAGTCTCATGTACATACTTAGCTAAATTACTTGTATAGTTATGATACGAGCGCTCTAGAACTAACTGAAACTAACAAGTTTTTAGACCAACTTTTCGTTTATATATTCGCATATTTAATGCTTAGTTTGTAAGTCAAAATCATCTCTAATTTATGATATTAATTAGATTTCGATATACTGTGACGTAGTAAAAAATGTCAAGCAAGGTAAAACGTGACTGTTATTTTTGGGTCTAAAAGATGCAAAAACCATCACTTCTCTAGTTGGTCTCACCGCGACAACTGCAGGAACCTAACACCGTCAAGCATAAAACGGATCTTCACACCAAACAAAACGAAACGCACCTTAAACGGAGGTGTTGCCTTAAATTTGAAGAAGCGGCAACGGCGAAGAACCTGAGAGCTTCACACCAAAACCAACGGCCAAACTAAATCAAACCCCAATTTGAAGAACCCAGCAATCAAAAATGGCCGGACTAGAAGAACTGAGGAAAAAGCTCACACCTTTATTCGACGCAGGAAAAGGCCTGGGCTTTGGATCCTCCACGACCCCTCCGATTCCTACACAGTAAGTAAACCAAACCAAAATTCTCAACGTGAGTCATTTCATTTTCCGGAATAAATTGATGGAATTGTGTTGGGTTTTGTTGGGTTGAAGTTATCGGACAGCGGAACTGTGAACTTGCTGAGCAGATCGTATGGGGTGTATAATATTAACGAGCTGGGACTGCAGAAGTGCACGTCTTCTACGGTGGACGATACCACAGAGAAGACTTACCGATGCGCGTCGCAGGAGATGAGAGTGTTGGGGGCGATTGGGAGTGGCGCCAGCAGCGTTGTGCAGAGAGCTATCCACATTCCCAATCATCGGATCATTGCGCTCAAGAAAATCAACATTTTTGAGAAGGTAAAATGTGTGTTTTTCGCAGTTTTCGGACTTACCCAGTTTGTTTAGGAGTAGTTAGCAGTGTGTGGGATCGAAATTTGGAGGGTTTATGCTAGTGGCTAGTGACCCAGTTGCACATTGTGTTGATATTGAGCAGAATTTGAGTGTGGAAATATATACTTTATTTAGAGTTTAGGAGTAAACCCAGTTTGTTTAGGATTGGTTGACAATGTGTGGAGTCCAAAAATTTAGAGGCTTTGTGCTTGTGGCTAGTGACCCAATTGCACATTGTGTTGATATTGAGCAAAATTGAGTGTGGAAAGATGTACTTATGTAGACTTTAGGAGTTTACTTGTCATCAATCTACATGTGAGTGGTTAGTCACCTATCTGTAAAATCCAAGTTTGGAGCCTTCATGCTGTTTACTAGTGACCCAATTGCACCCTTTGTTAAGATCAGGAATACTAATCAATGTGTGAATGATTAGTTGCCAATCTGTGAAGTCGAAGTTTAGAGCTGTAACGCCATTTACTAGTGACTTGATAGCTCGCCAGATAACAAAAAGGGCATTGATAGCTAAGGTCTACTTTTTCAGAACGTTTGAATTTACCCAGTCTTAGTTTACATGCGAGTGATTAGATAGCAATCGGTGTATAATCTAAGTTAAGGACTTTATGCTAGTGGCTAGTGGACCCAATTGTGTTGGAATTCAGAAAAAAAAAATTGAGTGTGGAAACTGAAGTAGATTGTTGTTTGTTACATATTAGGAGAAAAGGCAGCAACTGCTTACTGAGATAAGGACATTATGTGAAGCACCTTGTTACCAAGGTCTTGTAGAGTTTCATGGGGCATTTTATACACCGGATTCTGGACAAATAAGCATAGCTTTGGAGTATATGGATGGAGGGTCATTGGCAGATATCTTACGGTTACGGAAAAGAATACCTGAACCCCTACTTTCTTCTATGTTTCAGAAGCTTCTACATGTAAGCATGCAAATTCATCCTCATCCCGCTACATTTAAACAGAAGTTGATGTAATATATTGTTTTACTTACGCTTGTCTCTGTTTTCACTATGGAAGGGACTGAGCTACTTGCATGGAGTCAGGTATCTAGTCCACAGAGACATAAAACCTGCCAATTTGCTTATCAATCTCAAGGGCGAGCCAAAGATAACAGACTTCGGAATAAGTGCTGGGTTGGAGAATTCTATGGCAATGGTTGGTGATAGTTGATGCATCTTTGTGCTTTGATTTAATGTTCATCACTGCTTTCTTTAGTTATTCCTAACAAACTGTCAACAAGTGGTAGTGTCTGCATTCATACAATGTTTAAGCCATAGGTTTTGAGTTTGATTTTTTGGTATTAACATTCTCACAATTTATCTACCAGTGTGCAACATTTGTTGGGACAGTTACGTACATGTCACCTGAGCGAATTCGAAATGAGAATTATTCTTACCCAGCTGATATATGGAGCCTTGGGCTTGCTCTCTTTGAGTGTGGTACTGGAGAATTTCCATATACAGCTAATGACGGACCTGTCAACCTTATGTTACAGGTAACATGCCTAAACTGTCTAAGTCACCATTATGTTTCCTTGCATTAAAAAGTTTGTCAAATCATGCTCCTAACCATGAGTGAGGACAAGCAAGTCTTCTTTGGGAGGGTTAAGAATTTGGTAGTCCAATTTTTAATCTAAATGTTTTGCTTTTGAAATTTAGACACATAGTTCTTGCATTGTTATGCTTTCCATACATCCATGGATCCTTTGTTTGTCACTAAAGTCCTGAGGTCTAATGGCAGATCTTAGATGATCCATCACCTACTCCTTCAAAACAGAGTTTTTCACCAGAATTCTGCTCGTTTATTGAAGCTTGCTTGTAGAAAGATGCAGATGCTAGGCCAACTGCAGAGCAGGTGATCAAAAACCATAAGTTAGCAAGGCTATACAATATAGACATGATAAATTGACCACAAAATTATTTGATCAGTTTTCTCCAACTGCAGCTACTTTCCCACCCGTTCATTACAAAGTATGAGAAGTCCCAAGTGGACTTGGGAGCATTTGTTCGAAGTGTTTTTGATCCATCGCAAAGGATGAAGGACTTGGCAGATGTGAGTACTTGACTCTTGCACTCTTTATTATCCTACAGAAATTTTGTTAAAAGAATTACATAAAAACATGTGAATTCTATCTAATGCAAAGTTGAACGTGGAGGCAATATATGATAGTCTCTCACCCAAATAGAGAATGGAACCTACCACTAGTAATCTAACTCATTACTCTATGATCAGATGCTTACCATATATTATTACTTGCTCTTTGATGGACCTGATGAGCTCTGGCAACATGCAAAGACGTTATACAATGAAGACTCGGTTTTCAGGTACTCAACACTGTTATGAGAATTTTTTTGTATCATTGACTTGTAGTCAAATTTAGATTTTGCATTTCTGTAAAGTAGTTACTTTTAGCAGTTAAACACCATTGTTTGGCACTTGTCAGCCAGCTGAACCAAAAGAAGATCCAATAGCAATCAAAGTTTATATCAAACATCTACTTTATAAAACCAAAGTAATAGGCAAATTTACAAGAACTTTGACTTTCTAAACATAGCCTTCACCTAATATAATCTTTTTCTGATGTTAGTTTCTCTGGCAAGCAATTAGTAGGTGCGAATGAAATATTTGCCTCGCTCTCTAGCATACGAAGTACATTAGCTGGTGACTGGCCTCCTGAGAAGCTTGTGCATGTTGTGGAAAAGCTTCAATGCTGTGCTCATGGTCAAGATGGAGTAGCAATTAGGGTATCAGGATCCTTCATTGTTGGGAATCAGTTCCTTATATGTGGAGACGGTGTTCAGGTAGAGGGCCTGCCAAGTATTAAAGATCTTTCCATCGATATTTCGAGTAAGCGAATGGGTACATTCCGCGAGCAGTTCATTATGGAGCCAAGCAATATGATAGGGCGCTACTCCATAGCTGAACAAGAACTTTATATTTTGCAGTGAATTTCAGAGGATTCCACTTAACTGTTGGAATAATGCTGGAACAATCATTAGCATTTGAATATCAAACATAGAAACAGGCAAAACCATCTGACCGTGACAGAACTTACATGTCATTGACATTATTGTAACCAGTTGTCCGTAAAATCATGAAAATTATAGTTATTCATGTTATTTTCCAGAGAACATTTGCAATGCTTACACGCAAGGTTAAACCACATGTGATTTACTAGATGTTTGCTGGAGTTGTGTTTATCAGAAATGTTCATATGATATTCTCTGTGGTCTAAACCCAGACACCCAGTTGGTTTTCAACTTTTCATTTCAACTTTCAGTTTGATCCTTCAACTGTGTTCAAGCACAATGTCTGCTGCTATGCATCATTACTTTCCTAGCCCACGTGTATTTAACAGTTAGACCGGGGAGGTTTACCACATGGCTGCCGCCTCCCTAGAGCTGCCTATTGTGGCGGTCATAATGGACATGACTAAGCAAAGAGGGTCTGGAACTCTGGATGATTGATGTTGTGACATTTAGTACTAACGTATACAGATGACAATTTAAACTACGTTGCTTTTAGTGATGCAACATTGCTTACTTAACTTCGAAACGTAGACTCGGTCATAATTTCAGTGATCTTTACACATTTTCAGATTCAACAATGAGAAATTTAAAATGTCAAGTCGTCAACTAATTACATGTTTCACCTTCAGTCATCAATACAATGCAATTTTTTTTTGGGAACAGAAAGTCAGATGTGTGATACTTGAGCTTGACACTCCAATTTCAACCCTGCACAAATTTAAAACCCCATCAACCTTAAGATCTTGTATTGCAACTGAGAATAACATTACACATATTACCAAAAAAAAACATTACACATTAACAAAAGCATTCAAGAAGAATTAGAATACTTACCGTCAATAATCAGAAAAGCACTGAAGCACCCAACTTCTGAAGCATTATACTCACCAGGCCGGGATATCGGCATTTTGTACAGTGAACTCCAAAACTATGCCAGCAAAAGGAAAATGGAGACCTACAAGTTCAGAGTAGGTACTACAAAGTAATCACGGATAGTTTTCCTCTTTAGAGAAGAGGGAGGGTTCAGAACAGAAGAGGGGCTCTTCATTGTAGCTTCAGGGGTCTTTTCAAATGTTTCACTCATGTCGGAATCTAACATGCATTGCTTCTTCTGTGAATCAGGAGTACAGATTCTAGGCATTTTAATTGGATTAAGTGAGTTACTTTCATCTACTCCTTCATCCAAGTGACAGGACTTTCCATCCTTTGACATATCCATTGATTCATTCATCAGCCTTCTACATTCTACACCAGGGATTGCCATAATTCTTCTTCTAATTGCAGATGATGATGGGGTGCTAGGGCAGTAACAATTCTCAGAGTTCCAGATGCGAACCTATTGCAGAACGTGAGACATTTAGGTGACATGATAGTGAAAAATGGTACGTTTGAAGCATATAAAACATGAAAAGTGCAGAAAAATAATAAATGTACAATCTCATAATTGAACTGTCTCACATACAGTAAAATCATCTGAAGAAGTTGCTATCTTCCCAACCTCAAAATGGGACCTATTAAGAGTTAGAAAGTATTAAATCATTGTCAGGAGATGAAAGTCATGTTAACCAACAGCATTAGGGTAAAATAACTACCAGTCAATTGCTGTAACTTCTCCATCATGGCTTTTCAATATTACTGGATCTTCTTGAGGCTTGTTTACCTGGATTGAGATAGCCAATATAGTCATCCTCTAGCAAGATCAATATCAATAGGCACCTAAGTAGAAAACTAATTCTAACCTGCCAAATGTAGGCGTTTCCATCACTAGAACCACTGAGTATGTGAGCAGCATCAGGGCTGATAGCCGACTGACATGATCAAATTGGAAACATGTAAGCATGCAGGAAATCAATCTAGATGACAAACCGGTATTTAAAACTTACAAATAGCATTACTTTCGATCTTACCTTCACAAAAAAGGATTCAATCCGACCTCCAGAGAAGGATTGCGTAGGACCCTTTTCTAGCTGAAGCACATTGTACAGATAAATGCTGCAGAAAACATAAGACAATTTGAGTGCTATAAGTTGAGATGGAAAAAAAAAAGCACAACAAAATTGATACTTTATATTAACATGTGCTGTTTTTTTACTGACAGCTATATTTTGTGCCGTAGGTTCTTAAGCATGGAAATTCTCTAAAGGTTGTACAATGTACAAGGCTATGTGCTGAGCACTGAAGGCCAACTCTCAGAATGTCCTTTTGAGTAGTAAATTCAGTTTACAAGAGGAAAAGTGATCTACCTGTTGTCCATACAAGAGGCTGAAACAAACACTCCATTTAAATCTTGGGATAAGCTAGTTATGCCATGAAATCTTCTTTCCTGAAATGAGGATCAGTTACTATCAAGAGATCAATATATACACTCTTCGACCAGAAAGAAAGCACCCAAACGCAGCTATTTTACTGTGTTTGTGGGTTGTACATAGAGCAGAAAACAAAAGGCATTGATGCTGATGCCACCGATGTGATCATAAAGGCTGGTCCAACATTTTTAACTCAACAAATCTTTCAGGCACATTAACTTGTCGTTTAATGTGTACAGACAATATATACTGCAGACTAACCTTCTCATTTGACTCCATCTGAGGACATGTCTGTGTGACTGCAGTTTTCAGACTTCTAGTGTCCCAGAACTTGACGACACTGAAACAAACCATAAAATCACATTAAGAAATAATGCCATCTCACTTGATTTTATATAATTTATAAGTATCTAGCCTCTAGTGATGTGTATGTTAGCTACTGTTACATGTATATACCTGTCCACAGCTCCAGCAGTAGCAATGGAAACCTCATCTTTAAGATTAAGAACTGATGTGATGCTCCTTGGAGCAGCCTGGGAAAAAAGTATAAAAAATGAGGCTGAAATGTGAATGAAGAGTACAAAAGAATTGAATCAGAACTGTAATCAGAAACACACCCTTCCACGCCTTGAACGCTTTGCCGGTGGGGTAAGATGAGCCCCTTTGATCACAGCAGTAGGGCTACATGAATTAATTTTTATACTTTAGTGGGATGAAATTTTACAATAAAAACCACTTTACCATAAAGAAGTAACATACTTAAAACACATCAAAACATGTAGTAATCTACCATATACATAGCTCTGCTAGCATATTTTTGGAGGTTGAGTTACATCTCATATCCCAGAGAGCAAAGGAGCCATCTCTTGAACCAGAGACAATAATATCTGTAAGATGAGATATAATACCTTAAATTAGTTGTGCTTCCCATTATTACAAAAGATCATTCAAAGGAATCAGCCTGCAAAAAAGTAAACCCTTACCAGGATTAGTCGGATGGGGGCTCAAAGATTTCACACTTCCAGTGTGCCCCATCAGAACTGCAGTACATTTCTTTTCCTGAATATCCCATATTTTTACCTGGGAAAAACAAAGAAACAGCACGATCAGTTAGAAACTAAACCAACTGCAATTTGAGGAAGAATTACTTGGATATAACAACCCCCTACCCGATCTCATTACATTTTCTCACATTCATGTGTTACAATAACAGTCCTTAATCCTGCCCAGTTAAAGCTTAAAATGAATCACTATAGGTCTGGAAAATTGAAATGGACTAAAAACACTTACAGTTTGATCACCAGAAGCTGTCACAATTTGAGTATCATCCTGCAAAATTACACATAGCATAAGCATAACCATCACATTACATCTGCTACATTTCCACAACGATACAAATTTGAATTTGCATCGACATATATCATACCTTTATCCAACAGATGTCAAACACCGCATTCTGATGCGCAATCCAATCACAAACCTTAGTTCTATCTGAAAATCAACAACACAAAACAAGTTGAGAATCCACACACAGCGAAAACGATAGCAACTGAAAATCCATACCATTGACATACCTGCATTTTCCTGGTGAGATGCAGACGCCGAGAACTTGCGCCGCGTGTCGAACAAGCTCAAGTAGCCATCCTCATCAGACATGGCCACAATGTGAGAGTTTCTACTGGTCTATCAAACCGGAAACAATCAACAGTCAAAATAAAATTAGGTCAAAAAATTGAAACAAACGACTTCGAAAGAACACTGCGGCGAAGTGAATCTCATACCTTGCCGAACGAAATGGCCATCGGAGGTCCGTTGTGCACGGCGGCAATAGCTCCGGCCTCGGAGAATTTCGAAGCCAGGCAATCCACGTAGGACCTCTTCGGAGCTGAAAACAACACCGGAGAAACTGCAATCGTAAGCCGCCGGAGTGGAATTGTTCTCCGATGGGAAAATTACAGAGATCGAAAAATGAAGATAGCTGAAAACAAACCTCGGGATCCGTGTAGCTCTCTGGATCTGACGCCTTGGAAGAAGGACCGGGGCTTTGATGAGGTCTCCATCCGTGAAGCTCCGGCGGCGGTAACGGTAACGGCGGCGGAGGAGGAGCAGAACCACACGGAGGAGATGTGAAGAGTCAAAAAATTGAGGGTTTTACCTTTTCGTTTTTCGTTTTATGTGAATTTTTTTTTGGGGGGGGGGGGTGGGAATTTTGGCGGGAAGACGGTTTTGATTTGGCGAAAAATTTGGCGGTGCCAGCCTGGCGCCAATGGTGCATTTTGGGATCGTATCCCGGCACAAATACGGATACGCATACGGACGTTTCGCGGATACGGTTTTGGGGTTTTGTAAACGTCCGTATCGAGCCACGTGTAAGCCGAGTAGGCTTCGTGACCCGACCCGGATTAAAATGTACCGACCCGATCAAATAAAATAGAAAAAGGAAAGATGGTAATAGTGTTTAGAAGCCACAGGAAATCCAGGGTTAGAGAAAGAAGGAGAATTGAATTTGTTGATTTGATGCCAAAATAGGTGAGCAAGTTCTACTCTTTTAAACCCTAATTTACTCTGATTAGGCTGATCTCTCTGTAACCCAACTTGTTATTTGGTTTGATTCTTAAGACTGGAGAAGACCCAGTTCCCAGATTGGTGTTCATTGCAGTTTTAGATTGGTGGGTTGAACAAATTTGATATCTTGTTGAGGTTTTTGATCTGGGAAATCTCGAAAGTTTTGAACTTTTTGAGTTTGGTATTGTTTTCTGAGAAAGCCCTTTTGATTTTTGAGCTTTGAAGAGCTAATAAGTAGGAAGAATTGGAGTTTGTGAAGTTGTGAAGTGCACATTTTAGGTATTTTGATCTGGGATATATCGAAAAGTCTTGAACTTTGGAGTTTTGATTGTTTGCTGTTGTATATTTGGTTTCTGAGAAAGCCCTTTGATTTGATTTGTGAAGTTGGTAAAAGTAGTTAGTAGTGTAATTGAGGTTTTGAGTGTAGTTACAGTAAGAGCTGGTTGAGATGGGTAGGCCATTGGTTTTCGAGATCTTGGAGAAACCAGTCACTAGTTGCTTTATAGGATTATGCAGTGCAATTTGGTTCTACATACAGAAGAACAATATTGGGTATTCACATGTGGGGTTGAGTTACGAAACTGCAGTTGCAGGGCACCACTGGAGGATTATTACTTCGGCCTTTTCCCATATAAGCATTCTTCATCTTGTTTTCAATATGACCGCGCTTTGGAGTCTTGGGGTTGTGGAAGACTTGGGATCTATAGGGCTTGGTGTGCAGTATTATCTGCATTACACGCTCGTCTTGGTTGTACTGTCTGGGGTGCTGGTTTTGGGGATATACCATGTGTTGATACAGAAATTTAAGTTGGAGTATTTCCGGAGAGTGACGGCTGTTGGGTACTCTTGTGTTGTTTTCGGGTGGATGACAATTCTTTCTGTGAAGCAACCGACATCCAAGTTGCACCTGTTTGGATTGCTTTCGCTTCCCATTAGTTTTGCACCTTTTGAGTCTCTTATTTTTACTTCAATCATTGTTCCACAAGCAAGTTTTATTGGCCATTTATCTGGAATCATTGTTGGGTATGCTATTGCTTGGGGTTTGATACACGGGATGAACAATTATTGGGCTGTTTCCATGTTAGGATGGATTGTGCTGGTTTCCACCTTCAGTTTGAAGAAATCTGGTGCCTATGATTTCAGTTTTCTTGAGATTGAGTCTGTTACCGATTCTTCACTGCCATCTGTACGGTTTATTGCATCTGGAAATGGTAGAACATTGCAGATGAGTGCATTGCCAGCTGCAGGTGTTGAAATTGTATAACATATGTGGAGATGCAGGCTTGACACAGGGTCCAGTTACTTAATTATTTCACTCCACCAATCTTTACAGTGTTACTTGAAAATATGCCGGATCTTTTGGTGATATAAGCTCCCAGATTCCATGTCCTTACTCATTAGTGGCAGATTCCTGCGTATGTGAGGTCAGTGATAATTGTTGTGTTAGAGGAGTGCTTATTGTGCTATGATGTATGACCACTGTGTCTCTGTAAGTTGAGCAGATAATGTAGCATTTCACTATTGGATTTTATACCATTATTTTTTCTCAGAAAAATTGAAGGAAAAAGGTCTGTGTACTGGTATTGTCATCACAATGATAGCAACCCATATAGGCTCAAGGCATTCAAATATATAATATACAGTCGTACAAATTTTTCTCACTTTACACCAATAAGGAATACAAACTTATTCAAGCTGCACATCTCTACAAATAATGAACATAAACTTTTCAAGCCGCACATCTCTACAAATAATGAATATGAACTTTCCAAGCTGCACATTTACACTAATAATGAATATAAACCCTAAACCCTAAACCCTAAACCCTAAACCCTAAAACCCTAAACCCTAAACCCTAAACCCTAACCCTAAAACCCTAAAACCCTAAACCCTAAACCCTAAACCCTAAACCCTAAACCCTAAACCCTAAACCCTAAACCTAAACCCTAAACCCTAAACCCTAAACCCTAAACCCTAAACCCTAAACCCTAAACCCTAAACCCTAAACCCTAAACCCTAAACCCTAAACCCTAAACCCTAAACCCTAAACCCTAAACCCTAAACCCTAAACCCTAAACCCTAAACCCTAAACCCTAAACCCTAAACCCTAAACCCTAAACCCTAAACCCTAAACCCTAAACCCTAAACCCTAAACCCTAAACCCTAAACCCTAAACCCTAAACCCTAAACCCTAAACCCTAAACCCTAAACCCTAAACCCTAAACCCTAAACCCTAAACCCTAAACCCTAAACCCTAAACCCTAAACCCTAAACCCTAAACCCTAAACCCTAAACCCTAAACCCTAAACCCTAAACCCTAAACCCTAAACCCTAAACCCTAAACCCTAAACCCTAAACCCTAAACCCTAAACCCTAAACCCTAAACCCTAAACCCTAAACCCTAAACCCTAAACCCTAAACCCTAAACCCTAAACCCTAAACCCTAAACCCTAAACCCTAAACCCTAAACCCTAAACCCTAAACCCTAAACCCTAAACCCTAAACCCTAAACCCTAAACCCTAAACCCTAAACCCTAAACCCTAAACCCTAAACCCTAAACCCTAAACCCTAAACCCTAAACCCTAAACCCTAAACCCTAAACCCTAAACCCTAAACCCTAAACCCTAAACCCTAAACCCTAAACCCTAAACCCTAAACCCTAAACCCTAAACCCTAAACCTAAACCCTAAACCCTAAACCCTAAACCCTAAACCCTAAACCCTAAACCCTAAACCCTAAACCCTAAACCCTAAACCCTAAACCCTAAACCCTAAACCCTAAACCCTAAAACCCTAAAACCCTAAAACCCTAAACCCTAAACCCTAAACCCTAAACCCTAAACCCTAAACCCTAAACCCTAAACCCTAAACCCTAAACCCTTTAACCCTAAACCCTAAACCCTAAACCCTAAACCCTAAACCCTAAAACCCTAAACCCTAACCCTAAACCCTAAACCCTAAACCCTAAAACCCTAAAACCCTAAACCCTAAACCCTAAACCCTAAACCGGTTATTCCAGTCAAATTGAATGTTTTTATTTTGGACCCAAAATTTTTGTGTTATCAACTCATCATTTTTAAATACTTCTAGAAATGACGGAACCCGAAAATCTCAATTCGATTATTGTATATACGAGTTCCGTTTGATTTCCGCTCAAAACCCCTTCCTATAGCACACGGTTTTTCCAGTCAAAATTGAATGTTTTTATTTTGGACCCAAACTTTTTGTGTTATCAACTCATCATTTTTAAATACTTCTTGAACTGACAGAACCCGAAAATCTCAATTCGATTAGTGTATACGAGTTACGCTTCATTTCTGCTCAAAACTCCTTATTATAGTAAACGGTTTTTCCAGTCAAAATTCAATGTTTTTATTTTGGAACCAAACTTTTTGTGTTATCAACTCTTCATTTTTAAATACCTCTAGAATTGACGGAACCCGAAAATCTCATTTCGATTACTGTATACGAGTTACGCTTGATTTCATCTCAAAACCTCTTGCTTTAGCACACGGTTTTTCCAGTCAAAATTGAATGTTTTTATTTTGGAACCAAACTTTTTCTATTATCAACTCTTCATTATTAAATACTTCTAGAACTGGCAGAACTCGAAAATTTCAATTCGATAAGTGTATACGAGTTCCGCTTGATTTCGGCTCAAAACCCCTAGCTATAGCACACGGTTTTTCCATTCAAATTGAATGTTTTTATTTGGGACCAAAACTTTTTCATTTATCAAATCATCATTTTTAAATACTTCTCGACCTGACGGAACCCGAAAATCTCAATTCGATTAGTGTATACGAGTTCCGCTTGATTACTGTTCAAAACCCCTTGCTTTAGCACAAGGTTTTTCCATTCAAAATTGAATGTTTTTATTCTGGAACCAAATTTTTTCTATTATCAACTCATCATTTTTAAATACTTCTTGTACTGACTGAACCCGAAAATCTCAATTCGATTAGTTTATACGTGTTCCGCTTGATTTCATCTCAAAACCCGTTGTTATAGCACACGGTTTTTCCAGTCAAAATTGAATGTTTTTATTTTGGAACCAAACTTTTTCTATTATCAACTCTTCATTTTTAAATACTTCTCAACCTGACTCAACCCGAAAATCTTATTTCGATTAGTATATACGAGTTACGCTTGATTTCATCTCAAAACCCCTTGCAATAGCACACGGTTTTTCCAGTCAAAATTCAATGTTTTTATTTTGGACCCAAACTTTTTCTATTATCAAATCATCATTTTTAAATACTTTTCGGCCTGACGGAACCCGAAAATCTCAATTCGATTAGTGTGTACGAGTTCCGCCTGATTTCATCTCAAAACCCCTTGCTATAGCAAACGGTTTTTCCAGTCAAAATTGAATGTTTTTATTTTGGACCCAAACTTTTTGTGTTATCAACTCATCATTTTTAAATACTTCTAGAACTGACGGAACCCGAAAATCTCAATTCAATTAGTGTATACGAGTTCCGCTTGATTTCCGCTCAAAACCCCTTGCTATAGCACACGGTTTTTCCAGTCAAAATTGAATGTTTTTATTTTGGACCCAAACTTTTTGTGTTATCAACTCATCATTTTTAAATACTTCTAGAACTGACGGAACCTGAAAATCTCAATTCGATTAGTGTATACGAGTTCCGCTTGATTTCCGCTCAAAACCCCTTGCTGTAGCACACGGTTTTTCCAGTCAAAATTCAATGTTTTTATTTTGGAACCAAACTTTTTGTGTTATCAACTCTTCATTTTTAAATACCTCTAGAACGGACGAAACCCGAAAATCTCATTTCGATTTCTCTATACGAGTTACGCTTGATTTCATCTCAAAACCCCTTGCCACACGGTTTTTCCAGTCAAAATTGAATGTTTTTATTTTGGAACCAAACTTTTTCTATTATCAACTCTTCATTTTTAAATACTTCTCAACCTGACTCAACCCGAAAATCTTATTTCGATTAGTATATACGAGTTACGCTTGATTTCATCTCAAAACCCCTTGCAATAGCACACGGTTTTTCCAGTCAAAATTCAATGTTTTTATTTTGGACCCAAACTTTTTCTATTATCAAATCATCATTTTTAAATACTTTTCGGCCTGACGGAACCCGAAAATCTCAATTCGATTAGTGTGTACGAGTTCCGCCTGATTTCATCTCAAAACCCCTTGCTATAGCAAACGGTTTTTCCAGTCAAAATTGAATGTTTTTATTTTGGACCCAAACTTTTTGTGTTATCAACTCATCATTTTTAAATACTTCTAGAACTGACGGAACCCGAAAATCTCAATTCAATTAGTGTATACGAGTTCCGCTTGATTTCCGCTCAAAACCCCTTGCTATAGCACACGGTTTTTCCAGTCAAAATTGAATGTTTTTATTTTGGACCCAAACTTTTTGTGTTATCAACTCATCATTTTTAAATACTTCTAGAACTGACGGAACCTGAAAATCTCAATTCGATTAGTGTATACGAGTTCCGCTTGATTTCCGCTCAAAACCCCTTGCTGTAGCACACGGTTTTTCCAGTCAAAATTCAATGTTTTTATTTTGGAACCAAACTTTTTGTGTTATCAACTCTTCATTTTTAAATACCTCTAGAACGGACGAAACCCGAAAATCTCATTTCGATTTCTCTATACGAGTTACGCTTGATTTCATCTCAAAACCCCTTGCTATAGCACATCGGTTTTCCAGTCAAAATTGAATGTTTTTATTTTGGACCCAAACTTTTTGTGTTATCAACTCATCATTTTTAAGTACTTCTTGAACTGACGGAACCCGAAAATCTCAATTCGATTAGTGTATACGAGTTACGCTTGATTTCTGCTCAAAACTCCTTGTTATAGCACACGGTTTTTCCAGTCAAAATTCAATGTTTTTATTTTGGAACCAAACTTTTTGTGTTATCAACTCTTCATTTTTAAATACCTCTAGAACAAACGAAACCCGAAAATCTCATTTCGATTAGTGTATACGAGTTACGCTTGATTTCATCTCAAAACCCCTTGCCACACGGTTTTTCCAGTCAAAATTGAATGTTTTTATTTTGGAACCAAACTTTTTCTATTATCAACTCTTCATTATTAAATACTTCTAGAACTGACAGAACTCGAAAATTTCAATTCGATAAGTGTATACGAGTTCCGCTTGATTTCGGCTCAAAACCCCTAGCTATAGCACAAGGTTTTTCCAGTCAAATTGAATGTTTTTATTTTGGACCCAAACTTTTTGTGTTATCAACTCATCATTTTTAAATACTTCTAGAACTGTCGGAACCCGAAAATCTGAATTTGATTAGTGTATATACGAGTTCCGTTTGATTTCTGCTCAAAACCTCTTGCTATGGCACACGGTTTTTCCAGTCAAAATTGAATGTTTTTATTTTGGACCCAAACTTTTTGTGTTATCAACTCATCATTTTTAATTACTTCTTGAACTGACAGAACCCGAAAATCTCAATTCGATTAGTGTATACGAGTTACGCTTAATTTCTGCTCAAAACTCCTTATTATAGTACACGGTTTTTCCAGTCAAAATTCAATGTTTTTATTTTGGAACCAAACTTTTTGTGTTATCAACTCTTCATTTTTAAATACCTCTAGAACTGACGGAACCCGAAAATCTCATTTTGATTACTGTATACGAGTTACGCTTGATTTAATCTCAAAACCTCTTGCTTTAGCACACGATTTTTCCAGTCAAAATTGAATGTTTTTATTTTGGAACCAAACTTTTTCTATTATCAACTCTTCATTATTAAATACTTCTAGAACTGACAGAACTCGAAAATTTCAATTCGATAAGTGTATACGAGTTCCGCATGATTTCGGCTCAAAACCCCTAGCTATAGCACACGGTTTTTCCATTCAAATTGAATGTTTTTATTTTGGACCAAAACTTTTTCATTTATCAAATCATCATTTTTAAATACATCTCGACCTGACGGAACCCGAAAATCTCAATTCGATTATTGTATACGAGTTCCGCTTGATTTCATCTCAAAACCCCTTGCTATAGCACACGATTTTTCCAGTCAAAATAGAATGTTTTTATTTGGACCCAAACTTTTTGTGTTTTCAACTCATCATTTTTAAATACTTCTCGACCTGACGGAACCCGAAAATCTCAATTCGATTAGTGTATACGAGTTACGCTTGATTTCGGTTCAAAACTCCTTGCTATAGCACACGGTTTTTCCTGTCAAAATTAAATGTTTTTATTTTCGAACAAAACTTTTTGTGTTATCAACTCTTCATTTTTAAATACTTCTCGAACTGACGGAACCCGAAAATCTCAATTCGATTAGTTTATATGAGTTCCGCTTGATTTCTGTTCAAAACCCCTTGCTATAGCACAAGGTTTTTCCATTCAAAATTGAATGTTTTTATTTTGGAACCAAACTTTTTCTATTATCAACTCATCATTTTTAAATACTTCTCGTACTGACTGAACCCGAAAATCTCAATTCGATTAGTTTATACGTGTTCCGCTTGATTTCATCTCAAAACCCGTTGTTATAGCACACGGTTTTTCCAGTCAAAATTGAATGTTTTTATTTTGGAACCAAACTTTTTCTATTATCAACTCTTCATTTTTAAATACTTCTCGTACTGACTGAACCCGAAAATCTCAATTCGATTAGTTTATACGTGTTCCGCTTGATTTCATCTCAAAACCCGTTGTTATAGCACACGGTTTTTCCAGTCAAAATTGAATGTTTTTATTTTGGAACCAAACTTTTTCTATTATCAACTCTTCATTTTTAAATACTTCTCAAACTGACTCAAACCGAAAATCTTATTTCGATTAGTGTATACGAGTTACGCTTGATTTCATCTCAAAACCCCTTGCAATAGCACACGGTTTTTCCAGTCAAAATTCAATGTTTTTATTTTGGACCCAAACTTTTTCTATTATCAAATCATCATTTTTAAATACTTTTCGGCCTGACGGAACCCGAAAATCTCTATTCGATTAGTGTGTACGAGTTCCGCTTGATTTCCGCTCAAAACCCCTATAGCACACGGTTTTTCCAGTCAAAATTGAATGTTTTTATTTTGGACCCAAACTTTTTGTGTTATCAACTCATCATTTTTAAATACTTCTAGAACTGACGGAACCTGAAAATCTCAATTCGATTAGTGTATACGAGTTCCGCTTGATTTCCGCTCAAAACCCCTTGCTATAGCACACGGTTTTTCCAGTCAAAATTCAATGTTTTTATTTTGGAATCAAACTTTTTGTGTTATCAACTCTTCATTTTTAAATACATCTAGAACAGACGAAACTCGAAAATCTCATTTCGATTAGTGTATACGAGTTACGCTTGATTTCATCTCAAAACCCCTTGTCACACGGTTTTTCCAGTCAAAATTGAATTTTTTTATTTTGGAACCAAACTTTTTCTATTATCAACTCTTCATTATTAAATACTTCTAGAACTGACAGAACTCGAAAATTTCAATTCGATAAATGTATACGAGTTCCGCTCGGCTCAAAACCCCTAGCTATAGCACAAGTTTTTCCAGTCAAATTGAATGTTTTTATTTTGGACCCAAACTTTTTGTGTTATCAACTCATCATTTTTAAATACTTCTAGAACTGACGGAACCCGAAAATCTCAATTCGATTATTGTATATACAAGTTCCGTTTGATTTCCGCTCAAAACCACTTGCTATAGCACACGGTTTTTCCAGTCAAAATTGAATGTTTTTATTTTGGACCCAAATTTTTGTGTTATCAACTCATCATTTTTAAATACTTCTTGAACTGACAGAACCTGAAAATCTCAATTCGATTAGTGTATACGAGTTACGCTTAATTTCTGCTCAAAACTCCTTATTATAGTACACGGTTTTTCCAGTCAAAATTCAATGTTTTTATTTTGGAACCAAACATTTTGTGTTATCAACTCTTCATTTTTAAATACCTCTAGAACTGACGGAACCCGAAAATCTCATTTCGATTACTGTATACGAGTTACGCTTGATTTCATCTCAAAACCTCTTGCTTTAGCACACGGTTTTTCCAGTCAAAATTGAATGTTTTTATTTTGGAACCAAACTTTTTCTATTATCAACTCTTCATTATTAAATACTTCTAGAACTGACAGAACTCGAAAATTTCAATTCGATAAGTGTATACGAGTTCCGCTTGATTTCGGCTCAAAACCCCTAGCTATAGCACACGGTTTTTCCATTCAAATTGAATGTTTTTATTTCGGACCAAAACTTTTTCATTTATCAAATCATCATTTTTAAATACTTCTCGACCTGACGGAACCCGAAAATCTCAATTCGATTAGTGTATACGAGTTCCGCTTGATTTCATCTCAAAACCCCTTTCTATAGCACACGATTTTTCCAGTCAAAATAGAATGTTTTTATTTGGACCCAAACTTTTTGTGTTTTCAACTCATCGTTTTTAAATACTTCTCGACCTGACGGAACCCGAAAATCTCAATTCGATTAGTGTATACGAGTTACGCTTGATTTCGGTTCAAAACTCCTTGCTATAGCACACGGTTTTTCCTGTCAAAATTCAATGTTTTTATTTTCGAACAAAACTTTTTGTGTTATCAACTCTTCATTTTTAAATACTTCTCGAACTGACGGAACCCGAAAATCCCAATTCGATTAGTTTATATGAGTTCCGCTTGATTTCTGTTCAAAACCCCTTACTATAGCACAAGGTTTTTCCATTCAAAATTGAATGTTTTTAATCTGGAACCAAACTTTTTCTGTTATCAACTCATCATTTTTAAATACTTCTCGTACTGACTGAACCCGAAAATCTCAATTCGATTAGTTTATACGTGTTCCGCTTGATTTCATCTCAAAACCCGTTGTTATAGCACACGGTTTTTCCAGTCAAAATTGAATGTTTTTATTTTGGAACCAAACTTTTTCTATTATCTACTCTTCATTTTTAAATACTTCTCAAACTGACTCAACCCGAAAATCTTATTTCGATTAGTGTATACGAGTTACGCTTAATTTCATCTCAAAACCCCTTGCAATAGCACACGGTTTTTCCAGTCAAAATTCAATGTTTTTATTTTGGACCCAAACTTTTTCTATTGTCAAATCATCATTTTTAAATACTTCTCGGCCTGACGGAACCCGAAAATCTCTATTCGATTAGTGTGTACGAGTTCCGCTTGATTTCATCTCAAAACCCCTTGCTATAGCACACGGTTTTTCCAGTCAAAATTGAATGTTTTTATTTTGGACCCAAACTTTTTGTGTTATCAACTCATCATTTTTAAATACTTCTAGAACTGACGGAACCCGAAAATCTCAATTCGATTAGTGTATACGAGTTCCGCTTGATTTCCGCTCAAAACCCCTTGCTATAGCACACGGTTTTTCCAGTCAAAATTGAATGTTTTTATTTTGGACCCAAACTTTTTGTGTTATCAACTCATCATTTTTAAATACTTCTAGAACTGACGGAACCCGAAAATCTCAATTCGATTAGTGTATACGAGTTCCGCTTGATTTCCGCTCAAAACCCCTTGCTATAGCACACGGTTTTTCCAGTCAAAATTCAATGTTTTTATTTTGGAACCAAACTTTTTGTGTTATCAACTCTTCATTTTTAAATACCTCTAGAACAGTCGAAACCCGAAAATCTCATTTCGATTAGTGTATACGAGTTACGCTTGATTTCATCTCAAAACTCCTTGCCACACGGTTTTTCCAGTCAAAATTGAATGTTTTTATTTTGGAACCAAACTTTTTCTATTATCAACTCTTCATTATTAAATACTTCTAGAACTGACAGAACTCGAAAATTTCAATTCGATAAGTGTATACGAGTTCCGCTTGATTTCGGCTCAAAACCCCTAGCTATAGCACAAGTTTTTCCAGTCAAATTGAATATTTTTATTTTGGACCCAAACTTTTTGTGTTATCAACTCATCATTTTTAAATACTTCTAGAACTGACGGAACCCGAAAATCTCAATTCGATTAGTGTATACGAGTTCCGCTTGATTTCCGCTCAAAACCACTTGCTATAGCACACGGTTTTTCCAGTCAAAATTGAATGTTTTTATTTTGGACCCAAACTTTTTGTGTTATCAACTCATCATTTTTAAATACTTTTTGAACTGACAGAACCCGAAAATCTCAATTCGATTAGTGTATACGAGTTACGCTTGATTTCTGCTCAAAACTCCTTGTTATAGTACACGGTTTTTCCAGTCAAAATTCAATGTTTTTATTTTGGAACCAAACTTTTTGTGTTATCAACTCTTCATTTTTAAATACCTCTAGAACTGAAGGAACCCGAAAATCTCGTTTCGATTACTGTATACGAGTTACGCTTGATTTCATCTCAAAACCTCTTGCTTTAGCACACGGTTTTTCCAGTCAAAATTCAATGTTTTTATTTTGGAACCAAACTTTTTGTGTTATCAACTCTTCATTTTTAAATACCTCTAGAACTGAAGGAACCCGAAAATCTCATTTCGATTAGTGTATACGAGTTACGCTTGATTTCATCTCAAAACTCCTTGCCACACGGTTTTTCCAGTCAAAATTGAATGTTTTTATTTTGGAACCAAACTTTTTCTATTATCAACTCTTCATTATTAAATACTTCTAGAACTGACAGAACTCGAAAATTTCAATTCGATAAGTGTATACGAGTTCCGCTTGATTTCGGCTCAAAACCCCTAGCTATAGCACAAGTTTTTCCAGTCAAATTGAATATTTTTATTTTGGACCCAAACTTTTTGTGTTATCAACTCATCATTTTTAAATACTTCTAGAACTGACGGAACCCGAAAATCTCAATTCGATTAGTGTATACGAGTTCCGCTTGATTTCCGCTCAAAACCACTTGCTATAGCACACGGTTTTTCCAGTCAAAATTGAATGTTTTTATTTTGGACCCAAACTTTTTGTGTTATCAACTCATCATTTTTAAATACTTCTTGAACTGACAGAACCCGAAAATCTCAATTCGATTAGTGTATACGAGTTACGCTTGATTTCTGCTCAAAACTCCTTGTTATAGTACACGGTTTTTCCAGTCAAAATTCAATGTTTTTATTTTGGAACCAAACTTTTTGTGTTATCAACTCTTCATTTTTAAATACCTCTAGAACTGAAGGAACTCGAAAATCTCGTTTCGATTACTGTATACGAGTTACGCTTGATTTCATCTCAAAACCTCTTGCTTTAGCACACGGTTTTTCCAGTCAAAATTCAATGTTTTTATTTTGGAACCAAACTTTTTGTGTTATCAACTCTTCATTTTTAAATACCTCTAGAACTGAAGGAACCCGAAAATCTCGTTTCGATTACTGTATACGAGTTACGCTTGATTTCATCTCAAAACCTCTTGCTTTAGCACACGGTTTTTCCAGTCAAAATTGAATGTTTTTATTTTGGAACCAAACTTTTTCTATTATCAACTCCTCATTATTAAATACTTCTAGAACTGACATAACTCGAAAATTTCAATTCGATAAGTGTATACGAGTTCCGCTTGATTTCGGCTCAAAACCCCTAGCTATAGCACACGGTTTTTCCATTCAAATAGAATGTTTTTATTTTGGACCAAAACTTTTTCATTTATCAAATCATCATTTTTAAATACTTCTTGACCTGACGGAACCCGAAAATCTCAATTCGATTAGTGTATACGAGTTCCGCTTGATTTCATCTCAAAACCCCTTGCTATAGCACACGATTTTTCCAGTCAAAATAGAATGTTTTTATTTGGACCCAAACTTTTTGTGTTTTCAACTCATCATTTTTAAATACTTCTCGACCTGACGGAACCCGAAAATCTCAATTCGATTAGTGTATACGAGTTACGCTTGATTTCGGTTCAAAACTCCTTGCTATAGCACACGGTTTTTCCTGTCAAAATTCAATGTTTTTATTTTCAAACAAAACTTTTTGTGTTATCAACTCTTCATTTTTAAATACTTCTCGAACTGACGGAACCCGAAAATCTCAATTCGATTAGTTTATATGAGTTCCGCTTGATTTCTGTTCTAAACCCCTTGCTATAGCACAAGGTTTTTCCATTCAAAATTGAATGTTTTTATTTTGGAACCCAACTTTTTCTATTATCAACTCATCATTTTTAAATACTTCACGTACTGACTGAACCCGAAAATCTCAATTCGATTAGTTTATACGTGTTCCGCTTGATTTCATCTCAAAACCCGTTGCTATAGCACACGGTTTTTCCAGTCAAAATTGAATGTTTTTATTTTGGAACCAAACTTTTTCTATTATCAACTCTTCATTTTTAAATACTTCTCAAACTGACTCAACCCGAAAATCTTATTTCGATTAGTGTATACGAGTTACGCTTGATTTCATCTCAAAACCCCTTGCAATAGCACACGGTTTTTTCAGTCAAAATTCAATATTTTTATTTTGGACCTAAACTTTTTCTTTTATCAAATCATCATTTTTAAATACTTCTCGGCTTGACGGAACCCGAAAATCTCTATTCGATTAGTGTATACGAGTTCCGCTTGATTTCATCTCAAAACCCCTTGCTATAGCACACAGTTTTTCCAGTCAAAATTGAATGTTTTTATTTTGGACCCAAACTTTTGTGTTATCAACTCATCATTTTTAAATACTTCTAGAGCTGACGGAACCCGAAAATCTCAATTCGATTAGTTTATAGGAGTTCCGCTTGATTTCCGCTCAAAACCCCTTGCTATAGCACATCGGTTTTCCAGTCAAAATTGAATGTTTTTATTTTGGACCCAAACTTTTTGTGTTATCAACTCATCATTTTTAAGTTCTTCTTGAACTGACGGAACCCGAAAATCTCAATTCGATTAGTGTATACGAGTTACGCTTGATTTCATCTCAAAACCCCTTGCAATAGCACACGGTTTTTTCAGTCAAAATTCAATATTTTTATTTTGGACCTAAACTTTTTCTTTTATCAAATCATCATTTTTAAATACTTCTCGGCTTGACGGAACCCGAAAATCTCTATTCGATTAGTGTATACGAGTTCCGCTTGATTTCATCTCAAAACCCCTTGCTATAGCACACAGTTTTTCCAGTCAAAATTGAATGTTTTTATTTTGGACCCAAACTTTTGTGTTATCAACTCATCATTTTTAAATACTTCTAGAGCTGACGGAACCCGAAAATCTCAATTCGATTAGTTTATAGGAGTTCCGCTTGATTTCCGCTCAAAACCCCTTGCTATAGCACATCGGTTTTCCAGTCAAAATTGAATGTTTTTATTTTGGACCCAAACTTTTTGTGTTATCAACTCATCATTTTTAAGTACTTCTTGAACTGACGGAACCCGAAAATCTCAATTCGATTAGTGTATACGAGTTACGCTTGATTTCTGCTCAAAACTCCTTGTTATAGCACACGGTTTTTCCAGTCAAAATTCAATGTTTTTATTTTGGAACCAAACTTTTTGTGTTATCAACTCTTCATTTTTAAATACCTCTAGAACAAACGAAACCCGAAAATCTCATTTCGATTAGTGTATACGAGTTACGCTTGATTTCATCTCAAAACCCCTTGCCACACGGTTTTTCCAGTCAAAATTGAATGTTTTTATTTTGGAACCAAACTTTTTCTATTATCAACTCTTCATTATTAAATACTTCTAGAACTGACAGAACTCGAAAATTTCAATTCGATAAGTGTATACGAGTTCCGCATGATTTCGGCTCAAAACCCCTAGCTATAGCACACGGTTTTTCCATTCAAATTGAATGTTTTTATTTTGGACCAAAACTTTTTCATTTATCAAATCATCATTTTTAAATACATCTCGACCTGACGGAACCCGAAAATCTCAATTCGATTATTGTATACGAGTTCCGCTTGATTTCATCTCAAAACCCCTTGCTATAGCACACGATTTTTCCAGTCAAAATAGAATGTTTTTATTTGGACCCAAACTTTTTGTGTTTTCAACTCATCATTTTTAAATACTTCTCGACCTGACGGAACCCGAAAATCTCAATTCGATTAGTGTATACGAGTTACGCTTGATTTCGGTTCAAAACTCCTTGCTATAGCACACGGTTTTTCCTGTCAAAATTAAATGTTTTTATTTTCGAACAAAACTTTTTGTGTTATCAACTCTTCATTTTTAAATACTTCTCGAACTGACGGAACCCGAAAATCTCAATTCGATTAGTTTATATGAGTTCCGCTTGATTTCTGTTCAAAACCCCTTGCTATAGCACAAGGTTTTTCCATTCAAAATTGAATGTTTTTTTTTTGGAACCAAACTTTTTCTATTATCAACTCATCATTTTTAAATACTTCTCGTACTGACTGAACCCGAAAATCTCAATTCGATTAGTTTATACGTGTTCCGCTTGATTTCATCTCAAAACCCGTTGTTATAGCACACGGTTTTTCCAGTCAAAATTGAATGTTTTTATTTTGGAACCAAACTTTTTCTATTATCAACTCTTCATTTTTAAATACTTCTCGTACTGACTGAACCCGAAAATCTCAATTCGATTAGTTTATACGTGTTCCGCTTGATTTCATCTCAAAACCCGTTGTTATAGCACACGGTTTTTCCAGTCAAAATTGAATGTTTTTATTTTGGAACCAAACTTTTTCTATTATCAACTCTTCATTTTTAAATACTTCTCAAACTGACTCAAACCGAAAATCTTATTTCGATTAGTGTATACGAGTTACGCTTGATTTCGGCTCAAAACTCCTGGCTATAGCACACGGTTTTTCCAGTCAAATTGAATGTTTTTATTTTGGACCAAAACGTTTTCTATTATCAAATCATCATTTTTAAATACTTCTCGACCTGACAGAACCCGAAAATCTCAATTCGATTAGTGTATACGAGTTCCGCTTGATTTCATCTCAAAACTAGGGCTGGGCAAAAAAACCGGATGGAGAAAAAAAACCGAACCGGACCGGTCAGACCGGTCGTGCCGGGCCGAGCTTTATTACGGGCCCAAACTTATTTGATACCGGGTCGGGCCGGGCCCAACTACACCCGGGCCGGTCCCGGGCCGTATGTTTGCTCAATCGGGCTAAGCCCGAAAGCCCGACTTTCCTAGGTGTCAGTTAATTATTGGACAATTTTATGTTCTATGTTACTACAATAGAGTCAACCACACACGATTTAGACTTTTTTTTTGTAAACAGTTAAACACCCACTCGGCCACTCTCTCAAAGTCTCAAACCCTAAAGTCCTTACTCTGACTCTCTGAGACTGAGACTCTGAGTCCTCTCGACTCGTCTCCAGCTCACTTCGACATCGCCTCGCCTGCGACGCCCGCCGCCTACGCCTCACGTCCTCACCCCTCTCTTCCTCACCGCGCCTCTCAATCTCTGTTTCGCGTCACTGTGTGCGACTGTGTGCCTCTCAATCTTGGCTTCGCGTCTCCATTCTCCAGGTGAGCTATCTCTCCTCCTCCTACTCCTCTGTTCATTCATTTTCGTTCTCATTTTTAAACTTTTGGATAGGAGGGAGCTGTGATTCCTGTGAATGGAAGATTGAGTGATCGATTAGGGCACTTTTGGCCTTGTTTGTGTGTTTTCTGAGTTAATATAATCTGATACTCTGATTAGTGTTACTCGTTATGGCATGTTAAGCTAATAGTTGAATTGGATTTGTGTGGATATGGCATGAAATGATGAAATTGCATAACACTGTGTGTGTGTGTGTGTGTGTGTCGAAGACTTATGAATGTGGAAGTTGTACTGATCTCTGTATTTCTGTAATACATTGAACTATTGAAGTATTGAACCGTCGTACTGATTTAGACACTTGCTGCTGGTTGTGTATTTGTGATTATGCAGGTTTGATGTCGTCGTCTTCTTCACAATACGGCTGTCCTTCAGTGAGTTCTGATAGTGACAGTGAGTGTTACGACTCAGGGGAGGACAGTGATGACATTGAATTGATTGAACAAGCTCAGACTTTGACCGGGAATGATTTGGTTACGGCAGAGGCTGAGAACATGGAGCCAGAAGCTGAATCTCCAATTGAGATTGTAAAAGAAGCACCAGCAGCAACTCAGACTTCGCATGGTGTGCCGAAGAAAAGAAGAAGAGGTCCTGCATCAACTAAGCCTAAGCCTCCTTCTAAATTGACGTCAATGGTGTGGCAGCACTTCACGAAGTATGATAGAGAGCTCTTCACTCACATAGATGGGAAGAAAGTGCATGCGGGGCATGAGAAGCGCGCAAGATGCGTGCATTGTGGCGCTGACCTCAAAGCGGATTATTCCTTTAATGGTACAAGTACTTTGCGTAGGCATATACAGAAAGTGTGCAAGCAGTATGCTGGTAGGGAGAGTATAGATGATGGACAAGCTGTGATTGTTGGTGATGATGAAGAAGAACCTGGAATGGAACTCAAGAAAGCGTGGACAAACGATGGTTGTATTCAAGCTGCTTGTGAGATGATAGTGATTGATGAGCTGTCGTTCAGCCATGTTGAGAATGAAGGGTTTAGGCATTTTTGCAAGGTGGCTGTCCCGCAATTCATTCCACCGTCTAGGAGAACAATAGTGAGGTGCTTTTGGAAGTTGTATGATCAGAAGAAAGAGGAGCTTAGGAGGGTGTTAAATGGTCATAGAGTGTGCTTAACTACGGATACTTGGACTTCAATTCAGATTTGGTGTTAAGTGGTCATAGAGTGTGCTTAAATTCATTCCGAAGGAAGCAGCTACTTGGTCACTGCTGCATTGGTGGAAGTTAAATGGCTGCAAATATCCAAACCTTGCTCTTGTGGCAAAGGATGTGCTTGCTATCCAGGTTGGCACGGTTGCATCCGAGTCCTCCTTCTCTACTGGTGGTAGAGTGATTGACCCTTTTAGAAGTTCTTTAACTCCTAAGACAGTGGAAGCATTGCTTTGCTTGCAAAATTGGATAAAGAAAAGAGATCAATCAGAAATTGAATATTATCCAAGCCAAGAGGAGCTTGAATTTTATGAAAAGATGGAAAGAGGTATGTCTTCATTCTTTTGTTCTTTCATATTTTTTTTCTTTTGACTTGCTTGTCTCTTACGTTCATTCTTCCAACTGTATTGTAGTTGCCGCTAAGCGCAGAGCAAAAGAAAAGGGTGCAAAGGGAAAAGGAAAGGCTAAGCAACAACAGCTATTGGCTGCATCCGAGACCGACAGTGAAGATGATGAAGATGAAGTTGCTCAAGTTGTGGCAGCTAAGCCAGCTAGAACCTCAAAATTCTTGAAAGCTGCAAAAGTAGCTAAAACAAGTGCTACCGCAACTCCATCAAGTCAAGCTGCTATTGATGTTGGAACCTCCAAACCCAAATCAACAAAAGTTTTAAAAATGACTCTTGCATCAAACAAAACAAAAGGTATACATCAGTATTTCTTCCTTGACTCGTCTTGTGAGTGAGTTTGTGAGTGAGTCACTAGGTTGGAAATATTGATATCTTACTAGTTACTTGCTGCCTAATTGTGAATTTGTGATGGAATTTGTGAATTTGTGATTCTTCTTATAGGAAAACGCTGAAGGAGTCGCTGAGTTTTGTACTTTTGTTTTGGATGCGTGGAGGGTGGAGCTACAAGCCTACATCAATTAGCAAGAGGCCAAGAGCTTGATGCATGTCTTTTTTGTTTTAAACGTTTAAATTTTTCATCTTGTTGAATGTTGGGTGTTGACACTTTGCCAATTTGGTTCATCTTGTTTAAGTTTAAAACTGTGACCTGAACAATTTGGTTCTTTGGTTTGTTTCTTTTTTTCAGTTTCAATTTTTTTGAACTTCAGTTTGGTGCCTTCAAGCTTGAACACTTGAAACTTTGAATCTTTGATGTGTAATTGTAAGCTTGTGTGTGTGGTGAGAGCTGAGAATGCAGTTTAGGGATTTTTGATGCAGCAGGTGCTGATTTGTAGAGGTGCGTTTGCATTTCTGCAAAATTCTATCATTTTTTAAAGAAAACAGGGAATCTGTGATTCTGTGATTTTGGGCCCGAAAACCGGTCCGGCCCGGCCCAGCCTGGCCCGGTCCGGGTTTTGCCGGGCCTTGATTTTTTTGCTCTAAAGCTCTGTCCGGATATAACACAACCGGTCCGGGCCCGGGCCAAGCAAATACTACCCGGGTTTGGGCCCGAGCCCAGCCCTACTCAAAACCCCTTGCTATAGCACAAGGTTTTTCCAGTCAAAATAGAATGTTTTTATTTGGACCCAAACTTTTTGTGTTATCAACTCATCATTTTTAAATACTTCTCGACCTGACGGAACCCGAAAATCTCAATTCGATTAGTGTATACGAGTTACGCTTGATTTCGGTTCAAAACTCCTTGCTATAGCACACGGTTTTTCCTGTCAAAATTCATTGTTTTTATTTCGAACCAAACTTTTTGTGTTATCAACTCTTCATTTTAAAATACTTCTAGAACTGACGGAACCCGAAAATCTCAATTCGATTAGTTTATACGAGTTCCGCTTGATTTCTGTTCAAAATCCCTTGCTATAGCACAAGGTTTTTCCATTCAAAATTGAATGTTTTTATTCTGGAACCAAACATTTTCTATTATCAACTCATCATTTTTAAATACTTCTCGTACTGACTGAACCCGAAAATCTCAATTCGATTAGTTTATACGTGTTCCGCTTGATTTCATCTCAAAACCCGTTGTTATAGCACACGGTTTTTCCAGTCAAAATTGAATGTTTTTATTTTGGAACCAAACATTTTCTATTATCAACTCTTCATTTTTAAATACTTCTCAAACTGACTCAACCCGAAAATCATATTTCGATTAGTGTATACGAGTTACGCTTGATTTCATCTCAAAACCCCTTGCAATAGCACACGGTTTTTCCAGTCAAAATTCAATGTTTTTATTTTGGACCCAAACTTTTTCTATTATCAAATCATCATTTTTAAATACTACTCGGCCTGACGGAACCCGAAAATCTCTATTCGATTAGTGTATACGAGTTCCGCTTGATTTCATCTCAAAACCCCTTGCTATAGCACACGGTTTTTCCAGTCAAAATTGAATGTTTTTATTTTGGACCCAAACTTTTTGTGTTATCAACTCATCATTTTTAAATACTTCTAGAACTGACGGAACCCAAAAATCTCAATTCGATTAGTGTATACGAGTTCCGCTTGATTTCCGCTCAAAACCCCTTGCTATAGCACACGGTTTTTCTAGTCAAAATTGAATGTTTTTCTTTTGGACCCAAACTTTTTGTGTTATCAACTCATCATTTTTAAATACTTCTTGAACTGACGGAACCCGAAAATCTCAATTCGATTAGTGTATACGAGTTACGCTTGATTTCTGCACAAAACTCCTTGTTATAGCACACGGTTTTTCCAGTCAAAATTCAACGTTTTTATTTTGGAACCAAACTTTTTGTGTTATCAACTCTTCATTTTTAAATACCTCTAGAACAGACGAAACCCGAAAATCTCATTTCGATTAGTGTATACGAGTTACGCTTGATTTCATCTCAAAACCCCTTGCCACACGGTTTTTCCAGTCAAAATTGAATGTTTTTATTTTGGAACCAAACTTTTTCTATTATCAACTCTTCATTATTAAATACTTCTAGAACTGACAGAACTCCAAAATTTCAATTCGATAAGTGTATACGAGTTCCGCTTGATTTCGGCTCAAAACCCCTAGCTATAGCACACGGTTTTTCCAGTCAAATTGAATGTTTTTATTTTGGACCAAAACTTTTTCTATTATCAAATCATCATTTTTAAATACTTCTCGACCTGACGGAACCCGAAAATCTCAACTCGATTATTGTATACGAGTTCCGCTTGATTTCATGTCAAAACCCCTTGTTATAGCACACGGTTTTTCCAGTCAAAATAGAATGTTTTTATTTGGAAACAAAGTTTTTGTGTTATCAACTCATCATTTTTAAATACTTCTCGACCTGACGGAACCCGAAAATCTCAATTCGATTAGTGTATACGAGTTACGCTTGATTTCGGTTCAAAACTCCTTGCTATAGCACACGGTTTTTCCTGTCAAAATTCATTGTTTTTATTTTCGAACCAAACTTTTTGTGTTATCAACTCTTCATTTTAAAATACTTCTAGAACTGACGGAACCCAAAATCTAAATTCGATTAGTTTATACGAGTTCCGCTTGATTTCTGTTCAAAACCCCTTGCTATAGCACAAGGTTTTTCCATTCAAAATTGAATGTTTTTATTCTGGAACCAACTTTTTCTATTATCAACTCATCATTTTTAAATACTTCTCGAACTGACTGAACCCGAAAATCTCAATTCGATTAATTTATACATGTTCCGCTTGATTTCATCTCAAAACCCCTTGCTATAGCACACGGTTTTTCCAGTCAAAATTGAATGTTTTTATTTTGGAACCAAACTTTTTCAATTATCAACTCTTCATTTTTAAATACTTCTCAAACTGACTCAACCCGAAAATCTTATTTCGATTAGTGTATACGAGTTACGCTTGATTTCATCTCAAAACCCCTTGCAATAACACACGGTTTATCCAGTCAAAATTCAATGTTTTTATTTTGGACCCAAACTTTTTCTATTATCAAATCATCATTTTTAAATACTTCTCGGCCTGACGGAAAATGAAAATCTCTATTCGATTAGTTTATACGAGTTCCGCTTGAATTCATCTCAAAACCCCTTGCTATAGCACACGGTTTTTCCAGTCAAAATTGAATGTTTTTATTTTGGACCCAAACTTTTTGTGTTATTAACTCATCATTTTTAAATACTTTTAGAACTGACGGAACCTGAAAATCTCAATTCGATTAGTGTATACGAGTTCCGCTTGATTTCCGCTCAAAACCCCTTGCTATAGCACACGGTTTTTCCAGTCAAAATTGAATGTTTTTATTTTGGACCCAAACTTTTTGTGTTATCAATTCATCATTTTTAAATACTTCTTGAACTGACGGAACCCGAAAATCTCTATTCGATTAATGTATACGAGTTACGCTTGATTTCTGCCCAAAACTCCTTGTTATAGCACACGGTTTTTCCAGTCAAAATTCAATGTTTTTATTTTGGAACCAAACTTTTTGTGTTATAAACTCTTCATTTTCAAATACCTCTACAACAGACGAAACCCGAAAATCTCATTTCGATTAGTATATACGAGTTACGCTTGATTTCATCTCAAAACCCCTTGCCACACGGTTTTTCCAGTCAAAATTGAATGTTTTTATTTTGGAACCAAACTTTTTCTATTATCAACTCTTCATTATTAAATACTTCTAGAACTGACGGAACCCGAAAATCTCTATTCCATTAGTGTATACGAGTTACGCTTGATTTCTGCCCAAAACTCCTTGTTATAGCACACGGTTTTTCCAGTCAAAATTCAATGTTTTTATTTTGGAACCAAACTTTTTGTGTTATCAACTCTTCATTTTAAAATACTTCTAGAACTGACGGAACCCGAAAATCTCAATTCGATTATTTTTATACGAGTTCCGCTTGATTTCTGTTCAAAACCCCTTGCTATAGCACAAGGTTTTTCCATTCAAAACTGAATGTTTTTATTCTGGAACCAAACTTTTTCTATTATCATCTCATCATTTTTAAATACTTCTCGTACTGACTGAACCCGAAAATCTCAATTCGATTAGTTTATACGTGTTCCGCTTGATTTCTTCTCAAAACCCCTTGCTATAGCACACGGTTTTTCCAGTCAAAATTGAATGTTTTTATTTTGGACCCAAACTTTTTGTGTTATTAACTCATCATTTTTAAATACTTCTAGAACTGACGGAACCCGAAAATCTCAATTCGATTAGTGTATACGAGTTCCGCTTGATTTCCGCTCAAAACCCCTTGCTATAGCACACGGTTTTTCCAGTCAAAATTGAATGTTTTTATTTTGGACCCAAACTTTTTGTGTTATCAAATCATCATTTTTAAATACTTCTTGAACTGACGGAACCCGAAAATCTCTATTCGATTAATGTATACGAGTTACGCTTGATTTCTGCCCAAAACTCCTTGTTATAGCACACGGTTTTTCCAGTCAAAATTCAATGTTTTTATTTTGGAACCAAACTTTTTGTGTTATCAACTCTTCATTTTTAAATACCTCTAGAACAGACGAAACCCGAAAATCTCATTTCGATTAGTATATACGAGTTACGCTTGATTTCATCTCAAAACCCCTTGCCACACGGTTTTTCAGTCAAAATTGAATGTTTTTATTTTGGAACCAAACTTTTTCTATTATCAACTCTTCATTATTAAATACTTCTAGAACTGACGGAACCCGAAAATCTCTATTCCATTAGTGTATACGAGTTACGCTTGATTTCTGCCCAAAACTCCTTGTTATAGCACACGGTTTTTCCAGTCAAAATTCAATGTTTTTATTTTGGAACCAAACTTTTTGTGTTATCAACTCTTCATTTTAAAATACTTCTAGAACTGACGGAACCCGAAAATCTCAATTCGATTAGTTTATACGAGTTCCGCTTGATTTCTGTTCAAAACCCCTTGCTATAGCACAAGGTTTTTCCATTCAAAACTGAATGTTTTTATTCTGGAACCAAAATTTTTCTATTATCATCTCATCATTTTTAAATACTTCTCGTACTGACTGAACCCGAAAATCTCAATTCGATTAGTTTATACGTGTTCCGCTTGATTTCTTCTCAAAACCCCTTGCTATAGCACACGGTTTTTCCAGTCAAAATTGAATGTTTTTATTTTGGAACCAAACTTTTTCTATTATCAACTCTTCATTTTTAAATACTTCTCAAACTGACTCAACCCGAAAATCTTATTTCGATTAGTGTATACGAGTTACGCTTGATTTCATCTCAAAACCCCTTGTTGCACACGGTTTTTCCAGTCAAAATTCAATGTTTTTATTTTGGACCCAAACTTTTTCTATTATCAAATCATCATTTTTAAATACTTTTCGGCCTGACGGAACCCGAAAATCTCTATTCGATTAGTGTATACGAGTTCCGCTTGATTTCATCTCAAAACACCTTGCTATAGCACACGGTTTTTCCAGTCAAAATTGAATGTTTTTATTTTGGACCCAAACTTTTTGAGTTATCAACTCATCATTTTTAAATACTTCTAGAACTAACGGAACCCGAAAATCTCAATTCGATTAGTTTATACGAGTTCCGCTTGATTTCTGTTCAAAACCCCTTGCTATAGCACAAGGTTTTTCCATTCAAAATTGAATGTTTTTATTCTGGAACCAAACTTTTTCTATTATCAACTCATCATTTTTACATACTTCTCGTACTGACTGAACCCGAAAATCTCAATTCGATTAGTTTATACGTGTTCCGCTTGATTTCATCTCAAAACCCCTTGCAATAGCACACGGTTTTTCCAGTCAAAATTGAATGTTTTTATTTTGGAACAAACTTTTTCTATTATCCATTCTTCATTTTTAAATACTTCTCAAACTGACTCAACCCGAAAATCTTATTTCGATTAGTGTATACGAGTTCCGCTTGATTTCCGCTCAAAACCCCTTGCTATAGGACACGGTTTTTCCAGTCAAAATTGAATGTTTTTATTTTGGAACAAACTTTTTCTATTATCCATTCTTCATTTTTAAATACTTCTCAAACTGACTCAACCCGAAAATCTTATTTCGATTAGTGTATACGAGTTCCGCTTGATTTCATCTCAAAACCCCTTGCAATAGCACACGGTTTTTCCAGTCAAAATTCAATGTTTTTATTTTGGACCCAAACTTTTTCTATTATCAAATCATCATTTTTAAATACTTCTCGGCCTGACGGAACCTGAAAAACTCTATTCGATTAGTGTATACGAGTTCCGCTTGATTTCATCTCAAAATCCCTTGCTATAGCACACGGTTTTTCCAGTCAAAATTGAATGTTTTTATTTTGGACCCAAACTTTTTGTGTTATCAACTCATAATTTTTAAATACTTCTAGAACTGACGGAACCCAAAAATCTCAATTCTATTAGTGTATACGAGTTCCGCTTGATTTCCGCTCAAAACCCCTTGCTATAGCACACGGTTTTTCCAGTCAAAATTGAATGTTTTTATTTTGGACCCAAACTTTTTGTGTTATCAACTCATCATTTTGAAATACTTCTTGAACTTACGGAACCCGAAAATCTCAATTCGATTAGTGTATACGAGTTACGCTTGATTTCTGCTTAAAACTACTTGTTATAGCACACGGTTTTTCCAGTCAAAATTCAATGTTTTTATTTTGGAACCAAAATTTTTGTGTTATTAACTCTTCATTTTTAAATACCTCTAGAACTGACGAAACCCGAAAATCTCATTTCGATTAGTGTATACGAGTTACGCTTGATTTCATCTCAAAACCCCTTGCTATAGCACACGTTTTTTCCAGTCAAAATTGAATGTTTTTATTTTGGAACCAAACTTTTTCTATTATCAACTCTTCATTTTCAAATACTTCTAGAACAGACGGAACCCGAAAATCTCATTTCGATTAGTGCATACGAGTTCCGTTTAATTTCATCACAAAACCCTTTGCTATAGCACTCGGTTTTTCCAGTCAAAATTGAATTTTTTATTTTGGACCCAAACTTTTTGTGTTATCAACTCATCATTTTTAAATACTTCTAGAACTGACGGAACCCGAAAATCTCAATTCGATTATTGTATACGAGTTCCGCTTGATTTCCGCTCAAAACCCCTTGCTATAGGACACGGTTTTTCCAGTCAAAATTGAATGTTTTTATTTTGGACCCAAACTTTTTGTGTTATCAACTCTTCATTTTTAAATACTTCTCAAACTGACGGAACCCGAAAATCTCAATTCGATTAGTTTATACGAGTTCCGCTTGATTTCTATTCAAAACCCCTTGCTATAGCACAACGTTTTTCCAGTCAAAATTGAATGTTTTTATTTTGGAACCAAACTTTTTCTTTTATCAACTCTTCATTTTCAAATACTTCTAGAACTGACGGAACCCGATAATCTCATTTCGATTAGTGCATACGAGTTCCGCTTAATTTCATCACAAAACCCCTTGCTATAGCACACGGTTTTTCCAGTCAAAATTCAATGTTTTTATTTTGGACCAAACTTTTTCTATTATCAACTCATCATTTTTAAATACTTCTCGTCCTGACTGAACCCGAAAATCTCAATTCGATTAGTTTATACGTGTTCCGCTTGATTTCATCTCAAAACCCATTGCTATAGCACACGGTTTTTCCAGTCAAAATTGAATGTTTTTATTTGGACCCAAACTTTTTGTGTTATCAACTCATCATTTTTAAATACTTCTAGACCTGACGGAACCCGAAAATCTCAATTCGATTAGTGTATACGAGTTACGCTTGCTTTCGGTTCAAAACTCCTTGCTATAGCACACGGTTTTTCCTGTCAAAATTCATTGTTTTTATTTCGAACCAAACTTTTTGTGTTATCAACTCTTCATTTTAAAATACTTCTAGAACTGACGGAACCCGAAAATCTAAATTCGATTAGTTTATACGAGTTCCGCTTGATTTCTGTTCAAAACCCCTTGCTATAGCACAAGGTTTTTCCATTCAAAATTGAATGTTTTTATTCTGGAACCAAACTTTTTCTATTATCAACTCATCATTTTTAAATACTTCTCGTACTGACTGAACCCGAAAATCTCAATTCGATTAGTTTATACGTGTTCCGCTTGATTTCATCTCAAAACCCGTTGTTATAGCACACGGTTTTTCCAGTCAAAATTGAATGTTTTTATTTTGGAACCAAACTTTTTCTATTATCAACTCTTCATTTTTAAATACTTCTCAAACTGACTCAACCCGAAAATCTTATTTCGACTAGTGTATACGAGTTACGCTTGATTTCATCTCAAAACCCCTTGCAATAGCATACGGTTATTCCAGTCAAAATTGAATGTTTTTATTTTGGACCCAAACTTTTTGTGTTATCAACTCATCATTTTTAAATACTTCTAGAACTGACGGAACCCGAAAATCTCAATTCGATGAGTGTATATGAGTTCCGCTTGATTTCCGCTCAAAACCCCTTGCTATAGCACACGGTTTTTCCAGTCAAAATTGAATGTTTTTATTTTGGACCCAAACTTTTGTGTTATCAACTCATCATTTTAAAATACTTCTTGAACTGACGGAACCCGAAAATCTCAATTCGATTAGTGTATACTAGTTACGCTTGATTTCTGCTCAAAACTCCTTGTTATAGCACACGGTTTTTCCAGTCAAAATTCAATGTTTTTATTTTGGAACCAAACTTTTTGTGTTATCAACTCTTCATTTTTAAATACCTCTAGAACAGACGAAACCCGAAAATCTCATTTCGATTAGTGTATACGAGTTACGCTTGATTTCATCTCAAAACCCCTTGCCACACGGTTTTTCCAGTCAAAATTGAATATTTTTATTTTGGAACCAAATTATTTCTATTATCAACTCTTCATTATTAAATACTTCTAGAACTGACGGAACCCGAAAATCTCAATTCGATTATTGTATACGAGTTCCGCTTGATTTCCGCTCAAAACCCCTTGCTATAGCACACGGTTTTTCCAGTCAAAATTGAATGTTTTTATTTTGGACCCAAACTTTTTGTGTTATCAACTCATCATTTTTAAATACTTCTTGAACTGACGGAACCCGAAAATCTCAATTCAATTAGTGTATACGAGTTACGCTTGATTTCTGCTCAAAACTCCTTGCTATAGCACACGGTTTTTCTAGTCAAAATTCAATGTTTTTATTTTGGAACCAAACTTTTTGTGTTATCAACTCTTCATTTTTAAATACCTCTAGAACTGACAGAACCCGAAAATCTCATTTCGATTAGTGTATACGAGTTACGCTTGATTTCATCTCAAAACCCCTTGCTATAGCACACGGTTTTTCCAGTCAAAATTGAATGTTTTTATTTTGGAACCAAACTTTTTCTTTTATCAACTCTTCATTTTCAAATACTTCTAGAACTGACGGAACCCGATAATCTCATTTCGATTAGTGCATACGAGTTCTGCTTAATTTCATCACAAAACCCCTTGCTATAGCACACGGTTTTTCCAGTCAAAATTCAATGTTTTTATTTTGGACCAAACTTTTTCTATTATCAACTCATCATTTTTAAATACTTCTCGTACTGACTGAACCCGAAAATCTCAATTCGATTAGTTTATACGAGTTCCGCTTGATTTCATCTCAAAACCCCTTGCTATAGCACACGGTTTTTCCAGTCAAAATTGAATGTTTTTATTTTGGAACCAAACTTTTTCTATTATCAACTCTTCATTATTAAATATTTCTAGAACTGACAGAACTCGAAAATTTCAATTCGATAAGTGTATACGAGTTCCGCTTGATTTCGGCTCAAAACCCCTATCTATTTTTCCAGTAAAATTGAATGTTTTTATTTTGCACCCAAACTTTTTCAATTATCAACTCATCATTTTTAAATACTTTTAGAACCGACGGAACCCGAAAATCTCAATTCGATTAGTGTATACGCGTTCCGCTTGATTTCCGCTCAAAACCCCTTGCTATAGCACACGGTTTTTCCAGTCAAAATTGAATGTTTTTATTTTGGACCCAAACTTTTTGTGTTATCAACTCATCATTTTTAAATACTTCTAGAACTTACGGAACCCGAAAATCTCAATTCGATTAGTGTATACGAGTTCCGCTTGATTTCCGCTCAAAACCCCTTGCTATAGCACACGGTTTTTCCAGTCAAAATTGAATGTTTTTATTTTGGACCCAAACTTTTTGTGTTATCAACTCTTCATTTTTAAATACTTCTTGAACTGACGGAACCCGAAAATCTCAATTCGATTAGTGTATACGAGTTACGCTTGATTTCTGCTCAAAACTCCTTGATATAGCACACGGTTTTTCCAAGGAAGCCCTCCTTCCGTGCTTCAACCCCTCCAAAGGGCTCGCTCCGTCGTGAGCTAGGTAAGGTGAAATCGGAACTTGAAATTTCTAGGGCTTTTTGTGTATTTGTGTTCGATTGATGTTCTTAGGCTTAGAATTGGAGTTTGTGGTAGTTAGGAATGTTGTAGAGGAGGTTGAGAGGAAGATACTGCCAAAATTTGGTGACCATCGGAGGTCGCCGGAGTTGGCCGCCGGCGCCGCCGCCGAGAAAATGTTTTTGGTGGAGAAAAATGTGAGTAGTTTAATGGAATAAGTTTTAGAATTTTTTGAGGAGTTTTGGATAGGTTTGAGATTTATTGAAGTTTGGTATTTTTGGCGGATTATTAGTTTATAATCCGGCCATTGGATTTTATTTGGTGGAAGGTGATTTTGAGAAAGTCGGTAAAATTTGTGGAGTTTTGAGGTTGGCAGTAGATTTAAGATTTTGGAGTATCTAATTTAAAGCTTATTCATAGATAGCATACATGGAGCATACGAGTGGTTAATACATACTGAAATATATATATTTTATAGATTGAGCCTGAGAGGCTGTTTTGTTTATGATTTGGGGACTAGCCAGAACTAGTCGTTTTCATTGATAATTTCTTGGGGAAATATTGTTGTTGTTGCGATTATTTTTGTCCACTCACTCTGACGTGATGAAATATTTTCCCCTGAGTTTTTCCTTCGTTTTTAAATGCCCAGTCTGCAGAGTTCGGGTAGGGTCTAGAAGGAGGCGACGAGGCATAGTCACTCATTTCTCCACTACTGTTCACCAGTAGGTCTTCTGTTTAATCATTAGGATTTCTAGTAGCTTCCGCTGTATTTCTTGTAGTAGCTCTGAATACTTTCGGAAAAATATCTGTGTATTATTTTATTTGGTTTAAGTTGAAGAATTTATATTATTGGTTAAAAGTGTTCTATAATTTTTCCGGGTTAGGGTTGTCCATTTTCAAGGGAGGTTTGCCGAGTCCTTCGGTAAGTTTTCCTTGGAGGTGGTCCCCACAGGACTCACCTCGGGTTTCAGGGTGAAATTCGGGGCGGGTCTTGACAGCTATATAGCAAATGAGTCTCTGGCCAGTTTCACTATTTATAGACATGCGGCTTTTTCTAGTTTGGGTATGTTTATAGACATTTAATAACATCTTTTGAACCATACTAGTATCAAAAATAAAGTATTGCCCCTTATTTTCATGTTTCACCCTATTCGAGCCAAAACCCATAGTTATATAACAAACGATTTTCTGGCCAGTTTCACTATTTATAGACATCCGGCTTTTTCTAGTTTAGGTATGTTTATAGACATTTCCTAACATATTTTGAACCATTCTAGTATCAAAAATGAAGTATTGCCCCTCATTTTAAAGCTTCACGTAATTCGAGCCAAAACCCAAAGCTATATAGCAAACGAGTTTCTAGCCAGTTTCACTATTTATAGACATCCGGCTTTTTCTAGTTTGGGTATGTTTAGAGACATATCCTAACATCTTTTAAACCATTCTAGTATCAAAAATAAAGTATTGCCCTTTATTTTCAAGTTTCATCCAATTCGAGCCAAAACCCATAGTTATATAGCAAACGAGTTTCTAGCCAATTTCACTATTTATAGACATCCGGCTTTTTATAGTTTGGGTATGATTATAGACATTTCCTAACATCTTTTGAACCATTCTAGTAACAATAATGAAGTATTGCCCCTCATTTTAAAGCTTCACGTAATTCGAGCCAAAACCCAAAGCTATATAGCAAACGAGTTTTTAGCCAGTTTCACTATTTATAGACATCCGGCTTTTTCTAGTTTGGGTATGTTTATAGACATTTCCTAACATCTTTTAAACCATACTAGTATCAAAAATGAAGTATTGCCCTTTATTTTCAAGTTTCACCCAATTCGAGCCAAAACTCATAGCTATATAGCAAACGAGTTTCTAGCTAGTTTCACTATTTATAGACATCCGGCTTTTTCTAGTTTGGATATGTTTATAGACATTTGCTTACATCTTTTGAACCATTCTAGTATCAAAAATGAAGTATTGCCCATTATTTTAAAGCTTCACGTAATTCGAGACAAAATCCCTAGCTATAACACAGGAGTTTCTATCTAGTTTCGCTATTTTCAGACATCCGGCTTTTTCTTGTTTGGATATGTTTGGAGATATTTCCTAATATCTTTTGAACCATTCTAGTATCAAAAATGAAGTATTGCCCCTCATTTTAAAGCTTTACGTAATTCGAGCCAAAACCCAAAGCTATATAGCAAACGAGTTTTTAGCCAGTTTCACTATTTATAGACATTCGTCTTTTTCTACTTTGGGTATGTTTATAGACATTTCCTAACATCTTTTGAACCATTCTAGTATCAAAAATGAAGTATTACCCCTCATTTTAAAGCTTCACGTAATTCGAGCCAAAACCCAAAGCTATATAGCAAACGAGTTTCTGGCCAGTTTCACTATTTATAGACATCCGGCTTTTTCTAGTTTGAGTATGTTTATATACATTTCCTAACATTTTTTAAACCATTCTAGTATCAAAAATAAAGTATTGCACTTTATTTTCAAGTTTCACCCAATTCGAGCCAAAACCCATAGTTATATAGCGAACGAGTTTCTGGCCAGTTTCACTATTTATAGACATCCGGCTCTTCCTAGTTTGGTATGTTTATAGACATTTCCTAACATCTTTTGAACCATTCTAGTATCAAAAATGAAGTATTACCCCTTATTTTCACGTAATTGGAGCCAAAATCCCTAGCTATAACACTCGAGTTTCTAGCTACACTACCAGAAGAAAGGCTTTAGCCGACGAAAAAAAAAAACCAGGCCGACGAAGCATTTTTTCGTCGGCTAAAGTGGGCTTTAGCCGACGAAATTTTCTTTCGTCGGCTAAGGTAAATTTTCGTCGGCTATGAAGTCCACTTTAGCCGACGAAATTTACTTTCGTCGGCTATTTTAAATTTTCGTCGGCTATGGTAAACTTTAGCCGACGAAAAAAACTTTCGTCGGCTAAAGAATTTATTTCGTCGGCTAAAGTTCACAAACTATGGCCGACGAAATATTTAAAAGTTTAGCCGATGAAATTCATAGTCGTCGGCTAAAGTGCTTTATATTTGTGGATATGGGCAGCAGCAGCTCATCTGGAAAAAAAACGGGAGAAGAAAAAAGGGGAGAAAAAGTTTGGGTGTTGTCGAAATCTTTCCATAATCAGTTTGTGGAGCCATATATAGGTACATATATGTATATATATGTTGATTAATTGAGTTTTATTTGAGTTGATCGATTTTAAGTGTGATTAATTGAGTTTATTGATTTTGATTGTGATTGAGTTGATTAATTTTGAGTACGTTGGATGTATATATATATATGTTGATCGATTTGGTTGATGATTTGAATTGATAATATATATGAATTAATTTGTTGTTAATAAATAGTAGATATATATATATGTTAATATTAATTTATAATATTATTGTGTTGATATGGTATGACGTTGTTGATGATATATATGAGTTCATGATGATTTTGTGATGATGTTGATATATGATTTTGATTTTGATCGAGTTAATTGATTAATTTTGAGTACGTATGTTGGATGTATATATATACATATATGTTGATCGATTTGGTTGATGATTTGATATAATATATATAAAGTTGTTTATAATTAAGTAGTAAATATATATATATATGTTAAGTAATTTATAATATTGTGTTGATGGTATATACCACAATGATGATTTTGTGATGATGTAGATATATATATGTATAATATTGTTCTGTAATTATTAAGTATATATATATATGTGTGTGTGTTAATTAATTTGTTATTAATTAGTTGTAGTACGTAGAATATATACTAAATGAATTGAGATTTTATATATGGCATGAAATTTTATTAATAATTAGCTAGCAGCGTTATAAATATATATATATTTTGTTATATTTTCAAGATATGGATAAGAGTTGGATTTCGCTTCCAAAATGGGACAAAAGATACGGTGCAGGAGTTATGAGTTTTATAGAATATGCGCTGGCTAATGCTAACGGGAATACAATTTTCTATTGCCCGTGCACGAAATATCAGTGTCGCAGCGATATGCATCGATTTCCCATTGACAAAGTATGACAGCACCTGAGGAGTAACGAGTTTTGGGAGAAGTACAGATGTTGGTTATATCACGGTGAAACATCATCAGGGGGTCCGCATGATCATGGCCAATTTTCTGAGACGGGCAGTACTAGTACATCCAACGATCCAACAACGGCATTCATCAACGACATGTTTCCTTATGAGAGCGGTGTATGCGCTCAAGGACAGTATATGCCTGACCCGGTGCAGCCCTTCCCTAGAGCTGTGAACACTGCTGGTATTGAAAAGTACAACAAACTGCTTGCCTTCCAACAGACCCCTGTGTACCCCGGTTGTCAGAAGACCGTTCTTGAAAGTGTGATGGACGTAATGAAGATTAAAGTTGAGACAAAATCGACCGTGAAGGCTGTTGATGAGTATCTACAGTACACTACTTCGATGCTGCCCAACGTTCATCGTCTTCCTACCACTCATCGGAAGGTCCGATGTATCCTGAAAGATCTTGGGCTTTCCTACATCAAGATCCATGCATGCAGATATGACTGCGTTCTCTTTTGGGGTAAAGATCCAGAAGGGAATGACCTTGGTGGCCTTGATGCATGTCCGGTATGTCACACTGACAGATATAAGCTGACTCTTACAGGCAACAGGAAACCTGTAAAGGCACTTCGGTATTTCCCTTTGACGGATAGGTTGGAGCGGTTGTACATGTCTTCACACACGGCTGAAGCAATGAGATGGCACGCTGATAGGGAATTGCATGACGAAGATACCCTTATACACCCTGTTGACGGGGAGGCTTGGAAGCATATAGACAGGGAGTTTCCTCATTTTGCGTCAGAGGTCGGAAATGTGAGGCTCGGGCTCTCATCCGACGGGTTCAACGTACCTTTTTGGCAACATGAGTCTTCAATACAGTATATGGCCGGTGATTTTGGTACCGTACAACCTTCCCCCATGGATGTGCATGAAGAAGGAATACAATATGTTGAGTTTGTTGATTCCGGGGCCCGGTTATCTGGGGAAGTGTCTCGATGTGTATTTGAGACTTTTAATTGAAGAGCTTAAATTTTTGTGGGACGTTGGTCATCCCACTTATGACAAGTACACGCACGAGATGTTCCAGATGCATGTCATGGTTGTTGGTACCATCAGTGATTTTCCTGCCCGTGGGATGTTGTCGGGCAACGTTGTTAGGGGATACAAGGCTTGTCCAGAGTGCCTTAGCGATGAGGGGAGCAGCAGTCATTGCAACAAGATATGCAGATTGGGTCACCGTGCTTTCCTTCCATATGATCAGGAATGGCGGTTCGATGACAAGGCATTTGATGGGACCGTAGAACACGGTGTGCCTCCCAGAAGATGGACGGGGGAAGAAATTTTAGCAGTGCTTAATAAGTACGATTTTGGGCAGCTCAGCAATCACCCTAACATTGTGGCGGCAATACCTGAAAGACCCGACATGTACAAATTCTGGATACATAAGAGCATATTCTGGGAACTCCCATACTGGAGTAAGTTGTTGATCAGGCACGACCTGGATGTGATGCACATAGAAAAGAATGTGTGCGACAGTGTGGTGGGCACAGTGCTGAACTTGGAGGGGAAGACGAAAGACGGTCCCAAGGCACGCATTGATCTAAAAAATGCGTAATAAGAAGACATTTGTGGTTGAAAGAAGGGAAGAAAAAAATGCCTCAAGCTCCTTACACCGTGAAGCCTGACCAGAAGAACCTAATTTTCAGGTGGATGAGTTGTGTGAAGTATATCCTTCAGGCTATGCAGGAAATATAGCCCGGTGTGTGAACTTCCGGAACAATAAGATGTATGGGTTGAAGAGTCATGACTGTCATATCCTGCTACAACGTCTCTTCCCTGTTTTCATTTGACCGTTCCTTTCCCGTCAGGTGGTGGAGCCGTTAGTAGCGTTGGCAAGATTTTTCTAGAAGTTATGCACACGGGAAGTGTCTCGATGTGACCTCCGGGAAATGCAAGAGGACATCATTTATATCATGTGTAAATTTGAGAGGATATTTCCTCCAAATTTTTTTGACATCATGCCTCACCCGATGATCCATCTTCCCGAGCAATTGTTGCTTACCGGTCCAGTACACTACACTTGGATGTATCCCATGGAAAGGTACGTTTTTTACACCTGAATTCCTCAATATATATACATGTTCAATAATCATAACATTTTGCAACTTGATTTACAGGCAACTTGGAGACTACAAAGATTATGTGGCTAATAAATCCGCTCCTGAAAGATGTATAGCTGAAGCATATATTGCGCACGAGTGCGTCACCTACATGGAGTTGTATTTAGGAGCGTTGAAGGAAACTCCGCAAACCATGCCGGTAGATGTACCGAAGTTCAATCTTTCCATAGTCTCTAGTGATGTTGAAGTGTATGGAATTTTGCCAGACTCCTACAAGTTGCAACCACATGAGCTAGTCATTGCCCACTGGTGGGTATTGATTAACTGTCCAGAAGTTGAATACTGGAAAGACATCCATCTACATTGTCCAGACATTCAAGGTGATCTCGAGTACCACAACAGGGAGTTCACAGATTATTTTGGCGGTTGGGTACGTAATTTAATTTTTCTCTACGGGTTTATGTTTATTGCATAATTATCCATATTTACAGTTGAGATGGTTGGTTGCAGATGAACCATATTCAATTTGATGGTCACCCAAATTGGTCGCACGAACTAAGTGATAGGAGCACAAAGTGTGACGTTCTTAATATGATTATACCCTTTATTTACCCTTTGTTAACTCCTATTTAGTTGTTTTAGCTTTATATTTGTGTTTAGTGTAGAATAATTGCTTAATGTAGAAATATGTAGTTTTTAGTATTAGAATACATAGTATTTTCGGATTTGAATAATTTGGTGTTGAAATTGTGCTAAGTGTTGGAAACCCTTGTTTACTCAGGATTCCTGTCTGGATCAAGATTCAATCTTTCCTTGAAGCCTAGTCCATGAAGGAGAGGTCCAAAACCAAGTCCAATATGGAGAAGAAGATCTAAATTCGGCAGAATTTCAAGAATATCCAAGCCTTGAATCGGGAGAATTCCTGTGCACGTCTGTCAACTTCAACGGACTCTCCAGGACAGCTCACAATGAATCAGAAAACGTGCCAGATATGGATAGAAATCTACGGGAGTCTAGTTTCCAAATCAATTGGAATCACCTCAATATCTATTTTCTAGAAGGAGTTATGACGGAATCATCAGACGGAGGTCATTCTGCCGAAATTGAGAAGAACTAGGAATCCTAAACCAACTTGGTTTAGGCTTTGTGGCCGACTTCTCTAGGGTTTTTCCTCTATATAAAGCACGACTTCAAGGACAAAAGATCATCATCAACCCGTGCAAATAACACCAAAGCCTTTGCCAAAAACTCCATCAACCTCCAAACACTACAATCCGATCTCACATTCAGCACTCGTCCAAAGCACGTAGCCTAGGACTCCGCGCACTCAAAGAATAGAACACGTAGGGACATTCTGAGAGTGTACTCATCTTCTACTTTCAGATTAGTATGTGTTTGTTCTTGTTTAATGTTGTTTTAGGTTTTTGCTTAAGTATGTTTCGATTCTTGTCTATGAGATAGAACAACTTTTGAACCATGTTTTGAATTTAAGTTTTCAGTTTTTAATCTATGATTTTAGGTTTTATGCCATGAGTGTTATGTTTAAATACTTTAAGATTTTCGGTGCATTCTTATATTATCATGTGTAGTTGATACAAGTAGTTGATATTGCATGTGTTAATCATCCAAAGTTCGACTTTGATACACGTAGTTGATAGGTTGCATTGTCTTTGTTATTTCACCGATTTTCTGCATATGTTTGATTTAGGACTAGTACTTAAACACATCGATTCTTTATGTGATACGTAATTGCATGATTAGTTTATGTGTGTGACCTATAAGTAGAGCACGTAGCCGAGCTTGTTGTGTCGCGATGTTGAATGAAACCCGTAGTCTAATTCTAAGTTGGTCTATGTCATAGGAACCACGTAGGAACTTATGTGCATATCAAATTTAGGTTGTATATTTGCTCACGGTGTAGACCTAAATGAGATTAGAAATCGTCTTCTTTATTCTTACATGGTTGTTTGGTTGAGTTTGCATGATTGTTGGTTGATCACATGTATATATGTATAGAAGTAATTTAGGATTTATTTTCATTGTCTATTCTGAAATTATAAAACTTTTAAACCTATGTGCTTATTTTGACACTTATATTAGATTAGATGGATCTACCATGTAGTTGGATCCCCGGTTTAGAACGATCCCTGCTTGCTTTATACTATAACTGATTTGTTGACAGGGTTAATTGATGCGTGTGCAAATACGTCTTATCAAATGGCGCCGTTGCCGGGGATCCTTCGGGATCCTCGATCTTTTTAATTGTCGAAATTTGCATTGTATATATGTCTATATGTTTATATTTGTAAAGTTAAAACCATAAATTTGTATATGATGTAATTGTGTTTTATTTTTGTCTTTCTACTTTAATACTTGTATGAATAATGTTGTAGGTTGTACTACACAGGAATAGGTAGGATCCCTTTTGTTAATTCTAGCCTTAACCCTTCTTGTTTACTCTCGGGTTTGCATGAGGTTGTGGGCGGCTTTTATTAACACTTGGAGTCATGTTTGGTTCATAAGTTTGTTGCTAGCTGAGTACATTGGTACGCTCCTTCTATTACTCTGGTGCATGGGACCAAAATTGGATCTCAAGAGCCTTGAAAACATACATCTCGGTGATGGAGTTCTCATTGCTCACTAAACGATTCCTACCATGTTCACTATCTCTGGATTGAGCTATTGACCTTTAGAAACAACGCTTCAAGCTTGTGATCGAAACATCAATATCCAGGCCGCACGTCCACCGTGTCTTACCATCTAGAATCATTATTTATTTAAGTGTTTTAGTAGCAACTCGAAAATAATCTTGTATGACTTTGTAATCTTAAAGATTGGTGCCATGTATGATTTTGTATTTCATTTGTTTTGAAATTTATCTCTTGATTTTTGAATTTCTTTTGTTTTCCTTTGTTTTGTACCTCGTCCTTCAGGTTTGTTTATGAGGCCTCAGGTACCTCAAGGTTTTGTTCCTAACTCTTCTAATTTTGTGCCTAATAATGCCAATGTTCAAGTTTCAAATAATAATTCTAGTTCTTCTACTCCTAATTATGATGAAATCTTGAAATCCCTTGCTCAAGGGCAACAGAACTTAACATCTGCAACTCAAGCTTTAGTGACAGGTCAACAGGCTAATTCTAAAGAGATCGCGGAGCTCATGAAGCAAATGGGACAAGTTATCGATTTCATGGGTAAAATCCATGAAAGTGGTAAGTTGCCGGGCCAAACCTTGCCAAACCCGAATGCCGGACAATTCATGATCGTTGCAACTAGGAGTGGTCGAGTTTTTGAGGAGCCTATGTTGAAGAAGTCGGAGCCTTCTAAGGAAGGTGAGGCCGAGAGCATATTGCTGCAAAATGATGAAGATATTGAGGAGGTTTATGCCGAGAAGCAGCCGGACAAGGAGGCCGTGCCTCAGTCCGAGAGAGAAAATGATCGTGTGGCAGTTCCTGCCGAGAAGAAGAAGGTGCAAGAGGCCGTGCCTCTTGTAGTCCCTGCTGATCCGAAATCCACTCAAGCCGTGCTTGAGAAAGGTAAGTCTTCTAGCTCTAATGGTTTAGTTTCTACTAATGTCTATACTCGTGCCCCTTTCCCCAACAGGTTTGCTAAATCAAAGCATGATGAAGCTGATCATGCAATGATTGAGTTATTCAAGAAGGTGGAAGTAAACATGCCATTGCTTGAGTGCATTTAACAAAATCCAAAGTATGCGAAATTCTTGAAAGAGTTGTGCACCAACAAGAGGCTGCCACGAGAGAAGGATGTAGCGGTAATGAATGAAACCATCTCTGCGGTTTTTCAAAGGAAACTACCACCTAAGCTCAAGGATCCAGAGAGTTTTTCGATTCCATGCACCATTGGTACTCATAGTTTCGATAAAATCATGTTAGATTTAGGTGTTTCGATAAATGTTATGTCTTCTTATCTTTATGCGGATTTAGGTCTAGGTGAATTGAAAAAGGATAACATTATCATTAGATTGGCTGACCGTTCCAACAAGATCCCTTTGGGATATGTTGAGGATGTTTTAGTGCAGGTTGCAAGTTTAACATTTCCTGCAGATTTCTATGTCATTGACATGGAACCGGCGGATGCAGATGACAACTTTTATTCTTGGTTTTTCTTTATATATGAAGTTCAATTTATAGAGACAACATATGTGTTTATAACAAGCAACATAACCTCAACACAAATATGCAGTGTGAGCTGGAGTCACAAGACAAAATGTTGATTGAACGTTTTTTATTTTTCAATCACACGACACTTATATGTTGAGTGAAGCACCTCGGCACGACAAAAACCATGATAAACTATGATAATGCTTCTTTCAGACAACATTTAAATGTGGTTACATTGTAGAGTCTAAGCGGAAAAGTTAAAAGTTTGTGGTAGGAATAGAATTGAAAGTACAATTAAATGTCGTCTGACAGAACAACTAGCAAAATGTATAATAGTTTACAAAGTTAGACGACAGATAAGTGACATTAGATCTTCTATATAACCACATATATTACAAATTTTTGACGTTGTAAGCTCACACACTCGACACTTTATTGAAGTGTGATTAGATAGAAAAATCCAATAAATCAAATTATTCTTCAATCAGTCCACACTTATATGTGGTAGGTATACAAAATAGACGACATTTGATATGTCTTGTGATATGATTTTACAATTTTTGATGCTGATTCAGTCCACACTTAACTGTGGTGCGTTTACTGAAAATTTTCAATCTTCTCTCTTTTCAGACGACATAAGATATGTCGTGTGATGTCCTATCAGACGACGGCTATTCTCCGTCATCTGATAGACCATCACCCGACAGCTCCTCAGACGACATAAAAAAAACGTCAGACGACAGACTTGGACCGTCGTCTGATGATGTATATGGCATAGTGGGTGGTGGATTTCTAAGTCTCTAACGTCTCATTCATCTGATATTTTCTGCTTTATTTTGTTTTTTTGTTTTCTTTTGTTTATAATCACAAAATCTCATATCTCTAGTACTATCATCTTTGTAATTAACGTAATTGTAAAGGTACCCTCAATCCCCGCATTCCACGCGAAGTCCTTTTCTTGACATCATGCGAAGTCTGCTATTCAGCTCGCATGATCTAACTGGCGGGCCATCACTTGTAAACCCAAAGAATTTGGGCTCGCCGGTATGATGTGGACCAAGAATGTAATTAATATTCACTTGGACATTTTACCGCACAGTAAAGTATTACTTTGGATGTAAATATAATATGCAGACTTGGACCAAAATGCCCACTGGCTCAATTTCTATAGAAATTTTAAAATTATAGGAATTACAATTCCATGAATTTAAATTTTATTAATTAAGAATTTTGTTGTTTGGATTTCATAACGTAGAGTTTTAAAATGACAAGAATGTGTATTTAGACTAATCTCAGTCAAGACAATTGACAAATGACACCTATTTTGAGAGGAATTCAAATCGGGAATTTAAGCTTATAAATTTCACGATATTTTTTTCGTGAAAATTGTTAATTCGACATGATAAGAATCTAAACAGGGAAATAATCTAAAGAAATTAAGAATTCCAGTTCAGGTGTCAAATTTTAACAGGGCAAGGAGAGATCCACGTCGTCGTTGGAATTTGGAAATGTAACGACAGAGACTTTTTTTTTTTTTTTCTTTTTTTTTTTCTAGACAAGAACAGAAATTCATCCTGGAAATGAAATGATAAAGTTGGCCTGGAACAGACTTCCGAGTCGATAGCTCAGTAGGGGAAATGGGGGCCAGTAGAAGTAGCGATCCGAATCAGGACGGGTCGGATGAGCAGCAGAAACGATCGGAGATCTACACATACGAGGCGCCGTGGCACATCTACGCCATGAACTGGAGCGTGCGGCGGGACAAGAAGTACCGGCTAGCCATCGCGAGCCTGCTGGAGCAGTACCCGAACCGGGTGGAGATTGTGCAGCTGGACGACTCCAACGGAGAGATCCGGTCAGACCCGAATCTGTCGTTCGAGCACCCGTACCCGCCGACCAAGACCATATTCATCCCGGACAAGGAGTGCCAGAAGCCAGACCTGCTGGCCACATCGAGCGATTTCCTCCGGGTGTGGGGCATCTCGGAAGACTCCTCCGCGGTGGAGCTCAAGTCGGTGCTCAACGGCAACAAGAACTCCGACTTCTGCGGGCCCCTCACCTCGTTCGATTGGAACGAGGCTGAGCCGAAGCGCATCGGCACCTCCTCGATCGACACCACCTGCACCATCTGGGACATCGAGCGTGAGGCCGTGGACACCCAGCTCATCGCCCACGACAAGGAGGTCTACGACATCGCCTGGGGCGGCGTCGGAGTCTTCGCCTCCGTCTCCGCCGACGGCTCCGTCCGAGTGTTCGACCTGCGTGACAAGGAGCACTCCACCATCATCTACGAGAGCTCCGAGCCCGACACCCCCTTGGTCCGGCTGGGATGGAACAAGCAGGACCCCAGGTACATGGCCACCATCATCATGGATAGCGCCAAGGTCGTCGTCCTCGACATCCGCTTCCCCACGCTTCCCGTTGTCGAGTTGCAGAGGCACCAGGCCAGCGTCAACGCCGTTGCTTGGGCCCCGCACAGCTCTTGCCACATCTGCACTGCCGGGGATGACTCGCAGGCCCTCATCTGGGACCTCTCCTCCATGGGCCAGCCCGTCGAGGGTGGCCTCGATCCCATTCTGGCTTACACTGCTGGCGCAGAGATTGAGCAGCTGCAGTGGTCTTCTTCTCAGCCGGATTGGGTTGCTATTGCTTTCTCCACCAAGCTTCAGATACTCAGGGTATGAATGACTACCAGCTCAGTCTTGATGTGACATTGGCACAAGCTCACTGTTTCTCTTTGCCTTCTAATGATAATGCTATTGTGATTTGTTTCCCTACCAATGCTAACCGCTCTTCATGTGTTTAGATTAGCTGATATTTATACTGTAATTTACCATCTTGCTATGTATCTTATTTCTCTTCTGTTGCCTTTCTCACTTTTGTAAGTCCGCTTCTTAGCTTGTCTTGTAGCAAACTTTAGTTTTGAACAAGCACTGCCCTGCAACTACTTGTGCACTGACCTGGATATGATTTACGCCAGCTGAATAACTCTATGTGTGCAAGTTTCTTGTTCGTATTGCTTGTCTGGAAGGCTAACTTACATTATCTTGTCTGAGGAAACAAACCAAGTATAATTTGGGTTCAGGGACAAAAGAAGGTTTTGCAGTGAGTGACCTACTATTCTCTGCATTGGATTAGCCGGACCTGTTAAGGCCCCTGGCAGCTTATCGTCTGGTCACTCTATCTGCCTTTAAAGTTTTAGTTCTCTGCATCTTTGCATTAAGAAGCTGTAGGCTTGTTTCATTTATGCATCTTCATGTTTTTTGGTCAAGAGGAGCTGTGGTCAAGGACTTCGGGTCTAATTGCATACACAAATGCAGTAAATGTTCATTTGAGCTCTTCAGCATTCCTCAAATTCAACTGGATCACAATTTGTACAAGTATATAATGAAGGTTTGTTAATTGGAACAACAAATGATAAAGATTGCAACACTTGAGGGTTTTAGAGTTTTAGCTTAAGGAGATTTATTTGCCTTGAACCTTTGCTTCGGATTCTCTTTTCTTTTTGGTCAGCTTGGTGGAGGTTGTGGTGTGCGGTGTGCCAATTTGAACAGCCAATGTGCTATCTGTTGATGGAATCTTCGAGCAATGGCGAATTCGTTTTACTAACTCAAACCCACTTTAATACATCACCAATAGTTCGCAGCACATTACTCTGTTACATAGCTGTGGATTCAGGATTGTTAGTGAAAATTTATATTTTTAGCAAAGGAACTCAAGGAAGGTATACATTAATCTTTGTGAAGCCAGCATGCAAATTCTCAGAATTCTCACTGTCCAAAGTGCATACAAGCACTTGCTGCGAATAGGGACATAGATCTGAGAATGGAGAGAACCATGCGCGCAACTACATATCGTCTCAAAATAGATGTTCCAACGTAAATGCTCTTCTCTTTCGCAAACTAACAAATAACTAGACAAAGAAAGCTTACAAACCCCAACCATTGGGGCGGACCATGATGAAAGTTAATCAAAACTAAATTAATGATTTAATGCTGGTGGTCTAGTTTCCAATATCATGTTAAAATTTGAGGTATTTGTCATCAGGCTGGGTTCATGAAAAGTAACCATCACAAAACAAAAGTTCTCTTACAGGTTTGGGATACCAAAATGAAGTATTCTTATAGAAGAGAACTAGCCAATTAAGATTTAGGAGGGAAAGATGTTCATTCCAATCTTCAAAACAATCAGTCACCTCTTTGTTTTCTTGTTTTATTACCCACAACACATTATTTTAATGCATTAATTACAAACATTTTAATAACTTCTTAAACTTTCATTTCTAGATAACTTTCTGAACAACTTTCCTTACTCTTCACCATTGATCTTTGTGAACAAGATTATTTATTGCTCCTCATACCCAGGTTCGAATCCGGCCAACGTTGATTACAATTTAACTTCTTAGACTCGACACTAATTAGTCTCTAGGCTAAGAAAACCTTTGAGAAAACCGTGTGATCTCGATAAAGAGAGACTATTTATTGGGGTGATGTTATGAAATTTAATGTTTCTTGTTGTGTGTATGGGAGATTTTCACGTACTCTCAGTTGAGATCACCGTAAATTCATCCCAAGTTGTTTAAATTTGATTAGATGGTGAAAAAACAATTATAGTTAGAGTCAGGAATGATAATGCAATGTATGAAAGTTTGATCTAGCATGTTAGGCTTCTTGGTGCGGTCACTGAAGTTTGTGCTCGAGAGCGGTTTGCGCATAGATGGTTGTTGCGACGAGGGGGTGAATAGGGTTGAGTCTTGCAATTCTGATATGACCAGGTGGCTTGGTTGGACAATGGTGTCACAATTTGGTGAGAGCGATACCAATCTTACGCCGGAGGCAAAAGGTGTGTTGCTAAGACGGGCGTGGATCCATGGTTTTGAGCCTAGGTCTAGGCCCAAACTTTGGGCATAACTGGTTTGGGCTTAGGCCATTGAGCTCGGGCCCATGGCAAGCTCTATAGTGCAGATGTCCATGGAGAGCCCAAGGAGCAACTGTTTTCGAGGTTGTTGGCTGGTATGGGAGGTTGAATATGATGTTGGTTCCAATCCAATGCAGGCCTGGTGGGACTTGCACTGAGTTCTCTTGGCATTTAGACGTTTTGGAGTCAAGCCTACTAAAGCATGGTAATATCTATTAGCTTTTCTAAGATGATTCTAGATGATATTTGTACTACAACCACGTGCTCACGTATTAGACTTGATGAATATATTTTTCTTAGATAGCGAGAATTTTAGTGTTGTTCAACGAATGACCATTCAAAACTTTGATGAGTTTAGTTTGTAGCTTAGATATGGTTCTATCCGGTTTATTTCGGAATTCATGTTAGGCTCTTGTTAAACTATGGCATGTTTATGACGCTGATATCTAATTTGATGACTAGCGAGAATTGTTCAACGAATGACCATTCAAAAATTTGATGAGTTTAGTTTGTAGCTTAGATATGGTTCTATCCGGTTTGTTTCGGAATTCATGTTAAGCTCTTGTTAGACTATGACATGTTTATGCCACGAATCCGCCCTTTATATTATATATTGTGCTTATTAAAAGAAGACTTAATAACTTGTCTTTAATCTCATCTGTCTATTGTTGTTAAGTTTAATGGACACGATTTGAAGTATAATTTTACTTATAAATTGGTATGCTATGGATCGTTCCCTTAAATCAAATCATTATTAAGATATAGAAATACAAATAAAGCATAAGTTAGCCCACTAAGATAATCGGGCCGATGGAAGCCCAAATGTTGAAACGTCCATTTGAATTCAAAATGTAATGAATCGAGAGGGCGATATGATGGAAAATGGAAGAAGAGCATAGGAGTGGAGAGGAGAGGGGACACAAACAATTGTGTCAAAAGCTTAAAGCTCAGCCATTCGTTGAATGATAGGCTATCCAAAATCTGATCCTCTCTACGTTTTATTTCAGTCACTCCCACTCTTTGCTCTGCTGTACTAGCTGCTTATTAAAGCCAATATATAACGACCTTGAGAATTTTCTGACTGTCTTGCTACCACTGCTTCCATTCCTCAAGCTAGCTCCGAGCATGGCTTCGGCTATACTTTCTGTGGCCAAACCATCTCCTCAGGTTCATGTAGCTCTGATCTTTTATCTACATCGTAATGTCTCTTTATCATACTCCATCTGCTGAGAGATTAAATAATATATATCATGGTTTTCTCTTATACGTAATCAGGAGAAATTATATATATGTTAGTTCTAGTTTTCGATGCACACATGCACAAATATAGACACGCACTCACACAATTACAGGAGATCGAAGCAAAATTAGTTAAAGCATGCAGTGATGCAGCCCTACGTCCGTGCAATGCAGTGATGCATATATATGTTGATGATATATATTAGCTAGCTAGCTAGATTGTTCAATTAATCTATTACTAGATGATGCAGAAATTAACTATAAAAGTGTTTGATTTGCAGGCAAATGGAAAGGGCTTTGCAGAATTCGAAGGTCTCCGCAACTCATCTGCAGCTTCGCTTTGTTTCGGGAGGAGAACCTCAGACGACTTATTTTCGGTCATTGCGTTCCAAACATCTGCTGTGAGTAGTAGTGTAGTACTGCTTATTTGATTCCAACTTCGATCACATTATTCCAATAGCTAGTAGTAGTACAACTGGTAAAGCTAACGGTCATCATAAATACTTGAAAAAACACTGCTTAGTTAATGATGGTAATTAGTTATCTGATCTTAAAAACGTGCAACCTGCATCCGCCAGACTAATGAGACAGCTAGTTAGTTGGACTTGCTAATTTATTTTAAAAGGCATACGTGGTACTGCATATTTCAGTAGCGCTTGTTTGGTAATGAAGTATATAGATCAGGATGCCATTAGTTAATTGTAACTTGAAAATTTTGTGAATGAAATGAATCAAATCAGGTGGGAACTAACGGGGGATACAAAAGAGGGATAACCGAAGCGAAGCTGAAGGTGGCCATAAATGGGTTTGGAAGAATTGGACGGAACTTCTTGAGGTGCTGGCATGGGCGTAAAGACTCGCCCCTTGATGTGATTGCCATCAACGACACCGGAGGCGTGAAACAGGCGTCTCACCTCCTCAAGTACGACTCTACCCTTGGGATCTTCGACGCTGAGGTCAAGCCAGTTGGCGATGATGGTATCTCTGTTGACGGCAAGGTCATCAAGGTTGTGTCAAGCCGCAATCCCCTCAACCTACCATGGAAGTAAGTTACCACTGCATTCACAGACTGCACATATATTTTAGATTAAGAATATATAATTAATACAGTGATTTGATTCAATGAATGAATGCTATCGCGCGCAGGGACATGGGGATCGACCTGGTGATTGAAGGCACTGGTGTATTTGTTGATAGGGAGGGTGCCGGGAAGCACATAGAAGCAGGGGCCAAGAAGGTGCTTATCACTGCCCCTGGAAAGGGTGACATCCCTACCTATGTGGTCGGGGTTAATGCTGAACTCTACAGTCATGATGATACCATCATTAGCAATGCTTCTTGCACTACCAACTGCCTTGCCCCCTTCGTCAAGGTTCTTGACCAGAAGTTTGGCATCATCAAGGGCACCATGACTACCACACACTCATACACTGGTGACCAGAGGCTACTTGATGCCAGCCACCGTGACCTCAGGCGTGCACGAGCTGCTGCTCTCAACATAGTTCCCACTTCCACTGGTGCAGCAAAGGCCGTTGCTCTAGTCCTTCCATCTCTCAAAGGAAAGCTAAATGGCATTGCCCTACGTGTGCCCACCCCCAATGTCTCCGTTGTCGACCTTGTTGTCCAAGTCACTAAGAAGACCTTTGCAGAGGAGGTCAATGCTGCATTCAGAGAGAGTGCTGATAAGGAGTTGGCAGGTATCCTTTCTGTTTGTGATGAGCCCCTTGTTTCTGTCGACTTCAGGTGCACAGATGTATCGTCAACAGTTGACTCCTCATTGACCATGGTCATGGGAGATGACATGGTCAAGGTCATTGCTTGGTACGATAACGAATGGGGTTACTCACAAAGGGTTGTTGACTTGGCTGATATTGTCGCCAACAACTGGAAGTGATCAAGTTGCATTCTCTTCTTTCTATCTCTGTCGATGTGATCCATCCATGCATGTTTTTAAGTTTCCCCCTAACTATACGTTTCTTGCTGCCCTGCGCGCCTTCATAGTTTATTCATCTCTTCTTCTTTTTGTTTCTTTTCAAATTCGTAATGAGAAATAATGTTGCAACAATTTTGTCTTGCCTGTCATTGATTATGCAAGAACAGTAATAGAGGTTGATGTTGGTATGAAAAACTGAATGTTATTGATCTCTGTTCAATACACGATATTTATACAGCCTAGGAGTTATACTGACTCCATGATTCTAGCTACAAATAAGGAATGAAGTAAACAAAGATATTTGTTACAATAATAACAAGATTACTAAGCCTAACTAGATGGGATATTATCCCGCAGATGTCTCAATACTCCCCCTCAAGTTAGAGTGTATATATGTTAATAACACTTAACTTGCGTAGTAGCTCAGCAAATTGCTTTGGCTGTAACGGCTTAGTAAAAATATCAGCAGGTTGCTCCGATGTTTGAACGTGGGCAGTTTTGATAAGTCCTCTTTGAATTTTCTCACGAACAACATGACAATCAATCTCAATATGTTTTGTTCGCTCATGAAAAACATGATTTGATGCTATATAAAGCGCAGCTTGATTATCGCAAAAGAGAAGTGCTTGTTGTGTACCTTTTACGTTCAAGTCCTTCAGAATATTCTGCAACCATGTAATTTCACAACATGTAGACGTCATAGACCTGTATTCAGCTTCTGCACTAGATCTCGACACAGTTGTTTGCTTCTTTGTTTTCCAAGATATAGGTGCATTACCAAGGAAAATACAATAACCAGTTACTGACCTCCTCGTGTCTTTGCATCTTGCCCAATCTGCATCACAATAAGCTCTCAGCTGTATTCTTCCTGTGGACGGCAGCAATATGCCTTGCCCAGGCGTCTGCTTCAAATATCGAAGTACTTTGTGTGCCGCCTCCAGATGTGGCTCTCTTGGTTTATTCATGAATTGACGTAGGATGTGAACAGCATACACAATGTCTGGTCTTGTGATAGTGAGATAGATTAGTCTTCCTACTAATCGTCTGTACTGTGCATGATCAGATAATAGCTTTCCCTCTTCTTGTGTTAAGGCCGTGTTGTACTCTATAGGAAATGTGGTAGGTTTTGCACCAAGGAAACCCAAATCCTCCAGTATTTCCAGTGCATATTTTCTTTGACTGAGCACAATTCCCTTATTAGAACGAGCAACTTCTATGCCAAGAAAATATTTGAGTACCCCCATGTCTCTCAACTTAAACCTGTCAGATAAGTACTCTTTTACCATGGTTATGTCGTCAATGTGACTTCCTGCTAGAATAATGTCATCAACATATACCAATAAGACTATAAAGCGGCCTTTATAATTTCTGAAAAATAAAGAATAATCGGACCAGGATTGTTGGAAACCAACAGTTGTGAGAGCTTTGGACAATTTGATGAACCATTGTCTAGATGCTTGTTTAAGACCGTACAGTGATTTGTGTAGCTTGCAGACTCGATTCTCCCCCTTTCCTCCGAAGCCAGGAGGAAGTTGCATGTAAACCTCTTCATATAAATCCTCATGTAGAAAAGCACTACTGATGTCAAGCTGGTGAAGATGCCACCCTTGCAAAGCGGACAAACTGAGTAGGAGTCGAACAGTAGTGAGCTTGGCTACTGGAGCAAACGTTTCACGATAATCTATACCTTCAATCTGACTGTAACCTTTAGCAACAAGGCGGGCTTTGTACCGTTCATCACTGCCATCTGGATGGTATTTAATCTTGAATACCCATTTGCAGCCGATGGGACGTTTATGCAGAGGTGGTGACACAAGGCTCCAAGTATGGTTATTCTGCAAGGCTCGAATCTCATCTTGCATGGCCTGACGCCATTTGGGATCAAGTACTGCTTGTGAGAAAGATGTAGGCTCACGCTGCATGGTTAGCGCAGCAGTAAAGGCACGATGGGAACTCGAAAGTCTATCATAAGACAATACAGCAGATAAAGAATGAGCCGTACCTGAGACCTCGGCCAGTGAAGATGATGGGACGACACGCGAGGGGAGAGCTGCCTCGATATGAAAGTCTTGCAATAGGCTTGAAGTCCGTGTTGGTCGAGTTGAGCGACGTGGAGCAAGCTGTGGAGAAGAAGTGGGGGATGCAAGAGAACTAGACGTACTTGTTGGAGGAGACTGAGGTGTGTGGAGAATAGGACTTGGGGATGGAAAGGTTTGGGCAGCGGAAGGGGACTCGATGGACTCGACATCAGGATGTGTATAGGTAGAGGGAGTAATCGGTGGAGATGTGGAAGGAGCGGGATGAGATTCTGTAATCATTCCACCATGATTTTCGCTAGATATCCTAGAAAGGTTAGGGCGTGAACTGTTTTGACGTGGACTAGTTGGACTAGGAAGGGCAGAGTTGGAAATCTCGGGATTAGCAGGTTCAACAAGACTGGTGGCGTGATTGGTGTCGCCAGAATCGCGAAAAGAACTTGTGCGATAAGGAAAATCATCCTCAAAGAAAATCACATCTCGAGAAAACAGAATTTTCTTGTGTTTAAAATCATAAACCCGATAACCCTTTTTACCGTGAGGATAACCTAGCTAAGAAAATACATTCAATTGACCTGGGATCAAATTTGCTGGGTTTCAATGGATGAGTGGAGATAAAACATCGACAACCAAAAACTCGTAAGTGGTCATGATTTGGTTCTTTGGAGAAGAGTTTCGCAAATGGTGTTTTTCCGTTCAAAAGAGGTGTTGGAGTGCGATTGATGAGGTAGCTAGCGGTGAGAATGGCCTCACCCCAAAATCGTTTTGGAAGATTGGCTTGAAAAAGAAGGGAACGGGCAACATTTAAAAGATGACGATGTTTCCTTTCGGCAACACCATTTTGTTGTGGATTATTGACACAAGTTGTTTGATGTTCGATGCCTTTAGATGCATAAAATTCAGGCATGAGAAACTCAAGACCATTGTCACTTCTAATGACTTTGACACGTTTATCAAACTGAGTTTGAGCTAAAAGAACAAAGCTGACAATGAGTGAACGTGCTTCAGACTTGTGTTTCATAAGGTAAATCCATGTAGCCCATGAATAATCATCAACAATTGTGAGAAAATATTGTGCACCAATGAGTGAAGGAACATGATAACCGCCCCAAATGTCAATATGAATCAATTCAAAACAATCTTTACTGGAAGTAGTACTTAAAGAAAATGGTTGACGGGTTTGCTTAGCCAAAGGGCAAATTAAGCAATTATTTGGTGCATGATTGTCTTTAGAAAAAGGAAATAATGAAAATATTCGTTTTGATGGATGACCAAGACGCTGATGCCAGAGGTTAGACCTTTGGACTCGAGCCATGTTGCATGTTCCTTTCTGATGGTGGTCAAGACAGTATACTCCCTCCCTCTCAGTGCCCATCCCAATCATCTTCCCCGATCGTAGGTCCTGCATAATACAAACTTGCTTCAGAAATATGGTTACATAGAATGAATCTCGAGCCAGTTTGCTAACAGAGATCAGGTTCAGATAAAAGGAAGGGACACATAGCACATTCTCAAGCTTTAATTGAGATGCAAATATTACGGTCTCAATGTGTGTAACTTGAGCAGATGAACCAGATGGGAGTCTCACAGTATAATTCATGGCAAGTCTTTTGGAAGTAAGAAATTCATCATTGTACACAATGTGATCACTCGCACCGCTATCTATAAGCCACGTCGGTGTATGACAACAATTATTTGCTAGGGAAGCAACCTTACCAGAGAGTTCTTCAAAGTCACGAACTTTACAAGTTTGAGTCGGAGCTTGATTGTTGTCCAGAAGTTCTCTCAAACGAGCACATTTTGCTTGTGAAAAAGGGAAGGAGGTAGACCCTTCACAAGCTGCCAAAATGTGATTGACTTTGCTGGTTCCTTCGACGGATTGTGCAGCTTTTCTCTTTCTACAATCTTCATAGACATGTCCCTTGAGATTGCAATATGAGCAAAGTAAGTGTTGCCGGCAGGTTTCGGCAGTGTGCCCTTTCCAGTTGCAAATTGTACAACGTAGGTGAGCTTTGCAATTTTCGGTAGAGTGATTTGTTCTGTCACATTTGTTACATTGTTGTTGCTTGCTGCGCCCTGACTTGCGTGCATGGCCCACAAATGGTTCACAGAAGGACTCAGACTCGCGTGCTGCAGTGTCGTTGTGTTGTGCTGCGCGCTGCGCTGCAAGGGGCTCGACAAGAGTCTGCCGACTGCCGCGCTGCTGCTGCACATGGAATGCAGTGGACTCGGAAGGCTGCATTATGGATTTTTTTGCTGCAACCGCCGCTTGTTTTTCATGTCTGAGGCAAATGGAATACACTTTATTCAATGATGGCAGTGGATCCATGGCAATAATGTTGCTTCGAGTAGTAGCAAATTCATCAGTCAAACCCATCAAGAATTTCATGATCTTTTGAGTCTCAACATATGTTTTCAATTCTTCTCCTGCCTCACAGACGCAAGTGGGGATGTTGCAGAGCGCTTCCTTCTCATCCCAAAGGCTCTTGAGCTGAGTGAAGAAGGCTGTGACAGATTGAGATCCCTGCATACAATCATGAATCGCATTCTCAATATGAAAGAGTTGAACAGTATTTGTTTGTCCAAACCTATCATACAACTCAAGCCAAACCGTCCTCGAATCCTTGCAGTGTGAAAAGCTTTTGCCAATTTCTTTGGACATCGATGCTTTCAGCCATGTTTTGACTAAGATATCACATCGATTCCATTGGTTTTGCTCGTCCGGATTCTTCTTGGGTTTAGGTAGGGTTCCATCGACGAGCCCTATTTTGTTTTTAATTTGAAGGGCCGCGTTCATGCTGTCTATCCATGAACTGAAGTTGTCTTCGGCCAGAAGTTGTGGAACCAAAATTGCTCCAGGTTGGTCTGAATGGTGGATGTGCAAGGGGTGATTGGAATTTTCCCATGCCGAGGCTTTGTTTGAGGCTGTTGATGTTTGATCTTCTCCTCCTGCCATTGTTTCGACTGGATTGTAGGTTTAGGTTTTGTGTTTAGGGTTTTTGTGTTTGAAGGTCCTCAAGAGCACGAGGCTCTCATGATACCATAATAGAGGTTGATGTTGGTATGAAAAACTGAATGTTATTGATCTCTGTTCAATACACGATATTTATACAGCCTAGGAGTTATACTGACTCCATGATTCTAGCTACAAATAAGGAATGAAGTAAACAAGGATATTTGTTACAATAATAACAAGATTACTAAGCCTAACTAGATGGGATATTATCCCGCAGATGTCTCAATAAGAGCCTTAAATCTTGATATGCAAGCACAGCAATGTGCTAATTCAACATTATTTGGATTTCGATATTTTCTCCCCCAGCTGAAAGCAAGGTTTGCAGTTCGCTCAACCCAAAGGTAAGTAACTAAATATCGAAAACAGTTGCAGTTTCCTATCCTCACCACAGCTTCATCATCCAAACTCCAACATAACCCCTTGAGTAGACCAACCAAAGATCGATCTGACTTCAGATCAGCGAGATATCCAAACGGCAAAGTACCCGGACAAAACCAATACAAACAAGCAGTCAAGCAGACACCAGATCAGGCAACACAATCCCCAAAGAACCACTTCTTCAACACGAATCTGTCTGCACCATCTTCCCAACGTAGATGGGCATGCAACTCCCATCCCCTTGTGCCCTCCTTCTAAAGCAAACAGAAACCAGAAGCAAAAACGGCATGCACTCTAATAAACTACCTCTTGCGGACCAAGATGCAGTGTGTTTTCACTCTTGCTCTCTGATTTTCATTCGTTTTTGCTAGGATTAATTACAAAAGAGACCTTACAAAAGAGACCCCAGGTCGTTTTCATTTTTATACCTAACTATCAAAATCTCTTATGTTTATATATAAGTTTCTGCCGTTTGAAGTTTTTGCCGTTTGACAACTTAGTACCTCCGTCATTGTCTGAGACGTTTTCTACTGACATGGCATTTCTGGGACCCACAAATATCAGCTTTCAATAAAGTTTCAAGGGTAATTCCGTATATTTCACTCACTATTTGTCCGACTCTATTTCACTCTCACTGTTTCTTTCTATAATATATTTCACTCTTTCCCCTCTACTGCTCTACATACTACAAGGTTGACTGATCTTGCTTCCTTCCCAGGCTCCCATTGTTTGGCACCCACTGTACTTCTCACTCAATATTCCTCATCGGCCACTCCAATCATTCTTAAAAAACCGGTAGAAACTTCGATGTAAACGCAAGATTTTAATAGTTATGTATGAAAATAAAAACGACCTCATAGTTCGGGGTCTTTTTTGTAATTAATCATTTTTGCTAAGGGGCGTGAGGCGTTCAGTGGTCAATGTGGAAGGTTTATGATCTCATAGAGTATGGAGTGTGGAAGGTTTATGATCTCATAGATGCACAAAACTGTACACTTAAAAACAAAAATCAAAATCAGCGGCTGAATTAATCAACACAATTGGTCAGATATGCAGAACATTTCTTAAATTTCTTTTCTTCCCAATGAGGTTCTGGAGGCTTAAACATGGATATATCCAATCTCGTACCATGTGATAAACCACCACCAAACTTACCTACCTTCACTGACAATCCAGCAAGCCAAGTAAATTCATACAACTTACCAGACCAATAAAGCCTAGAGGTAAACAGAAACCAACAATTACCAAAGCCAAATTGCACATTAACTATCATGCAGACTCATTTACACCATCTTAATAAAAAAAACAGAGGGCTGCTCAAAGAACACGCTTTCATTTCTCCAAATAGTTTGGAGTCTTGTTCAACTCAACTAGGTCAAGAAAAACTTCCAATGAGCCCTTTCGAAAAGAAAAAAAAAGATAATAAAATATATAATAAAACGCCTGCCAGTGAGAAATTTGACCATGTAAGTTCACAATGATGATAAAAACAATGAAAAAAAAAATCCTTTTTTTAATATTCTCTTCTTTATTCTTGCAAAAGTTGAGAAGAATCACAAATAAATCTAAACCAACACTATGAACCATTTACAACAGTAGGGGCCATGTAATAGTGTATATATATTGTGTTTTCTTTTTCTGTTCTTTATATGAGGTATATTGTGAAATCCAAGTATTGTATCAGTATTAAACGTCTAGGGAACATATGCACATCACTAAAACCTTTGAACGTTCCTGACCGAGTGGCGTACCAACTTCACAAATCAGATTTTAAGAGAAGTCTAGAACAACCAGTGTTTCCTCCTCGGCTTCTGTTGAATTGGAGCATCTACAAAAAAGACAAGCAACTAAGATATTGGCAAACTGCTTTTTCTTACCGAAACATATTCAATGAGAAAAAAAAAAGGGAGGGGGGACCTTGGATTTCATATAATGAATTGTAATGAACCTCAGACCAGAAACTCAACCACAACTCTGCATAATTGAAAGAAAAAGGTGAGATTTTGAAATTGCAAAACAAATGTCTTGTATCTCAAACAAACATTTCTATCGATTTATTCCTCCCAACTTGCTTAATCACCCATGGTTAATGTGTTAAAGGAATTTGAAAATTAACTTCAGTTTTTGAGAGGCAGATATCCCAATTCCCATAAGTCCATGGCTCTTTCTTGTGTTGTATAGATGGGGTGTGTTAATAACAAAAAGGATGTGTTAATAACACCACCTATACTTAATATTGAATCCTAATGCCGAAAATCAGGTATACCATATTTCATTAGGAGACCAAGTATTTTAGGAGACCAAAAATCAGGTATCTTAAAATGCAAATTCAATGTTGAAACTATCTGGGATAATAATGTAAACAGATAAGAAAAAAAAATGAAATGTCAATAACCCATTCTTTCATTGCACCTATTGCGCGTGTCATTGTTTCTAGTCAGAAAATAATAGAGTTGAGCAGACAGAAGCAAAGATACTTTGAACTTACCACGTTTTGGTGGCTGGATTTGAGGCTTAATTTCGATGAAGCAAGTATCTCTGAATGATGTCAAAAGACAAATCTTTGCTTCGAACTGCATTTAAAGTTTGGAAACCAGCATCAAAAGACATTGACAAGAAGAAGTACAAACGTTTATAAGTATGTCGTTAATGTTAGAGACCCTACAAACCAGTAAGTCATGGGTGCAGAGACCCAGAATATCACATTTTCATGACCAAAATCTGATATTCTCAACATGACTATTCACATGTGAGGTAAAACACCCAACATGTACATGCATTATCATGGGTAACATAGAGCATGGGTGACCGTTGGGCTAACATTCTCATATTATGATAAAGTCGGAGCAAAAACTAATTGTCTACTAATGACCATTTTCATACTAAAAATAGATTTTGTGCTGATGGATCACCAATTATATAGTTCACTGTTCTTTAAACTTTCATGACTAATAGATTTAAATCATTTAATATATAAACATATGACAGAAACTAGATATCATGTTCCAATTTATCCCATTAACCTTCGACTATATTATGATGATTAGCCAACAACGTCATAATGTATAACCTAAAAACCTCCAAAATATATCTTAAATTCTTAACCATAAGTAAAGAATAGGGCTTACTACCGCATAGATGCTCTAAAGTGAGAAAAATACACACCAAGCTTATACTTAATGTCACTGTCCCATTGTTCTAAAATCGCCTTGATTGAGTATAAATAAATAAATTTCACGATTCTAAACATGATTCTATAATGAGTTTAAGCACTATCAGCCTACAGTGCACTGCTGCTTCCAAGTTGTGTATTATCCCACTGCATCTAGCAACCCAGCACCGATGACAAAGCCATCACCATAATCTCAGCTCTTTGTTACCTCATCGGATCTTTCACATGATATCACATTTTAGTTCTGGTGCTGTACTAAAACAAAAAGAGTATGATCTCGCTTCTATGCTGTACTTTTAAACTGAATCTTCTCATTTGGAATCCCATATCTCAATGAGTCAAATATTGTTTTTGATATAGAAAATCCCTATGGGTTACAAAATCCAGAGCTCACTCTTCGAAGTATTTGCCATCCCTGGCTAGTACATAATTTCAGGGCTCTGATCATCTCTAATGGCCGCCCAAGAGCTTACTTTTCGTCACATCTATGACAACTGCAAAACTAAGAACTTACTCTTTGTCATGTCTATGACAAGTACATAATTCAAGGATTCAAGGGCTGTAGTCCTCCCTCTCCAGAAACAGCTTGGGTGATATCCTCAAGGCACTTCCAAAGCATGTATTCAATTCTTTTTACAGCCAGCTGGGAGTAATTAATGTTTACTCTCCGACTTGGGAGTGTTGGTAATATACAATGTCTACAGCTAGTTGGAGTGCTTTGATTCATTGATAATAATTATTTAAGGCTGATTTCTAGAGCATTCTACTAGGAGGGCCCTCTATACAACAATCTGCTTGGTAATGAAAGCTGATCTTCCTCTTGTTTTATAAACTTTAATTCAACAGAGTAGATATTGGCCCATCCTTAAGAAGCTAAAGCTTTTAAAAACAATGGCTGTCTAACTTCGAATCCATGTTTCCGTTCCAAAAAAATTCTCGGGTGACAGTCCTCATTCTTCAGTTGTTTGCCAAGTTCTTGTAATCCATAATGGGGTGGCACATGGGGTGGTGTTACCCCAATATAAATTGTCCATACTTGTTTTAACAGTCTAGTCACGGGATATAAAGATGAAACAACCAACAGTCTAGACACGGGATAAAAAGATGAAACAACCAACATAATAGAAGACCTCAAACATGAGAAACAAACTGAATCAGGAAATAAAATGATACTAAAAAGGAAATAATCTAATCCTTGTAATAGTCATCTAATCAATGCTATTTCTCCACTTGTGCCTTGGCCTATTTATTGTAGTTTTTATTTTCATTCATAGGATAAGTTTATAAACGTGATATATACAAACATGATAAAAATCAAAACTAAAAGAAACCGTGATGGATGAGTCAATCTCAATTCAGAACAGGATTGTAAGAACAGTATATTAACTTCATTAGAGCAAATAAAAATCAATGTGATGCATATAATTGGGACAAATGTGCATATCAGACCTTATCAGCTGCTGCTTGTAAGGTAACATGATCACCCCATTCACCGGATCTGCATTATGTGGTAAATTTAAAGTGAACACAAATGTACTTTACTACAAAAATAGATGAAACTAAACCACACATAAAAATTTATGATATGCGGAAAATCTTATAAATCAAGTAACACAACTCAAGACCCAAAACAACGTAACATACTTTGCCATTTTCTTGCGATAGTGTTTGTACTTCATAGGTACATAGCCTTCATATTGAGAACGATAGTCTTTGAGCTGAACACACGAAAAAGTAGTGCAACATAAGTAAAACCTGATGAGGATTTATTTCTTCTTCAGCAAAGAGTCAGTCAAACAATGTTAAAGTTATCTCTACAAGGTCGCTTAGACTAGACTCTACCCCTGGCAAGTATGTTTGGTAGATAGAGAGGAGAATGGTGTGTCCATTGACAGTAAGTTTGGCATTATTCTAGGGATTTACAGAAGCATTGACTACAGAGATAGAACAGCGGTGGATGAGGCTTTTATATATACAATATGGGGATGTGTACAACGTATTTCTGAGAATAATTTTCAGCATTCTTCCTCTTCCTCAAATTCATCTGCAACCCGATTTTTAGATTCACTTTGACCTTTTAAATATACACTACCTGTTTAACAATCTCTTTCCGGACATGCTTGTGATAATCTGGAGACTTGTACATCTGGTCTGAAAGTGCGCGAAACTAACAAACAAATAAATAAATAAAAGAAGAGAAAAAAAAGGAAAAAATCAATATAATACAAAAGATGTCATTACTGAATTAATTAACCACTATTTTATAATTATCGATACCTGACAATTGCCATCACCAGAAACCTTTACTTCACATAAACGATAGACATACAACCTGTGCAGGGAAATCAAAAGTAAATACTAAAAATCATATCAGCTAGTGTGATTTTCCTCAACCAAGATGAGAAGGGAAGATGATAAGAATACATTTGAATTCCTTTTAGAAAAAAAAAATATCAAAGCACAAGATACCTCTGGAGAAGCCGTTGATGATCCAAGCTAGCATCACTCATGTTGGGGATGTAGGAATTTATGCGTGGGATATGCTGGAATTTGATAAAGATAATAATACTCATCAGACACTAAAAGAGCAGCTTTTGCTTATTAGAAGATGACATGAAAAGAAAAATAAAATTTAATATCTGTGATGAGACATACTGATATAAGTTACTTAGATGCATTAGAAAAATAAAATTTGGAATTGTATTCATAATATTAGTCCATGCGTACAGGGATGAGGATGAAGAAACAGCAGAGTTACAATACCGGAATAGGTGCCAGGTTGGAAAGGCGTCTAGCAACAGCACCATCCAACTGAGCATACTCTTCTGATAGAACAACGGCGATCATGCAGTCATCCTCAACATCCTGCTGGCTGCTCAGGGAAGTTGAGCTAGAACACTCACCCATACTATGACTCCCGTTCATCATCACAACGTATTTCAGTTACTTACAAGACCAGAACTGAGAGTCGCCGGAGCTGCCTGAAATGCTGAAAAGGGTTACAAACTTGCAATCATCCAAAGATCAAATTCACCAAAATTAATCAAGATTTGTTGTTTGTGAGTGTTTTAAGACAATGCAATAGAGGAGATTCTGTCTTTCATGATTGGAGAACAAATAGGTATTCACAAACCTGGCATGATAACAGAGCAGCTAAAATCAGAAAATCAAAAACAAATGAAACTGAATATGATCGAGAGCAAGTAGATACCTAGAACAACAAGTGGACCGATCGCCGATTTCCGATTGCGAAATCCGAACAAGAGTCAATCTTGAAATCGGAGACGGCCCATGGACGCGTTTTAAAGGAATTTGACTCGCAAGCAGAGTGGCTTTTTTTTCTCCTCGAGGGTGGTTGGTTAGGTAGTTCACGCTGGGTCAGGTGTCGTCTAATTCAACTCCAATTTTCATATTTGCTGATTCACGGTTCATTTTTAAGTAGAAAATGTGGAGCCGCCCAATAGATTCGGAGTTATCATTGTTTGTTAAATACACAATACCAATAATACTTAAGCATTGTTATAAACTAAGAAATGAGAGCGAGAGAATACGTGATAAGGAAGAAGTGTATCTTTATTTTCATTAGACCTTTTTATATAAGTGTATTGTTTTTATCATAAGAACATAAGTAATGAGTATTTACGTGGATATCTACATAAATATAATATTTATAACACTCTTCCTTGGATGTCTACCAATGAATGATATAATGTTGGACGCGCTTATTGTTGCCTCGTTAAAAACCTTACCAGGTAATAAAAACCCTATGGGAAAAAACAACTCTGGTCAAAGGAGAAAAAGAGTGCAACGCGCATATGTCCTATGTAGCATAATCTTGAATGCTCTCCCTGATGAGAATCTCCATTTGATTGATTGATGCAAGCTCGCATATCATGTATGTGATGTAATACATGTATCTTATATAGTAGATACGGTGTGTCAATCACAGAAATGAGACTGTGTGAGCTTTGCATGAAGGTGACTCATGCAATCCTTTAAGGATTTGGTCATCCGATTGGTCTGCCTATGTCTTACAACCACATGGCGCACCTGCTCTACATAAGAATCTCTTGTCTGAATATTTCGATTTTTGTGACATCAAGAAAAGTTTGAGGACGGTTATGGTGTTTGTTCTTCAACTCATGTAAAATGATAGAGGTTCTAATGAGAAGGACTAAGTGAGTACTTTCGAATGAACGATTAGATATGTATTTGAAATTTTAATTTATTTTCAACTTTTAATGTGCATGTCATCCGACGAAGCATTCGAAAATCCATAAACAACGAAGTATCATAACTTGTCTTAAAAAATATATATATACTGCGATGAGATGGTCATTAACGAGATCTCTTGCTGAATTGGCGCCTTAAACCAACTTGGTCATCTTGACCTCGTTCTAAAAACGATTATTGTGTCGGTACAACTATAACTAACTATAGGCAATATCCGTTCATTTTGTATCCCAGTCTCAGTCTATAATTCATTCGACACCTGGTGCATCCATTGATGTTAAATAATTTTCCAGTCAAACCATATAATGTCATTTCTATCAGCTATATGAGCCCGAATATACAATGGCGTGGTATATTACACCTTGTTGAGGATACAGTGATGTTCAATAAATCGGGAAAAAAAAAATTAATGAATCCTAACAACTTGTATCTCTACATAGACAACAACACGGATATACCTCCCTCCTAATGCAATGTTGATACACCTCCTCCTATCAAGGGCTTTCAGGGAGCATCGGGCTTGTCTCTAGCATTTTTGTAGCATCTTCATCCATAGAGATTTTACCCCAACCAGAATTTGAATTTCTCATGGAGAAAATCTTGGCACGGTCAAATCCATTTCCTCTAAAGCCTGTTATCTTTGATGACACCATAGGCATCACAAGCACTGCAGATGCATTGATTGAATCCTCTCCAAATCCTAAAGATAAGGCACAAGCAGTCTGCAAAGATATTCAAATTTGTATGAAGTTAATCGTCATATCATATTTGTCAACTCTGACCACGAAGTTAGTTTATTGAGCAGTTCAGAGCACCTTTGCTTTCACTAGTGCCTCCGAAATCTTCATCAGGATTCCTTGCACAAATGATCTTGTGTCTCTGATTTGTATATCCTCAGATGGCACAACAATCCTGTCACATATAGACACAAACAGTGTTGAAATTTTGACAAATAAAATACTCCTACAGGCAACAATGTATCAAGAATTAAATATGTCGCCATACAAACACACCTCTATCGTCATAATCTTTCTTGTATCATATTAACAGTGTAGACAAACTGACACGCACAGAGAGAGAGAGAGAGAGATGGTCTAATCCATGAAGGATATGGGAAGGGCATACCGAGTGCAGTCTGTACCACAGACTGCATACAGACTGCGTATTTGATTTATTAACAGAACTTTTCTCTGATATGTTTTCTGAATGTAAAATATGATTGCCTGGAAATCAAAATCCATAAAATTTTCAAATTGCATCAAAAAATGTATTGTACCTGTCCACTTCTTTTGGAATGTTTACAGAAACTAATGATGAATTATCTTTGATATCACCACCTGAAAATTTAGAGAGTAAATTCCAATTCAAAATTCTGCATACTTTAAAGATGTAAAACCCCTATCGAAGTACCTTTGGAATCATCAGGTGCCAACAAAGATATGCCTGTAAACACAGACATCATTCCGAGTATGAACATTGTCGTCCTTAGTGCATTTAATACCTGTTTTGAGAACATATAAACTTATAATCGCATACCATATGCCAAAAGTGCAGACATGCAGCGGAAATAAATAAATTATTTGTGTGTGAGAGAGAGAGAGAGATGGGGGGGGGGGGGGGGGGACCTGGTATTCTTGAAAATATACAAATCCTGTACAAACGGAAAAGAATGTCCATGCAATTTGGAACATAGGAACAATAAGAATTGCATCGAACAGTGACAATCCTTCATTCAACCTAGCCATCTGCAAAAGGAGAACTTGAAAGTATAAATATATCCAAAAAGCTGAATAAAGCACCAGCAAATACAAATTTACAACTTGCAACATTTTTGCAATCCTTGAAATCTAAAATAAAGTAACATGGTTCTGCAATAACTGATACCCAAAATCCAGCTGTACTTAGAAATAGAAGGAGCATGGAATATGTGAACCAGGTATGTAACTGATAACTGCTAGACATCACCAACCGTAGCAGATTAGAGCTGCAAAAGGGAAAAAGAAAAAGAATGAGAACATGAATCGCAATGCATGATTTTACCACTTGTGTCAGACAAGGAGGACGACATCACAAGCAAGCTAACTTACAGAGATTTTGCAAACAACACTGAGAATGACCCTACAGCACCTGAAACTATGGCATAAGAAAAAGGGAGCAGCATATGCCAATAGGATCTCAGATCATGTCCGCAAACTGCATGAAGAAGTACTCCTCTCCTGTATGTCCAAAAATTGATTGAAAAGAATGTGATGCAGACTTACTAGTGCAAAAGAGGAGTAAGAACTCAGTTCTTACCTGTAAATGGAGTGATGCAAGGCAACAATCAAAATCAAAATCAGACAGTATAGAAGGAACGTAATATTGCTAAATTTCTCAGCTAGCTGCTCCGGTGTGAACACTGTAAGGAGAACAAGTGAACCATACATCAAGTTCTTTACTTGTGCCATCAGTAAAAAGAATTGTATATATGTTGTCTAGTCTTCCTCACATGAGTTATCCTTTTCTCTATACATTTTGTTCTTATGTTCGGGAAAAAAATCTCTAGTGAAACCGTTACATACAATGGCCTCTCACAACTAATCATGTTAGGAATCAGGCATTGTGGGAAGTTTATGTGTCTTTTTTCTTTTTCAAAGCAATTGTGGATCTGGCACATAGCAATATAGTAATGAAAGTGTCAGATATTTATAACTTGAAGCAAATCATGTACCAGGAGACTGGTGGTTGCCGAAAGCAACAAGAAAAATGTTTCCAAGTACGATAAACGCCGTGGCAACCATTACCCTGCAAAGAGAGGTGCCTTGATTCATTGACATATTTTAGATAGTAAAGTGATAAAAGAGGCAAACTGCATATATAAATGGTGTTGCAGTTATGGTGAATTTATTCTCACTTCAGATTTTAACGTACTTGACAGTCACCATTTTGTTTAACACAAAGTAAGCAAATGCAATGTTGGATACAAACTGAATAGATCCGAGTGCCGCTAGAAGTGACTGCACGCAAGTATACAACAAAACAAAAGGAAATTAGAAACAACTGAATTAACAGTTATCCTAGTATCTGGCCAATCTTGTAGCAGATGATCAGATCCAAAAATAAAAATAAAGTAATCAAGTAATTATACTTAGGACTATATAAGCTTTTCAGATACTAAAATTTGATATAGATGATATCCAGAACCAGACCCGGTCATCTGAGTAAAAACTTGTCTAACTTCAATCCACATATAACAAAGTTTGACAAAATCTAGTTTGTACTGACCTGAGCAGCATATCCGAAGGATATAAAATTCAGGCAATTTCCAAGAACGAAAAATAAAAAGCCTGCATATCAGAATAACAACAATTAAGGGCGATCTGATTATCACTGTATGAAATAGAATATACAAAACCTTTAGGAAAATGAAGCACTGAGAGACTACACTGTACCAACTCTCCATGTATGGAAGTATATAATAGGTTTCAGAGGCAACTTTCCATTTGTTCCATCACCTTCTAGCATCGAATGCCTCTCCCTCTGCCAAAACAGATAATAAAACACTCAGATACTTGCATCATGGTACATATATGAAAACTGTCATAATATATAATTGATTCTCTTAGTGCTCTGTGTGTGATGAAAAGCATGCTAAGTTACTGAAATGACTACAAACTGGACAAAGGCAGCAACAATTAGCATTTTAACTCGGCACAAAGTACGTCAATTAAGAGAACAACTTATATAAATTAAAGGAAATGTTATCGTTAAGACAACAGTTATAAAGCAACAGGAGGTTTCCAGGAAAGACATCTAATACACTTACAGGCTAAGGAGGATTATTTAAATAGAGTTATTAAGAGCATCAGTCAAATTAGACACGGGGAAAATGCATTTGAAGAGAAATGCTTGGGTTTTGACATGTTGTAAGATCCGTGTGAGGAGATTAAAGTTGGGTGTCTAAACATTCAATATACTGCGGTAGATGATGTTGGTATTGGTAGGGGCTTTCAAAGATTACATACATTGTTCAAATTGTAATACAGAGCTCTTTTATCATGGTCCCTTCCTCTAGCTGTGCTTCATCATGTTGTAATTAAAGATTTATCTCTTTCGTAGCTCAATGAGATAAACTTGTATAATAAGGTTCAGCATGGCAGAACAATAAACGGAACAGGAAATATACCTCATTATGGCCCAATTTGAGAAGGTTAGTACCAAAGTTGATGGCAATGCTGCCAAAAAGGTTGATGAAGGCCCCAACTACCCACTCCCCCATGGATTAGAGAGAGAAGTGAAGCTGCTGCGGCGGCATGCAATTGGAATCTCAAGTTGCGATCCAGTTGTTGTGGCTGAAACATTACTTAGTAAATCACAGAGGTTGACTTGAATGAATCACAAATAAGAGGTGTTTAAAAGCATCTAAGCATGCATGGAAGATGGAGGGAGCGGATGCCCAAATCGAATCTCATCCTAATTCATAATAATAGTTGAGGAACGAGCAAAGGCATAAGATGGCAGATCAGAGCGGATCCAAGATCAGGGATCATGATATGAATTCTGAAGAAAATAAATAAAGGGAGCTCCGGAGCTCTTACCTGGAATTTCGATCAGAGCGGATCCAAGAGGAAGATTTAGACCGCGGATTATTGATGATGTTGTTTGAAATGGAAGAAAAGAGAACGAGAAGAGAAACAGAGACAGGGAAGACAGAGAGTTGCCCGGTCAATCGCCAAAGGGCTAATACGGCCGTACTTGTCAACTGTCGGCCAGGCCAATATGGACTTCAAACTTTGGAATCAAGCAAACCCGCTGCTGTCCTTGGATGGACCGTTCACCCCTTGCATTTACATTTTTGCGCGCGTGTGTAAACTTCGTCTGATTATTTTTTTCTTTTTCTTTTTTTGAAAAATAAAATAAAAATTGATCTCTTGATCTCGATACTGACAACGACGACGAAACATGATGAGCGAGAAATGAACCGGCCGGAGAGGAAGAATTTGACATGGTGGCTCAGTGGTTGATTGTCCAGGTAGGAAACCCCAACCAGCGCTTGAATCTCAAAGCTCTCAAAATGGTCCATCACTATGCTGCAATTCAACGTTTGAGTAGGGGTGGCATTTCCGAACCGAATAACCGATAACCGAGCCGAAATAACCGGGCCGAAACCGAAAAAAACCGAGCCGAAAGAAAAACCGAACCGAAAAAAAAAAAACCGAAAACCGAAAAAAATTCGGTTCGGTTTCGGTTCACGGTCTGGACCGAACCGAACCGGCCGAACCGAACCGAACCGAATTGGGAAGTGAAACGACGTCGTTTTGAAGAGAGGTAGTTATGTAATTTCGATCCCCAAAATGCGTCTCTAAACGACTAAACCTTCGTCCTCCACTGAGTCCACTCCTCCTGCAGTCCTGCTTGGTAACCTGCAATCCTTCCCTTCCTCATCTTCACTCGACCTCACTCGAAGCACACAAGAAAGATAACTTTCTTTGCCTCAGATTTCTCTCTCTGTCTCTATCGCTCACTGCGAAACAGCTTAACGTGCCAACCGTTTTCAGCAACCTTCTTTGGCTTTTCTTTGAATCTCCTACGCTGCTCTTCGCCGTCGCGGTATGTGATTCATCTTCTCCTCTGTTTTTTCCCAAACAATTTGAGCTTGATTTTATTGTATATTGATTGTGGTCATTGGGTTAACTGTGTTGATTTTGGTCATGGGCATGAGAGTATTCGAATTTATCTGGTATGAAGTATGAACCTAATTTTCGATTAGGTTTTTTGTTTCCTTCATTTCTCAGCTGCAGTCTGAGACGCCGATCTACGTAGTTAGTCCAATATATAAGTTGGTTTTTGTCGTGGGTTATCGATTTCGGTTTGTTGTGGATCTCTACAGTAACATAGGGCGCGAGGGTTGAATAATTATGTTCCTGGAGTTGAAAAGGAGTTCAATTTGTTTGGTTGGGGTTGGTATTATTGTTGAATTCGGAGGCAAAAATGAGGGTTGAAATTGGCAGACAAATGTGGAATCTGCAGTTTTGACTCATGCAAAGCTGTAAATGGACTACCAATTGCTAAGGCCTAGAGGTATGCTCAGCTTGGGGGGAAATAAAAACTATTGCATTATAGCTTCAGAGTTATGACATGATTGTTCATTGCTAATTGCTAAATGGTCAAAATGGTTACAGAGGTCCTTAGGTAAACCAATGAGTTTGTGTCCAGTGGAAACAATTTCCAGAATAAGTGTGGTATAATTTACAGCTGATTGTGGATGTGATTGGGTGTATATTTGAGTTCTGTTATTTGTATGTAGTTTTCTATTCGAGTGACCTATGCTCATCTAGAAACTGAACTCGGGCTTATAAAAACTTGTTTCATTGCTTGATTGCAGGAGAAACTTAAGTTTTTATAATGAAGAGGAAAGGAGTTGCAGCCCCTAAAAACAATAGTACCGGCCGTGCTACCGCTTCAAAAAAAGCAAATAATGCAAGTGGAAGTGCATCTACCGCTCCTACTCCTATACCTAGTCAAGCTAGTAGTGTTGGTAACCTGGACCCGGTGGTTGATTTAGAAGAGGACGAAGAAAGTGAAGAATCATACTTGGCACGGTTGAAGAAAAAAGAAAGAGCTCCGATTTGGGAACATTTTGAGAAGAAAATGGTCGATAAGAGGGTGAAGGGAGCTTGTAATTATTGTGGAAAAGAGTATTTTGCCGATCCTACCGGCAATGGCACTTCTAGCTTGCACAGTCACATAGACAAATGCCGCAAGTACCCTCCTAATATGGAGAAGATGAAGGCTTCCGGGCAAAGTGTTTTGCATTGGAAACCAAAGGGTAAGGAGTTGGCTATTGGGAACTTTAATCAAGAGGAGATTACCGATGCATGTGTGTATTACGTTGTGGTGGATGAGTTATCATTTAGGCATGTAGAAGGAGATGGGTTCAAGTATTTTGTGTCTAGGCTCAATCCCGGTTGGGTTCCTCCTTCTCGTAAGACAATTGCAAAGTTGGTATTCAAGAGGTACTTGAAGGAAAAGGAGGACTTGAAGAAGATGTTGAGTAGATATAGAGTGTGTTTGACCACGGATACGTGGACTTCGGTTCAAAACATTTGCTATATGGTGATCACGGCACATTTCATTGATGACAATTGGGTGTTGCACAAGAAGATCATCAACTTTAGTGCCATTCACAATCATAAGGGAGAGACTATTGTGGCGGTGTTGGAGAGTTGTTTGCAAGAGTGGGGTATAGACAAGCTTCTCACTATCACGGTGGATAATGCTAGTGCAAATGATGTGGCAATTAGAGATCTCATTAGAAGGGTGACTTCTTGGGGAAATCCAAATGTCATTATGCATGGAGGCCGGAATTTGCAAATGAGGTGTGTGGCTCATATTCTCAACTTAATTGTCAATGATGGGTTGAGTGTGATGAATGAATGTATTAAGCTTATTCGTTCGGCGGTGAGATATGTTAGGTCTTCCCCACAAAGACTTGAGAAGTTCAATATGTGGAAAGAGAAGATGAAAATTGAAGGCAAAGGGGGTGTGATTATGGATGTGCCGACTAGATGGAATTCGACTTACTTAATGTTGAGATCCTCCTATAAGTTCCACAAAGTTCTTGATAGGATGTTTTGTGATGATCCTAATGCCATATTATTTTTTGACGGCGCCACTCCATCACTTCCAAGTATGTTTGATTGGGAAGAAGCACAAGGCTTTATGGATTTTTTGAAGCCGTTTTATGATGTCACCTTGAAGGTATGTTGTTCTTATTATCCTTCAATTCATGATACATTTGGTGATTTGCTTCGAATTAAGTGTCTTTTAGAAGCTCAAGTTAATCCAAATTTGATTGGGATAAGAGAACCTATGATAGAGAAGTATAATAAGTATTGGGGTGATTTGGATAAGTTGAATCAATATATATTCATTGCTATTGTGCTTGATCCTCGCTATAAGCTTGAGAAAGTGCTTGATTATCTTGAGATTTTATTTGGGGAAATGGATGAGAGGGTGGAAGTGAACTCAAAGATGGTGAAGGATCTCTTGTATGACATTTATAAGGTTTATGAAATTGAGGGAGGATTTAGTGTTAGCGGTTCACAAATGTCTAATGAAGCGAATGTAGTGAGTTCAACTTCAATGGAGGGTTTAACAGAGTTTGATAAGAAGTTGAAGGAGAAAGAAGAGAGGAGAAGAGCAAGGAGAACCGAAGTCATTCATAATGATGTAGATAGGTATCTTGGAGATCCTATGGAGAATGATCATGAGAATTTTCATTTATTGGAATGGTGGAAGATAAATGGAGTTCACAAGTACCCAATATTGGCACGCATTGTTAGAGATGTACTAGCTATTCCCGTGTCCACTATAGCTTCAGAGTCTTGTTTTAGCACTAGTGGGAGGGTGATTGATCCATACCGTGCTTCATTGAGTCCTAAAATGGTGGAGGCGTTGATATGTGTTCAAAATTGGATTAGAAATGACAATGTTGCCATAAATCATGAGCTCACTTCGGAGGAGATTGAAATATGTCATGAAGTTGTTGAAGGTAACATTTGATCACTTTGATGTTCTTTAAGTTGTTTATAAATGTATAGTTTTTTTAATATGTGATGTTTCTCTTATTAATGTATGTAGAACTACAAAAGGAGTCTTGTTCAAATGCGGCGGCGGGACGGGCGGGTAATGTTTGGAACGACATGTTGACATGATGACATCAAACACTTCAAGAGCTTGAGTTTTGATGAATGAGAGCTTATGAGAAGGATTTATGTTTTTTTATGAAAAATTTCATGTCTATATGAACTTAATTTACTTTAGACTTTGCATTTGTGTGTTTTATGGTCTATGAAACTATGAATTGTATAATAAGTATTTCACTTTGTTTTTTTTTTTTTTTTTTTTTTAACAGAACTGAAAAAAAAAAAAAAAAACCGAAAAAAACTGAACCGAACCGAACCGAACCGTTCGGTTCGGTTTTCGGTTTGGATTTTCTGAAAACCGAGAACCGAACCGAACCGAACCGAATTTTTTTTTCAGTTCAGTTTTCAGTTTTGGCCCATAACCGAACCGAATGGGCCGAATGCCACCCCTACGTTTGAGCATTTCACATGCGTCCATGAATTAATTTATAACCCTATGAAGCATTTGATCCTTCTCTAAAACAAATCTCCCCCAAATACCCTCGTTTGCTTCATGAAAAACAAGTATTGGGAAAGAAAAGTAGTTCATTCTCTATGTCTAGAGAAGGAGAAGAAATTGAAACAATTTCCTGATATGAGAGAAAATGGTTTCTTTCAAAATTCAAACTGCAAATAAATTGCTTTCCTTCCTTCTTTCATTGCATTTATCACTCACGATTTAATATTTTATTATATTAATTATCAACTTTTTAACAACTTTCCTAATGACTTTTCTTGTGTTAACAAACATCATAATGAAAAGTTTTTGTAAACTCATTCCCGCTTTCCCTTCTCATATGAGAAAGAAGAAAGAACTACTTTTCTTTGAGCAAACCAAACGAGGCCCGAGTTAAGTCGATATCCACACTTCAATATCAAGAAATAACTTGAAGGAAAAGGCTGAACATGGGGAGGAAGGCAATTTTAGATGCTTTGGGAAACATAACTGACAAAAATAAAACATAAAAAGACTGCGTATCAATTTCCTTCAAGACCTGTCATTTGTTCTCCCCAATATAGTTTCATGAATCCTAGTTGCATTCCATCAATTCCATACAAGTTACAGGAAAATACATAAAAACGTTCAATGATCAGTAACAGAACCACCATAAATCAGAAGCAAAAGCTAGTAGACACATTCAAGACCAACATATTACAGATGAGAAGCCGAAGAAACATTATAGAGGTTACACGATTGCTACTCTTTAAAACAACCAAAACCTGCTTTAAGTAAAAGACAGAGAAACAAAAAGGTTTCTAACTTCAATACCAAAAAATCTCAACCAGAAAGTCTTTAGAGCAAATAATTCACCACACACCCATTGTCATTTTGTCACGCAGAGGCACAATGATACTGTATATGTACTTGCATATTATATGATAAGGATGACGAGGACAACTACAATCACCACTACAACGATTGCCAGCACCCACCAACACTGCAACACACGAATCACCGCTGAATATAAGGTATAGTTCTTTAAGATAACAAATACAGGATTATTAGCATCCAATTCGTAAGATTATAAGCAAGACACTAACCATTTTACTGACAAAAAAAAGAGACACTAAACATTTTTTTTTTTCCGTCAGACTGGATCAAACTCTTACCTATCTTAATCTTAACCTCCAAGGCTTTATAAGCACATCAAACCCTTACCTATCTTAATCTAAATCACCAGGGCTTCACAAGCACTGTCACATAGGGATCATATTCACGAACTTCATATACATGTTGCCTGAGAAATCTCAGTTACACCAGATGCTGATAGCAACCAAATGCATTGTCATTGTATTTTTCACTAGTAGACTAATCCTCATATAAAAGGATTTTATCATAGGCAATCCATTAGTCTAGAACTTTATGTATCACAGTCTATAGTCCAGATGGCATGATGACAGGACCCTAATTTCATTTGGATACATGATCTCTAAGCCATTCTATTTATTTTGATTTTTCTATAACAAAAAAGCCTAGAATCATCTGTAGTCATGAGCAAATGCATGTGCATTTTGAGTTTAAACCGAAGAAGCGCAATAGATTATCTGACAGTGCATATACTAGCACAAACTGTTAAACACTGATGATCAAAAATATATCAATGATGTAATACTCATAATTCAGAAGCCTGCTTCAAGTTGTGCTCAACTGAGCTTGATAGGACGTGAAATTTTTCGACTTACCCACGATGATCTCGTTTTAACACCTTTGGAAGCCTTCGCTAGCTGAACTCTAGCTTGGGTCGTTACAGCAGAAGAGTTGTCAATATTTGAATGAATGTCATCTGTAATAATAGGTCAATATGCCAGATAAATAAAAAAAAACAAAAAAAAAAAACAAAAGCTCCATGAATGCAAAGTTGCAAAGTGAAACTGTATAAATAATCATCAGCTGGGAATCTGGATCTTACCAATGACTACACCTTGCTCATGAACAAGAACTGCGAGGTCCCTGAATATTTCACTAGCTTCTCCAATTTGTTCTTCTATATCTCTAATACCCTGTTCCCTTTCCTCAATTATTGCCTCATTGAAACCAATCTCATTATCCAGCAGCACTACTTCTTGTCTGCACAAGTTTGTTTAAGATAGTCAAGTGAGAAAACGGTTCTGAAGTGCATAGAGATACCAAGATACATCCAATCAATCCATGTGTATGCGAGGATGCTTAGTGTTGGTCACCCAGAGACTAGACTCTCAATGTACAAGGTTCATAAAACTGATAGAAGAAGCTTTCAGTCACAAAAAGTAAAACAACGACTGCGAGATAGAACTTGAATGATAACCGTACATGACTGTAAAAATTCCAAGTTATGAACACTTGGCAACTTTGGTCCTTTTCATATTAAGATAGTTGAAAAGTGGAAGGCAAGGAATGGTTAAGATTGGCAATGACAATTACAAAGAAAACAACAAGATTGAGCAGACCTTGATGAATTCATGCTTTTAAAAATAGTAGACTACCTCTTTTGGCCCTGAAGGAAAGGCTGACGGTACTCATCCCTGGTTGGTTCCAAATGCTCCCCAGAGGCAGAGGCAGAGGCAGCAGAGCTGTAAGAAGCAAGTGATGAGGCTCCAATTACAGAGTTATAAAGGGTTTTATAATGAAAAACATACGTTGCCGTCGCTGTTGCCATGTAAGTAGACTCGCGCTCGGAGGCAAGGTGTTGAACTTTCTGGAACTCTTGCAATGTGGTTTGAAAATCTCTTGCAAGCTTGGCATCTTCAATCTGCTTACGGGGCTGATATATGATTTTGGATTAAAACAAACAAACAAAGAAGAAATGTCAGGGAGGGAACTGACGGAGAGAGAGAAAGAGAGAGGGGTACATTGACATTGCTCTGGCGATCAGATTCGCTTAGGGATTTGAGTTTCGCAGAGGTGTCTTTGACGAGCTCCAGTATGCGTTGCCTCGTTTTGTGCCTGTTGATTAGATTTAGATCACTGAATTTTGACTTATGAGTACAAGTTTGAGAGTTACACACAGCTTTTGGCGGTGATCGGGAGTATCCTTGACAGTTCCGATGGCATCAACGAGTCGACGGAAAGTGGCAACGGCAGTGTTGATCTGAAATATGCCGGCAGCCACCGCCTGCGACAGAGATGCTGACGCCTTCTTTCCCTTTCCTCCTCCGCCATTCTGCACATCTTGAAAGCTCATCTCTCTCTCTCTCTCTCTCTCTCTCTCTCTCTCTCTCCCAATCACAGAACTGCTGCTCTGTAAAGTCACACTGAATGAAGGACTACCCATTGCACAAATTAGCCTAAGCTTCTTCATGTGGGACCAGGACACTTCTGCTGTTTGCCGTATTGACCAAAATACGTGGATTTATTTTATTTTTGTTAAATCAATAAAACTGTCCACATCAATACATTAAGCCACTAATGTAACGGCGGTTAGCCGGTAACCATTACATTAGCTTATTATAAAACGGAAATTCTTCTATTTACCGGATGAGTTTTCACCAAGACGACGAGGCTGTATTACAACCTCTTGTTAGTGGACTTTTAGACTCAGCTGAAAGCTGAAACCAGAGTGTCGTCTTAATGAAAACTCACCCGCTGGACTGAAAAACCTCCGATTATAAAACATAGTGGCAGGCCTCATTGTGTCTCTCTTTCAGTACCAACTGTCAATAATTCAGACCCGCCAGTCAATTACAGCCAAAAGGAAGGGCTGAAAGCAAAAATGCCATTATAATCCAGTCCAATTCGTATTAACAAGTCAATCTGTACTAACATTAATCTCTGAAACTAGTCTACAGCGGACCACATCCTCAAGGGCCATTTGATTACTAAGTGTGATGGGTATGCATGCTGAGAATGCCCGTGTCGCTGCCCAATCCGTTGCCCTTTTCCAACTATTTCACTAGTTACCTGCAAAGAAGAGAACTCAGTCAGAAACACCCAAAACTCCAGAAAAACTGTGGTGTAAAGATCAAGTACCTCAAATTATTTGCCACTATGAGAACCCAGCAAAGGAAGAAGGAATGTGCTTGTTAAGTTTCCAACTGTAGCATCAATGCCTGATGAATTTGAACATCAGCTGATTCATGCAAGGGCATCTCAGGTTACCAACATCAGATGGATTATCGGTTGCAACCTAGAATCAGTCAAAACTGTGACAGATTTTTCTCATTTTACTACCCAATATGCGATGTTGAAGTATGGCAATTGCGCGAGTAAGGGAATCCATTGTGTAGCTCATAAACAATGCAAGCTCCATAGGTCAACTAATACTTTATGAGGGAAGGTAAGGAAGCATGTAGTTCAGCCAAACATTGAAATATCCAGTTTAGGAGTTGTTCTCTCGGCAGTTCTAGAAGAAGTTCTGCCTGCAAGACAAGAAACACAAGAAATTCTGATGACATATGGGAGAACTGTGGGAAAACAAAAATAATTAGAAAGTAACTAGAAAGGAATTGAAAAGAACAGGCTGGTTTCGTTTTCCAGACCAGCATGATGTCAAAACGGAACAGAAGGTGATGATATGGATATGTGATTACCTTGATCTGGTCACCCTCAAATACCAAAGAATTTCGGTGAACATCAGAAACCACTGAATCTGTAATCAGTTTGAAAACCTGTTTATTCATAACTGTTTTCATGAAAACCATCTTTCCAGAAGCATATATTTTGGTTATTCCAATATCTGCTGCCATTCTCCTCACATAAAGCTTTTTTAGTAGAATTTCCATGGAGTGTGGCTCCTTTCCGTATTGGCGACGCAAATTCTCAGTATATTGCATCAAACTCCAGATATCCTTCTCTGCAGCTCTCTCAGCTTCATGAATTATCTCCATGGGATTCTCGAGATTATTTATGTACTCAGAAGGGAGATGAGGGTTTATATTCATATCAATCTGAACAGTAAACAAAATGTATCCATCAAATCGGTTGGCTAAAGTCATTTACATAGTTTCATTTGCCAATTTTAGTTCAACGAATCTCGAAATGTTTTCTCATTTCTATCTCACCAAGTAATTATAATTATCTTGAGATGGTGATTATAAATGTGGATAGACATACCTCAACAGACCAGTAAGGAACTGAAACTACTCGATGCTCATCAACCTGGCATAGAAAGGAACAGGACATGAAGTTCAAATTAAGAACTCACAACAAACAAATACACACATACTAGACATCCAATAGCTGTAGCCAACAGAAGAGTCTTTACATGTGTGTTTCTGTTAAAACCATAGTGTACATACTATACTAACTGGCCCCTATCCATATATTTAATATGTGAATAGTTCCGTACTGATACTATATTTCAATATTTTGGTAGTTAGAGAGATATTCCATAATTCAATTAAATGAACAATAATAGCAAAAAATTGTATAAAAAAGCAAGAAGCTAGAAATAATGTGCAAATGACATGAACAAAGATAATACCTTAGACAAGCTCTCAAACAGCATTTCAAAGAAGAGATCAATGCCAACATTTCCAACATCCCCAGTCTGCTGCTCACCAAAGATGGTACCAAAGCCTCTGATTCCCATGTCCTTCTCTGCAAGTTGGAAACCTTGCCCAAGTTGACAGCATTCCTCAAGAGCTGCAAGTCTCTCCTAGAGCATGACCACAATAATCAATTAATATACTTCATGTACTCCAGAATATGTGTTGATAAATTAATGTAGAACAAGCTAGCAGGAAATCAATCTAGACTAACACACAATCATATATATATATATATATATATATATAGCATGGATGGTGACACAAGTAAAGGCCAAACAGAGAGAGGAGAGTTTTCTAGTGCATCTGAAAGGGACTGCTGCTATAATCAGCAAAGGTAAAAGGACAAGAAAGAAAGTCAAAAAAAAAAAAAAGAATTACATACCAACGCTTGATCAGTTAGAAGTGACTTCTCTGGGTAAAATAAGTGTGCATGAGCTTCCTTATCTGCCCTCCCCACCCTTCCCCGAAGCTATTACCATTTAATGGAAAACAAAGAACAAAACTAACATAATTAGTAACATGGATGATGAGATTGAGAAGCTCTGGAACCACTGTATTCACATTGTTTAAATTAATGAAAGAACATGAAACAACCCAGGTAACAATTTTGAATATCAGATATTCACATATTCCTCTGACAATTAAAACAGAAAAGAAAGAATAGGACCTGATACAACTGTGCTAGGCCAAATTGTTGAACGTCCTGAATTATAATGGTATTTGCATTCTGAATATCAAGCCCACTTTCTACTATATTAGTGCATGTAAGAATCTTGATTTCACCTTGTGAAAATTTCTCCATGGTTTCCTCTAGCTGCTTTGAATATTGCTGCAAAAAGAGAGTTCTGTCATTACAGACGAGTAGAGAAAGAAAGGTCATCTGATGGATCTTTCCCCTAAGCTCTAGTTAATTATGCACACCAAATTACATATAGCCTTGTTTTCAGATCTCAATGTTCCCTTGATTTCATGACAAATTTACAAAGTAATTTGTAACTCATGGCACCAAGCTATCTAATGGTAACAGCTTCTAATCATGGGTCTATGGTTTGATCTCATAGGAGCTCCCTAAGGAGACACCAGATTGCTAAAGAAAAGGAAGAAAGTACCTTTCCGTGGGCAATAGCTATTTCAACATCAGGAAATGATTGTTCAAGAAAATCCATGACTTTTTCAAGTCCTGCAACATAGATATGTTGGGAAAAAACAAAAATTAAGAACACTAAGAATTCACACATGTTTGCTACGGGAAACCCAGTTCATCGAACAAGCTGTATTACAGTAATGGAAATTCTGTGTCCTATTGACATACAATATAAAAGGTAGATCTAAACCATGCATATAATCTCCATTCGATTTTAAGCCTCACAAACATGTCACTTTCATCAGATTACACTCAACATGTATCTAACTGCAAAAATAATGCTACCAAGGAAAGAACTTGACAAAAGACTCTGTGCTTGACTTTTGTATGAATAACATATATAGTATATATCTATCAGTAATCAACAAGGTTACCTTTGATACGAGGCAAAACATAAAAAACTTGGCCACCTCGGTCCAGCTCATACTTAATTGCTGATAATACTTTTTCTTTACTGTATGCCGAGAGATGGGTTCTTATAGGGACCCTTTCTGGAGGTGGAGTTGAAATCAGGCTGAAATAAAAAAATGGACACAGTTACTACAGTACCAAATTAAGGGTTCAGCGGACAATAGGTCTCTATCAGTCAACTAGCCTCATAATTAGAAAGGTGAGTCAGAGCATTGTGTAAGCCCTACCATATTTGTGTATTAATAGCTAGGTTTTCACTTTTGTTGTAAGAACTCTAGTGCTGTGTTGGGCATACAATACTTTTAAAACTTGAGACCATTTCTTTACATATAACTCAACTCTTCGAGGGAAAAAAAAAATCCCAGCCATGTCCAGTGGGATTCTTCCCCACAGTAACATACAATCATGTCCAAGTGGGCAACAAAAGCCATGACATCAATGAAACTCATAACCTAATCCTGAAACTGTAATATCATATTCTTACACTTGTTCTTGTAAAATGCTGTATACAGTGATTTAAGAGATTAGTACTGCTATGCACACACATGCACATGACATATATAGACGAACTAAAAGAGGAAAAAAAAAATTAAGTAACCACTGACTTCTTTCGGTTTTGGTATACTAAAAGACATTACAGGTCAAGAATATAGTTCCATAAACTCTGCAACTAGCCTCGTTCTGAAATTCAAAGAGAAACAAATTGAAAAGAAATGGATACAAATTCAATGACAGGTCTGTTACCTAGCATCACGAAAACCAGTCAATGCTAAATAAAGGGTTCGCGGTATAGGTGTTGCGGATAGAGTAAGAACATTGACTGATGTTTTGAATGAAGCAATCTTCTCCTTCTGTTTGACGCCAAACCTCTGTGGAGCAGAAGAAAAATGCATGCAATGAGAGTGAGAAAGTGAATTACGTAGGTCACTAGTGGATTAATGTATAACAGCAGATAGCTTCAATACAAACCTGTTCTTCATCAACGACAAGCAGTCCTAGATTATTATACACAACACGGCTTCCAAGAAGTGAATGTGTCCCAACAATTATGTCCAAATGGCCGTTCTTTATCATGTCTAGATGCTCATCTTTCTCTGATTTAGTCTAAAACAAATAACAGTTGTGATCAGTTTCAAACTAAGGTTGCAGTTTGAAAAAGAAAAAAATCAGTGTTTCAGAATCGAAGCAATAAAAGATAACCGTGTGACTTCAAGTCAAATAATAACCGACACAAAACAATTCTGAATTTCAACCAAGTATGACTTTGCCTTTATTTACTTTGCAAGTTGTAAATTCGCAGATGTATGTATAGAATTAATGGCGAGCAAATGTGGAAGTTGCGGTAGTACCTGAAACCTGCTAAGAAGTCCAACATTGATATTTGGATATATAGAAAAACGTTGCGAAATAACTTCAAAATGTTGCTTGGCTAAAACAATTGTGGGGGCAAGAACCATAGCTTGCTTCCCTGCAGAAACAACACAAAAGATGGCACGGAGGGCAACTTCAGTTTTGCCAAAGCCAACATCTCCACAAATTAAGCGGTCCATTGGAGTTTCTCTCCCTGTTAAATCTTTGTCAACATCAATGAAAGCCTGTTGTATAAGGGGTAGGTAATATGTAAGATAGAGGCCAAGAGAAAGAGAGGTGTTTGGGGGTTGGGGAAAGTGAGAAACAAACGGACCTGCTTTTGATCAGGAGTAGGCTCATACGGAAACTGAGAAACAAAGTGAGCCATGGCTGGAGTAAGAGGGTAGGGAGGGCGTCTTTGTTTGAGCCTATGTAAATACAGCTCCATCAAATCAACAACCATTTTCTGAATGGCAATCTTTCCTTTGGTCTTTCTTCTTTCCCACACACTGGTGTCGTTCAGTTTGCTCAATGTGTGAGGTTTTTTGTTTTCGTTGGGGCTGAAAATTAAGCAAGTTCAAATGAACATTTAAACTATCTATCTATGAGTAGTAAATTAGTGTGACAAAGAAAACAGACAGAAGGGGAGGACATACAGATTGTAACGATAAAGCAGACGAGAGGCCTGCTTGACAGGAAGCTTAGCCATGCCATCAGCATACTCGATGAAGACGTATTCAATAGCATTGTCGAATTTAATGCCAACGAAACGACCAATGCCGACCTTCTTATGGACAACATAGTCGCCGGAGCGAAGAGTGTAGGGATCGACCTTGTAACTAAGATCGCCTTTGAGCTTCTGGAGGCCCCTCTGCTGCTGCTGCTTGACCAGCTCCAAGTACTTGTCAGCCTCCGCCGCCTCCATCGGGGTTGGGGGCGATTCCTTTCTCTGCTCCCGCCGAATTCTCTCGTTCAGAATCGATATGGCGTCCGACTCGGCCTCCACTGCCGCCTCCCGTCGCTTTTTCTGGGATTTGCTTCTGGTGGAAACGGAATCCGAAAGGCCGAGGCTGTTGTGGATTTTCAACACTCCCCAAACCCTGCACACCCGACTTGCCGCCGGCCTATAAGAAGAAGAACAAGTAGAAGAAGGGATTGGAAGGAGGAGAGCCATGGGAGCGGAGTGGATAACTTGGAGGAGGTTTTAGAGGGGTTTTACTTTAATGAGTTTAATCATTTTCACTCCTCTTTTCACTTCTGGAGTTCTGGCTCACCCCATAGCCATGTGGAAGATATGTACCCACCCATTGGGGACCCATATTTTTGGATATTTCTGATATCGAATTTCAAAGCTTCTCTCATAAAAAAAAACAACCACGCAGCGCAGCCCGTGCTCGACCAACCACGGTGGTGGAACGGTTCCTTCTTCTCCATTTGCTCCTTGATCAAAATGCATAAACTTTGCCCAACGCATTCTCGATTCAAGCTATCCAAAACCCGGGTATCTAAATTTTAGTTTTTTTTTTTTAAAATGGTGGACCTTGAGAACGCGTAGGCCCCACAAACCTGGGCTCCGCCTAGCCCGCTTAATCCAAGCCCACTAATTATTCTATTTTTTCTTTTCGCCGTAACATCAAGAACTTTTCGTTCTTCTTAATTCTCAATCTGTTCGTTCGTTTTTTTTTTTTTTTGGTGATTCAACTTTTTCTTCTTTGATCATGCATACATGCATTAACTGTACGTGTAATCTGATCGAGTTTAAAAAAGAAAAGCAAGTAATATATGTATGTTATATCATAAGAACAAGCGTAACAGCAACAGTGTCTCAGGCTGCGTCCATGTGTTCTATTTGATGCCAATCAATACAAGCTGAAACATGGTTGACAAAGCAGTGGCTACCATACTTGCGCGGGAAGGCAATGAACAGATATTACTAGAACAGGGACAAACATGGCCCATCCCATGGATCACTATTGTACCGATATTATCCTAACTTAACCACCTTTAAGGTGTTGGGTTTTAACCACAAAAGACCTCGGTACAATTGGATATGATTCATCCACTTAAGTTGTATTTTATTTGTCCATTTTCTGATGTGGGATCTTTCCTCTCCAACAATATTAGAGTTCGGAACTGAGTTGTTGGATTTCTTAGGAGAATTACCTGAAGGAAGTGCAATTAAGTAGTTAATAACATGCAGATCGAATATGTTGATTCAAAACTATATCAAGAATTGATCGAAGGTGGCTTACTTGAAAGGCAAGCGATGGGGTTGACGTGTTGGCCGCATCGTCCTGGCAATTGCTGAGCCTCGGTGATATTGATGCCGGCTTGCTCGGCTTTAGTTGTGCCCCGGTTGCTTATCATACTACACAAGCATTTTGGGTTCGACTTGATCACCGACTTCAGAGGATCGCAACAATCGTCTGGAGGGTTGCGGGTTCCATTAAGGTAGTTTCGGCAAGGAGCAAGCTTATTTAGGCATGATATGTCCTGCGCTACCACATCACTTATATTATCGACAAATAGCAGCAGCACTACTAGACAAACACCAAAGCACGTCCAAGGCTTCATTGCCATGGTTTCTTTCTTGCTGTTGATGATTTTTCTGTTAGCTATAGCTATATATGGCATGCAGTTGTGCATGCATAATGGATCGTGTACAAGGGAAGTCGGTAATCCAACTTGTACAGTTGTACCTGACTAGTCTGAGTAATTAGAGTCAATGCATTGGTATATAGGTTCTGGATGCAGGCAGACGGAAGCTGGTGGAATTGGTAACTGCTCATTAGATATCTAGGTGAAGCTACTTTTCCCAGTTCAAAGAAATACCAATAAACAAAACACTTTTAATTCCATCCAGTTAAGCACAGTAAAAGCCATAAAATAGAACGCCAAAATGGTTTAAGGACTAAAAATCCTGATAGATTTTGATGTTATTTATCTATACAAGTCGGAACAAAAAGTAGGGGCAAAGAACCTTCCAACTGACATCAGATGCAACTAGATACTCCTACCCCTCTGCCTTCCCTTAGCATAAGTTGCCCCAAGAGCTTAGTACTCTACGAGACAGCTCACTAGGAAAGAGGATTTAGATTTATCTATAACTAACAAATCAATTCATTTAGACATAGTATATCATGCCAACTTCAATAAGACTGATGTGAGGAATATTCAGTGCCACAGATGGACCCCTGCAGTTCTTCCTAAGAAAAGAATACCCCATATCGATCACAAACTTCTTCAAAAACGAAGATGACCTCCTCGCCTTCACATAGGAATGCCCCATTATATAAGCAACCCCTGCTTCCTTGGCCTGGATCAAATCCATAAGCTCTTCCCTTACTGCATGATCCATACCAGGGTTTGAGGGTAACTGAAACCTGACTTGGCGTCTCCTTATTTGGGGATTCTCATCATCATAAACTGACCCCAGACTCCGGAGGGTTAAAGATTTGCTGCTTTGGATGGAGTCGCTCACACCAAAATCCTCTTGCTCAGTAGCTATTAAGCTCGAACTTGATTGCACTGTTCTGGTGCTTATAACAGCCATTCTTCCATCCAATGAGCTCTCGGAGCTTGAGAACTGTGGTTCCACAGCTTCCATCTGGATGAACTCTGCTATACTTTGTATGAGCTGGTTCTCAAAGTCCCCGTTATCCCGCTGAATGTCCTTGTACCCGTACCTCACGATGCACCTATACATACGATAAGGTCTTGGACATATCCGGCCAATGAGGAATCGCTCTTCAGGTGAAACACTTGGAACTGGAACTGATTTTACACAAACAAAAACCAAGACCTTGTGGAAGGCAGGAAGATTTGTTACAAAGTGAGAAAATATTGCGGGAACTCCTGTTGCCAACTCTGAGTATATGAGGCCTATCCCAGGCACGCGGACTATACCAAGGCTGGGGCCAAGGCCAAGTAACCATTTTAAGGAAACTTTGTTGTGCAGATCATAGTTATACTTCTTCCGTGTACCATAGTGCCAGATATACATGACAATCATGAATATGAATGACAGCACAAAAGGAACCCATCCTCCCTGGGGAACTTTCATGAGTGCTGCTGATAAGTAGACTCCCTCAATGAACCAGAAGAAGACCAGGAAAAGTGCAGCCACAACCACACTTTTCTGCCAAACAAAGATTATTACAAGTGCCATAAGGAATGTTGTGACAAACATAACCATCATGCAAGCAAGCCCTGAAAAACAAGAAAGAACTCCTCACTTAATTGTTGGGAAAAGAAGAGTAAGTGAAAGACAGATAGGTGTTAATAGTGTACCATAAGCATTTCCTATTAAAGTAGTGTTGAAATCCAATAGTTATGGCTAGCGTAAGAATCATGAGTATCCAATTTAATTCTGGAATATAGATCTGCCCGTATATATGTTTTGAGGTGTGGACAACTTTGACTCGAGGGAAGCAACCAAGGGCATGACATTGCTTGATGATGGAAAAGGTGGCAGTTATGACAGCCTGGCTCCCAACAATGGATGCAAGAGTGGCAACAACAAAGATGGGCCAAAATACTGGATCTGCCGATAAAGGACATAAAGTAAAATTACCAACTTGAATTTGAAAATAAATTTCTGTAAGTAAGTTTGACACATCTGAAATGAACTAACCAGGTATTGAGTCATAGAAACTGTAACGAATGGAGTTGGGATGTTTAGATAGAAAAGCAGCTTGACCCATGTATTGTACTACCAAACAAGGATAGACAAAGAATGCAAATGCAATCTGCATGGGCAAAGAAAACATTAATATATTCACTTCTGAAATTCCATACGCATATAAATGATATAATACATCGTCCTGAACAAGTTCTAAAAAGAAAGAGTAGGTTTAGGGTAACAAAGTAAATAATCAGGACAAACTTCTTTGCTGTCATAGAATTTATCCTAAAGACATACAGATGTTCTCAAGTACTATGAACACCTGCTGCTCCAAATATTGTGAAGTTCCATTAAAACTATTTTATATCTTTTAATCTTTATCGTAATTTGGCCCAATACTCAATTCTTATGAACGACCCATGCAGAATTTAAAGTTTTCGTTTAGCATAGTACATAAGTAAAACTATAAACTCACTCTTATCGATAAGGCAGTGAAATGACCAAGATCTGCAAACATAGCTTCAGTACCTATTAAACATGGAGATGCCTAGCAGTTAGCTTCTTCAAAAACAGCAACATAAAAGTGTGTGAATCTAAGGTGTCAACCACGTCTAGTTTTAAATTAGTTAAGGTGCAACAAACATCATACCTGTTATGGAGAGAAGAATCCCACCAAGAGAAATCCAACCATCTTTACCAGTCGCACTGAAAAACTTGATTATGTAATGGGGCGATAATGCACGAATAATGGCTGGGTTCCAATATATTGTATTGTACAACCCAATGGAAAATATCGATACCAACCAGATTATTACAATTGGTGCAAACAGAAATGCTACCCTGTGGGTACCGCAATGCTGCAGAGCAAACAGTCCAACCAAAATCCCACAGGCAAGCAAGAGGAGTTCAGCTGCAAACAGTAACAATATGTTAGACAATTTGTATTGAAAAAGAAAAAAAAAAGGAAAAAACCAACAACAGCCAACAGCTAATAGCCTAATATAAGGAAATGCTTACCATCTGTTAATTTCTCCGCTGTAACTTGTAACCCTGATACTGATGACAAAACTGCAAGTGGAAAAGAAAAGGAAGTGTCCACAGATTTAATTCCTTAACCATAAGAAAATAAAAGGTTGAAAATAAACTCTTTCTAGTAATTTAATCATCTGTCCTGAGGTTCCAATGATTAACATTACATGGATATAGAAAACAACAAGGAGGTAATTGTCATGCCATCAAATGAATCCAGATTACTAAACAAACAACAGCAATAGTGGTGGAAATGAATATGACAGCAGCAAACAAGCACTGTACCTGAAATTGCAGGAGTGAGCACGCCATCTCCTATGACCATGGAAGCACCTAACAATACCACAACCAGTAGGGCTGTTCGTAACCTTTTATGCTTTTCCAGAAATCTCTTCAAAGGGGAAGAAGCTACAACCTGTGACGAGGGACCATATTTGTAGGCTGAGAGTTCCTCATCAGCTGCTTGTTGGTTGGGAAGTAAACTAAACTTTGCATGGCGGCAAAACAATGAGTAAAGAGCAAATGTCCCACCTGACACCAGTTAGAATATAAATGACCAAATTGAGACTCAATGAAAAAAAAGCACGAGGCCACAGAAAAAGGTTATTTTAAACTTCAAGTCTCACCATACCTTCACCATTATCGTCTGCACTCAATAGGATAAAGACATACTTCAGCAAGGGTATCAGTGTAAGCGTCCAGAAAATTAAGGAAAATGCACCAAATATCACTTCCTCATTGTTATGATTTTGCAACTTCCCTAGAAATGTGCTAGTATAAACATAGAGGAGAAGTACTGAGGTCCCCATAAACCACACCAAGGCTCTGATATGCAAGTAACAGATTTCTGGAGAGATTGACCCATGAAAGCTGCAAAGCAACAAGATGTAAAAGAGTTACACTGTTGGTATTAAATGAACTAGACTGCGCCACAGCTCGAGGAGAAAATAGTCCAAATAAAAATAAAAATGCATACATATGACTATTGGTTGATATCAAAAGTGATACTGAAAGAGCATATTCCATTATTTTCCCGACCGGCTTAATAATCAGTACACTTTTGTGGTCTATGACTGAGCCTACAAGCTACTTATATTATGCAAGATTAATCCTAGTTGAAAACCGGTCCATGTCAGGTAAAGCGAAGGATTTAGGTGCTCCCAGAAGTAGAAACTTGCAACAAAAATATACAGCAGATGCTAAATCATGGGGATATAGAACCTTGAAGAAAAAAACCTAACAAATCAATGGAAGACTATGATCATCAACCTTCACTATTCACTTACACAAAAATTAGATAATATACGATTGGAACAAGTTCACATCAGCAACAGGAAAATAAATAATAATGAACAAGAGGCCACAAAAATCAGAGGAAGAAACTAGAAGCGACAGGAGTGAAGTAAGGAAATGAAACTCAAAAGTTAGGGAGAATCAGAAATCTGAAATTGCAAAAGATCTGCGGATGGATCGAGCAAAGAAACAGAAATTGATAAGAGAAGAAATAAAGAGATCTTAGAGATTGAAAAAGAAACCTGAGGACGGGGAGACGTCGAAGTTGCAGCGTCTGGCTCCATCGGAAACGGGATGGCTCTGTGTGTATTTGAGGAGAGTGAGAGCTCACTCTTCTACTTTTATATGTGTTTAAGCATCACGCTACTACCCCAAGTATAGAAGAAGACGAAGACGATTTTGTTTTATTACAGCAGCAGCAGAGATTCTAATAAGAATTTTGGAGAACTCAAATAGCGCAGGCAGGAGGAGGATGAGGATTGGGGGCCCAACTGTCATTTGACATTTCCCTTCCCCCACCCTCTCCGCGCCACCTGTTTGTTATTGTCGTCGTCTATTAGCACGCGCGACTCTCTCTCTCTCTCGGCCCAACCCAAGCAAATGAAGCAGACATTGTCTTTTCTTTCTTTCTTTGGCATCCACGAGGATGTCATTACCTTGTTAGTCTAAATCGTGTGGTTTATTCAAACGAAGAATCATGCATATTTAGACATACGAACCTTCTGACGAGGGTTTTTTAAGTGGAAGATTTTTCGGTTTAGATCTTATATCTATATCTCCACGCCATCTGTTTGTTGTTGTCATCGTCTATTAGCACGCGCGACTCTCTCTCTCTCTCGGCCCAACCCAAACAAATGAAGCAGACATTGTCTTTTCTTTCTTTCTTTGGCATCCACGAGGATGTCATTACCTTGTTAGTCAAAATCGTGTGGTTTATTCAAACGAAGAATCATGCATATTTAGACATACGAACCTTCTGACGAGGATTTTTTAAGTTGAAGACTTTTCGGCTTAGATCTTATATCTATATCTCCGCGCCACCTGTTTGTTGTTGTCGTCGTCTATTAGCACGCGCGAATCTCTCTCTCTCGGCCCAACCCAAGCAAATGAAGCAGACATTGTCCTTTCTTTCTTTCTTTGGCATCCACGAGGATGTCATTACCTTGTTAGTCAAAATCGTGTGGTTTATTCAAACGAAGAATCATGCATATTTAGACATACGAACCTTCTGACGAGGGTTTTTTAAGTGGAAGACTTTTCGGCTTAGATCTTATATCTATATGTTGACCGTTTAGTTTATAGGTATTTATAAGTAGATCATTTCTTCAAATTTTCAGTTATATTGAAAATTGTTAAGGCATTCATAAGTGTGATTTATCAATTATAAACTTGAACAGTTTATATTTGATAGATTTGGTTTGTCCATTAATTTAATCTAGTTTGTTATCTTAACGAACACTAATTTGGCTGAAAATTTGTAGAAACAATCTACTCATATAAACCTAAAAACTGAACGGATGTGATATCAAAATGTGATCGAAAAATGAGTTTTTTAACTATAAACCGAAAGGTCCTTAACTTAAAAGTCATCACTAGAAAAGGCTACATTCATACATTAATATTTATCGACTATTTATGCATGCGTGATGTGCTGGTTTTTCTTTCTTGGGAAAATGCCCTAATGCCCAAATATTTAAAAATTAAAGCCCATTCCAATTAAAATCTAATCCTTGTGCCCATTCCAATGATTCTTGAGAAAAAGACTATAATACCCTGTGTAACTACACCACACAAATATTATCTCTTTCTCCTTCAATTTTTCCCGATCTGGTTTTCCTCTCTCTCTCTTCCCCTTCCGATCATGAGCGCCACCTGCACTCGTCGTCTCTCATGGCTGCCCTCGTCCTCACCTCGATTTTCCTATCTCACTCTCTCTCTCTCTCTCTCTCTCTCTCTGTGCAGCCAAGTCAGCCAGAGATTTGCCGCCGTCCTCTTGCACCGACGAGCTAGTCTGGTTCTCGCCGTTTGCCTCTGCTACCTAGCTCCTCTTCCGTCTTCGTTTAGACTGGGCAGGAGTGCGTCGGGGTTGGGCTGGGTTTGTGCCAAGATCGATGATGGTGCTGCCAAGGCGCGCTCAGGGCTCGGCTGGAGTTCGATCGGGGCTGGATCGTGGCTGGGGAATGGCGTTGCTTGCCGACGTGCGCCGGGGTCTGTGGAGGAGGCCGGTGTTCTCATTCTCTTCGGTGGAGGAGGCCGTCGGGGACTGCAACTCGTTCTCTTCGGTGGAGGAGGCCGCCGGGGACTGCAACTTGTTCTCTTCGGTGAAGGTGGGTGCCCAGAGAAGAAATCTGGGTGCCTAGTTATTGATGTATCTATCAACGGGGAGACAACAAACATGTATATTAGATCGAGAGTAATAAGTCAGTTACTGAGTGTCAGTAACTGGTTAGTGAGAGTCAGTAACTGGTTACTGGGGGTCAGTAACTAGTTATTAGGTGTTAATAACTGGTCAGTAACCGATTACTGGGGGTCAGTAATTGGTTACTGGGTGTCAGTAACTGGTTACTGGGTGTCAGTAACTGGTTACTGGGGGTCAGTAACTGGTCAGTAACTGGTTACTGGGTGTCAGTAACTGGTTACTGGGTGTCAGTAACTGGTTACTGGGTGTCAGTAACTGGTAACTAGGTGCCAATAACTGGCCAGTAACCGATTACTGGGGGTCAGTAATTGAAAATTCAGGCGGTTGGGAAAATTCCGGTGACCGGAGTCCGGCTGCCGGTGACCGGAGTCCGGCGGCCGGTGACCGGAGTCCGGCGGCCGGTGACAGGAGTCCGGCGGCCGGTGACCGGAGTCCGGCGGCCGGTGACCGGAGTCCGGCGGCCGGTGACCGGAGTCGGAGTCCGGTGAGATTCCGACCAAGTATTCTCTCTTTTATTTTCTCTCTCAATGCATGTTTAAAGGATGAGGGCAAAATAGTCTTAAAATAATATGGTTTATTAAGACTTTAATAAAGATTTGTGCATTTGGGCATAAAAAATGTTACCTTATATTGGAATGGGCTAATGAAAAAGATTATCATTGGAATGGGGAATGAGGGGTTCAAATTAGTACTAAATGGGCATTTTCCCTTCTTTCTTTTTTGTAATTATACGAGCCTAAATTGAGTAAATTCTCTATCAATAATTAGTTGATCTTGACGCGACACGTTTTGGACGCGGATCGAAAACACATACATTATTGAGCGTGGGTCTCCTACGTACTTCTAAATTTCTGAATCGGGTGATATATTCATATGAACAGCCCACAATACAAAACCCTTGGGCTTTCAAATTTTATGTTCAACGGCCCATACTCGGGATGGCCCATCACTCACTGTTACTGCTTGTGCAATTCCAACCTTCAGCCAAAATGTCATTTCATTATTTTTGTGTTGTTAACATCCAATTAGATATATTGAAACACTTACTTTTATTATTTCACGTACCATCCACGAGAATTATTTCATCATATATGAGCTAGCTTGTTGCTTGCTTACATTGGGCTCATCTAGGTACACACTAGCTAGCTCTTATATTTGAGTACTATTTGACATTCAGCCACAGCATGACAACATGATCACGATCTGACGTTGCTGGATGACAATGGTGACCGCAACAACGGCGATGGCGTGGAAGTCATAGCCGGACGAGGACTACACGGTTCGGGCTCAGTTAAGTCCCCTATTGTATTTTCATGATCATCAGACGTCTCTCCTAATAAGTTTGCTGTCATCTGATTCATAATCTGATCATGATCATCCACTACAACTTCATCAGCTGGTACTACAACTGCATTATTTCCCACAGCACCATCATCATCTTTCGTATCCGATGATGACGCCATAACTCTCATAAACTGCTCAAGTGCCCTACGCATCCATTCATACCGGCACACTCTAAATGCATCCTTCGTGTTTAGCTACAGCACACAACGACGAATACATATGATCCATGATCAGTACCTGATTAATAGGACGTTGTTATTGATACGTATACGTACTATTTCATCTCAATAAAGTTCAAACTGCATGTACGTACGTTATAAATACTATATAGGAAAATACGAACCCATTCTCTAGCACGGTTTTGCTGCTCTGGCCATGTGTCAAGCTCTTGGGTTACTTGTAATGCAAACATGTAGCCTTTGCATCCTCCTTCCAGGCTGCACATCTTCTGCCTACTTTTGCTTCTGAACTCCCAAACTCCCAGAGGAGTTTCCTGTCATCATCATATCACACGAATTCGATCGATCATAATCTAGCGCCAAGTGAAAAAAAAAATTTGTGCCAAGTGAAAAAAAAATTAAGCAATTTTTTTTTTCGATAGCTAATTAAGTAGGAGATATTTAAGACAATATATGCGTACTCTTAGTGTTCCTTTCACCCCTGCTTCCTCGAAGGCTTCACGACGAGCAGCTTCTAAAACAGTCTCATCATCCTCCCACCCACACTACAAGCAGCGTATATATACATTTTTTTTTTATTAAACTGATTCATGCTAAACATATTTGAGTTTATATATTGGAAACAAATTCATTCAGACATAAACTTTTGGAAACACTAGGTCGTCGCGGTCAGGTGAAGAAACCATGAGAACCTGTATCTTGTTTTCAATATGGCTGTTGCTGCTGCTGCTATGATCCTCATCATTCATGTCTTCTGTTATCCGGTAAGGTATACATCTGTTGTATAAACATAAATATCGACACTCATATATATATGATCATCAAGTAACTATATATCTACAGCTTAGTACGTAGCAATCATTTACAACACCATAAATATACATATATAATACAGAGCTGTACGTTATTAGCTAGCACTCCCAAAAGATTACTAGCTAGAGGCACTCTCTAATCCATAAACTCGAGAGTAATTGATCGAGAAAAGTGTGACGCATGCCAATGAACGAGCTAGAGAGAAGGGATGGAACGTACGTCAATAAGTAAATTCAGCAGCGCCAACAGAAAAAACAAACACTATATGCATGCATCAATAAGTTCTGCCAAAAATTTCACATGCATCAAACTAAGAGAGAAAGCTCGAAAAGAAATCAACGAGATTATCAAAAATTAATTAGGGAAAACCTGAAAATGTATTGTAAATTGAAGAGATTACCAAGGGAATGTAACTATATACCCAGAAACAAGGCGCAAGTTGTTCTCATAGCGTTGGCGACGTCGTCCTCTTCTTGCTAGCACAGATGACATGATCAGATTGATGACCGACCTTAATTTCTAGGCTACAAAAGCAATCCTTAAACAAACCAGAAAGTAAATTATATAACAATAATGTTTGTGTTTCTTAATTATTCCTATCTTACTAAACTAGCAAGTTTTGGGGGCCGGGATTGAAGAATGATTATGAACGCACATACAGTTATTTCCTATGGATCTTGAGGAGATTAAGCAGAAGAAACTGCGGCTTTCATACATAACAATGCAAGGTAACTAAGAAAATCGAGACCAAATAAGCAGTTGATCTTATAGCTCTCAAGTAAAGTACATCGATGATCGATCAATTACGAGGCCGGAAGCTAGTAATGGGTATTGATCGAGAGGAAATGAATAATGTCCCACTAATTAAACAGATCAACCCCCCAGCAATTCGTACATCATGTTGCATGCATGTATTGATCGAATATGGAGAACAGAGCATCTAATGCCATTCTGATATAATTCTCGCCCTCTAGCTAGCTAGCTAGTTGCCAACCGAACCAACTGAGGACTAGTGGAACCCAAATGAAATTGAAGTTGAAGTTGAAGTTGAAGGTGATGCTCTTTCCATTATTAACACTGTGCAAGTTAGTTTACGAGGATCTTAGTCTAGAACTAGTAGCCGATTTTGGAAACGGGGTGGCAACAAAGTTGCTCACCGTTTAGCAAAAGAGGCTTTAGAAGTTGGTCAACATTTGTTTTGTTTGGAGTCCCCTTTTTGACTCCATGAATCGGTCATTTCAGTGGCCAATTCTATGACAGAACATCCATGTTGGTTGTTGTTAACGATTGTTGCCACAAAACTCGTTGTAAACATGCAGTTCATTGTAAATAAAGTTTCTTTTATTGATAAATAAAAAGTACTCAAATATCTTATCTGACCATCTTTTTATCAAAATCATCCGAATGGTTGGTGAAGTTACAGACATTGAGGAGTTGCAATACAAATGGTGTCCCATTGAATATAATGCTTAATATAGGTTTTCTGGACAACCCAAATATATATAGGGACAAGCCAATAATGTCCTTTCAAGAAATCTAATGCTATGCCTCGAACTGTGATTTATATCGGTATAAAAATTTGTTAGATCAGTAGGAATGACCTTATTCCTCTCATCAACATCTTCATCAGGATAACATTGCAAACTGTGTTAACTCTATCGTAGGTCCAAACTCTTCTTCATAGACTCATAAACCATGTAAGTTATACTCGCGGAGGGAACTACTTTAAGGAGATTGGAAAATATTCCCTTGTATAATCCCCTAAACCCTTCATGTTGCAAGGTTCTCCTGAACACATCAGCCATTCCCTCATAAGCAGAGTCTTTGTTTATGCGCTGCGCTTGCATTCTAAAATCAAGTAGCAGAATTAGTCAGTTGGAAGATAATACCACACATGCATGAAATAAATATCAGAAGAAGCAATATGCTGCAAGCAAGCCATCGATATTTTTCCACAATGCACCTTGTCCTGACAACCTGCAATGGGTAAACACATGAAGCACCAAGAGCACCTGATACTGTCCCACATCCCAATTGCACAAGAGGACCAGATTCTACAAAAGAATTTGACATTTTAGCATGCAAGTTGCAACTATTATGGCAGAAAGAAAGAATTGGTTTAAAACACCACAAAACTGAAACGATCAAATCAATGCTAATATACGTATGGAATCCTCACCGGTGTCATGCAGAATATATTTCTTGGACATGTCTTTCAGGGTATCATAAGCAGCAAGATCGATGCCAGCATAAGGGACAATTCCAAGTAGAGATGGAACAAGGCCTCTATAAAATGCCCGGGGTCCCTCCTGAACCCATATTTGTTTAGACAGAGATCCTAGACTAGGAGTTCTTCCACCTTCGCAAGCATATGTTTGTATTCGTGTTTTAACAAGATCCACACGATAAATAGCAGCTTGTGCCACAGCACCTGCTAAACCACCGGAAACAAGGCGAGTTGTCATCCCAATATTAGCCTTATCATCTTCACCATTAGCATGAAGGATATAACTTTTCAGCATTTCATAAGTATAGAACCTGATGGCGCTTTCAGGAGCCACCTTGAAGACAGTTAAACCATTGCCACGAAAAAAACCCAGCATGCCCCCTTGTCTCCATATATCTCTAACTGCAGGCATAATACGAGCTTGTTGAGTTTGTACTTGCAAAACAACCTTCAAGCGATCAAGAGAAGCAGTAGCTGTACGCGATGTTGCTCCTGCTACTGCACCGGCAATCAGATAGCTACTTGCATGGATATGTTTACTCATGACTTCTGGAGTAACAGTCTGCTCCCCAATATCAACAAGGCATACTCTTTCCAAATAATGATAAATATTCTCGATGGTTGCCTCCTGAGGGTAAAGCAGAAGAAAATCTCTCCATTCTTCAAATGTTATGACACCGTTGTTATCCTTATCAACACGCTCAACAAAGAGAGCAAGTTCTTCATCATCAATTTCAATCCCTGCAAAAGAGGGACTGGTGTGGCTTATAGAACGAAGTACTAAATGAAATTCACTTTTGCTGTAATTCAAACGACAAAATATGAACATCACATGTTTGAATATTCAACAAGATAATACAATACGTATTAGAGAAAGAATGGAAGCAAAGAATGAAAGAAGAAGTATAGTAGAAATGATAAACTACCTGCTCTCACAAGAGCATCCCATAGCTCTTCAGGGAGGATGCAACCATTGTGTTTGACATCAATTGCCTGAAAGATGGCATAGAGCTCGAGCTCCTTATCGTCCATGTAGTGCTTGAAATCTTGGTAATCCACACGGCCATCTCGATTTGCATCGCACACATTCAAGAGATCCTTGGCAAACTTGTACTCGGGGGGTATCTGGAGGGCAAAGAGGCCTGCCTCAATCAGGGCATAGTCCAAATACCCAGCATTTGCAGTGTCAAACAAGTTGAAAAGATTACGAATTCTGAGCTCCCTCTCTTCCTTGGTCTCCCCCAGCGCCAAAAGCACATGATCCAGCGTCACCCCATTTGATGCCTTTCCATTTCCCTCCATTAATTACTCTCCTCTTGTTCAATTACTGTATGATGGAGCTGGGAAACCAACATTTAACATATGCATCATCAAAAAACAATGTATTCAAAAGGCAGGCTGGGAATAACAACATACCTCATTTCTCTTCTGTCTTCACCCACTCCGTTTGAGGACCATCACACTCTCTCGTACCATTTTGCTCTCCATTGTCGTCCTATTTTCTTTTGATAAAAGGAGAACAAAACATATGTGAACGAGAAAAGAAAAGATTCTTTAATTTGGATGGTGTCCATTGTAGCGTGAGTCTGCGTTGATCATTCCAGGATTCTTGCTGGAATTAGAATCGACTGTGCCACCAGAGGCCCAACTGCCAGCTGACTATGACTAAGGGCCCAAAATTAACAACCTGGATCGGCCCACCGTTCATTTCCAAATCTGCCCAACAGCCCAAACCTACTACAATCATTCCGTTCCATTTGTTTAAACTAAGAGAGTAATCATGATATGATACAGGAACGAGTTACTTTGCTTTTGGTGTGTACTATTATCCAAATCAAACGGCAATGGTAGTTATGTCTCTAGTGACCCTGATTAGAAGCAACGTCAACATAGCTCATAGCTGGCTGGCCGCGCATACCAACCCCACAACATCGCTCCCAGCTGCTTTGAATCTCTCTCTGTCTCTCTCTATTATTCGCTTTGCTTTCTTCCCTACTCTGCTGTGTCACCTGTGTGTAGAACTGTAGATACAGACCGTATCCCTGTTCTCTTCATGATCCTTATATATGTGCCCTTTTCTTTGTCTTTTGTTCCCAAAGAATGTAAATTTGATTTGCAGGATGAGGATCGAGCTCAAAAGCACAGGCTTCTGTCTATTTATTAGTATTGGCCTGGCTTGGTTTTGTTCTAGTAGAAATTTAGAGGTAAGTACAGGAGGAGACTAGTCAACTAATACTGGTTTGTGCAACTCTGTTACAAACATGCCTGTACTGCTGTACACAACACTCACATCTCTCTAATTCATTCTCAACTTGCAGTACCAGACAGACAGACGGACAACTATTATTCTGCTTTACAGCCCACACAAATAATACCTAAATTAATCTTCTTCTTTTCCCCCATTATTTATTTTTTTTATTTTTTTATAGCTAGCAAAATTGAAGCTAAATACACTCAGACTGACAGACAAACCTCATCGATCTCCTTGTGTTCATATACCGATATATATACTCTTTTCATTGCATGGCTGAGCTATCAAAGAATATAAATGGCTTTAGTTTCTATTTAATTTAGTTGTGGGTCTAGTACTTACATGGGATATATGTTTACATTGATGAAGTTGAATTGGGTGGTTTGGTAGAGGGAGTGTTGTCGGCGCAAGGTCACTTTCTGTCGGCATTCTCTCTGTACCCAGCGATGATATATACTCTGCATTCCCCTTAATATATTCAAACATTGAGATGCTTCTCCGCTGCTATTTTGCTTCCAACTGCTTATAAGGCTTGACTTTGATCATCACCTGGGTTTCTCTACAACTTTGACCTCTTATTTGCATTTGGGTCTCTTCTAATCTTGCATTTGGGTCTTTTACCACAAACACTAGTGTTCGGTTCACCTTTCCATTTGGGAATGTGGGTGGGTGTCATTCTTGTTGTTATTGGCAAATGAAGCTCCAGTTTTTACACATCTCGCTGGGTTTCTTCTTTGGCAGTACAGGTTTGTTATTCTACTCTGCTAATTTAATTTGTACTCAAATCACAACTATATTGGACATGTTGTGCACTCAATCCGTTTTCATAGTGTGTATTGCAATTCTATTAGTGATCAGTTACCTTTATCTGTGATTTCAATATCACTGCATGCCTACTGAATTCCATTCACTAGTCAGCTAGTTTTCAGGCGTAATTACTTCATTATCTTATTCTGAAACCTTGATTTTCCCTGGTTTAATTATCTTATAAGATCTAAAGACCGTGACTTTGTCTCTGTGCATACCTTCCCCAAGCTAAATTATGATCTTTTACTTTTGGCGTGCAGGTTCAATGTCTGATAATTCCTTTTACAAAAGTACTAACCCCCATAGTTGAAGCCGTTCCCATACCAAATGTCAGCGCCTCTTGCAGCAATACTTGGAGGTGCTGCAGGAGCCGTGGCATTGGTGGGGATAATTATCATACTTGTTGGGTTCTGTCTTCGCAATAGGAGCGTTTCGAGAACTTCTGAGACAGGTTCTTCTGATCCATCTGTTCAAGGTAACTCTTGCATCATATATGTTTCTTGGTGAAAACATTTTTTTTCTGTAAAAAGCAATAGGCCAAGAGCTTAATTTTCTATTGTAATAACACTTACAGTTGGAACATATGGTGGGGTTGAGTTGTCAACACGAGAAACAAGGCGTTTTCAGATGGAAGAATTGTCTCTGGCCACAAAAAATTTTAGTGATAAAAATTTGATTGGGGAAGGAAAATTTGGGGAGGTGTATATGGGTTTTCTTCATGACGGAATGCTTGTAGCCATCAAAAAGCGACCTGGATTGCCTAGTCAGGAGTTTACCAATGAGGTAATAGGCACTTTTCCTACTGGTTTTTTCCTTAGAGCTCGTTGATTCTTTGCAGCATTATGAATATTTTTTGGAGTCTGATAGGGAGTTTTATACAGTATCGGCTTCATACATCTTTGAAGGAATGATTATGAATACTTCTCATAATCAATGCTTGCAATTGGTGTGGAATTTTCTTGGAGTGTTTAAGTTATGCCACTTGAATGCTGAGTAACCATTTAATGAAGAATCTACCTAGGTCCTATACACTCTTTTTCCTTGTTACTGATTAGTTATATCCATTAAAAATATTTCTTCTCCTACTATCCCAAAAGTTTTCAGACTGACCAACAAAAAGTAAGTAAAAAACTATGTGAACTAGTTGTATGGTGGTAAATTCTGAATAAGTTTATCTGGGAGCTTGTGTTTTCAGTTTCTTTCCTCACAAGCATTACTTAACTCCAATATTCTAAAAGGCGCTAGGCGGTAGGCGGTAGGCGGGCGGTAACCCGTAGCCTAGAGCCTGGACAGCCTAGGCGAGGATTAGGCGGGGACTAGGCGATTTGTATTTTTTAAGATTTATTAATTAAAAATATATATTTTATGCAATTTAATATTTAAAAACGGTCAAATGTGGATAAATTATTCAACATAAATCTAGTCAGACCCATTTATAAAATAAATTATAGCTAAAATTTAGCATAACTTCCCGTAAAAGTGAGCAACAACAACAATATACATATACACTTCTAATTTTATAACAACATTAACTCTTATACTCTCATACTCCCCACAATATAACAATCACACCACAAAAAGAAAAGAAAATTAGCCGGAGAGCTTAGCAGCCTAGGCGGGCTAGGCGGGCTAGGCGGCCACCTAATCGCCCACAGCCTGACACAAAGGCCTGGAAGAAAGCGAGGCGGCTTGTTGCAGCCTAGAGCATAGGCAGGGACTAGGCGGGGCCTAGAAGCTTGCTTAACTCAGGGATTTGAGGATTGGTTAATGAATCTTTCTTTCATCCTTTCTCCTTTGAGTTCGTCTGTGTGTTTCTAAACTTAGCATTTTCATATCAGGTAAACTATCTGTCAGCTATTCAGCACAGGAATATTGTTTCTCTCTTGGGCTACTGCCAGGAAAATAATCTGCAGTTTCTTGTGTATGAGTATATTCATAGTGGAAGTGTTTCCAGTCACTTATATGGTAACTTCCTATCCTTCCATCATTGTTTCATTTCAGGAGCACAAAAGTATGCTGGTGATTTATCTGTACTTTGAGTCTTTGAATAAGCATTCTTTGCTTTTTATGATATGCATACACTGCTGCTAATCTTACTTCATAATTTATGTGATTGCTCCATTTATAATGCTTTAATCTGAGCATATGGGAACTTGCTATATTTCCTATGCAGGCACTGGTCAGCAGGTTCGTGAAAAGCTAGAATTCAAGAATCGACTATCAATAGCTCTAGGGGCAGCTAAAGGTGATCCTCTGCAAAATCAGTGAGCATTTGTGGCTTTCCTGGTATCAGGTTTTCTTCTCTTTAGATATTTTATAACATCAGTATTGGTCCCCCAAAGTTGTTTTGTAACGTATCTAAGACTATCAATTGTTCTAAACCTCCTACCTATTATCGTAGCAGTCTTAAAAGCAAAGTTCTCGTATTTATGGGGACTCATTCATCCTTTCTGTTTGCAGGCTTGGCTTACCTTCACTCTTTAAGTCCTCGTCTGGTGCATAAGAACTTTAAAACAGCCAATGTTCTTGTGGATGAAAATTTTATTGCTAAGGTTGCAGATGCAGGAATTCGCAATTTCTTGGGAAAAGATATGGCAGGCCCATCGTCTCTAGTTATTGCTGATGAGATATTCCTCTCTCCAGAGTATTACACTCTTTCTTCTCCTTCCTGCTATTTTCAGGGGCCTAGTTACTCTTGTAATGTGATGTTTTATGTAATTGTTGAAACCATTTCCAAGGATAGTTAGATTTAAGCCAGATTTCGATTAACTTCTGCAGGGTAAGAGAATTTAGAAGATTTTCTGAAAAAAGTGATGTATATAGCTTTGGAATATTCCTTTTGGAGTTGGTAAGTGGCAGAGAAGCAGCAAAATTGACATCTGCTGACACGAATGAGGAAATTGTTGAACGGGTACGTATGTGCTTGTTTTCACAAAATGATAGTGCAGTGTTGATATGCCTGTATCCTAAACACCTATTTGGTCTCATTGGCCAATCTTCTTTATATGGTTGGTGTTTTGGGTCTGGATTAGTAGTTGCTATATATGTATTTTGTCTACTTCAAATCTTTATATATATATATATATATATATATATATATATATATATATATAAAAGCAAAATGCAGGAACTAATGGAAAGAGTCTTCAATATGTGAAAATTACCTACCCGATAGATATCTCCAGAAAAAGTTTGAAACGGAAGAATTTTGCAAGAAAGTTTCCGCTGAGGTTTTTATAGGTGATTAGCAATTTTTGATACTTTAATTTGCTATATTGTATTTTAGTTATGAATTTCTCTAGACACATGTGAGAATTATTTGTTATGTTTAGAATTTGAGAAAAAAAGACCACAGCGAGGCGCGGCCAGGTTTTTGCCTAGTTTATATAATGTAAATTCAGAACGTAACAGGTACCGTGATGTTTTATGTAAACATAATGTATTAATAATGTTTTTAATTATTTTTTGGTAATCTGTTTTATGTACACATTATGTATTAATAATGATGCTGGTTTTGTGAAGTGTGTAAAAGCTATTGAATTGGGTTTCTTTTGTGCTCCTCTTGATGAAGGTGCAAAATATCCAAGACAATGGCAATATTTCCAGCATCATCGATGACAGATTAGGGAATAGCTTCACAGCTGAAGCTATGGAGACGTTGATTCAGTCGATAATAAGATGTGTAGAAGGTTCAAGTGAGAGGCGACCAACAATGAGCTATGTGGTAACGGAACTAGAAGGAATACTTGAGAAAGAGATGAGCTTGACAACAATCATGGGGGAAGGAACCTCGACTGTGATCCCAGGAAGTCAGTTATTCAGAGTAACAAAATGAACCATTCAAGGGTGTGATATTTGTGATACTATATTTCTTTCCTTTTGTTTCGGGAAAAAAAAAAAGAAGAAAGAAAAGGAAAATAACTTTTATATGAATTCTTTTAAATTTCTGTAACACGAGGGAAGAAGTGATTCAGCTGTTTGATAAGTGTATAAAGAAGAGCTGCATTATTTCAAGGATGTATCTTGTTGTAAAACTAGTATTGATATTAAATTCAAGGATGATTAATGGTTTGAGTTACAATCTGGAACTGGCTATAGCTGTTGATTTTTTGGGCCACTTTGCAATGCCGCATCATCTGTGTAACCTTGGACAAAACCAATAGGAGCAAGTAGAGAGCAGGAACCCATTTCCCTTCCGTTCAAGAGTAGCTTGCTGGTTCAGCTGCTGCAGCAATGGCTTCGCAGTCCCAAGGTAGCGAATCAACTTGCTTTGCTTGCTTACTGTATTTGCCTACTTACTGTATGATGTCATTTTCCAGGAACATCAACATCGGAGAGCAGCCCCTCGGCCACGGTGAGCCACGAGTACCGCCTCGCCGTCGAAACCTCTTCCTACACTGAGATTTGGTCAAAGATTCACCAGCGAGATGGAGATGAGGAGCTGGTGCTGGAGCAAGTGCTTCAACCCAATCGAGAGTGCGTGGAAGAGGCCCTCCGCCACGCCCAGTTCAACTCCCGCACTCGTCTCGTCTCCGACTACTTCCGCCACACCGAGGACGCCACCCACCTCTGTCTGCTCCTCCACCGCAGCGTCTATCTGGCGCGTGACCTCTACGCCCCTCTCCACCAACTCCTCGACGTTTTCGAGGACCTCAGCCTCAACCACTCTCAGTGCACCCACGCTTTGAACGTCTTTCTCCAGTTCGACCGCCACGACAACCCTTTCCCTTCCCCCGACTCCAACCACAACTTGGACGACACCCGCCGCCTCTTCTCCGACCTCAAGAACAAGCTCGATCGCCGCCTCCGCAAAGCTCGCCGCATTCGCCGGGCCACAGTCATATGTCTGATTGCAACTGCGGTGGGAGTGGTAGGTGCTGCTGCCGCGGCCATCACAGGCCACGCACTCACGGCGGCGTTTGTTGTGGGCGGGCCTTTTTGTGTGTGCACCAGAAGCAAGGACCATATGAAACAACTGGATGCTGCGGCCAAGGGGACTTGTGTGCTCAACGGTTATCTGGGCAACATTGACAGGCTGGCGCAGCGCCTACATACGGCGGTGGAGAGTGACAAGCATTTCATTCGGCTGGGATTGGAGAGGGGTGCTCAAGACAAGCATCCCATCCAGGAGGTGCTTAAACAGATGCGCAAGGGCCACCCCAATTTCCTTCAACTTCTCAATGAACTTGATCAACAAATATGTCTCTCCTTCAACACCGTTAACAGGGCCAGGTCGCTGCTTCTCCAACACATCCATACAACACACGCCACTAGCTAGCCCTCTTCTTTTTCCTAATCAGTTCCAAGGAGCTGAGATGTGCTGCACCATGCAATGGAAACCATGCTGCATTATATGATCTAATATGTGACAGTGTGCAAGTAACACCTGAATTCCAGATTATTGTAGTTACACAATGTTGAATGTAATCTTTAATTCTTTATCAAATCCTGCAACTTATCTGTGACCTCCAGAATATAGATTTTGCCAACTAACAAGGAATCAAAATCTGTATGTGAACAAGGAAACTTTAACGTTACAATTGATTATATTCTTCCATCAAAGACAAAAGGCCTAGCCTTTTCCCAGAAGAAATGCAAGACAAGAAAAAGAAAACCACTTCCGGTGGAAGAAATGAAGATTCCCAAGCAAAATCTTCCACCAAAGATGATGATGATGAAGATGTTGCCTCTTTGTAAAGAGCATCTCAAGTGTCCAATATTTGGGAGTACCAAGTTTAGACAGGCTGCATGATCCCTGGCCTTATCTATAGTCAGCGCCCTGGCCTACAGGAGAAGCAGGAGCAAGAGCAGCATCTTGTTTTGCCTTGAGAACAACCTCCTCAGTGGTGATGCCAATAACCTCGTTAGCACGTTTCAGCCCCACAATGCTATACCGTCCAAGGGTATCCTATATTCAATCATATATCATAATCACGTTTACAGAGTTAATTTGAGGCTTTATCTATGACAGTATGTATATTCATTCATACATCCTGCAAGCATTCCTTATTTCTACAGATCATTGTTTAGTCAGAAAGAACAACAAACCAAAGCTAGTCAATCTAAGCTGCAGAATGTATATCAACTCGATTGTTCACATTAACTCCTAAACATGTAGGGGAGCCTTACCCGAGTAACAATTCCCAATTTCTCCAACTTCTTAACTGCATCGTCCACATCAAAATTGATATCGTCGTTGAACTGTTCTTTGATGAGGTCCTCACACCACCTGTCCAGATCCTATAGTAAAATAATCGGTGGCCCGAATATATAATTTCGCGCACATAAAGCTCTTGCAATAACTGATTGCTAGGACACTGATAAATGGAAATAGAGAAGAGCTGGATATAACAGATGCATACTGGTAAAGTAGCTTTCCCTTGTTCCATTAACATATAGAAACAAACTATTACTTCCTTGACCTGCACATTCAAGAAGTGCAGTGAAAATGAGTACGCACATAACTGGACCTCAACTAGTAAAATTTCACACAGTCAATTAAGCCCGCAGCTTACTTCCTGTTGAATCACGTCATCACACAAGTGAAGAAGGGTTCCTCTTCCGCTATCTAATTGTTTTTCGTACATGGACTGCGTTATCAAGTTCTGATATTGAGCTAAGTTCTGCTGAAAACTACAGACAAATCATATTCACAGGTTAGTAACTAAAACCGTAAGTAACTATATATGAAAATGGATCATATGTAGGCGCCAGCGGTGGACGTGCACTCAAATTATTTATATAAATATATGCTAGTGCCGGTTACTGTCTCATCCAGGGATGGTCATCAACTCATCATCTACCATCGATCAATCATTTAATTGGAGGCATATGATTTGATTGATGACAACAGTATCCATTACTCCCGGCCAGAACATTAATTTGAATAAGGAAGGTAACGTGAGGAAACTCCATAGAATGAGGAAACAATATCCCCCGGAACAAACGATTAATTAATGTGAGAAAACATGAACTATAAGAAGAAGATCGAGTAACCTGAAATATGTCTTAGCACAGTAACCAATCACAGTGGAAATAATTGCAAAAATAACCCAAAGATCGACTTTAGACGTTTCAATCGAAGTAACAACAGCAACCTGTACGCTGAGAGGAGATTAGTACATGCATGGCTGCATGCGCATGCATTTTCACAGACAGTAGTATACAAAACTAAACCAATTAAATAGAATGCTTTCTATAAACTGACCAGACCAACAACAGCAGAAGCAATGAAGGAGAGCCAGTCCATTGGTTTTAAACCTGGGTTCTTCTTTTCAGGCTGTAACGCGCGGCAAAAGATTCCGGTCATCAGTTGTATATATATGCATACATGCTTCAAGGGAAAATTATATAAATTCCACAAGAGAATATCGGAGACTCACAAGAACTATCTCCAAATCAGCCATGGGTATACTTTTGAAATGTTTGATATGTATTCCCCGTTCTGGACGTTCCTCGACGGTAGTCGCTTGCCTAAGTGTCAATGTATGGTCTTCTTATCAATAAATTATTTTTCAACAAATATAATGCATTATTAGTAGTACATATTCCGATATTGGAAGAAAAATCATAAGCAAAAAATCAAAAGGTTTCGGAAAGGCTAACATTATGCAAAACCATATTAATTACCTGTAAACCACAATTATCCTATCAAAAGTTGGCTCCTGGATTGTGTTCATACGAAGCAAAGTTTGAGGGCTGAAAGGCATGCACCAGATATATAATTGTCAGTTAGTGGCAATAATCACCATAAGAATATATAACACCCAAATTGATCAGCTCATCGAATCAAAAGTCATGGTTCAATAGCTAGCTACCACGCATCCATGTATGTTCAATGCAAATGGAATCGATCAGTATTAATCTGAAAATTTTGTAATTGCTCAAGTGTTGTGCCAAGTGCCAACAGAGAGGAAGGCATACATAATATATAGTCGACAAAAAGAAGACTAGCTAATTAATCAATTAATCAACGTTTGGATAGAAAAAATTAGACTGACTTTGTGAGATTGGAAACTCATGCTTCCTTGTTGCGCTCAAACTAAATAACAGTGGCTAACAGATGAACAAGAGATTACTACGGGGAAAAACCCATAGATCAAATCTATGCAAGTACAGAAAACAAAAGAGAACACAAATGATTTAACGTGGTTTGGCAATTGCCTACGTCCACAGAGCAGCACGGAGAAGGAAATCCACTATCAAACACGGTTTACAAAGTGACACAACAGCTCTGCTATCACAGCAGCTCTCAAAGGGTTTTTTTTTACGGCAGCAGAACAACAACAACAACTCTCTTACTTGAGAAACCTTATTGCTACCTTCTTTAATAGCCTTAAAATGGCTATTACAAAAATATCCTTAATCCTAAACAAGATTAACACAACCAAATTGAGCCACTAAACAACATTCCTTTCATGATTAAACACTACGTCTTGCATGCTTAATATTTCCTATTTGATTGCCTTCCGGTTCATGAGTAAAAATGGATGGAAAGAGTCCTGTGGACTGCATTTTTTCCAAACAATCATCTCTGTGCATGTGTGAGGGGTGGGAGGAGGAGTTTCAGTACATATATTGGACCGTATTTCTGTTAAACTTTTCCATTCAAGTGATTCAACATAGAGCAAGACACTCGATCAAAAATCAAGAATCATTCTCCACAGTGTATATATAGTTTGAAGATCCAGAGTTAGAATAGAAATTTCAATAAAGAAATATTACTATTCTCGACATCATATATCGACACATATATGCAAAAACTCGAGTAATATATAGATAGAGAATTTCAATGGCAAGCATCGATCCAACTGCACTGGCAAGTATGCAGCTAGCTAGGCAGTAAACTAGACAACTAAATCAATGTAAAACACGTACGTTAGTTCCATGTTTTCAAGACGGATTCGTTCAACAAAGAAGTCATCCTCATCTGTATCAGATTCTGAGTCCCTCTTCCTGAAGGTTGGTTTCATGAAAAAATTTTCTATCCTGCGAGAAAATAACATGAGCCGATTAATTTTGACAGCTATTTTCACAGCATTAAAATATATAACAAATAATTATCATAATTGCTATTACTATTTGAATTCTTGTATAACATACATGTCAACATATGAAATCTTACTCACTTAGTTATTCGTAAAAGATATTTCCAGAAACGTGAAATAATGATGTCCATCTTCTCCATGAAAAACCAATTGGTTGTCTTGTCAAGTCCAATGCCGCGTCGGAAGATGACATACTGAAATGAGAGAGAGAGAGAGAGAGAGAGAGAGAGAGAGAGAGAGAGAGAGAGAGAGAGAGAGACTGATTAGCTAAATATGTGAACATAGTTGGCAACCTGAAGTTTTAGAAGGCTTCCAACTTCTAAATGTTCGCGGTCTCTTTTTCGGTAGCATATTTAAAGTACCTTATCAGAAAAATCTGGAATGTTTTCGGTAGGATGATCTTCAAAATATTTCTTCAAAAGTTTGTTGTCAAGCTACATTCAGCATAATATATCAGAGTATCGGCAAATGTGAATCGAAAAAAGCAAGTAGAAAGGTACAGTAGCATTATCAAATCTAGATACATCTAAAATTGCATAATAAATTGAAAATAGGTTTACAATGTAAAATTGCAAAAATCTAGAAATATATTCAGTTATACCAAGTACAAACCTTAGACTCATCAACCACGATGGGAAGATTTAGAAGATACTGCCCTGAAGTTGCAACCTCGATTTCTTCATTATCTGCAATCTTAAAATTACTCTTTTCCATCACCTGTACGATAACTATTAACTTTAAACAAACCCATACTATCTGAGGATTGAAAAATTAATTTATTTGTAGCCTGTGGTAAAGGGATTGAATTAAGCAGAATATCTTCTGCAATAATATATATATAGTCATTTCAGGTTTGTGACGGTAAGTATTCGTTGGAGACTTGGAGTAAAGTTATAATAGAATCCTTGTCGATTGATCAGAAGGCTAATCAAAGAATAATAAGATTAATAATCTGATGACTCTTGCCAATTTGCCATTCACATTTCTAGGTTAATTACGTACTGAATCTAAGTAGTTGCTACAAAGTGGTCACAGAACCTGAAACAAGTAGGTGAGGAAATTTTGTTCAAGCACATCAATTTCTTTATCATCAAGTTTCTGTTGCTCCAACATCCGGGCTCCATGAACAGGATCAAATAGGGAGTAGAGTTGCTGCATATATGCATTTGATTGTTGCTCAATGATTCAATGATAAATTAATACAAAAACTGCAGGATCCTAGCTAATTAAAAAGCATGGACATATCAGCATATGTACCATCAAATCCTCAAATTGTAGAAGATACCAAGCCCTAATTGTGCACTCAACCCTCTTGCAAAGCTTCAAAAACTCTGTCCGATCAGAACTTTGCTCTGGAAATAGTAAATGATAGATAGATCAGCTGAGAAGTACTTTCTGTTGTAGATATATTTATGTAGCAGAGAAAGAAAATTTGCAGAAAATGCCCTAGCGCTTTCTTGTTGATGGAATATTAAGAGGATCGGAAGAGAGTAGCTAACCGATGAGATTGGCCAAGGTCATGATGAGTCTGGGCTTGATAACTCCAATGACGGATTCACGCTCTAATCGAATAATCTCTTTCTTTTGTACCATATCTCTATCGATCTGTTGCTCGAATTGAAAAGCTGCTATTTACTTGCCTACTTAAATCAGAGATAAGCTAGCTAGATAGCTCTTTAGTACTGCATTCAGGTGATCGATGATGAGCTAGTCGTTTAAGCAGGCAAGAGAAACAATTAAGTTGTAACTGCCACCATGATCCTCTTTTCTCTCGCTCCTCCGTCTGACTCCGTATTCCATCTGTAACAGTTGCCTGGAATGGCGCTCCGCTTTAGGCGCTTTCATCTTTTTCATTATTTTCTGATTATTAGCTAACCTGTAACTGCTTCTTGCTTATTTTCAAGCGTACGTATACGTACGTTGTATTATCATGATCCAGTTGTGTCATTAGTTAGTTGTTAATTGCGCTCTATCTATACGCGTCACTTTCATGCTCAAAATGTATAATTAATCTACGCTGTGGCTCCATTACATTTACACATGCCAACAAACGTTCAACTTCTCAATCAGAAAAACAGCAGCATATATACACGTACAATTCTCTTGCCTACTGAATTTTATGTACAGTATTCCATTTTTATTTGGGGCAATCACAGTGCTGACTCATGGCTTGTCGTTCCAACGGCAATCACATTTGCAATCTGGCGAGAGAATTCGAAGAAACAAAAAATGTACGTCGGCAGATCTTGTTTCCAGTTATCAGTAGTACAACACATTCTTGATTAATTCTGCAAGCTGTAAAACCAATTTTCCAAAGATTACCAAACATGATGTAAAGAGCATCGATATCCCGTTTGCATGACACTGTTTAAATACCAGTGTGAGCGGCCTAATCCTCGGCAAACCCGGCGAGTAGACGTTCTCTTTCTTCGTCGGACATAGCTTCGTCATGAGGCTCAGCAACACTAGCTTTACCAATAGCATGATCACCATGAGCTTCACTTTCAGCTCTCATTTCTTTATACTTGGCGCTCAGTGGTGGTGCCAATGATCTCGTTGGCACGTTCCAGCCCAACAGTGCTATACAGTCCCTCGCTATCCTGTACGTATTCATTGATATAAGTAACACAAATTCACAATCACGTTTACGTAGACACAGTTTATTATTTTGAACCATCCTAGCTACAACCACTATCCCTTATTTCTGCAGATTATTGTTTGGTACGGTCAGACAGAATTGCTTGGTATATAATCCACTGTTATGTTCGTATTAACCACTCAACATGCAGCCATGCAGGGGAGCCTTAACTTAGTGACAATTTCCAATTTCTCTATCTTCTTAACTGCATCGTCCACATCAAAATTGATTTCGTCCTCATACCATTCTTTTATCAGCCACTCACACTTGTAGTCCAGATCCTACAGATGGCCCAAATAAATAATAATGCACATGTATAAATGTCTTGCATTTAGAAACTGACTGTAATTAAGGAAACTGATAAATAATGGAAATAGAAAAGAGCTAGATATAACAGAAACATACTGGTAATGTAGATTTCCCCATTTCATTTAGCACATAGAAGCAAATTATTACTTCCTTGACCTGCACATTCAAGAAATGCAGTGAAAATGAGTGTACTTGCATATTTATAAGGGAACTAAACTTACCAAATTCATAAAATCTGACAGTCAAACTCAGCAGCTTACTTCCTGTTGAATCACGTCATCACACAAGTTAAGAAGAGTTCCCCTTCCACTATCTAGTTGTTTTTCGTACGTGGACTCTGTTATCAAACTCTGATACGCAGCTAAGTTCTGCTGAAAACTACGTACAGACAAAAAATTATATCCACCAGCGTTAGTGATCACAAGTACACATGTAATGAATCTAATACACTGAAAGAGAACAATATACATAAGTATCCACTACACTGAAACCATTGATTTGAATGAGAAAGTTAACAAGAGGCTCTTCTAGTCTCTAATTGTGGAAGAATATTTGACAAAAACACGCAACTAATGAGAGAGGACATGAACTATAAGGAGACGATCGAATAACCTGAAATATGTCGTAGCAATGTAACCAATCACAGTGGAAAGAATTGCAAAAGCAACCCAAAGATCGAGTTCAGTGGTTTCAATCGAAGTAGCTATAGCAACCTGTGGACAGGGGACTACAACAATTAAAGCTGCGCATTATCACAATAGAGATACCAAACTAAACAAAGCAGAATGCACGGAGACAAAAATCGTTGCTTACAGAAAACTGACCAGACCAACTACAGCAAAGCCTATGAATGAAAACCAGTCCATAGGTGTTAAACCTGTGTTCTTCTTTTCAGGCTGTAAAGGCAAAAGGTTCGGGTCATCAAATGTACATGCATGCTTCTGGAGAAAATTATATAAATTCCAACAGAGAATCGGAGACTCACAAGAACTATCTCCAAATCAGCCAATGGGATATTTTTGAAATGCTTTATATGTATTCCCCGTTCTGGAAGATCCTCATCGGTAGTTGCTTGCCTAAAGATTCGATGTTCTTCTTGTCAATAAATTATTGGTCAACAAGTAGTGTACTAGCTAGAATACCAATATATCAAACAGGGCAATCAAACCCTTTCGCTCATGCATACAAATAGAGTCCGCTACTTATAACTTGTGAAAGTATCATATGCATGCATTGAGCTTTCTCCAATGTAAGATACTGCTCTTGGAAGAAAACTCATAAGCGTGTGTGTGCAGACTAATGTAATATTAATCTTTTATTAAATAATGTACCTGTAACAACAATAATCCTTTCAAAAGTTGGCTCCTGGAATGTGTTCATAAGAAGCAAATTTTGAAGGCTGAAAGGCACGACATATAGATTGTTAAACATTTTCCAAGCTAGCATCTCTGTGTGTGAGGGGTGGGAGGAGTTTCGGTACATTTGACCTTATTTCTATTCAACCTTTCCATTCAACTTATAGCAAGACCTCACGAATCAAGAATCATTATCCATAGCATAGCTAGTTTGAAAATTCAAAGTTAGAAAAGAAATTCTAAAATAAATAAATATTTAGGATCCAAAACTATTCTATACATCTTACAATGACACAAAACTCAAATTATATACAGATAGAGAAATTTCAGGATCTATCCAAGTAATCAAGATGAGGTAAGATAGATCCAACTGCATATAATGGAGAGCATGCAGCTAATAAGCAGATAACTACGACTAAAGCTATGTATAACACCTTAGATCCATGCTGTCAAGACGGATTCGTTCAACAAAGAAGTCATCCTCATCTGTCTCAGATTCTGAATCCCTCTTCTTAGGGGCTGCAGGTGTATTTTTATTGAAAACTTTGTCTAACCTGCAAGAAACTAACATGATCAGCCAAGAATGCAATTTTACAAAGCTCTTAATTTCAACAACAAAGCTTGTACTACCAGTCACTAAAAATGCAGAGGGGGGATAGTTTCAAATATTTAGAATTGAGTTCAGATGTCTTAATAGTTCATCTACATTAAACTATAAAAACAAATTATAATTTTTTTTTTGGCTAAAGAGGAAATTTATTCCATAATGAAGAAAGCTTCAAGGGGAGACATAAATCCGAAACCCTTAAGAAGAAAACAACAAAACCAAATAATCGCTAAAACTATGTGAATTCTAGTAAAATAAATAACATACAACTTTCAAAAAAGTACTTACGTTGTTATTTGTAAAAAAATATTTCCAAATACTTGAAATGATAATTTCCACCTTCTCCATGAAAAACCAATCAGTTTTCTTATCAAGTCCAATGCCGCGTCGGAAGATGACATACTGAAGTAAGGAAACAGTGAAGATGAGAGAGAGAGAGAGAGAGAGAGAGAGAGAGAGAGAGAGTTTGTCTTTCTAACATCAAGCAAGGTTAAGACTGATGAGCTAATTATGTGAACATATATAGTTGGTAACTTGAACTTTTAGAAGGCTTTCAACTTCTAAATATTCGCTGGCTCTTTTTCCATGCATGCTAGAAGTATACTCTATTCTTCTGGAGTTAGAGTATGTCCATCTTTCTTCAATTTCTTGGATATTACAGGATCAAAGAGGGTGTAGATATACTGCTTGCAAGTGAATCAGCGAGTCAGAGGTGATTAATGAGGAAATGATACACAAAGAGAAACCTGAAAAACAAACCATCATATCCTCAAATTCTAACAAATACCAAGCCCGAATTGTGTACTCGACCCTCTTGGATAGCTTTTCGAACTCCTCATCCCAATCTGTTGTAGATGTCACAATTAGTTAACTGCAGAGGTAAAATAAAAAATAAAAATAAAAAGTCTACGTTCTCAGGTTATAGAACAATTTTCGTCAGTCTCTGAAAGGTAACAGAGAAGGAATGTAGCAGAGAAAAGATGGCATAGGAACAAACCGAAGATGCTTGAGATGTTACTGATGAGGTCGTCCTTGGCAACTCGAATGACTTTTTTCTTTCTCTAAACGAATAATGTCTTTCTTGAGCTTCCCCATGTTGCTCTTGAATCGTCTAGATCTTCCAACTAATTAATCTGCTACTTAAATCAGACCTAACGTTCTAACTGCCACCTCCTCTTTTCTCTCGCTCCGAATGACTCTGTATTACAATTGCCAACAATGGCGCTCCGGTCACTCTGCTGCTCCGTCCAAGGCGCTCTCATCTGATTAGTTAGAGTTGGTAACGACTAACGACTGGTGTATCTTAATTGCGCTATGGCTATTCATGTTCAACAATGGACTTGTTCTCATTTCCCCTCCATGCCAAGTCCATCAATTTCCCTGCCTGAATTTAACAGCAGTCCATTTTTTATCTGACTTTTACAGTAACCTCCATTTTTATCTATTGCTCCAATTTTAATTCATGACTTGTTCCAACTGCACAATGTAACGGCCATAACCGATATATTGACAGTAGGATATATGAAGCTAGATGTGACTCCAAAGTATCAGGGAATTGGCAATGGAGAGATATAAATATATAAAAATAAAATAAAATAAAAAAGGACATCTTTTTTCGAGTTTCCAACTACAACATCATCTTAATTTTCAAGCTGTAATACCAAATTCCAGAGATCACCAAACGTTGCTGTATTCGGTGTGATCATACAAAGATACATGATAAAACTTAACAGGACCCACCCAAACATTGACGAGAAGCCCAGTGCACTTTGCAACAGATGAGTTTAACAATATTTTCCAGCTCGCAGTGAAGCATTCAACATCATACAATGGAATTTAGTGTTTGGTAATATCTTGTAAATGCATTCTGTTTAGACGCTGCAAAACACTAGCTTTGAAAAGATCAAGATGAAAACACTTGCCCTCAACATTCCATAAGACTGATAAGAGAGGGGAGAGAGAGAGAGAGAGAGAGAGAGAGAGAGAGAGAGAGAGAGAGAGAGTTTGGCCATACCAACAAACAAAAGAAATGATACTCAACTCAATAGAGCTTAATTATGTAACCAGCATATGCCTCTGACAAAAACTTAAAGCCTCCAAAATTATTGAAAGATTCTCAAGAACAGAGATAAGAAATTGCAAAAAAAAAAAAATTAAAAATATCCCCATGAAAACTAAGTTCTAAATTGTTACTCAGCTAATAAATTAGAGTACCTGGACTTCTTCAAAAATCCCACACCCCCCAGCTGCTATCTGCCTGCCCATCTAACATATATACACGGTTGCTATGGCCCTTGTATAGGTATGTACAAAACCTATCTCCAACTTTACTTTTTCGTTTTCTGTGAATCTCCAGTAACCCCACAATGCTGCCTCACCATTCCCCTCCTCTGCATCACGTACAGCAGGTCAAAATTCCCTTTTACATGCATCTTGATTTTGCAATTCCTGTCCTGTCCTGCCTCTGAACCAAGCACACACACATACCCAATACAGCAAAAACATAGGTGTCATTGGTTCCAGGACCTCAAGAATGATTTACCCATGGGATCACGTATACCAGAGTTCTGATGAGGTAAATTCATCCATTGCATATCGTCATGCATCACGGAAGTTGCTGCTTCGCGGCCACCCAAATAATCAAGTGCATGAGCTGCTTGTGGTAGAACATTGCCAATCCTCGGAGTAACCCCACTCACTATTCCATAGTTCCTAGGTGAACTGTACTGATCAGTGGAGCCAACTGATTGATAAGGGTTACCTGAACGTAATTGGTTACAATGAGATAGAACACTAAATAAGCTCTCATCAGCAGTACTTCCACTCCCAATGTTGTGACTTGTGACGGTAGCAGCATCTGACCCAGACCATCCACCATGAACTGTATGTTCACCAGAAAACCAATTCTGACTCAACGTATCTGCACTTGAGTGAGATTGGAGAGCTCCTGGCATTCGAACACTACTGGCATTCCAATCCTGCAAATTGACTGGAGTAAGATGCTCCTGCCTTGGAAATAAGTATCTACCTCCATCAGAGTAAATGCTCTCACTTAAGTTTTGAGGCATGTAAACACCATTCTCTCTCTTCTGCCCCAGCTCCAGAGGCAGTGACTGGTGTTGCTGCTCCTGAAAATGCACGGGAAACTGACCATTACCCATAAACACATTGTTTGGTGGCCGGAAATCCAATTCAGCCTGTTTATGCAAAGGGTAGGATAAGTGAGACTGAAGCAATTCATTGCGATCTTGGTTTGGGTAAGAACTGAAGGAGCCATTATCTGATTGTCTGTGCAATAGATCTTTCCCCATGTTTCCCACAGGAAAATCAGATTCCAGATCTAGTATATGTGTCTGATGCTGTTCATTGACTTGTGGTAGCGTAACCGACAATTCACTGACAGATGCATATTCATGGTTTGCAGTAGAATCATAGTAAGAAAGTGGCATGCTCACTGCCTTCCAGGCATCTCCACTAGAACACAAATGAGCTTCCTGACTTACAGCGGCATGGACGATCAGATTCCCTGAGTACTCAGACAAATTTGGAGGTGATTGATCGGATTCTGTAATGATGTCTTTCTCTAAATCATTATCTGAATCTATGCACAAACGTTTTTCAGAATCTATATCTGTGATGTCGCACTCATGCCCATCAGTAAACTGCTGAGACTTTTCATCTTCTTCCATGCGGAAGTCCTCTCCCTGTTGCAAGTCAGGTATAGACTTTTCATCATCATGCATAGTAGATTCATGATTCTCCAGTTCAAGCTCATCCTGAAGCACACTACCCTTCTCATTGCCTTCGTCCTGCTGAACACCAGATGACAAAACAACAAATTAAGTATCATACAACAGAGACAGGTTTAATAATTATCAGCTGGATGTCCCTGAAGCTGATAATACCCAAAAGCTGAGAGTGGAAGAGGACAGAGGCTATAATCACAAACCTCCATCACAGACTCTAGCCTTTCCTTCATGTTTTTCTCCAAAGACATTATCATTTTCCGTCTCTGCAAACGCATTTCCATCCAGATTGCATAAGCTACTGGGAGATCTTTTCTTGCCAATTGCAACCTACATAAACAAGACAAATAGAGGATAAAGATTATAAAAAAATTATCCAAAAACTCGATATATATGTATATATATAATATGTATGTATATACCCACACTAACCAGTGCTTGTGCAAGTTCTTCTGCTCTTCTTCCACAAAGATGTGATAAGGTTGTATATTACAGTCATTACCTAAAACCCTGTTAAGAGACCTGAACTGAATGCTTCTGCCAGACTGCTTCATGCTCTTAACAATTTCATACTGCTTTTTGCTAATCTGAAGTAATAAGTGCACAATCAGCCAGAGACTATAAAAACCCGAGTGTTTTACTCTAAAAAAGTTTTGTGTGAAAGAGAGTAGCATCCATCCAGAGGATCTTCTATTGGCCAGCATATATTTAACTAATCTAAGAATACAAATAGAGTATCATTTTAGTTTAATAATAATAACAGCTATGTCATTATTAGTTATCCAGACAATTCAACCCAAACAAATAATAGATATCTGGATTAAGTACAGGATCTAAAAATGAATCCACAAGACCGTCATTTACACCTGCAAACTAGTGAATGAAGAATCCTAAAAGGAGGTTGGACAACTCTAGCCAGAGACCGGAATAGTATAGTTAATTACACAAAAAGTGAAGGAACACCAACCTTAACATATGACATGTATTTAGAACCATCCTTATTGTAAATATTATTGCGCTTGTGTAGCTTGTCTCCTTTCTTGGGGGTTGCTCCTACATGAAGTGCATCATCTACTGTAAGCAATTTTTCTCTATTTTTGTCTTTTAGGAAGCCTTTCTCATTGAACCTGCACCAAAAATGATAAATGGATAACAATGATATAGCAACTACAAGCTAAATATTAAAGAAATTAGCCTCGAAGACATAATTTAAGAAACCTTGAAAGGATGTGAAGCATAAGAAAGCTGAATTACCTTTTCTGAAGTTCCCCGCCCTTGTTCACAGATGAAAACTGGTTATCACTACAGCATGCTTTCTCATCTGCAACCCAAGAACCAGAATCAGATGTAGGTGTGGCCTTTTCATCAAGATCACAGAATCTGGATTCATTTGCATGTGAAGAACTGTATTTCTCCATATCTTTTCTTGACCTACATTAATAATACACCAGAATGAAATTAAATAATCAATTGATAAAGTGAGAACATGAACCAAGAACAAAAAACGAAAAAGACATACAGAACACTCATAATTACTAGCATTAGCATCTAATAAATCCAAAAGCACACAAGTTTCTAGGTACAAAATAGCATTAAATACAGAAGGACGAAATAAGTAAGCCAAGGTATTCAATCATGAATGATAAATTATTACACATGAGTTTAAGAATATCAGCAATAAAAATACTAATAATGGCAACCAAAACAACAACGTAATACTAATAACTAATCTCATATATTTACATAGAAAATAATTATAAATATATATACAGGCCTTTTCAGATACGGACCTCTTTATTTATTCAAAAGGTTCGGATTTCCTTAATTGACATACTTTTCGATCATATTTTCTCATCTCAACCATTCATCTTTTTGGTATATATGAGTAGATCATCTCTACAAAATTTTAGCCACATTGATAATCATTAAGGTATTCAAAATTGTGAATCACACGAACGGTTCCTGTTGAACAGATTTGGTTCGTTCATTGTAATCATATAGTTTCGATACCTTAACGATTATCAATTTGGCTGAAAATTTGTAGAGATGATCTACTCATATATACCTACAATGTGAATGGTTAAGATGAGAAAATATGATCTAAAAGTGGGTCAATTAAGAAAATTCGTACCTTTTGAATAAATAAGGATATTTGGACCTGATAATATATATATATATATGAAACAAGATCATAGATATCAATGACCTAAGTAGGTTTCAAAACTCAAGTCCTTTATTTTTCTCTATTTTCATTTTCACACCTTTTCTGCAAGATTTAAAGAATTTACATTTTTAAATTATCATCCATCAACATCAAGAAAAATCTGCTAAATTTAACAATTACACATGCAAATTTAATTTATATGTGCGACTAATGTGTAACAGAAACTACAATCCTACCGACCTCCATATTTTCTGCAAAAATTCCTCTTCAGGATCTTCACATCTTGCATATCTCTCCTTCAACTTCAGTAAGTACGCAATCAAACTGCACAAAACAGTGTGACCATATATATTAGAGAATAATCAACCTTTGTTTTGGCACAAAGCAATATCACCTTTAAGCAATACTGTCACAATTATTATAAGAAATTAGTAAATCTTCACGTACTCATTATGATACTTCTGCAACTCCTTATAGTACACTTTCTTATCAGTCATTAGACAATGTTCCCGACGAAGAATGACATCAGGGTGGAAATTACCTGAGCAAAGTGAAGTACCCCTGAAAGAATGCATTTCAGATAAAGGTCATCATCACATAATCAAATTATAATATGAACAAAGGAGCTCTACTTTTCAATAACCCAATAACCACATATAAGTTTTCCTTGGTTTTATGGTAAACAATTCATACCAAAACCCGACGTTTACAAAATGGGCCACAGAGAACGAGAAATTGATCGAAAAGAGAACAATTATTACATATTATCACTATACCAGAACGTTCTTAATCACTAGCGAGTATTTTCTCAAACAAAGCTAAAGCATTTAGAAATTGACTATATATTCAGCATCTGAGGATTTCCTTACTCTTAAGAATAAGAACCTAAACTAATGGAGTGGAAAAAAGTTCACAAAAACAATAGCACGACTTGCTGTTCCCCAGCATATGAGTTGAAAATGTATATGGGTCCTGAAAGTAGTCAACTTATTCGCACAATACAAGTGATAACTAACAATACTTGCCATTTGACAAAAGGGTTTCCAAAGTGAAAGTAATCCCCGGCAAGCAATGCTTTCACAACTTGCTGCGCCTCCGATCCCCTAGGAAGAAACTGCATAAGATGACTTCTCTCATTCTCTGAAAGATGTGTCTGCCAAACCTGCAGAACATTTCAAATTAAAAAGCAATTTTTCAGAAAGAAACACAATTATCATCTGTGAAACCATCTGTGAAACAGAACTCAGATTCAATAATTGTGGATAACCTTGAATTAAAAACTACCTCATATGAAAGCACATCTTCTAAATTTTTCAGTTCATAAATGCCATGAGGAACAACAAAAACATCAGCTGGAATATCGTAGCTAGTGAAAGTAGAATCAATGTACGGCCTCATATCATTCCAACTTATGCCAATTTGATCCCTTTTAGCAACCACCATTTTCTGACTTCCATCCCACTTGAGAGAAATATGAGGGTTAATGGTTGAATCATCTTCATTTACTCCCATATTCTTCTTTTTTGCTCTATGTTGGTCCCTAGAATTGCAACCAACAAGGGTAGCGCCATTTGATCTTTTTCTACGTTGATCAGCCGCCATTTCATGCCAGATGTCAAAAAGCAGCTCTCAAAAAGATTATATAATCATACAGTATAGCCTTCCACAAATGCGGTCCCTTTCAAAAGCAACCTGAGAGAAAACATGCAGAGACTACTTAATATGACTTGAAACTCACGAGAATAGCCTGTCACTATATCTTAACAAAGTCGTATTATGATTACAAATTTGAAATACAATATATATAAGAAGCCATAAAGTGTTTGCACAATGCCAAATTAGAGACAGAGAGAGGTTTGAATACAGAAGTGCTTTAAAATCGAAACGACAGAGTCAGTATAGGAAATCCTAACTAAATGGTGGACAAACAATGCAGCTAACTGGTATCAGTCTATGAGAGTAAGACAGCGAAAAGGTTTAGTAATAGAAAATGAAGTGTTAGGCAGTCAAATGGAAAACAAAAATTAAGGGTGAAGAAAGCAATTCCAGAAATTAAAAAAATCGCGTACAAATTCAGACACCCACAGAAATAGATTAAGGCTTTGACGAGAGAGTAATTCAAATAGGGTAAGCGAAACCCTAAGCAATGGAAGAAGAGAAGGGCAATACCTGACGGCGGAGGACGACGACGATATGGTGAAGGTGGAAGAGAGAATATTAGTATTAGGGATTGAAGAATTGAAGTCGACAGAAACCATAGAAAGAGGGTATAGAGATATGTCGAGTGTGGAACCGTTAATTTCGTTCTTCACATTCAATGGTTCATTCGCGCGTTCGGGCGCGGCTTGGCTCGAGCCGCGGCTCTCTCTCTCTCTGATCCTCACTTTGTGGGCGTAGCTCGCACCACCAATTCTTCTTTCTCTCCGACGGGAAGCTCCGATTTCTTTTCTCTTTTTTTCTTTTGTAAGGTTTTTCTTTTTGGATTCGGTGTATATATGCTATATTAATTTTCACATACAATAAAAGAAAAATAAAATCATTCCATTTTGGTTAGGTTAAACTATCTAATTTTAATCGGTTATGGGCGGATAATTGGAGTTTCAAATGACACAAATTACGAATTTACAAACTCAACATTAATTTTTCTTGTGTTTGAAGTAAATCTAACTGTTGAAAACAAACACAACCCAACTTAAGTTCAATATTCGTCAATGAACTTTGAAGGTTGGTTGAGAAATTACTGACCATTGTTCAAATGGGTTCTTGCAGGCCACAATAAGTTCATGATGTTCATGGGTTGGTGACTGCCTCCCACAATCTAAATACCGTTATCTTAGTAAATTTTGTCTGGTGTTGTTGTCTTTTAGATGAAGTTTCGGTGAGGAATTGGTAGCGGAAGCCGTGGAGGGTCTGAGTCGGAAGGATTATGTAATTAGATTAGGCCTTTGGTGGCTAGTTTTAATAACAGATTTTCCCTACCAATCATAAGTTAGTTGATACACAGTACCGGTCAAAAATTAGTTTACAATCATAAATCAGTTGATACACAGTACCGGTCATAAGTTAGTTGGTACCAGGTCAAAAAAGCGGGTGAACATACCGAATCCACCCCTAACTATCTAGCTATACATTCGCGCAACTTGTTGGCCTAGCCAGGTTTCCGCTAAACCAAACTCCCAGAGCAAACCGATATAGATTTTGAGTACATAGAGCTGTGTAATTTGTTGACGAGTTCGTTGTTATTTCTAAGTGAAACGAGTATCCGGCAACAGGTATGATACTCTGCGTTTTCTGCTTCTCAATGAAAGCACGTTATGAAAGGAATCAAGGCTAACAGAAAGCCATTTTGTTGAACTCGCCACGAAACGAACGCTTATATCAAGACTAGTGAAGCCTTTGGTACAAATCAGTAATATAATTTCATTGGCCCTTTTCAGTCATCCTCAAGCTCCGACATTTGGGGCTTTTCAAGCTTCAACACTAGACAGACGAAGAGAAAGTAATGAACAATATGCTGATCGCAATGAGTATGGATCAATTGATACAAGGGGAAGTCGGGCGTGGAAAGAGCAGCTTGAGACGGAAAGCATCAACCCCGTTGAGGTAGTAACGGAAGAGCCTTTTGGCCCTTATGAACCCAAGACGCCCATATATAGTGCCAGTGCTCCTTTGTTACTCACTTCTGCTTCAAGTGTGACCTGAAAAATAATACACCATAAGAAAGAAATCGAGACCAAATCAAAAACAGAGAAAAGAAAGACCTACCTCATCACACCCGGATTCCATCATGACTTGAATAGATCTGGTAACGAGCTGGGTAGCGATCCCTCTGCCTCGGTACGAATCGACGACGACGAGCATGGCGATGTAGCCTCTGTAGGTGTTGCGGTGCTCCCCCCATCTTACACACCACGGTTCCCACACACTTGCCTCTGTGGAAGGCCAGAAAACACAGCTGGGGGCACAGGTACACGAAGTAGCGGTACGTGAAGATCGAGTACGGCTCGCTCAGCTCCTTGTCCACCATCCCCATAATCAGCGGCAGATGCTCTTCTCCCGAGTAGCTCACGCACTCGATCTCCGACGGTTCCATCTTTCTCGATTTCTTGATTTCTTTCTTTCTTTCTTTCTTGAATGTATATATGCGGCTGGCTGTGTCTAGACTCTAGGGGAAGGAATAGTCGTCTCTCTATCACGGGCCAAAAGCAAGCCCAATCCCTCTATTAATGCCCAGACAGGTGACGTGTGCATTTTTTGTTTTGCCACTTTTATCCCGACTCCTGCTCCTCCCTTCTTCTCTCTCTCCCCAAACCAATTCCGTTTCGCAGCGCAGCAACACTTGATTAACCAGAATCACAAGATGTTGAGGGTTGCGGCGAGGAGGCTCTCTTCTCTGACTGCTTCGCCGTGGAGGCCCAGCCAGGCCACTGCCGCCTCCGCCGTCCTGTCTCGGAATCTCATCGACTCCTCCGATGACCTCAGATCCACCTACTTCAGGCCCGACTTGTATCTTCCTTCCCGAGGTTAGGGTTTCCCCGCTTTTTATGGTTTTCCCCCAAATTTCTCGGATTAATCTCTCCATAACTAATCACGCAGCCTTCAATTAAAGATTTTGGGTTCATATTCTCACAGCTCGTAATGGTTATCTGAATTGAACATGGTATTGTGTTTGTATTATTTGTGCTTAATCATTCTAAGCTGAGTAAGAAATGGATATTGATTAGTAAGTTTACTATTTACACCCATGACCATGTTTTGATTAGATTGCTTCATTAGACATTAGTTTTATTTCGCTATTTTGGTTAAGAATGGAATGGTTGCTGAATTGATTTAGAGCATGTATCGCACAACGAAAGGTTAGAATGATTGCTGAATTCATTTAGAGCATGTATCGTACAACGAAAGGTTTCATGCTTTCATTGGAAGTCTTTTGATCAAGAACAAGAGACAAGAGTTCATAAAATCTGCAACTTTATGTCTTAAGATTCTGAGGATTTTTGGAATGGTCCACTACACTTAACAATGCGTTTTCGTTGGCTTAATATATGCCTTTCATTGTCATGTACTCTTGTTTGTTAATTATTAGCCATTTGCTTCAGGTTTCGCTTCCAATTCAGTGACCCCGTCAGGGGACAACAGCATAGTACCAGATGTTCCTCCAACTGTTGCAGCTGTCAAAAATCCATCTTCAAAGATAGTCTATGATGACTACAACCATGAGCGTTACCCTCCAGGCGACCCCAGCAAGCGGGCATTTGCCTACTTCGTCCTCACAGGTGGTAGGTTTGTCTATGCTTCTCTAATTCGTCTACTTGTCCTCAAGTTTGTACTGAGCATGTCAGCCAGTAAGGATGTTCTAGCAATGGCTTCTCTCGAGGTTGATCTCTCAAGCATTGAGCCAGGCTCAACTGTGACTGTTAAGTGGCGTGGAAAGCCAGTGTTCATAAGGCGCCGAACTGATGATGATATCAAGCTGGCAAATAGTGTAGATGTTAATGCTCTTCGCGATCCCCAACAAGATGCTGAGAGGGTTAAAGACCCAGAATGGCTTATTGTTGTTGGGGTCTGCACACATCTGGGTTGCATTCCCTTGCCAAATGCTGGTGATTTTGGGGGATGGTTTTGCCCCTGCCATGGTTCCCACTATGACATTTCTGGCAGGATTCGCAAGGGACCGGCACCATACAATTTGGAGGTACCTACATATTCCTTCTTGGAAGCAAACAAGTTATTGATTGGTTGAAAAACATCAAGGTTGTTGGACTCATTTGCGATTCAGTAAGTTTCTTCTTATTTAATCTGATAATGTCGAAGATATGTTACAGACAATGTCTTCCCTTTGGGTTGTTTAAAAATATTATGTAACTTGGATACTTAACTCCCACTGGGAGTGTTAGCTTTGGATTCTCAATAAGTTTACCTTGGCCTGTGATGTGCATGAATGGTACTAAAATTTTGCTAGTAGAGGAAGTTATTTTGGTATTCATTTGTGAAAGAAATTTCATTTATTTAATCATTTGCAACTGTGTATTTTTGTTACAAAATTGCATTTGTGTGTTCTCCCTGAATTGTTTTTATGGTTGTGGGTTGAAGCGTTTTCAGCACTTACCTAAAGGGGCTGTAGCCAAATGCATTAGAGCGTTTGTTGAATAGAAAGAAGACTCCTGAATTCAACTCACTCAATCTGGTGCTAGTTTATATAGTTGGTTAGTATACATATCAAAAATAACTTGAGGATACTTCAGAATAGATGAGCCTCATTTCGTAGTCTCTTCTCCAAGCAACACATTGATACAGATTTAGCAATTTTGGTGTTCTTTTCATCTAGGTGTTCTATTCATCTCTCGAATAGACCCTTAACATACACCATCCCTTTCTCGCTCAGTTTAAGCTCCTTCCTCATTTGCTCTACTTGCTGGTCATCCCCCTGAACGACAACCTCTGACTGTGCACCGTCATCTATGACTATCATTTTAACCTTGATCTGCTCCTTTCTTGAGGCTCGTTTCCAGTAATATGCTCCCCTGTGTTACATAAGCAATATAAATCAATCAAATTTGCAATCTAGGCAAGAACAAGAGACAAGAGTCATGAACTTGACTTACGCCAATGGACTTAAGGTGGTGATCCAAAACCAATTGTTGCCGAAATCTGGAACAGTTATTGTAAGTACAAGGGCTACACTTGCGAGGCTGATGCAGGTGCAAAAGGTAAGCAATGCCGCTTGGCCTCGACTTGGAACCATCGTACCTTCAAACCTTCATTCCGGAATTAAGACTCGGCACATAATATTAGGGAAATTTAAGTCATAATCAATTGTTGAACCAGTATCTGGGTATAGTCGATCAGAGGATAAGGTGGGTGGCTTACGTGATGGTCTCTCCTCTATCAGTGACCACAAAATTGTTGCGGGTGAAGGAGAGAATTTCACCCGCGAGTTGATTCGGTGCCTTCTTCTCTTCACCGATAAAGGTCTTCTGCACAATCTGCAATCGAATCTAGATCAGTATATAGATAAGAGTAAGAAGAAGAATGAGTGGGGGAAGAGAGTCTAGGTAGGTTACCTTGGATTTAACAGAACGTTTGATGAGGGACCAAAGGCCTGGAACAGAGATGACGAAGAGACCCAAAGAAGTGTAGTAACTGGCCAAGGAGTATCCGGCGGTGTCTGCAGCCAGCAGAAACAGCGAGGTTGATGGTGTCTGCTGATGGAATTGATTCAGAAGCACAAGAGGAGGAGAAGAAGAAGAAGCAATGAGAGACTCGGCAAGGGATGCATGAACTGCACATCTCCTCTTGGCGCTTGAGCGTCGACTCAGCCATGGTTGCGCCTGCTGCTGAGATATATCTTTAACTGCTTTGGAACGAATGAGAGATGGAACAATCGGAGTCCATGATAACACTTCGGCTGCCATTGGTAAGCAATGGAAGAAGAAAAGGGCAATACCTGACGGCCGAAGACGTCGACGATAAGGTGAAGGATAAAGTGGAGAGAGATAGTGAATATTAGGGATTGAAGAATTGAAGGGAGATAGAGACGACAGAAACCATAGAAAGAGGGTGTAGAGATGTGTGTCCAGTGCGGAACCGTTGATACCGTTAATTTCTTCACATTCGCGCGTTCGGGCGCGGCTTGGCTCTAGCCATGGCTCTCTCCTCTCATCCTGATTTTGTAGAGCAGCATTTTTTTTAAATAAAAAATAAAAACAAAGAAAATTACAAGGATAACCTCGAGGGCACCCACGCTGAGAAGAACCTAGCTAACAGCACGCCGGAAGTTTGGGGAAGGAAACAACCAATCCAAACGTGCATGCACCGTAAAGCATGAACTACGTTCGAAAAGCATGAACTACGTTCGAAAGAGTAAATTACATATTAGTTATTAATTAAATTTCAGTTTATAAATACATTTTGTATACAATATCTTATACATTTAAGGACAAAAATTAACAAATTATGACAAATTAATATATATATGCTATCTGTCACTGCATATTTTACCAAACTATCATTCACTACATATTTTACCAAACTACCCTTCATTACATACACTACCACTACTATCTGAGAGATGTGCTACTGCCTGCCGAGTAAGAATGTATTACTGCTAAGTTGGAAGGTGCTTCTGCCAACTGTCGAGTCAAAAGGTGTTATTGCCAGTTCTACTGCCAATTGCGAAATTAACTGCTATTGCTGACTGTGAAGCTAGCTGCTACTGCCAACCATGAAGTTAGCTGCTACCGCTACTGTTTAGATCACTATTGAAATGTTGCTACTGTCAGATTGCAAAGCTATGGTTGTTCCTCCATCTATTGTTTAATTTACTATTGTAGTGCTGCGACTGAGAAGGTTTATGTTGCTATTGAGAGAGAGATTGAGAAAGAAGAGAGAGACCTCATTATTTCAGCCAAATTATTCCACAACTCAGTAACAGTGATCTTAGATCCAACACAAGATTACAAAGCCAGATTAAAGCGTCGACCTCATCCACCTCCTCGATGACCAAAACCTACATAGTTCAAAACTTCACAAATCAACACCGGAATTTCGTAAAAATAAACTTAATCAACCAATCCGACAACATCGGCATATGAAGTATGTTCTATTGCCTCAAACACAAGGGAGATTAGGATACTTACAGATCTTGCCGGTTGGCAAAGTCAAGCTTGGGCTTCATCAGAATCACTGCAGCCATGCCGAAGCGATTTATGATCTATGAATTTATGGATCATGGTTGATGATTTAGGGAAAGCTAGAGAAAGAGAAAGGGAGAGCATATCAGAGGAGAGAGAGAGAGAGAGAGAGAGAGAGAGAGAGAGAGGGAGAGCAGATCGGAGGGGAGGGTGGAGAGAGAGATAAGAGAGAGAAAGCAGATCAGTGGGGTGGGTGAGGAAAAAGAGAATGGAGACTTAGTGGCATCTTTGTAAATTTATGGTGAAACCGAACATTTTCGTTATTTCGGCAGTAAAAATTCAAGTCAAGCCAACTGTTGTTGGTTATGGGATTGGGTTCATGTCATAATTTGTCTAAAAATTATTGTAAGTGAGTTTTTTGTGTTTATAAATTTGGTCATGTGTTATTATGTAATTTTCTATAAAAAAAAATTCATGAAGACATGAGTAAAAGACACTTGTCAAACCATCAGAATAGTGAAGAGATCCTTTGATTTCTTTTCTTTTCTTTTGTTATTTTGTAATGTATCCTTTCTAGACTTGATGGCAGTTTAATCTTAACAACTATAAAAAAATAAAATCACTCGAATTTGATTACACTAACTATCATATCTCTACTATTAAAAAGTGAGGTGCTCCTTTGGTGTCTTTGGTAAAGACTTTTTTTAATTACTAAAAAACTAAGGTAATAGAAAATTCTTTAAAAAAATAGAAATAAGTTATTATGGGCATAACCGTAAAACACCATTAAAATTTTAAGGAGAATAAAAAAAGGGGACATGATTTGTTCCCACTTTTGGTTGAGCAGTTATCTATGAAATAAGTTAATCAGATTCATTCCACTTTAAGTAGAGCAGTTCAAGTTAAACTTCTCATATTTTGTAAACTTACGTGTAGATACACGGGTAAAAAACTAATTTGGGTAGAATTTACGCTGGATAAATTGACTAAACACCAGTACTAGAGTCACGAATTTGAGTTTGCAATCTCAACTAAGCGGCTATATTTATTTTAACTCACATTCAACCATCGTTTAATATAAATTTAACATTCAAGAACTAATACAACTTAACTTAATGGTTTCTGTCATTGAATTGTTAATGGTTTTAAAATAAATAAAAAATGAAAAAATTTAAGGTTGGTTAAACATGATTTCATTAGAGAGTTACCGATTGTTAACACGGGTTTGATCCGTGTCAACTACTAACCACTTTCATTGACTTTGCATTCCATTTGGTATAAATGTCGAATCATATCCATAAAGCCTCATTCGTCTAGATCGAGTTTTCATATATTCAAACCCATTGCGTCTTTCTTTTGATGGGAACCCAAATGTCCAACAAAATGGGTAATTTATTTATTTTCGATGTGGAAAAAAAGAGTACAACAATTACAAACTAAAACCTCAAACACACCCTAAGCTATATGGAAGTCAAAATTAAAAGCCGGCAAAGTAGATAAAGGTAATTTAGTGGACACAATAAATGTGAGGAGTATTAGAGAATTGAGCGGGGTAACATACCTTGCTATATCCCTTCAATTATCCTAGTAAATACTCACACAACATCCAAATGATTCAATAGATATTCAGTAATATTGATAATAACAAAGATGAACTTTTTCTTGATTGAGATCACATAGTTTTCTCAATGGTTTTCTAGACCAAGAAACTAATCCGTGCTGGGAAATGTCATAACACTCATTCTCTATCTACCAAGAATAAATTGAGATTTAACTCTAATAAGCGTCACATTTTTGAACCCGGATGTCAACATCTAGGCTCTTACCAGCTCGATTACTTGTAGTGGTTAGCAAAGATGAAACTTTTATGTAAGCCAATGTGTTGTTTTTCATTGAACCACTTAAATCGTTATATATCTTTTTGATAAATGATAGCGCCATAGCGGCAAAGTGCGCTAAACCATTCTCATTATTTAGGAAAGTATTTCCTTTGTTTTTGCTTTTCAAACGTTAGAAATGAAAAACTTTCATTTCATGATGCTCACTTTATGCGAACCAAAAGAGGCAAACTAGGGATGGACGATAAAAATGCTTCCGGATTTTAGGTAGAATAAACATACCACATGGTTGGTGTTTCTACCTGTTACGTCCCGAGCCGGAAAGTGGTCGCGGGGCGGAACGAAGTAGAATTCCTGAGGGGCTTTCACTCGGTACCTACACAAATGACAGCGTCACGGGGTCGGGACTGGGGTGGCCCAGTCTTCGACTCTCCGATGCTTAAGTTAGCTTTGAGCACTTGTACGGGTAGAGGAATGAAAGTGAGAAAGAATGTATATGTGTATAAATGTATGTACCTTGAGCTTGTTTTATAAGGCTAAGCTTGTGTACCTTGAACTTGTTTCCAATGTGGGACTCTTTGCCCTCCTTTGGAGTGTCTCCCCTTTTGGGGGTGTTTTGCCGCTAGAGTGACTTTGGCAAACGGTTTGTTACCGGCCCTTCCTTCTTTGGATGTCTATGAAGGGCCCACTAGGGCTATCTCGACCGAGTAATTGTACCGTATTCTCGACTTAGCCAAGTATTTTGGCTATGTACTAACAAGTCCCCAAGTCCCCAGTCCGAGAGAGTTCTTGGGTGGGGAGTTATTCTAGAGATGCCGAGGATAGGTTTTACCCGGGTGCAGGAGACATGGTGCCGAGTCCCCAAGTCCCCACGCGAGAGTCGCGAGGTGACGGGGGTGATGTTCCAGAAACCTGTTGGCAAGAAGAAAATTTTAATGTTGCTCTAGCGAGTCAGTCCGCGCTTGGTTGGGGACTGTCGCGAGGTGGCCAGTCAGTCCGCGCTTGTTTGGGGACTGTGGCGAGGTGGCCAGTCAGTCCGCGCTTGATTGAGGACTGTCGCGAGGTGGCCAGTCAGTCCGCGCTTGATTGGGGACTATGGCTATGTGGTGAGTCAGTCCGCGCTTGGTTGGGGACTGTTGCGAGGTGGCCAGTCAGTCCGCGCTTGATTGGGGACTGTGGCTATGTGGCGAGGCAGTCCGCGCTTGATTGGGGACTGTCGCGAGGTGGCCAGTCAGTCCGCGCTTGATTGAGGACTGTGGCTATGTGGCGAGTCAGTCCGCGCTTGGTTGGGGATTGTCGCGAGGTGGCCAGTCAGTCCGCGCTTGATTAGGGACTGTGACTATGTGGCGAGGCAGTCTGCGCTTGATTGGGGACTGTCGCGAAGTGGCCAGTCAGTCCGCTCTTGATTGGGGACTATGGCTAGGTGGCGAATCAGTCCGCGCTTGGTTGGGGACTGTCGCTATGTGGCGTTGCGGCCGCTGCGTGGCGAGTCAGTCCGCGCTTGATTGGGGACTGTCGCGAGGTGGCCAGTCAGTCCGCGCTTGATTGGGGACTGTGACTATGTGGCGAGTCAGTCTGCGCTTGATTGGGGACTATCGCGAGGTGGCCAGTCAGTCCACGCTTGATTGGGGACTGTGGCTATGTGGCGAGTCAGTCCGCGTTTGGTTGGGGACTGTCGCGAGGTGGCCAGTCAGTCCGCGCTTGTTTGGGGACTATGGCTATGTGGCGAGTCAGTCTGCGCTTGGTTGGGGACTGTCGCGAGGTGGCCAGTCAGTCCGCGCTTGATTGGGGACTGTGGCTATGTGGCGAGTCAGTCCGCGCTTGGTTGGGGACTGTCGCGAGGTTGCTAGTCAGTCCGCGCTTGATTAGGGACTGTGGCTATGTGGCGAGTCAGTCCGCGCTTGGTTGGGGACTGTCGCGAGGTGGCCAGTCAGTTCGCGCTTGATTGGGGACTGTGGCTATGCGGCGAGTCAGTCCGCGCTTGGTTGGGGACTGTCGCGAGGTGGCGTTGCGGCCGCTGCGTGGCGAGTCAGTCTGCGCTTGATTGGGGAGACTCGCCATTGAGCGTTGCGGGCCGTTGCCTTGGCGAGTCAATGTATGTATGGGGTTGAGAATAGCTGGAGGGGGGAGTTCGTGTTTTGCAAACTGAAAATTGGGCGAGCTGCAATTTGTGCTTTAGAGTTTCGGTGGTTTGACAAACCTCAGATTGGGGAGTCCCACTTCACCCTCGATCGAGTGGGCGCGAGCGCTTGGCTGTTTGCAACCAGCTTCATTGCCACTACGCGGATCCACTGTTTCACGGTATGAATTGGTGGCGTTCTTTGTCTTTGGATTTGTATGTGGTGGTGGGATTGTTCACATGTTTGTGGTGTTGGTAGGAATTCTAGGGTAAGAGTTTTACTGTCGGGTTGGCTAGGAATAAGGGGTCTTCCTGTCTCGTCCCGAGGTCCCGAGCCGGGAAGGGGTGGCGGGACAGGTCACGCTAAGGGCGTGTGTAGCTAGAGGATGCATGTTTGAATGCTGGCTGTTTACACATGGTGTGTGTGTAGCTTGTGATTGATAGAGAGATGTACATCAATGTTTGGTTTGTAATCATGTGAAGCAAGTGTATGTGGTTTGCACATGGTTTACAAGTATGTGTTTAACATGTACATGAGAATATACTATGATGCATGTGGTCATGCTATTTGTATGATAATAACTTAATTGAATAATGTGAAATAAGACTTAACTGGAGCCGTGTAGAGCCGCTACGCGGTGCGCGGGGACTCTGGCAAGACCAGTGGAGTCCGCGAGGAATGGCGAGACAAGAGGAGTTCGCAGAGTCTGGCGTGGCGAGCGGTGTCCGCGGTGAGAAATGGATGGTCCCGGGAGGGAGGAAGAGAGGAAGGCGGATGTGTGATGCGGGTCACTTGTGTTGGCACGTTCCGAGAGCATGGTAAGCAAGGGAGGGGGGCCTCGGGAACTCGGGGGCCATGTGGGAAGGGCTCCCGAAGCTCTGGGCGGAGCCGCTTGTTTCTTGTCACGGGTTCCTTGGTCGAGACTATATCTTGGGTCGGGACCAGACGCCATGTCGGGAAGGGGTTTTTTTTTTTTTTTTGCATCCTTCTGTCGGGATAGAGGAGTCCCGGGAGGTTGGGATAGAGAGCTGTGTGGGGGTGTCCGCCAGGGGAACTACTAGGGATGTCCCCACGCGAGGTTTAAGAACTCTGGCGAGACCAGGGAATGCCGCGAGGAGCGGGCGAGGCGAGACCGGGGGAGTCCGCGAGGGCTGGCGAGGTCAGCGGAGTCCACGAGGACTGGCGAGGTCAGTAGAGTCTGCGAGGAATGGCGAGGACAACGGAGTCCACGAGGACTGGCGAGGTCAGCAGAGTCCGCGCGGACTGGCTTGACCAGCGGAGTCCACTAGGGGGTCCGCGACAATGTGAGTCCGCGAAGGGATGGTGGGACCTGCGGAGTCCGCGAATGGATGGCGGGACCTGCGGAGTCCGCGAATGTTTCGGGAGAGCAGCACCGGGATATGGGTGGCTCTCCTTCTAGCGCCAATTGTTTCTACCTGTTACATCCCGAGTCGGGAAGTGGTCGCGGGGCGGAACGAAGTAGAATTCCTGAGGGGCTTTCACTCGGTACCTGCACAAATGACAGCGTCACGGGGTCGGGACTGGGGTGGCCCAGTCTTCAACTCTCCGATGCTTAAGTTAGCTTTAAGCACTTGTACGGGTAGAGGAATGAAAGTGGGAGAGAATGTATGTGTGTATAAATGTATGTAGCTTGAGCTTGTTTTGTAAGGCTAAGCTTGTGTACCTTGAGCTTGTTTCCAATATGGGACTCTTTGCCCTCCTTTGGAGTGTCTCCCCTTTTGGGGGTGTTTTGCCGCTAGAGTGACTTTGGCAAACGGTTTGTTACCGGCCCTTCCTTCTTTGGATGTCTATGAAGGGCCCACCAGGGTTATCTCGACCGGATAATTGTATCGTATTCTCGGCTTAGCCAAGTATTTTGGCTATGTACTAACAGTTGGTATGGCAGGTTAATCATAAATATTGTCCTATTTGCCACAGCTCCACTCATGTAGAGGGGGATGAAATGATGATCAATATTTCATTTTAAAACATGAGTATAATATACATGGTGATGGGTATAAATGTATAATATACATTCTCAATTTATAGGCAAATTTTCTTCAAATTTTTTGCCCCACCACCTCTTTGCAAACACATGTAATAGCACCTTTATTGTTTGAATACAATAAAGAAATATGATTAACTCGGCATGCGAGCCACGTGACATGTTTGACCTATCTTATAATTATGAGATTTACTCTGTGAGAGCTTATGAGTCCCGTTGAAGGCAGTGGCAGAGCCAAAATTTGAACCTTAGGGGGGGTCCAAACATTATAGCATAAGTGTATCATTTTTAAATTTGCAAAATTTTATTATGAGTGCTGTTTACGCCCAAATTAATATTTTACCGGACAATAATTGCCTATGTAAATATTAATTAAGTTCTTGGTCTATGTCAGCCGGCGAGCCCAAGTTCCTTTTTTACAAATAATGGCCCGCCAGCAAGACCATGCGAGGTGATTTGCAAAGTCCGCGCGCGGAATGACTTCGCGCGGACTAACGGATCTCGCGCACTTTCAGACAAAAACAGAGCTCGCGCGGAGTAAGATCTCGCGCGATTTCGGACAAAAACACAGTTCGCGTGAAATGACTTCGCGCGGAGTGGCGATCTCGCGCGCTTCGCGCGGAACACTCAGTTCGCACGGAAAGCTTAGCGCGGAATGACATTGGCGTTAGGCGAGGCAGAATGCATATAGGCACGCTGGCGAACTGATTCGCTAGTTCGCGAGGTAGTCATACGCGGAGTCCGTGCGAATGCTTGTAATCGTTTTGGACTTTTTACAGTCTTTGACACGCTTTGGGCCAATCCTTGTGGCCCTTATCAATTAAAAGGCCTTTTGTTGGCCCGCGAGCTGCAATATCCCGCGAGGTGGAAGTGAGCTACAGAGTCCGCGATTCGCGCGAGTTATTTGTCTTTTACATGGACTGTGATTCCCCGCGGAATAAGGATTACTTTTAAGGCCGTTTCGCATGGGAGGTAGACCTTATCCTATGCGGATTGTGCGAATTGGATACGTGTCACACAAGGACTGGTCTGCATGGGAGGAATAGTGTCTTCATGCTTCACGTTGTAGAATCCAACAGGGATTCTGATTGTCTTTCGCGGCAAGGATTCCTCCCCTATATAAAGAAGCTCGACAGCTCTCTCTACACACAATCAATCAATCAAACAAATACAAACACAAACCAACAGCAGCCAGTTACCCTTCGAAGCCTCTTCGAAACCCTGATTCTAAGCGCCCCGCCGCCTAAGAATTCTTCAGAGCTCTCTGGACTCTACCTCGTTTCCTTGGAAACATCCCTATAGTTGCTCTGCTCACGCCGCCGTGAGTATCGACCGCTTGTGCTCGTAAATTCCTCATCTGAGGTGGCACCTAGAACTCATATCGCCTGATTCAAGAAGTCAAGCACGCAATCAACCTCTTCCTCGTCTGTGAGGTGGCACGCCCGCAACACTCCCCCTTTCTCTTTGTTCGCTAATCACCTCCGCTCCATAAGCTGAGGATCGTGGCCAAAACAAGTGCAGCTATTGAGACCTCCAAATTTGCTCAATATATCTCTCATTCTATCTACACCTCATTTTTATTTTTCAATATAAGTATTTTCTCATTAGACCTCATTTCAAATTCCTAACATAACCTTAGTTATTTATAGACATATATTTCAATTATTTACTTACTTTACCTCTTATTCACTCAATAGACCTCATCACTTTTTTTTTTACCTTTTTTTTTTTAACATCCATTATCCATACCTTCATTTTTTAATTTTTTTTCATGCAAGAAAATATTTTATCAAGAACTATTATATATATCTTTTTAACTTTTGTTTTTCTCTTTTGTACGTGTTACTTTTTCTCTGTTTTTTTAATTTTGAATAATTTGATCTTTATTTTATACCTCATAATAAATTATTTTAATAGATATATATTTTCTATAATCAATATATATATATACACCTCATAATATATATTTTTTGCAAAAATATTTATGCACCTTGCAAGTATATGCGTTTAATATTTATAATAGTACAAAATTTTATATCACATGATCGATATTTGATCATTGTTTTAGCTCTTATGAATTGTTTCTACCTGTTTCGTCCCGAGCCGGGAAGTGGTCGCGGGGCGGAACGAAGTAGAATTCTTGGGGTCTTTCACTCGGTACCTGCATATATGACAACGTCACGGGGTCAGGACTGGGGTGGCCCAGTCTTCGACTCTCCGATGCTTAAGTTAGCTTTGAGCACTTGTACGGGTAGAGGAATGAAAGAGGGAGAGAATATATGTGAGTATGTATAGGTGTGTGTACCTTTTATGATAGGTTGAGCTTGTTTTATAGGCCAAGTATGGGTACCTTTGCCTTAGTCTCTAATGTGGGACTTCTTGCCATCCTTTGGAGTGTCTCCCATTTTGGGGGTGTTTTGCCGCTAGAGTGACTTTGGCAAGCGGTTTGTTACCGGCTCTTCATTCTTTGGATACATGTGAAGGGCTCACCAGGGCTATCTCGACCGGGTAATTGTACCTTATTCTCGGCTTAGCCAAGTATTTTGGCTATGTGGCGAGTCAGTCCGCGCTTGATTGGGGACTGTCGCGAGGTGGCAAGTCAGTCCGCGCTTGATTGGGGACTGTTGCTATGTGGCGAGTCAGTCCGCGCTTGGTTAGGGACTGTCGCGAGGTGGCAAGTCAGTCCGCGCTTGATTGGGGACTGTTGCTATGTGGCGATTCAGTCCGCGCTTGGTTAGGGACTGTCGCGAGGTGACAAGTCAGTCCGCGCTTGGTTGGGGACTGTCGCGAGGTGACAAGTCAGTCTGCGCTTGATTGGAGACTGTTGCTATGTGTCGAGTCAGTCCGCGCTTGATTGGGGACTGTCGCGAGGTGGCAAGTCAGTCCGCGCTTGATTGGGGACTGTCGCGATGTGGCAAGTCAGTTCGCGCTTGGTTGGGGACTGTGGCTATGTGGCGAGTCAGTCCGCGCTTGGTTGGGGACTGTCGCGAGGTGACCAGTCAGTCCGCGCTTGATTGGGGACTGTGGCTATGTGGCGAGTCAGTCCGCGCTTGGTTGGGGACTGTCGCGAGGTGGCCAGTCAGTCCGCGCTTGATTAGGGACTGTGGCTATGTGGAGTGTTAGTCCGCGCTTGGTTGGGGACTGTCGCGAGGTGGCCAGTCCGTCCGCGCTTGGTTGGGGACTGTGGCTATATGGCGAGTCAGTCCGCGCTTGGTTTGGGACTGTCGCGAGGTGGCGAGTCAGTCCGCGCTTGGTTGGGGACTGTGGCTATATGGCGAGTCAGTCCGCGCTTGGTTGGGGACTGTCGCGAGGTGGCCAGTCAGTCCGCGCTTAATTGGGGACTGTGGCTATGTGGCGAGTCAGTCCGCGCTTGATTAGGGACTGTCGCGAGGTGGCCAGTCAGTCCGTGCTTGGTTGGGGACTGTGGCTATGTGGCGAGTCAGTCCGCGCTTGATTGGGGAGACTCGCCATTGAGCGTTGCGGGCCGTTGCATGATCTCTGAGGGGGGATCATCCAGATGTAGGGGCTTCCTCCCATAACCTGTCATTCAAGGAGAGAAAAGCGTCAGAGGGTCTAGGGTTTTAGTGGTTCTACAAACCTCAGATTTGGGAAGCGTCCCACTTCACCCTCGATCGAGTGGGCGCGAGCGCTTGGCTGTTTGCAACCAGCTTCATTGCCACTACGCGGATCCACTATTTCACGGTATGAATTGGTGGCGTTCTTTATCGGGGGTGAATGAGACGGTTCACATGTTTGTGATGTTGGTAGGAAGCCTAGAGTAAGAGTTTTGTTGTCGGGCTGGCTAGGGTTAAGGGGTGGCGGGACGGGTCGTGCGAGTTGGCCAGAGGAACCGTGTTAGCCGCGTGGCGGGCCGCTTTAGGGCGAATAGGTTTGTGGCGTTGTCTTGTGGGAATGAAGTGTAGCATGTTTACATGACAAAGCACTTCATGACATTTAGAGTGAGCCGCTAGTGGGCGAAGTGTACATTGTTGGTGCCGCTACTGGGCTAAAATACATAAACAATATAATTAACTGGGATAAAGATGGAGGTGACGAGCGTTCCAGGGGAGTCTGCGAGGTCAGCGGAGTCCTCGAGGACTGGAGAAGTCAGCGGAGTCCACAAGGACTGGCTTGACCAGCGGAGTCCGGGAATGGATGGCGGGACCTGCGGAGTCCGTGAATGGATGGCGGGACCAGCGGAGTCCGCGGATGGATGGCAGGACCTGCTGAGTCCGCGGATGGATGGCGGGACCTGGGAAGTCCGCGAATGGATGGCGGGACCTGGGGAGTCCGCGAATGGATGGCGGGACCTGCGGAGTCCGCGAATGTTTTGGGAGAGCAGCACCGGGACATGGGCGGGCGTCCCCGGGAGAGAAATATCAAGTGGGCGCCAAAAGCGAAAGCGAAGGCATGTCCCGGGAAGGAGGGTGCCGAGATTGGGGTCGCGAGACTAAGTGCGCGTTCCTGCTTCGGCTGAAGGAAGCTGGGTGTCCAGATCAGTTTCTGGGCGCTGCTCTCCGGCGCGTGGGCCTTGGCCAGAGGTTGGGGTGGCCACGCTGGATTCATTGGAAGACTGTGTGCCTGATGGCTGTGAAGGTGAGCTACCTTGCTGCGGCACGCCCAAGTGAAGGAGAGAGAGAAAGTCAGATCTACTTTCTCTCTCGGGATTTCTGGGCAGATGATGGCCATGGCCATGGTGAGCGACGTGAGGGTCTCCACTTGAGGACGCCTTCCTTCTAGCGCCAATTGTTTCTACCTGTTTCGTCCCGAGCTGGGAAGTGGTCGCGGGGTGGAACGAAGTAGAATTCTTGGGGTCTTTCACTCGGTACCTGCACATATGACAACGTCACGGGGTCGGGATTGGGGTGGCCCAGTCTTCGACTCTCTGATGCTTAAGTTAGCTTTGAGCACTTGTACGGGTAGAGGAATGAAAGAGGGAGAGAATATATGTGAGTATGTATAGGTGTGTGTACCTTTTATGATAGGTTGAGCTTGTTTTATAGGCCAAGTATGGGTACATTTGCCTTAGTCTCTAATGTGGGACTTCTTGCCATCCTTTGGAGTGTCTCCCATTTTGGGGGTGTTTTGCCGCTAGAGTGACTTTGGCAAACGGTTTGTTACCGGCCCTTCATTCTTTGGATACATGTGAAGGGCTCACCAGGGCTATCTCGACCTGGTAATTGTACCTTATTCTCGGCTTAGCCAAGTATTTTGGCTATGTACTAACATGAATTATATATATATATGCTTTAATAAAAAGAAATTAGAAAACGAAAATATATAAGGAAAATAATGAAGAATGTAATTAATTAATATTGAATTGGAGAGTTTAAAGAGAATAAATATAATATTTCCTTATGTATAATTATTGTCCTTAATAGTCATTGTGTATGAGGATATATATGTAATTTAATAATTCAAAATAAAGTGAGGTATAGTGAGGAAATTTGGAGGTCTCAATAACTGTACTCTTTTATTATATACATCTCAGAAACTCGTGCAACATTGAAAGTGTACGAATGAAGAAAGTAGTAATTTGCGTATCACTTATTACTTTATATTTTTTGTTTTGGTAAATTCATTAATTTTCTTATCTACTAATTAAAAGAAATCAATTATCTTAACAATATCGATTGGTAAGACATAAAGACTAATCAATTCTATAGATACATTTCTTAATATAATTGATTTGTCATTCAAGATTAATCGATAGGTAGAAAATTTAGTGGGAGGGTTTAATGATAGAAATAAACAGATTTTTAATGATAATTAGCTAATTAAGCGCCTAAACATCAAACATTTCAAAATCCAAAGGGGTTCAGACCCCTTTTGGCCTGATCACAGCTACACCCTGACTGAAGATGAGAAAATGATAAAGTTACTTGAGAATGTCTATATTAAAATCTCACTCAGTATTAGTATTTGAATTCCAAATTTGTTAATGATTTTGAAAGTTTGTCATTAATTACGTATTTAACGAGTTCCGTTTACAATATCAGGAAGGGGATTTGAACTTAAGAGACCAAATAAGAAAGTTTCTGAAAATAAATAAAAAGAAAATGAATTAGTAGAGAGCATGGTGCGAATTTGGTTTTGGCTAATCGGAGGAGGGAGCGGGATATGAAGAGGCAAGGAGGCGGGAATAGCACAAAAGCAAGGGCCCATTTTCCATCACAAAACCACAATTACATCACACACGCTCTCTCTCTCTCCTCTCTCCTCTCTCCGCTCAAAATCCATCCCCCACTTTCTTTTTAATATCTAACCTCCTCCTTCTTGTCTCTCTCTCTCTCTCTCTCTCTCTCTCTCTCGCTGCTTGTAAAGTGTAAACCCTAAAATTTCAGACTCCTCTTCGCTTCCGGCGGTGGAAAATGGTAGTCCAATCGGCGGAGGGGATGGCTTCCGTTGAGAGCTCCATAGACGTTGAAGAAGCCGCCGCCGCCGCAAGCCCACATTCCGACGAGAAGAAGAGGAGACTCAGCTCTCGCATCCAGGTCAAACAGAATCCCCAAAAGGCGCTTCTCGTCCTCCAAAGAGTGGAATTGCTCGACGAGCACGAACACGGCCCCCGGAAGAAACCAAATGTCGCCGACTCCGAGGATCTCCCGAAGGCTTGTGACTCGGTTGACAAGAGTGACCATGTTAGGGTCAAAGAGACTCTCAGATTGTTCAACAAGCACTATCTCTATTTCGTACAGGTTTGCTTTTCCTCCCTATTTTGTTACCCAATTTTGTCAAGTGCTCATGTTTAGTGATGTTCAATTTCAATTTCAATTTCAGGAAGAAGAGAAGAGGGCGCTGAAAGCTAAAGCTCTGAAGAAAGCTTCCAAAGCTGCAAAGAAGAAAAAAGGTGCAAATAACTCCAAGGTTAGTCCGCTCTCTCTCTCTCTCTCTTGTGTGTTGAGATTCATTAGTTTAATAGAGCATCTCTCACTATAAAATGCACTCATTTTCTGCAGAAGGGGTCTCCAGAGCCAAAGGTTGCTAAACGACCTGATTTGAAGGCATTAACCAAGGCAAGTGTTCGTCATCACTGTTTCCTCGATAAGCTTCTCATGCCTCATTGTTTATGTAAACATTTGTCAATAAGGCGATAATCTATTCTCTTAGGCAATGTATGGTTGATGATTTGCTGACTGCTGCATTCATGATTGTTGTATTGTATTGATAGCTAATGTTACTGTTCAGTTGGATAGGAATAAGGAGTAGTTGTAGTTTAGCCTCTCTCTAAAGTATCATTCTAGTTGTAACTTTCTTAGTGCTTTGATTTCAGTGTAACATGTGCTTTTAAGATAACCTGGTGTTCAATCTTTGTGATGTTCATCTATCCTTGTACCTTTTAGATATTTGTTTCCTCAATCTTATAAAGCTAATGACGTAATGTATATATTATGGTTTTGATATTTATGTTTACAATAGTCTGATGTACTCTGCACTTAATGATTCTGGCAGATGCACGACGGAAAAGAAATTTTGTTTCCGTCTAAAAGATTTGGAAGCATTCCAGGTTTGTGGCTCTCACTTGGTTTAATTTTTCCAAAATTCCCTGTGCTTACATTGACTGAAGGACAGTCTGGTGCCATTTTGATATATTTATGAGATTGTTAAAGTACATAGTTATGCACACTTCATATCATTTCTGAAAGCTTTTTATCTATGAGTGCTGAAGTTGCTCTGGATTACAGGTATTGATGTTGGGCATCAGTTCTATTCTCGGGCAGAAATGGTTGCTGTTGGTTTCCACAACCACTGGCTGAACGGGATTGATTATATGGGCCAGTCCTACAGTAAAGGGGTAATGCATATATCTTCCTCTTTCAACCAGAATGCTTAAGCATAAATAGTTATCCGAAGCATATTGATATCTATTTCATAAGGCAACTTCTGATTTTCTTCTGTATTGAACTTGCAGAAGTACAGCAACTATACAATGCCACTTGCAGTTGCTATTGTTATATCAGGCATGTATGAAGATGATCTGGACAATGCTGAGGAAGTTGTTTATACTGGTCAAGGTGGACATAATTTGACAGGTGATAAGCGTCAATGTCGAGATCAAGTCCTACAGCGTGGTAATTTGGCACTGAAGGTGTGTATTTGAGATTCGAGATTCTTCTAGTTTGTTTGCGATTCTTTTGTCCTCTTATCTCACTGGAATGGTAGTTTTTGATTCATTCACATGTCTTATTTGATTTTGCTGTGCAACAACGAAGTTTGCCACATCAGATAGTCATAGCCGTAACTCTCTAAACATATATCCTCCATTTGTATGTATATATGATAGAACCAGCTCCTCATCTATACTTTTTGTTTTTATGGGGCTTGATCATGCTTGTTTTCCGATGCTGCAGAAATGGGGGCATGTGTATGCATGATGAAGCAGCTACACATTATGTTGACATGGTTGATCAGACCACTCTGGGGCACCGCTTTATTAAAAGGGAATTCAATGTCACTCCAAGAATTGGATGGCAAATTGATCCTTTTGGACATTCGGCTGTCCAGGCCTACTTGTTGGGAGCTGAAGTAAGCATGTCTCTCTTTGGCTTTATTACCTCACAACACAACAGTTTTGTTTTGTTTTTTTTTTCTGACACTAGAGTGACTAGACTGCTGTTGATGAACCCAATGGTGGAGGTCTTGCCAAAAAGACTTATTTATGTACTCTTGATAACATTTGGGTGCCGCTGCAGGTTGGATTCGACTCACTTTTCTTTGGTCGAATAGATTACCAGGACAGGGAAAAACGCAAAAATGAGAAGAGTCTTGAGTTTGTTTGGCGGGGTTCTAAGAGTCTCGGTTCATCTGCCGAGGTGAATAACCACTATGGTTGCTTTTTCATTTTACACTGCACTTTTATATCTTGGACTATTTGTGTATATCCTCACAGATACGGTTCCATTCAGTAACTGTTAGTTGTATTAGTTTGTTTTCAATTGTTGGCTTCAGAGGAAGATTTGTTTGCTTGAGTAATTATGCTTTTCTTCTTCATTGCTGCAGATATTTTCTGGTGCTTTCCCTGAGAATTATGAACCTCCTTCTGGTTTCTATTTTGAAGTTAATGATGCTTCCCCAATAGTCCAGGCATGATCTAGTTGTTCAAATCTTTAACTTTCTTAATTATTTACTTATTTGCATTGCTGAAATTTAAATTTCTGTACTGTACTGTTGAAGGATGACATCACTTTGTTTGATTACAATGTTCAAGAACGAGTTAATGACTTCATTGCTGCTGCAGTAAAACAGGTATATTTACCAAGTTCCACAACCTGTGTGTGAGTTTCTATTTGTATATGTTTGAATATATGGACGCCCAAATGCTTTTCTGTTCTCTTTAGTATCTGACAGCAGTTATTTATTCTCAGGCTAACATAACTCGAACAAATCATATTATGTGGACCATGGGAACAGATTTCAAGTATCAGTATGCACACACATGGTTCCGACAAATGGACAAGCTCATTCATTATGTCAACAAGGTGACAATTGCTTAATACTTTCATGATTGTGATCTCGGTTTATGAAACTATATTACAGTAATGTGTAACACCCTTCATGCCTCTAGGAGAAATCCATTTTGACATGTCTTTGGTTGACTTAGAAATAATGTAATTGATAGATATGGTTATGTAATCAAAGGGAAAACAGATCAACTACATTTTACAGTTTTGTAGTCTGTATTAAGAGCTAAATGCTTTATGGCAACAAAAGTGTTACTGGATAGTGGATATATTATTTTAGTCTGTGGGCATGTTTCTCCACCTCCAGAATCTTCTTAGTTGTTCTCTACTTGTGGGTTTCTTTTAAAGTGAACTGATTAAATATTGAATACCGGACTATTACTCTCTTTGATTATTATGCTGTTATGTTGAACTTTAATTGGTTATGGTTGGGTACTTTTAGGATGGACGTGTTAATGCTCTGTACTCTACTCCCTCCATATACACCGATGCAAAATATGCTTCAAATGAATCTTGGCCAATCAAGACTGATGACTTCTTTCCGTAAGTCTACGTCTACACTGTTTTTAATGTTTTGTTCTTTTTTATATTTTATTTTGGTGGTTATAGAAACTGAAGCATGCCCTATTCCAGTTATGCAGATCGTATTAATGCTTACTGGACAGGATACTTCACAAGCAGACCAGCCTTGAAACACTATGTTCGAACACTGAGTGGCTATTATTTGGTATCTTCGCACAGCTTTTCTGTCTGTCTGATAAAATTACTGTTCACTGTTTTTGGCCAATTCCTGTTCACAGTGTAATGACATTTTTCGACTGACGTATCTTTGTGGTCTCTTGGATAATAAGGCTGCTAGGCAACTAGAATTTTTCAAAGGAAGGAGCAATTCAGGGCCTAATACAGACTCATTGGCAGATGCCTTGGCAATTGCTCAACATCATGATGCTGTCACTGGTACAGAAAAGCAGCATGTTGCCAATGATTACGCAAAAAGATTGGCAATAGGATACATGGAGGTTTGAGTTAGCTTTAATTTCAGTGCTCTCCTCAATGATGACCATTTGAGTGTTTATTCATTTGTTCATCCTCTTTGTGCAGTCTGAGGAACTAGTTGCAACTTCACTTGCTCACTTGGTTGAGTCTGCATCTGGAAATCCAACAACAAAGTTTCAACAGGCAAAGAATCTTGAGCCCTTAAGCTTGTGTGCTGTTTTTTATTATTATTATTATTATTTTTTTTTTTTGAGTCCATGCCTCATAATAATAGCTGAGTTTTGTTGGAATCTACACACATTTGACCTGAATCTCATCCTCTTTCTTCCTTTTCTTTTCATGAATATTCCAGTGTGTACTTCTGAATATAAGCTATTGTCCTGCATCAGAAGTAACTTTGTCTCAGGGGAAGAAATTGGTAAGGAAGTTAAAAGTCTTTAGCGCCACACTCTTACATGTATTAGCTGTGACTTTATAGTCCACCTGTAAATCGTTTCAACTGGTTGTGCTTTCTCATCTATAGATTGTCGTGGTGTACAATTCTCTTGGATGGAAGAGGGATGACACAGTCCGAATTCCTGTAAGTACTTCCTTTCTGGTTCCAGACTTAGTGCATTATATAACGTGATAGTGCTTTTTCCCATTACAAGCAACAAGCAAGACAAAGGAAGTCTGTCAAAGAATTACCTATTACGTTAGCCATGGTGGGTCAAGATTTTGCAAAAGCAAAGTTGAGAATCTCTAAGGAAATAATCTCTGTTAACAGTATATCTCTTTTTACTCCTCTTTCAAAATTCAAAATGTTTTATATATTATATTTTCTATTTTCTCTCTGCTGGAGTGAAGCAAGTGGCATATATGAGAATGAGATGAATTACCTTTCATAGTGAAGAGTTAAGTCTTACTATATATACAGTTTGATATTGTTTTTAAATAAGATTAAATTGGCTGTAGGTTGTCAATGAAGCTATCATTGTTCATGATTCTGAGGGAAAAGAAGTCAAGTCACAGCTTCTTCCTCTAGATGATGTCCATCTGGGCTTAAGGAACCACTATGTTAAGGCATACTTGGGTCAATTTCCAAATAAGACACCAAAGTATTGGCTTGTGTTTACAGTATCCGTACTACCACTTGGATTCAGCACATACACTATCTCGGGTGCCGAAGGGGCAGGTCCTGTCTTATAATTGCTTATGAGTGAACTTTGTTAAGTTGGCACACCTGGGGTCTATTTTTTAGGCTTGCAATATGATCTCGGCGTGTTGATTGTTTTCTTTTGGTTACAGGTGCTAGCATGACCAGATCATCTGTATACACCATTCAAAGCAAGGAAAAGTCAACTATTGAAGTTGGTCAAGGAAATGTGAAACTCACTTTTTCCACAGGTCAAGGAAAAATGATTAATTATGTCAATAGCAGAAGCTTGGTATGTGCTCCACCTCAAAGCATCTCGGTTATTATCCTATCTGATGCTTAAATTTAGTTCTCCATCACTATTACCTCCTGACATCTCTGTTTCATTACTTTTAAAGGTGGAAGAATCGGTTCAGCAGTCTTACAGCTTTTATAATGGGTATAATGGCAGTTATGATAAAGCTCCTCTGATTCCTCAGGTATATGCATACTGAATAGAAGTTTGTTCCCATTGCATTTTCTTATCTTCTCTTGGTTTTTCTTTTTAATTTGAGTACTTGAAAGCTGGTAATTAGATAATCCTTGCTATTTACGATTTGCCTTTTGTGTTTGTTTTTTGGTAGAATGCTGGGGCATATATCTTCCGGCCTAATGGTACATCTTTCGTAACACCTGAAGAAAAGGTATCTACTATCTACTAATACCTTCTGAAGTATAGTTTCAAACAGGGATGAGTATCACCATTGTTAATTCACAACTATTGCTTGATATTTCAGGTTCCTTTGACTGTTATGCAAGGACCTGTAATAGATGAAGTACATCAACAGATTAATTCATGGATACATCAGGTGCCTGGCATGTCAAGTATTTGCTATATCTATATATTTTCTCTTTCTTCTGTTACAGTATGCGACAATGACTATCTGTGGAATTTTGACAATAATTGTCACAACGTATATGAACGGATGAAACTGCTTCCATGCTTGAACATTGTATTTTATTTAATCATTTCTGGTTTGCATGACCTCTGCGAATCGAAATATGTGTTAAATCCATAAATCTCCTTTCTTGTCCAGATTGTTTTACTGATTGTATCACTTTTACAATCTGGACAGATCAATAAACCTTGGACATTTTGGATCTGATCATCCATTAAATCTATCTTATATTCTTGTTCAAGAGATACATTTCGGAGTTGAAGCTCTTGTATACTTGATTTTGACTTCAGTTAGGGGTGTTTGTTTGACACTAGTGTTTCATTGGATATGCAGATCACCAGGCTTTACAAGGAGAAGGAGCATGTTGAAGTTGAATTTATTGTAAGCGATACCAGATAGACAAATAACAATTTAAAGACGATTTCAAACTTCAAATCAAATTCAAAGTTCATTCTGGGTCTTGTTGATTGATACTGTCCTCAATATCAGGTTGGGCCTATACCTATTAATGACGGAATTGGAAAAGAAGTTGTAACTCAACTGAACACTACCATGGCTACCAACAAAACATTCTATACTGATTCTAATGGGCGTGATTTTATCAAAAGGGTACACTAATCATCTGCTCTTGCAATACTGAATCTAGTTGGTTTAAATTCTAATGTGCATGTCCTTTTTAGACTTGCTACTAAGTGAAATATCTTCCTGTTCTTAGGTATATGTTTCAGAGTTGATGGAAATTGTTGTCCTTTCTAGTAGCTGTGCCCCATGTTTGATTATTGTTGGCATTGATCCATCTCTCTTGTAGATTCGGGACTACAGAACAGATTGGGACTTCAAAGTGAACCAACCTGTTGCTGGAAATTATTATCCTGTATGTTTGTTTCTGTGTCTTCCTCACAGTATAGTAGATTTTGTGTTTCATTTATTTTTTATTTGTATTAATATGTATGCTGTGTTGTTTCTTTTCCTGGTTTAGTTATAATATCTCAGTGTAGTGGTGCACTCTTGCCTATAACTTCCTACTTTCTGTGGTTTATCCTGGTTGATATTTGAGTTGTCCTTGATAACTATTGTTTTTGCAAGCAAATACAGCTTTCTACATTATTATGTTTGCATTCTTCATATCTCCCTCTTGTGGATCTTTTCCTTATATTTATCCTTCTCATCTTTCCTCTGCTATTTTTTTTCTAGATTAATCTTGGGATTTACATGCAAGATGATAGGAAAGAGTTTTCAGTTTTGGTGGATCGATCGCTAGGAGGATCCAGTATATTGGATGGTCAGATAGAGCTGATGCTTCACAGGTATGTTATCGTCTCTCTAAAATGTTTGATCCCATCACTATGCATACAATCCCAAAATTATCCTTCAGATGATGCTCTATCATACTTCTGTGAGTCTGTACTTTCTTCCCCCTTTGAATGAAGATGTTTCCTGTAATACATTTATTCTACTTGTTTAAGCAACTGTTGATTTTATTCATCACATGCTGATATATATTCTAATTTATAGTTGCAAATTATGTAATGATTGTGTGTGTTCCTTGACTCTTATCTATCAATATAGAAATGATTAGAAGGCTTTCTGAGGTGTCTTTTGCAATATAGGAGACTACTACTTGATGACTCAAGAGGTGTTGCCGAGGCTCTAAATGAAACAGTTTGTGTTTCCGATGAATGCACAGGACTAAGAGTAAGTCCAAGTTACTTAGTTTGTGAGTAGTGTGGATTGTTAGCATCTTTTACTTGCAGTTAAAATCTGGAGGTTTAGCACCCACCTATTGCTTCTGAAAACTTTTCAGGTCCTAGGGAAACTATACTTCAGGATTGACCCCTTGGGAGATGGAGCTAAGTGGCGTCGTTCTTTTGGCCAGGAGATATATTCACCTCTTCTACTAGCCTTTGCTGAACAGGTGAAATTGGAAAATACATCAAAAGAGAGATACTTGAGTAAATATGTTCTAGTCTTGTCAACTACTTATCTAGCAGGCGATTCCCTCTCTGCAGGATGGAGATGACTGGAAGAATTCTCATGAAACCACTTTTTCTGGGATCGATTCCTCGTATAGTTTACCTGATAATGTTGCTCTTATAACTCTTCAGGTATTTGGTTTATTGGGAGTATTGAATGTAATTATCTTTTCGGTTGATGATGTATAGTTTCACCGGTTGAGAATAATAATCCAACTTTTCTTTCGAAAATATTGGACCTCCTAACCTCAATCATACTGGTGGTAGCAAATACAGACTTCTGATATCTTTTTCTTTAATTTGCATAGGAGCTTGATGATGGAAAAGTTCTCATTCGCTTAGCACATTTATACGAGGTTCTATTTTTTCCCTTGTTCTTCTAATATTTAAGAATACTGCCAAAACTTGATTAGAGTTAACATCTTCACTCTCACGAGTTTGTAACTCTGATTCTTCACATATTTGCTTAATTGTTTACATAATTTTTCTCTCAATAAATGTTGTGTAGGTTGGAGAGGACAAGGATTATTCTGTAATGGCGAATGTAGAGCTGAAGAAGCTCTTCCCCAGGAAGAAGGTAGAATAAGCTTATGACACTGACCAGAGTTGTCCCTTGTTGATCGCTAGTCACTACACACTATTTCCTTACTATACTTGTGCATTGTGGATTTTCAGATTGGCAAAGTGACAGAAATGAACTTATCGGCTAATCAAGAGAGGACAGATATGGAGAGAAAGAGGCTGGTATGGAAAGCGGAAGAGGGGTCTTCAGGAACAGCGAAGGGTGTGAGGGGTGGGCCTGTTGATCCTGCAAAACTGGTTGTGGAACTTGCCCCAATGGAAATCCGCACCTTTCTTATGGACTTGGAGCAGAATTGGCAGTGCCACCATTATCATGATGCAGTGGATGCATAATAGCAGGAAAATGATGTAGCAGGAGTTGAGACTTGAGAGGGGGTTATGGTTTTCAGACCTTTTAACTTGTCTCCAGCTTCCAATCTGGTGTTGCATCATGTGATATAGCACTACGCTGCTATACATTGTAAATATACCGCATTTGAGTCTGTGTAGTGCATGCCCTTCCACCTAAATAATATGGAGCCATGTTGTGAATAGATCTTTACCTTGTGCTAATGGAAACAGATGAAAAGTGTTCGAGATTTTACCTGTAAATTCAAAGTAATTTGAAGGAAGCCCTTCTAATGAAGACCTTTAAGTTGAAGACTTTTCGGCTTATCTCACTTTTCGATCTTATATTCACATCTTAACTGTTTATTATTAGATATTTATGAGTAGATCATTTCTACAAATTTTCAGCCATATTGAAAATTGTTAAGACATTCATAAGTGTGATTTACAGTTATGAACTTCAACGATTCATGTTTGATAGATTTGGTTCGTCTATTAATTTGATCTAGTTTGTTACGTTAACGATTATCGATGTGGCTGAAAATTTGTAAGATTGATCTACACATATAGACCTAAAAACTGAACAAATGAGATGTTGAAATGTGATAGAAAAATATGTTTTTTAAACCATAAACTGAAGAGTCTTCAACTTAAAAGTTCTTGCTCGAAAGGTTCTGTAATTTGAATATTTCAATTTCGGTGACGGACCAAAAAATTAAAAAAAAATGATATTGGGCACTAAAAGAATATGAGAGAAGCCGGGGGGCGAAACTGCAAAAAGTATGGTATAGTCGACCCATATTCGGTGAAGATGCGGATGCCATAAATAAAAGGGAGGCGAGAAAACAAGGAGAGAGACTAGAGAGAGAGAAAGCCCCAGCTTGGCTTGTTTGAAGAATTTCATGTCCATCTTGCCCAACCAAAATCAAGGATCCAACTCGTCTTCTTCTTCAATTCCCTTTGCAAACCCTAATTCCCAACATGGAAACCACCATGACCGTCACCTCTTCCAACCCCAATCTCTCTCCCGCCAAATTATCGCATTTGGATCACTCGACATCTCCGATAGTTCTCCAGGTGCGTGATCGTTTCTTTACTCGTCTTTTTTTTCTTTACCTTTTGTTTCTGCGAAATTCGGAAAAAAAAAAACCCTAACATTTGGTATTTCGCCTCCAATCGTTCATTCAGATGATTAGTGATAGCAAGTTAGGTTCTTTCATAGTTAAAAATTCCATGAAAAATTAACTGCTAGAGTGAGCTGGTTGATGTTTACTGTTGCGAATTGTTTACAGGCCCATCCTTACCAGCTCCACAAGATTCCGGTGGATCTTTCCAAGAGGTACATATATCATTCTTCAATTATTCAATGTATATGTTATTATACACTACTCGCGCTTATGTACTGATAATGTCATGTCATTTTGGCTCTTGCTCAATTTACTTAGGTGACTGAGTTAGGACTTGCTGACAATAATGTTATGCCCAACCACGAGAGGCACTCTCAGTCTCGCTCCGGTGGAAATGGACGAGGGGCTGGTTCATACCGCTCTAGAGGGAAAAGGTCCGGAAGCCAACAGAGTGTCGGTACTGTTGCTTCTCATGGAAGCTCACCACAATCAGCTGGAAGAAGATCCCAGATGATGAATGGCAACCACTTGTTGAATTTTCATTATGATCCCATTTCGCGTCCCCAGGCTAGAGGTCCTCCTCCTCCCCCTGCAAGAAGGCTGCATAAGAGAAAGGCATACAACAAAGACTTATTTCTTCAGGCAAACTACAAATTTGTTGTCTTGGATTCCGGAAACTACTCAGCTGAATCAATCGATCCTGATAAGACGTTACAGTGGGAGGACATCATTTGTGTGAGGTATTCCACCCCTGCATTGGTTCAGTGTCCAATTTGCCTGGAGTATCCTCTTTGTCCTCAGATAACCTCATGCGGACACATCTTCTGTTTCCCATGCATTTTGCAATACCTACTGATGGGGAAGGAAGATCATAAGGGCGACTCCTGGAAAAGATGCCCATTGTGTTTTGTGATGATATCACCAAAGGATTTATACACCCTCTTTGTGGAGAATGTTAAGCAATATAGGATTGGTGATACTGTCGAGTTTATGCTTCTTAGTCGACAAAAGGATTCATTTACTATATCCCATAAAAGTAAACAGGAGAAAGATGCAATGCCAGGTTGTGATCATGAAAGTTACGATCCCTTTTCAAAGTTTACATTTACATCAGATGTAGATCTTTCCGTCAGAAAGGCGATATCAGAGCTAGATGCTTGGTTAGTCCGGGCAGATGCGGGGCTTGTCGATGACCTAGAGAAGATGCTATATGTATGTGCTGCAATGGAACAGTTGGAACAGAGGAAGAAGTATTGGAATGAGCACCAGGCTATTGACAACAATAAAACTGGTTCTTCTGTTGTCTTGGCTACTGCAAATCCTACTAATGGTAACAGTGAAGCATCAATAATTGGGGATGGAACTTTGTCTAATGGCTTTAATGACTTAAATAAGTGTTCAGAGAGTTTATTAGTGGACAAGTCAGATGATGGGACTTCTTCTGACCAATCTGTGGATGCCGCGGAATCATTGGAAGGCCATGAAAATCTTTTGTCTTCTTCATATGATGAAAGCAAGACTGTCCAAGGGCACTCACGTTTCACTGAAAGTATAAAAGAGAAGGACTCCTACAATTTCTACCAGGTGACTGAAATTGAGACATTGTCACATTTATCTTTTTTTTCTCCTTCCCATGATATTCGGTGTTGTGTTTGGAAATGTAAAGTTTCATATCCAACCTTATAGTTGGACAGGGTGGGGTCGGGTATATGATGTGTGTCAAATTTTGCAGACCTTTTCATTTGTATCCTTGATAGCGGCTCCTATCTTTGTCATGCAACTTGCTTGATTTTTTTTTTTTGTTTGCCTTTTTGACCTGGTTTCCATTTGAGTTCCAACTGGTTTGTATTTGGTTGTGTTATGTGGTTGTTGGTCATTTATATTTTCATTTGTAGTGGCAACTACACGGTTAGTTTCTTATATGCTATTTCCTCTCTATATCAGGCTGCGGATGGTCAGCACATGATTCTTCATCCTTTAAACATGAAATGTCTTCTCCACCATTATGGGAGCCATGATATGCTGCCACACAGGTTGGGTGAAAATCATTATCATTTTTGCTGTATACAATGTCCCCATCCCCTCCCTGGAAGCAAATTATGAGGAGTGCATGTTTTTAACATTTAGGACAGTAACTAATTCGAGTGGGGATTATCAATTGATTGCAGAATAAGTGGAAGGATTTTGCAATTTGAAACTGTAACTCAGTCAGAAGCCATGAGAAGGCGCTATCGCTACTTAAGTCATTTCTCGTTAACAACAATACTGCAGGTATCGTGATTTCTTATGATCCTAGTACTTTAACCATGAACAATACTGCAGTTTGAGTACATAGTATCTAATCACTCAGTGTTCATTCAAATTGTAGTTCTGTGAGATTGATCTGAGTGAGCTATTGTCTCCTGATGCCCTGTCTCCCTTTATGGAAGAGATAAAGAAGCGTGAAAGGCAGAGAGAGCAACTTGCTAGGAAGGTAATACTCTTTTTCATTGTGTGTATAGAATATAGGCACAATGTTATATTGCCCAGGCTTTAACCATATGCTATTGCTGATATAGGAGCGGAAGGAGCAGATAAAGGCTGAATCTGCCATGGCATATCCCATCCCCATAGTAGCTGGCTTTACACAGTCCTTTCATGATGAACCCCCCACATTCTCCATGGATGACTTTTGAAGGTGAGATTATGTACCTTATATGTTCCTCCTTGTAAAGAGATCAACTTTCATAGATAGACATTTTTTAGCCGAAAGAGCAATGGTGGAATGATGGAATCATAATATGGGTAAAGTTGCAAATTTGACTATTTTTGGATAAAAAATGAACATTTTTTAAAATTAAATTTATTCCCTTTTTTTTAGTTTGAAAGTGCATTAATGGTATAACGGTTTTGTATCTGATTTTATTATATGCTAGTTAATTGATTTATTCCTCAGCTTTGGGAAGTTCTTCGGTTACTTCATCCAGCCCTCCAATTGTTGGAGAAAGGAGACTGTTCTCAAGTGTTACGAAGCTTGGTTTTGCTGCTGGACATGATTCTCCATCCTTGAAACTAGATGCAACTAATTCCCTGAATGGCAATGATGCAGGATCCTCTCTTCAGAGCACTGGTATGTTTCAAAATCTTATTTTGCGGATTAAGCGGGTATGGATGATTTGATTGTGCGGTCAATCATACTATCAATTCTTCCCTTTCAATAAAAACATGCTTGTTCAGGTTGCTAAACATGTTAGTTTCTGCAGCTGCAGGCACTCAAAATGCAGGTGTAACGTCATTTGCTAATATAATATCCAGAGCTAAACCTGAGGAAAATTTGGACGCACCAGAGATAAATGGTTCGGCGGGGAAAAAGGGGAAGAAGCAAAGTCGAGTCCTCTTGTCAACAACTGGTGGTCGGCGCTATTGATATCTTATTGGGACTTATTGTACTGTAGACTGATGGAGGTTGTATGATATAGCTTGTCGACAGGAGAGTTTGTCATGTTATTTTGTAAATTGTGGTAGATGGGAAAACAAAATCATTTCTCTACCCCTAAACAAGTTCTTGCCTGAATAAGAAGCAGAGGGCCGTATTGTCTGCCAAGTCCCCAAGCATGAGAATGAAATTTAACATATATTATTTTCCGTCAGGGGCAGTTATTGATCACTAGTGACAGTAAAATGACGGTTATGTCCTCTTCATTCCCAGAGATGGGAGCGGAGTCCGTTGGGGGTTCATTTTTTTTGGACGAACTCTCTCTCTCTCTCTAGATTTTTTTATTTCTCCGCCTCAGAGAATGGCGCGGAGTCTGATAACTCTTTTTGTTTTTTTTTTATGTCCTCTTCATTCCTAGATATGGGCGCGGTGTCCGCTGGTAGATTTTTTTTTTTGTGGACGAACTCTCTATGTCTCTCTAGATTTTTATATTTCTCCGCCCAATAGAAGGGCGCGGAGTCCGATCACTTTTTTTTTCTTCTATCCTCTTCATTCCCAGAGATGAGTGCGGAGTCTGTTGGGGGATCACTATTATTTTTATTTTTTTAAACTCTCTCACTCTCATTAGATTTGTATGGACGAATTCTCTCTATATTTTTCTATTTCTCCGCCCAAGAGAAGGGCGCGGAGTCCGATCACTCTTTTAATTTTTTTTTTTACAAACTCTCTCTCACTCTCATTCCCAGAGATGGGTGCGGAGTCTGTTAGGGGTTCGTTTTTTTTTGGACGAACTCTCTCTGTCTCTCTAGATTTTTCTATTTCTCCGTCACAGAGAATGGCGCGGAGTCCGATCACTCTTTTTTTTTTCTTTTTTTTTTCAAACTCTCTCTCACTCTCACTAGATTTTTTTATTTCTCCGTCCAAGAGAAAAGCGCGGAGTCCGCTGGCAGATCGTTCTTTTATTTTTTGGACGAACTCTCTCTGTCTTTCTAGATTTTTCTATTTCTCCGCCCCAGAGAATGGCACGAAGTCCGATCACTTTTTTTTTTTCATTTTTTTTTTTCAAACTCTCTCTCACTCTCACTAGATTTTTCTATTTCTCCGCCCAAGAGAAGGGCGCGGAGTCCGCTGGCAGATAGTTTTTTTTCTTTGGACTAACTGTCTCTCATCACCTTAGAGAAAGGCGCGGAGTCCGATCACTTTTTTTGTTTTACAAACTCTCTCTCACTCTCATTAGATTTTTTTATTTCTCCGCCCAAGAAAAGGGCGCGGAGTCCGTTGACAGATAGTTTTTTTGGACTAATTGTCTCCCATCGCCCTAGAGAAGGACGCGGACGCCGCCCGCGAGATGGGCGCGGAGTCCGCTGGTAGATCGCTTTTTTTTTTTACGAACTCTCTATGTCTCTCTAGATTTTTCTATTTCTCCGCCCAAGAGAAGGGCGCGAAGTCCGATCACTTTTTTTTTTTTTTCTGTCATCTTCATTCCCAGAGATGGACGCGGAGTTCGCTGGGGGATCACTATTAGTCTCTCTAGATTTTTCTATTTCTCCGCCCAAGAGAAGGGCGCGGAGTCCGCTAACAGATCATTTTTTTTAGGCGAACTCTCTCTCAATCTCTCTAGATTTTTCTCACTTTCTTTGCCGCTGTCTCTCTAGACTCCTCTCGCTTTCTCTACCACCCAAGATTTCTCTATATATAGAAAGACTCTTCTCATATTATGTCGCCCAAGATTTCTCTATGTTCTCTTGCTCCTAATTCATTGATCTAGCTCGCAAGTCTATACTCAGTAACCGAATCCAAATCCTTTCAAGAATTGATCTCAGTACCTTCCTCCACTGTTCAAAACCGCCAACTATAATCTTCGCTCTTGACAACAATCAAGTGGGTTGTGAATATATATTTTTTGATCTGTTAACTTATACTCCTCCATCTACACTGATGCGTGTAGATTGGATGTTTGGGATAAAACTTCATCCATGATTTTTTAAATTTGGTACATTTTTTCTTTTTCCTGCAATAGATATTAGATTACAGAAAACAGTTGTTGAATAATTTTTCTAATATTTACCCATCCTTTCCTGCAGGTATTACAGTTGGTTTTGCAATCAAGTTGTAATCTTGAGCAGATTTACAACTATCAGACGTGCTTTTCATTTTTTTGTAAGTTGAAGCTTACACTCCCAGTAACATATATATACTTTTCAAAATTAAAAATTATTAAATAGCTGTAACCTATTACTGCATATTACTGTCATCATATTGTTTTGGTAACATAGAATCAATTAATTCAGTTAGAGTGGTAAGCTTTCATGCTTGGTCCATCTCTTCAGCATCTGACATAGCAGTTCTGATATATAATTTCAAGTACAGTGTCTTCTTGATCAACATCTGAAGAAAAAAATGGAGGGTATTAATTAATTTATAACTATGATTATTTCCTTTTTTATTTTATGTTTATAATGCTGGATATGATACATAACAAACTCTCACATATTTTTCTTTTTTTATATCTTATGCAGTCCACAATATTTTTTCTTTTTAGGTTGCAATATAACATGAGCTGAAGTAAGCAAATTTCTCTACAACAAATATTTCAAATACCCGTAACAAAATACGGGCCTAATTTCTTAAAAATGATATTAGAGATATTAGTTAATCTTGCTGCAACGCGCGTACAACTTTCTAGTGCTATCTATCGTGCCTGAATCAAAACGAGAAGTTGTAACAGATAGATAACAGTGATTTAACATTTTACTTAGAAACGAGATAAATGGAAGCATCGTAAAACCTTATATAAGGAAAAACAGAATATATGGTCCTGGCCAAAACGACGCAGTTTCGCCAACATAGTAAAGAATGATTCAATTCAAGTGGGTTTGGTAAGCTAGTGAGTAGCGAGTAGAGAGAGCGAGGCAATGAGAACTCATAAGGGAAGCAACAGCAGCAGGCGACCCGCCACCGTCCTCTACCTGGTTTGCGCTGCCGCTTTCTTCTGTCTTGTCGTCTTCGCCATCCAATCCTCTTTCTTCGCTCAATCCTCTTCCTCTTCCTCTTCTGGTACGTCTTCCTTGCTCAATTTTTCTATTCAATCGATCAATCAATGAATCTGATCGTATGGATTTGCAGTTAAATTAGATCTCAATACTGAGCAACATGTTCGCACTTTATCCCAATTCCAGTCTTCTGTCCAGCAATGCGTGGTTAGTTCCAGATCTCTTCCCGAGGGTCTCTCATCTCAATTATCATGAATGAATTAATGAATTAATGCATGCAGGCAAACAGAGGGCTTGGTCTCACCGCAGATATCATTGACCACTGCAATTTGATTCTCAAGTATCCACCAGGAACTAACAGCACCTGGGTTCGTTTCCTCACTCTCCCTAATTTTACCTTTACTTTTACTCTTACTTATGTTGCTGCATTCCTCTTTTGCAGTATAATGCGCAGTTTAAAGTTTTCGAACCGTTACAGTACAAGTTTAATGTTTGTGAAGCTGTCTTACTGTGGGAGCAGGTCCGTTTGTCCCTACTCCTGTTTTATTTACTTCCCTTGTTGTTGTGCTCATGGTTTCAGTGGATATGCAGTACCGTAACATGACTACAGTATTGACAAGGGAGTATCTAGATGTTCGGCCTAAAGGATGGGAGGAGTATGCGCCTAAGAGGATAGCACAACTGTATGTCCTCTAAACTCATTCTGTGAGATTTCTGTCATTTACATCATGAACCATACATTGAATCTCAATTCCATGTGTTTACCGTTTCATGGTTTTAGGGGAACAGATAAATGCTACAATAAGACAATTTGTGAGGAACATCTTAATTTGATACTGCCGGCCAAGCCACCTTTCCATCCTCGCCAATTTCGAACATGTGCAGTTGTTGGAAACTCAGGAGATCTTTTGAAGACAGAGTTTGGAAAGGAAATTGATGCCCATGATGCTGTAATAAGAGACAATGAGGCTCCTGTTAATGAGGTAAACTATCATTGATTGCCATATAGCTCTTTCCATGTCAGTCATCCATTCTGCTTATGATCTTATTACGTCTCTTACTCTCTTTTCTGTTCTTTTCTTTTTTATTTCTGTTTATATTCTATCAATCTCATGATGACATACAGAAATAGTATTTTATTTGTTTCTCGTAGCTAGCTCCTTGTTCTACGTAATCTATAGTAATATACTTTCTGTTATGTATAAACGATTTTGAGAAAGGCAACTAGTTTATAAAATCACTCACTTAGTCTTTAATGTGTAGAAATATGCCAAGTATGTTGGTCTCAAGAGGGATTTTCGCCTTGTTGTGAGGGGTGCTGCTCGTAACATGGTTTCCATTCTAAATGGGTCTGGTATGTTTCTACTATGTGTTCGTATGTCTATTAATTTTTTTTTTCCCTTCTTCATTCAACCTTTACCTCATTTGTTTCACAACATTAGAGGTGCATCTGTCATTCAATTTCCATGAGCGGTCACAAGCCTCACCGGGCCTTAGGCATGGAAAACATGGATATGATAGCCTGCACTTGACTGGTTCTTTGAACCATTGTTTTCAAAAACCAAGAATTTGATGTTTTCCTGAGAAGATGTGTGTTGAAAGTCAGGTTGACTGTTTCAACACATAACAGCAGAGTTGTATAAGATAAACCCTAAAATGATTTTGTTCTTCTAAAGGTTATTCAAGTAAGTTACATGCAAGTTCCTTTCTCCTGCAGATGACGAGGTACTTATAATCAAGAGTGTCACACATAAAGACTTCAATGCAATGATCAAGGTGAAGATCACTTCTAAATGGGCAATAATTTTATTCTCTCTGTGGATAGTTCACTTAACACAATCCTACTTGGAAGCTCTTAACTAACTTTTCTTTTTATCCTGTTTTACTGCAGAGTATTCCAAATCCAGTGTATCTGTTTCAAGGTATTGTGCTCCGCAGAGGTGCCAAAGGAACTGGAATGAAATCCGTAGAACTAGCACTATCTATGTGTGACATTGTTGATATGTATGGTTTTACTGTTGATCCTGGCTATACTGAATGGTATGTTTGGTTCTTATTTGATAAATTGTTATTTATCAAATTTATCACTAAGCAGTGAGCCTGTTGATAAGTTTTTGAATTTTTAGTCATAAACAGAAAAATTGTATCTATTGTGTATCTGATTGAATACCCCTTTGATACATATCATCATCATCAACTCAGGTTCTGTCACACTAACAGGTTTTTATAATTTATTTCAGGACACGCTACTTCTCTACACCTAGGCAGGGGCACAATCCACTTCAAGGAAGGGCATACTACCAGCTCCTAGAGTGCCTTGGTGTAAGTATATGAACTTCTCTTTTAGAGATTGTGTGGCACATACCTGAAATTTAATCTGGGCATGATTCAACCTTTAGCTACTGTATATGTCAGGTCATCAGAATTCATTCTCCAATGAGATCTAAAAGGAAGCAAGGCTGGTCTGATATACCTACCCAAGAAATGATAGGCAGAGCTCATGCAGCAGCCTTACGTTTAAAGAAGGGGCAAGATGGTGATTTGGGACAGTTTGGTAGTTGTAAGGTGTCGGGTACTGTCGACCCTGACAAAATTGGGCCTATCTCAGGATCTGCAGACATGAGTGATGTAAGAAAGTCTTCCAATTACAGTAAATGGGAAGTCTTGCCCTTCGAAAATCTGAGGAAGGAAGCACAGGAATATTATAATCAAATGGAAGGTGTCTCTCTATACAAAATGGATGGCAACAAGTTAGATGATCTAGTGTGTGTGAGGCATTCTTCAAAATCAGAGGTCTAGTGGGCACTTTATTTGTTGATTCTTTTTGGTCTCATCAGCTTGTCGGTCAATAGGCAGCGAACCAAACTGTGTATACCAGCTTCGGCTTCTCAGTGAGGTGATGTTCCTTTGCTGATTCTCATTTATAATTCTATCGAATGTGCTATAATCACGGCTGTGGCACAGGAGAATACTCACACTACCATACCCCACACTAACTGCACTGGTTGGATTTATCAGAAGAGATTTTTGGAAATATACAGATATGCTTGTAATGTATGTCATGTTTTTTCAGCACATACCGGGAACAGTATTGTAGATGTTGAAACTTTGCAGTTAGATCTTGTACTTGATGCTTGTGGTTTTAGTTTGTTGACAATGAGGCCTCATTTTATTGGAGGCATGCGCCAGAAGTTTTGTGGCAAAAGCTTTCACTACCAATATTTTTTCGTCAAAACCAGTGAGGGAACGGACCGTTCAGAAATGCCATAGGTGTAAACTAACCCCAACAAAGCCTAGAGGGAGAGTTCCACTTTTTGCCATTGAATTTTGCCCATGTATATATAGGAGCTAGAGAAGGGAAATGTCTCCTCTTAGTAATTATCAAGTTTAAGGGTTATTGACCCCAACTCGCTGACCGGGCAGCGAGATCCCCGAATGGGTTATTGACCCCAACTCGCTGATAGTTCCAGATGGCTGATTCAAGACATATAGTAAGAGACGTTCGTGGGTCGACCGGTGTATACGGCATATGCTTCTATGTTTCTCGTCATCGTGAGAATATATGGTATGGCTACATGCATGCATGCATGCATGAAGGTAATCAAGGACGAGAAGTTGCAGTCAAGCTAGGTGTAAAGGACCGCCGACAACAACGTCGAGTATAATTAAACTGCAACAATATATCGGACTTTGGGATCGATATGTAAATTGTACATACCCCGTGGGATTCCAATCATGATCTTATCCTTGCTGTAAATCACTTCTTACTTACAATAAGGTGGTTTAGTTTTAGTAGGCGTTTCAATATATAGTTTTGGCTCGTTTTCTTAATTTTTCATGTCATGTATATATAGGAGCTAGAGAAAGGAAATGTCTCCTCTTAGTAATTATCAAGTTTAAGGGTTATTGATCATGAATCCATTCTTGATAATGAAATGAGAGTAAACGTACCCATACTTTTACATTGATCTTTACATTGATCCATCAAGGTTAGACGGTGAGGAAACGATTTAAGTTATCCAGTTATTTCAACAATGTAGAAGTTTTATGCTATAACAACCATTGGACTTGGAACCTGGAGATCTGTCAAATACACGGAAAATTTTATAGGTAAGAGTTTGATTGTGGCCATGAGGGTTCTCTGCAGTAGATTGGTCTCATTTGTGACCTCTGTGTCATTAAGGCTTCACAGAAATGGTTTCAACTTTCAAATATTGTGTTGTCCCCCCCCCCCATTAACCACTGTTGAATATTAAAGTCGTGAGGGTATGGCGGTATATATTGTGGGGTTGAGAATTTAATCGTGGGAGTTGTGGATTCTGTGAGACTGTGATTGCTGCTAAATTGAATGAGATTGACGAGAAATTAAAGAACAGCAAGGGAAAGCGTTTTGATAAATTGTTGGGGATGATGTTAAAGCTGTTACATCGATTTCTGCTGGAATTCTGGAAACACAAATTGTTGTTGGGGATGATGAATAACTGCATATCTTTAACATATGAGGCTCAAGGTATAGTAGGAGAGAAGCTTAATTTATATAGTAGTACTCATCACATGCATGTCATTGATTCGTCAACATACCTCTTAGATTCTTAAGATTTCCATGCTTAAAAAGCAAAACCATGGAAGTGTTAACCAACACATCAACTACTACTCTCAAAGTTGGTATAGCAGGTAAGCAAAAGTCTCATTCAACGACATAGCACACTTGACCATCTTCTGCACCCATTGGTCAGTTTATGCCAAAGGCAGCAACATAATAACCAAAGTAACACCGATGTTAAAGCTGAGCGAGCTTTCTCTCCCTAGTCGCACATTCTTCAGTTTTCATACATCCCCACGGTCTGAGTCATAAAAGAAAATCAGAATCCGTATAAGGTTACAAAAAAACTCCATATTATACAAAATTACGGACGAAACAGCCAGAAAATTAGGTGATTAAAGGAACTCACGGTGTGAGGCTCAAATTAACATCGACCATATTTTATACTTCTTGTTTTGGCTGGTTCATTGGAGTCGCAGACCAGCAGTCTTCAGTTTTCGTATTTTCACATTCTCTGAGTCACAAACGAAATCAGAAAACATTAAAACGAACAGGAAAAAAAAAACTCCAAATATATACAGAATTACAAACAACACAAGGGGTGATTCAAGGAATTTACGGAGGTGTGAGGCAGATTTCTTCTTGTTCTGGCAGGTTAAAGGGGGTTGCAATCCCACGTTCAATCCCTTCTGAATAAGTTGGTATGGTATTCTTTTCCAACTAGATCATGCAAAATCAAAGAAATTTTTATAGTTAGATCGAGCAGAGACGCAACACTTTTAGTAACTTCAAAACCAAATTCTCACAGTAAAATACTGTTTGCTGAAAATAGCAAAGAGAAACCAAGAGAACTTGGCCACAAATTAACCTAATACACAAGAAATTTCAGCAGACATAAACGACAAACGTCACTAATAAGAAGGAAAGAACAAGTGGTATTTGAACATATATATATGTTCAATGACCGGTCGTAATTACTGTGGAATCTGGTCACTTAAAACAGCATACCAATTGCAAGAAATTGCAGCTAATTGGCACCTCAAATAGACTCTAAAAGTCATCAACAATGAGACTTTAGTTCTTTAACCAAGCTGCACAGACCAAACAGGGCGGCATACTCAAAACAACAAAAATCCTTACAAGAACACACAACTTGAATTACGGATCTCACCACAATCTAATGAATCAATGCTGCCACAGGTATCTAACCTGCAAGAAACGACTGCATAGCTCTTCCTGTATGCTAAAGTTCTGAAGTAAAACTTGCACGTTCTAATTACATCCCGTCAAATATAGTGATACCAAAACTGTAATCAAAATATGAAAAGGAAACGTGCACACACTTCTTGCTCTCTCCAAACTTATTCAATAGCTTAACCACCCTAGCTAACATATTTAGAGGTAACTGACATTGTTTTGTGTCAACATGCATAAGAGGGTAGGCATCGATTACAAAGGAGCATCATCGCAACGCAAGATCATTTAGTATTGGTCTAACAGACTGGAAAATAATCATTATATACACTTGAATGATTAAAATTATCTACACTACGTATAAGGTAGACACAATGAAGATAAAAATTTTCAAAACCTAAAATATAGTGAATTAAAACACAAACGTTTAATTTAATCCAGATGATGATAATCGTCGGATCTTTTCTTGGCAAAGTAATCATCAGAAACCTCAAAACAAACAATTCAATGAGCTAAAGGCCTTGAGTCCATGCATTACGTAATCTAAGAATTCCATTTGGCATTAACAGACAAATCATTTACAAACAACAATTAGATCAGTATCTAGCTATATATGATCAAGCATATAATGAACAGTCATTAGTTTATTTTGTAGCACAAGAGTTTCATTGTCGTTGTTATTCTTAAACATAGAAAAGAAAGAGAGTTACATTGTTGTAATTCAAAAAAGGAATGGGTAACAACTAAAAACTAACAAACAAAGGGTTCTATTGCTGTAAGATTCAGGCGCGGCATTACCTGTTGTTGATAAGCATGAACAGCATAAGCATCAGCCCTAATAGTCTTCTCCACACTTTGAACGGATTTGAGCACAGTAGTTGGGTCGTTGAGGATGCAAGTACTGGAAATATAACCTTTGACACGTGACATGAAAGCTTCAACGCACGTTTTCATCAGACATTCGTCATAAATTCTGAATTTTTGTTCTCTAAAGAATGAAATCATGACACCGAGGATTTCCTGGTCTTGGCCTTGTTTCAGACTGCATCCCATAATATCGCACCGTTTCTTCAATTCTTTCATGCCTGCTTCTTTAAACTCCTCCGGATTTGTGTTTGCTCTCTTTTTAAGAATTTGATAAATTCCATCGTCCTCATCCAAATACGCAAAGTCCAGGCCACCATCCGCGTCCTCGTCTTCATCCTCCTCGTCATCATCCGGATCATCAGCCTTCCCCTCCTCCGCATCCGTATCCGTATCCGGTGACAATTTAACATCATCATAGGCCGTTATCCAGTCTTCATCGAGATTGTCATCATCAACCTCCACGCACAGTGGGTAATAGGATGCAACGTTTTTCATCGTCTCCACGTCTATCTCCTTAGATTTATAGAGTTCCTGTTGGACGGCGTGGGCGATCGATAAGAGTAAACTTCGCTTAGCATCTTCTTTGATTTTTTTGAGGACATCTCCGATCGCAGTGATGGCCGTGTCCCAATCACGACCCTCAAGTTTGACCATCACCCGCGTCCTCTTGAGATTCTCAAATACGACGTCGGGCTCTTTTTTCCACATCCAGATCAACTCTCTCTCCATCTCGATCTCTTTATGCAAAAACTCGGGTAGTATACCAGTTACATGCATATAGAGCGAAAGTTATTGAACTTTACTCTATTGTATTATTAAATAATATATACATCATCATATACAATTATTATTAAAGATACTATTAAATAGAATAATTACACAAAAAGAAAATTTATAGAGATTTCTAACAAAAATTGCTTTACCTCCTTTTGTAATTTTGGTAATTTTATCTTAATTACTAGCATAATAGTAATAAGAATTTACCGTCTTTGTCAATAAGTTTATAATTTAATTGGTCCCCAGAGGGGTTTTGGGGGACAATTATTTCGAAGGGATTATTCATAGTTGAAAAATGTGACAGAGTTAGGTTGGGGTCTGGAAGGAGGCGACGAGACATAGTCACCCATCTTTTCGCTACTTTTCGTCCATAGGTTATCTGTTTAATCTACTGAGATTTTGTCTGTTTCCGTTGATTTTCTTTTAGTAGCTCTGAATACTTTCGAAAAAATATTTGTGTATTATTTTATTTGGTTATTTTGGGTTGAGTTGAAGATTGACATATTGGTTCTGAGGGTGGTTATGTAATTTTTATGGGTTAGGGTTGTCCATTTTCAAGGGAGGCCAGGTTTACCGAGTTCTTCGGTAAATTTTCTTTGGAGGTGGTCCCCACATGATTTATTTCGGGTTTCATGGTGAAATTTAGGATGAGTCTTGACAAGGCGAGTTAGTTTCTTATAAAAAGAGAAGAAGATCATTGTGTCTTCCCTTTCCAGCTTATATATAAGGTTCCCATGCAGTTAGGATTAGTAATACAAATCAAAACCCTAAATGGATCCGGAATTCAATCTGGAAATATTCATTAATAAATCAATACTTATCTCAACTCCTATAATGGGAAGCCCAAATCTTGAATTGATATTAAAGCTTAAAAAAAAAAAACTTTCTAATTTGGCCTTGATATTGTAAAACGTTGAAGAACCTAAAAATATTATACAATGTTAATAACGTAAATATGGTTTATCTATTACATTTTGCATCTTTGTCCAACCAAATATCTATTTACAAAGTTACCCCATTAAATATCTATTTGAATTTTTTAATGGGACAACTTTGCAAATACAATATAGTAAAAATGGATAATTTATAATGTATAGGCAAACTGCTAAGTTGTATCCAGCAAGCAACTTGACCTCCTTAAAGTTTGAATTGTTCTCTTCAATTGCTCTTAAGTGTTTACTAGCTTGTTTTGCTTAACTGATATATTAGTGGAAATTCTTGTATGCACGACGTGTATTTACACGACACAATCTTAACCGTTTATAACAATTCATATGTTTGACCATCATGTTTCTATATTATTTCTTATAATCCTGACCATCCATGTATGTATGTGAAGATACACGCCGTGTACTAAAGATACTCTCATATATTAGACTAATCAGCATTACAATTCATGTGTATTTCTTTCGTTTACTTGTCTCTACTCTTTATGCATGTGTTCATGACAAGTCAAGTATTACCCTTCGTCTCAGGTTCTCGAGGAGAATGGGGAGTAGGCATGCTGTATGTTGGGGTTGGGCCTCCTGCAAGTTCAATAATATGAAGAGAAGGGACCGCGGGAGAGACATAGCGGTCCACGTTTGATTCAACTCCACTTGTTTTAGATTTTTGGTCAAAAATTGAGCACCACCACCGTCACATTTTCCTTTGATTTAGCTTGTCAGTTTTGCCCTTTCTGCTAAAAATAGAAAGCACCAAAACGAACAAATTCAAAGTGTGAAAAGAAAAGAAAAAAAAGAATCACGTTGAGCAGACTCGTTTTCGTTTTTAAAGGAATACAAACATCACTGGAGAGACGCGCCGCCAGCCACGACTCACTTTCTCCTCTTCCTTCCACAGTTTGGCGTCGGCAGCTCAACGCATCAATCTCTCAAAGGTGCCCTTTCTTGTTTCTTGTGTTCCTTTGTGAATGCTGTAACTAACTTTGCAAACATGAACACACTGTTACTTTGATTCTTGTGTTTGTTATGACATGACATGATTCAATCCAGCTGCGCTGTGCATCCATTTACAGATCGAGCTGCTGCCCATTACCATCATTTGTCGAATTTACTAGATGGCCACCACCGCCGCCTTGCATTTCTCTGGGGTTAAAACTCCATCATCATCATCTGAGAGAGCTCTGCCGTTATGGTCTCAGCCTCAGCGGCTCCGTTTTGCCAATTCCGTGTCTTCCAGTTGTGGGTTTTACTGTACAAGTGGGAAATATGTTTCTTTTGCGAGTAAAGTTTTGAGGGTGAGTTGCGAGGGAGGGGTTGTGGATGTTCTTGATAAGAAAGAGAAAGGCAACCAAGGTGGCGCCGACAATGACAAGCAATTGACGTGTGTCATGAAGTTTGGTGGATCTTCAGTGGCCTCGGCCGAGAGAATGAGAGAAGTTGCTGATCTCATACTCAGCTTCCCGCAAGAGAGGCCTGTCATTGTTCTATCTGCCATGGGAAAGACCACTAACAAGCTCTTACTGGTTGTTACACATACAACTTTTAATATATCCCATTATTACTTATTATTATACCAGTAAGAAACGACTCATGGTCAATTCGGTTTCTATTTGAGTAGGCTGGAGAAAAGGCTGTCAGCTGCGGTGTTACCAATGTATCTACTATTGACGAGCTGAGCTTCGTCAAAAACTTGCATCTCAGGTTACACCCCTGAAAATTTCACCTTTATTGTAAAAGTATCGAGTTTTAGATTTGTTCTGACAATGAGGCTTCCTATTCTATACAGGACTGCGGAAGAGCTTGGAGTGGATGGCTCTATCATTTCATGTGAGAATCTTCTCACCATTTAGTGCTGATTAGTTTATTAGAATGAAAGTATGATATTGGTATCTTGTTTTGCAGCGCACCTGGAGGAGCTGGAACAACTTCTTAAGGGTATCGCAATGATGAAAGAGATGACTCCACGGACAAAAGATTATTTGGTTTCCTTTGGGGAGTGCATGTCCACAAGGCTTTTTGCATCTTATTTGAATAAGATTGGTGTTAAAGCCTGCCAGGTATGTTGCCGTGTATATTTCGATGTGCTAGCCATCATTTTTTCTCTTGTAGCTATTACATGAACTTTAGTAACTCATATATTGAATCGAGTCCTACTATATGCATAAATATGTGGTGGTCTTTAGTAAATGGACTAATAATTTTGGCTGTTCTTATTTTTCTTAAACATGTTGAGCTGGTTTTAATAGACTCAAAAATCTCTCGATGGTTTCCAAAACATAGCTAGTTAATGAGCCAAATTATATGTATTGGTGGGTATTGCTCACAACTTTCCTACTGTAACTTTTAAGGAAATTCGAACTGCTGCTTTCTTGGCACCATCTTTGATGAGCTCAACAGTTGTAACTTTTTTTTTTCTTTGGCAGTATGATGCCTTTGAAATGGGTATTATAACGACAGATGACTTCACAAATGCGGATATTTTAGAGGCTACTTATCCGGCTGTTGCAAAGAGGTTACATGGTGATTGGACATGTGATCCTGCGATTCCGATTGTCACTGGCTTCTTGGGCAAGGTATCTCTTCTGGCTTACTTTACAAGTACTTCCTTCCTCAAAAGGGTCTTGTTGTTGATGCCACCCTTAATTTTTTCTGGTTGCAGGGGTGGAGGTCATGTGCAGTGACCACACTGGGTAGAGGGGGTAGTGATTTGACAGCTACAACCATTGGTAAAGCACTTGGGTTGCGAGAAATTCAGGTGTCTTGGATTTCTGACATCAAGTTCATTTCGTTTCAAGTAACAAAAATGTAATTTATTTGTCAATTTCTTGCAGGTGTGGAAGGATGTTGATGGCGTTTTGACATGTGATCCTAACATATACCCAGGTGCAGAACCTGTACCATATTTGACATTTGACGAGGCTGCTGAACTTGCTTATTTTGGTGCACAGGTATTGATAACTATTATTTCTGATATTTCCTTTTTGGTGTTTCAAATATTTCTATCATTTGCAGCCCCTTGAGGGATCATGGTTAGTCCATGAACTAGAAGCTATATGAATTCTTCGTCACATTCCATCGAAGTAATACTTTAATTTTCTGTTCTGTTGACTTGAGACGCTTCAGAGTAGTCAACAAGCTCCAAGTATTTGTAGTTCTGTTAAGAAGTACATTCCTCATGAAACAAAAACATGATTTGAATAATTTTCTATTCTTCTTGCAGGTCTTGCATCCACAGTCTATGAGACCAGCTAGAGAAGGTGATATTCCTGTGAGGGTTAAAAATTCTTACAACCCCACAGCTCCAGGTACCGTCATCACCCATGCAAGGGATATGAGCAAGGTTTGTAATTGTACAAGGAAAACTGAGCACCATTGTTATATACATGCTCCAGGGTCCAGACATTTATCCATCTGTCTTAACTGCAGGCTGTACTAACCAGCATCGTACTGAAAAGGAATGTGACCATGTTGGATATTGTTAGCACTCGCATGCTTGGTCAATATGGTTTTCTTGCTAAGGTGAGCAAGCAAAATACCTGTGTCTATTGTTTTTTCCTAAGTTTTGCTCAGTAGCTTATATTTATGCTGTTCCCCATACAGGTATTTACAACTTTTGAAGATTTGGGGATATCAGTGGATGTCGTTGCTACCAGTGAAGTTAGTATTTCCTTGACATTGGACCCATCAAAACTTTGGAGCAGAGAGCTTATTCAGCAGGCAAGCGTATGATACCATGCTCCATCTTTTCTGCTTGCTATGCTTCTTATAGTTTCCTTTGTCTACGTGCATTTACGATTTCATAATTAAATCTTTATATATGTATTTGTTCCGTACATGGAAGGAAAATATGGTAGTGAATCCTGTATATACTGGATGTTGAAATTGTTAAAATCTCATTAAATACTTCATCTTCCTTGGCAGGAACTTGACCATGTTGTGGAAGAACTGGAGAAAATTGCTGTTGTCAATCTTCTTCAGCACCGATCAATAATATCTCTCATTGGCAATGTGCAGAAATCATCACTAATATTAGAGAAGGTGCTGTACTGTGTTTTGCCAAGTACTTAGAAAGTATTCCCTATTTTCTCTTATTCTCTGGTTGATTGCAACTGTTGTTCAAGTGTGGTTCAGTAACTTTATCAGCTATGGTTTGGTATTCATGTTTTTGTGCATGTTATGTGGCAGGCATTTCGTGTTCTTCGAACTAATGGAGTCAACGTTCAGATGATCTCTCAGGGTGCATCCAAGGTCTTCCCCAACTACACTATTATAGTCATTCTGTGTCTTTTCAATTCAGTGTTGGAAAAAAAATGGGCCAACTCTTACCCCAAAAACATGTTTTATACTCTCTGCTACTGTTTCTCTCATGTGTGAGGCTTCCGTATAAGCTCAATGTTTATGAATTTGACAATTTTGTACTCATTGCATCTATTTTTCAACTGGGCAGGTTAATATCTCTTTGGTTGTAAACGACAATGAAGCTGAACAGTGTGTTAGAGCTCTCCACCAGGCATTCTTTGAGGGTAGTTTCACGGAAGTAGAATGTGAATCCAAGAATGGCTCTCTGTAAACATTATGGAGTGCCGGTTATTTGATGGTTGTTGATCTCCACCCGGCATTCTTGAGGGTAATTTCACTGAGGTAGAATGTGAGTCCAAGAACGGTTGTCTCAACACAAATGGAGATTCAATTGCTTATTGATTGTTTGTAGTGGCTTATTTGTAGCTTACCTAAAATAAAATTTTCGACTTGATCATTTTACCATCCTTGGAGGCATCTCTGCTCCTCCATGCTGTCCGATTAGAGATTGAATCTACGTTTACATTATGTAAAAGCTAAAAACCACCTAATGTTGATAACCATACATTACTTCCCTACTTTTTATATGGCAAAAAGTGGCTCTGGTTCCTAACAGAGAGAAAGCTAGGAAAGCAGAAAGAGAAAATTGAAAGAAAATAGGGAAGTTTGTTCATACATAACTAAACCAAGATTCCCTAGCTCAACGAGGAGCTAACAGCTGCGCAACACCTACTTACAGTAGGAAGAGATAATCTAGTTTCCTAATAAGAAGTAGGAAGCACCGAAGCACAACGTCGTTATTCCTATTGTTCCCAAACCAAGATTCCCTAGCTCAACGAGGAGCTAACAGCTGCGCAACACCTACTTACAGTAGGAAGAGATAATCTAGTTTCCTAATAAGAAGTAGGAAGCACCGAAGCACAACGTCGTTATTCCTATTGTTCCCAAACCAAGATTCCCTAGCTCAACGAGGAGCTAACAGCTGCGCAACACCTACTTACAGGTTGGAAGAGATAATCTAGTTTCCTAATAGGAAGTAGGAAGCACAAGGTCGTTATTCCTATTGTTCTAAGAAAACTCCCATAAAACATCTACAAAATTCCTCTATATATATATATATATATATATATATATATATATGGTGTTGTTTGTTAGAGTACAAGCAAGTACTTCTACAACTCTTTATCGAACCACTAAATCTTGGTTAGATAACCGTAGAACTTTGTTTTATACACCAAAATTAACTAACTAATGGAGTGTGCGATCGAACACCCCCCTCCTTTACGAACATATACCCTTCAGCTTAATCATGGTGGAACAATTGATACTTCGAGCTCTTACCAAAATTACAAAGGAGGTAAAGCAATTTTTGTTAGAAATCTCTATAAATTTTCTTTTTGTGTAATTATTCTATTTAATAGTATCTTTAATAATAATTGTATATGATGATGTATATATTATTTAATAATACAATAGAGTAAAGTTCAATAACTTTCGCTCTATATGCATGTAACTGGTATACTACCCGAGTTTTTGCATAAAGAGATCGAGATGGAGAGAGAGTTGATCTGGATGTGGAAAAAAGAGCCCGACGTCGTATTTGAGAATCTCAAGAGGACGCGGGTGATGGTCAAACTTGAGGGTCGTGATTGGGACACGGCCATCACTGCGATCGGAGATGTCCTCAAAAAAATCAAAGAAGATGCTAAGCGAAGTTTACTCTTATCGATCGCCCACGCCGTCCAACAGGAACTCTATAAATCTAAGGAGATAGACGTGGAGACGATGAAAAACGTTGCATCCTATTACCCACTGTGCGTGGAGGTTGATGATGAAAATCTCGATGAAGACTGGATAACGGCCTATGATGATGTTAAATTGTCACCGGATACGGATACGGATGCGGAGGAGGGGAAGGCTGATGATCCGGATGATGACGAGGAGGATGAAGACGAGGACGCGGATGGTGGCCTGGACTTTGCGTATTTGGATGAGGACGATGGAATTTATCAAATTCTTAAAAAGAGAGCAAACACAAATCCGGAGGAGTTTAAAGAAGCAGGCATGAAAGAATTGAAGAAACGGTGCGATATTATGGGATGCAGTCTGAAACAAGGCCAAGACCAGGAAATCCTCGGTGTCATGATTTCATTCTTTAGAGAACAAAAATTCAGAATTTATGACGAATGTCTGATGAAAACGTGCGTTGAAGCTTTCATGTCACGTGTCAAAGGTTATATTTCCAGTACTTGCATCCTCAACGACCCAACTACTGTGCTCAAATCCGTTCAAAGTGTGGAGAAGACTATTAGGGCTGATGCTTATGCTGTTCATGCTTATCAACAACAGGTAATGCCGCGCCTGAATCTTACAGCAATAGAACCCTTTGTTTGTTAGTTTTTAGTTGTTACCCATTCCTTTTTTGAATTACAACAATGTAACTCTCTTTCTTTTCTATGTTTAAGAATAACAACGACAATGAAACTCTTGTGCTACAAAATAAACTAATGACTGTTCATTATATGCTTGATCATATATAGCTAGATACTGATCTAATTGTTGTTTGTAAATGATTTGTCTGTTAATGCCAAATGGAATTCTTAGATTACGTAATGCATGGACTCAAGGCCTTTAGCTCATTGAATTGTTTGTTTTGAGGTTTCTGATGATTACTTTGCCAAGAAAAGATCCGACGATTATCATCATCTGGATTAAATTAAACGTTTGTGTTTTAATTCACTATATTTTAGGTTTTGAAAATTTTTATCTTCATTGTGTCTACCTTATACGTAGTGTAGATAATTTTAATCATTCAAGTGTATATAATGATTATTTTCCAGTCTGTTAGACCAATACTAAATGATCTTGCGTTGCGATGATGCTCCTTTGTAATCGATGCCTACCCTCTTATGCATGTTGACACAAAACAATGTCAGTTACCTCTAAATATGTTAGCTAGGGTGGTTAAGCTATTGAATAAGTTTGGAGAGAGCAAGAAGTGTGTGCACGTTTCCTTTTCATATTTTGATTACAGTTTTGGTATCACTATATTTGACGGGATGTAATTAGAACGTGCAAGTTTTACTTCAGAACTTTAGCATACAGGAAGAGCTATGCAGTCGTTTCTTGCAGGTAATTAGATACCTGTGGCAGCATTGATTCATTAGATTGTGGTGAGATCCGTAATTCAAGTTGTGTGTTCTTGTAAGGATTTTTGTTGTTTTGAGTATGCCGCCCTGTTTGGTCTGTGCAGCTTGGTTAAAGAACTAAAGTCTCATTGTTGATGACTTTTAGAGTCTATTTGAGGTGCCAATTAGCTGCAATTTCTTGCAATTGGTATGCTGTTTTAAGTGACCAGATTCCACAGTAATTACGACCGGTCATTGAACATATATATATGTTCAAATACTACTTGTTCTTTCCTTCTTATTAGTGACGTTTGTCGTTTATGTCTGCTGAAATTTCTTGTGTATTAGGTTAATTTGTGGCCAAGTTCTCTTGGTTTCTCTTTGCTATTTTCAGCAAACAGTATTTTACTGTGAGAATTTGGTTTTGAAGTTACTAAAAGTGTTGCGTCTCTGCTCGATCTAACTATAAAAATTTCTTTGATTTTGCATGATCTAGTTGGAAAAGAATACCATACCAACTTATGCAGAAGGGATTGAACGTGGGATTGCAACCCCCTTTAACCTGCCAGAACAAGAAGAAATCTGCCTCACACCTCCGTAAATTCCTTGAATCACCCCTTGTGTTGTTTGTAATTCTGTATATATTTGGAGTTTTTTTTTCCTGTTCGTTTTAATGTTTTCTGATTTCGTTTGTGACTCAGAGAATGTGAAAATACGAAAACTGAAGACTGCTGGTCTGCGACTCCAATGAACCAGCCAAAACAAGAAGTATAAAATATGGTCGATGTTAATTTGAGCCTCACACCGTGAGTTCCTTTAATCACCTAATTTTCTGGCTGTTTCGTCCGTAATTTTGTATAATATGGAGTTTTTTGTAACCTTTTATGACTCAGACCGTGGGGATGTATGAAAACTGAAGAATGTGCGACTAGGGAGAGAAAGCTCGCTCAGCTTTAACATCGGTGTTACTTTGGTTATTATGTTGCTGCCTTTGGCATAAACTGACCAATGGGTGCAGAAGATGGTCAAGTGTGCTATGTCGTTGAATGAGACTTTTGCTTACCTGTTATACCAACTTTGAGAGTAGTAGTTGATGTGTTGGTTAACACTTCCATGGTTTTGCTTTTTAAGCATGGAAATCTTAAGAATCTAAGAGGTATGTTGATGAATCAATGACATGCATGTGATGAGTACTACTATATAAATTAAGCTTCTCTCCTACTATACCTTGAGCCTCATATGTTAAAGATATGCAGTTATTCATCATCCCCAACAACAATTTGTGTTTCCAGAATTCCAGCAGAAATCGATGTAACAGCTTTAACATCATCCCCAACAATTTATCAAAACTCTTTCCCTTGCTGTTCTTTAATTTCTCGTCAATCTCATTCAATTTAGCAGCAATCACAGTCTCACAGAATCCACAACTCCCACGATTAAATTCTCAACCCCACAATATATACCGCCATACCCTCACAACTTTAATATTCAACAGTGGTTAATGGGGGGGGGGGGGGGGGGGGGGAGGGGGGGGACAACACAATATTTGAAAGTTGAAACCATTTCTGTGAAGCCTTAATGACACAAAGAGGTCACAAATGAGACCAATCTACTGCAGAGAACCCTCATGGCCACAATCAAACTCTTACCTATAAAATTTTCCGTGTATTTGACAGATCTCCAGGTTCCAAGTCCAATGGTTGTTATAGCATAAAACTTCTACATTGTTGAAATAACTGGATAACTTAAATCGTTTCCTCACCGTCTAACCTTGATGGATCAATGTAAAGATCAATGTAAAAGTATGGGTACGTTTACTCTCATTTCATTATCAAGAATGGATTCATGATCAGTAACCCTTAAACTTGATAATTACTAAGAGGAGACATTTCCTTTCTCTAGCTCCTATATATACATGACATGAAAAATTAAGAAAACGAGCCAAAACTATATATTGAAACGCCTACTAAACTAAACAACCTTATTGTAAGTAAGAAGTGATTTACACTAAGGATAAGATCATGATTGGAATCCCACGGGGTATGTACAATTTACATATCGATCCCAAAGTCCGATATATTGTTGCAGTTTAATTATACTCGACGTTGTTGTCGGCGGTCCTTTACACCTAGCTTGACTACAACTTCTCTTCCTTGATTACCTTCATGCATGCATGCATGCATGTAGCCATACCATATATTCTCACGATGACGAGAAACATAGAAGCATATGCCGTATACACCGGTCAACCCACGAACGTCTGTTACTATATGTCTTGAATCAGCCATCTGGAACTATCAGCTATTCGGGGATCTCGCTGCCCAGTCAGCGAGTTGGGGTCCAGGGGCAACGCGCCCTGGTTCGGGGGTTCGGGGGCGCAACGTGGTTGCAGAGGAGGAAACTGCGGCTGGTCTATGGTTCAAGCTTGAGAGTCTATACATGACGAAGTCTTTAACCAACAAGTTGCTTCTAAAGCGACGTCTGTTCAGTCTGCGAATGGAAGAGGGCACGACTCTAAGAGATCACTTAGATCAGTTAAACACAATTTTATTAGAGTTGCGTAACATTGATGTTAAAGTTGATGATGAAGATGCTGCCCTAATTCTGCTGGTATCTCTACCTTTGTCGTATGAGAACTTTGTGGATTCTTTTATTGGTGGGAGAGATATTGTGACTCTGGAGGAGGTTAGATCATCTCTTCATACTAGAGAGATGCGTCATAAGGCGACCGGTACAAGTTCAGACAGTCAGGTTGCGGGGTTGGTAGCCAGTGGAAGTATGGGACAGGGAAGCTCGGGGAAGAAGAAATTCAAGAAACCAGTTTCAAAGGGTTCCAAATCTAATGATGTCTGTAACTACTGTAAAGAGTAGAGACATTGGAAAAACGAATGTCCAAAGAAGAAGAAGCAGTATGAGAAAGCGTCAGGTACTGCTGTTGTAGCAGAAGTTGACACCATTTCTGAAGAAGATTTGGCCTTGGTTGCAGATGCACACACACATCACAGGGATGTGTGGATTTTGGATACCGGGGCGTCTTATCATATATGTCCACGCAGAGAGTGGTTTTCAACCTATGAGCAGATAGATGAAGGCAATATTTCTATGGCTGACAGTTCTGCATGCAAGGTGGTTGGAATAGGCTCAATAAAAATACGGACACATGATGGTAAATTCTGTACATTGAATGATGTTAGGCATGCTCCACGCATGACGAAGAATCTGATTTCTTTGGGTCTACTAGACAGCAAAGGGTTCAGGTACAAAGGCTCATGTGGAGTTCTAAATGTCTACAAGGGTTCCAATGTGGTTCTGAAAGGTGTCAAGCGGGGTACTTTGTATTTTCTGCAAGGTTCTACGCTGTCAGGTTTTGCTGCTGTTGCATCATCAGAGGTTCACAAGGATGATATGACCAAGCTATGGCACATGAGGCTCGGTCATATGAGTGAAAGAGGGATGCAAATTCTGTCACAGCATGATCTTCTTGGTGGCCACAAGGTCAAGGATCTTGGTTTCTGTGAACATTGTATCTTTGGGAAGCTACATCGCAGAAAATTCCCTAAAGCAATTCATAGAACTAAAGGCACGCTTGATTATATCCATTCTGATTGTTGGGGTCCTTCTCATGTTGATTCTTTGAGAGGTCACAGATATTTTGTGTCTATGATTGATGACTACTCAAGAATGACTTGGGTGTTCGTGATGAAGCATAAAAGTGACACCTTCAAGAACTTCAAGTAGTGGAAGGCATTAGTGGAAAATCAAACAGGGAAGAAGATCAAGAGGATGCGAACTGATAATGGTCTGGAATTCTGTTCTGCTGAATTTGATGAGTTCTGCAAGATTGAAGGTATTGCAAGGCATCATACAGTCCGGAATACACCACAGTAAAATGGTGTAGCAGAACGTATGAATCAGACACTTCTGGAGGGAGCTAGGTGCATGGTTTGCACTAGGCTTAATCTTGCACATGCTGTTAGTGTTGTCAGCAGGTTTATGGGTGAGCCTGGAAAGGAGCATTGGCAAGTCGTGAAGAGAATTTTTCGGTATCTCAAAGGTACGTCTGATGTCGGTCTCATTTATGGAGGTGATACAAAATGTTTAGTAACAGGCTATTCAGATAGCGATTATGCTGGAGATGTTGACACTAGGAGATCTATGACTGGTTATGTTTTTACTCTTGGTGGTTCTGTTGTTAGTTGAAAAGCTACTTTGCAGCCTACAGTGACTTTGTCTACTACTGAAGCAGAGTACATGGCTTTGACAGCAGCTGCCAAGGAAGGAATATGGTTGAAGGGACTGGTCAATAGTCTTGGTTTGCATCATAATCAGGCTATAGTATATTGTGGTAGTTTGAGTGCAATATGTTTAGCAAAGGATCAGGTTCATCATGAGAGGACTAAGCACATTGATGTCAGATATCATTTTCTGAGAGATGAGAGCAGAATTAAGGTGAAGAAAGTGGGTACTGCTGATAATCCCACTGATATGTTCACCAAGTCGGTTCCGCACAGCAAGTTCCAACATTGTTTGGACTTGCTAAATGTTACAAGCTGTTAGTTGCCCTTTGGGGGCAACATCTGAGGCAGAGGAGTTATTTGTACATCTGGTATTACTGTGGTGTATCTAGTACATCTGGCATTACTGTGGTGCATCTGGTACATCTGACATTACTGTGGTGCATCTAGTACATCTGTTATTTGTGAGAGGATTCAAGTCAAGGTGGAGATTTGTTAATATATGCCTTGAATCAGCCATCTGGGGGAACCAGCCATCCGGGAGTACCAGCTATTCGGGGAAAACAATAAAAGGTTTGTAATGTATGAAGCACACCATACAAAACAAAATTAAAAAAAATCTACAGCTCCGAGAAGAAGCCTAGAAATGCCTCTTTTGCTGTTCCTTGTTCAGTTCAGAGTTCAGACTAGCCAGAAGGAGACCTATTTGTGTATGTCTTCGTTGTCTTATTCGTCACATATGCTTGCATCTATATATCTGCATTGGATTTCAAGGTTAATTACCAACCTGTGCTTGTGCAAAGTACTTTCAATTGTAGAACTTGTAGTTTTTAGCTTGAAGTATGATACTCCTTAACCCTCCAATAGGTGAAAGGATTGTTAATATATGCCTTGAATCAGCCATCCGGGGGAACCAGCCATTCGGGAGTACCAGCTATCCTGGAGGCCCAGGAATCCCTGTTATGTTGGGTTATGGTTTCCTGTTGGGCTTAATATATCGGGTTTAGGGTTTAGTATATAAACGACCTAAACCTAATTGTATTCTGTGGTTGTGATTCTGTTTTTCTCAAGATAATAAAACTGTTCTCCTTCTGCCCGTGGACGTAGCTAACACATCGTTAGTGAACCACGTAAATCTGTGTTCTTTCTTACATTTGTTACAACGTCTTTGTGGCTTCTTCTTCTTGGAGCTCCTGGACAATGACATAGTCGCGCCTTCACTGTTGGTCCGCCGAGCAACGTCTCTTAACTTCCAGTCGTAGGCAGATGACGACCTCTTAGTCTTATTAGAGGTCGTCGATGTTGGCATCACAAAACTCCTCCCAGTTCAAATAATTCACTTAACTTCGTCCTCGCCGGCGAAGCAGTTCCGGTAGTGGACTTACTCTTCTCCTCCATAGCCTGGAGATCTCGTTGACTACTTACGAATTGCTCTAACAGAATATTGTCGCGGTTGAAGACCGGAAACACCGGACCGAAGAAGAACTTGTGACCCCACTTTGGAATATCGAATGTGAAGTCATCGTCTTCCTCGGACTTGCTCTCCAATGTTGTGAGTTTGTCGAATTCTCCAGAGACTTTGACGGCGATGTCTGCTACTTGGTCTGAGCAGCAGTAGCTGGTGAAACTTGGGCAAGGTACTAATCCGGGTTCATTAAGTCCTTCCTTTTGCATGTTTGAGGCATGATCATCCTCCATCTCTTGTGCAGAGGCCGACTTTGATTCCACAAGGTTATCGACTTCGCGGAAGACTTTGGCGCCGGCCAGGTCTCCTAGTTGGTCTGTGCATAAGCTGTTAAAGCTAGGGCAAACAGCTGCTGCAGCTTCAATATCTACCTTGGGCATTTTGAAAGTCGATCTTTAAAATCTATAGAGTATATAGATCGATCGATGAATTAACTATTTGTGAGAGTGATTCCCGAGGGTATTGAATGAAGATTTCAGATGTATATTGTTCTTCTCTCAAAGCATGTTTATATATATGATCATATATGCGTCACAAGGAGAATGAATTAAATTTCTGATACAGCTAGCTAATTTCGAGTAATCCGAAATTAATATTCGATCAATAAATTTGTTCTAATCAGAAGATCCAATCAATAAATACTGATAGAATTTTAAAAGATATTCATGCGAAAAGCTTGATCCTCCAGAGTTGTGACTTGCAGACGCAACCTAAGAATCCTTCTTTTACATATGTATGTTGACATGTTGTATGTACATGTACATATGAACCTCAAAGGAAAGAGAACAAAGTGAGAAAGGAAATAATAGAATTTCCCAGACTGATGACAATCGCTGGTTTATCTTTCTATATTTTACATATCCTAAGAAAAGATTCACATAAAAATTTGATTAGCAATTAGTGAATGTAATCTGTAGTTGCTAACATATCTATATTTTTCTTTTTAGGCAACTGAACTGAACGATCCTAAAAGCACAATTGCCGGATCCTTTGCTCATAACTTACTGTTTCCACAACAAAACCTCACTTTGGTAAATTGGTACTAACACTCAACATTGTGTGGAATGGCGACTGGTGGCTGGTCACCAGCTCACTCCATGGTTTGTTTTGCTAATCAAGATCTAAATGCAAGATCTAACAAATTGAAGATGACCAAATTGGGCCTTGTTTTACCAGACCTCTTCATGTTGAACCAAAATCCATTAGGACACGGGCCGACCGCGACGACGATCCACAGATTTGGATAGCTTGCCATTCCAATCGAATCATCGTGTTTCCGTAGGATTTACAACTAGTCAAACCATACAACAACAAAGGGAAGAAGAAGCAGATCTACTCTACAACATCCAGTTCCAGTGTCTACTTTGGTCGCCAGCTTGAGTTTGAAACTAGAGAAGATTGCGTCATTGCTGTGATCTGATCGAGGACGGGATCTTAGAATGGGTTCGACACAGTCCATGCAAGTGGCGGGAGAGAGTGAAGAAGACGAGGAAGAAGAAGAAGAAGAAGAGGAAGAGGGAGAAGACAACCGCATTGGGGCGCCCATCGCAAGTGTTCTTGAGGAGGACAAGGATGATGATTCGCTCAACAAGGTTCTCCAACAAGAACCCGAAATGCTCTGCCACGCGTCCGCATCGCCGCTCTCTCCTCAGCTCTCCTCGCTCGGCACTCCGCGACTCGGACCCTCCATCAAGGTGTGGGACCCTTACAACGTCCTCGCGCCCCCCACCCCGCCGACTCATTCCCCCTTCTCCCGGAGCTTCTCCATCGACGACGAGCGCTTCCTCACCACCACGGAGGTGTTTCTGGTGTGTCACGGTGAGTGTGAGTTGAATTTGAGGCCGGATTTGGTGGGTGGGCGGTGCCCACAGGCTGCCTTGACTCCCAATGGCAAGAGGCAAGCCAGGGCCTTGGCTGTCTTCTTGAATTCCCAGAGGGTCACCTTCAATGCTGTTTACACCTCCCCTTTGGATCGTGCGCGCTCTATGGCGGTTTCTGTCTGTCAGGTACACCACTCACTCTGACTGCCTCATTTCCCTTTCCAAATCTTATTTACTTGCTTGGACGATAAATATGTTGTAAAGTGTTTGATTCGAATCACCAATAGCTGTATTCTGCTTTTGTTCTTTCATTTCCATATTTCACCAGAGGAATGTTTAGGGCTCTAGCTAGTTTCTTGTCCATACTTGGGTTGTATTTTTGATTCCTGTATCACTGAGAGGGTCTTCACTAGGATTGAATGGTATAGGGAAACCTGGCTGAATGATAAGAGTAAACTCAAGTAGTGTATTTCTTCTCATCAGCTCTAATTCATCAGCAGAGATAGAGATGTAAGTTATGTCTAGTTATGGTCAGAAACCTATCTGTTGTACCATCTAAAACAAATTAGATGAAAAGTTTATCTGATGATCAATAACCTGTTTGAGTAGTATTATAGTTATGATTGATGAACATCCCTGCACCACATAACTTCAATTTTGCTACCCCAAAAAATTAATTCATTCTCCATTCAACCAATCTCTTATATATACAAACAAATGCTACAAAGCTGTAAGAGAGCAATGCTAGCGTATAATTTGGCATATCTTGCTGTTCTGTGTGCTAAATGGTCAATGTAAGGTTTTGTGCAGCGAACAACATGTAGTTAGGACTAAAAGGGAATATAGCTTCATCTAGTCAACTTGATTGGCTTCCCCAGAATCGATAATTGCTATACATAGTAGACTCATCACATGTACTTGTGTCAAAGCTGTCGTTGTTATTGCTCCTAATACATGCTTTGAAAACTTGCTGCTACTTGGCTTCTCATGCCTAAATATCATAATCAGAACCTTGAGTCTTTCAGATCCAGGGAGAAGAGGATTGATTTTATAATTGGAGAAAATTGTTTTGGCAGAATTTTTGTCGTCTTTGAGTATTCAGAACCCTTGAAATTTGCAGGATAGAAACTGATGTCTGGATTTTAGCGTGTTTGGTTAAATTTACCTCCTTTAATTTTGTGTTATATCCCTATCTTTGTGGTTCTCCTTCAAACGAGTTAGATTGTTGTATTTGCATCTAAATGTTAGTGTTTACTGATATCAGCAGCTAAGGGTAAATGGGATTTATTATTAAATTTTGGTTTTGAGACATTTGTTATGCAACTTAAATAGCTTTGTTTGATTGTAAATGGATGCACCAATGCAGGAAATGAATTTTCCAGTACCACAGATTCAAACCTCGGATGCACTTGCAGAGATAAGCCAGGGGCAGTGGGAGGGCTGCTCTCGGTCTGAAATATACACAGCTGAAGTTTTGAGCTTAATTGACAGATTCCAGCCTGATTTCTCTGCACCATCTGGAGAGTCACTCAGGCAAGTAGAATTTCAAATGGTCCATTTTCTAAATGAGACAGTTCTGGGGTTTCCTGAAAAATTGAGAGCATACTTCCCATCACACAATCAGAATGAGAACCAAGTGTTCTCACACCATAGTTCTCATGCTTCAACTAACTCAATACATGATCGAGGTGAACCTTCCCTCCCACCACCTCAATGGGATCTGCTCAATAGGCAGCGGCAGGGGCTCTTGAGGAAAAAGTCTGGAAAGAGTAGGCTGCAAGTTGTGACTACTACTGGAGATCATGAAGTTGAGGATGAGGTTTCCCCTAGTGAAATCAGTCACCAAAGTTCTCCACATGATTTAATTGGCCGCATCTCCTCATCTGTTTCTTGTATTGGTATTTTCAGTCATGCAGTACCAATCAAGTGTCTCCTCACAGGCATCCTTGGTTGTAGCCCAGTAATGTCACACAAGATTTGCATAGAAGACTCTTCGGTGACAGTTTTGCAGCATTCGTGGAGAACAGGTTGGCAGATAAAAAGGTTGAATGATACTGCGCACCTCAGGCTTATGTAGATGGAGATTCTATCTGCAGATTATGTTGACTGATGTGGAAGGGACGATTAAGTTCTTGGCCTGAAACCAACATCAATACGATGAAGAGTGAAGCGCATGAAGCAACATACACCACACGATTTTGCTTAGATTTCCAATACCCTGCCATTATTTTGTTGTAACCTTTGATATATTTATTTTGAGATTGACAACTCCAAAGAAGATGCATTGTTGTTGGAGTTGCATCCTTTAATCAGGTGATTCATTTGATTTATAATTTTTACGAAAGGAGATGTGAAAATTCATGTATTCCCTATATTAGAAAGAAAGTATGGACATTCAAAGATCAGAACGTTTGATGAGCTTATATGCTACATTCTCTACTAAAGCTATGAATCAGGCTTGGATACATATTTAAAGTGAAATAGAGCAGGTCCTGCGACTATCATGACGAGGGAATGCTGCAACTCCCAGCTAGCAAGTTGGTTCTTCCATCGTTTTATATCAGTTCTTTGATGATAAGGTTGAATATGAATGCTGGTTAGAAACTTCGATGAGCAAGTGCTGCTGATATTCAGCAGTTCATTAGTCTCTTCCCTGATCAAAAAAATTACTCTCTTTTCTGTTTTTAATTTTATTTGTTACTGTTGTGTCTGCTAACTAGGATAGTGCCAAAGCATGTCAGAGACGAGACACAGCCTCACATGAGCTGATCGCAATCATCGCATCCCTTTCTACATCATCGACATGTTCTAGCTAGCTGTGTAGATCTTGTCATTCTCATGTGATAGTGTGATAGAATAAGCGGGTTTTATTTAATGTTCTTTGCTCTTTCTTTGGTCCAAACGTTATATAGTGTTCATTGCTCACATTTCTCAACTGAGAGCCTAGTATTAGTACATTGACTACAATCTGTGTTTGTTATACCGACAGATAAATGAAGAGAAACTAAAATGTTAAAATAAATTAGGAGCAAAAACAGATGGAGAGCAGCCATTAAAACTGCCACCGTCTATCCCGTGAGGTGCAACAACAATCCACAGGGACATTCTTTCTTATTAACCCCCACCCTTTTCACCCAAATTCCCTCTCACTATAATAACACTCATACATCCCCAGTCCAGTCCAGATCATCTAAAATTCTATCATATCTGTATCTATCTATGGCTTCTATTTCCAAGTTCCCTTCTGCAGGTCTAGCCATTGTTATCTTGATGGCTAATTTGCATGCTCTATGTTCCACCAGTCTGCCAACAATTTCAGCTTCTCCAGCCGTTTCGCCATACGAGAAGAATGCACCAAATATGTCCTCATTCTTTCCCAACTCTTCCTCTTCAAGTGCTCCCCTTTCTCAATGGCCTCTGAGTTCTCCCATTCCACAAGCATTTGCACCTGTCCCAACCTCAGGGGAATTTGTCGGCAAGGTTTCATCCGCCAACTCCAACTGTCGGTGCGGTGTTGCAATCTACATTATGCTGCTGCTGCTGCTGGCTTTTTTCGCTTCTTTGCATTAAAATTTCCTAATGCTGTTTGAGTACAAGATCCATTGTAAAATGGACTATGTATAAGAAAGATTAGAGGCACTTGGTATGGTATATCAAATGCTGTTTTGTATTCTGAAACTTAATCCTGTACTACTGGAGCACTAGGGCACTCGGAAATGATTCGATTCCTAGGTTTAAACACTTGTATCAGATGAGAACTGCATATCTTCTTATGGAAGAGATATCAATCTTACCTAGTCCTAGGCCCAACTTCAATCTCAATGCAACTCATCCTGCAACACAAATGACCGAATAAATATCATTAGCTGGATGGAATTTATTTGCTATGCAAGCCTATAACTTTGACTTGGAAATTGGACTTGGTTTGCACTTGCTTACGTTTATTGTTTTTTGCTAACTTACGTTTGTAATCGTTAAACCAGTTAGAGTTAGCGGGAATGAGGTTGTCTCTCATCATCAAACGCCAATATTCAACTTCAACTAAACCCAACCCCAACTCGAACTCGAACTCGAACTCGAACCTCACAGCGTGGTTCAACAAGTACGTGGACAAAGCCGATGTCTCTTCCTGGAACTCAGTTATTGCAGACCTGGCTCGGAGCGGTAACTCCGTCGAAGCCCTCGGAGCCTTTTCGTCAATGCGGAAGCTCTCTCTCAGACCCAACCGCTCCTCCTTTCCTTGTGCTATCAAATCCTGCTCGGCACTGTTGGACGTTCACTCCGGCAGGCAAGCTCATCAGCAGGCCTTGGTCTTCGGCTTCGAGTCTGATCTTTTCGTCTCCTCCGCTCTCATCGACATGTACTGCAGGTGCGGTTTATTGAGGGATGCGTGGAAGCTGTTCGACGAAATTCCTCACAGAAATGTGGTGTCTTGGACGTCCATGATCACAGGCTGCTTGCTAAACGACCACACCCGACAAGCCTTGTTGCTTTTCAAAGAGTTGTTGGTTGATGAATTCGACAATGAGGATGTTGATCTAGACCCGGTTGTTCTGGTTTCGGTTTTATCGGCTTGTTCTCGTGTATCCTGCAAGGGACTTACACAATGTGTTCATGGTTTGGTGATGAAGAGGGGTTTTGATGAGGATATAGGTGTTGGGAATACATTGATGGATGCATATGCCAAATGTGGCGAGCTCGGTCTGTCTAGGAAGGTGTTTGATGGAATGGCTCAAAGGGATTTGGTTTCTTGGAATTCCATGATTGCAATATGTGCACAAAGTGGATTGTCCAATGAGGCATTGCAAGTCTTTTATGAGATGGTGAAGGAGGGTGGCTTCCTCTACAATGCAGTGACATTGTCTTCTGTGTTGTTAGCTTGTGCGCACTCTGGGGCTCTGCTGGTGGGGCAATGCATACATGATCAGGTATTTGAATTTTTCTTGCAGTATCACAATTTCGCTAATGCCTGATCATATTGTGCATTTCTTTGCCAGTCACCTTTGCAAATTGTGGCATTTACAAGCGTTAATCTTCTTAAAGTTTAATGTATTGACAATCGATAAAAAAAATAAAATATCCATATTTGATCTTTTTCTACAGGTTGTAAAAATGGGCTCGGAAGAAAATGTGATCGTGTCTACCTCTATTATTGACATGTAGTGCAAGTGTGGAAGAGTTGATATGGCAAGGAAGGCATTTGACTGCATGAAGGAGAAGAATGTCAAGACCTGGTCTGCCATGGTTGCAGGTTACGGAATGCATGGTCATGCTAAGGAGGCTTTGGAAGTCTTCTACAAGATGATAAGCCATGGCATTGAGCCAAACTACATAACATTTGTGTCGCTTCTAAATGCTTGCAGCCATGCTGGTCTATTAGAGGAAGGGTGGTATTGGTTTAATACCATGAACCATGAATTTGGTGTAAAACCTGGGATTGAGCACTATGGGTGCATGGTGGACCTTCTTGGGCGTGCAGGTGATGTCACTAAGGCTTATAATTTAATAAAAGGAATGACAATGAAGCCAGATTCTGTGGTCTGGGGTTCCTTTCTTGGGGCTTGCAGGATACACAAAAACGTGAAGCTTGCGGAGATTTCAGCTAGGAAACTGTTTGAGTTGGATCCAAATAATTGTGGGTACTACATTTTGCTTTCAAATATATATGCCGATGCTGGGAGATGGGAAGATGTCGAGAAGATGAGAGTAATAATGAAGAATCGTGGATTGGCTAAACTTCCTGGATTCAGTGTGGTTGAACTGAAAGGTATGGTTCATTTATTTTTAGTTGGAGACAGAGAGCATCCTCAGCATAAAAAGATTTATGAGTATCTGGAAAAATTAATTATGAAGCTGCAAGAAGTTGGCTATGCACCGGATATGGCTTCAGTTCTCCACGACGTTGATGAAGAAGAGAAAGAAATGACCCTGAGAGTTCATAGTGAGAAGCTAGCTGTTGCCTTTGGAATAATGAATTCAGTACCTGGTACAACAATTCAGATCATCAAGAATCTTCGAGTATGTGCTGACTGTCACACTGTGATCAAGTTGATTTCCAAAGTCGTGAATTGGGAGATTGTAGTCAGAGATTCAAAACGGTTTCATCACTTAAAAAATGGGTTGTGTTCTTGTGGAGATTTTTGGTAAGGGCTCAAAAACAAGGTCACTGATATAGAGATGTTATGAATCAAGCCTATAGAAATTTTTAGAGTGTACTTTCTACCGGGCATTACCAAAAAGGCATTTCTTTTGTTTGATCGAATATGCTTCAGAAGACAGCTTATATCTTGATAATTAACATAACCAAGTCCTGAACATCTCTTCCAAAGAGCTCTCACATTTTGGCTTCTAGTCTTTAATGTTGAATCTTGTACAGCTCTTCTTCTGTCGTCGATGCTGCTAACCGCAATTTCATCCCTTTTTGCTATTTCTTTCCAGAAGGAGCTTAAGTTGCTCTTCAGTTTGAATCCTAGACAAACATTTTGGAGGATGCAGGCCAAGGCCTTGTACAGTTTGTAATTTTCAAATAGTGAAATAGGGATGTAATTTTGAGTTGATTATACGCAAAGGTAAGCAAGAACAAACACGTTTGTTTTCCCGAGATACATGTCCTGCGAATATGCCAATCCAGCTTACAATAGGCTGTTGGTCCTAACTGTCAATCGTTGAGTTTTCCTTTTTTGCTTGATACAAAGAAACAAACCTCAGCACTTGTAGGTTGTAGACCGATTCAAAGCTCCTAGAATCAAAATGAAAAAGAGAAAACCCTACGAGGAGGATGGGCCGCCGGGCCCAATAGGGTGGACTGAGTGGGAATAAAGACAGTGGCAAAAATGGTAATAAAATGCGATCGACAGGGTGAAGGCGTATAATTGACGCGAGGGGCATAGCAAATAGCGGAAGAGCGCACATCTCCCGATTCTCTTTCACAATTTGGCAGCGAGAGTTTGGGAGAGCCAACCCTCCGCCCTCTCTCGTCTCTCTTAATCGCTTCCACTTCCTTCTCTCTCCCAAATCTCACCGCCATGGATCTCTCTGAGAAATCCTCCCGTCACTCTCTGATCCCTAGCTTCCTCTACTCCTCTTCCTCCGCCAAAACCTTTGGCCTCGAGAAGATGCTTCACGCCACCCCTACCGCCGCCGCCGGCTTCAACACCAATGTCGACGCCGTCTCTCAGTCCAAGGGTTTCGTCATCCCGACTCCGTCCGAGCCCGCCAAGAAGATCGAGATGTACTCGCCGGCCTTCTACGCTGCTTGTACTGCCGGTGGAATCCTCAGCTGTGGTCTCACTCACATGGCCGTCACTCCTCTTGATCTCGTCAAGTGCAATATGCAGGTCCATTTTTCTCCACATCTTTTTAGATCTGTTTTACATGTTTACAGATTTATTACTATAGGCAATTTTGAATGTTCTCATTGGATCTGGATTTTTCATTTCTGATAAAACTGTCATTTTGCGTTTGTAAATATTGTTTGATGTGATTAGGTTTCTCAATCTGATTTGTTGATTATTATCAGATTGATCCTACAAAGTACAAAAGCATCTCTTCTGGTTTTGGAATTCTGTTCAAGGAGCAGGGTGTTAGAGGATTCTTCAAGGGATGGGTGCCTACCCTCCTTGGTTACAGTGGCCAAGGTGCCTGCAAGTTTGGGTTCTATGAGTTTTTCAAGAAGTACTACTCTGACCTTGCTGGGCCAGAGTTTACTGCCAAGTACAAGACTTTGATCTACCTTGCTGGTTCTGCATCTGCTGAGGTGATTGCAGATATTGCACTATGCCCCTTTGAGGCAGTGAAGGTCAGGGTACAAACTCAGCCTGGATTTGCCAGGGGTTTGTCTGATGGACTTCCAAAGTTTGTCAAATCTGAAGGCGCCCTTGGGTATGTTTTTGACATCATTACTGTGTGTTTACACTGCATAACACAAACATATGAAGATCACTTTATTATATCATTCTTTATTACTAGGTTTTCAAGATTGTTTGTGTATGTTCTACATCTGTATATTCTTTTCATTGCAGGTTGTACAAGGGTATTGTTCCACTATGGGGTCGCCAAATTCCATGTAAGTTGGCAATAATTCATGGAGATATAACTGCTGTTTTGTAAACACAATTTGTCTTTTATTTTTGGTGATTTACATAAGGTTGATCCTGGTAAACGGATGGGTAGTCATTTGAATGAGAAAATCACATTACTTTTATTGTTCTGTTCACTAGTCTGAACTGTGAAGTTTGTATTTTCTGCTTTAATTTTTAGGTTCAGGTAGCTTGTTTGTTCTTGTTTTCAGTTTACTAATAAGATACAAGGATTAAGTCCTTGAGGTTATTGAAAATTTAATTCAATTTGATAGTTGAAGATATTTTGAGCTGCCATTTGATGTAATCAGAGTTAACGGATATGCAATTACTCTGCTTGAGGCTATCAGTTGGTCGTTGTGCAATCATTCTATAGTGTTTCTCGCTCCACTTTTCTTATACTTGAGCAAAATTTTTGTTGTCAGAATTTCTGAATTACTTATTGTTACTGCAGACACAATGATGAAGTTTGCATCCTTTGAGGCCATTGTGGAGAATATCTATAAATATGCCATCCCCAGACCTAAGGACGAGTGCTCCAAAAGTTTGCAGCTGGGTGTGAGTTTCGCTGGTGGATATGTCGCCGGTGTTTTCTGTGCTATTGTTTCTCACCCTGCTGACAATCTTGTCTCTTTTCTCAACAATGCCAAAGGGGCAACTGTTGGTGATGTGAGTGTTTACAGTCATTGTATCATTTTTGTTGTAGTACATTGGCTTGCTCATTTTGTTTTGACTTTTGTGTTTTTTGGGTGTGCAGGCTGTGAAGAAGATTGGGGTGGTTGGTCTGTTTACCCGTGGGCTTCCCCTCCGTATTGTCATGATTGGAACTCTTACCGGAGCTCAGTGGGGTATCTATGATGCCTTCAAAGTTTTTGTTGGACTGTAAGTCATTTCTTCCTGAATCTGTAGCTACAGCTTTCTGTATTAGTTGTTTAATGAGCTGTTAACTCATACACAAGTTCGGTATATTTCAGGCCGACCACTGGTGGTGTTACTCCTCCATCTGCTGCTGTGGCTGCTGGTGTCGCCTCAGAGCTTGCAAAGGTCTGAACTGCTGGATGAACTGCCATATTAGCTGTTTTTTGTCAAAACTGAAAAAAATTGTCAGAGGAACCAAATAAACATAGGATTGCTTGAATTGTTTTTAAGCAAGTGGGGAGTATTGTTTCTTTTGCATCCGGATCCTCTATCCAATTTTTCCATATTGACTAGTCTGGTTTTATGGGGATGGTTTTGCTCTCATCCTCTATAAGACGTTTGTAGTTAGATCAGGTATATTTGAAAATTCTTAATAGGATTGAGGGTTCTCCCCTTGTTAGAATAGGCAAGGAAAATAATTTGAGAATCGGCTTTTTGTTTGCCATCTGAATCATGGAACTATGCGCACGGATAGAAATTATCTACCATTTGATATTGTTTCATATGAATTCCTTTAGTTAGGCATTAGTTATCTCTATTGGTCTTGTGTTTGTTAAAGCATAGTAATTCATATCCCTTATCTTCAAGGTAGTTGGTGTATTTTAGAAGTTCAAAATTGAGTGAGTGTTCTTATTTTAAACCAAATGATTTCAATTATCAATTAAGAACACTAAATTATTTTTCAGCAAGTTATAACACATGAGTTTTTCGGTCAAAATAGTTTGTTCTTATTTTCAAACTAAACTTTTCATATTATGAAGTCATTATAAATTAGTACTTCTTGAACCGACAAAACTCAAAAATCTTAATTTGATTAATGTATACGAGTATCGTTTGATTTTTTCTCATTGAAAATTGAGTGTTTTTTTTTATTCTTTTTCTTTTCACCCGAACATTTTCTAATATGAAATCATAATGAACAAGTACTTTTTGAATTGACGGAATTTAAAAATCTCAATCGAATTAGTGTATACGATTTTCGTTTAATTTCAGTCAAAATCTCTTCCTATAGCACATGAGTATTTTAGTGAAAATTGTGTGTTTTTATTTTTCATCCGAACATTTGCTATTATGAAATCAAAATGAATAAGTACTTCACGAACAGACAGAACTCGAAAATCTCAATCAGATTGATGTTTCGCTAGGGGTTTTCAGTCAAAATTGAGTATTCTTATTTTTCAAATAAACATTTCCTATTATTAAATCATGATGAATAAGTACATCTGGAACTGACGGAAAAATGATAAGAATTGAAGGTTAACAGGACATTCGCATGAGTCATGAAGGCCGTTGATGAGTAAAACAATAACTGACATGAAATTTTGATACTAGAATGCTTTAAAAGATGTTAGGAGGTGTCCGTAAGAATACTTAAAGGAAAAAAGCATGCGGCCTGAAAAAAGTTAAAATGGCCAGAAACTCGTGTGCTATAGCAAAGTGGTTTTTTGTATTTTTGTTCGAATTGGGTGAAGCTTGAAAATGAGAGCAATACCTCATTTTATTTAAAAACTGAGGTTCCCGATGTTTGTATGAGAAGAATTGAAGTCAACACGACCAAGGCAAATACACCTAAGACCCCTGATAATAACAGTTTTAAAAGATTTACGATACACGTGAGTCATTAAAACCCGACCTTGAGTAAAACTATAAATAACATGAAATTTTGATGCTAGAATGGTTTAAAAGATGTTAGGAGGTGTCCGTAAGCATACTTAAAGGAAAAAAGCAAGTGGCCTGAAAAAAGTTAAAATGGCCAGAAACTCGTTTGCTATAGCAAGGGGTTTTGGGCATTTTTACTCGAATTGGGTGAAGGTTGAAAACGAGGGGCAATACCACATTTTCTTTGAAAAATGAGGTTCCCAATGTCTGTATGAGAAGAATTGAATTAAACACGACCTTGGCAAATTCACCCAATACCCCTGAAAATAAAAGTTGCAATAGATTTATGATACATGGTACACGTGAGTCATTGAAGCCCGTTCTTGAGTAAAACAATAAATGACATGAAATTTTGATGCTAGAATGGTTCAAAAGATGTTAGGAGGTGTCCCTAAGCATCCTCAAACGAAAAAAGAAGGTGGCTTGAAAAAAGTTAAAATGGCCAGAAACTCGTATATAACAAGTGATTTTTGGTATTTTGGCTCGAATTGGGTGAAGCTTTAACATGAGGGGCAATACCTCATTTTCTTTGAAAACTGAGGTTCTTGATGTTTGTATGAGTGGAATTGAAGTCAACACGACCTTGGCAAATTCATCCAATACCCCTGAAAATAAAAGTTTCAATAGATTTACGATTCACGGTACATGTGAGTCATTAAAGGCTGTTGATGAGTAAACAATAAACAACATGAAATGTTGATGCTAGAATGCTTTAAAAGATGTTATGAGGTGTCTATAAGCATACTCAAACAAAAAAAGCAGGTGGCTCTAAAAAAGTTAAAATGGCCAGAAACTCGTGTGCTATAGCAAGGGGTTTTGGGCATTTTGGCTCGAATTGGTTGAAGCTTTGAAATGAGGGGCAATACATCATTTTCTTTGAAATCTGAGGTTCCCGATGTTTGTATGAGAAGAATTGAAGTCAACACGACCTTGGAAAAAACACCCAATACCCCTGATAATAACAAGTTTAAAAGATTTACGATACACGTGAGTCATTAAAACCCGATCTTGAGTAAAATAGTAAATAACATGAAATTTTGATGTTAGAATGGTTCAAAAGATGTTAGGAGATGTCCACAATCATACTCAAAGGAAAAAATCAGGTGGCCTGCAAAAAGTTAAAATGACCAGAAACTCGTGTGTTATAGCAAGGAGTCTTGGGCATTTTAGCTTGAATTGGGTGAAGCTTTGAAATGAGAGGCATTACCTCATTTTCTTTGAAAAATGATGTTTCCAATGTCTGTATAAGAAGAATTGAAGTCAACACGATCTTGGCAAATACACCAAATACCCATGATAATAACAGTTTTAAATGATTTACGATACACATGAGTCATTAAAACCCGATCTTGAGTAAAACTTTAAATAACATGAAATTTTGATGCTAGAAAGGTTCAAAAGATGTTAGGAGGTGTCCGTAAGCATACTCAAAAGGAAAAAGCAGGTGGCCTGAAAAAAGTTAAAATTTGTCAGAAACTCGTGTGCTATAGCATGTGGTTTTCTGTATTTTGGCTCGAATTGGGTGAAGCTTGAAAACGAGAGGCAATACCTCATTTTCTTTGAAAACTGAGGTTCTCGATCTCTGTATGAGAAGAATTGAAGTCAACACGACCTTGGCAAATACACCCAATACCCCTAATAATAACAGTTTTAAAAGATTTACGATACACGTGAGTCATTAAAACCCGATCTTGAGTAAAACTATAAATAACATGAAATTTTGATGCTAGAATGATTTAAAAGATGTTAGGAGGTGTCCGTAAGCATACTCAAAGGAAAAAAGCAGGTGGCCTGAAAAAAGTTAAAATAGTCAGAAACTCGTTTGCTATAGCAATTAGTTTTGGGCATTTTGGCTCGAATTTGTTGAAACTTTGAAATGAGGGGCAATACCTCATTTTCTTTGAAAACTGAGGTTCCTAATGTTTGTATGAGAAGAATTGAAGTCAACACGACCAAGGAAAATACACCCAAGACCCCTGATAATAACAGTTTTAAAAGATTTACGATACACGTGAGTCATTAAAACCCGACCTTGAGTAAAACTATAAATAACATGAAATTTTGATGCTAGAATGGTTCAAAAGATGTTAGGAGGTGTCCGTAAGCATACTTAAAGGAAAAAAGCAAGTGGCCTGAAAAAAGTTAAAACGGCCAGAAACTCGTTTGCTATAGCAAAGGGTTTTGGGCATTTTTACTCGAATTGGGTGAAGTTTTGAAATGAGGGGCAATACCTCATTTTCTTTGTAAACTGAGGTTCCTGATGTCTGTATGAGATGAATTGAAGTCAACAAGACCTAAGCAAATTCACCCAATACCCCTGATAATAACATATTCAAAAGATTTACGATACACGTGAGTCATTAAAGCCTGATTTTGAGTAAAACAGCAAATAACATGAAATTTTGATGCTGGAATGGTTCAAAAGATGTTAGGAAGTGTCCGTAAGCATACTCAAAGGAAAAGAGTAGGTGGCCTGAAAAAAAGTTAAAATAGCCGGAAACTCGTGTGGTATAGCAAATGGTTTTATGTATTTTGGCTGAAATTGGGTGAAGGTTGAAAATGAGGGGCAATAGCTCATTTTCTTTGAAAACTGAAGTTCCTGATGTCTGTATGAGAAGAATTAAAGTAGCACACAAATTTTTGGTCATTTTAACTTTTTTAAGGCCACCTGCTTTTTTCGTTTGAGTATGCTTATGGACACCTCCTAACATCTTTTGAACCATTCTAGCATCAAAATTTCATGTTATTTACTGTTTTACTCAAGATAGGGCTTTAATAACTCGTGTGTATCGTAAATCTTTTGAAACTGTTATTATCACAGGTATTGGATATATTTACCAACGTCGTGTTGACTTCAATTCTTCTCATACACACATCGAGAACCTCAGTTTTTAAAGAAAATGAGGTATTGCCCCTCATTTCAAAGCTTCACCCAATTCGAGCCAAAATAACAATATCCACTTGCTGTAGCACATGAGTTTCTGGTCATTTTAACTTTTTTCAGGCCACCTGCTTTTCTTGTTTTAGTATGCCTAAGGACACCTCCTAACATCTTTTAAAGCAATCTAGCATCAAAATTTCATGTGATTTATTGTTCTACTCAAGAACAGGCTTCAATAACTCACGTGTACCGTGAATCATAAATCTATTGAAACTTTTATTTTCAGGGGTATTGGGTGAATTCTCCAAGGTCGTGTTGACTTCAATTCTTCTCATACAGACATCGTCAACCTCAGTTTTAAAGAAAATGAGGTATTATCTCTCGTTTTCAAACATCACCCAATTCGAGCCAAAATACAAAAAACAACTTCCTATAGCACACAAGTTTCTGGCCATTTTAACTTTTTTCAAGCCACTTGCTTTTTTCCTTTGATCATGCTTACGGACATCTCCTAACATCTTTTGAACCATTCTAGCATCAAAATTTCATGTTACATGCTGTTTTACTCAAGATCGGGTTTTATTGACTCACGTGTATCTTAAATCTTTTGAAACTGTTATTATCAGGGGTATTGGGTGTATTTTCCAAGGTCGTGTTGACTTCAATTCTTCTCATACAGACATCGAGAACCTCAGTTTTCAAAAAAAATGAGGTATTGCCTCTCGTTTTCAAGCTTCACCCAATTAGAGCCAAAATACAAAAAACCACTTGCTATAGCACACGAGTTTCTGGCCATTTTAACTTTTTTCATGCCACCTGTTTTTTCCTTTGAGTTTGCTTACGGACACCTCCTAACATCTTTTAAACCATTCTAGCATCAAAATTTGATGTTATTTACAGTTTTACTCAAGATCGAGTTTTAATGACTTACGTGTATCGTAAATCTTTTGAAACTGTTATTATCCGGGATATTGGGTGTATTTGCCAAGGTTGTGTTGACTTCAATTCATCTCATATAAACATCGGGAACCACATTTTTAAAAGAAAATGAGGTATCGCCCCTCGTTTTCAAGCTTCTCCCAGTTCGAGCCAAAATACCAAAAACCACTTACACGAGTTTCTGGCAATTTTCACTTTTTTCAGGACACCTGCTTTTTTCCTTTGAGTATGCTTACAGACCTCCTAACATCTTTTGAGCCATTCTTGCATCAAAATTTGATGTCATTTACAGTTTTACTCAAGATTAGGCTTGAATGAATCATGTGGATCGTAAATTTATTGAAACAGTTATTATCAGGGGTATTGGGTGAATTTTCGAAGGTCGTGTTGACTTCTATTCTTCTCATACAGAAATCGGGAACCTCAGTTTTCAAAGAAAATGAGGTATTGCCCCTCATTTTCAAGCTTCACCCAATTCGAGCCTAAATAGCAAAATCCACTTGCTATAGCACACAAATTTCTGGTCATTTTAACATTTTTTCAGGCCACCTGCTTTTTTCCTTTGAGTATGCTTATGGACATCTCATAACCTCTTTTGAACCATTCTAGCATCAAAATTTCTTGTCAATTACTGTTTTACTCAAGATCGGGTTTTATTGACTCACGTGTATCATAAATCTTTTGAAACTGTTATTATCAGGGGTATCGAGTGTATTTGCCAAGGTCGTGTTGACTTCAATTCTTCTCATACACACATCGGGAACCTCAGTTATCAAAGAAAATGAGGTATTACCCCTCGTTTTCAAGCTTCAACCAATTCGAGTCAAAATAAAAAAAAATCACTTACTATAACACACGAGTTTCTGGCCATTTTAACTTTTTCAGGCCACCTGCTTTTTTCCTTTGAGTATGCTTACGGAAACCTCCTAACATCTTTTGAACCATTCTAGCATCAAAATTTCATGTTATTTATAGTTTTACTAAAGATCGGGTTTGGTCTAAAAATAAGTACTTTCAATTTTGACCAGAAAAACTGTGTGCTATAGTAAAATGTTTTGAGCCTAAATTATTCGGAACATATATACTCTAATCCAATTGAGATTTTCGGGTTCTGTCAGTCCAAGAAGTTCTCAAAGATGATGTTTTGATAATAGAAAACGTTTGGTCAAAAAATAAGGACATTCAATTTTGACCTGAAAAACTGTGTGCTATAGTAAGAGGTTTTGAACCGAAATCATTTGAAACTCGTATACCATAAGCTAATAAGATTTTTGGGTTCTGTCAGTCCGAGAAGTTCTTAGAGATGATGTTTTGATAATAGAAAAGGTTTGGTCCAAAAATAAGGACATTCAATTTTAACCTGAAAAACTGTGCGCTATATTAAGGGGTTTTGAGCCGAAATCATTCGGAACTCGTTTACACTAATCTATGTGAGATTTTCGGGTTCTGTCAGTTCTGGAAGTGGTTAGAGAGGATGTTTTGATAATAAAAAACGTTTGGTCAAAAAATAAGGAAATTCAATTTTGACCAGAAAAACAGTGTGCTATAGTAATGGGTTTTGAACCGAAATCATTCGAAACTCGTTTACACTAATGTAATTGAGATTTTCAGGTTCTCTCAGTTCTGGAAGTCGTCAGAGAGGATGTTTTGACAATCGAAAATGTTTGGCCTAAAAATAAGGAAATTCAATTTTGACCAGAAAAACTGTGTGCTATAGTAAGGGGTTTTGAGCCGAAATCATTCGGAACTCGTTTACACTAATCTAATTAAGATTTTATGGTTCTGTCAGTTTTGAAAGTTCTTAGAGAGGATGTTTTGATAATAAAAAAAAGTTTGGTCTAAAAATAAGGACATTCAATTTTGACCAGAAAAACTGTGTGCTATAGTAAGGGGTTTTGAACCGAAATCATTTGAAACTCGTATACCATAATCTATGTGAGATTTTCAGGTTCTGTCAGTCCGAGAAGTTCTCAGAGATGATGTTTTGATAATAGAACATTCAATTTTGACCTGAAAAATTGTGCGCTATAGTAAGAGGTTTTGAGCCGAAATCATTCGGAACTCGTTTACACTAATTTAATTGAGATTTTCATTTTCTGTCAGTTCTGAAAGTCTTCAGGGAGGATGGTTTGATAATCGAAAAAGTTTGGTCTAAAAATAAGGACATTCAATTTTGACTAGAAAAACTGTGTGCTATAATAAGGGGTTTTGAGCCGAAATCATTCGGAACTCGTTTACACTAATCTAATTAAGATTTTCTAGTTCTGTTAGTTTTGAAAGTTGTTAGAGAGGATGTTTTGATAATAAAAAAATATTGGTCCAAAAATAAGGACATTCAATTTTGACCAGAAAACCTGTGTGCTATAGTAAGAGGTTTTGAGCCGAAATCATTCAGAACTCGTTTACACTAATTTAATTGAGATTTTCATTTTCTGTCAGTTCTGGAAGTCGTCAGAGAGGATGTTTTGATAATCGAAAAAGTTTGGCCTAAAAATAAGGAAATTCAATTTTGACTAGAAAAACTGTGTGTTATAGTAAGGGGTTTTGAGCCGAAATCATTCGGAACTTGTTTACACTAATCTAACTGAGACTTTCGGGTTCTGTCAGTTCTGGAAGTCGTCAGAGAGGATGTTTTGATAATCGAAAAAGTTTGGCCTAAAAATAAGGAAATTCAATTTTGACTAGAAAAACTGTGTGTTATAGTAATGGGTTTTGAGCCGAAATCATTCGGAACTTGTTTACACTAATCTAACTGAGACTTTCGGGTTCTGTCAGTTATAGAAGTTGTCAGAGAGGATGTTTTGATAATCGAAAAAGTTTGGTCAAAAAATAAGGACATTCAATTTTGACCTGAAAACCTGTGCGCTATAGTAAGAGGTTTTGAGCCGAAATCATTCGGAACTTGTTTTCACTAATTTAATTGTGATTTTCGGGTCCTGTTAGTTCTTGAGGTCGTCAGAGAGGATGTTTTGATAATCGAAAATGTTTGGTCTAAAAATAAGGACATTCAATTTTGACCAGAAAAACTGTGTGCTATAGAAAGGGGTTTTGAGCCGAAATCATTCGGAACTTGTTTACACTAATCTAATTGAAATTTTCCGATTCCGTCAGTTCTGGAAGTTGTCAGAGCAGATGTTTTGATAATCAAAAAAGTTTGATCTAAAAATAAGGACATTCAATTTTGACCTGAAAAACTGTGTGCTATAGTATGAGGTTTTGAGCCGAAATCATTCGGAACTCGTTTACACTAATTTAATTGAGATTTTCGGGTTCTGTCAGTTCTGGAAGTTGTCAGAAAGGATGTTTTGATAATAAAAAAAAGTTTGGTCTAAAAATAAGGACATTCAATTTTGACCAGAAAAATTGTGTGCTATAGTTAGGGGTTGTGAGCCGAAATTATTCGGAACTCGTATACCCTAATCCAATTGCGATTTTCTGGTTCTGTCAGTCTGAGAAGTTCTCAGAGATGATGATTTGAAAATAGAAAATGTTTGGTCCAAAAATAAGGAATTCAATTTTGACCTAAAAAACTGTGTGCTATAGTAAGGGGTTTTAAGCCTAAATCATTCGAAACTCGTTTACACTAATCTATTTGAGATTTTCGGGTTCTGTCAGTTCTAGAAGTTGTCAAAAAGGATGTTTTGATAATCAAAAAAGTTTGGTCTAAAAATAAGGACTTTCAATTTTGATCAGAAAAACTGTGTGCTATAGTAAGGGGTTTTGAGCCGAAATCATTCGAAACTCGTTCACACTAATCTAATTGAGATTTTCGGGTTCTGTCAGTTTTGAAAGTTGTTAGAGAGGATGTTTTGATAATAAAAAAAAGTTTGGTCTAATAATAAGGAATTCAATTTTGACCTAAAAAACTGTGTGATATAGTAATGTGTTTAGAGCCGAAATCAATCGGAACTCGTATACCATAATCCAATTGCGATTTTCGGGTTCTGTCAGTCTTAGAAGTTCTCAGAGATGATGTTTTGAAAATAGAAAATGTTTGGTCCAAAAATAAGGAATTCAATTTTGACCTAAAAAACTGTGTGATATAGTAATGAGTTTTGAGCCGAAATCATTCGGAACTCGTTTACACTAATCTAATTGAGATTTTCACGTTCTGTCAGTTCTCGAAGTTGTCTGAGAGGATGTTTTGATAATCAAAAAAGTTTGGTCTAAAAATAAGGACATTCCATTTTGACCAGAAAAACTGTGTGCTATAGTAAGGGGTTTTGAGCCGAAATCATTCGGAACTCGTTTACACTAATCTAATTAAGATTTTCGGGTTCTGTCAGTTTTGAAAGTTGTTAGAGAGGATGTTTTGATAATAAAAAAAAGTTTGGTCTGAAAATAAGGACATTCAATTTTGACCAGAAAAATTGTGTGGTATAGTTAGGGGTTGTGAGCCGAAATTATTCGGAACTCGTATACCATAATCCAATTGCGATTTTCGGGTTCTGTCAGTCTGAGAAGTTCTCAGAGATGATGATTTGAAAATAGAAAATGTTTGGTCCAAAAATAAGGAATTCAATTTTGACCTAAAAAACTGTGTGCTATAGTAAGGGGTTTTAAGCCTAAATCTTTCGAAACTCGTTTACATTAATCTATTTGAGATTTTCGGGTTCTGTCAGTTCTAGAAGTTGTCAGAGAGGATGTTTTGATAATCAAAAAAGTTTGGTCTAAAAATAAGGAATTTCAATTTTGACCAGAAAAACTGTGTGCTATAGTAAGGGGTTTTGAGCCGAAATCATTCGAAACTCGTTCACACTAATCTAATTAAGATTTTCGGTTTCTGTCAGTTTTGAAAGATGTTAGAGAGGATGTTTTGATAAAAAAAAAAAGTTTGGTCTAAAAATAAGGAATTCAATTTTGACCTAAAAAACTGTGTGATATAGTAATGGGTTTAGAGCCGAAATCAATGGGAACTCGTATACCATAATCCAATTGCGATTTTCGGGTTCTGTCAGTCTTAGAAGTTCTCAGAGATGATGTTTTGAAAATAGAAAATGTTTGGTCCAAAAATAAGGAATTCAATTTTGACCTAAAAAACTGTGTGCTATAGTAAGAGGTTTTAAGCCTAAATCATTCGAAACTCGTTTACATTAATCTATTTGAGATTTTCGGGTTCTGTCAGTTCTAGAAGTTGTCAGAGAGGATGTTTTGATAATCAAAAAAGTTTGGTCTAAAAATAAGGAATTTCAATTTTGACCAGAAAAACTGTGTGCTATAGTAAGGGGTTTTGAGCCGAAATCATTCGAAACTCGTTCACACTAATCTAATTAAGATTTTCGGTTTCTGTCAGTTTTGAAAGTTGTTAGAGAGGATGTTTTGATAATAAAAAAAAGTTTGGTCCAAAAATAAGGAATTCAATTTTGACCTAAAAAACTGTGTGATATAGTAATGGGTTTAGAGCCGAAATCATTGGGAACTCGTATACCATAATCCAATTGCGATTTTCGGGTTCTGTCAGTCTTAGAAGTTCTCAGAGATGATGTTTTGAAAATAGAAAATGTTTGGTCCAAAAATAAGGAATTCAATTTTGACCTAAAAAACTGTGTGCTATAGTAAGGGGTTTTAAGCCTAAATCATTCGAAACTCGTTTACATTAATCTATTTGAGATTTTCGGGTTCTGTCAGTTCTAGAAGTTGTCAGAGAGGATGTTTTGATAATCAAAAAAGTTTGGTCTAAAAATAAGGAATTTCAATTTTGACCAGAAAAAACTGTGTGCTATAGTAAGGGGTTTTGAGCCGAAATCATTCGAAACTCGTTCACACTAATCTAATTAAGATTTTCGGTTTCTGTCAGTTTTGAAAGTTGTTAGAGAGGATGTTTTGATAATAAAAAAAAGTTTGGTCCAAAAATAAGGAATTCAATTTTGACCTAAAAAACTGTGTGATATAGTAATGGGTTTAGAGCCGAAATCATTGGGAACTCGTATACCATAATCCAATTGCGATTTTCGGGTTCTGTCAGTCTTAGAAGTTCTCAGAGATGATGTTTTGAAAATAGAAAATGTTTGGTCCAAAAATAAGGAATTCAATTTTGACCTAAAAAACTGTGTGATATAGTAATGAGTTTTGAGCCGAAATCATTCGGAACTCGTTTACACTAATCTGATAATCAAAAAAGTTTGGTCTAAAAATAAGGACATTCAATTTTGACCAGAAAAACTGTGTGCTATAGTATGAGGTTTTGAGCCGAAATCATTCGGAACTCGTTTACACTAATCTAATTGAGATTTTCGGGTTCTGTCAGTTCTAGAAGTTGTCAGAGAGGATGTTTTGATAATCGAAAAAGTTAGGTCTAAAAGTATGGACATTCAATTTTGACCAGAAAAACTGTGTGCTATAGTAAGGGGTTTTGAGCCGAAAACATTGGGAACTCGTTTACACTAATCTAATTAAGATTTTCGGGTTCTGTCAGTTTTGAAAGTTGTTAGAGAGGATGTTTTGATAATAAAAAAAAGTTTGGTCTAAAAATAAGGACATTCAATTTTGACCAGAAAAATTGTGTGCTATAGTTAGGGGTTTTGTGCCGAAATTATTCGGAACTCGTTTACACTAATCTAATTAAGATTTTCAGGTTCTGTCAGTTTTGAAAGTTGTTAGAGAGGATGTTTTGATAATAAAAAAAAGTTTGGTCTAAAAAAAAGGAATTCAATTTTGACCTAAAAAACTTTGTGCTATAGTAAGGGGTTTTGAGCCGAAATCATTCGGAACTTGTTTACACTAATCTAATTGAAATTTTCGGATTCCGTCAGTTCTGGAAGTTGTCAGAGCAGATGTTTTGATAATCAAAAAAGTTTGATCTAAAAATAAGGACATTCAATTTTGACCTGAAAAACTGTGTGCTATAGTATGAGGTTTTGAGCCGAAATCCTTCGGAACTCGTTTACACTAATTTAATTGAGATTTTCGGGTTCTGTCAGTTCTGGAAGTTGTCAGAAAGGATGTTTTAATAATCAAAAGAGTTTGGTCTAAAAATAAGGGCATTCAATTTTGACCAGAAAAACTGTGTGCTATTGTATGAGGTTTTGAGCCGAAATCATTTGAAACTCGTATACCATAATCTATGTGAGATTTTTGGGTTCTGTCAGTCCGAGAAGTTCTCAGAGATGATGTTTTGATAATAGAAAAGGTATGGTCCAAAAATAAGGACATTCAATTTTGACCTGAAAAACTGTGCGCTATAGTAAGAGGTTTTGAGCCGAAATCATTCGAAACTCGTTTACACAAATTTAATTGAGATTTTCATTTTCTGTCAGTTCTGGAAGTTGTCAGAGAGGATGTTTTGATAATCGAAAAAGTTTGGTCTAAAAATAAGGACATTCAATTTTGACCAGAAAAACTGTGTGCTATAGTAAGGGGTTTTGAGCCGAAATCATTCGAAACTCGTTTACACTAATCTAATTAAGATTTTCGGGTTCTGTCGGTTTTGAAAGTTGTTAGAGCAGATGTTTTGATAATCAAAAAAGTTTGATCTAAAAATAAGGACATTTAATTTTGACCTGAAAAACTGTGTGCTATAGTAAGGGGTTTTGAGCCGAAATCATTCGAAACTCGTTTACACTAATCTAATTAAGATTTTCGGGTTCTGTCACTTCTGGAAGTTGTCAGAGCGCATGTTTTGATAATCAAAAAAGTTTGATCTAAAAATAAGGACATTTAATTTTGACCTGAAAAACTGTGTGCTATAGTAATGGGTTTTGAACCGAAATCATTCGGAACTCGTTTACACTAATCTAATTGAGATTTTCGGGTTCTGTCAGTTCTGAAAGTTGTCAGAGTGGATGTTTTGATAATCGAAAAAGTTTGGTCTAAAAATAAGGACATTCAATTTTGACCAGAAAAACTGTGTGCTATAGTAAGGGGTTTTGAGCCGAAATCATTCGGAACTCGTTTACACTAATCTAATTAAGATTTTCGGGTTCTGTCAGTTTTGAAAGTTGTTAGAGAGGATGTTTTGATAATAAAAAAAAGTTTTGTCTAAAAATAAGGACATTCAATTTTGACCAGAAAAATTATGTGCTATAGTAAGAGGTTTTGAGCCGAAATCATTTGAAACTCGTATACCATAATCTATGTGAGATTTTTGGGTTCTGTCAGTCCGAGATGTTCTCAGAGATGATGTTTTGATAATAGAAAAGGTTTGGTCCAAAAATAAGGACATTCAATTTTGACATGAAAAACTGTGCGCTATAGTAAGAGGTTTTGAACCGAAATCATTCGGAACTCGTTTACACTAATTTAATTGAGATTTTCATTTTCTGTCAGTTTTGGAAGTTGTCAGAGAGGATGTTTTGATAATCGAAAAAGTTTGGTCTAAAAATCAGGACATTCAATTTTGACCAGAAAAACTGTGTGCTATAGTAAGGGGTTTTGAGCCGAAATCATTCGAAACTCGTTTACACTAATCTAATTAAGATTTTCGGGTTCTGTCGGTTTTGAAAGTTGTTAGAGCGGATGTTTTGATAATAAAAAAAGTTTGATCTAAAAATAAGGACATTTAATTTTGACCTGAAAAACTGTGTGCTATAGTAAGGGGTTTTGAGCCGAAATCATTCAAAACTCGTTTACACTAATCTAATTTAGATTTTCAGGTTCTGTCACTTCTGGAAGTTGTTAGAGCGGATGTTTTGATAATCAAAAAAGTTTGATCCAAAATAAGGACATTCAATTTTGACCAGAAAAACTGTGTGCTATAGTAAGGGGTTTTGAGCCGAAATCATTCGGAACTCGTTTACACTAATCTAATTGAGATTTTCGGATTCTGTCTGTTCTGGAAGTTGTCAGAGCGGATGTATTGATAATCAAAAAAGTTTGATAAAAAAATAAGGACATTGAATTTTGACCTGAAAAACTGTGTGCTAATGGTTTTTGAGCCGAAATCATTCGGAACTCGTTTACACTAATCTAATTGAGATTTTCGGGTTCTGTCAGTTCTGGAAGTTGTCAGAGAGGATGTTTTGATAATCAAAAAAGTTTGGTCTAAAAATAAGGACATTCAATTTTGACTAGAAAAACTGTGTGCTATAGTAAGGGGTTTTGAGCCGAAATCATTCGGAACTCGTTTACACTAATCTAATTGAGATTTTCGGGTTCTGTCAGTTCTGGAAGTTGTCAAAGAGGATGTTTTGATAATCGAAAAAGTTTGGTCTAAAAATAAGCTCATTCAATTTTGACCAGAAAAACTGTGTGTTATAGTAAAGGGTTTTGAGCCGAAATCATTCGGAACTCGTTTAAACTAATCTAATTGTGATTATCGGGTTCTGTCAGATCTGGAAGTTGTCAGAGCGGATGTTTTGATAATCAAAAAGTTTGATCTAAAAATAAGGACATTCAATTTTGAACAGAAAAACTGTGTGGTATAGTTAAGGATTTTGAGCCAAAATTATTCGGAACTCGTTTACACTAATCTATGTGAGATTTTCGGGTTCTGTCAGTTCTGGAAGTTGTCAGAGAGGATGTTTTAATAACCACAAACGTTTGGTGAAAAAATAAGGACATTCAATTTTGACCTGAAAAACTGTGTGCTATAGTAATGGGTTTTGATCCGAAATCATTCGGAACTCGTTTACACTAATCTAATTGAGATTTTCGGGTTCGGTCAGTTCTGAAAGTTGTCAGAGAGGATGTTTTGATAATCGAAAAAGTTTGGTCTAAAAATATGGACATTCAATTTTGACCAGAAAAACTGTGTGCTATATAAGAGGTTTTGAGCCGAAATCATTCGAAACTTGTTTACACTAATCTAAATAATATTTTCTTGTTCTGTCTGTTTTGAAAGTTGTTAGAGAGGATGTTTTGATAATAAAAAAAGTTTGGTCTAAAAATAAGGACATTCAATTTTGACCCGAAAAACTGTGTGCTATAGTAAGGGGTTTTGAGCCGAAATCATTTGAAACTCGTATACCATAATCTAATAAGATTTTCGGGTTCTGTCAGTCCGAGAAGTTCTCAGAGATGATTATTTGATAATAGATAAGGTTTTGTCCAAAAATAAGGACATTCAATTTTAACCAGAAAAACTGTGTGCTATAGTAAGGGGTTTTGAGCCGAAATCATTCGGAACTCGTTTACACTAATCTTGTTTTGGCCACGATCCTCAGCGTGCAGAGCCAAGGTGATTAGCGAACAAAGAGATAGGAGGAGTTGTGCGGGCGTGCCACCTCGCGGACGAGGAATTTGTTGTAGGATGCTCGGGCTTGATTTCTTGATCAGGCGAGCGGAGTTCCAGATGCCACCTCGCGGACGGGGAATTTACGGCACAAGCAGTCAATACTCACGGGGGGGTGAGCAGAGCAACTTTAGGGATGCTTCCGAGGAAAGGGGGGCGAGTTCCGGAGAGCTCTGAAGAATTCTAGCCGGCAAGGCGCTTAGAATCAGGGCTTCGAAGAGGCTTCGAAGGGGGATCGGCTCCTGGGAGCGCTGGAGGTTTCGACGAGGTCGAAGGGTTTTCAACTTGGTTGAAGGTTGTTTGTATTTGATTGCTTGATTGATTGTGTCTGTGTTGAGAGGGCGCGAGCTCCCTTATATAGTGGAGTAATCCTTGTTGCGAAAGACAATCAGAATCTCAAATGGACTCTACAACGTGAAGCACGCGGACACTGTTCATCCCATGCAAGCCAATCCATGCGTGACACGTATCCATTCAGCACAATCCGCCTAAGATAAGGCTTACACTCCCACGCGAAACTGAATGAAATATAATCCTTATCCCGCGAGGCAAAGAAGTCCATATAGAATACTAACTCGCGTGAACCGCAGACCATTGCACCTCGCGGGCCCAAAGAAGGTTTTTAATTTGATAAGGGCCACATGGATTGACCCAAAGCATGTCAAAGACTGTAAAAAGTTCAAAACGATTATAAAGTTTCACGCGGACTCCGCGCATGTGTATCTGGAATTTGTCAGAGCGGATGTTTTGATAATCAAAAAAGCTTGATCTAAAAATAAGGACATTCAATTTTGACCTGAAAAACGGTGTGCTATAGTAATGGGTTTTGAGCCGAAATCATTCGGAACTCGTTTACACTAATCTAATTGAGATTTTCGGGTTCTATCAGTTCAGGAAGTTGTTAGAGAGGATGTTTTGATAATCGAAAAAGTTTGGTCTAAAAATAAGGACATTTAATTTTGACCTGAAAAACTGTGTGCTATAGTAATGGGTTTTGAGCCGAAATCATTCGAAACTCGTTTACACTAATCTAATTGAGATTTTCGGGTTCTGTCAGTTCTGGAAGTTGTCAGAGCGGATGTTTTGATAATCGAAAAAGTTTGGTCTAAAAATAAGGACATTCAATTTTGACCAGAAAAACTGTGTGCTATAGTAAGGGGTTTTAAGCCGAAATCATTCGGAACTCGTTTACATTAATCTAATTGAGATTTTCGGGTTCTGTCAGTTCTGGAAGTTGTCAGAGCGGATGTTTTGATAATCGAAAAAGTTTGGTCTAAAAATAAGGACATTCAATTTTGACCAGAAAAAGTGTGTGCTATAGTTAGGGGTTTTGAGCCGAAATTATTCGGAACTCGTATACCCTAATCCAATTGCGATTTTCGGGTTCTATTAGTTCTTGAGGTCGTCAGAGAGGATGTTTTGATAATCGAAAAGGTTTGGTCTAAAAATAAGGACATTCAATTTTGACCAGAAAAACTGTGTGATATAGTAAGGGGTTTTGAGCCGAAATCATTCGGAACTCGTTTACACTAATCTAATTGAGATTTTCGGGTTCTGTCAGTTCTGGAAGTTGTCAGAGCGGATGTTTTGATAATCAAAAAAGTTTGATCTAAAAATAAGGACATTCAATTTTGACCAGAAAAACTGTTTGCTATAGTAAGGGGTTTTGAGCCGAAATCATTCGGAACTCGTTTACACTAATCTAATTGAGATTTTCGGGTTCTGTCAGTTCTGGAAGTTGTCAGAGCGGATATTTTGATAATCAAATAAGTTTGATCTAAAAATAAGGACCTTCAATTTTGACCTGAAAAACGGTGTGCTATAGTAATGGGTTTTGAGCCGAAATCATTCGGAACTCGTTTACACTAATCTAATTGAGATTTTCGGGTTCTATCAGTTCTGGAAGTTGTCAGGGAGGATGTTTTGATAATCGAAAAAGTTTGGTCTAAAATTAAGGACATTCAATTTTGACCACAAAAACTGTGTGGTATAGTTAAGGATTTTGAGCCAAAATTATTCGGAACTCGTTTACACTAATCTATGTGAGATTTTCGGGTTCTGTCAGTTCTGGAAGTTGTCAGAGAGGATGTTTTGATAACCACAAAAGTTTGGTCTAAAAATAAGGACATTCAATTTTGACCAGAAAAACTGTGTGCTATAGTAAGAGGTTTTGAGCCGAAATCATTTGAAACTCGTATACCATAATGTAATTAGATTTTCGGGTTCTGTCAGTCCGAGAAGTTCTCAGAGATGATGTTTTGATAATAGATAAGGTTTGGTCCAAAAATAAGGACATTCAATTTTGACCAGAAAAACTGTCTCCTATAGTAAGAGGTTTTGAGCCGAAATCATTCGGAACTCGTTTACACTAATCTTGTTTTGGCCACGATCCTCAGCGTGCGGAGCCGAGGTGATTAGCGAACAAAGTGATAGGAGGAGTTGTGCGGGCGTGCCACCTCGCGGACGAGGAATGTGTTGAAGGATGCGCGGGATTGATTTCTTGATCAGGCGAGCGGAGTTCCAGATGCCACCTCGCGGACGGGGAATTTACGGCACAAGCGGTCAATACTCACGGCGGGGTGAGCAGAGCAACTATAGGGATGCTTCCGAGGAAACGGGGACGAGTTCCGGAGAGCTCTGAAGAATTCTAGGCGGCGAGGCGCTTAGAATCAGGGCTTCGAAGAGGCTTCGAAGGGGGATCGGCTCCTGGGAGCGCTGGAGGTTTCGACGAGGTCGAAGGGTTTTCAACTTGGTTGAATGTTGTTTGTATTTGATTGCTTGATTGATTGTGTCCGTGTAGGGAGGGCGCGAGCTCCCTTATATAGTGGAGTAATCCTTGTTGCGAAAGACAATCAGAATCCCAAATGGACTCTGCAACGTTAAGCACGCGGACACTGTTCATCCCATGCAAGCCAATCCATGCGTGACACGTATCCATTCAGCACAATCCGCCTAAGATAAGGCTTACACTCCCACACGAAATGGAATGAAATATAATCCTTATCCCGCGAGGCAAAGAAGTCCATATAGAATACTAACTCGCGTGAACCGCGGACCATTGCACCTCGCGGGCCCAAAGAAGGTTTTTAATTTGATAAGGGCCACAGGGATTGACCCAAAGCATGTCAAAGACTGTAAAAAGTCTAAAACGTTTATAAAGTTTCACGCGGACTCCGCGCATGTGTATCTGCAATCCAGTCCGCCGACACCTAGGTACATTTCCACCTCGCCTGCTCCAAAGTTATTCCACGCAGACTGTATTCCGCGCAAAGCGCGGGAGATGGATCCTCACTCCGCGCGTAGTCATTTCGCGCGTGAGCTCGACTTTTGTCTGATAGTGCGCTAGATCGTTAATCCGCGCGGGACATGTAATCTGCGCGAGCTGTACTTTTGTCCAGAAGCGTGCGAGCTCAGCTATTGTCCAAAAAGGTGCGAGCTCCCTCAGTCCGCGCGGAGTCATTCCGCGCGCGGACTTGTATTTCGCCTCGCATAGTCTCGCTGGCGGGCCGATATTTGTGAACTTAAAAGGAACTTGGGCTCGCCGACTGATATAGACCAAGAATTTAATTAATATTTACATAGACAATTACTGTCCAGTAAAATATTAATCTAGGCGTAAACAAATCTAATTGAGATTTTCGGGTTCTGTCAGTTCTGGAAGTTGTCAGAGCGGATGTTTTGATAATCAAAAAAGTTTGATCTAAAAATAAGGACATTCAATTTTGACCTGAAAAACGGTGTGCTATAGTAATGGGTTTTGAGCCGAAATCATTCGGAACTCGTTTACACTAATCTAATTGAGATTTTCGGGTTCTGTCAGTTCTGGAAGTTGTCAAAGAGGATGTTTTGATAATCGAAAAAGTTTGGTATAAAAATAAGGACATTCAATTTTGACCAGAAAAATTGTGTGCTATAGTAAGGGGTTTTGAGCCGAAATCATTCGGAACTCATTTACACTAATCTAATTAAGATTTTCGGGTTCTGACAGTTTTGAAAGTTGTTAGAGAGGATGTTTTGATAATAAAAAAAAGTTATTTCAAAAAATAAGGACATTCAATTTTGACCTGAAAACCTGTGTGCTATAGTAAGGGGTTTTGAGCCGAAATCATTCGGAACTCGTTTACATTAATTTAATTTTAATTTTCGGGTTCTGTTAGTTCTTGAGGTCGTCAGAGAGGATGTTTTGATAATCGAAAAGGTTTGGTCTAAAAATAAGGACATTCAATTTTGACCAGAAAAACTGTGTGATATAGTAAGGGGTTTTGAGCCGAAATCATTCAGAACTCGTTTACACTAATTTAATTGAGATTTTCGGGTTCTGTCAGTTCTGGAAGTTGTCAGAGCGGATGTTTTGATAATCAAAAAAGTTTGATCTGAAAATAAGAACATTCAATTTTGACGAGAAAAACTGTGTGCTATAGTTAGGGATTTTGAGCCAAAATTATTCGGAATTCGTTTACACTAATCTATGTGAGATTTTCGAGTTCTGTCAGTTCTGGAAGTTGTCAGATAGGATGTTTTGATAATCGAAAACGTTTGGTCAAAAAAAAAGGACATTCAATTTTGACCTGAAAAACTGTGTGCTATAGTATTGGGTTTTGAGCCGAAATCATTCGGAACTCGTTTACACTAATCTAATTGAGATTTTCGGGTTCTGTCAGTTCTGGAAGTTGTCAGAGATGATGTTTTGATAATCAAAAAGTTTGGTCTAAAAATAAGGACATTCAATTTTGACCAGAAAAACTGTGTGCTATAGTAATGGGTTTTGAGCTGAAATCATTCGGAACTCGTTTACACTAATCTAATTGAGATTTTTGGGTTCTGTCAGTTCTGGAAGTTGTCAGAGAGGATGTTTTGATAATAGAAAATGTTTGGTCAAAAAATATGGACATTCAATTTTGACCAGAAAAACTGTGCGTTGTAGTAAGAGGTTTTGAGCCGAAATCATTTGGAACTCGTTTACACTAATTTAATTGAGATTTTCAGGTTCAATTAGACCGAGAAGTTCTCATAGATGATATTTTTATAATCGAAAAGGTTTGGTCAAAAAATAAGGACATTCAATTTTGACCAGAAAAACTGTGTGATATAGTTAAGGGTTTTGAGCCGAAATTATTCGGAACTCGTTTAAACTAATCTATGTGAGATTTTCGGGTTCTGTTAGTTCTGGAAGTTGTCAGAGATGATGTTTTGATAATCGAAAACGTTTGGTCAAAAAATAAAGACATTCAATTTTGACCAGAAAAACTGTGTGCTATAGTACTGAGTTTTGAGCCGAAATCATTCGGAACTTGTTTACACTAATCTAATTGAGATTTTCGGGTTCTGTCAGTTCTGGAAGTTGTCAAAGAGGATGTTTTGATAATAGAAAATGTTTGGTCAAAAAATATGGACATTCAATTTTGACCAGAAAAACTGTGCGTTGTAGTAAGAGGTTTTGAGCCGAAATCATTTGGAACTCGTTTACACTAATTTAATTGAGATTTTCAGGTTCTGTCAGTTTTGGAAGTCGTCAGAGAGGATGTTTCGATAATCGAAAAAGTTTGGCCTAAAAATAAGGAAATTCAATTTTGACCAAAAAAACTGTGTGCTATAGTAAGGGGTTTTGAGCCAAAATCATTCGGAACTCGTTTACACTAATCTAACTGAGACTTTCGGGTTCTGTCAGTTTTGGAAGTTGTCAGAGATGATGTTTTGATAATCAAAAAAGTTAGGTCAAAAAATAAGGACATTCAATTTTGACCTGAAAACCTGTGTGCTATAGTAAGGGGTTTTGAGCCGAAATCATTCGGAACTCGTTTACACTAATTTAATTGTGATTTCCGGGTTCTGTCAGTTCTTGAGGTCGTCAGAGAGGATGTTTTGATAATCGAAAAGGTTTGGTCTAAAAATAAGGACATTCAATTTTAACCAGAAAAACTATGTGCTATAGTAAAGGGTTTTGTGCTATAGTAAGGGGTTTTGAGCCGAAATCATTCGGAACTCGTTTACACTAATCTAATTGTGATTATCGGGTTCTGTCAGATCTAGAAGTTGTCAGAGCGGATGTTTTGATAATCAAAAAAGATTGATCTAAAAATAAGGACATTCAATTTTGAACAGAAAAACTGTGTGGTATAGTTAGGGATTTTGAGCCAAAATTATTCGGAACTCGTTTACACTAATCTATGTGAGATTTTCGGATTCTGTCAGTTCTGGAAGTTGTCAGAGAGGATGTTTTAATAACAAAAAATGTTTGGTGAAAAAATAAGGACATTCAATTTTGACCTGAAAAACTGTGTGCTATAGTAGTTTTGAGCCGAAATTATTCGAAACTCGTATACCCTAATCCAATTGAGATTTTTAGGTTCTGTCAATCCGTGGAGTTCTCAGAGATGATATTTTGATAATCGAAAAAGTTTGGTCAAAAAATAAGAACATTGAATTTTGACCTGAAAAAATGTGCGCTATATTAAGAGGTTTTGAGCCGAAATCATTCGGAACTCGTTTACACTAATTTAATTGTGATTTTCAGGTTCTGTCTGTTCTTGAGGTTGTCAGAGAGGATGTTTTGGTAATCGAAAAAGTTTGGTCTAAAAATAAGGACATTCAATTTTGACCAGAAAAACTGTGTGCATAGTAAGGGGTTTTGAGCCGAAATCATTCAGAACTCGTTTACACTAATTTAATTGAGCATTTCGGGTTCTATCAGTTCTGAAAGTTGTCAGAGATGATGTTTTGATAATCGAAAATGTTTGGTCAAAAAATAAGGACATTCAATTTTGACCTGAAAAACTGTGTGCTATAGTAATGGGTTTTGAGCCGAAATCATTCGGAACTCGTTTACACTAATCTAATTGAGATTTTTATGTTCTGTCAGTTCTAGAAGTTGTCAAAGAGGATGTTTTGATAATAGAAAACGTTTGGTCAAAAAATAAGAACATTCAATTTTGACCAGAAAAACTGTGTGTGCTAAGGGGTTTTAAGCCGAAATCATTCGGAACTCGTTTACACTAATCTAATTGAGATTTTCGGGTTCTGTCAGTTCTGAAAGTTGTCAGAGAGGATGTTTTGATAATAAAAAAAAGTTTGGTCTAAAAATAAGGACATTTAATTTTGACCAGAAAAACTGTGTGCTATAGTTAGGGGTTTTGAGCCGAAATTATTTGGAACTCGCATACCCTAATCCAATTGAGATTTTCGGGTTCTGTCAGTCCAAGAAGTTCTCAGATATGATGTTTTGATAATCAAAAAAGTTTGGTCAATAAGGACATTCAATTTTGACCTGAAAACCTGTAAGGGGTTTTGAGCCGAAATCATTCGGAACTCGCATACCCTAATTCAATTGAGATTTTTAGGTTTTTTCAATTCTGGAAGTTGTCAGATAGGATGTTTTGATAATCAAAAATTTTTGGTCCAAAAATAAGGACATTCAATTTTGACCAGAAAAACTGTATGCACAACCTTCGAAAATTCACCCAATACCCCTGATAATAACAGTTTCAATAAATTTATGATCCACATGAGTCGTTGAAGCCTAATCTTGAGTAAAACAGTAAATGACATGAAATTTTGATGCTAGAATGGCTCAAAAAATGTTAGGAAGTGTTCGTAAGCATAAAAATCACCTAGAACACATAACAACTTCATGCAAGGCGGGGCAGGAACGTTCGAGTTGTCTTCAACTCTAACCAATTCCGATTCTAATTAGAGGCTTTGCGGTTATCTAATTGTTAAGACTCCTTGGGTATTTAGAACCATATTTGCGTTTGATCATAAACATGAATGCTAACTCATTTAAAAACACGTTGCGTAGAGATTAAACAAGAAAACACTTTAGCACATGAATCAATCGGAAACATGATCTAAGGCATTGCGTCACTCATCCTATTAGCATGCAAATTTTCAGAATTAAATCCGCCCTATGTTAATAACAAAGACCAAGACAACTTTGCGTATGAATCGATCCAAAATTATTATGGTAGATGAAACAGCACCTTAAAGACAACCATGGCCGAGGCAGCCTCAAGGATTGATTTAGATGCATGAATTCATGACAGTTAATCAATTAGAAATCAAAAACACATAAGAAACTGCTACTGCCCCCAAAACCTAAATCATGAAATCATCATATATTCTAGAAGTTACAAATCAAAACATAGAACAATCAAAGATCACAAAGAAATCCGAAAACCAAGTTTGATAAATAAAACCAAAATCAAAAAGTATATTACAATAGAGTTCGAAACTAAACAGATAATAATACAAGAAGCCATGAGAAAATCACACTTTTACAACCTTTGAAGATTTGGCAAGTGTGGGGAAAATCGGTGGAAGGATGGAGTGATTTTTATGGTTTGTGGTGGATGAATCGGCTAAGTAATTTTCTGTATAGGGTTTGGTAGAGTTTCGGCTATGTAATTGCAGGGGTAGAGATGATCCCCTTCTGCCCTTGAAGTCATGCTTTATATAGAAGAAAGACCCTAGAGAGGCCGGCCACACAAGTGAAAACCGAGTTGGTTTAGGTTTCACTAGTTTTATTCTCAATTCGGCCCAAGGACCTCTGTCTGATGATTTCATCATAACTCCTTCTAGAAAATAGATATTGAGGTGATTTCAATTGATTTAGAAACTAGACTCATGTAGCTCTCTATCCATATCTGGCACGTTTTCTGCTTCATTGTGAGCTATCCTGGAGAGCCTGTTTAAGTTGTGAGAGGTGCACAAGAATTTTCCCGAATTTAATCAGGAATCAAGACTTGGACATTCCTTGATATTCTGCCGAATTTAGATCTTCTCTATATTGGACTTGGTTTGGACCTCTCCTTTCATGGACTAGGCTTCATGGATCAGCTGCTTTGCTTCCCGAGGTCCATCAGGAACACTTATCTTGGCAAGCAGTAGGTTACTCTGTTCTGGCAGTCTGACCTTCCGGCAATGATTCCGGCATAACTCCAATTCTCTTGATTCTTTCTCCCATGAACTCTTCTACATGTCACCTAAGTATCAGAGAGTTAAATCAATTTGTGACAATGTAAAAGATTTACAGAATCATAAGAACATCTCTAAGGCTCCACAAATCGGCTTTTGACAAATTTTTATATCGTTCCTCTATGTTTAACACGTTTTACACACAACTTTACCAAAAACTTCCGACTATACATTATGACTCTATTCTACGACAATAAGAGATAATCAAAATACAAATGGAGGTAATAACACATTAAGAATGTCGCATTTTATGCTCCTATCAAGCATACTCAAAGTAAAAAAGCAGGTGGCCTGAAAAAAGTGAAAATTGCCAAAAACTTGAGTGCTATATAGCAAGTGGTTTTTGGTATTTTGGCTCGAACTGGGTGAAGCTTGAAAAAGAGGGGCAATACCTCATTTTCTTTTAAAATTGTGGTTCCCGATGTCAATATGAGAGGAATTGAAGTCAACACGACCTTGTCAAATACACCCAATACCCTTGATAATAACAGTTTCAAATGATTTACGATACATGTAAGTCATTGAAGCCCGATCTTGAGTAAAACAGTAAATGACATGAAATTTTGATGCTAGAATGGCTCAAAAGATGTTATGAAGTGTCCATAAGCATACTCAAAGGAAAAAAGCGGGTGGCCTGAAAAAAGTGAAAATTGCCAGAAACTTGAGTGCTATAGCAAGTGGTTTTTGGTATTTTTGCTCGAATTGGGTGAAGCTTGAAAACGAGAGGCAATACCTCATTTTCTTTGAAAACTGAGGTTCCCGATGTCTGTATGAGAAGAATTGAAGTCAACACGACCTTGGCAAATTCACCCAATACCCCTGAAAATAAAAGTTTCAATTGATTTACGATACACGGTACACGTGAGTCATTGAAGCTCATTCTTGAGTAAAACAGAAAATGGCATGAAAATTTGATGCTAGAATGGTCCAAAACATATTAGGAGGTGTCCGTAAGTATACTCAAAGGAAAAAAGCAGGTGGCTTGAAAAAAGTTAAAATGGCCAGAAACTCGTGTGCTATAGTAAGGAGTTTTGGGCATTTTGGCTCGAATTGGGTAAAGCTTGAAAATGAGGGGAAATACCTCATTTTCTTTTAAAACTGTGGTTCCCGATGTCTGTATGAGAAGAATTTAAGTCAACACGACATTCAAAAATTCATCTCATACCCCCGATAATAACAATTTCAATAAATTTACAATCCACGTGAGTCATTGAATCCCGATCTTGATTAAAACAGTAAATGACATGAAATTTTGATGCTAGAATGGTTCAAAAGTTGTTAAGAGGTGTCCATAAGAATACTCAAACGAAAAAAGGTGGCTTGAAAAAAGTTAAAATGGCCAGAAACTCGTGTGCTATAGTAAGTGGTTTTTGGTATTTTGGCTCGAATTGGGTGAAGCTTTGAAATGAGGGGTAATACCTCATTTTCTTTGAAAAATGAGGTTCCCAATGTCTGTATGAGAAGAATTGAAGTCAACAAGACCTTGTCAAATACACCCAATACCTCTGATTATAACAGTTTCAATAGATTTTCGATACACGATACTTGTGAGTCATTGAAGCCCTTTCTTGAGTAAAACAATAAATGACATGAAATTTTAATGCTAGAATGGTTTAAAAGATGTTAGGAAGTGTCTATAAGCATACTCAAACGAAAAAAGAAGATGGCCTGAAAAAAGTTAAAATGGCCAAAAACTTGTGTGTTATATAGCAAATGGTTTTTGGTATTTTGGTATTTTGGATCGAATTAGGTGAATCTTTGAAATGATGGGCAATACCTCATTTTCTTTCAAAACTGAGTTTCCCGATGTCTGTATGAGAAGAATTGAAGTCAACACGACCTTGGTAAATGACAAATGGCAAATGGTGAATCTCTATATGATAATAACAGTTTCAAAAGATTTACGATATACGTGAGTCATTAAAACCCGATCTTGAGTAAAACAGTAAAGAACATAAACTTTTAATGCTACAATGGTTCAAAAGATGTTAGGTGGTGTCCATAAGCATACTCAAAGGAAAAAAGCAGGTGGCCTGAAAAAAAAAAAGTTAAAATGGCCAGAAACTCGTGTGCTATATAGCAAGTGGTTTTTTGTATTTTGGCTCGAATTGGGTGAAGCTTGAAAACGAGGGGCAATACCTCATTTTCCTTGAAAACTGAGGTTCCTAATGTCTGTATGAGAAGAATTGAAGTCAACAAAACCTTGGCAAATTTACCCAATACCCCTAAAAATAAAAGTTTAAATAGATTTACGATACACGGTACACGTAAGTCATTGAAACCCGTTCTTGAATAAAACAATAAATGACATGAAATTTTGATGCTAGAATGGTTTAAAAGATGTTAGGAGGTGTCCGTAAGCATAGTCAAACGAATAAAGAAGGTGGTCTGAAAAAAGTTAAAATGTCCAGAAACTCGTGTACTATATAGCAAGTGATTTTTGGTATTTTGGCTCGAATTTGGTGAAGCTTTGAAATGAGGGGCAATACCTTGTTTTCTATGAAAACTGAGGTTGCCGATGTCTGTATGAAAAGAATTGAAGTCAACACGACCTTGGCAAATTCACCCAATACCCCTGAAAATAAAAGTTTCAATAGATTTACGATACACGGTACAAGTGAGTCATTGATGCCCGTTCTTGAGTAAAACAATAAATGACATGAAATTTTAATGCTAGAATGGCTCAAAAGATGTTAGGAGGCGTCCCTAAGCATACTCAAACGAAAAAATAAGGTGGCCTGAAAGAAGTTAAAATGGCCAGAAACTCATGTGTTATAGTAAGTGGTTTTTGGTACTTTGGCTCGAATTGGGTGAAGCTTGAAAGTTAGGGGCAATACCTCATTTTCTTTGAAAACTGAGGTTCCCAATGTCTGTATGAGAACAATTGAAGTCAACACGACCTTGGCAAATTCACCCAATACCCCTGAAAATAAAAGTTTCAATAGATTTATGATACACGGTACACGTGAGTCATTGAAGCCCGTTCAAGAGTAAAACACAAAATGACATGAAATTTTGATGCTAGAATGGTTCAAAATATGTGAGGAAGTGTCTGTAAGCATAGTCAAAGGAAAAAAGCATGTGGCCTGAAAAATGTTAAAATGGCAAGAAACTCGTGTGTTATATAGTAAGTGATTTTTGGTATTTTGGCTCGAATTTGGTGAAGCTTGAAAATAAGGGGCAATACCTCATTTTCTTTGAAAAATAAGGTTCCCGATGTTTGTATGAGAACAATTGAAGTCAACACGACCTTGTCAAATTCACCAAATACCCCTGAAAATAAAAGTTTCAATAGATTTACGAGACACGGTGCACGTAAGTCATTAAAGCCCGTTATTGTGTAAAACAATAATTGACATTAAATTTTGATTCTAGAATAGTTCAAAATATAATAGGAGTTGTCTATAAGCATACCCCCAAAAAAATGGTGGCCTGAAAAAATGTGAAAATAGCCACAAACTCGTATGCTAGCAAGGGGTTTTGGAATTTTTTGCTCGAATTGGGCAAAGCTTGAAAATGAAGAGCAATACCTCATTTTCTTTGAAATTTGAGGTTCCCGATTTCTATATGAGAAGAATTGAAGTCAACATAACCTTGGAAAATTCACTCAATAACAGTTTCAGTAGATTTACGATACACGGTGCACATGAGTTATTAAAGCTTGATCTTGAGTAAAACTATAAATGACTTGAAATTTTGATGTTAGAATGGTTTAAAAAATTTTATGAGGTGTCTATAAGTATACTCAAACAAAAAAACCGGTTGCCTGAAAAAAGTGAAACTGGCCAGAAACTCGTGTGTTATATATATAATGAAGTGTTTTGACTCGAATTGGGTGAAACTTTAAAATGTGGGGGGTAATTAATATCTCAATTTATTTGAAAATTGAGGTTCCTCGATGTTGGTATGAGAAGATTTGAAGTAAACATGACATTGGAAAATTCACCCAATACTTCTGAAAATAACAGTTTCAATAGATTTACGATACACCGTGCATGTGAAACACCTCCAAACAATTTTGAACCATTCTAGCAACAAAAATTCATATTTTTTTCATCATTTTACTCGTAATCGTGGGTAAACAAATCAGGTGTACCGTGTTTTGTGAAACTATTGAAGTTAGTTTCAATGGTAATGAGTGAATTTCTAAGCTTGTGTTGTCTTCAATTCTTCTAATTCCGAATTGGGGAACCTCAATTTAAGAAGATAATAATAATAATTTTGTATTACCCTCCCTCTCAAATTTCTCTCAAATTTCACCCAATTTGAACGAGATCAAGAATTCCTATAGCACACTAGAGTTTGGAAAATTTCACATTTTTCAAAACTCGGGTTTTTTCCATTAGTGTGTGTTTAGACATCTCTTAACATCATTTAAACCATTCTAGCATCAAAAATTCATAGTTTTATCATTTTACTCACAATTGAACCTAAAAAACTCGCTTTTCATAGGTATTGAGAGAATTTCAGTACTCACAAAACTAACTGAGAAAGCATTCTGAAAGACCATATCCCAAAGCCTGCACATTTGTTGGATCCTAAGAATATATACTACTCATTCAAAAGGAATCATCGCAACATTATTTGGATCATGTCACAGAAGTGTAGAAAAAGGTACAATGTAATCCAAGTTTTGTAGGTGCCGGTGAATAGAAACCCGAAATCAAGCTAAAACTACAAATTTCGAGATGGTAAAACCTCCCATAAGTTTCACTCTTATAAAAATAAACGTAAACGCTCCCAGAAACACCCAAAGCAGCACTTAGAAATACTTAACAAGGGACAGTTATTGAACCTCATGTACAAAGTATCCTTGAACCTGTCCCCACTATTATTGCCGTCAAAAGAAATTCTCAGATTCAGAATATGAAACTGAGACGCAGCATTGTGCTGTGCACGTCAAACAAGATTGATAATAAATGAAACATACGGATGCGCATCCGCATCACCTGCTAGACCAGCCATAGCTCCCCCCACTTCATCTTCAGTTCTCCAGAAACTGCATTAAACATCAAATTGAAAACATCACGAAACAACTTAAATGGAAAAGCATTTCACAAAAAAAAAAGTACCCTTTAGATAGTGACAGGGTTCTTGATGTCATCTGCTCAAACACCAAGTGCATGACTTCAAGATCACAATTCATTCATGCAGATATACTAGTGTTCTTCAGAAAGAGTTTAAGTTGCTCCTTCGGAAGATCCCATGGATTCATTCCTGTGGCACAGACAAACATAGCTAACACACTTGCCTGTTAGAACTGTCACACAGCCCTTCAAGGATCGATCGTACTTTCTTCTCACTTTTTGTAACTGGAGCTAAAACACATGCCTGAAATATTGGTCCAGTATTGGTTGCTTAGTAAAAAAACAAAAACCAGTGCTTGGTTGTAAACCAGTGAAACAAAATTGAACAAGAAAGTTCATTTACCAAGAAAGATGGTGGTAAACCATATCTCAGAATACTCTCAGCAAACACACGCACAGCACAAAAATGCATCCAGGAGCTGAACACCTGCAGGCACAGAAAACATGAAATTTCCGATATGTGTCATACACTCATACTAGAAGAGGAAGTAATTAATCATTCCAACCACAGTTCCTGAAAATTGAACTACAGAGACTTAAAGGCTACTGACATCAGGCCATATTTCAGTTTCAGTTTAGGATTACTTAAGAAACACCTTGATCAAACATTTCAACTCATAATAGATCACATTATGAGTAACAGATCACATCATGACCCTAAAACCTGCTAAGAAGTTTTTGCTTCATTTTCAGTAACAGATCACATTATGACACCTCCACCCCAGTCCCTAACAAGATAGTTTTTCCTGTGATATTTTCTAGTTCACATGGTTCACAAGTTTTAACTGACAAATTAGACAAGGACAAAACTCTTACCTCCCCGTAACTGGTATAGCACCACTGCAAAAGCGAGCTTCTTAAATTTTCTTGGTCTTGTACCAATTTTTCCAACTCCTGCTTTCTACTTTCTTGTGCTTCAGAACTATATTCGAAATCACGAATCTGAAACACATGATTAACTTACTATAGTCAACCATAAGATTTCATGCAACTCAATTCTTGACAGATGTTTTCAGACAATGCTAGTCTGCCAGTAAATAAATCACACGAGTATAAGCAGAAGAGAAGATTATAGAAGCAGAAGAGGATGCACAAAATACTCACTTGAAATCCCTTTTCACGAGCGCTTGTTCTGAAATTATCTGCAACCCGACCAAACAGTGTTACGCTGTAAAGAGCATATTCATTATCTTCAAATAACTTCTTAGAGGACCTAGGGACCTGAAAAATGCTAATTAAGATCATTGACTGAACAAGGAAACTCCAAAAAGCAAAGTGTCATTCTTTCAAAACTTTGAAAGGTGTTGGATTGCCCAATCAACCAATTTCACCATACAGCAACAACCTTGAGTAGAAGACTTATAAGGATATAATTACCACATAACTAGTCAAGGTCTCATAGCTTGACAGCCAATCCTTCTGAGAGTACTTCGGAACAACTGCAAGGAGAGTCACCAGATGTTCCGAGACAACGATGTCCTCTGATTTGACTAAATTGGAAAGATCACGGACTGCTAAGCTAAAACAAGATAGACATTGGTAAACAAGAGAATCATGATAATGTTAACCCAAATGATTGCAGTGATAGGTTATGAACAATGAAGTTGAACACTAATACCTTCCGCTCTGCTTTCGGTTGATCGCATTAAGTTGACTACGGACATTGCTGTACTCAGCTACCCGAACCTAACATACAAGTAACAGGATAATATAGTTATTTATTTCTCTGGGCAAGATCCAAAGACTAAACAACTAAAGATATCGAATTAGAATTAACTATACTTATTTTGGCAACAAACTAAGAAAAAGAGAGCCTTTCAGAAACGATGCCTTCAGAATGGCAGCAGGGACTAGGCTGACTACCGTGGACAAGGGGATTAAATTTCCTCAACAACAAAAATAATGGTTTTTCAATCATTTTTAAGATAAGATATAGAGGGTAATCCAACCATTTGCTAAATTTTCATGTCTACTTTCATTTGGCACTCCTCTTCATTACCTCCAGTTGCAACACATCTAAACCAGACTTCTTTCACAGCATGATTTAATGACTAAAAAGCTGTAGCAGAATAATCAACTGACTTAGTATCATACAAGATTGAGTTTTATTTCGAGGCAATGCCACAAACGAAGTTCAGCATCCTGATGTGTTCACTTTGGTTTAAACTTTAATATGTTCTGTTCATAACAACATCTTAGCTCCTCACGACAAGAAGATGATGACCATAATGATCCATCCCCAATATAAGGAATGAAACGAAAATTGGTAAAAAGCATTACCTTGAGATCATCCTCGATCTTTGCAACTTGACCATGAATGCTGTCTATGATCTCCTTCAAAGGAGACATTGTCGGGTACTTAGCTTCATCCCAAACGAATCTACAATGAAGCTCGAAATTGAGTGGCTAAACACAAACATTATCGAAAAGCTAATCAAAGTAGATGTGATGAACACCTAGTGAGATATGAATCCACAGGTACTCCGTCGACAGTGAGAGAGCTGCTCTCCACTCCAGAAATCCTCTCAAGCTCCTCGATCTGGCGCCTGAACTTGTGAGAAACACCCTCTACGAAGTTGTTGGACTGCAAATTGCGGAATTTACAGATCGAATAACAGAAACGCATTGAAATTGCGATGAGTTGAAATTGGGAGAAGGAATTACCTTTAAGAGATCGTCGCTGAGGGAGAGAAGAGAATCGAGGGTTCCGACGCGGAGACTGGGAATATGAAACTGCAAAGTCATGAAACGAAGATGAAATAAGAGAAAGATAAGGGAAGGAGTCACAGATCTTGAAAAAAGAAAAGTACTCTGTAGAGCGGAGTGTCGAAGGAATGCTTGGAGATTTGATCCTGGAGGCGGTTCCATAAAGACGACGCCGAGTTTTGAACAGGCAGAGACACCACCCAGTACCTGCTCGCCATTTTCACTCTGCTCCTCTCTCCTCTGCTCCTCTCTCCTCTTATGCTTCGATTAATTATTTTACTAATTCCCTATTAATATCATCATCTGACATCACCAAACATGTCGTGCCAGCTCATCTTCATTCGTCCTCGAATGCAAAAAATAACATCGCCCACCGTGGGGCTCGAACCCACGACCACAAGGTTAAGAGCCTTGCGCTCTACCAACTGAGCTAGACGGGCAACTTGTACAGTCTCATTCAAATAACAAACTACTCGTCGGTTCATTCTTGGACCAACTGAGTGATTGTACACATAATGACGAGTTTTGTTCTGTGAGAACATGTCAGAAATGAGAGTAGATGGGAAAGTAGAGGTCACAAGTGTTTACACAATTGCCAATTGATCTGCGATAGCGTTTTATACTTTTATTGATGCATCATGCCTATATGTATCCCAGCCTTAGATGGATTCCAGTTGATGCCAAAATACAAAGCGTAGCAGCATATCTCAAAACAAAGTCATGTCCCGCATAGAGGTTGTTTCTGCGTAAACCGGGAGGGCTTATGCGGAATCATGGTGGGGTATGAACAGTGAACAACACGGACGTATAGTAGTTCACCATGTCTCGGGGGACATGGCTACGTCCACTTAAAATCAAGTATCATCTTAGGGGTTACAATGGTATCCATCCCGGTGGAATACTATCTTTCCGGTCCAGATCGATATGTTTCCCGATTCAGATCTTATATCTAGAGGGGGAGCCTTCCTTTTATAGATAAGGAAGGTTCCCTCTTACATTACATTTCCGATGTGGGATACCGTACATATTTATACTCTCATGGTGCCTTCTTGTGGAGCTTGGAGAAGCATCTTCCCGATGTCGCATTGATGATATTTCACCATGGCGAGGTAGCCTGAACGTCGGTCTACAAGTTCCATGACTGGTCTATGGGCAGTGGAGGTAGTTTACCGACTACCGACTACAAGTCCCCCCAAGTTCTCGTTCAAGACACTTCTTGAGTGGGGACTTAATATACAAAATGCCCATAGACCAATCATATGCCCCCAACACGGACTCAGTCCCAGTCCCCCCAAGTCCGCACTCAAGACGTGGGTTGAACGGGTCTTGCTCTTCTTGACTCCTTCAAGGGCAAGCTGAGGAGTCCGCCTAGAAGATAAGAAATGCTCCTCCCGGTCCCCGGCCTCAAAACTTATTCGGCCGGGCGAGGATTGTTGCACCTTCACAATGAACAAATGATCGATGAGCATTGACATAACAATTATAATATTTATCGAAAAGCACAATGGTTCATGCAATTGTGTAACACTCTTGTGGAATGTCAATCTTTCAATCCTGGTGGAATGCCAATCTTTCAATCCTGGTGGAATGTCAATCTCCCGGTGGAATATCACTCTCGGTGGAATGCCAAACATGCATGTAGACTTGCAAGTAAAATATTTATAAATTTTCAGACCAATGGTCGGGACTTATCTGTGATAATTGCTGCCGAATGGGTGGACATAAGGGGTATTGATTCATGTATGTACCACCACTCCCGGATGATGAATCATTGGTGCCAATACGGTCGGGCTACCTGCAAGGGGTTTTTTTTTTTTTTTGACTACCTCCGGGACCCGTTGCTTGCAGATTAAACTGGCACTGAGCCTTCCCTTTCGATACCCGGAGATAAAGGTGGTAGGGTGGGGCCCTGACTTGCACATGGGTCTACTTTCAATTTCTTTTCTGCTCACGGATGATCAATTCTTTAAACCATTCCGAGAAGCTTATGTGGGTGCCGTACGGGTGCCCAGAGCAATATGCTGGGTGTCCAGATAAACACGACTCGGATGGAATTCAGATGGAATTCCCTTGCCAATACCAACTTCGTCTTCTCTTTCCTGAAGAACCTGATCAACCGGGGACAAGGGACCGGGACAAGCGTGGACTGTCCCCAACACAGACCAATCCCGGACGATTCCAATCGGGAAGCCAAAGCGATGATCCAGGGCGCTTATAATCGGGAAGCCGATGAGATGTTCTCGGTCGCCTGCAATCGGGAAGCAGAAATCCTTCGGACTGAGAGGAGCCGGGACGTGCTCGGACTCCATGTCCCGAACGATTCCAACCGGGATGGGTGTCCATAACAACTTCAGTGGGCACCCGATCGAAAATCTTACTCTGGCAGTTCCTTGCCCGAACATGGACTTCGCTACCCCGGACGGGAGATCTCATGAGGCCGGTCCCGAGCGGTGGAGACGATCCCGGGAGAAATACCGCCGACTACCACCCGCTGGGTGTCCATAGCAATCCTTTTTGTGCACCCAACCGAACACCAGCAGATCGAGTGATCCAAGCTCCAGGTCGATCGAAGTCGATCAGGTCCCCGGCCGGGTGCATGCATTCTGGCGATGACATAATCCCGGAGGGTTCAGGTACCGGGCTGAGCCCCTGCAATATGGAACAATCTGGAGGTAGCTTCACCGGGAGAGGAACCATCGAGATTGATCAATTGGAACCGTTGAAAACTTGGACCCGATGGTACTTGGGCCTGGCTGAACAAACTGCCGACCTGGTGACAGCTTGGGCCTACCGAGGGGCAGACCAACCCGCTGACCAGCTAGCCCTTTGATGGGCTTCAGCACCTCCCGATGGACCTATTGCTCATGGAATTAAGTGAACTGCCTCTCGGGTGAAATGCTTCTCGGGCGGTAGAGCAACATAACTTTTTGTATCATTTCCCACAGACGGCGCCAAATGTTTCCGCATAATCCCGGTCGGGATATGCCGAAGCTGATGGTGGGATATGAACAGTATGAACAGTGAACAACACGGACGTATAGTGGTTCATCATGCCTCGGGGGACATGGCTACGTCCACTTAAAATCAAGTATCATCTTAGGGGTTACAATGGTATCCATCCCGGTGGAATACTATCTTTCCAGTCCAGATCGATATGTTTCCCGATTCAGATCTTATATCTAGAGGGGGAGCCTTCCTTTTATAGATAAGGAAGGTTCCCTCTTACATTACATTTCCGATGTGGGATACCGTACATATTTATACTCTCATGGTGCCTTCTTGTGGAGCTTGGAGAAGCATCTTCCCGATGTCGCATTGATGATATTTCACCATGGCGAGGTAGCCTGGACGTCGGTCTACAAGTTCCATGACTGGTCTATGGGCAGTGGAGGTAGTTTACCGACTACCGACTACAGAGGTGCTACCCTTTTAGGCATTGACATTATACATATATATTATAGCAGCTAGCATGTACTGTTTGGTGATCGACTGCCCTATCTGTCAAGGCATAGTCCCCAAGTACTTTCAATAGAACTCATCAAGAGACAGGTTCTCAACAGACCCGAAATTCTCCTGCACACGTCCGTTTGATCTGGAATAGTTGGTCATGGATCCACCCAGAAAATCAAGGAGAGAGTCGTTTGAGAACGCAGTGGTGTCATAGACAAATGACATGCCTGCATTAACATCCTGCATATGATCTTGATCCATTGTCGGCATGTAAAACGAGCTCCACTTGTTAGCCTGATCAGGGACCGAGTCATAAATCATGAGCTCATTCACAGCATTGTTCATAGTTTGTTCCACTCCATATACAGTGTCCTCATCGTTGTCATCATCATCATCTTGGTCAGAGTTGGCCTTCTTAGCTTGAATGACCTGCCAAGAGCAACATATGAATTAACCAATGGCTCTTCATTTAGTCTCAGTCTCCATCAAAAGCTGCTCTACTATAACCAATGGCTCTTTATAAAACATAAAAGAGTAATGAGTGAATGACAACTATATAAAGTAATGAACCAAGTCACCATACATAATTCTGGTTTGCACTATCTTGATAGACCATGATAAAATCTCCAAGCTGTAAGCCATGTGTGCTAACAAATTCCCCTGTGAAGATTCACCATATACTTATTTACAAGAATCATAATGGAACTTTTGAGTTGATCGTATATTAACAGACAAAAACTGAAAAGTTATAGGAAAGGAACGGATATGTACCAGTATTCTCGAGCACGTACATGCGACTATTGTTGTTCGGCCAAAATCTGCTTGAAAAATAACAAAACAAAGATTGATTGACCATACATATCTAAAATAAAATTAAAATAAAAAAAATAAAAACTTACTCCTGATTCAACTTATATTTTTACTCCTCAAAGATTGGAAGTTAGTCGTTTTGGAAACTCTTCACTTGGAAACATAATGTGGAGCCTTGCGGTTTTAGTATATGGATCCTTAGTATATAGAAGTTATATGTATCTGTATATGTATAGAAAGTAGTGGAACCTGTACTTAAAGCTCCAAACATGCAGACCATCCATGTCATCCATGCTGATAGGAATCCCTTCCTTGAAATCCAGGGGTGGGAGATGAGCCTCAGCGGCTTTCTGAATACAATACCAGCATTGATATTAAATAAATCTCAATGTCATTAGGTCCATAAGTAAATGAAGCTCCATATTTTGCAGTTGTCTTCAAGATAAGCTAGCTAACTGGCATTATATACAGTATACAGTATTCATATTGACATTCTTAAGCATGATGTCTGATTTGGAATTATCAGAGTATTGGAGTAACACATTACAAAAGTTGGCGAGTAACTATTATCAAACCTTAGGGAGTACCACCCGTCTGAGAGAGCTCACATCACTGTTCTTAAGTTCCTTTTGGAAAAGAAATCTCAACCTTGCAGGATCAGTTACCTGTTAAAACATCAGGAATCATTTTTTAAGTAAAACACACATTCAATGCACATACTGTAGAACATTGTCTTGATCAGGCATAGATTTTTATAAGGAGTAAATATTTGTGACACCCTGTAGTTTATACCTAAAATCAGTTTTGTCCCTCACTTTTTTTTTTAAACTGGTATACCCTTATACTTTGAATTCTCGACTGATTTGCCCTTGTCGTCAATTGACCGTTAAAGAAGACTGTTAAGTTGCTGAGATGACCGGCTTCAGCTCCTTCATCGTCTCCGGCCTCTCACTCTCTCTCCCACTTCTTCTCCCTCATCTCCCCACTTCCCCACCGCCCAAACAAAATGGAGGAGAAGAAGACCTCCCATCTCTTCTTTTTCACTCTCCTCCTTTCCCTCTCCTCCGCCGCCCTTGACCACCACACCCTCCTCCTCTCCCCCCTCCCCTCCGCCCCCTCTCTCTCCTAACCCAAAATCCTTGAATTGGAAGAACCAACACCTCATATTGGTGGATCAGGTCCCAATGCAAATATCTATGATGTACCTTCCTGTATTAAGTGCAACCGGGAAGGCCACAACATACTGCAAAAGTGCCTTCTTTAGCTCTGCATCACCCGAATTCTCAACTCCAGATATGATCTGCCTCGCAAAATCATTAGTCCCTGCAACCACTTTAGTCCAAGCCTTCCTCCCTTCATCAAACCTCGAATAGGAAGGGAGCTGGTACGGCAAAGCTGAGGATCTCAACATGGGGAAAACCTCCGGCAGCCACTCCAATGATACTGTTGTATTGTAGCTTGCAATCACCACTGCCACCAAGGTGAAAGCAATCACCGGAGGAATTAAAGACAAAATCACCCTGGAGGAAAGGCTGGTGAGAAAGTGGCGGAGGTGGCGGTAGGAGATTCTGTGGTGAACCCATTTCTCATGGTCATAGAGTGTTCTGTCCTGTCTAAAGCCACGCTCTTTGATTTCGTCGGCCCAGTCCGGTATGATCCTGAAGATTGAGATTAGGGGTTGGAATGGAGAAGAAGAAGACGAGGATGGAGTTGGGTTTGGATACTGTGAGCAGTGGAGTTTGAATGAGAGGGTTCTGGGGTTTAAGGGTGGATGTAGCTTGAAGAAAGACTTGGGGATAGAGTTGAAAGAGAAGAGGATGTTGGAGGTGGGTTTGATGCAGTTTGTGGGTTCGGATGTTTCTAAAAAGGATTTGGGTTAGGAGAGAGAGGGGGCGGAGGGGAGGGGGGAGAGGAGGAGGGTGTGGTGGTCAAGGGCGGCGGAGGAGAGAGAGAAGAAGAGAGTGAAAAAGAAGAGATGGGGGGTCTTCTTCTCCTCCATTTTGTTTGGGCGGTGGGGAAGTGGGGAGATGAGGGAGAAGAAGTGGGAGAGAGAGTGAGAGGCCGGAGACGATGGAGGAGCTGAAGCCGGTCATCTCAGCAACTTAACAGTCTTCTTTAACAGTCAATTGACGACAAGGGCAAATCAGTCGAGAATTTAAAATATAGGGGTATACCAGTTTAAAAAAAAAAGAGGGACAAAACTGATTTTAGGTATAAACTACAGGGTGTCACAAGTATTTACTCCTTTTTATAATTAGAAGAGAAATTGCGTAACAGTCATTTTGAAATGCCAAATGTGTTCAAAATATTGATAAGGAATCTATAGTTCTATAGTCTTATACGACAAGGAATTTTCCAGATACATTCCTCGCATAATCGACAAAAGCTTCTAATCATTTTCTTCGATAACAAAAACACCTAATAATTTTGTTTGATAATCGACAAGAGAGCCTAATCAATGTCAAGAATCCAAAAAACTCCTGAATATCTTGTCCCTATCGTTACAAACATGCCATATATTCGGGGGAATATGAAGAAATAAATGGAGCACATCACCATAAAGAAGAAAAACAAAATTTTCGAACATGTGTTACCGTTGTGTAACGGACAAAAAGCATATACGATATGTTACATATTATTGGACAAAAACAGGGAAGCAAATCATGATTAGCAAATTAGAACTTAACTAGAATCTCTGGAAGGGGTCATTTCAAACATGATTGATTAGTAAATGAGTTCCTATATATCTTAGAGCTTACAACATATATCTTCTACGTACACTTAGTATGTCATATAACTGTGGAAACCAATCCATAAACAGTCTATAGACATACATACTAAGAGATTGAGTCTATCATCACTAGATGTAACACATTATCAGCATGTCATCATACTGAACTTTTGTGGAACTTAGTGTAATAGGTATAAACATTAAAACCAAACACCGAGTGATGTCGATCTAGAATCTCGAATGAGGTCTAAACTTCAAATCTTAAGATCCAAAGAGATAAGTAAAAGTACACCGAGTTTAAAATAAGGGATTTTCCATAAAAACGAAAAATATGCTATAGCTAGAGTGCCTTTAAATCGTTAGTGTAAAACTGACACATGAGGGATCAAAGTAAATTGGTTCATCACAGAGCTAATCAATCAATTCCCGCTCTTGAAGAAGTGAAGACATAAGATATCGGGCCGGATCCACACCATCCGAGTCCAAAGTCACAAGCTGCTAGTTAAACAGTCACAGATCCAACAAAAAATTCTTTACAATTGACAGAGAGAGCGAATCAAAACTTAAGGTTAGGTAGGGAAGGGGAAGAGAGAGGTCTCACACGTGCAGGTGGGGAAGGGCGCACGTGGGAGCTGGGGGTGGCAAAAGAGAGCTGAAAGATGAAGGTGGTGGCTCGCCTCTGCCTCACCATCCGTTTCTTCCTCTGCACACCAAAAGTGGAGACGGCATGAACAAGATCACGGATCGACCCGGGACGACCCGACCCGTGAAAGGAGGAGTTGACGTTCTCGTTGTTCTTGTTGTTGTTGTCAACCTGCTGGTGAGGATCACGAGTGAGAAAGCCGAGCTCGTTAACACCTGCCCTCAAAGCAAAGGCCTCGGTTTTGCTGTGGAGGGCGGCGTGGGTTTGGTCCATCATCATTAGCTGGCTGCACCTATATGCTCGAGGGCGTGGCTTTTTTTTCTCGGTTTGAGCTAGCTGTGCTGCTTCCTCTTCAACTGCTGGTCTGGGTTTGTGTGAAAAATGTATCTAACGACTACTGTAGCTCTGTTGCAGATCCAAACTGAGCTACCTTTGGACGCTCGGCAATCACGAAATGGGTGGCCTTTGTACTAGTGGAGGTGACTCCTCCTCTCCTTTTCTCTTTCTCTCTCTTTTTAATTCTTGGTGCTATTTTTGGCAAGATAGGGGGAGTGTTTTAGTGCCTGGATTTGGATCTTCAGTCATGACATTTGTGCAGCTGCATTCCCCTCTCCTTTTTTACACCTCTTTTGTTCTCATTGTGTGGTTACTATTGTTTATGTAAATGAGGCGATAGTGCACGGGAAATTTAGGGTTTTGGATGACTACCATGGCGCTCATCCACCTGGGTTGGATGCCAAATGTACAATGTGTATTCCATGGGCGCTCCGGAGCGTTACGGTAAAAACCAGTGACTTTGGTCAAGTGGAACTGTGGTTAGGAGGATAGAGGGTTAGCGTTGAGAAGTGTGGAGTGGAGTGGAGGTAGTTGAAGAATGGCCAAGAGAGAAGTGACGGATGGAAAGTGAAGGAAGCAATGGTGCCGTACAGGTGTTGCAAAAGTTCTGAGGTTTTTCATGCACCAGAAAACAATGGCGGGTTTGGGCTTAATGAGCTTAGCTAGCTAGCTGATGTATTGAGCTTGGACTCTTCTCCCCCTTTCTTTCTCTCCTTCATGTGATCGAAACGGAAAACCAGAAACAAACACAACACCATGTGCTGTACACTAGCTACTCCGGCCATCTCTCCTTCTCGCTCTCTCGCTCTCTCTCTCTGCAAATTGCCATTCCATGTATTCCAGGTAAAAGAGAGGGAGAAGAACAAGGAAACGTTCTACGTAGTAATAAGCTGCAGGGGAATCTTTGCGTATGCTACGCTCATACCATAAGCTTCTGTACTTACAGTTCCCTTTTATATCGCAGATAGTGCACTGCTCATTAATCGATCAGATTTTATGAGTTCATTTTACAGAGAGACATATAAATCGAATGCTCCTCTCTCTGGGAAGTCTCTACTACAGATATTAATTGACTGGATTGTCAGCTAATTAATCTTTTAAATACTGCTAAATGATATATTGTTTAAAAAAAATTAAAAAATAATAATAATGGCACTGATATTTGTTCTCCTCTGTCCAAAGCAAAACTCCCATCTTTTCCTCTTTACCGTCAACAAGTCGATCGGTTTCCTCTGCCACTTGGACGGCATGCAAAGGATGTTCTAATAATTGTGGGATTAATTAAATCAACTCACTCTCATCTCCAAACTCTCCACTTAACCACTGTATTCTCATTTCTTATCGAGTAATTGCGTATATATTAACCATGTTACCTCCCGTTACCTCTGTTGTCTAATTATCTGAAATCAGGCTTTGCTTGCATAATTCAATTTCTGTTGGGTTTTTCATTTTATATTGTATATGAATAATCTCATCATCAGTTCTTTCTAGCTTATATAATAGAATGATTAGAATCCATGAATCAGCATAATTTTCTGTGTTTATTTATTGGGAAATAGAGAAGCCAAGTAATCATATATATGTATAGCTTGTAGTGCAAGATCTGATACAGCTAGGCAACAAGCCTTTCTGTGTGGCAATCTAAACACCAGCAGTTGCAGTTCCTCAAGTGCTTAATTAGGGTAACACCTTTGTTGGGCGTCACTCTTAACTCGAAGCATGTGTTGCTTGTAGTTGTTCGTGGCTTCGTTTCATTCCCTAGTTAGTGACATGGTCTTGGGGTTGGAGGTTATAGCTCAGCATCACCAGAGATGGCAGCCGATGCAATAGGTCATTTTGGATTCTTGTAATCTTTTCATCATTAGTTAGTAAATAGTTCTTTAGCAATACATCATGATGAGAAGTCAAGTTCTTAATAGCTTATCTGGGCACAAACTACAGAAGATACTCGGAAAAGTTATCTAACAATGACTCAACGAGACATCTATACGTACAACTCATTCTAAGAGGAATAAAATCAATGGCATAAAACTATATCAAAAATATTCAGTTACTATCCCCCTCCAATAAGATGAGGGAGTATGAACAAGGACGCCCTATTAGATTGAAGCAAGCATGGTGGTACAGACGCTGAGATGTTGAACATTATGACATATTACACGTAGACAGCATTATACCACAGGTTAAATCACAAGGCAACTACCAGTGAGATCACTTATCGTAGCTAGACTCTACTAGTCCGGACTCCGGCTTCTTTCCCCCCTCTCCCGACCTCATGAAGTCCACAAAATGACAATCGCAGGCTAAACAACACCTCTTAATCAGTCCAACTTCAGCACCCTTTCATCTTCTTGCAGCTTCTCTGGCTCAGCAGGGAAGTATTTTATACCCACCAGATCACCAACTCTGCTAATAACCTGAAAGAAACAGACCCAACTGTCAAGGCGCAAAATCATATGAAAATGCATATACCCAAATTTCATATAAGTTGTATAGGAGCCCTTCTAATGAGGACCCTTAAGTTGAGGACTTGTTGAGAACTTTTCGGCTTATCCCACTTTTCGATCTTATATCTACATCTTGACCGTTCATATCATTTCTTCAAATTTTCAGCTATATTAAAAATTGTTAAGGCATTCATAAGTGTAATTTATCAATTATGAACTTAAACGGTTCATATTTGACAGATTTGGTTCGCCCATTAATTTGATCTAGTTTGTTATCTTAACGAACACCAATTTGGTTGAAAATTTGTAGAAATGATCTACTTATATAAACCTAAAAACTGAACGGATGAGATGTGAAAATATGATCGAAAAATGAGTCTTTTAAACCATAAACCGAAAAGTCATCAACTAGTCCTCAACTTAAGAGTCACTAGAAAAGCTCCCTAAGTTGTATATATTTGGAACACACACACAGATGGTGGATGGTCTAAAGTCATGTAACAACTTACGTCCAAGGCTTTCTGCAGGTCTTCCCTTGTATGTGAAGCAGATATACAAATACGTGCCCTTGCCAACAGTAGCGGGGTTGCAGGAAAGGCTACTGTCACAACAGCCACCTGTAACGGCATCATGCAATTTAATTCAAATGTCATCAAAAGCTACAGAAATGAGAACCTATACAGAGAAATGTAGGATGATGGACTCACATTCTGTTTGAGGCACTCCCGTGAGAAGGCAGGAATTTTGGCTGGGTTGTAGAGCATAATTGGCATTACTGGGGAGTCATTATCCCCCAAAACCTCAAAACCCATTTTTTGCAGTTCTGACCTGAAAAAGTTGCTATTCTCTCTTATTCGTGCAAGTTTCTGGGCACCTGTGCAAAGAGAAACTCTCATTTAATTCTGTCAAAAATATACAAATGCATACAACTGTAAGCATACATATATATATATATATATATATATATACAGCCCCCTTCTATTGAGGGATCCCTATTTTTGGCCACTTTCTAGGGATAGGGCATTACACCACTTCCCAATTGAATTTTTACATCTCCACCGTTCATATCTTAGGTCTATATGAGTAGATCACCTCTACAAAATTTCATATGATTTGGTGATCGTTAAGGCTTTCAAAAGTTTGATTTAGTTTTAATGATCTTGAACTGTCCAGCTTATGTCAAACTAAAACCGTTGAAGGTCATTAAAACTAAATTGAACTTTTGAAAGCCTTAACGATCACCAAATCATATGAAATTTTGTAGAGGTGATCTACTCATATAGACCTAAGATATGAACGGTGGAGATGTAAAATTATAATCGGGAAGTTGGTGTAATGTCATATCCCTATAAATGGCTTAAAATAGGGATCCCTCATTGGAAGGGCCCTGTATATATATATATATGTATATATATATATATATGTATATATATATATATACGAAAAGGATGTGAAACGGACGTCTGCACTCGGCTTAAAGTGTGGACGTCCGTCCGTTCTCCCCCCTCTGGCGCCTGCGACGGCTCGCCTCCACCCCACAAGACTCTAGCAGAGTCCCCGACCACTTTCCCTCCCTAGCGAGTCCGGTTTTTTCCAGTTTTCCGGCGAGATCGACTTTGTTTGAAGTTTTGGGTGATATCGCCGGAAAACTAGAAAAGAACAGACTCGCCGGGGAGGGAAAGTGGTCGGGGACGCTGCTGGAGTCTTGTGGGGTGGAGGCGAGCCGTCGCTGGCGCCGGAGGGGGGAGAACGGACGGACGTCCGCACTGTAAGCCGAGTGCAGACATCCGCTCCACATCCTTTTCGTATATATATATATATGTATATGTATATGTTTGCGTGCGAGTGTGCGCGCTAAATGAGATGGCACAGTACATATTACAACAGAAGAAAACAAAAAAGGCAAGCATAAAGAAATCTATCCTCACCTCTGTTGGAACCATCCTCTCCGAGTAAGACCTTTATGGATGATATAATTTGTTCTGCAGCCGGTGGTGATATGGAAGTCGCATAAAGATGAGCAGGGCAAGTGTGCTTGAGGTATTGGATGAGGTCCTAACATGATAACATCATTAGACCACATTAAAGTCAACAAAGAGCTCATGTTATTTTCATCTCAGGCAACATCATAGAGATCCAAATGAAAACAAAATGGTATAACTAAGATATGACTTAATTCTTATCAAGACAATCATCTGAATGCATCCAGAAAGCCACTATCAACAATGCAAACACAACATAAAATGCAAGGCATATCAATTGATGACTTTAAAACTGAGTTCAACAAAAATGATGGCACAGCTTATAGACCATTTATCCTTTCTATTTCAACAAATGCCACTCTGCAATTTAGGCAAGGGTTGGCTAGATTACCACAGGTTGTTCAACAATTAGAAAGGAAAAGGGCAGTGAAGAAAAACGCAAACCTTGGATCCTGCAATATAGCCACCACATGATCCGAAGGATTTGGTGAATGTACCCATCATGATATCTACATCAGCTGTATCCACTCCCAAGAGCTCACAAACGCCTCGTCCTGATTTTCCTACAGCTCCAATACTGTGGGCCTCATCCAAATACGTATAAACCTAAGACAAAAAGGAAGATAATTAGAGCAAGAAGCTAAAATGTAAATACGCTCGGAAGACAATAGTTTAACAATTAAATGAGATCCTTAAAAAATGGTCTCAATCTCAGATTTGACAGAAATGACCATTATTATACTGGAAACTAGACTGCACAGCAGTTAGAGATGATAAACTATATTTTGAAATGAAAGCTACCAAACAAACCTTATATTTCTTGCAGATTGCAATAATCTCAGGAAGTTTGCAGAGCTCCCCTTCCATGCTGTATATGCCCTCCACAATGACAATTATCTTTTTCCAAGGCCTGCGGGTTCTAGGTTGTCCCTCTGCTATTTGTTCTCTTAAAACTTCCTCCAAATGGGAAGGAGCTGTCAATAAAGCAAGGAGTAGAGATATAAGCAGACAGCCACCGGCCTCAGACTTTTAAGTTTGACAAGTAAAACTCCATTCACGATATAAGCAGCATCTCAGAGAAAGAAGTAAAACCATATACATTATTTGTGAAGGATTAACAGGCCAACAACCCATTTTATCTGGTAGCCAAATTTCTCCATAAACAGTCAAATAGGTAACCAGTAATTTATGTGCAAACTAATATCTAGTGGCTTTCTCTTAGCATTAAGAATACACACCGTCATCTAAAACCTGGCAAGTAAAATTTGGTGCCCAGGTGAATCTAAAGAACTTACGAGATTAACTAACTTATGGACTTACTATTGTGTTGGAAGACACAAATGGATGCTCCAGATCCTCGTGCGCCATTAACAATAGAATTATGATTCAAAGAATCACTAACAATCAAACCTCCCTGTAAAATTAAGATGGTATGAAGTCAGGCAAATAAAAATCAAAAACATTCATTTCACTAAAAGAACCAACAAAACACGGACCTTTCCGATCAGTACAGGAAGGATTGCAGAGTTAGTGACATAACCCATGCCGAAAACTATAGCAGCAGGTTTGCCAACAAAACTTGCAACACACCCCTCCAGCTCATTGTGCAAAACCGTAGTGCCTGTTGCAAGAATCGCATTATGCTCATGACAAACCAAAACAAAATAGTTTAAGCAGAGGAAAGCTGCAAAGCAGAATGCATACCACCATCAACTCGGCTACTACAGGTACTGGGAGAATACTTTCGCAAAGTCTTGATGGCGCGAGGCGTGCAGTATTCATCGGCAGCAGCAAAGCCAAGGTAGTTATAGGATCCCAAGTTAAGGCATCGACTTGTGTTTGCGGTTAGTCTGCATTAAGAGCAGATCATGACACCAGAAACTAATAAAACCTAGCGAAAGACAAAAGCTATTGAGTCTGTAATGGTAAATCATACTTGAGTGTCTTGTTGTAGTCATTAGAGTAACGTTCAACAACATCAAACCAAGCATCAGGAGCACTTGCTATAGGCCTATTGAAACAGTCCTGGCAGTTTTGAAACTCTAAAGATAATCAATCTACGCTTAGGGGATCAATATACATACACACACAGGAGAGAATACGTGATCAAATACCTGAATTCGAAGATAGAGTCGACGGATGTAGAAATCTTCAAGTCCTAAACAGATTGGAGCATAGCCCTGTGAACCAATGAATGAAGGAATCAATAATAACGGAAAGGAGTTATTAGAGCGGTAACGGAATTGCGGTGAGAATAAGATAAGAAAGGAACCTGGAGATTATTAGAGCTCCACCAGTCGATGAATTTTCTGAAGAAATCTCGGACTTGTCCAAAGGCGAAGAGGAGGCCATAGCTGAAGTAGGTGGTTAAGGCGGTCAGATAGGGAATGGCAATCATTTCGAGAGGTGCTCAAGTGGATCTGGAATTGGGGAGGATTGCGTTTGCAGATCCACGAGGAGAGAGAGAGAGAGAGAGAGAGAGAGAGGAGATTAGAAGAGGAGGAGGGTCGTCCCCGTCGTCCAATCTGCTGTTGTGATTGTGGGGGATGACCCACTTTTTGGATGCAATGACGGGGTGGCTGGCGCTGGCGGAGACTTCCGGTCCATTTATCAAATTACGAATATTTTACACTGTCCAGGCTTATTCCAAACAGATTCAGTGTCCACATTTTCTGTAGCGAAAAATTTAAAAATAATACATGATAAATGGTTGACTTTTACATTTTTATATTTCAAATTTCAAAACAATCATAAAGGTATATAAATTTCTAATCTCAACCAAAAATATATACATGTTGTTATGTCTTCCGTTATCTTATTTGTTTTCCGTTAAAATTTGAGGGATAAATTAGTCACTTCCTAATTTAACAGTAATAAATTATTAAAATTAATAATTACTAAAGAGAGAGAAATCAAAAAGATCCAATTTTCTCATTGCTAAACTAGTAATAAAACAACAATTTCTGAAATACCAAAATTAAAATAGAAAATGGAATAGAGTGATAGTTATTAAGATTTTGGTCTGAGTTAACAAAATTAAAATAAGTATATAAATAGAAAAAGAGTAAAAAAAATATAAAGAAAATGGAAAATAGAGAAAACCCGAAATCACCCTTTGAAAATTAAGAAATTACATAGAGTTAACGGCATTATTGACGTCATATATTAAAAATGTGTCGTAATTCTAATGTTATGTATCTTTATGATTGTTTTGAAACTTGAAACACCAAAATTAGGAGTAGACCATTTGTCATGTATTGTTCTTAAAATTTTCCATTTCTGTAAAGAAATTTCAAATTTTTCTCTCATTTCTCATAAATATTTTCGGGCATCAATTTCAGGATTCATACGGACATGTTATATGATCGTTTCGCTTAAATTCTATGTATCATATTTTAGTCTCGCTAAATCGTTTTATTTTATTTTGTATTATCTATAAATAATAATCATACGATCATGTGGTCAAACAAGAGAAGTCCAAAAACAACTTGAATACAATTGATGCTCAATTATTCATTACTACAATCCTAATAAGCTTAAAAGAAAAACAAACTTAAAAAACTAACATCTAAAAAGATGGACAATGAAAACCATAAAGCATATAACATACACAATTATAAGCAAAGTACCTATACGCATCGGCGGCATCGCTTTGACGCATAAAGATTCAATGGTGTACTTGTCCACCAATACATAGGGCAATTACCTTCATTAGGGGTTTGTAGAGATCTTTTCTTACAACGTAAGGGACTACACTCCCCATGTCTCACAACCGAGGCCATAACCTTCTTTTAGATCATTGAGCTCGACGTCATTGAATCTGAATCAGACGCCTTTCCCTGATGCGCAAGTTGCTGAAGTTTATTTTTAGTGTCTTCAGAAAGAAGTAAAAAAAAAAAAAGATTATTTCTAACACTGGTGCATTTGAGTTGTGTCAAGGGCGGTCGTGCACCATCTTATTGTTTCTACTCCCATAGGGCCACCCAAACCTCCATTTGTAGAGATAGTAAACCCTAGACCCTCGAGGTTTAGAGCAAGTCCACACTTCTTCTAAAATCCAACCCAAGTTAGAAGCCATATAAGCATCTTAGCCCAAACAAAAACAAAAACAAAATTAATCCACCCATAAAATGGGTTTTTTAAAAATTCAGACTAGGTTGTTGTGTAGTAATTTAACCTAGGTGAGAGGAGTATTTCTACCCAGGCGAGTTTAGCCACATCAACCTAGGCCCACACATGTAGTTTGCGTCAGCGATGTGATCTTCATCGATCGACGCGCCTGAAAGATGTGTTTCATGCACGGACCAACTGCAACAAAAGGGGACACACGTGCGATGTCGTCTTTTGGCGCGACATGCGGATGGAGGGGACCACACCATGTTTGAGATGTTGGTTTGAGATGTTTATTCAGATCTGACGGTCCAAAACGAATAATCGATGGGTGAGAGTTTTTGTTTTTTTAGAAATGGAATCCGACCGTTTGGAATAAATCCAACAGTAGGAAACAAACTATTAGTTGAGAAAAAATACAAAAAAGAATTCTAACAATTAGGGAAAAAAATTAAAAAAATCTTTAAAAGTTCCTATAAATGTCATGGAATAAAAAATTTAATTTTAATAATTCATATTGTTTATTTAATCACCATTTGTTTACAACTAAAACTATTGTTTACACTTTAAAACGTTTTTATAAATTCAATAAATAGTCATTGTCATGTGACATCAATCTCACATTTCAAATAGGTGGAAACTGCTGCTCAATCACAGTGACCCAGAGTGACTTAGGTCACTTTAGAAATCTAACTCAACGGGTGAACTTGCTCTTAGTGGAAGTGGCATCACTACAAGCTCTAATTCGGATAGTTTCTCTTCTCATGCTCATATTTTGAGAATAGCAGATGATCACAGCTTCAATTCTAAAGAGTAGAAATCAGATGGTGAAGAGAGGGATTTGCTTCAATGAACCGAGCCAAGCCATACATAAACTTAAGAATCATTGTAGACTGAAGAACTTAGAGATTCCTGTGAAGAAAGAAGCAAAAAAATTTATAGATCACAACACTAAAGGATTAGCGTAATCCCTCATCCATTCAAGAAAAGCTAATACCAGGCGTCAGAGAAGAAGATGCAATTTTTTTTGTAATGTTTCCAACATAGGCCGAGATAAGATGGCGTTCTCATGTTACAGTCAACAATTCATGCCTTAAAATTGGATGTTGATTATCTGGCCCATTCTCATGCTTTAATGGTCCATATAATCAAGATGGCTAATGTTAAGACCTAAAAATCCAACTAGAATGCCCGATTAATTCGTCAAGCCCAATTCACGCTTTAAGCCGAATTCTACTCGCAAACATCATGTCATGCACGACCCAAGCCACATTCATGCATTTTGGGGCTTATAAGAATGTGTGTGGTGTGAAAGGTAACAGAAAAGCATGAGGTTCGCTATTAGTTTTAGGATCGTTGGTAATTTTGGACTTTGGACCAAAATTCATGCTCAACAACATAATTCTTAATATGGATAAATGGATAAGAGAGGCCCAGAAGCCAAGCCCAAACCCTTTAAAATCCAAATAAAAAAATAGCTTCTTATTTCCAGCCACATAATAAAATATGATACAAAACAGCATTAGAATCCTAGCTGCAAATTTTGTGCGTGAAATCTGCTTAAAGCCTACAATCACATGTTTCAAAGCTTATTCTACAATTTCAACTTTAGACATAAACTGACAAGCCTAGAGGCAATACAAAAACCAATACACGCTTTAACCCTACTCATCCCATTTACCCAGCAGTAAAAAACCTTCAACCACCAAGATTCATTTAGCTGTTGTTATTGCTTATAAATAGCTGTTGTTATCAGCAAAAGACAACAACCAGGAGGGGAGGAGGCTAGCAAGCTCTCTAGTACTCCTCTTCTGTCATCTCTCCCATCATGCTTCTCTCTCAAGCCCTTATCCAATCTCATATTCATAATATTCCTAGATCCAAATACAACCCTAAAAGCGTATATGCAAAACAAGCAGCAGGCCTAAGAAATCCACTAATATATATCTCAAATCTGTTGTCTTATATACCTCAATCCTCACCTTAGAAACATAATTGGGTTCTTTTCTTCTAAAACTCATGTTTTTCTAGCTCCCACGCCATACACATCTTGCTAAGTCATTCATCGGAAGAAACGCAGTTGCAGATCACCGTCGTTAATGAAGAAAGTGTCGCCAAGAAGAACACAACAGCAAACTTCCTAGGATTCTCAATCCTTCGAAGCTTTTTGGGCCTAGTTTCTGCTAACTCAGACGAAGGGGACGACATTTTTAAGCTCGGTTATGCTTGTCTCACTGCCGTATAACCTTTAATCAAAAGTGCCCTCCACAAAGGGGTAGTAAAACTTTGTAATGCCATGGCAGGCACCGCATCAGCCTTTAGGATCTCTTCATGTTCACGAGGGAAAGCGATTAAAGCCCTCATGTTTGATCATCATGCAATCACAACACCTTCCAAGCATCTCATACAAGACGATCAATGTTCTAAAATTCCCTGCCTAGAGCCAATTAATCCCTGCCTAGGCACTAAGTGGTGCTTCACCGTTTCTGTCTAGAGAGATAAAAAAATCGATTAATCCCCGATTAATCCGCCTAGGCGCTAGTTACCGGCTGTCCGCCCAACTACCGCCTAGCGTTTTTAGAACATTGAAGACGATAATGCACCAGGAAAAACATCAACGTGGGAGACCATAATGCGTCATACAAGACACCACAAGATCATTAAGAGGCAGTGTTAGCCTTACACGAGCCACCCTTGATGACATCCAGCATGATCCACCTAATAGTACCGACCTTATAGTCTTTCCAATAACCCTGTAGTTGTAGCCTCGTCAACGATGCGGCAGGCCTTGAATCTCCATTAACTACACAAAGCTCAACGAAACAACCATGATATATCATAATCCTTCAAAAGGATTATTGCACATTGGAAACCTCAAGGATAATTGCACATTAGATTTTACTCTTTTGTCAAACTTTGTTTTGAGAAAAGAAAAATGCCCAAAGATAAACAAAAATCTTGTTTAGTGGACATGTGTAATAAAGCCTGCTTGTGTTGTGGGCCTGCGGCCCGGGTCATAGCAGGGATAACGTAGGGCTACTTAGCTGGTTTTGAAACGAGGAGAGATCTTCCCAGCCCCTCACAGTCCTTGCGGTGCTGTGTTCACAGAACCCCCAAAACCCTAGTTCATCACAATCCCCAACAACTAGAGCAGCTTCCTCCATGGCCGAAACTAAGGACCAAGATGAAAGCACATTGCACGCCAAGCGCAAATCCGATCCCAGCTGCGAAGAAGACCAAGCCGACTACCCCAACAAATCCCAGAAGCTTCAACTTTCCGGCAACAATTCTCATGAATCCTCACTCACACAAGACAACAAAGTTGAATTACAAGGTAATGCAGATCCCCAAGTAGAAGACGAGGAGGAATACGAGGAAGAAGACGGTGAAGAGTCCAATGGGAAATCCGAGGCGGACCGCAAGGGGAAGGGGATTATGAGAGATGATAAGGGCAAAGGTATACTGATTGAAGAAGATGATGAAGACGAGGATAGCAGCGACGACTCCTCCTCCTCCAGTAGCGAATTCGAAGACGGCGACAGCGATTTGTCGGATGATCCTCTTGCTGAAGTCGATTTGGACAACATTCTTCCTTCCAGGACTCGGAGACGGCAGCTTCAGCCTGGGTTTTACATTCGCAGTGATAACAACGGGAACAACAACAACGATGACAGTGATGATAGCGATGATTAGATTTGAGGAGAGGTCAGTGCAACCAAATTATGTTTTCATAAGTAGTATGTTAGTAGTGTTAGTGCTTTGATGATGAGGTTATGCTAGTTTATTGCCCTTTCCGAACACAATCAGGCCAGGGCTGTGGATACCCTGATGTAAACTTGATCTTCTAACTATCTTTCCTTCCCTATTGGATTTATATATGATGTTTTCTTCTTTTATGTGATCAAACTTTATTGTGTGCATTCATATGGCTTAATTTGTGTTAGCATAGTGCTAGAAATGTGTGAACAAATTACCGTACCAATCAGCAATTTGGAGTGTAAGCTCCAAGATTATCAGACTCTGAACTAGGCTAAGTTTATGTATATGGGTGCCTATCCATCTTGTTGAGAACTCATAGTGGATATCATTGCCCTGTGCATTTGGGACTTTTAAGTGGGAAAGATAAAGCTTGAGAGCTTCTTGTGTTGGGGCTCCTACCAGTTGACTAGGCTAAGCCTAAATCTGTTCCCTTTATGTAGACCTGTTCAGGGTTTTTTTTAAAGGGAAAACAGACAGGTTTCTCCAGGGAGAAAATAGAGAACATTGATCTACCAAGAGGTAATGAGGTATAGGGATAGGACATGATTCTCTGTGCCCAATTGCATTATGGTAGTTGCCTATAAGAAGATATCCTTATTCTTATTGAAGCATGCACGATTGTTCTGTTGACATAGGTTTGATCGAGCAACTTTTTAATTGTTGACATAGGTTTGATCGAGCAACTTTTAACTGCTTTGAGTTTCAAGGGAGAGTTTTGATGTCATTTGATGTCACAATCCCTCATGTGTGTCAGATGATAGCGGATATTTGATTACTTTGTTAATTGTGTTTGAAGTTTATGCCTCAATTGCCTGGTGATTGACTATTATGGAATGTAGCATCTCATTATATGGTAGTGTATCATGTGCAATTTTTTCATGTCACTGCTTTGATGGTGAAATTGATCAACACAGTTAACGTATGAGGGCTTGACCGCTGTTTAAGGAATTCTATTTGTAACAAGAATGAAATCGCACACATATTAGTATCTGCAAACTTGGTTTTTGCTTTGCTGGTTCCCTGCCCCCGTACTAGTTACCCTGTGATACTAGATGTCAAGATCATAGTTTGTGTTTGATTAGCATATACTTGATAATAATAAGAGCTCTATTGCCCCTGATATCTGGTGCCATATAGAGCAGTAGTTGCTACTTACCAGTGTATCTTATGTTGGCCAATCAGAGCAGCTTTCTGAATCTTTTGACTATTTGGCTTTCAGTATGCATCTCTATTTCTCCCTTTCTCCTTATCTGGGAAGCTTGAGATTATCTTATCATTCTTATGTAAGATTTAAGCCTTGATTGGTTCGGTACAATTTTCTGAAATGCAAATGGCAGGTTCTTCCATCCTCATTTATGAAATTTGTTTTCCTCCTCGAGCCCCATGACCTTCCCTACAGTATTGTCACCCAAGTAGAGTTTTAGATGAATTCCTCCAGGATGCCAGACTATTGAACATGAGGTTGCCGTCTTTTAGGATTGAGTAACTTTATGTTGTTGAGAAATTGCAGTAGATAAGATATATGTGCTGGTATATAGACTAGCTTGTGGTTAAGAAGTCTGATTTGGGTTGAGATGTTTTCAGGTATAACCGGAAGAAGAGTGAAATGAAAAGCTTGACCGATGGTGGATGTCTTTTTGTTTATTTTCATGCCTCAAAATTCATAACTAGTAACTCAAGGTACTGGTACGTCTGGTAGTGTTTGCTGATGCTACAGCCAGATTTGGCTCTTATTTCATATACAATCTAGATCCTGAGTTAGCTGCCTTCCTGACTATAGTTTATACGTTTGCAATGCAAGATTGTATGTCCGCCAAAGATAGCTTATTCAATTTGGTTTGGACTTTGGACTATGGACCAAGTGGTAAATAGAATATGTTTCATATGTTTAATGTAAAATGTAGCGCAGTATATGGTTCCGAGGGACCATCATATCCAACCCTAGTCTTTCTTCTGCTGCTGATGAAACAAACGCTTTGTCCGAATATAATATGATCGATCATCCCTCCAAGTTGTTATCTTCCTTGATTTGTATGTTGTCGTCAGAGATAAAATAGAAGGGAAGGGAAGGGAGGTGTTGATTAAGCAGGGAGGGAGTCGCAGGACGCAGGCTGGTTGAGTTGTTGCTTTAAAGGAGAAGGAGATGGACCACGTCCATACATACGTAGGACGATCCATATATTGTCGCGGTCGATCTGTCTATCTTGTCTACGTGTTTTTGAATACTAGCTAGTAATCAAGCAAGGCTGGAGACACACTAACACGATCATGGACAGAGGTTTGGCCGGCCGGCCGGGACTCTAATTACAATTAGCTAGTGAGGAGGGAGGACCAGGCAAGCAGGGCGGAGTAGGAGTGACTAGTGAGGACCACGCTCGCTCTCCGACTCTATGCATGCGCGCATCCATCTCAATTCTCAAGTCTCAATCAAGGCCGCCCTCCACTCTCAACATGCATACACATAGTTAACTGAGGCAGTAGGAACTTGGATCAACCCACTATATGTATACGATAGAACATTGTTAAGTATGTGTATTGTTCTAAGGATAACAATGTTCCTCTATACGTATAGTGGGTATATGTAGGAACAATGTTCTAATCGCAAGGATAACAATGTTCTAACTTAGGCATTTCATATTTCCTAATGTATGCTTGCACTAGTCGATGGAGCTTTAAAATGACGATTGATCATCGATCCATACCAATAACTCATAAACTTGGGATGAGCTAGCTTCCTTGGCTCGAGAACATGAACATCACATGGCTGCAATTCTTGGTAAATGATTCAAGGAGGAGGAGCATTAGTAATTTAGCTAGATAGCTAGGTAACAAGCATCGTCGTCGTCGTCATCACCACATTTTGTACGTTAATTAAGAGAACACTGTTATCCTTGCGATAACTAATGAAGGTAAATAATTAGTTAATCTTGTTGTGTTTCACCTTGAATGATAATTAAGTGACTTGAAGTGGGGGCTGCCCAAGTGCCCAGCCTTTGCTAAAGTAGGCATATAGACTTATCATATCGCGTGCCTATGTAGCTAACTTTTCATTTTGGCCTAACCTAACCACTCCTTTAGCTCGAGTCCAAATTAGCATCTCCTAATTGGATGATTTGGACTAATCTACGTCACCCTCACTTCCTCGACTTTTTTTAATTCATACAACATACCCAAGCTAATCACTCATATATAATACAAGAGAATACGAGACAAAATTTGCCGGCTTTGAAACCAAGCATTATAATTAATTGATTTATCTGTTCCCCCAATTAAACGTGCTATGTGTTTCGTAATTCTTCTTTTCTATTCATCGTTGTATGTTTATCGAGCAAATGGACTCGTCGGTGGCCGGGTTATCGACAAGGAGTAATAGTCTATAGATCACGACCCGCGATGGTATACGTTTACTTAGTCGAGTCTTATCATCGATCATTTCAATGATGAGTCGTGATTAAAAATTTCGTTTGGTTTGTTGAAGAAAAACGTTATACAAGAAAAACGAAAAAAAATAAAAAATTTCATTTTCGTAGACAGTACACATTAGGAAAGAAAAACGTTCGATAATACTAAAAGAAAAGAAATAATTTGAAGAGAAAGAAAGTGATTCATTACCCTCCTACAGTCCTACCTTCACCTTGGACTCGAACGTACACCGTGATGATTATCGATGGGCAGATTTAATTGGGTAGCAAACTAGCAATCGAAAGATATATACGATGTAACCAAAAAAAGAAAGATATATACGAGGAACAAGTGAGAGAAAAGAGAGAAATAAGCTATATATAGCGAGCGAGGAACCCCACCATCACATGGCTATAGTCGAAAATCCTCCTATCCTATCCAATCATGTCACTTTGGCGCAACACAACACAGATGCTTGTGGGTAGAATTTGCAAGATAAGCACTAAAACACACCACCCCATATATCTTTATGATTAAAATTTGGCATGCCTATATATAGCTCTTTTCCATCTCAGTGATTTCACTCTAATTCCCTCTCCTTATCATTATATCCATCCATCCAATTACGTACAGTGCATTTCATATCTACTTACTACTTTCCAACAATCATTGGAGATTTCCATTATAACCACATTTATATGCCACCCGCCTACGTCTACTGTAAGTCTGTAACTATGAACTAATCCCATGAATGAAACAGAAGAGATCGAAGAGGTATATATGGATGGCATGCACTCGATCATGCAGTATCGGCATATACCTCTGATACTGCTCTAGTCCTTTGGTTTTCTGATCCTGTACAGGCAGTTCCAAAGATTAACTAACAGTAAAGCGTACGTAGCTGATGCAACCAATGACGTTCATAAGGTGTACCCCAAGTTACCTTTTATACCCATATCCATCATCAGTCACTCATTTTTATCCACACAGTAACTGTGTCACACTCGATCAGTAAAAACAACAGCAGCAACAAAAACCAAATTTAATTGTTTTAATTATTACCCAAAGAGACTGAAGCGCGAGAGTATAGAACTCCAGTACTCGCCGAGAACTGCCAGCACGCGTCGCAGGAGGGAGGGCCAAACGATGCCCCTCACATGGGGATGTCGTAGCCCGAGGCCGCCGGTGAGAGCGAGCTATACTATATAATCGCGGCAACCAATCTTATCTCTAACACAGCAGCTGGGACGTTTTGGTAAATTCAGGTGAGCGAATATGATTTGGTATCGCTGCTTGTCTGATATCTTTAGTAATGACTTTGGCAGAGACAGAGGCCCTTCTTCGGAAGCAGTGATAAAGACACATGCATGTCCTCTCTTTCCACGGTCTTGATTCCTTTGGACTTTTCCCTTCTCTACCCTAATGCCGTCCGATGATACGCAACCCTAACTCACTAACCCTGGTTAATATTGCTTCGACTATCTGAGCCTGAGCTTCTTCTTCAACAACAACAGAACACAACACAGCTCCTCCTCCTCTCATTTCCCACATCATTTATTATCTTTCTATTTCAGGAAAAATATAGACAAAACATCTGTTTCGTTTCCCTCTGTGTGTCATCATCACTTATTGATTTCAAGATCGAATATTGTTGTTTTTTTTATCTCCTCGCAGAACTACTTTTGTTCACTCATCATCTTTCACTACTGCAGATCTGAGCTCAAGTGAAATACCATGTCAAAACAAATAAAGTGATATCATTTCACTCCAGGATTGTTAGCTAGATTCATAGCTTTTCAATCCTGCTTAGATCTGCTGATCATCTCTTTCATTCATTCGTTCATGTAGTTTTCTCAGATTCTTCTCAAAAGGGTCTTGGCTTTCTGGGTCAAGATAGATCTTTCAGCAACAGAGAGGGTCTTTTCTCTTTGTTTCGATTTTTACTGGGGAAGTTTTGTCTGTGATTGAATGGTGAAGAAAGAAGGATGAATTACTTCCCAGACGAGGTGATAGAGCACATCTTCGACTTCGTTACGAAGCAGCGGGACCGAAACGCGGTGTCGTTGGTGTGCAAATCATGGTATAAGATAGAGAGATTTAGCAGGGAGAGAGTGGTCATTGGGAATTGCTATGCTATCAGCCCAGAGAGAGTGATCGCTCGATTTCCGGGGCTCAAGTCCCTTACTTTGAAGGGAAAGCCTCACTTTGCCGACTTCAATTTGGTCCCTCATGACTGGGGAGGCTCCGTTGACCCTTGGATTGATGCCCTAGCGGAGAGCCGTGTTGGATTGGAGGAGCTCAGGCTCAAGAGAATGGTGGTCTCTGATGAAAGCCTTGACTTGCTTTCCAGGTCCTTCCTCAATTTTAAGTCCTTGGTTCTTGTTAGCTGCGAAGGCTTTACCACTGATGGCCTCGCTGCTATTGCTGCCAATTGTCGGTAAGATCAGTTTTCATTCCTTGTTTGTTGCTAATTTTGATAGTTTGTGGAATGTGATCTGCACTTGTTTTTGCTATCTTATTCTAAATTCATTCCCAATAGAGTTCATTACTATTTAGAGTTTACAGGGCTTGTTGTGCTTTATCTGACTAAGGGTCTGTTTCACACTTTCACCCGCTTTTTTGAGTGGTTGTCATTTATGTACATGCCTACTTTGTTAGATTCATTGATTGTGGAGTTTGGAAGTCAAACTTTAGTTTGCTGAACAATAGTTAGTACTGTAGCTTTGTTATCTTGTTGTACAGTTCAAGTTTGGTTGCTACTGGTCTGGTGATAAACATGTTTGCAGCTTACCAATCCTTGTGATTCAATTCCTTCTTTTTTGAGTAGTTTTCAGCTATACTTTCAACTGTATCTGCTTTCATAATTACACTGTCTGTACATCATTTCTGAATTCATATTCTAAAGTGTGGAGCGGCTTACCTTTCAGTTTTAGCTATGAAATGCATTGTATTCCTAGATCAGAATGTCTATATGAACTGGTCAGCTGTCTTCTTTAATCTGTTGTAATTTGCAATTTTAACCTGTAAATCATGCCAATCTTTAGAGTTTATAAACTGTTTCAAAGTTTTAATGGAAAAGGGAGGGTATAAAATTATATTACATGACTGGTTTGAGTTTTAACGGACATTGGTGTATGCTCAACTTCCTGCACTGTTTGTTCTATATAGGTTTCTTAGGGAGCTGGACCTGCAGGAAAATGATATTGATGATCATAGAGGCCATTGGCTTAGTTGCTTTCCTGATAGCTGTACCTCTCTCATGTCCCTGAATTTTGCATGCCTGAAAGGAGAAATTAATTTAGCTGCTCTTGTGAGACTTGTGGCCAGATCTCCGAACCTCAAAGTCCTGAGGGTAAACCGTGCTGTCCCTCTCGACACTCTCCAAAAAATCTTGATGCGAGCACCTCAACTCGTTGATTTGGGCACTGGGTCTTATGTCCTAGAGCCTGATTCTGAATCCTACAGAAAACTGAAGGCTACAATTCTAAAATGTAAATCGATCAAGAGTTTGTCAGGGTTTTTAGAGGTTGCTCCTCATTCTCTCCCAGCATTTTACCCTATATGCTTGACCCTGACATCCTTGAACCTAAGCTACGCTCCTGGAGTTCATGGTACTGATCTCATAAAGTTAATTCGCCAGTGTGGGAGGCTTCAGCGTTTATGGGTATGGTCATTCATCTCTTTTTACTGGCTTTTATATCTTTCTTTACAAGAAAGATGGTTGACAATGGTTTCTGTATGCTTGCAGATACTTGATTGTATTGGAGACAAAGGTCTAGGAGTTGTTGCTTCAACTTGTAAAGAACTGCAGGAATTGAGAGTTTTTCCCTCTGATCCATTTGGAGTTGGGCATGCCGCTGTTACAGAAGAAGGCCTTGTTGCCATATCTGCTGGCTGCCCAAAGCTTCATTCATTGCTTTACTTCTGCCAGCAGATGACCAATGCTGCTCTCATAACTGTTGCGAAGAATTGCCCTAATTTCATACGGTTCAGGTTGTGCATCCTTGATCCCATGAAACCCGACCCTGTTACCATGCAGCCACTAGATGAAGGTTTTGGGGCAATTGTTCAGGCATGCAAAAAGCTTAGGCGGTTGTCACTCTCTGGCCTTTTGACCGACCAAGTTTTCCTTTACATTGGGATGTATGCTGAGCAGCTTGAAATGCTTTCTATTGCATTTGCTGGGGATAGCGACAAGGGTATGCTTTATGTGTTGAATGGATGCAAGAAGCTAAGGAAGCTCGAGATTAGGGACAGCCCCTTCGGTGACGAGGCACTTCTGAAGGACGTGGGGAAGTATGAAACAATGCGATCCCTTTGGATGTCGTCCTGTGAAGTTACTCTTGGAGGCTGCAAGACTCTTGCAATGAACATGCCGGGCCTTAATGTGGAGATCATAAATGAGAATGATCAGATGGAATATGTTAATAATGATGAGCAAAAGGTGGAGAAGATGTATGTCTACCGCACATTAGCAGGGCCGAGGGAGGATAAACCAGAGTATGTGTGGACTCTGTAGCTCAATCCCTTTTTATTTATTTAGACTATCAATTTTTCTTGTTATAAAGCACTTTGGTTACTGATCAATTGTGAGTTCGTGATAAGTTGTTTGAATTGGGATATTGTAATCTTTGCTGTTAAGAATAGACTCAGATCAGCATTCCAACAGATGGAATTTTTTTCAATATCATTATCTTAATTTCAAGGAGGCACCCTCTGCCTGCAGAAACCAAATCAAAAGGAAACTATCAGAACTCAATTGATACAAGCATGACTTTGGTGGATTAAAGGCAAAACGCTCAAGACACAAGTCCTTGAGGGTAATTCCCACCTTGTATGCCTCCTTCACCAATCACCATTGTGTTCCTACCCAGGTCTTCGTGTTGAAAACAAAGTTTCAAACTGGATATATGAACAACGTCAAATCATAATTACTTGAATTTACAAGTTCTCCCTTATAAGATGGAGCACAACATAAATCATCTGTTCTTTTGCATCCTAAAACATTATATAAATCCACAATACGCCATAAACATTTCGCTTAACAACCACAAAGGAGGCTCAACAAGCAAATTACCCATTTTACCTAAACCACATTTATGTGAAATCTATAAATGTTCAGATGCACACCATTGTTCCTCGGTTCATCCACCACATAACATCAAGCACAGACAACCTTGAGAAATAATCCATGTCTATCATCAATTCATCATCAGAAAAAGCAGCAGCATTCCTCGAGCAAACAGCAACAGAATAGCGCACCAAAACTGGGCACGTAAAAGAAAGAACTCATTCGTAGAGAATGAAACCGAAGCATTTACACGACTCAAATATGTTTTACAAGCAGAATCTAGCGAACAAATAGTGAATTAAAAAAAAACAATAAGAACAGCATAGACTGTAGAAAGTCACAAACTCCTCCCAAGTCAATCAATTCACTAGAAAGGCCAGAGAATAAATTCTAGAAAGACACTTGGACTGGATTTGGCTAAGGGAGGTACACATGATTTAACTGGATATAGCAAACAGCATGCCATTTGAATACTTATGATCTCAGTGGTATCTTCTATCTTGTAAGCAGAATGATCACAACCGGATTAACATTAAAGGATCCAATCTACTTTCATTGGTTCCACTACGAAACTTTGAAAAAGGCTTCACTTTTAAGTTTAACAGATGATCAAACAAAGAGTAATAAACACATACCAGCCTCTTAAGAAAGAGATGCAGCCGTCATCCTGACCCTGGTAATGGTGATGATCGTGGTGACAGTGCTGCTGCTGGTATTGCGGCGGAGGCGGAGGGTATCCCCCGTTGAAATACCCTTGGTACCCCTCGTACGGCGGAGGACGCGGCGGTGGAGGCCCGTATCCGTGAGGTGGATACCCCGGAGGCGGCGGCGGCGGGTACCCGTCGTACGGCGGCGCTGAGGGGCATCCCGGCGGGCCTGGTTGGGGATACTGGTAGCCTTGCGGCGGCGGAGGAGGGTAGGGTTCTTGGTGGTAGCTCATCTCTTGTTGCTTCTCGGGTCGCCCGATCGGATACTAATTTGGCACCAATCAACACTTGCGCTATATATACTCTGTGGGTCCCCATATTTCCAGGCTGTTCCGATTATTTCCCGCCACGTGGTTATGGTTGCCGTTTTACTGTTCGGAGCTTCTATAGTACATGCACCAGAAAGCCCATAAGAGTGGGCTTGTGTTGGCGGGACCCAATACACTTTCAAACTATCAAACTCGGTCATCCCGAACATATTGGGCTGAGCCTTTCAGTTAGGTTGAGTTTCAAATCTTTATTTATTTTTTTTTCATTTTTTAAAATGTCGGTCATCCGATTAAAGCAAGAGAGATTATACGAGTTACCCCAATCCAATTAGTGGATGCACTTGGCCTTGTTACAGAGTTGCATATAGAAACCCACGTTATGTGTTCGAACGTTGGTTTCATTTAATGTAATTGCTAAATTATAAATGTGACAAAAACAAAACCGCAATGTCATGTTGATTGTCCAGGTCATCATCAACTGATTAATCTTTGAGTCTAAGAAACTACGCACACTTGTTATAAAACCAAAAGAATAAATAATAGGGTTCAACACTATATACTGTATGTGTTGAATTGGTTTGTTTCCTAGCTCTTTCCAAAATTCCAATAATTTATGTACATCGACAATGCAATTTGAGTCCCCATCACATTTGACCTAGAGAATGTTGCCAAACGCAAATGCCAATGCGAGTGGAACGAATACGTGGTTCCTCAATTGAAACAAACAAACAAATAGGTTATCTAGAAGCTGAAGGTACGTAGCTTAGTCATGTCGAAGAAGAAGAAGAAGTTACAATTATATATATAACACGGCTAAGCAAAGCTGAATGCTCTCATTACTAAACCGCGTTTTTGGATCCACGAGAGTCAAGTTCCACCTGACCCGATTAGATCGATGTATTGTAGCCTAAGGCTGGGCGTTCGGGCCCAAAAACCAGAAAAAACCGACCCAAAAGCCCGATCGGGCCTAATCGGTTCGGTCTAAAGTCGGAAGAGTTCAGTCCGGGCCACAGACCGGCCCAAATACACTCAGTTCGGTTCGGTTTCGGGTTCGGGCTCGGTCCTGAACCGAAAGCCCGTTCAGGCCCGATATACAAAATTTTGCCACGTGTCATAAACTTATTGGTCCATATAATTTTTTATTAAAAAAAACCCTAAAACTATAAACTCTCTCTTCTCTCATCTGCGCCTCTCTTCTGTTCTCTCTCTCTCTCTCTCTCTCTCTCTCTCTCTCTCTCTCTCTCTCTCTCTCTCTCTCTCTTCTCTCTCTTCTCCTCTACGCCTCTCTTATCTCTTACGGTTAAACTCTCTTCTTCCTCTCTTCTCGATTTTGTAAGATAACATGGTCGTGCAAGGAGGAAGAAGAAGAACAACGGTGGCTGGAGAAAGGGAGGATGAAGAAGAAGCTCTAATTTGCGATTGTTTCGTCGATTTTTTGGCAGATAGGTTTGAGTTGGGTGATCTAAAGTTGGGGTTTCTGAGTTTTTCAGCTTCTGGGTTTGAGTATTCACTCATTTCAGGTATAAACCCAACCTGGGTTTTCTGGGTTTTATTGTGATCGATTACAATTTTGTATGCTAGAAGCCTAGAATTTGAATATGAAATGGTTTGCTATAGTCAAATGGTTTGCTGTAGTCAATTAGGGATTGTCCTTGCTCTAGGCTTGAATTAGATTGTTCTTGATGATGTTAGAAACTCGGGCAATTTTGTATACAACGTGTTGTGTATTACACTAGCCTGATATTCAATAGCCTTTCTTTCAAGGAGAAGCTGATTTCAGTGGTTTGCAAACCATGGAGCAAGGTGGTTATGCTCTTTTTTTTAAAGGTATAATACACTCACTTAAGGGCACTTAGTATAATATAAATATGATATGTCTGATAGACCTCTCATCTAATGCTATGTTCTTGTTTTGCAAGTGCTAATGCCCTTCAGACCTTGAGACTGCAAAGAAGTAAAATGAGTAATTCGGTTGTAGAACAGACAAGTGCAAGGTTCTCTAATATCACCTTCTTGGATCTTAGCTACTGTGGTAAAATTGCCAGTCCCGCTTTGAAGGCCATCGGAACAAACTGTAAATCGCTCAGGCCATCAGGACCCCTTCGAACATTCATCGGAGGATGAATATTTCTATGACGACTACTATAACTGGGACTGATATGATCAAAGCTCTTGTTGAGTAGGAAGTCTTGGAACTGGTTAAATATGTTAATGTTTGTGAAGTCCATAATGCAATAGCCTAGTAGTTATTGAAAGTTTGAAATTGTGGCATTATCAATGTTTTATTCATCAAATCTTATTTAGGCCTGAAAAAAGCCCGAAAAAAAGCCCGAAAGCCCGAATCGGGCCGGTCTCAATCGGGTTCATATTTTGAAAAAAACCCAACCCGACCCGACCCGCTATTTTCGGGTTTCGGGTCGGGTTTTTCAAAAACCCAAACCGACCCGACCCGAGCCCAGCACTATAATGTAGCCCTTCCATCCTCTATGATCATCCAAATAAATCAACAGTATATAAAACTGATTTGTTTCTAGAACGTAACACCGGTGTTTCCCCTCTGTTTGTTTATATAAGGTCGCTCATATTCACAACCATCCAAACCAAAACTCCTCCACTCTAAACTTATTTGTTCTCAGAGATCAATTTGCAGGCAAGAATAAGATGAACAACTACAACCAAGAATCTCAACCACCTATGTACCCCTCCATTCCTCCGCCTCTCACTCAACAGGAAGCAAACCCTTTTCATCATTCTCATCCCACTCCCACCCCAGAAGAAATCAATCCATTTTATCAAACCCCTGAAGCCCCTAAACCTCAAACCCCCTCCATCACTGCTGACCACTTAGAAAAATGGCAACCTGCTCCTCCTCCTCCTCAAGATGTTCCATCATCATCTTCATCTGAGCAAGTACCAGTAGCAACACCACCACCCACCTTTGACAGCGAAGATCTCAAAGCCAAGGCCGCCGCGGAGGCAGAGCCAGAGAAATGGGGGACTCACGTCATGGGACACCCTGCTGTCCCAACATGCCACCCGGACAACAAAAAGGCAGCTCTCTGGGGAGTTGCCGCCGATGGTACGGAAAAGGCACAGAGCTTCCATTATCCCTACCTTCAGTACCAACCCATTGATAACAACAACAAGGCCAGCTCCAGCAATACCTCACAATCTATGCTCAATGTCTTCAATTCCTGGAGCCACAAGGCCGAGTCCATGGCCAACAACATCTGGCACAACCGTACGTACTCCTTCCTAGATCACCATATCTGATAGTTAAATTAGCTCTGTTGATTAATTAAATGGTCTAATTTGATGTTTGGTGTTGTGCAGTTAAAACAGGGACATCTGTGTCGGGAGCAGCGTGGGCGAAGATGAACCTGCAAGCCAAAGCATTAACAGGAGGTGGATTTGAGGCTCTGTACAAGCAGTCATTTGCGACTTATCCCAACGAGAATCTCCACAAATCATTCACCTGTTATCTCTCCACATCCACCGGACCAGTCGCCGGAACTCTTTACCTCTCCAATATTCACACCGCTTTTTGCAGCGACCGGCCCTTGTCATTCACGGCGCCTTCCGGGCAGGTGACTTGGAGCTATTACAAGGTCATGGTGCCATTGGCAAATGTTGCGACTATCAATCCAGTAGTGATGAGGGAGAATCCGACGGAGAAGTACCTCCAGATTTTGACCATTGACGGCCATGATTTCTGGTTCATGGGGTTTGTTAATTATGAGAAGGCATCCAAGCATCTTACTCAGAGTGTGTCCACTTTCGTGGCGTCTGGATTTGCAGTCCAACCTCCCACATATGAAAAGCCTGCTGCTGCTGAACATGATCACAAGAAGGGGGGTGACTAGTGACTACTAGTTTGGTTGTGTTTTATTGAGGATCCTTTTATTGACTGCTGAATTTGAGTTCCCTTTCTCGTTTAATTACATACAATAAGAGCAGCATGTATATGGATATTCATTGATTTGTAGTATTACTATTTCATTTTGTGCTTCAAGAAATACATGTCCGATAAAAAAAGAAAAAGAAATACATGGTTGCACCTTCTCTATTGTTCTGAATAAACCATTCAAACAAGCCGCTGTTCTTTCTCATATTTCAGAATCTCACTATTGGACATCAGTAAAACACAGGTAAGATGAAAATTACTTCTCCTCGGCCACCGAGTATATTAAAGTTAGGCCTAGAGAAGTAGATGAGCCAACTGCTTTGGATTTACCCAAAGCCATGATCAAACCGGTTAACCAGTAACAAAGCACGCCAGCTAGTTTACAGACTAGTCCTGTAACCACCATTTGTCAGAAATTACTAATTTGTAAATCTTAATTCATGACTATCAAGCAACCAACAGATTGAATCAGGTTGTACCCATGGTCACCACAGATTTTAACAAAGATCAAGCACCAACTAAAACATTGAATCCAAAACTGATCACGAAACATAGCAAAGATCCGATTTGGGTTCGTGCCCACTGTATGACTCAGCTAGTTCATCTTACACTAACTTGTTAATAAACTATTCGTTTGGAAGTTTCAGACAACTAACATGTGCCACTAACTCGGAGAGAAAAACAACTTGGCAACAAAGGAACATGTGTCCAACTGCTCATATGCTATCTCACTGAAGTTGCATCACCACTGCTTAGCGCTTCTTCTTGCTTCCTTTTGCACCACCAGATTTACCTGGAGTAGCAACCAGGTACACAAACAGAACCACAATGGATAGCACTGACACCAGAGACCCGTACTTTGCCAGCAGCCTCTGTAATACACAAGGGCAAAAAGAAAATGGGAATATTAGCCACTGTTAGTCGCTGAAGACCCAATATAGTAAATCAGACGCATAGAAAAGACGTATCATACCTTAACCTGTAAATATTCGCCCCCACAGCAGAGATAATTACATGAAAATACATAGTAAAACCTCAGTTAGCACCAGAAAAGTTGCCTAAAACCAGAATGGCTATATAACTGCTATCTGCAAGAACATCTAAGGGCATCAGCCTTTCTACTTACCCACTCAAGTTTCTTCTCAGGAGGCCTGTCAGCAAGAACATCCAAAGGCAGTATGGGGGTTGAATATGCCTCCTAAAGAAACAAGAAAAGCTCATGCAGTAAGTATTTGAACAACCAAGAGAGAATCAGATATACAAGGACTGTGGACATTCCATTCAACCTGTAGAGCAGCCTTTGTGGGAATGCGAAATGTAATAACAGCTGGTGCACCATTGAACATTCCCTTCGTCTTGGCCTCCAATTCAAAAGAGTGGGATATAACGCCGCCTCTGCAAACCAGTAACCACAATTAGTAAATGATAACCAAAAGTGGAAAGTAGAAACCATACAAAGAAGCAAGAACCGTATAAAACAGTTGGCACTTACGCATCAAGCCTTTCCCATGACTTGGAAGTGTTGCCACTGACAATATCAAAGAGATCCTGAGGCCAGCTCTCATCACTTAAACTTACATCATAGGCAGTTCTGCAAATGAAACATAGCAGGTTATCACCAATTTAGTTACACGTAAGCATACACGTATGAAGAATCAAAGTAAAATAGCACATCAAATAAATAAATGTAATGAGATGTTAAACATTGCACAGTGGAGTTGTGGAAGATGAAAAAAAATGAAAGATGGGTTCACATAATAAAATGAAAGCCAGCACTTGGTGTTTTCTTTTGATGAATTTAACCACCAATTGTAATGTATGTGAAGGCGTTCTAGACATACTAGCATATTTGAACATACAGACCAGACATTCAGTTATATTATACAGCCAAAGAGGCATTAAAAGTACACAAAAATCACTTTAAGAAAAGTAGAGAAAGAAAACATGGAAAGCAACTGACATGATGTGCAAGCAACCTGTTAACAATTGAAGTTAACTAGAGGCACATTTGGTAATGACCTTATCCCCATGACCAACCTCTGCAACATAACAAAGTTTGCAGAAGCTTAAGAGGAGATCTCAGGAAGGGAAAGAGATGAAGCTGAGTTAGTTTACAACTTGCTCTTGATGCACTTGTATACCAACAAACACACCATCTATGAAATTCTCATTCTTCTTAAACAAGGTCACATAGCTCGTATTTGCTCATTATTCTTATTCTCATCCTTAGTTGCTTACCCTACAATTCATACGACAATTAATTCTACCTCACCTTAACATCTTTTGTTGCATGCATCAATTGATTCCAAAATTCAGTCATTTCCCAATATATCCAACATATAAACACACAGTTCACAATACAGAGATTTCAAAATAAATTAACAGTTTGACAACCAGACACATTCACATAGACAATGCAAAAAGAACATCGAAATTGTTATGCGAAGCGCTGTAACTATCTCGAAAGACAATCGAAAACAATATTGTTTACTGAGACAAGCACGGCATCACGTTTATTGCTTAAACTCTGATAGCAACCAAACAGATACTACTGAGCAAAAACTAAGTTACGATTAAAACCAGTGATCAAGAAAGATATGAATAATCCATTACTATCAAAATCGCGGCAAGCAAAATCCTAATTGTATAGTTATACGAATCGAGACAACAACGCATGCAAGCAGAAGCACGAACGGATCTAACAGCAAAAAAAAAAAAAAAAAAATCAACGCTAAGCTGGATCTGTAAATAAGAGAGCAAATCACAACAAGATTTGAGATCGGAATTGGTGGAATTGCTTACGAAGATCCTTGGTTGTAGATATCAACAGAGACCGAAACGCGCTCGGCGCCGGACTTGAGCCTGTTGAGGGAGGCCTTCTTGTGCGCGACGATGAAGGGAGAGTCTGAGCTGGCGAGAGCCGTCGTGAAGAGGAGGAGGAGGAGAGAGAGCAACGTCGTGATGATGAGAGGCTTCGCCATTTCCGATTTGAGAGCCGTGACTGACGAAGTCGCTGAGGCTGAGGGTTTGTTTGATCCTCTCGCGACTCGGGAAATGTTTTATTCACACTTTGCCTACTCCCGCAGGGTCTTTTCGGTAATTGACACAGTAGACTCTTGTCATTCTAGACATTTTGGACCAATAACATTTCAGCCTGTTTGTTTTGTTAAAGCATTTTTACCAGATTTTCAACTTGACTTCTTAGCTATTTTAAATAGGGTGTTTAATTTTTTTTGGATATTTTAGGAGCTCTAACAGACTAGCCAAACTTGAGCTATTATAACTTTTAACTATCTCGCTAGTTATATTTGGCGAGCGAGATAACTCAAATGAGGCTAGCTATAATTTATTACATTCATTTTAAGATATTTTAGGTGATATATAAATACATTTAAACTATTCAATCTTTATTTAAACAATAATATTAATGTGATGCTAGATAAAATATAGAGCATTGATGTATACACATTTCTAAAATGGCTAGCCAAAATAAAATTTTAGCTAATTTGATGAAAATTTGACTCAAATATGGCTAGCATTATTAAAGATGTTCTTAGGCTGTGAACCTGTAATTGGATTTTTCTTTGGATTTCATATGTTTGGGCCTTTAGGGTATGTGTTTGTTTTACAATGTTCGTATTATTAATTGTGAAAATTGCCTTTGAAAGGTAAAATCGCCAATAAATTTTAAAATTAATTGTTTGAAAATACAATGATTTTGTCTAAATGACTAAATCTACCAACTATTATCATTCGTATAGCTTTATTCATATAGAGCATCTCCAGCAGTGAGATTCAAAAATTGATATATTTAGCAATAATTTTGAAATTTAAGTATCAATTTAACAATGTTGTTCCATGAGTAATTAATATTTTCTATGTATTAATAAATTGTCAAGTGACACATGGGCAAGAGAGGAGAGAAAAAAAATAGCTATTGTTTTAGTTATGCATTGATCATTGACAAATTTGTCAATTTCATTTAGCAATTATCAGATTTAACAATGGTTTATGTATTCGGTTGGAGCATCAATGCACCTCAAAAATTGATAAATTTCCAGTTTAACAATACTACTGGAGATCCAAACACGCTTGACATTTTTGTTGCACTATCGTTTAAAACACTATGGTTTATGTCCCATTGTCCAAATGAATGTAATTGCTTTAGTGAGTGCGGACATTTTAAAGAAAATATCGTGATGATTAGTAAAAAATTGGGCGAAATTATGTTAAAAGTGTATTTTTGTAAATAGATAAAACAGTCATTGATAACTATTCTACTCTGACTGTTAGCTTGAGTGAGTGACTACTGGTGAGTTAGTTAAAAGTTAGAAGTATAACTAGTTACCTGCATGTTGAATTGTTGATTCATATAATTATGTTGTGCTGCGAAGTTTGCAGCTCGATCAAAGGTGGCGGTTTTGTGCTGTAAGGCCGATTTAGCAAAGCTGTGTTTGTTATGCGGCCACGGCATGATCTTTCTCTTTCTCTGATCGAGGCACACCCGCTCACAAAATGTGTGACCATCGTAGAGCCGAAGCGGCCTCAATTGTATGCTTTTCCCACAACATTTCCCTTTGCCAAAACTGTGACCAAGAATCGCATAGCCATTGCTCGGCTGATCTCGCTCTGGTCGCCTCTCTGCAATTGGCTTTCATTTGGGAGCTGAAAGCTAGTTTCATCAAGTTGAATTCAGCCGGGTATTCAATAGAAAATCACAAGTTAATATACGGACTTGCATGATGACTTAACTGCTGCGCGCTGCCTTTTCAACACAGAGTTTAGGGAGCTGTCCTCGCAAGGTTACGGATAAAGAGATGGGGTATACGAACAGTTGGTGCAGATGAGTACTTTGTACATTGTTGATCTTAGATCTTAATTAAGTGACACACGTTGATGTACATTGTGGATAGGGAAGATGCCAAACATCTGCCATACATGTAAGTTGTTATTTAAGAGCAATGCTAGGTACTCATCTCAGTTATTTTACATACTCTGCAAACCAGGCAATCTGGGTAACATGCATGATTGATATGGGATGCTAGCTGTTGCTGCAACTTGTTAACTTGCTAATAATTATTTTCCCTTAATTAATCCCCATTTGATTTATATTGGTAACGTACGCGTAACCCAACTGAGTATCTAAGATCGATATATGTGGCATGGCAGATCTAATGATGCCTGGGGTTTATAACTGATCCAACTCGATCGATCATGAATCTCGAGCTCGATCGATCTCTCACAATTAATTAATTTATACGATGAAGAAGAAAATAATAGTTTCAAAACCCCTTACTCACCGGTCATTTACATTACATATATGGAGTAAAACTGAAGAGTGAAATCGGAAAAAGTGATTGCGCAGATCAAATGGTTTACGATTACGAGTGTGTTTGTAAAAAGCCAGTTGTCAATTGGTCCACTAGTTTAGTTTATGGGAGGAGGAGGATGAAGATGAAGACGAATTAGGAGATCAATATGCCTTGGTTCGGAAGCCACATGCTCTCTCACGTTCTTGATCTTCTTCCTCCATCTGCGGAGGCAGCTAGCTAGTGCATGCTCCTTTAACAAAGCACAGAAATGAGAGATTTCTACGTCTACGCCATGTGAAACATGTCTTGGTCACTGAGCTAGCTGCTTCCTATTCCCAATCCCTCCTTCATTTCCTCACTCACTCCCATCTTTCCTCTATGAACTCGCGTGTTTCTGATTAATATATCCATCAAAATACTACTAATAATATTGGCTGCGGGCTAGCTACCATTTCCATTTCACTACTGCTCCCCCAAAGCTTCAATTCACTCAGAGTCTCTCTCTGTAACCCAGTAAGCAGTCTTTTTCGATTCATACTTAAACCGTCCCTGGTATATTTTATTCCATCATGCCTCCCCCCCACTCCCTCACTTGTTACTCATTCATGCATCCGCTATAATTGCATTCATTTCTTTTCTTTTTCGATCAAATTCAATATATGAATACTAACTACAATGAAGGTGCCTTTCACCTTCACTACTGCACTTCAGTTCTGGAACTCAAGTCTATTATTCATTTGTTGTCAATGCCTTTCATTATGCCTGCAGTTTCGTGTTTAGTTCTCATTCTTTAATCTCCGTGCTAGCTCATCGTCCATGTTTAGTTGGCAAATCATTGAGCTGCATGCCATTGGATTATATATGACCGGTTTATATTCTGTAGGATGTTGTTATTCTTATGTTTGGAACCAATAACATTGATAGACACCGATTTAAACCGAAATGGGGTGCGCTACTTCTGTATATGCTGCTGTTGGAACAAAGAAGAAGTTGACTGTCCCTGAAGTTGTCGTCTTCGTCCCATCCACTCGCATTCCTGCACAATCTGATCTTCAAAAGCGGCTTAGAGGCCATATTCCAAAAGATGTTGCTGACAGATTGTCTTCGCTCCGCAATCAGATTGTCTTTGTGGCAGAGGACACCGGTTAGTTAGTTTGCATCATATCTACTTACCTCTTGATTTTTCTTTCTTCTTAATTCATGTTTGGTTGCAGAGCTCATTTAGTGGACTTGTTGTTGTTTGTATTGCAGATGGATCTGCTATACCAGAACTTCGCCGAGGGCTTGAGGAATACTTGTCTCTTTTAATTGGCCTCACTAACAAAGGTCCTTGCTTACATTTTGAATTGGTGTTTCTCCTTTTCCTTCCCTCTCACATTCACACACCACTAAAATGTGAGTACGTTTCTGCTGTATCAGAATATGGTCTTGAGGGATTGGTTGAATTCAAGTGGAGAAGTTTAGACGATGGGAAACACGTATGACTGACTACTATTATACATGACAACTGAACTTACTTTTTAACCTTAATTTGATTAGATGGTTCAATTGTAACTGTGTGAACTTACTATGATTGAAAAGCAGCAGGACGCCTCCTCCTCATGTGTAGCAAACTCTTGGTTTGAAGTACTGTCTGTTGTTCACATGCTGGCTATGCTTGCGTTGTCAGAGGCTGACACAGTGATGATTCCAAAGGACCATTCTGGCTCTAGTATAAGAACTGTCTCTTCAGGTTATTAGTTTGTTTGTATGACCTTTTCCATATGTGTGGTACATATATAGTATAGGCTTTGTGTGTAGCTCAATTGGGAATGCCTTTGATATACTAAGTATCTATTCTCTCTTGTTCCAGATTGCAAGAGAGAAGCTGTGGACTTATTGCTTAAGGCAACAGGGTATTTGGAATTCTGTGTCCGGGAAGTACTGGTTCACATACCACCTGAAATCAAGTATGATAGTTCACTGACGCATAACTTGCAGAAACTTGGTACTAATAATTGATGTATAGATTGGACTAAAACATTATATGTCTGTTGTGAACCCAGGAAAAGTTTTCCCAACGATTTGCAGGATGGTGTGTTGGAGGCCATTTCCTTTCAAACTCTTGGCCAGGTACACTGCCTATTTACTTTCTCACTTAACTTCGTTTCACTTAGACGAGTCGACAGAGATACTGGTAACACTATTGCAGATAGTAATATTGATAAATTAATCTCAGGGAACTGAAATTCAGCTTGGTTTAGCTGTTGATTGTCAGAAGGCCACTTTATCAGTTAAAAGGAGACTGGCCTGTGAACAATTGAGCTATTTTAGCCAGGTATGTAACAATGTTCAACAAAGCAGTTAAATGTGTCTAGCTCGCCAACTTGTAGCTTATCTTAGTAGATCAGTTTACTATTTGTTTCAAGGTGGATCAGATACTTGTAAGTTGAGTGTTTTCTTTTTCATTGCCGTGCTATCAGGCTTATCACTGCTTGTCTGGTCGTGATCACATCAATAACGGGTATGCAAAGAAGCATATGTGGTTCATCAAATGGAAATTTCTCGAGTCAAAGGTCTGATGCGACCTATCACATTTAACTCTATAATTTCTAAAATTTTATAATATAGGTGTATGTAATGCTAACTGTTTCATATCATTAACATTACCAGGCTGCAGCATACTACTTCCATGGTCTGATGGTTGACAAGGGTAATGAACCATCATGCCATGTTAAGGCTGTATGTTGTTTTCTTGCCGCAGAAGAAATTTTATCAGAGAGCAAGAAAGCTTGCCTTACCTTTTGCCTTGCAGCTCCAGTTACCAGGTATACATATATATATATATATATATATATATATATATATAATCTTTTGTATCATATATATCCATGCATCATGCATGTAGCTAGAGCATGAAAGCCTTCTATATACTCTTATCTTGATGTCAACTGTTTGGTCCAAGGGCTGCTCCACTCTGGGGAGCTATGAAGCATTTGCATCAGAAAATCCCTGAAGTTGCAGCAAGGAAATCCCAGATGTATGGCTACCTCTTAGAACAAGAGAAGTAAGGATCAAACTTCACATGATCGATCAATTTCATCTCCGGCCTGAAAAGTACATGACAAATATAACCACTACAAGCTAAACTGATATGTCACTACTAATGATGCAGGGTTCTCCAAGCATTGCCTGACCTACCAGAATTTCAACTGTCATTAAGGCCTGATGACTATCAACTACCTGAAATCGACCCAGCTTGGGAGTCGGAAAAATGGGAAACTCAAAGCCAGAGCTTAAAAGAGCACCTAAACGATAGCGATGACGACGGTGATGAGAGTGGAACCAAGTGATATACAGAAGATTTTGATGCACCGGACTTGTTTGATTGTAATTTATTTTTTCTTATACACGAGCCAATGTATCAATCACTACGTACGTACTACAGCTAGCTTATAACCACATCCATGTCTGTATATGTGTATCTTTTACAATTTGTGCTGTCTTGTCTGGTTTTTTTTATATGATCATCGATCAGGCACCGATCACTAGCTTATATATGTATCAATGATGATAGCTTTAGAAGTACACTCGTCAGTCGTGCATCCATACAAATGGAAGTAGCTGACCAGTCCAAACAGCTAGCTAGAAGTCCAGCTGAAACCTGCTTGAGATTTGAATGCTGAACCTGCCACAAGAACTGGAATGTGCTTCAAGCAGGTTTGGTTGTGTAATTAAAAGGGGCAGCCTGTGTGTATTGTGTTTAACTTGGGTCTTGGTCTCTTGGATACTGATGGTGATGGATGGTCTTAGTAGTGATATTCCAAAAAATAAACAATGCCCTGGTTAGATATGCTCATTTATATCGTTGCAGCTACGCAACTGCATTTTGCAATGTTGCAATAGATGATCCATGACGGTCACCAGTTGAATCAGTCGTTAGTTAGGGACATCGATTCATGAAATTTCGATCCATCGGTTCCTCTTCCTCTTGCTTGATCTGGTTTCACAAGTAATTTATGACTACCAACTGTCGTCGATATACAAATATATATATAACACTAAGTACCCTAAACTAACTAGTCTAGCATATAGTCTTAAACTTGTCCTGGATTAAATTTGTCTGCACAATAGGCCTCAGCCAGAAAGCACCCAATTAGGGCAATAGTTAAGTCACTAATGCAAGTATGCAACCAACATTTCCTCCAAATAATTAGGCCAATTCAGCATATATATATACATATACATCATCAGGAATTAAGTCGAATTGATGGTGACTACACACGAGAAATTATAAGCAAAATACAACTGACTACCACCGATGTAATATATATGAATCTTATAAATTTATACAGGTGGATTGAGACAGATGATAATATCTAATACCAAACATCTAAATGCAGCGGTGGTACAAGTATAGAGTTGAGATGATGAACTATGGATGGATGGTGAGTGAATTATTTCTTGATAATGGGGCGATAGATGAGAGCATGAGCAGACATGAAATTGAGAAGCAAGGAGGCAACGAAGGCCAAGTATGAAAATGCAAGAGAGATAGACATTCTGTTGCAGAACTTGGACACATATCCACAAGTTGCCTGCCAAGTCATGTGTTCTTCCCCATACTTCCCCACGTACCCTATTGCGGTCGCCGCTGCACATCCAGCTATTATCAACACCATCATCACCTGCACAGCCAAATTACTTGCTAATTAGCTACTCATCTATAACAAATTAAACCATGCCCTTACAATCTTAATTTCTTAAGAATTAATATATATCCGGCCGGAACTAATTCCTTAGACTAATTGAGCTGCTTAATTGATGAATTGATTACCGTATCAAGCAAGAAGAGGAAGAAGTAGTTCTTGAGAGGTGAACTTGTCGACCCAGAACGGCTTAAAGAGTAGATAAAGACCAACGACACTGCTGAGAAGGAACACAAGACGGCATCCGCAGCGATCAAGAACCTGTAACAGCCCAGAAAATATTAATCAGCAGATAAATAAATACACACAATTAACTGATTAATATTGTTTGAATAGTGTGGTACTACTTGAAGGCGGACGAGTAGGTGTAGTGAGCTTGGAAGTTCAATCCAAAGATGACGACGGACTGGCGGTTGGTGACCATGACAGAGATTGCGATCAATGTGAAGCAAACAACTAAGATTCTGATGCCAGCTTGAGCCATCAGGAAACTCGTCCTCCGCCGTTGAAGACTAGTCGAATCGAGAGACGAGGAGGACAAGTTCTTGTCGACTTTATCCACCGTCGACGACGAGTCTGTAGCCATTTTGATCCTTTTCGGATGGGAAAGTAAACCAAGGCACCGGAGGGGATCCTAAATATATATATACAGAACTAGCTTAAGAAGAAAAGAAGGAAGAGGAGTAAACGGGAATCTGAGAAAGCAGAGGAAATGGGCAGTTGTCGAGGAGACCAAAATCAAGAGCCTAGGCTGGAAATTTAAGGGGGAGAGAGACTGAGAGAGATTGAGCTGGGTTCGAGTGAGTGTTAAGGGTGATGATGGGGTAATAACTAATAAGTGAAGGGCAACCGACCTTCAGGACGCGAAAGGAACTGCATTCATAAATGAATATCAGATTCCAATCCTCACAAAACCAAAATGAGAAGACAAGAGAAGGATTGGATTGGTTCAATTTAGCAATTAAGCTTAGGTTTCCTGAATGTTATGCCAAGTAGCGAATTGGCTTAGCTTAATTGTCCATTTGATCATAATTATTGAACAATCAAGAATCATGATTACAGCATTTTGTATTATTATTGGCAACTGATAATTGGTTTAGGGAACCGCAGTTTAAACATTTTACAGTCGTCAAGTTATACGAGGCCTGCAAAATGCAAAGGCCCAAACCCATTAACTCAGTAATATTGTATCCTCAGCCTGCCCAACTCTAACCCATTGAGAACAAAACTTGCCCAAGTGATCCATGATGAGTTCCAAGAGGACGAACAAAGTGACAAGTTTTTGCAAAAAGGAAACTTAGAACCATGCTTAATGTAGTGCTAGAAATATATCATATACAATGGAGGCATTGCGACAAGATGCATTAGGTTCTATATATAGAGTCATTGTTAATAGTGAATCGATCATGTGCTGGATCTAGTTTTGTTGTTGAGTTTGAAAATTGAAATGGTGGAAGAATCCAGGCAGCCTTCTTTTTTATTTATAATACAATGACTAATCTTTATCATCCGCGATATTCAGATGTTTGTAGGTTGTCGATAATAAGTGAGAGTGAAAATGACCTCGATCATCATAATATATGATTCACTCATCTTTGACGATACATTAATATATACTACTTAAAAGAACAAGAGCTAAAATACGCAAAACTTCAAGAAATTCAAATACACACAACATTACATTACATTACATTGGGAGAGAGAGACTCAGAGAGGGAGAGAGATGTTGACGCCAAAACATTTGTATATAAGAGGAGGAACCATCCAGGATGATGAAACACAAACGTGTTTAGACTACAATAAATGAATGGTAATTAAAATAAGCCATCCTAGCTTAGAACCTTAATAAACAATCATACAGAATTAGATATGAGCGAGGTGATACGGTACTGATACCATAAACGTGTTTGCCGCCCTGATTTCTGCCCTCCCACAACAAACAATCAAAAAAACGCTACCTGTCCAATATTTGCTGTTGCTTCGATCCCATCCCCTCTAAACAAAAACTAAAATTCCAATACCTTGTCACCTTCAAGTAATAATAATCCGCCTATCTGATTTTTTTTTAATTTGTACAAATCACTACTCCTTTTATATTATTATTGCTCCATCCCCTCTCTTAAAAAAAGTCACATGTCAAAATTATTTTAACTTGATAATAAATATAAGTTTCTCGTGTTGTTATCAATGATGTCGGACTCAATATGAACCGTAAAATTCAGATATAACCGAAAGTAAACATGAGAAATAATGTTGGACACAATATAATAACCGCAAAATTCGGACTTAACCGAAAGTAAACATGAGAAATGTGACTTGTTAATGAAAAGAAACATGATTTTTCTATTTGATTGTTAATATTTAAAACTTCTTCTATATGAAATTCTTATTTCTCAGTATCTACCATCATTCATGTAAAATGATTTTTGAACTAATTTCAGTTTACCTCCATCAATTTTAGGTCGATTATCATGTTAGTCTTTTTTCTTTCAATTTCATTAAAAACACCCCTCAACTCCTAATTTTCATCAGCCGTGTCCTAACTTTCATTCTCTATCTAATTTCTCCGTCAAGTGTTGACGTGCGTGCCATCAAGAAGAAAATCAAAGTCTGAAAAAAAAAACTTTTCTAACCATTTTTCTCTCATATCGATACACATCTTCGTTCCCATTACAACCTTCTAATCTTAATGATTTTGGTGGGATTGAATGCAATTTATATATTTTAACTTTTTTCTATGAGCCCAGCAATTTCAAATTTGGTTTTCTTCTTAATGTAAGTCATTATATGACGGGAGAATCAGATGAAAAATATATGTTTGGACATGACTGATAAAAATTAAAAGTTAAGGGGTATTTTTAATGAAATTGAAAAAAAAATAGACTAACATGATATTCGATCTAAAATTTATGAAGGTAAACTGAAATTAATCCATAATTTTTACTGCTGATTCATTTTCCCTCGAGAAAAACATTAACATGGAGCAGAAACAAGAACATGGAAGAAAGGTGGGGAGAGTGGTCGTCTAGCATCGTTGTCAAAAGTGTGCTCGATTTTCCTAATCGAGCGTTCAAATGTTCAAAGTCTTTGACTTGTTTACTCGTCGTGCTTTGTCAGCAGCAACGAGAGAAAGGCAGAAGCAGCCAAAACAGAGGAAATCATCAACACACTTTATAATCGAGAGTACAGCAGCAGCCAGCAGCTGGACGGCTTCTCTTATTTACTTGCCATCCCATCCATCTCTCTCCAATCGAAAGAGATTAGATTCAAATCCATCTCCGGCCGGCCATGGCCTCCAACGCCCTCTCTCTCTTCCCCTCCATTTTCCGACATGAACCAACCTTGTCTCCGCCATCACTATCTACGAGGTCCAATAAGCTACCTCCGCTGGCCAGCACCAGAAGACTGGCCGTTTCCACAGACCACACTCCTGTCTTCACCACGTCCACGCCAAGTAGTGCTTTCTCAGACAACACCAACAACAAGAACAAGGAAGACGAGAAAGCAAATGAGAAAAAGAACGGGGCTTTGGTGGAGGATGGTGATCAAGTGATGAGCTTAAACCAGTTCTTTGTGCAAGCCAAGGATCTTCTCAGATCGAACGACCAGTACAGCTCCGGAACTGGAAGTGGACCACCTCGGTGGTTCTCCCCTTTAGACTGCGGGACCCCCACCAACCATGATTCCCCTCTTCTTCTCTTTCTACCTGGTCAGGCACTCACTCACTCACTTATATCATACATGATACATCATCACCAGAATCACTATAAACTAAAAGCAAGGCTTTCTTGATCGGATTCCATTTCGATTCAGTAGCGAAAGCTATTCCTATACCCCACGTGTCTGATTGTTTTATGCAGGAATTGATGGCACCGGAGTTGGGCTTGTAAGGCATCACAAGAAACTTGGAAAGTACGTTTTCACTTAACCTTGCCTTGACTGCTTCTTCACTTAACACAATGGCACATTAGTCTTTAATATATTTGCTTTTCGTACCTCTACGATGGAGTAAATAGTTCACTTCCTCTTTCTAGTGCTAAGTGCTGATCCCCTTTTTTACTTGCTGTGTCAAGACATTTTCAGGTCTCCTGCTTACATATCCCTCCCAAGGATCGAACACCCTTTACAGGTTCTTTCTTATTTGCCTTTTTGATATGTAGCATTGCCAATCTTGTCTTGTTTTGCACAAACTAGTTGCTTCTTTCTAACATTAATTTGCACATTTTAGCTGTTTTTCTCTGTCACAAATTGCCTCAAGGGTGAAAGCTACAGATGAATTCTTATGTCATTTGGTCTTTTCATTAATTTGTGTGTGTCAGACTTAGTGAAGCTGGTTGAGAGAACAATTCGGTCAGAGCATCATGCCTCACCGGATCGTCCCATATATCTTGTTGGAGAATCTATTGGAGCATGCCTTGCACTATCTGTGGCAGCGCTTAACCCTGATATCGACCTCGTTCTTATTCTAGCAAATCCAGGTAACACTTTTAATGTAAGAAATTCAGACATTTCCTTGTTCTGGTGAATGATTTGCAGCTTCTAAGAACCAAGAATTAATCTCCAAAGATTTATTGTGGAAGTTGAAGTTTGATTAGTCAGTACTAAAATAAATGAGAATGAACATTAAACTTCTGAAGGTGTAAAATTGCTTATTATTGCTGTATAACCCAAATTTGCTTTAAAACAGAAAATGAGGCAATTTCTTTCTTGATTTAACACCTCCCTGGTGTTAACGTGCAGCAACATCCTTCAGCAGGTCACCACTTCAAGCTGTATTACCTTTACTGCAGTTCATGCCTGACACTCCCTATCTTAGCCTTCCTCATGTACTAAGTACAATTACAGGTCAGTCTGCTTTTGTTTTTCATTTACTAGTAGCTTGATCTACCTATTTGTTTCCGGATAGATGTTGATAAGCATTTCAGAAAACCACTGAAGCTCATCTTACTGTGAGACGTATAGCAGGGTGGTATTGCTTTGTGATTACCGCTTTGGGTTGAGAGGAACTTGTTGATGCTTAAAGTGACGAGCATCTGTAAATCTTTTCCTTTTTCTGATGATCTGCAACTCTATGCATCCATTCAGGTGCAATGATGGCTAGTCTGGAGAAGGGAGTTGGAGGACTTCCACTGCCACAAACAATTGAAAAGCTATCACGGGATATTGTTGCACCATCAATATCTAACCTCTCCGTAAGACACAACTTTGAAATATTAAAGAAGTTAAAAATCTGCATCAATCTGTACATTTTTTTGCTCTAAGCATCTGGTATCCTTTTATTGAATTTTGTTTCATATGAGCTATATGATGGACTTTTACTTTCAGAGGCAAGGTTGAATCTTGTGATTAATGGTTTAAGCTCCAGGTTCTTGCAGATATCTTACCCAGAGAAACACTTCTGTGGAAGCTGCAAATGATGAGTGCAGCTTCTTCATATACCAATTCACGCCTCCATGCTGTAAAAGCTCATACCGTGATGCTTTCCAGGTTTTGTTTAAAATTCCATAACCAATTCTAGTATTGCTTTCATGCGAAAACTTGCCAGTCATGCATCATACCAGAATTATTATGTGACAAGATCACTTGGCCGCATGCATTACCCTCTATCATCTTTTTAGAATGATGGTGCTAATTTCACTATTATCTGTCTATTAGCGGAAGGGATCCATTGCTACCTAGTCAAGGGGAAGGTGAAAGACTCAAAGGGCTGGTTGCAACTGGTCAGTTCCGTACTTTTGAAGAATGCGGTCATTTCCTCTTCTTGGTAGGATGATGATCTTATTAGTGCTAGTAGATATCCTTTTAACATTTATGAACTGTTTCAAATATGCATCAGGTTCTCCTTTATAATGTTTAAAGTTTCACTGTTATGCTGTGTATATTACGACCAGATGTTTATGATCTCAAAATACATGTGCTCACTTAAAGTCATACTCTGATACATGTATTTGTTTCATCGAATTCTTGGCAGGAGGATGCTTTTGATTTGCTAACTGTAATCAAGAATGTCGGTGTCTATCGTCGTTCAAAGGAGCGAGATTTTGTTGCAGATTACATACCACCATCACCTTCCGAAGTTAAAGGCATAATGGATAAAAACAGGTGGGTGATACTTTCGTAGAAGTTACAATTTCATTTTTGTTTCTGCTATCAATGGCCCAACAAGAATAGTCATATGGGGCTTGTCAGTTGATAGTCTGATTGTTTGTTCTAGATGCATTCTAGGCTTTGTTTTATTGTCAAAAATATTGATATCTCATCATACTATTAATGTGTAGATGGCTTAACATTCTCATGAGCCCAGTGATGCTCTCAACTTTAGCAGACGGGAAGATAGTGAGGGGGTTTGCCGGGATTCCTACAGAAGGTCCTGTGTTGTATGTTGGTTATCACATGTTACTGGGATTTGAAATAGTTCCCTTGGTAACCCAATTGTTCGAACAATATAACGTCCATCTGCGAGGGATAGCGCATCCAATGATGTTTGATGGAAGTTTACCTGAGTTAACATTATACGATGATTTCAGACTTATGGGTGCTGTTCCTGTCTCAGGAAAAAACTTTTTCAAACTTCTCTCTACAAAGTCTCATGCCCTCCTCTATCCAGGTGGAGTGCGTGAGGCTCTTCACCGGAAGGTACCAAGTCATTTCATGTTTAGTCTGATTTTCACTTCTGAGGATGTAACTTGATAGATGTCCATGCACTTGAGAATTTAAGTCAGTGTTACAGTTATGCAAAATGAACTTGCACTTTCCAGGGGGAAGCATACAAGTTATTCTGGCCAGAACGGTCAGAATTTGTGAGGATGGCAGCTAGATTTGGAGCCAAAATTGTACCTTTTGGTGCTGTTGGAGAAGATGATATTGGTGATGTAAGGCTACAAACCTCACTTTGCCTTTTAACTTATATTTGTCATATGTTTTCCAATTAAATATGTAATGAAGCTTGAAGTAGGTGTTAGTGTTACCGTGTTGGCGTGTTATATATCAGAATTACTCTTATACCGGCTGCATCGATGAAGATGTGTTGCTTGTAAAGTTAGTTTCTGTTATACATGTATGAACACAAATGCATCATGCACATGCACACTTGCACACCTACACTATATCTCGATTCATGTGAGAAGATAACCATTAGAAAATGCCTTCGTTTTGTTTTTAGATGAATAAGCGATTGATTGATTGACATTCATTGTGGTAAGAATAGCTAATTTGCTCTGTTATCTTCTTATCAGTTATTTCTTGATTATGAAGACCAGATGAAAATTCCTTTCCTCAGGAAATCTATAGAGGACCTGACGGCTGAAGCTACAAATGTGAGGTATAAGATCTGTGAAGACGTTTTTGTTGCTGATTTCCGCAGACATCCTATCTTGGTATATGCCGTTTCCTAGATTAATTGTCTACTTGAATGTTGATGTCGTTTTGTGATCGTAGGTCCACCAATGATGGGGAGATTGGAAACCAAGCTTTGCACTTGCCAGGAATTGTGCCGAAATTTCCTGGCCGGTTTTATTATAAATTTGGGAAACCAATTGAAACAGCGGGTTAGCGTTTCGATTAAAATCAATTAACTTGAGTGAAATGAATTGTTAGATACAAATGAACTGTATTCATGTAGTTAGGTGGTTATTGAAGTTGTGATGCGGATGTTTGAAATGCAGGGAGGAAGCAGGAATTACGAGACAGGGAGACAGCTCATGAACTGTATTTAGAAGTGAAATCGGAGGTCGAGAAGTCCCTTGCTTATTTGCTGAAGAAAAGAGAAAGTGATCCGTACAGAAACCTGGCAGCTCGGTTACAATACCAGGCCATAAACGGGTTTACGTCTGAAGTTCCTTCATTTGACCTTGATTAATGGAGCGGAGGCAGGCAAATGCTTGTTTTGTTGGATCATATAGTTGTGAATCAGTTTCTTAGTTCAATACAGAAATGCAGCACAGGCTCAGCTAGTCCCCTTCGCACAAGGAAACAGGAGAAAGACTACCTGAATAAAAAAAGAAATTACAAAAAACATGTAAAGTAGTCATTTTATGCAACTTGTATTGATGTTATTTCCTACGTGGAGTCTCATCAGCAATATCTGACGGTTGAAAAACAGTTCCAACCCAGATGTTATTTGCCACGGGATGACATTTTAGATTCATGGTGTCAAATTTGACAATCTTATGGGTTACTGTCTTTTTTTTATTTTATTGTTCTCTCTTTCTTCTTTCTCTCTTCCTTCATTCCAAGTTACACCGAACGAAGCCCAACAAATCTCAGAATCCAAACTTTGATCTGCAACAACCCGGATAAAATACCCAGCTGAAATTCTACTAACACATTTGTCTCTCTATTTCACTCTCCTTTGTGGAAACCCCAATGAATCTCTCTCTTCACCATCAGACTCACTTCCAACAATGTCTTCTTCCTCCCTCTACTCATAAATCTGTATAATCTGTTGAGACTTCGGTAAATATTAATTCATTTTGGGAGGGAGAGAAAGCATAAGAGAAATAGTATCAAGGTCTTAAATTGGCATGGAGTCATGACATAGGTCAAACTAGAAAGAAACTTCGGCATTCTTCAAGATCCCCTGTGATGTCTTCATCTTGAGGATAGCATCGAGCAAGCTTGTGGTAGTATGAGCTTCCTGCGTAATTTTTTTTATGATCCACATCTTTATGAGCTTCCTGCGTAATTTTTTTTATGGTGGTAGAGATGAATAGAAAGAGATAAAAGATGGAGAGGGAAAGCAATTCCAACAAAAGACGAAGCAGTGAAGAACAGAAAGAGATAAAAGATGGAGAGAGAGAGAGAAAAAGATCTGTAATGTTATAATAAAATACTTCAACATAACAATAGAATATATATATATATATATATATATATATATATAGGGCCCTTCCAATGAGGGATCCCTTTTTTTGTTCATTTTTAGGGATAGATCATTTGACGAACTTTTCGATTACAAAATCAAATCTTCACCGTTCAGTTCGTTGGGCTATATGAGTAGATCATTTCTACAAATTTTCAGAAAATTTGGTGATCGTTAAGTCATCCAAATGAGGGATTTATTTTTAATAATATTGAACGGTGTAGGTTTGACATAAGTGTTAAGTTTTTTGTTTTAATCTCAACCATTCAAGCCCATTAAAAAATAGATCTAATGGTGTGGACCTATCCCTAGAAATAAACAAAAAAAGGGATCCCTCATTGGAAGGGCCCTGTATATATATATATATATATATATTTTAACAGGTGGGTTGGAGTGAAAAATTGGGGAAAATGTGACAAAAGAAAATAACCCTTCCATTGGGTTATAAATTGTTGATTGTTCTATCATAGTCATAGGGAAAAGCAGAGATGGAACATGTTTTTTTAAGGCTGTGAAGTTGGCATTTGATCTTGGATGAAGCTTGAAGCTTAGTTAACTTGTGTTATACGGTGTTGGTAAGCCTAGAGAGAAGTAGAGTCTTACTGTATAACCCAGGCGCTAAAAGGGTCTCATCAATAAACAACATTGGGGTACCGTATATATTCGTACGGACGGGCCTGGCCACTACTAATTCCTCCTCGTTGATTATAGGCCATGGCCGCCGTTCGGGTTGCTCAGTCAGTCACAGACAACTCAACTAATGCGTCACATTCTTTCCATATGCATCACAAATAGATATAGCTAGCTATACATGACAAAATGGTACATGAAAATTGGTTTGGAGATGCGACGTTCATTCATAGCAAAATGGTAACAAACATAAGACTCTCATACATGCATGCATGAATCAAACATGAAACTGGTAACAAAATGAAGATAGCTCCATTAATCATGTCAATGCTCAACAACAAGCTTGAATGTGATAAAGCTTAGCCTAGTTAACTAACTCGTATCATCCATGCCATGGAATCGATCATCAATTTGTAACACAGAAGAGCTTGCTAGCTCTAAATTAAAGACCTGTCTTCATTTTTCTTTCTACATATCCATTCAAGTGCATCCATCTTCGAACTCGGTCCTTAATTGACAAGAGTACTAGCTAGCTCTTCCCGGCCACTTGATTAAAACCCACTCACAACTACTGAAATTGAAAAATGAACACTGTCCCTACTAGTACTGCTACTGCTACGTACTTGAAACTGAAAATTGCAAAACTCAGAAAGAACTGAGTGACAGAGATGAGAGAAATGGCTCGCTCACAAGCGAAGGGTGAGGTCCACACTTGGTTGGCCACCATAACCATAACCAGAATCAGTAGTAGTAGCGGTACTCGCACTTGTAGTCGGAATTGGGGTTGAGATCATGGCATGAAACCCATGTGGAGGAATGAGAGAGGGGGATGATGAGTAGTACTATTGCTCCTGGTTACCACCGAGGACGACAAGGTCGTGGCCATTGTTGGAAAGAGTCGACTCATCAAACCAAAAATAGCTCTGCATCTGCGTCTGTTGGTGGTCGACGTCCATCAAGGCAGCGGTGCTTGTTGGTGTTGGATACTGATCAAGCCCAAGATATTGGTTCTGGTGATCTTGAAACGAAGGCGCCGGAGAAGGAGAGGGCTGGTGGAAGTAGGCTGCTCCTCGAGGAGGTGCTCTGTTCCGTGAAGCGGCTCGCTCACGCTTGTGAGCGTTTTGGTGACCGCCGAGAGCTTGAGAGGTGTAGAACTGGCGAGGGCAGAAGGTGCATGGGAAGACCCGACCCGGTTTGGAGGAAGAGCGAGGTGGTTTTGAGGGCTGGCTCGGTGGATCAAGCGAGTGGAGAAGAAGGTGATGATGGTGTCGGGGGTGTTTGGTATGAAGGAGGAAGTCATGATACTCATGATACATGGCTGATGCTGCAGGGTCTGCCATTGATGAGAGTATATAACTCCTCAGGTTTTCAGAGAAGAGAGGAGAGGAGTACTACTGTGTGAGTGACCGAGTGGGATATAGAGGGGTGTGTCCTTCTCTTTCATGCGCTTTATATACAGGTGCGTGAGGACCTGGATCGATCAGTAGAGTAGAGACAAATTAGGTACGTACCTCACCCCTCTCTCTCTCTCCCTCTCTCTCTCTCTCGCGGCGGGGCATATCGATCGGAGAGAGAGGTATCACTGTCACTATCCCTATCACCACCGAGGAACGGCCACGTCGATTAGACCCTTTTGCTCCATCCATCATCCATCACTTTCAAATTTTAAATTCAATCCAATCACATCCCTCTTTTACATATCATTTCAACACAACACTCACTCGGTCTCTCCTTTTGATCAGACTTCAGAGTAATTGTTAGGCTTGTACAGCTGGTGCTGCTTTAAGTCTCTTTGTACTACTGCTAACTGGTTAGGGCACTGCAGGACTGCACGCTTTGCATTGTCACGCACACACTTTGTACCTCTACCAAGTACCAATTACATTAACTTTGTCAAGAATAAAAGCACCGCATTGTCCTTCATTTCTGAAAACTCGTCATCCAGAAACCAGAATAAACAGGCCCAATCAACATTCCAAATGTAACCTGCTTCGATTATTATTACTATATGATTCTGTACAAGGTGGAACAGGGACTAAAGCCATTTCAGACCAAATCATGGCAAACCAAACCATATGTGAAAATATGTACGCACCCGGATAAACGGATTCAAGGATTCAAATAACATAGCATATTGTCTGTTCAGTTGGACGTTTCACTCGATGTCAAAGTATTTTGGATCCTCTGGAAAATGGTATTCCACGTTTAACTGCCATTGAACAACCAAAACAAAACAAACATCCCTTTGTCAGCTAATCACATAAGATATTATAGCAAACAACACACCATGAACAACCAATCTACATTGCCAAACACAAATTTCTGGTGCGTGTTATGATGCTTGGTACACTAAATACAAGCGTACGTACCTTGCCCTCATCAGCATCTGACTGGCGCTGAGGGAATACAACCCTCAAGTCATTGTAGAGGTAGAATCTCCGCTCCCCTTCCATATCTAAGCTTCTTCTTTGTGTTCCAGACAAGGGGCCTGATTTGCATATCTGAACTGACCTGGAACCTTTTTTAGGAAGAGGGCAAATGAAACGGAGATGCAGAGCATATCGAAGAGCACTACTCTTGTTTTGATTTACTCTTGAACAACCAACCACTTGTTTCCTGTCAGTTTCATGGCCTGCATCAACCCAGTTGTTGTCCTTGTCATCATTGCATGGGCACTCCTTGCCGTTGAACCTCTTCTCAACCCCCATGAAGGAAGAAATTCCCGCCCTGTCTGTATTAGGGGACAGCTTGGACATATCACCCTCAACTATTGAATCCACCAAGTTAGAGCATTCGCTTCTAAATTCTGTTCTCTGATCTAGTGATCTTGTTCTAATCTCTACTCCACCTCCTTTCTGTACTCTTGTGTCTATGACTCTTGAATCAATATCTGTCTCCTCATGTCTCAGCTGAGTGGACATTGGGGTAGATGCTAACGTCACCTTTTGGCGCAAGAACGTCTATTTCGATTTGAATGGATTAGAAAAATATTTAACAGAAACAAAATATGTAACTAGACAGCAGATATACGGTACTATCAGAAGGCACATGCATATTTGAATGCATAAAACTTTTGGACTTCCAAATTTGGAGTATAAAAATATGGTTGAAGTTCTTTGATGCTTTCATTCAAAAACCACAACTTAAAGCCAATGAAAAGTTGAAAGTAAATTTTCAAATTGCAAGCCTAGATCACGTGTGCAGAGTATGCAGTTTGCGGTTCATAAAATATTTCTTCAATTTTAAATTAATGGATTAAACAGAAAGTGTAGGGCCATGATTTATGTGAAACAATCAGTAATACACTATATCATTTACAGTTGAAAAAGAAAGATTTGTCTTACTTTAGTACCAGCCGGCATGTCACTTAAATCATAGTTGCAAAGGAAAGTATGAATCGGTGTCTTTTCAGGATTACTTAGAACCTGCATAAAAGAAAAGCATAGAAACGTACATGAGTTGACAATGATCCCCTTTAATTAGAGAACAGAACAATGAAGGCCTTTAATTTCTTGATTCCAATTAAAATACAAGTGAGTGAAGTGACTTGACATCCCACGAAAAGTTAAAGCCAACTTCCTCCAAAGAGAAATTCAGACCAGCAAAAAGTGGTTTTGAGAGAGATGAAACAATACCAGTTGTATCCGGCCCTTGACAGGAATGCACAGGCGGCTCTTGACAATCTGTGAATCATCATTACTAAGTCCCCGTTTCAGCTTTTGTCCTCCACTCCTATTCAATGCTGAATTTCCGGCAAGATATATGGATGCATAATACAATAAGTAGCAATCTCCTTCTACACTAGTTACTGAAAAAGGAAGCTTCTGTGATCGTGGTGAGAAGTTTCCCCCAGTAACGCTTAGTACACCCAGAAAACCATCAATTCTCTACATATATCAAGAGGTGAGCAGTTATAAAGTTACAATAAGGGATAATATGAAGGAGTAATACACGCGGAAGTACCAACACTAACCTGACTGGATTTTCCTGATAAGAACCGACCAGACAGTAGAGATTCTTCAAACGAACCAACCAAGGATCTCCTCACCGATAGCCCACTTAGATTTCTAACAAATCTCATGCACTGGGAGGTGGGAGCTGACCCTTGGTACAAGGAATAACTTAGAGGAGTACCATTTTCCAGAGAAGATGGACAAAATTCTTTGTGAAATATATCAGCCTCTTCAAATGATTTACTTGTGATCTCAAACCCATCTTCCACAGGAGAAAACATAGACCCTGAATTAGACCATTTGGTTGTGTTTTTTACATTCCTCAACATCAAATGATAATCCTCCAACTTTTCATTGGTACTGTCATTGCACCTCCCTGCAGATTCCCCTCTTTCAGACACCTTGCGGCCAAGAGGTGACAAAGAAAGCTGAGGTGAAATCACTTCTTTTGGAGATACTGATACCGGCCCACTTTGGAATTTTATGTTACTAAGATATCTCAATTCAGGTCTAGGAGATGATATATATAAAAGATTAGGTGGGGGATGAAAACTGTCCGCCAAAGGGCCGTCGGTGAAAATGGATTCCATACTACCATTACCACGTGGTATGCTCTTTTTCTTGGACCAAGCTGGAATGGTGAAATGGTTTTCACTTCCAACATTTGGTTTCTTATGATCATGTAACGTACTGTTACTATCACTAACAGAAGGAGTATTTGTTTGATCAGTTCTGCAGGCAAGGTCCAAATGCTCACCATTAAATTGGTCTGCCGATAGGCACTTGAATGGGGAGAACATTCTCTTCTTCACTAATGTCCCACTGCTCACATTGTCATTGGCGGTGACAATAACTGCAGATGAAGAGTGAACATGATCAGATGAAACACTGCTGGAACCATCATTTACATTTGTTCTGCTTGATTCGAAACCCACAATCCGAGAAGCTGGGGTCTGAATACATCGTCCATTTCTGGGAGTACTGAGAGAACCAATCCCTCTAAACCCAATTGAATCATCATCAGGAAACTTTGACAGTTCTACAGGGTTTCTTGCTTGGTATTCTCCTAAAGAGGAGCATAATGAGTTTCCACCCACTATGCTTGCACTTCCACTGTGCATTCCATCCAAATCACATGTGCTCATCCCAGAAGATTGAGGTGGGCTCTGTAAAAGTGAGCCGAAAGATGCTGAGTGTACCTCCTCAGAGGTTCCACTAGCGGGAAGTTGAGGCAATCCCATGGCTAATTCTAAAAAGAACTAAAGACTAACTGTTTATAAAGGCGGGGCAATGGAATCAGATCAGATTAGTTCGATCCAGTCCAATGTACTATTACTCTAAGAATATAACAACTAGGCTCCTAAACTTATTCTTCATTCAAGAATGTAAGAGCTGCATAGAACCTAGTGTTATGTACCTACCAAAGGCACCCCCAATATAAACATTTGAGTTACCAGTCTCTCCAAAGAGATGTTGAAGCACATGGTAGTAATGTGAAGATCACGAGCAGCACGGATCAGGAGACCTCCATAGCAGCAGGCCACGGAACACATATAATCCATGATTTCCTAGAGAAGCAACCTGTGCCTGAAACAATATCAACATGAATCAGTTCATGAAAATTAAGCAGCTTTAAGTGTGAAAAATAATGCAACATTGGTTCGAAGTTGAGAAAATCGGACTAGGATTCCAGGTGATCAAATGCAGATACACCGCAACAATCTAATGGTGATCATAGAAAATATAAATCCAGCAAACTTTTGTTTAGCTTATGGTCACAAAGCAAAGCGCCTAAGAAACCATGGCAGAGTTGAATCATGATTGTTATGTGAAGCTCGCTACAAGAACAATCTAAGTAGAAAAGTAAGCAAACGAGTAGTAGAAAGTTCACTTCACATTCACCGAAATCCATAACGACTCCAATAGTGATCAAAATCAAAGCAAAAGGAAGCCAAGTCAAACAGAATCATCAAGATATACAACACAAATACAAAAACAGGTTCATTCTGATCATTCATATTAAATGTATACAATAGCATGAGTTGAACATTGGAAAACGCACCGAGGGAAGCTCCGATCAAACAATTCCGGGAGAGAAATCATGAGGAGGAATCTTCCATCCAAATTGGAATAGCGAAGCGATCGATGTGATTGAGGGAGGAAGAGCAAAGAGAAAGAAGAAGAAGAGAATAGAGGATTGGAATTGTAGAGAGAGAGAGAGAGGAGGAGAGAGAGAGTGAAAGAAAGGAGGGTGAGGCTGGGAGAGTCGGTGTTTATAATCCCAAAAAACCTGCGTCATCACCGTTCCCGTTTGCATTTGCATTTCGACATCTTTTTCTTTTTTACAGCCAAAACTACAAATTCCAGAGCCTATTAATCTTAAAACGCAAAGTCCACGCCATTGCATTTGCTCTCTCTTTCTCCATTTTTTATTTTACCGCACCCTCTCTGCCGCTCTTTTTTTTTTTTTTTTTTTTCTATTTATATTTAGTGTACAACGTGTATCTTCACATACATATATATATAGATGATTATGATTAGAGAAAATAATATAGAAACATGGTGATCAAACATATAAATTGTTATGAACGGTTAATCTTACGTCGTAAGAATACAAGAAGTTTCATTATTATTATTCAAAGAAGAAACATAATTTTCTTTTACCTCCTTGACTCTCGCTTTCAATTTCTTCACCTACATAATAATAACCTGGACTAAATAATAATAATGCACAATGACACTTGCGGTTAAAACAATAGTCTCTAGGAAAGTAGTTAGTATTCAAGTAACACCATGGAGGCCTTAACTTATGAATTAGGTTATGGCTTGTTTATATCATAGAATAGAAACCCTTCCATAGTTTAAGAGAGATTACGTCGTCTACTAGCTATGTCATCAATTTATTAACTAGGGTTTGAAGTGTGAAGTGTGGAGATGAAAACGACTGTCTCTTAAACGTAATCAAAAGCGTCAAGTCTCAAAGATATAAATTCTGTTAGATACTTAGGGCAAAAGTCCAAAACATTCTAAATGGTTTATTAACCATATGGAAAATGCCAACACCATCGATTGGATACGCACCTAAATAGCCGACTGTTCTTCAATCTCTAGCAGCATGTGGCATTGCAATTAGAACAGAAAACTAAGGAACGTGGCAGTAGGAGGCTTGGAGCCACTTATCGTGGCAACAAAGCCAAGGAGCACTTGTAAATTCATGGTAGGAGGAACATAAATTATTACAAGAAAAGCTTCTGAGTTTCGACTTGTGAGACGTCGTCGCCGTCGATGCTCAGATCAGATGGTGTCTCCTTTGTTATTTGTATTGATTTATAAGTTGCAGGCGCATAGTCCTCCAAATTACTACTCATACAGAGTCGCAGCAAAGCTGTTTCTCTTTCTTTTGTGTGCAGCAGTTGAACTCCTTTTGCTCCTTTTTATGCACCACCCACCTAATTCCCAAATGGGCCGCCCATCGTTTAGGTTTAGGGCCTACACTTGTAAAGCCCGCTCTAACCCTATAGAATTTAGATGAGTCCAATACTAAAGCAACACATAAAATGGACAAAGACACAGATAGCGTTTTCGATTTCAACAATAATGTCATCCATCACAGACCACAATCTCAATCTAGTTACTCATATGATGAAACTGCCTGCCACCTTATGGAGTGTAGGATGTTAAAAGGGTCTTGCTGCTGCTTCCATCATCTTCTTCACTCTAGTCAGTTTCTCTACCTCCTTGAGAACCTACATTTAACACAAGAGGAAACAATCCTAAAGGGTTTGGCACTTGATTTCATTTGATTTTCAAACATGTCTGCAAACCTAGCACTCTTCTTACCTCCAGAACCATGTCTTCTGTGGTCACATCATCCATTTCATCATAACCTAACTTACCAGCTACTTCTGCTAGGACAAGAAGATATGTCATAACCAATGAGGATACATAATTTGTTACATAATTGCTAAGTAGACAAGTCACAGTGACATACGCTGAACAGATACGGTTGCATCAGCTATTGCATATCCACCTCTCAGCTCTTCAAATGCAGTACTTAGGCGAGTCAAAACCTGGTTATCATACATCAGATATTCAAAGGAAGTGTCAATTTTCAAGAAGGAAGCAGCCCTAGAGTGGAGTCAATATACTTTCCTTCTGAGAAACATAATTTTAAGTTCAAGGAGAAAGAAATAACCTCTGGATAAGCTACGGAAGTAGATAGATTGTAAGCAGAGAGCTGAGTTTGATCTTCGACCATACCCCTGGCCACAATGTCTAAAGGCACGTCAATCCATATCGTGATCCCATGTCTTAAAAGAGCCCTGTATATGTACTGAAACAAGTCAGAGCTACATAACTAATATCAGCTAGGATAACCGCGCATTAATACATTAAGAAAAATGAGATGGAGTCCCTACAGATTTGTTGTACTCTGAGTTGCACCATCTCCAGCACAGACCACTAGCCGACCCATGGATGATAATTGCTTCAACACTTCAGTCTGTAGCAATATTTTGATTTAGATATTGCCAAAAAATATTTTGATTTAGATACACATATAGCATCTAGCATTTGACCAAAACAAGAATGATATAAATAGAGTGCCAGATAATCGACTTCAATAAGTCATTGGGGATATGTGCAAGTATGCAACAAGTAACTAATGCAATTTGAAAGACATGAGTCATGAATGTTCTAGTGTAGGCATCAGGATGCTTTATCAGTCCTTGGATTCTGAGTACGGTGAAGTAAACATCAAAGGAACTGAAAACTATTACCTCAGACTCCTGGAAACCACTCTTGTCAATTTCCCTTAAAGATTTGGCGGCAGATAGAGTGCCAGCAGCTTCCTCAACCAAACTATCACTGGATATAGAAGTGCACAAATCAACTGTTCAGCCAATAATTTTCTCCCTACCTTTCAGGAAAAGAAAATACAGGTACCTGTCAAAGTAATAGTATCGTAACACGTTGGCGAGGAATTTCCCCAAACTGGTCTTTATGGAGCTCTTCATTCCTATCACCAAAACAAGATCATCAATTCATGTATACACACACAATGGTGAGTAGTGACTGCATTACAGAGCATTGAGTGATGCTTACCGACAAGGAATATAGTAGTTCCTTTGAGTTCAGGTGACACATCCATTGCCTTCTTCTGAATTTTAAAACTGAACAGTTACAATCAGAACACTAAACGATAGCTAAATTCAGTTACTATACTCAGCAATCTATGGACCCATGATGATCAAGTAACAAAAAAGAAATCCCGAAACACCATGAGATCTCACCTTCACTTCAAGAGAGGTATCATCTACAGCAACCTTGGTTGCTGAAATTATACACAAAAATCCATAAGGAGTCATAATCCAGTCAGGTATCTTATATGAAGCTTCATGTAAGATAGAATTTACAAGAGGAATCAAGCAAGTAATTATATCATAAGCAGAATTGAACTCACCGGAAGCGCTGCCATCGGAGACGGCGAGAGGTTTACGGAAGTGAGAGCGAGAGGCAATGGGGAGTGAGCTCTGAGAGTGAAGGACATCTGGGTATAACGAACTCGACGGCGAGACGTGAAAATGGAATAACGGAGGAGCGCGGAGGTTAGAGAAGGAGGAGGACGGGAGGAGAGTCCTCGTTATCTCCATGGCCACCATTTACAGAGCCCCACAGCCCCAACTCTAATTTCTCTTCTCTCTCACTCTACTCTCACGGCTTACGACTTCCGCGTTTAACCGTCATAAACTGCATTACCTTATCCGGCAAGGATATGGCCGTGTCCCATGTGTACATCTAACGACATCAAAACGACACCACTTCATGTTCATATTTATGTTCATTGTTTCGATAAACAGCTATGTATCTATGTGTAACTAGTGTCCTTTCATTGGAAATTAACAAAATTCTTCATTTGAAGCTATTTACAATACCACTTGGAAGAGTGTAGACCTCATCACAATCAACAATCAAATGGAAGGAGATGAGAAACTAAACCAATACATTTAAACAACAACGGCCAAACTAACAAGAAATTTCCATTACATTAAATCTATTTACAGACCCATCTGTGTCTGACAAGAAGACAATGCAATCAACCCAACACAATCTAATGGGAAGAACACTGCTTCACTGTTTTGATATCAGCTGCATCCACTGAAGAGGTCTTCAATATCTGGTCCGGCTCCAAGAAGATAATAAAAGGAACTAATAATTTGGCTCTGATGGCGGAAGAAGATGATGCAACAGCCTCCATGGCGATTAATATGAACACAAAATCCACAACTTCAGTCTAGGGAAGCATATATGTGAGCAAGAAGATTCCGCTTTTCCCATCTTGTGCTTGAAGCAGAAACTATAAAAACTCTAATGTATTAGGCATTTGCCATGTAGTCCTAAATCTAACTGCACAATGGAATAAAATAAATAATATGGAAGTGTGAAGCACTAATCAAGTGTAATACTAAGGAAAAGAATGGACACCAACTGGTGAGGAACTATAGAAAGTGGACTGCTCACCTCTGATAGGATAGTAGTGAAAAGGCCACTTCAGACTCGGTTGATATTTGTTACATGTTTGTTAGGGAAATTGGCGTCAATGGAGGTGAAGCAACTTCTTCCGGTTTGCTTGAACCTAGAGGAGACTCCACATGCCTCGATACATGCAACATCACTGCTCTTTGGTTACTCGAAGGTATGGAGAAGCTTCTAGGAATAATCAATGGTGGAATTGGAAGTGGAGATGCCAAATTCGTTGGCACTGAAGGGATTTTATTATGGGCCTGAGGTTCTTGATTTCTGAAGACCAGTGGAGCAGAGTGGCCTACCAATCCAGAAGAGTTTGTTGGCTTGACAACTGATCTACCTGGGGGTCTAGGAAGTTCGTGAAGCTCACTTATCTTGGGTGAAGAGGCAAGGGGAGGTGAAGCAGTTGGAGATAATTTCGGAGATGAAGAAGCCGGAGGATTTGGTAAACGAGGGAGCATTCCAGAAACTAGTTGAGGTGGTTCACTTGATGCAATGGGACCACTAGCAGAGAATGCAGGCTTAGTTGATGATGGCTTACTAGTTAGTGGGCCAGAGAAAGCTTGTCTTTTATGCTGATGCAGTGCCAGTCCGTCTGCCAGAGGGGGAGGAGGCAATTGCATCGATGTATTAGTAGTACTATGACTCTCTTTGAATACCAACTGAGCTTTTGAGAAATTAGCTCTTGTCTGATTATCATCACCATAATACTTATCATGCTTAGCGTCTAATGGTGAAGAGTGCGATAAGTTGGGGATGCGTCCACCTGACCTCCCGTCTGGAACCGTAGTACTTGTCCTTGAAGAAATTAAACCCTTTGAATCAGGTGTAGGAAGCACATATGTATGAGGTCTCCGTGAAGCTGACAGTTGCAATTGTCTAGCTCTCTCAGCAGGATCAAACTTCGGCTCTGCAGATGGTATTGGGGCTGAGTAGCTGCCGGCTCTTCTTGGTTCCCTGATCGGAAACTTGAGATCACCTTGATCAAGACTAATCTGCAAGCAGAAAGAACTATGAATAAACTAGTTGAATTTATATGTAAACAATATGTATTTTCAGAGTATAGCTGCAATGCTACCAATCAAAAGACAACATAATCATACATCTGAATATTCCACTCTCGGAGCTTCAGGAGACATATGGCCCACTTCATCAACCTGAAATAAGCCGCCTCATCATAAGGACAAAGTAAACCAATAGAAAATAAACGATTGACTAAAATACAGTGTTGAACAACTTTAGCAACATATAGTCAACAAACCACAGATAGAGCTTTGTCATACGCAACACAGATTAAGTACTTTAGAGCTCACCTCCATTGAACTCCTTGATGCAGAGAGTTCCATTCCCTGTTTACTTGATCTATAGTCAAAACTCAATTCTCCATGTTCAATAATATTGTAGCTATTCTCACCATGATCTGCGCCATCTTCCCCACCATCATCTTCAAGTCCACTAAATTGGTATTCAATATGTTGCTCCTCTGTAACCAACCTAACATGTGGCTCAACAGCCTCAAGCGAGTTAAGGCCTTTCCGGAAGAAGTTCAACTGAGTATTATAACAGAAATGGATCTGGAGTGTTAGTTTTGCATCAAACTAATAGAAGAAGAAGAGATGATGCCTTTTAAACTTGTTGGAGATAGATAGAAAACCTGAGCAGCATGGTGGCGAGCTGCTTGTGTTAGAAGACTTCGGGCTTGCCCTTGCTTCAGGGACTTGAGCCGGAAAACACACAGTGTAGACACCTCATCATACTGATCACGAGCTGCTTGAAGTTGCTGCAAAGTAAAGCTCTCACCCTTCCCATGTTTTGATCTCCCTTTTTCTTTCTGTTGTGCTACCATGTATTCATATACCTCTCTGAGATAATGTGCCAAACCATATTCAGATAAACTTTACTTCAAATATGTGACAAAAGGTATAAAATGAAAGGAGTATACCTTTTTTCATCGCATTGTCGCTTCATTTCCTGCATCATAGAAAAGGAAAGGGAATATCCAGTTATTTACAAGCCAATGAACAAAAGGCAACAAACAATAAAGAAGTGCAGACGATGTTTCTAGTTGGATAGAAAAATTGGACCTCCAGGAAGGCAATAAGGTGCAAAAGGGTACATTACACATTGAAACAAGGTTTTGGTGCAGGTATGGATCCACCGTGCACTAAAAACTCCTTTTGATTAGTAAAATATTTTGAGTAGAAACACCTATCATAAAGCACATATCATGGCTAAAGGTGACTAAGGATTATTATAAAAGCATCAACAACAAATCGAAGAGAATCCACATGAGCCAACCTCAACTGTTCGAAGTTCATTGAGAAGAGACTCTGATGGGTTTGTGACCGTCGAAACTATATGGGAGCGCTAAAGTAAAGAAAGCAAACAGTTAACACCAGGTTGAAGTGCACATATGCATAACTTTGTTATAAAAACAGAGAGAGAGAGAGAGAGAGAGAGAACATAAAAAGAAAGCAATTAGAACTCACATAGGAATCAGCAAGTTTTTGAAGTTCAAACTGCACTTTCCCCAACATCAGAAAAACTCTACCTGCAGTATAGTACAAAGGCACATGTAAATTTTATCCTTATTATCCCTAAAAGAGTCAAAATCCTCAAAAGTAAACTTCAGCGGGGAAGTAGATTGTCTTACCGCCATGTTCACCATCATATAATGCAGTTTTCTCCTGCAGACAATAACCCATTTCGCGCAGTGATTCAGAGAATTCTGAAATACACATGTCATACTCGTGATCAGAATTGCTATTCGATAAAAAATGGTAAAAATAAAACAGAAGCATGAGAACTTCCTGATAATTACTTATGGACATCGTAAACAGAGAAACTACCCCATTAGATAATAAAATATTGTGTACCGATTTATGTGATGGGATTTATATATACCCGGCTGTTATAATTGAAATTGTGAAAGAAAAAAAATTCTTCAATAAAAAACCAATTCTCATTGTATCAATTTCGATTTTCAAACGTGTATCAGTAGGGGCTCCAAAATTGAACATGCCATTAAATTCATTATATAATAAAGCATTTGGAATACAGACAAATGAACATTATTTGCAACCAAGATTTCATTCATTTCACCAAGCATTTGCCGTATAAAATTCAACCATTTTTTATTCATCAACGAAAACTCATGTGTATCATGAAGAGATCTAATTGTACCGTAGTATTTACTTATCCATATTAGCTGAAAAGTGACCTTCCTTGCAAGAGTAAGCATGACTTTTCTGATTATCAAACTTTAATGAAGAACTGCATGGTATTTCAATATTGTTTGCATAGATACAAACACCATTTGCTACATTTTAAACGATCAACAAACTAGGGAATACAAAATTTCATTTTCAGGAAAGAGCCACATGTAACTCAACATATAGTTACCAAAGGTGCTGTTGGCTGTAGCAGCAGCTGCAGAAAGTAAGCTATCATAGCAATTTCTCATATCTTGCATGTCCTGCAGAAATGTAAAAATCAATACCTGACGGAAGCTAAATATTCATTCCCCTAATCAACCAAAATGTCTAATAACTACATCATAACTACATAAACTCCTGATTTTTTCAATTAAACAAAGTTTATTCCCGATCCAAAATTCATAGCCTGAGGCATACACTATAAAATTAACCACCTAATTACCGAGGCGAAGATCCAATAGTGTTCAAAACTGCTTACAAAGTCTCTAAGCACTAAAATTACAATTCGATAAACAAACATGTTCATAACGCAACTAAATCACAGTCACAAGCTTTCAGGTAGCAGAAAAAAGAGATAATAAGAAATAAATAGGGAGAAGAATCGAGTACCTGAGAAGCCTTAGCGAGCTCATCAAGATGAGCCGTGGGTTGAAAGTTCCTCTTATCTTTAGAACCGCTCTTGTACAGTTCAAATCTCCGAAGCCTATCAAAGGACGACTTCATTTTGCTGAAAACCCTAGCAATGACCCTAAACGAAGAATCGGAGTGGTCTTCCCCGAATTCAAAAAGCGCTGCGGTGGACTACAAATCTAGGCCGCCGCGAGTTCAATTGGTGAGCCGGACGACAATGAAGGCGAGGAAGAGAGAGGAAGAGGCGCCGGAGCTCGGTGATCATTCAAAACGAGTCGGAGCAGATCAACGAAGAAGAAAGAGAAAGAGAAAGAGAAAGAGGGGCGAAAGGGAAAATGAGAAAACAAGAACATTCTCACGTCATTTTTACCAGGGAGAGTGAAATACGCGCGCACAGAGAAGCCGACACGTATCGTCGAGGGCACTTTGGTAATCTGGCTGCTTTCAGGCAACGTGGTATAAGAGGCTGTAGGGTTGTGCTCGATGACAGTCAAAGTCAGATATTGCTGACGAAGAGGAAGCGGTTCTAGAACGAAAACTATCTCACTTTGACTGTGCCGGTGCCGGTGCCGGTGGGTGGGTCAGATCCGCACCTCCACTGCATTTCGAATTACCGGTTTTTGCCACCGCCACTTTGGTCCAATTCTCTTTCGTGTAGTGTTGAACTTTGAAACATGGTTCAACCTTTTTTCTTGGTCAAACTAAGATGCAGAATTACAATAATTAATATTTGGTTGATTTTCTAAGGACGGTTAACATTATTATATCTATTAACAAAATTACAGACTATGAAAAATATTAGCGGTGGAAAAAAAAGATAAGGTTTCACCGTAACATAACCTACTTATGAAGCTTTGATTAATCTTGCAGCCAACATAAAGAAGAAACAACTCTATATATTAAAATTGTTAACATATATGTAAACAAAACCTCCATGTTATATTGAAAACAATAAATAAGCGACATTAAGACTACTAGCTAGCTAGTCTCTAAAAACAACACCATAAACATGACAGACCCATCGACACAAACCTACCAAAACTCTAAATATGTGCCTAAAGAGGAGGGACGACTGAACCCACACGAGCCAAACCAAAATAACTAAAAATAACCTAAAAAAATAAAAATAAAAACAAAACTGGAATAGGGTTGAGAGAGCCCAGACATAGCCTATAACTAGGGTTGTCAATGGGTCGTGTCGTATCAGGTTCGTGTCAGGTCAAAGAATTTCACGTGTCATAAGATACAAACTCAAACTCAACCCATTTAATAATCGTGTTTAAAATCTAAACTCAAACTCAACCCGTTTCCAACCCGTTTAACCCATTTAATATATAGATCGTGTCGTGTTTGACAAAATGATCCATGACAACTGTGACCCATTTAATAAAAAATAACTCCTTACCTATAAGAAGTACTCATTTTGAAATTAATTGAATATTAAGTGGGAAACTATAGCAAATGAGAGCAGCAAAAAATGGAAGACAAAGATACTATTGTTGTTTGAACGAGACTTTTATTCAAGTCAAGGTTCAAATAGAAAGGCATATATATATTTTTATGGTTACAAGATCGGTGATCGGACATTTTTATTCAAATAGGAAAAAATTATAGTATTACGGTGTGACATGCCTCAATGGAGTAGTCAGAAAGAGACGTACTGCCCAACGCAATACCACGTTTATTGAGTGAAACGCAGCTTGAAGTAAACTAAACGCAATATTCCACTACTGTACTTTTCTTAAATTGACATGGAAATAATGCTAATCAAACAAGACTTGTCGACGGGACAAATTAAAAACGACATCGACGGAGTAGCCCAGTAGCAGCTTTTTCAGATATAAAAGAAAAATAGCCGCATTCTGCCCTTCTCATTCAGACATATAAATTTACCATGGACGGAGTACGTATTAGCTAGTGAGATTAATTAGCTGCATGTTTAGGGTAAATTGGGAGATGCTAGGGTAAGCTTGGACTTTAAATTAGAGGCAATCAATTTAAGCCTCAGGAAGACAAGCAGACCCGTTTCAAAACGGGATCACCGGCGGCAACTACAACCGCTAACACAGAAATGGAAAGCAAACGTATAAACCCAACGAACACACCTAATTAATCCAATACATGCAGATGGCAAAAGGAAATGAGCAAAAAGAAAACAATTAGATAAACTAGAACAACGTACGCCACCGCTTAGATATCATTAGCTAGCTGATCGATCCTGAACAATGCCTGGTCTTCTCTGTCTGGTTCATCGATCATCATCTCTACGTGCGGGCTTTCATGTGGAAGATGATGACTTGGTGAAATAAGCAGGTCTGTGCCAACTGGAGACTTGAAAGTAAGATCTCAATCATCTTCCTTGTGTGCCGCTCCGTCCCCATTTGTTGCCCAACACATTTCTAATTTTCAGTCCCGTTGTTGAAAACGTTGACGGTCTTCCTTTGCCCTCATCTTTCGCCTCCCCCGTTGCTAGTTCACCGTTTAACCCTGGCTGCTCGTTCATCAAGTAGACGGGATTAGGGCAATGCACTAATTACATTATATATTACGGTAAATGTGTGGGTGTAAGTAAACTAGGTTACATTGTCTTGTGTATTCGGCGATGACATTGTTAATTTGCTAAGCTTCCTACTTGTTCGACGACTATCCATATCATCATCATCATCATCTGCACGTACATGGAAATGCATCATCACCTTAATTCATTCTAATTACAAACCTTGAGAAATACATGCATTTTTCATTTGATCATTTATGTCATTCTTCCCAATATTTCCTAACCGGAAAATGCATGTTCAACAGCTAGCTAGCTATTAAGAGACTCACCATCATTGTCCGGGCCGCTGTCGATCCCAAATCGAATTTCAGGGTCGGTGCAATATTCCCTAAAACTGGGGGAACGAGGATACCTAAAGATGCTATCATCCGCGTCTTCATGACCTTGTTTGTTGTTGTTGTTGTCGTCTCCATCCTCCTTACTTTCGGGTTGGTTTACTTTGATCCTCTCAATCTCTTCTCTTTCTAATCTCGGTGCCGGTGCGGGCGCCGGTGACAGTGAAGGTGTCGACGTTGATGATCTTTCTTTATCCTTCACGCTGTTAACGGAATTTACCCCTTCCGGCTGCGGCTGAGGCTTACTTTGAGAAGCCGTAGTTAGGTCATCACCCTCAGGATTATTCCTTCCAAACCTGGAAATGCCACAACCCACTGTGGCTTTTATAACCTGCGGGGTCCTTCCAACTTGAACTTGTTAGTTTCTATAGATGGAGGAGGAGAGACATGAACATGAACGTAACAGATCAGATCAGATTAGATCAATAATCGATCAAAATGATGATAGATGGAGCAGGATTATGTAGTACTGGAACCTGGGACAGCGATCATTAGTCCGATCGACTGCCCAGAACCAGAAGTAATGACTCTAGTTTAGGCTCTTAATCACGATCCTAATTCAAATTATATGTTTCCGAGCAAGATAAGCAAAAAGGAATTAGCTAGCTTAGCTAGCTAGAAATTGAAATGAAGGAAGAAACGAGGTTTGCGGATGATATAATTAGCATTGCGTATTGGCAAACCCAAATTAGAGCTAACCCTTTCTTGGAGCCGCACGCGTTGCTAATTATAACCCGCCTGTTTTAGTGGCTAATTATAGATACGATCCGCTACTGAAATCTAGTTGGTGATATCTGCCAGCAGTATAGATTGATTGATTGATTATGTTCATCAACTTAGGGGGCAAATTTGTTAGATACCCATTTATGGGGTACAAATTACACTAGTGAACAAAGCCCATTTGTACGTGTCTCTGGAGTTACAAGTACTCGAGTTGCTGTACATGCGTATGCCATCAAATTAATGGAAGTAACACATACATAGTACATACATTAATCATATCATAATATACAGAAAAGAGTCACCCGACATGTGCCCCTTTTTAATTTAACTTCATCTTTTTCCTAAAAAACCAAGTCTTTGTTCATAAAATTAAGAACAGAAAGAATCTCCCAAAAGTTATGGATGAATGAGATGATCAATAAAGCTGGTAGCTAGAGAAATCAAGAAATTGTTCATTATGAAAGCAACTGGCATTTTGGATTTGCTCCAAGATCACAATCTCTTTCTGATCATCGATCATCATTGATCACGAGCTAGCTCACCGTGACTGGAAAAGACCTACTGATCGATTGTCGGTAGTGATTTCAATCGAACATATTAGAGGGTTTGGGAAGATGGCAACAAGATCCGATATTATCCAATGCTGAGGTCCGACCTCTTTTCTTGCTTGTGGGCTTTCTCCTCTTTTGAAATACACTACAGAGAACCCAGTTGTTTCCTAATACCTCAGAACCCCGAAGGTGATACTCATGCATGAACCAACGAGGGCTAGTACTGAGGCTCCCGTTTTGATGTTGGTAGCGGTAGTGGTGGTGGTGCTTAGTCTTCTTCTTCCTGCCATGACTGCCGAAGAAAACCAAGGTTTTCCTCACCGCAAGTACAGCAGCTAATTGAGCTTGGCTGCAGGCGCATTGATCAGAACAAGTAGTGGCAACAATTTGCTTCTCTTTTCCAATGGACCTCCAAAAACCACAACCAGCAGCAGCAGCTCTCTTGTAGTTACTGCGGTTGTTGTCACTCTGATAATTATCTTTACTGTTATAGAAGAAGTACCTCTTTTGCGTAGTCTTGCCTGCAGAATGCACACAATATATATCTAATATTCTAATTAATCCATTGTCTGTTTTATACATGATCTTTCAAGTACTTCCGCACAAAATGTAGATAGTAAATTACCTAGAGGCATTGGCAGGTGGGAGGGATGAGCAAGGTAGTAGTTGCTGTTATATTCGGGAATGATGGAAGCCGGCAATGGGAGGGTAGTGGTTTTCTCTTCAAGTAGTAAACCACAAGCTCTGCGTCGGTCGGATCAAACCGGTACCCAACAGGCAGCATCTTCGCTCCTCCTCCTCCGTTCATCACAAACTTGAATTGACTACTTCTTAGCTAGCTAGCTTAACCGAATCGAAGCTAGGAGAAGGAACAAGGTGAGCCCATCTAGCTAGCTATATAATGAGGTAGCCGGCCAGCTGGGGAAGCACAAAGCATACACATATAAGCAATTCCCTTCCAACTCCGATCCTATTCTTCTTCTTCTTCTTCTTCTCCGTGAGTAGTTGGAACTATTCCTTATTGCCTTTGGAAATGCAAATGACATTTGCTTTAATTTTACTTAGTTTGACGGTCTTTGGCAACCGTGTAGCTAGTTGCATATTTTGGCAACCGTGTAGCTAGTTGCATATTTTGGCAACCGTGTAGCTAGAGGGAACCCCAACTAATAAGAGAAATTCGTTTAAATCGTATATGAATTTTTGTTCATTATAAACTTTGGTATATCAAGTTTTAAAAATATCAGAACGGTATCTCATGTTTCCATCCTGATCTAAGATTAGTATATATAGCCATTAAGATGACCAATTTACCCTTAAGTTCTTTTTTTTTCTTAGTTTTTATTTATTTATTTTCATATTCAAGAAATATTAAAAGAGGTTTTAGAATTTGATGATTTGGGTTGACCTTTATAAACTTAAAGAAAATTGAAGATGAGAAACATACAGAAGTTCAATCATTCTTATTTTTGCTGACACTTAAAGATCTTGTTGTTGCCGTTGACATTTAAAGATTGATATGAAGAAATGATTATTAGTAAGAAGAAAATGACGATGAATTTTTTTGTCTACGTTCCTAAAAATATAAAAAGCCAAAAAAGAAAAGAAAATTGAAATATGAAAACAAAGAAGAAAAACTAAGAAAAAAAGAAGATAATTTAAGGGTAAATTGGTCATTTTTGTTTTTTGTTTGAGGGTAAATTAGTAATCTTAATGGCTATATATACCAATCTTCGGTCGAGATGGAAACATGAGATACCAATCTGATATTTTAAAAACTTAATATACCAAAGTTTATAAAGAGCAAAAGTTTATATATCATTCAGACGAATTTCCTTACTAATAATGCAGCTGGACTTGGATTAATAAGGCCAAAATTCAAAGTCCGAGTAGTCTTGCTTTTTGTACTTATCTAGTCTGTGCTGCACTGTTGCTATAGGACTAGCTAAAGGGCTCTTTCTTTTATGTGTGATTAGCTTGTGACATTGTGCATGGTTCCTTCAAAACTTCAAATTAATAATAGTCCTTCATAAGTTCCGGTTAGCATGGGGTTCAGACTACAGACTTTCTCCGGTTGAAGTTGAAACTTAATTTGAACAAAACTAACGAAGAATTTGGTTGATGAACACCACACATCTATGTGCGCGTGTTGGGGTGAGAGACGCACATCAATATCGCCCGTTTCAATTCGGTCCCTTGAAAGAAACAAAACATAATTAGTATTTAAAACACGTACGTTGTTCCATACATCTCACTGATCTCAGTGTGGTCTCTGTCTTGAAGTTGGCGCTGTGAAATGCTTTGAGATTCGCTATCATCGTGGATGCCCATAATTTTGTGTTTACAAATTATCACATGTCAGACACAGTGTAACCAAGTAAATAGTAAACAGTGAAGTTAAATCGGTTGTGTCACTTGTGTGTGTGTGTGTAGCTGAAGCCAGAGGTAAAAGAACTGCATGCAGACACCGGCTGGCCCAATGTTGTTGATCTAGAGATCTTGGACTTTGAATATTATTCACCCCGTACTGGGCCCAATCAGCCCTATCCGTGGTTGTTCTTTTCATCGCGAACATCCTAATACGCAACTGGCCTGGGTATTAATACGCAACTTTTAATTAAGCCTCATCATTCCACGTAACTTGACTTGAATCCAAATGTTTTCCTTATAATTCATTAATCATTACTGAGTAATCCTTCTCACCTATTTTATCAGACACTTTACAAACTACATGTATGAAATTATAATACACCATCTCTCACACGGTGTGATTATATTTCAGATTTATTTTGAAGTTTTCGACCATCACAAAATGAAAACAATACAAGCATGCTCCTCCCTTAAACAATACAAGCTATCAGGTACACTCTTTCCTCCTCCATGACCATTTCCCTCTTCCTCCAATGACCAATTTCTATGTACAACAATGCATATACGATGCTGCAGCAAATTAGTCTAGCCGCACATCTTGGGTGATGCCCACTAAAAATGTAGAAAAATCTCAAACCAAAGTGGCATCAACTTTCAGAGCTGTATCAATTCTGGAATGAGCTTCAACAGAAAGGAAAGCTCCCTCTGCGAGAACTGTGGCTTTGATTTCAATTGCATCTTACCATCCCCTTCCAACAAATCATCCCCGTCTTCTTCTGTGGCCATCAATGGCTTTTGTATCATATCACACACAGCCTCCGTGATCTCTTCCACAAAATCCACAATCACTCCCTCAATTCCCATTAGATGTTGCATGTATACTGCTTCGGCAACATTACTGCAGGGAAATATACAACAATTAGCATCAATTGTTCTGAATCAGACCATACAGGCAATGCAGACAACAATGACAGATTAACTTAACACGGATTTCGTTACTTACTTTAGTTTGCCAAAAGTTAGAAGTGAAAGGTTGGACTCCTTGATCCTGGTTACCATCTCAGGATTTCTGAAGACACCTCTCACCTCCGAAACTATACCATCCAAACCACCCTCCAAACACACCTTCATTGCTTCTTCCAAAGAATTCCTCCTCACATCATAGTAGATCTCATTCCCACCATTTGTCAAGAAAAAGACCTGCAATCAATATATCATCAGTTCATTAGCCCAAGTAAAAAGAAGGACTGCTTGTAGCTTTATTCAAATATCAGTGTTGAAAAAGTGCTTACAGGGTAGGTGTTCTGCAACTTCTTAATGAGGAGCGATGCATCAGGTTGGAATGAGGAGAATACGATGGGCCTATCTTTGGCATACTCAAACACAACCTATATATCCCAGTATCCCACAAACATTGGATTAAATTAGAACTCAAATCAAACTGTTCAGTTTCGAATTATATTTGAAGACTTGGAAATTGTAAACCTACTTGCAGGATGGATTGGAGGACGCGTATGAGATAGTCTTCCTGGTACACAATGTGGTCGTCGAATTTGATCTCAATGTTGAAACCAAGAGAAGGTTCAACCTTCTCAAAGACTTCCTGGAGGGTACAGAGGGAGTCATCTTGTTCAACATCCCATCTTACAATTTGGCCGTTTTTGTTTTTCCTCAACAAAGGCTTTCCTTCCTTTCCAACTTCTTTTTGTGGACCATAACTTAGGAACTCCGTCAAACACAATTCAGTTATTCTCTTCTCAAACACAGTACCCTGAAAATCCAACCAAAATTTTAAGCTCCAAATTCGATCCATATAAGACAGGTCAATATATAATACAAGAATTGATAAAGAGCGATCAAGCTTACCTGATCCTCGGTGAGAATGAAGTCGTCGTGGAAAATGACAGGGCAGCCATCTCTGGTTACCTACAAAAACCACCATATTCACTTTCCTGTTTCTTTCTTTTCTTTCTTTCTTTCTGGCTTCATTCACCTCCATACTTCAAATTTTTAACCCAAATTTCAAAACTTTTCCCAAAGACCCCCAAAAGAAAAGGAGACATAATCAGTAGCCATTCGAACTCAAAACACAGATTCATGAAACAGAGGACTCTTTGGATAATCTTAACTTCTTAAACCCAGCTCTAAATCACAATCCCAAAATAGAAAGAGCAGCTCAATTTACTGAAATACCCTAAAAACTGACATGCGCCAAGATTGAACGCTGACCACGAACCCCGTAAACCGACAAATTCAAAGCCGTACGTGGCAGACGGACGGAGTTTCGACCAACAAGGAAGAACCAAATACCCAAAAAAAACCCCACCGCCTAACGATAAATGAAAAATCCAAAAACTAAAGCTCACCTGAACATCAAATTCGACGAAATCAAGAGGGTACTTTGCAGCTGTGTTAAACGACGTGATCGTGTTTTCCTTAATTGCTCTCATTCTCCGATCAGACGACTGCAAAGCGTTCATTCCATTCCCTCTGTGTCCGATCACTAGAAACTTGGGTATTCTCGACGCCACCCGACCAAATTCCACACCTGCACATATGCTAATATCAAATCAACAATACATTTCGACATGCTTGTACGGTAAAAATTTGATATAATTTAAGATTTCAGCATCGCTAACACCAACCTTTGGAGAAGCGGGTGGAGTAACGCTGCAAAGAGGCATTTTCCGGCACCTGATCGAGGTTAGGAACGTCGGAGACATGGACCGCCTTAAGAGCCATAACAATTTTTTTTTTCTAAAGAGACGGGGAAACAAAAAGGACGAGGGGGCGACGCAAAGGTATAAAGGAGCTTAATTATTGTTGTTGTTGTTGTTGAAATGCAAGAGTGATGAGGAGGGCTATTTATATTTCTCAAGGACATGCGCTAGTCCCGCCAAGCTTAACGGGATCTGTCCTCAGTATATTCCCTCTACCTACTCCATTATGCTCGGAATATTCCATTATTCCTCTCAAAAGTTAAAATCTTAACGGAGGAGGAGCTACCTGCCTTGGTTTCTAAATTTTCAGACTTGCAACCAACGTTTCTAAATTTTCTACCTTTCATTTTTCGCGTTTTAATTTTCGGTCAACCATTGTAATTTTCGAGCATGACCATAACTTTCCCACGTGTTCGGGAACCGAGAACAGTGTTAAATATCTGAGAAGCATCTGGCACGTTCGTTCGGAGGAAGGTAGGTTTTTCCTATCACTTTCTCGAAGTTGAGGATGAAATGGCATATCCAATATCCAGTGGAATTTTAGGTTTCAACAAAAAACGATGTCTTTTTTCTTTCTTTTTTTGTCGTTGAAAATTGATAAAAGGGACTCAATATTAGAATTGTGTGTCAGCGCCAAGTATGATCAGATAAGGCCGCGTGCTCGGTGCGGAACTGTCGGGTTTCGCATCCCTCGCAGGTGCCGGGCACGTTTTATGGTTTTCTCGGTTAGAATATTCCGGTAATAACACCTCGAGGGTCTTCATTAGTTTCCGTTTTAATTTCGACGTTCTGTTTTCTTTGTTGTCAAATTACGATCTCACTTGTCTCATTACATAACTTGATCATTAACAGAGGAATGCTAGTGGGATACTGGGGACCAAACCAATGCAGAAAACGGTGAAAGAAAAATAAGAAGCAATATAATGTTCAAGGACGGAAACTGGCCCCCCCGGAATCATAACTGGTGTAGGCTCAAATTAGTACGTTGGATTTGGACATTTGGTACATATAATGTTGAGTGCAGAATGCAGATCGACCACTCCTTCAAAATTCAAATATTGTAATAGCTAAGCCAGCTGAGCGAGGAAGTAAGAAACTATAATATAAAGGAGGATAATGGTGAAGGTGATGTGTAACCACGGCAGGCTTATCTGTCTCTCCTATGTATCAATAATAACAATAATAGTCCACCGCGCGCGTATTGTTTGTTTCTAAATCTTGCCATCTGCTACTTCAAAATGATTTTTATTTCTTTCTTTTTATTCGGGGCAAGGCTAGGTGTTCAATGATCTGTTATTGGGTAATATTTACGTGCCCAAAGTGACAACAACTACAATGGGATCGAACAATAAACTGCTGATGCATGTTATGATGTATATGTAGCTCTACTTCTAAATTTTTTACGACATGTTAATTAATTGCGTAGCTTACATGAGTATTGAAGAATTCCAAGTTTAAGAACCAAATCGATCTGTGGAACTACATTGCCACAATTGAAGTAGTGACGCATGCATGCAGCAGAGAGAAGAGAATTAAAAAGATAGATCGCAGCTTCTCTACGGCGGCACTGAGGGAACCAGCTGCCAGAGCGCAATTGCATTACTACTGCAGCAGTGGATGGTGACTAGTTCAGCAAAAAGTGTTGATGATATGATGTATAAACGTTAGCTATTGGTAACGATGCAAGCTAGTGTTGCAAAGTGTGTGTGTGTGTATAGTGTAGCTTGTCACTAAAGCAAATCATAAAGAGCGTGCGTGTTGTGGCATTAGCTGTGGACAAATAAATAAGACGGATCATGATGTGCTATACTTTTAGTTACATGCCTGTCGATACAAACATATATCATCATGCATGAATCAGCTCTCCACTAACGAACTTAATTGGATTTGATATTCACTAGCTTGTCTTCGTAAGATTCGAGCCGTCATATATATTCATATGTTCGTTTGTATGACGTACGTAGCTATAGCATATCCTATGGTTTCATCCTAATAACTTTGCTGAACAAGAATGAAGAATCCCAATACATCGATCATCTTCGATCAAAATCATCAAGTTTCTTCCATGTTGTTTGATACGCTAAAGAAGCACCGTGCGTTCCTTAATAATGTGATAGATTATTCCGCCATTTACTATATATATTCTGTTCCTTTCGCTTGTCATTTGGGTATCCTTGATTGCTAAGCTTCGACTGAGTTGGGCCTTTGATCATTAGAGAACAACGACTTTACTGTCCTCGAGAATTCGATGGCTGACGGCGAAGATAACGCTCTAGATCGATTTGGGTGCTTCATCTTACTTAGATAACGAGATGGAGTCTGTTCTCCATCATTACTTTTATTTCTGCGAGAGACTTTACCATCGAAATATTTTGTGCAAGGGTTTGATGAATTGTATGTCTTTTGTAGGTTGCTGTTGAAAATGTAATAGTTATATGACTTATATCTGCCTAGGCCGACTAAGGCCCGACTCGGATAAGCCCTTATCCGAATCCATAGAACTTTGTTTTGCTTCACCACGAAAAACACCTCCTGCTTTTTCACTGGGCAGTATACCCGCGTTTTGTTACTGGTGTAGTATTGATTTAGTTCAACTCAAAATAAAAAAATTAGAGAATTAGTTTAGTTTATTCAAGCCTTCAATCAAAGACTATGCAGTATGAACTATCTAAAACCACTATTTTTTAAGAGACATGTTCTGCACTTTACTTGAGTTGCTATTGGGTCAAAAAAGCACATAACAACTTTCAATATATGCCAAAATTATTTAACAGCAAACCTTAGCTAACCTCCATAATCATCGAAGAATGATGAAATGCAAGAAATAATAATAACTCAAAATTCATAAGCAGAAAAAATGGTAAGTCCATGACCATAACAGAAAAGCTAACTTGTAAAAGTGTCATCGAACTTTTTCAAATGATAATTCCAATGTTCTAGTATATCATCAAAAAGTTTGATTGCGATTTCAACTTGAATATACAAAAGAGCTGTAATATACATGAATACAAAGAAGTTGTATATGAGAGCTCAATGTTCCTTAAATTAACTCTTAAATTCAACAACTGACTACTGTGTAAATATGTAAAATGATAAAGAAAAAATTATTACATCGCATAAGACCTGCACATCGCATACAGATAACTTGGAGTTGTAAACGAAAGAAAAACAATTTTTAGTATTAAAACAACAATATAGAGCTTCAGAAACAAAAAACAAAAACTATAGAGTTCTTTATCATAAACAAGGAGTCTAAGAATAAGCAGACTGCAATACTGTTATTCGTCTCACAAAAACATAAGATGTACCATTTACTTCATTTGTTTTCTTTTGAAAGTTAGTACTGTATGTATCTTCTTCATTAATTGTTTAGTATCTTAGACCACGTGTTTACTGGCTTTCAAAGCATACATCATTACTTATAGCTAATTGAAGTCTTCTTTACTCTGAGGCATAGTTTATAAAAACATATCCGAACTTAGATCAGATAAAAATAAAACATTCTAATAACAATACTAACTTTATTGCACCCTTATGTTATACTGAGTGCAAAAACCTATCTCATTTGGGCAAACAAACTTTTAGGATTTTATTACAGGTTTGGTTTTGTTTTTTTAGCTTGGTTATTCTCTATTGATTTGAATCCCAAGAATGCAATGAAAATAAGCAAAAAATTATATAACTGTCCATAACAAAAATTGATGTAGACAAATCAAGAGAACTCACCTCTTACAAACTGATAACTCCATTGGAGGAAAGCATTGCAGGACTGGTTGGACTAACCTTAGACGACATCAATTCTGGTGGAAATTCTAATATGAAATTCAATATTGAAGCATCTCAGTGGGGATTTCAAAGAAGAAAAAAAAAACAAACACTACTCAGCTATGTAAAACAGTATGTAAAACAGATAAACATAAACATGACTAAAAGATCATCAACAATTGAAAACCTAGAGAAAAGCCAAAACAGAGTGATATAGATAAATCTAAAATAATTTGCAGTTGTCACGAAACAAATAGTAACTGAAAAGTGATAAGACGCTAACCTTTTAGATCTCCTATTTGAAGCTGCTTACATTATGGCTCTTCATATTGACAGCAGTAAAATTACTCTTCAAATCACGGAGGTTTCCCAAAAGCACCAACATGTAATTATAGAAACATATTAGCTCTTTATATACATTCTCACGTAACCAAAGTTTATCTACTGAAATGAGAATGTGAAAGCAAACAATATAATCCTAACTAAAAACAGAAAGTAAGAAGCCAAAGACGACCCGTTTCCTTTTGGTTAAAATGAAAACACATCCAAAAGATATCGAATACTCACCATATCTAAATCTCATAGTTCACTGTATTTAAATCCAGTTTATCATTCATCTTCATGAAAGTTAAAGATAAACAGTGTACGCAGAGTCCATTCGAAAAATAAAAACAATATTATAGAGTAATATATAATACCAACTCCGAGAAAGACCTCAATCAAAAAAATGCTAAATCAAATGGAAAACCAGATTAAAAAAAGAAAGAAAGAAGTGAATGTAATAAGTAATAAGCATACCTAGAGAATGTCAGTGAGTCGTGGTCTGGTTGGTTAAGGATGTTAACTAACAACTTTGAGGTTATGATTTCAAATCTCACTGACATATGTAGGGTGCGTTAGTTATTTAATAAAAGTGGCATACCTAGAGAAATACCTCGATCTCATTATCTCTCTCTTTCCTATCACTACTGGATTATGGCTATAAGCCGACGGAACCGTTCCGTCGGTTAAGACATATATTTCGTCTGCAAAGATCTTAGTCGACGGAATTTCCGTCGGCTAAGATCCGTCGGCTAAGCTTCGTCTGCTAAGACTATAGCCGACGGAATTGATGATTCCGTCGGCTAAGTGGGACTTAGTCGACGGAATAGTTCTGTCTGCCAAGATTTTAGTCGACGGAACTTAATCGACGGAAATTACTTTTCCGTTGACTAAGTTTTTCTTAGCCGACGGAATATTTCGTCTCCTAAGATCTTAGTCGACGGAAGTAAAAATTTAAATTTTTTTTTTTAGAATAATTGGCGCGGTTTTTTTTTCTCGTTTTTTTAGGTCTTTTTTTTTTTTTCCCTTCTCTTCCTCTTCTCCGGCGACCACGACGGTTATGTTTGCGTGTTCCCGAACAACTCCACTCCACCTTCGACGCTAAACTCGCCGGGAGGAGGAGGAGGTGCCGCCGAGAAGAGGAGGAGGAGGTGTCGCGCGCCGAGAAGAGGAGGAGGAGGAGGAGTTGCCGTCGAGAAGAGGAGGAGAAGGAGGCGGCGCTGCTTGGAGGAGGAGGAGGTGCCGCGGCGAAGGAGGAGGAGGAGGCGCCGAGAAGAGGAGGAGTAGGAGTTGCCGCCGAGAAGAGGAGGAGGAGGAGGCGGCACTGCTTGGAGGAGGAGGAGGTGCCGCGGCGAAGGAGGAGGAGGAGGCGCCGCTGTGGTGGGGGAGCAACCAGACGAGGGAGAGAGAGAGCAGCAGACGAGCTAGGGAGAGAGAGATGAAGAGGATGAGGGAGAGAGAGCTGAAAGTTATAGAATGGAACCGAAAAAAATTTCAAAATTTTTGGCGGGATAACTGCCGCTTAAAATTTTTGAACTTAGTCGACGGAATATATTTTTCCGTCGCCTAAGTTCAAAATATTTAAGCGGCAGTTATCCCGCCAAAATTTTTTTTTTTTAATTTTTTTTTAAATTTGGTTCCGTCGACTAAGTAGATATTTCCGTCGGCTAAGATATAACCTAAGCGACGGAATAATTTTTCGTCGCCTAAGTTATCATAAATAATCATTTATATTTATATATAAATATTCCGTCGGCTAGGTAAAAATTTCCGTCGCCTAAGATTTTCTTAGCCGACGGAATATTTTTCCGTCGCCTAGGTAAAAACTTAGGCTACGGAAGGTTTTCCGTCGGCTAAGTAGATCTTAGGCGACGAAAATATTATTTTTCCGTCGGCTAAGTGATTTTTTCCACTAGTGTATCTCTTGGCTTGTTGACAAAATCTCTCGAAGCAGAGAACCAGAGTGCTTATTCTCGAAAGCTTGGTCCGATCATAATTTGTTGAAGAGACAGAAAGAGAGAACATTAGTATAAAGAGAGGAAAAAAAGACATCGTTATGAAATTTTTTTATGTTTTAGTCCTAACTCTCATAGACCTAATTCAATAGAATGAGCAAACTTAATTACGTCTTGATCAATTCCCCCAACACGATCTGCAAGCTATTTCACACAAAGTCTCCAATTAGATTTTCTGGATTATTGGGTAACTTAGTTAAAAGCAGTAAGCGTACCTATAAAAGTACCTCGATCTCTCTATCTCCTATTTTCCTATGTATAAAACATTGATGAAATATCTGAAACGATGTATTTGAATGCAGAGAAAAACGAGAGCTTAATCGAAGACGTGATCTTCTTGTACGGTAAATTGAGAATTGGGTAGTGGAGAGAGCTGGGTTCGATCACACCTTGTCGAAGGAAAGTCTAGAGAGATAAAGAGCGAGAAGAGTCTAGAGAGGGCGAAAGAGATAGAGCGAAGGTGCTGCTACGAAATCAAAAGAAAAAAAGAAAACTTTTCGTGAACTGTTATGAACAGTACTATGAACAGTGAATCACGTTGTGTGAACAGTCGACAGAAAATATATATATACGAGAAATTTCGCCCGCGCTCTGCTGTGGGATTTGTCCTTATCTGTGTCGATCTTCGATTCAATTCCCATGAATCAGAAGGAGAGTTCAAACAGAAGAGTCAGTGTAAAAGTACCATGTAGAAACATATTGAGTTATTTTGTCATTGAAATCAAATATTCATTCATCTAAAATCCAATTAGTCAAGAAATATAGCTGCACTTTTGGTAATGAAGCAGTTGTTTCTCTTTGTCAAGAAATACTATCTATCATCAGCTTTACTCGAAATTGATTGCAAAATATTAAAATTGTATTGTTAAGTTTACAGCTGCAAATGTACTGTGACGTTCTTGTTTCTTCTGTTTCAACTGACTTAGAAAGCTCATCTTTAGTTATAACCCTTGAACCCTCCATGTCTGTTTCAACTGACTTAGAAAGCTCATCTTCAGTTATAACCCTCGAACCCTCCATGTCTGCCACAAAAGAAGTCAGCAAAGTCTGGTGCCCATATCTACAAATTCATAAAGTTATTATGAGTTCTCCTTTCGAGCGTAAACAAAAAAGGGGCATAACTACAACATTGAAAACATGGTTGACAATGGTCTAAACTGTGACATTAAGAACATCATCAAGATATGGTTGAAAATGGGTATATCAGATTTATACGTAACACAGTTTTATACAACATGAAAAAGGAAGCAAGATATTAGGTCTTATCATAATTATCATATCCAGACATGCTTTAGTTCCATAACAGACCTTGAAAACTAAAATTACTAGAATGGAAGGCTTGCAAAGATTCCTCATAGAATAATAGATGCTCCTTATTGTGCTGAATAAGCGTGTCTTCATTACTGTCGGTTTGAACCCATTCTTCTTCAAGTAGAAGGAACATAACACTAAACATTTTCAAGTTCTATTTACTAAAACCATATGAAAATCAAAGTTCATTAGCATGTTACTTCATGTTTACATATGAAAGTAAACATATTTCAGGTTCTTTAAATACATAAACCTTATGCATGTAGAGAATTGAGGAATCAGTTTTTTATTCTTCTTTTTTACTTACCATGAAATTCTTTTTCTTTATTGCAATTTTGGCACCTGCACAATGGTTTGCAGGTTATCTTCACCAAATCGTGGATACTGCAACTAAACATAAACCATACAGATTAGATATTTAATCAAATGGGAAAAAGATAAAAGCTTTTTTACTTATTCATGTTAAAAGAGGTTAACTACAATCTGAAAGTAAATGATGGTGGGTAAGTGGTTTTCATTGACATATTGCTCGCACACATACCTTGAACACAAAGAATCGAAAAGTAAAATTCAAAGCTTCTCCATAAACAGTCTTATTTTGAAGTTGTACTGATAAACTTGTATCACAGAAATTAATGTGGGACCTCATTTTTTTTTTCTTTTCAATTGAAGATAAGAAACCTAATATATTATTTTCCATTCAGGAAACTGATGTTATAGGGTTTTTTTTTATGATTATGAAAGCTATCAACCTAAAGCCTTAGTGCATTGGATATCATACACTTAGATTGGGCATGAGATTGAAACATAATAGATGAGATAAGAATGAAGGACTGCAGGGTATCATACATTTAGTTTTATCATTCCGACCAATAGAATCAAACCCCCAAATGGCAAAACAGAACAACAAAATTAAAAAGAAAAAAAAAATAAAGACATACCCTTCAATCAAGTAGAAGGAAAAGAACCTAGAACTTCGAAATAGAGACCGACTCCCAGCGACTTTAATCGGAACCTACAAAAATAGAAAAATATTGATAAGAATCGATGCAAAATCCAACAAACAGCTTAATAAGATGGTCTTAATACTCGGTATCTATGATCAATTCCAAACAACATAAAATTTGTAGCTGAACTCTCAAATCAATTAATCATCCTTTCACAATATCAAAATACAACATTATCGAAGAACTATCTACTGGAGTATATATTCAGCCATTTCCTTCATCCCTTTTAGTTATTTAAAGACATAATTATAACAAAACAACACTTAAACAGCTTGAAAGAGAACACCGGATTATCTTAATTCATCACTAACATAACTATGTCGTGCTTTTCAATACCTTTCAATTAGAGGGAACATAATTGGAACAAAAAAGAAACCACATTGATAAATCAGTATGTTGAGCAGTTATTTAGTTGCTCAGAAAAAAACAATCTTGACTGAAAAGAGAATAATCAAACTGATTCTCTTATTATGCAGATAAGTAGGCCATCATGAAATTTTTAGCAATATGGATTATATTATTATGCATAGTACTCCTTCAGTCCTTTGTAGTAGTGTCTGATCCAAATGACAAAAAAATTATCTCCCAGAGTTTGGGACAACCTTATTGCATTCATCATGTACACAATATTCTGCGTGTAAAAAAAACATGCAACTTCAATTCACTTAATCTATAAACATGGCCATATGTGTTTGAAATTTTCTGATCATGACAACTCTATTTAAAAGAAATTAAAGATGAAAAAATGCAACGAGACATTTGGGAATTGAGCATTTTGGTCAGTCGGTCTAGCTGTCATCTTTCTATCCTCTAATTTGTATTTGCTATTGACCTTTTATTCTTCTTAACAAAAAGATGATATAGAATTTCAAACCGCTAGCATGCCATTTCCAACAGACTAAATTAATCTCCTAATAGACATTTCAAAACACTTGAGTCAACTCCAGTAGACAGGAAGATAACATAACTTTGTCTAAGATAACACAATACTAACATACGATAAGACAATTAAAATGGTATTCATGTGTGTTTTGATATTGGTTAATAGCTGCTTATCATCAATTGTTTATACGTAGACATGAAGGTTCTGGGAATTTCAAGTGTAAAACTAAAAGCTACAAAGCCTGATAGTTCTCAAATTATAATCTATAATGGCTCATGACACTGAAGCTAGCTCCCCTTGATCTAGTTCCAAGGAACTGGAAATCTATTTCATACTCCAGCAATGATAGAATGAGCTTTTCTGCCACAGTATAACCCTAAACCGTACAACTCACTACTTCATAAGTAATCGATGCAAGATAACTGTTGGAAAAGCCTGCAATAAGATTCAAACCAGAGCCGAAAAAACCAAAAAAGCTCCAATCTTTACACAATCCAAACCCAAAATCGGCTTCTTTTATGTATGTGAAATTGACAGATCTCCCAGCACAACAGATGAAAATCAAAATCAAAATCAAACCCAAAAAAGCACAAACGCACAGAAAAAAAAGAAAAGAGGAGACATACCAAATGAGTAAAGGCAGATGAGAACAACCGAGAAAGGATATCCAAAATTGGAAGTGCGTCTCCGGCAACGGCTGCAAAGGGTTAGCTGTCCGAAGAGATGATGGCGTTGACTGGAAGAAGAGAAGATGATCTGCTCTGAGTTTGGGCTGCTCGGATCTGAATCGAGCTTTCCGGTCTTTTTCTTCAGGTCTCATTCTTCTGCTCTCTTTTTTCTCTCTCACTTTCTCTTCTGTCTGGGTTTCTAGACTTTCTCTTCTGGGTTTTTCTAGTCTCTTCTATCTGGAATGGAGGCCAACTCTGCAGGCCCGTGCTATAGAGTGTTACGAAGTGTTTTGGTAAGGGCCGAGTATCAGACTTACAAACTCTCTTTTGGTGTTTGGTGTTTATAAACAGTAATTAAAAACAGTGTTATGGACAGTGAATTTAGTTGTTTGTACAGTAGACAGAAAATATATATGTTAAATGTATATATAGTAAATTTTGCTCTATCTATTGCATGCACTTGTTGCATTAGCACAATATATAGGGTATATATAGCCATTTCCCATTTCACAACAAGGAGTCCAGTTTAGTGCCATGTTTAGTGTTACTGGGTACTAAAATAAATGAGCTTACGTAACATCTTATTTTCATTTTGGTCTCCTTAGATTATGTTATTGTAGGTGCTTAAATTTGTCATCCTTAAATAACACTATTTTTCTAAACCTCAAACCAAACATACTACTCTAATACCATGCAACATCAAACATATGTTAATATTAGTACAATTTAAGATAACCCACATGAGTCCAAAATAGTCTTAACAAATAAAGAGATGTAATGTAGTACGGGTAGAACTCATTTAGGATTATAGGGTTTTGGTGCTATATTGTCATCCAGGTATATTTGCCCTAGTAAGGCTTAATTTTCCATTATTTGCAGCTCCGCAATGCTCGAGCCCAAAGCAAATAGTTGTATCCGATCAGATATCAAAGACATTTTTCTGGAGGCCCATAAGAGGATTAGGCCACAGAGCATATACGGTTCGCAACATTTTTTTTTTTTTTTTGAGAAGAAGATGAAGAGAGTGTTTCATTTTATTTTCAAAAAAAAAAAAGAGATGAAGAGAGCGAGACTGTCAGAGTGTGATGTCTATTATTCATTGAAAAGGATGCATGGTATGAGTTGAAGAAGAAGAAGAAGAAGCACTTCTAGGGCTGGAATAGGCAAGAGGAGGAGGAGGAGAGGAGAGTGGGACTACTAGTACTAGTACTGGGGAGTGTGGGGGAGCATTAATGGTGGAAGACAGAAGCATTTAATGGTTTTGTGAAGGTAAACTAATTGCTTGCGTTAATCGCTACAATTGTCTCTTGGCCCTGATCCCTACTACTACTACTCTCTTCTCTCTTCCCTCTTTCACATTTCAGACTCTGCCTTCATTTCAATTCAATTCATTCATTGCTTCCATCTGCCCCTCTGATTCTTTCTCTTTCTCTTATCTTCTGCAACCTACTCTCTTCCACATCTCATTAATATGCCTCCTCTCTCTCTCTCTCTCCCACAGTAATATTAATTCAACACCACAGTAAGAGCTAGCTGAAATTTATAGATAGGAGAATCGGAGATGCATGCATGACAACAAACACAAACTGTAATTATCAATCTTAAACTCTACTAATTTCATCCTCGTAACTACCGTCTCTCTCTGTAACTTGTTCAACTCCCTCATCACAACCCTGGCTAGCTAGCTCAGTTGAATTCGATCACTTGAGTTTTCTACGTACTGATTACTTTGAGCTGCCTGCTGATGATGCTGGTTGCCTCCATATTCAAGTAGAATCATCACTTTCTTTCAAGATTCAAGACTGCTGTTGCTGCTGGTTGTGAACTAGTACTAGCACTAGTAGTACTGCCACTGCTACCGGTAACGTTACTACTACTTTCTTTCATTCTCGGTAATGTAGGTAAAGCTGGTGGTGGGTTTGATGGAGTTACTGATGGGGGCCTCACTGCTACAGGTGGTGCTGCACAAACAGGAATCACTGATCTTATTTGAACTGCTGGGGCAACCCTATGACTATATGGATTGAACCCTTGACTGTACATGCTTCTTCTGCCTAGGAGGGAACTTGAACTTGCACTAGTATTTGGAGCTTTAATTGGATTGGGCGACATTGGAAATTGCCTGCTGTAAGCACAACTGGAACCAAATGCAGGACTGCTTGAATTCGAAAAGTAGTTACTATGGCTAGGACTATGACTTTCCTTTTCACTAGTGGTCTTTTTACCGATCAAGATATCTGACTTCACACCAAGCCATTTTTCCTCATCCTTTTGGTGCTCTTCCAATGGAGGTGGAACAACCTGCGACCTACTACTACCTCTCATTTGGACAGGAATAGGCCTATTATAACTGGAATTGTAGTAGGAGGAATTGTCTGATTTGCTGTTGAGTGTAGCTGTTGGTGGCAAAATCTTGGACTCCATTCGCGGTGGCGGTGGAGGAAGAAGAGACGCAAAACTGCTTTGTTTCTGTGAAGTACTAGAAACTCGAGGAACCAAATCTGTTAGCATTTCATCTATGAGCCTCCAGTGCTGTAGATTCTGTACTAGAGAGTTGGTGGAAGTGGAGGCATTGTTGTCTCTATGAATATGACTATGATTATGAGCACCCCTCACAGTCCGTCTCCTTACTTGAGTTTGATGATCTGGTCTCCTCCTCAACTGTCTGCTATGGTCTTCTTTACTTGAGAGTCTAAAATTTGAGAGCAGCCTTGTCACAACTGCCTGCTCCTGCTGTTCTTGATCACCACCACTCTCTCCTTCTTTGTTTGTCATTAGTGAGACTGACCCCAAATCTGCAGCCAACAATTTTTTAAGTAATCTAGCTAGGTTTCTGAGAGTGTATATGAGAACTAACAAGAGAGTATTTCTATATACTGCAAACATACTTCTTTTCAAGGCAGACCAGGCAGCAATTGCAGCATTCTTCTCAGCTTGCTTCTTGGTTTTTGCTGCCTCTCCATTAAAATTCATGCCAGCAAGCTCTACACTACAAGTGAAAGTTGGGAAATGGCCAGGCCCTGATCTCACAGTAGTGTAAACAGGCAGCTTCAGCCCAGCTCTGTGAGCAGTTTCTTGAAGCAGGTTTTTGTAAATTCCAGTTTCATCCTTCATCATATATTCACAATACAAATTCAGTCTTCAACTAACAGAATCAAAACCAGAATGGCAGCTAGAGAGAGCGAGAGGTATTATGATACTTACAAGAACTCTTGCAGTTAATGACCTTGAAGGGCCTCTAGTGGAAAGAACATTGAGTGCTACTTCAGCAGCAGAATGCTCTGCTTGCCTCAGTGTGGTGCAGTAGTTTGGGCTTTCGAAGATCTCACCGTTGAAGTTAACAGAAGCTTTGAATCTTGGTGCATGATCTGGTCCTTCTCTGATGCAAGAATATGAAGGCAGGTTGAAACAGCTTCTCTGTGCAAGCTCCTGCAGCTGGTTCTTATACATATCGGCTTTCAAATATAGTTGCAGCACACAGTTGTATCATCAAATGATCAGCAAGAAAGGCATCCATCCATGTCCATCATTACTAAAGAAAATGAAAAACACATGATTCAACTTTTGAAATGATGAACTCTCTCTCTCAAGTCTCAACAACTCAAAACCATGAAACAGAAACAAGAATATACCAAGGAAGCTCACCTTAATTAGTACCACCAGATTTCTGACTGATAACAATTTACATTGGCCAAGAAACTTAGAATAGATTCTTGGGAGGGGGACTTGTCTCTCTGGAAGAAAGCAAAAGCATCTAATAGTAATAATGAGTGAGTTAATACTTGTGTCTGTGTAGAGTTGGAGAAGAAACAAAGAAAGAAAGAAGGAAAATTGAATTGAAGGTAATAACTAGCCAGGCCAACTAACTAACTAGCAAGCTGCTCAAGTGAAAAGGCCAAGATTCAAGAGTCAAGATGAAAGCTTTAATTACTCTTGTTGGGTTTCTCCTCTCATCTGTTTATTTTACCAATACTGTGCTTGGTTTCTTACACTATGTTATCTCTTTCGATTAGATTTTAACCCAGTTGGGAAAGAGGATTGTGTACTGTTTTTAACCCGAATCAAATCTTTCCCGTAACAGCTCTGAGAGGTCTCTGGCTCTCTCTGCACCCTGAGCCCAAACTCCAGCTTTAATATTTTTATTTTTTTTAAGACATTTTGTATTTTTGGAATCAAGAAGCCAAGAACCGAGAAAAAACCAGGGGGGGGGGGACATGTATTCTTCATCATGTGATGGTCATAGGAGAAGAAGAGGGGTAGGGCTTGTTTGTGACACACTGACACTCTCCATGTAGATATGATCAAATTACACAACAGTCCCTGCTGCAGAGCTCAGTTGCAGGTCCAGGAATGCTTGTAATGTACTTTCCTTGCCTCTTGTCTGTTCCACCCTTCTGGGCATTTGGTTTGACCATAGGGCAGTAACAGTGACCTCCCTCCCTCCTTCACTTAATCCATTGTCTTTGTGCCCAGTTTTGACATTTTTATATTAAGATATACTTCCTTCTGCTGGTGCTGGTGCTGGTGCTGGTGATGAGTACCAAGCATAGATGCAATGGCAAAGCATGATCAATCCTCAATAAAGAACTATAAGCACTGAGCACGCGATCAGTTATATAAATGTAAAATAATTATGCTTGTAATCTTATAGCTGGCCTTCTTGTAAGCACTAAGACATAAGATTTTGCTGTTAACGTTTCACTAGTTCAGTTATATAGCCATAGGGTTTGGGCATGGCTGGTTCAAAACGCCTAATCCAGCAACCTGTCCACTGGTTTTAATACTTTAAGACATCTAAATCCAAATTGAACTATAGCAATCGAAACAATTAACAGTAACTCCACAATTGCAATACAATTAGGAACTAACTAATCCGACAAATGCAATTCAAAAACAAGAAAGCTCACTCATACAACACACAATTCCTTCCTAACAACACTACGCCCAAGCCAACACTCCATTACAAAGACCCTGCTCCCCCATATTGCACATATTATTAATGTGGGAATCAAATCACTGCACACCAACCTTAAATCTTCGGTATGCTATGCTGCCGCGAGATCAAATTCTCCATATCACAACTCTGCTGCTGATTTGTCACATTTTGAAAGGCTTAATACTATGTCTGTCGGTTTTCATTTGTCAAGCCACTGCTGCTACTCCCACCCATGAGGTTTGGTTCCCCAACTCTAGCTGCCAAAGCAAGAACTTCTGGTGACATCTCCCAACTTCCACTTTTCCTTCCCCAACTGAATCGCCTGGGATGTATTCCAGCACGATCCACAGTCTCGTCTACTGTAGTCCTTATGTCTGGGGAAACTTCTCCTAGTTCCCTGTCCTTAACATTCTGGCGTTCATTGCTGTTAAGTTGCCCTTCAAAATGACCACCCCCAGCACCCATGTCTCCCCACACCGTTTTTCTTCCCATTTCTATGTCGTCCACAGCTTTTCCCATATTTGGGCTCATAAAACCACCACCACCTGGTCGGGGAGGTAATACAGGTTCCCTTGGCACCTTTTCCCTGAAGTCATTCTTAGATTTAGGAATACTAGTGCAAAATATCTCGTTGAAATTGTCAGTAACTCCTTTGTTATATGGATTGGCTCGCCTATCATATCGATATCGAAAATTCTCGTATGTAGTCTGTCAAATCAATGCACATAAATGTGAGCTTTCTTTCATAGCAATAGATGAATCAGAAAGAAAAATTATGTACTACAGTACTAAAGGGTTGCAACATGTTATAGATGGGAATATCTCACCTGATTTGTACTGATGAGATATAAATGGAAGGCAGTAAGGCCGCCAACAAACCACATCGATATGAAAGTGTAAACTATCAGAACAATAGACGCTGGAGTTTTTATCATTGCTCTCCAAATTGTTGTGTCCTCGCTTCCCATGATCCTCCGAACATATACCCAGCAGAATGCAAACACGTATATACAAAGAAGGGTCGTGGAGAAGACAAACATGAAGAAGAAACGGTAATTTCTCTGCAAGCAGATTAGAGTGTTCAGATACTTCTTTCCATTCATCAAAGTTTCATACAGCAAAGTTAACTCATGATAATACATCACAGCAGAAGGCAACTGAATAACCACCATATCAACAAGAATATGCCATGACAGAAAATTATCAAGAAGCATAATTTCTACTTTCATCATACTATATCTTTTTCACCAGACAAGCTCAGGCACATCATTCGAGTTACCTTGGTATGCCAGTGCCTAAACTTTTTAAAATCCAGTCTCTCTGTGACAACAGGTGGATTGGTACACATTCTTATAATTAGCATTTTTCACATTCATTAATTCTTTGATACATGAATTCATTATTGTAAATATTTACTTTAGTATGATAATATGCAGACATAGTATGTCTGTATTATACGGCAGAGCAAAGAATTCCTGATTCTAGACTGAGGAAAGAATGTGACTCTAAATTATGGGAAGAATACTTACCAGCCCGATACACTGCCCAACCCAAGGACAGTGATGGTCGAATCGTTCCACACAGTTGTTGCATATTGAACAGTGGGAGCAGCGAGGGGGTCTATAGAGCATACAAGTATCACAGTATTTGATCTTAACGGGGATACCGTTCACCTCTACTTCTTTGATACGAGGCAAGCGTAACTGTGGAGTTTGCCCAGCCCCACTTTCTGTACTCCCATCAAAACCTTCTGGCTCTGGAGGGTGTGTGTTACGGGGAATTATACCAGGATCTCTTCCAGAGGTAAGCAGGAGAAGCATTAAATCCTGAAAATAGAACAATGTGTCATCATATCAGGCACTCCGCAAATACATAAACTTTCCTATAGTTATTTGTTTAAAGAAATGTAATCTGTTGTTTTGCCCTCCTTCTCCTCCTAGTACTAGAGATGTAGTCACAGAGAATATAGATGATGAGGGTGTTTTTGTGGGCAGAACTTGTTAAAACTCTATAGCCCTAACTAATTATCATTTACCCTAGTAAATTCAATAACTTGAGTCAATTTTGAATGCTTAGTAGAGCCTACAACAAAACCTTAACCTATACCGAGCCATATCTAATTACAAGTGTCAGTCATCCAGATTTTACCGTGCTCCTCTCTAATCTCCCTACTGGAGGTAGCAATTTTTAACTTAAGAAGCAAACAAGTTCTACACCCTATTACCCCATAGAATGTCATAAGAGCGGGAACAGCCCTATAACATTATATTGTCCCATGGTCCAGTCCAATGTGAATACATATAATACAACAAGTGAATTAGAGATGAGGGAACTCACATAGACTGTGAATACAACAGCGACAGCCATTATCAATTCTCCCAAGTGATCAGAATAATGGTCCATCAACCTTCTGGCAACAAAGACGCAGAAAATAGTGACCGGAGCAACAATTAGAAGTATGGTCAGCCCCAACGATCTTACATCCGGTCCAAATATAAATCTCCCCTGGAGAAAAAAAATCTGCAACAAAGCAAAAACAAGATAAACGTAAGGCACAATCGCATAAACACCACCTGAATGCTAAATGCTTGATCTTCAAAATCAATTAAAGCATAAGCTTTATGTTTATAACTGATACTCCAATTCCTTTGTCTTCTGCTGTTTTCAATTACAGGCAAAATGTCTCAACCTTTTGCTAAATGTTTTTCATAAAGTTTTGCATATATATCATAATCAACAATAACAATATCACAATCAGCAAAACATAAAAATAGTAAATACGACATGTTCTATATATAGCTGACGAAATCATACTAAGCTCAAAAAACCCAAACAAAAAAGAAATCTTTGAGAAACTTACATTGCTGCCTTTCCAAGTTTGATAGACCCGGGAATCACCGGAGGTGGATCCGGCGCCCGGATCCGATCGCTGCGGCGGAGGCACCACGTACATCGCTCTCCCTCTCAGCTCCAATAAGATCGAACCAAAAAGATGCGAACTTTATATCGAAACGAGATAAAGAACGAATACTTTGATGGACTCTCGGGTCGGGTCAGGCTCCGGCGAGCTGAGGTTTGTTACGGTTGAGCAACAAGGGAAGAGGCCAAGGGTTTCTTCATTGTTTGGGGAAGCGGAGAGAGAGGAGGGTCTAAGACTCTATCGCTGCTGTGGGTGTGTGTCTGTGCTGCTTTACAGTGAGGATCAGCTGACGTGGCAGGGGTTGATTGGAGGAGAGGGCTTGGGTGGACCGGTTGCTGTGGTGGGTGTGAGCCCGGCGTACAGTTTGCACGTTTTAATTTAGCTGCTGCTGCTCCTCCTCCTCCTTCTCCTCTGTGATTTTGTTACGGAGAGAATTTAGTTTCACCCAAATCAATTCATTCGGGTTTTAATTGCGTTTCCTACTTAATTACTTTTGACTTTTTTCAAATCCGGAAATTTATTTCTTTTGACTTTAGATTTCTAACCTAAAACTCACAAGTTAAGATTATCTCATTTCATTATTACTTTCTGTATTTTAGTTCAAAATTAAACCAAATGAGCAAAGAAAAGAATATACGATAACGTAGTGTTATGTTCGATGAATGACTATTGATTCGTGTTGAGACGGTTCAAATGTGAATAAATATAAACCGATATGCTACCGATTTATTAAGGTAAAAGTTGAATCCACGATTATTATAAAGTTAAACGAGACTATCTCTTAAACTTTTTATGAGAAACACCTAACACTATTTTTTTTCTTACTTTGTCTACTATTTTTATTCTCTCTAAAATGGTACTTCTCATTCAACAAACGAGAGTGTAGTTTGGAAGACAATAAATAAAATACATGACTTGGTTTAGCCTAATTTGGAGATTGAATTGCAGCTGGTGTACATTGAATCAGATTAATTTAGTTACAAGAATCATTACCTTAGAGAAAAGGTGTTCATCAATCTTGTTTTACCATGCACGGTAGGAGGCTTGTAACTTCATTTTATGGACTTTGCAGGCGGAGTTCTATAGACAAACTTACAGTAGGGACAACCATATATAATTCATATCCACTGCATACACAAACAAGAATCATTGCAAATGGATATATTGAATAATTTCGTTTCGCACCAGTATATATTTAGTTATGAAGCTCATGAGACAAGTTTAACATACAAGTTAATTAAGTTGGTGAAAGCAAAAGGGTAAATACAAAACCTGCTGTCACAAGCCTTTCCGTTCTTGGAGAATGCTTGCTTCATGGACTTTGTGCTGTAAAGCTGCAGAACATGGGAACAAGAATGATATCAAGTAAGATCACTAAAATGGATTTAGATCTGGTAAATAGAAAATAATTAATGTGGTAAATAAGTGGGAACAAAACGAGCTCGCATAATTACAGTGAGTGATGTATGTAATCACAGAGAGAGTCACCCCCATGATCAAAATGATGGATGTTGCAGGTTTCACCAGCAAAATTGACGCATTTTGAACATTGGTATTTGGACAACCCATGTGTGTCTGGCTTTCTCAAACTATATATATGCCGAATCAAACACTAATATAGAAGCTGGGCACGCACGCACATCTCTCATTAAACACAGATTATTATAAACTGCGAGAGACAAAATAATTTAGTTTAAGAGACACACACCATAATCTAGTAACCTGGCCATGGCAACCTAACTTATACTAAGAGGCATTAGGTGTCTCTGGTTTTTTCTTGCAGCATTTCTATCTGATCATCACGTGTTAGAGACTTGCATCTCAAGGGAACACTGAACTTTTAGTCCTATTTAGGCAATCGGTTTAGTAGAATAAGCAGATGACTTCTCCAATAAAGAACAAGTATAGTGACAATCTAGCTTTGAAATTAGTGATCCGATTCTGGATACCAAATAAAATTGTTAGCGCTGTAGAATGTGCATGTCGGGGTTCTATGGTGTAGTGGTTAGCACTCTGGACTTTGAATCCAGCGACCTGGGTTCGACTCCCGGTAGGACCTCTTTTTAGTTTTATACTTTTATTATTATCTCTCCTTTATTATACTTTCAGTGCACATATATGCCTCTGGATCACACAAAGTTGCTTTGGAGTTGGTGTGTGCCTCCTTTTAGAACTGAGGAGGGTAGAGATTCATTGAATTAGATGATCTGGGTAATCTCAACAATTAGAGTGCAATTGGGATTGGTAGATATGCTCTACAATCAAGACTAGCAAGCGACTTGTTCAATTTCTTCTTTGTATTCGTTTGCGCTTTTCTTTTTGAAACACTGATTAGAAAATAGAAATTTTTCAGAAAGGAAGCTGTGATCCCTGTCCAGCTGGAGATAATTTTCACAACAGAGCAAGACTAGTAAGAGCCTTGCCTTGCTGCTTGCACATAACTACAAAACTAGACAGATGGAGCACACACGAGACACATTCCACTAAATTTAGCAATGTCAAGAATTTTCAGCTTACCTCTGATCACTAACCAAAGTATGAAGCTAGCTCATCCCTTGGACATATATACTTGCTACACACCAGAATGCCAGATCATCCCAAGAAGCAGCTAGTTTATACATTACGCACCTAATATCCTTATAACAGCAATTACGGTTCTACGAACGTCCTCATCGTTCCAAGTAAAGCATCTCAAGTTCCATACGAGTCATGAGGCCAAAGTCACCAAACACAGTTTTAAAGAATTAGTAGGATCAGCTATCCCTCAGCAAAGATCAAAAACTATTGAATATGTTTTACTCAACCACACAGTGCCAAACATAAAGAATTACCCATTCAACAAGTTGTTTATCACGACCAAGAGTACTATCAACCGCCTTATGTCCTGTAAGCAGCTCTAGCAAGACTATCCCAAAACTGTAGATATCCCCGACTTTGCTGTCAACCTCCCACTTTTAGCATACTCAGGAGCACAGTAACCATGAGTTCCCATGACCCTGGTGGAGACATGCGATCTATCTCCAGTAGGACCAAACTTTGCAAGCCCAAAATCTGAGAGTTTCGTGTAAAAATCCTCGAAAAAGCTCCTCCTCGCCGAGAATTGCTCCCGGAGATGGCCATCATTCTCTAACAAACCATACTCCTTCAAAATTGGATCAAAATCAGAACTTTCCGACATGGATTCCTCACCACACTCCTTCCCATTATACCCATTATCCACTTCTGTTCTCACCAAATCTACCATCGCTTAGTTTCCTTGAAACTACCACACAACCAGAAAACCTGTAATAAACCCTTGGACCAAACAGAGATATACAGTTCATGCCTGGTACCCATTATCTCTGAGACTTAATACTACTTGGAAAAGCCAGAAATGAAATTGATTGAATTGAAACCAAATCGAGCTGTGAAAGCTTTAAGCCCATTAAACTGGGGCAGCCAAATTGCATAGGGGACGTTCATCGAGGGATTCTATTTCCCAAAGTGGGTATAGAGAAGGAGGAGGAAGACTTACCTGGGATTAGGGCAGTTTTGAATTTTGATGTTGAAGCTTGGATTAGGGTTTTGGGATCCCGCCGGAGGTTTTGGGTTTTGAGCAAGTGAAAAATGAAGGACGAAGAATGAAGGGAGGGAAAGAAAATAATAAAAGTATTAAAAAGAAAAAAGACCGTGGGCTGGCCTAAGTGGGCTAAACGGAGATGGGTGTGTCTAGGCGGTCATCAGGTTAGTGGGTCTAGCGGGCTGGGGGATCTACTATTTTAAAGAAAGAAAGAAATAAATAAATTTCTAATTAGTCGCGACAGCTTCTTCTTCCATGGTAGCTGCAGTTTTAGCAATGCAATCGACTCTTGGAACTCTAAAACGTATTGACGCAATTGGTTTTTGTATCTCGAGGATATTGATGACTCATTGTTGTCTTATAGACATACAAGTTTTTTGGGTTAAACTTACGAGACTAGATTTTAAGATGAAAATCAGTTCATAATGGAGTACATGATTTGCGAAATAGTAAATTACTATAAAGTTACTGATTAAATTTCAGTTTATAAATACATTCTTTACATAATAAATTACATATTTACACATTAGGATAAATTAATATCTACATGTCATCTATCACTACAATTTTATCAGAATATCCTTCACTACGTATCAACTGCTACGAGTAGCACAGTAGCACACTGCCGAGTAGCACAGTAGCACCCGATAAAAAGGTGCTATTGCAATTTTTTTCAGGCAATTCTTTGGAATATACGAGCTTTGATCACCATCATCCCTTTTTTCTTCCCCCCTCTCTTCTCCCGACAGAAACCCTAACCCAAACCTCACCCGCTACCAACCTGTTGACCCGACCCGATTTTTACGGCCAACTCCGGCGGACCTAGTCGACGGCTCCGGTTGGATTCTTTTCCTCTCTTTGATGCGACCCTCCCTCTGTCAATGGATCGTGTCAATTCGAGTCGGGTAGTGAGTTGGAGCTTTGGCAGTGGGACGACGGCGTCGTCGAGGCAGAGCCATCGTTGAGCCTTGGGTTTAGAGATATATATATATATATATATTATATATATATATGAGGGGTGTATCAGACAGTGACTCGGTGTCATTTTTGTCGAGGACTCAACGTCATTGCCGTGGCCGTTGAGGCTTTGTAGTCGTCGTCGTTGAGGCTTCGACTTCGTCACCGTCGAGGCTTCGGCTTTGGCTTTGTCCCCGCTGAGGCTTCTGCTTCGTTTCCGTTGAGACTTTGGAGTCGTCATTGAGACTTCGATGTCGTCGTCGTCTTCAAGGCTTCAAGGGTAGCGTCTTTGTGATTCTCGTAGAATAGAGAGATATACAGATTTGGAAGAAGAGAGATAGAGCAGAAGATTTGTGGCATATTCGTAATTTCATTGTGAAAATAGATATTTTAGTCTTTTTGAAGTCAAAAAATGAGTTGGGCCTAGTTTTATGGATTGTGATCATTAGACTCATGTTGTAATTTGTATAAGAAATTATAAAAGTGAGTTTTTTGTGATTACAAATTAAGTGAGGTGCTATTATGTAATTTTCTCTTTGCGAAACCAACGGTAATTTCTGCAAACTTGGGAATACACCCTCCTTATCTTTAACAGTAACTAAGAATGTCCTCATCGTTCCAAGTAAAGCATCTCAAGTTCGATACGAGTCATGAGATCGAACAAACACCGTTTTAAAGTTTAAACGCAAGCCAGTCATGGCTCTCGATCATTTCATTTTCATTTTGACAATTTCTCTTTCTCAGGTTCATAATGAATTCCAGTCTCCTGCATCAGCATTCATATTTTTCTTCCCTATTAATATTGCTTATTTACTCCTTGTTAATATTGCTACAAAGATAACATGAGAACAGAAGATTTATGCTGATCATCCACTACTTCAACTCCAGGGTTTTTCTGCAAGGGAAGAAAAATCTGTAGTTTGAAAGATACCGCATGGTGGGGGGAAGAACCAGCAGGCATTGGATCGGACGCACGGTAGGAAAGTGATCTAAAGACTAAAGGTATCATGATGACTATTTTGTGCACCTGGTCTTCGTTTGTCTCTCCATGTCTCTCCCCACATCTTGGCTTCTGCCACAGCTCTCTCTCGCTCATCGTTCTTGTTTAACATAGAAGTTGTTTCTTTTGGAGAGTTATTCCCTGAAGCATTCGAACTCTTTATTTCATCAACCCGCTTGGTGCTGATGCTCAACACCTTTGGTTCATTGTATGGATGAGTTGTCAAGAAATTCAAGGCAAGTACCACATCCCTCATGGTTGGTCGCAGAGAAGCATCTTCTTGCAGACACATGGAAGCCACTGCTAATGCTTTCCTCAAGATATGCAACGGAAACTGCCCTCTGAGATATGGATCTGCAAATTGCATGGTAAGATTCTTGGGATTTCTCATAAAAGGACGTGCCTACAAAAAACATACACCATGGAAATTAGTAGGATCAACTATCCCTCACCCAAGATCAAAAGCTATTGAACATGTTTTACTTAACCACACAGTAGAAGACAAAAAGAGTTACCCATTCAACAAGTTGTTTTTCACGACCAAGAGTACTATCAACTGCCTTATGTCCTGTAAGCAGCTCCAGCAAGACTATGCCGAAACTGTAGATATCCGACTTTGCTGTCAACCTCCCACTTTTAGCATACTCAGGAGCACAGTAACCATGAGTTCCCATGACCCTGGTGGAGACATGCGATCTATCTCCAGTAGGACCAAACTTTGCAAGCCCAAAATCAGAAAGTTTTGGGTAAAAATCCTCTCCCAACAAAATGTTGGCTGATTTTACATCCCTGTATATGACAGGTGGTTCAGCATCATGGTGAAGATATTCCAACCCTTTGGCTGCACCAGCCGCTATCATCATCCTTGTGTTCCAATTAAGTGGTTCTTTATCAGGTCTAAGATCTGAGAACAATCACAGGTGGGGTTGGTCATCACCTTCAAAATTTTATAAATGATAACAAGGTATAAGATGACTTGTCCATGACAAGCATATAATGTAAATGTTTTAGTATTAATTATGATTGAAATGACTATAATTCTTATTTCCATACAGTACGAACAGACATAGAAAAGCACGGAAAGTGAAATACAACTTGGAATTAGAATTTCCCATCGCTCAGAATGGAGCAGAATTCTTCAGTCACTAGAACCAAGATACATTTAAATTACCAAAATAAGAAAGATATAAGCTTTAAACTCATTAGAATCCAGATATATCAAGCATAAGTGAGCTAGTAACACGCATAGACTTTCACAAACCACATTTTAGGATGGAAAGGGGATTAATTACACTCTTGCAAGTCTGATCTTCCCCTGATGATGGAAACATACCTAAATTTCTTGGTTGAATAATGGAGTAGACTTGCTCTCTCCTTTTGGTTTTGCACACAGTTTAAAAAGATCATTTAAGTGCCTATCTTTGTGTTTCCAAAATATTGAAATGAAATCTAAGGTGAACTAAGAATTGGGATGTAAGCATGAGGAGAAGCTCAATGGTGTTGTAAGTTAAAACTTGAATGACATCAAAACATGTACCATGGAGATGATCTGCCAAGGACCCTAAGGGCATGTATTCATAGACAAGCAGGCGCTGCTCCCCTTCAGCACAGTAACCAATTAAACTTACAAGGTTTGGGTGACGCAGAAGAGAAAGCATTAGAACCCCCACCAGAAACTCCTTGTCTCCTTGAACACCAGTCTGATCGAGTTTCTTTACAGCTACAACCTGCTTGAAATAAAAATACAATAGATCAAATCCTGATGATCAGATCAGCATATACATACAGAAGAAGTTAGTCAGCCGTTGAACAACTTACTCGACCAGAGCTCAATTGTCCTTTGTATACAGGGCCAAATCCTCCTTCCCCAATAAAGCATTCCGCCCTAAAGTTTTTGGTTGCAGTTGCAAGTTCACGGAAGGTGAATGTCTGAGCCTTAGTGGGGGCATTAGTTTCATCTTCTTGAGCTGATTATCGGACAACATTTCATTAACATCTATGAATTACATGTAAGAGGCAAAACTATCTAATAAAGTATAGGGAGAAATGAGAACTATACAATGTCAACTTTATTCTAGGTCTACAGTCCCTGACATCTTAAATTCAAATTCAGTAGCCTGAAATCTCCAAGAACTATCACATAGGAGATTAAGTAGGAAAATTCTAAAACATTCTTATGGTTATAAGGCTGACTAGGACTTTCGGCTGAGTAGGAAAAACCAGACGAAAGTCCTAAACTGTGAAAATAAGAAACAGGACACACAAGAGACTCTCTATGAACAAGATCCAAACTTGGGTCAAAACGATCAATAAACAACAAAACGGAACCATTAACATTCAAGAGCTGAAGTCTGAAGACCACAAAATCAAAGTTTTTTCATGAAAGGAAACTGAAGCATTATCCAAACAAGCCACAAATGACAAAACCCTCCAGAAATAAAGGGGCATTCGCATGATCAAACGTAAGGAAAAAGTAGAAGAAGAAGGAGAACTGACCAGAAGACAATTGAGGCTCGGCATTATGGGAAGAAGGGTGTATGTCCTCGACCTTGGTTGAGGTTTTGTGAACGTCGTCGCCTTTGCCGCGCTTGAGCTTCTTGCCCTTTCTGATCCCGAAGCAGGGGCAATACCCCATTATGGCAGCAGAGACAATAGAACAGATACGATATATAATGTTGTTTGTTTTCAGATCAACAACATCTCCAGAATTCTGTTCATCTTGTTAGTGATGAAAACACACACAGAATTAACCCTACAAGGGGAACGAAATGCAAAGCCAGAAGAAGAAGAAGACGACTCGCAACTCCCAATCACGCGCTTCCCTTTTCCAAAGTACAACAACAACAACAAACGTACGACGATGACTACAAGATCAAAGTCGTATCAACCTTTATTTTATTCGTTTATGTTATTCTTTTTTGGTTTCTATATAGAATCCATTCCGTCTCTCTCTCTATATATTCTTTTTTCTTTGCCATATGATTGGTGCGATGAGGTCACACTCACATACTGTGCCATGTCACGTTAATCTTTTTCTATTTAACCATATTATTTCTTATTTGATATCAGATCAAATTCGTGATATAATACCATGTTGGTGCTTATTTTGTTAATACTACCTGACCCATATATGGTAAGTCTGCTTGAAATTCACTAAGTAAATCACACAGTTGATTTGAAATTTACGTTGGATATAATAGAGTTTACCTATGAAACGTAACAGCTTGTAATGAACATTTAAAACTCGGATATGCAAAAACAAGCAAACAAACAAACACGACATTCACTTCATTTCATTACCGAATTTCTAAATTGAATTATCTATTATATCCTATCCTTAGCAAAATATGCTACAATAACATAATTTAAGCTAGCAAACTGCTAAGTTTTGGGTGACGCTCTTTGTTATATCGAGTTAATACCTTGAAGGTGGATAAAATCAATCAAGTAGCAAGGAAATAAGCTTACTGTTCTTACTGCAACATAACATTTCATTGCCGGATTTCTATATGTTTGCAAACCGCTCTTTTTAAGGCGACATTGTTTGCTACACGTTGATCATGTCGAATTAATACGAAAAATGTGGATAAGAATCATAAAAATGCTAAGCTTTTTACAACCATCTTGGCACTCGACACTTCAGACAGTAAATGGAAGGTTTCACTCTTCTCTAATAAACCACAAACTCTGCCAAGAAAATTAACTTCTACTCATTTCATTCTATCAACAGGCTTACCGGTTCTTGTTTCTTAAAAGAAAAAGAATCTCTACTTCAACTGCGAGAATGACCGTTAAGAAAGTGAAAGACTAATACAGTGCAGTGTGCATGAATCAATGGAACCTCAATAAACGGTGTATTACAAAATGTATGGAATAGTTTTCACAACAACTTTCTTTGAGGTACAAAAAGACTGAAGATGTGTTTCATCAATGGTGCCGAAACCGGTTAACTGGATGCCGTAGTCAGCCAACCTAATGATATCCCTTCTTAGTGGAGATTGCCAGAGACCATCCCACCATGCAGGAGGGAGCAGTGGTGTGAAAGCACATTGGTTACGCTGGTTATGACAACTGAGGGGACCTGCAAATCTGTTCCACACATGTCCCCAACCAATCTGGAATCTTAAACCTTCTCTTAACAAATCTCTTTGGAAGCTGCTAAAGAACGAAAAATTAGAACCAGTCGGACTGTCCCCTGAAATAGATGAAATAGGCTACACATCAGAACAGTTCTGGCAAAATTAGTTATTAGCACGTGATTCAAATACAGTAGGGATGCATGTACCTAGATTGTTTGCTGCAGCCAGTGCTGCAATTAACTGAGCATATGTAGTCCCAACACGCCTGTGAGCACCAGACACAACAGCATGTTTTGCCCGTGATGCAAGAAAGAAGTCCACAAAGGCTACCCATCTGGGTGCTGGGCCCCAATCTTTTGCTCTAAATTCTAAACTTCGCAATCCTTTACCGCCATCAGATATATTTCCTTTGAAAAGTTCGTAATCAAAATGAATTACCTAAGCAAACAAAAATTGCATTAGAATCAAAAGATGCAATCCACTACTGAACAATGTGTAGGAAAAGAGATCGTAAAATTCTTTAACTCTTTTAGGTTGCATTCATGACTACAGATTTAAAAGAGAATAGAGTTGCATAGAGAATTAAAATGCTGATGATGCATATGATTGGGCCATTCTGTGCAAATCAAGTAAATTACCTCAGCATACTTGCTTATATTAGGTGTAATACTTTTTATAAGAGAGGGGGTATCTGACACTAAGACCACCTTGGGTCTTGTGGATTCACCAAAATTGCGCATAGCTTTTCTGATGCAGTTCAATGCTGCCTGTGCAGCTCTCACCGACCTGAAACAGAGGAAGCAGAAACTGCCTTTAAATTTGGAATGTACAACTTACCCAATCAGAGAACAAGCTAAATGGTTGGTTGCAATACCTATTCATAAGCATTCGCATGTGCAGAGAAATATCAGGATCCACTCCGCCAAGAACCCAATTGACTGTTTCCTCAACATCTTCAGAAGGAGATATAAGCACTCTCATCAGCTCTCCAAACACATTAGGCCGTGAATGGAGAATCTCTGGCTTTCCAAATAAATTAGAAGCAGCATTGCTCATCTCAGGGTGTATATTCTTCAAGAAAAACTGGGTTGCCACAGCGTCATTTGTTCCTTGGAACCTGAAATACTAAGGTTATGAGCCTGTGATGATACCAGAGGATGAGTTAAGGAGAAAATCTCTGAACTTTTCTGACTATACCATATAATAGGTTGCTTCCATTTTCTCCAGTTGCTACACAGGACATTTGTCTTCATAGGTTTCTCAAAGTCATCAGTCCTCATAATCAGTTGCCTTCCATACTTCTTTTCACATTTATTAAGTCTCCACAGATGCTTGATTTCTCTCATGGTAAAAGAAAGGTTGGAATAGGAAATGTAATCCCCAAAAGGGAATTTTCCCCTGAAATAAAAAAAAAAAACCAATATAAGCACAAGAAATAGCATATTGCTGCAACTTAATTAGTTTGAGTCCAACTGTATCTCGAGCCCCGATATGTTAACATGTTAACGAATCAGCTGACTTGGGGATGAAACACGAAAGACGAAAAAGAAAGGCTTGAGAAAGAACCAATAATATGCCTGGTTTGCCCAATGATGAGGGAGCGGTTTAACATCACACTCAGCGCGGCACCACTCAAAACCTTGTACATTTCATTCCCGAATCCCGCCTCTGCTGATTTACCAAGCACAAAACCATGCTGGCAAAACTGTTCTGCAGGAAGATTCCGCACCCTCGAAGCACCTGACAAACAACGGACAACTTCCACCTCTCAACAAGTTATATTCTCCAAACCACTAAGACACTAATTGATCCAAAATAATGTAAAAACTCCAACCAAGCAAATGAACATATGAAATGCTACCACTAAGATACTAATTGATCCAAAATAATGTGAAAATTCCAACCAAGCAAATGAACATATGTAATGCATCAGCTTAGCATTTTTATTCTATATTTCTATAGGCGTGGAGCTTACCATTCAATTCAAAGTGATGCTGAATAAGTTTCCTCACTCTCAAGCTCTCATCCCAAAACCCTCCTCCCTCGAACTCCTTCCCCATCTCTTCCACCGTCGCACACGATCTCTCCGGCTCCGAAACCGAGTCGTGGATTTCAACCGGGAAATCATGGCTCGTCGCAGAATCATCATCTACGGCTCTTAAGCTGAGAACCAGCAATCCGATTCCGGCAAGAATCGAAACGGAGATGAGAATCGAGCCTACAGAAACTCGTCTCCTTCTCCATACACCATGCCTCCTCATCTTTCAGATCTCCGACTCGGTGTCTGAAACAGACAAATTAGTTAGCTTGATTAGTGGATTTGGGTTGGGCTCAACTCGTGGGCGGCCCACTACTATCGCAACAAAACAAAAAGACGTGGCGACCACAAAAGCTACTGAACGGTCAAATCGTTCAAACAAATGCAAACCAAGCAGTTGTAGCAACATTCCCTCACTCGCGCCCTTTACAACGACCATTTCAATTCCTTTTTACAAAACCAAAAAACGAAAATTGGAAAAGAAAAATTGGTTTCGGAATTGACATGGAGAATTAACAGAAGCGCAAATAAGGATTTTGTTGGAACACAAAAGAAGAAGAAATAACTATCCGTTCTCAGACCCTTCCTCTTTCCCATTGTGACATTCTAATCTAATTTCCAAAACCAGGCACTGAACAATGGAGAAGGATGAGGCTACCAAGACTCCTAAGGCATCAGGGACTCCCAAGGCTTTAGGGACACCCATGGCACCAGAGTCCCCTGCAAAGAACGATGGCAATCCAATAGAAGATCAAAAGGAAGAAGGAGACAATGCTGATCAGAAGGAGAAAGATAAGGACGTTACCGATGGTGGTGATGAAGAAGACAGCGCTCCACTTGAGCCGGTTGAGATTCCGGATCCCCACCCCACCCTCGAGAAGCTTTCTGAAGACATTGATCGGTGTATCTCTTCATTGCCTAGACATAGCGAGAAAGATGAGAGCCAACCAGAGGAGAAGGATAATGCAAACAATGAGGCGAAAGACACAAAAGGTGGTGATGAGAAGGATGAGAAAGATGACAAGGTTGAAAAGGAAGAAGAGAAGGGTGAGAATCAAGATGTAAAAGAAGGTGAAAAGAATGACAGAGATGAGATAAAGGACGACGAGAAGGCTGCAAAGGATGAGAAAGAATTAGGTGATGAAAAGAAAGATGAGAAAGAGACTGAAGAAGCTGAGTATTGCGTCATCGAAAAAGAAAAGGATCTCGTTCCAGAGGAGCTCATTAAGCTTATTAAAAAGTTGTTGAATTGGGTAGATGATATCTGTTGCGAAGGAAGATGCAGGTGGGGTACGGTACCCGCTGACGACGAGTCGTTTATGGACGCTGTGGATCGGATGGCCAAGCTGAGGGAGTGTCTCTTGTCCGTTTGTTCTATGGGATTGAAGTTTCAAGAAAGGCACGGTGGTTTGATCAACCGCCTTAGTGGCATTCAGCACCGAGCCATGGCCTATCTGGAAGAAGAATTCCGAATCCTTCTAGAAGAATCCAAAACCGAGGCTGATCAGCACACCACAGCAGCTGATCACAAAGACAACACCAGTGGTACCAAAGGAAAGAACGATCAAGAATCAGTGCCGGAATCCGAGCCGGAAACTCAAGTTGGTGTCGAATATCCTGGTTATCCTCAGGAGGCTGTGTCCAATCTGAATAAAATAGCCAAGAAGATGGTCTTTGCCGGATACGAATTCGAGTGCTGCGAGGTTTACATCATTTCAAGGAGGCATGCATTCGATGAAAACCTCCACAAGCTTGGCCTAGAGAAGCACAGCATCGACGACGTGCAGAAGATGCACTGGGAGTCTCTGGAGAGAGAGATCGTCTCGTGGGTCAAGGCAATGAAGCAATGCGTGGCGTTCTACTTTTCCAGCGAACGGAAGCTGGCCGAGTCTGTGTTTTACGAGCACCCGGAAATTTCGTCGTGCCTGTTCAGCAATCTGAGCAGAGGAGTGATGATACAGCTCCTGAATTTCGCCGAAGGAATCGCGATGGCCAAAAGAGCGGCGGAGAAGCTGTTCAAGACGCTCGACATGTACGAGGCCGTGAAGGGAGTGGTCCCCAAAATGGACGAGCTTTTTCCGGAGGCACGCGTCAAAGATCTCAAGACGGAGACCACGACGGTTCTGGCGCGGCTGGGGGAAGCAGCGATTTGTATTTTCTGTGATTTGGAGAATTCAATCAAGGCGGAAACGGGTCGGAACCCGGTACCGGGCGGGGCGGTACACCCGTTGACCAGGTACACGATGAACTACCTTCGATATGCGTGCGAGTACAAGGACACGCTGGAGCTGGTGTTTAAGGAGCACGCCAAGATCGAGCGGACCGACTCGACGAGCAAAAGTCGCGACGAGTACGACGCGAGGGACACGTCGTACGCGGTGGCCGACGACGAGTCGCCGTTCGCGGTGCAACTGGCGCGGGTGATGGCTTTGCTGGACTCGAACCTGGAGGCAAAGTCGAAGCTGTACAAGGAAGTGGCGTTGAGCTCGATATTCATGATGAACAACGGACGTTACATCTTGCAGAAGATCAAGGGCTCTCAGGAGATCAACGCATGCATGGGCGACACGTGGTGCCGGAAGAGGTCGTCGGAGCTGCGGCAATACCACAAGAATTACCAGAGAGAGACGTGGAGCCGGCTGCTGAGTTTCTTGAGCCACGAGGGGCTGAGCAACCATGGGAAAGTGCAGAAGCCGGTGCTGAAAGAGAGGTTCAAGAGCTTCAACGCTATGTTTGATGAGATACACAAGACGCAGAGCACATGGGTGGTGAGTGACGAGCAGCTTCAGTCGGAGCTTAGGGTTTCGATATCGGCGGTGGTGATTCCGGCGTACCGGTCCTTCCTGGGGAGATTCGCGCAGGTGTTGGACCCGGGAAGGCAAACAGAGAAGTACGTAAAGTTTCAGCCGGATGACATAGAGACGTACATTGATGAGCTATTTGATGGCAACCCTGCCCAGATTGCCAACCCTAATTCCAATTCCTCCATATTTAACAGGAGAAGACCTTGAGACCATGCAAGAAATCCAATACATAACCGTGTGTCTGTTCATTTCAACGCTCAAAGACTCGAGGATGGATTACTATTCATGGAGACTCAAACGTACGCAGGAGCTAGCTAGCTAGCGAGGTGCAGCAAATTAAATGTGCAATGAAGATGGTATGATGAGGTATCATCAGCTGGTGGATTAAAGAAAGGGCGCCCGTAGCTTTATTCATTTCATTGGTTGGTTCACCTTTTAGAAATTCATTCATCTACTTTTGTTTATTCTTGCTTCAATTTAATCTGTGTGAAACATACTCCAGTTAGTACTAATCCAATTCGTTCATGCAATTCATTTTGTATGTGTTACTGTGTATTCATCTTGGGCATTTACAGGATCATTTGTAGTTATAACTAACCCCCTTCTGGTTTCTTGTTTGATTCAATCGATTTTTGCCGTCTTTTTTATGTTAACATTGTTTTGGCCACACTAGTAAGTCTGGGTATGCAAAGTCTATTTTTGTCATTACGGACGTGCCACCGCGCGGACGTGGAATATAGTGGTTGTAGTAGTGGGGTGCGCTTAGCATTCTGCTTCTAATCAAGCGATTGAGGATGGAGAGAGCACCAACTTCACCGCAGGGTTCTTCAAATTCGCCTTGCATTCTGGGCAAAGTCTTACAGTAGTCCGTCTGAGCGTCACAATATCGATACTCGACGTAAGATCGAGCAGAGCTTTAACTGGGATGGAAAAAAAAAAGACAAAGCTCCGGGGAGCCTGTAAAAGAAATGGGCTAAGGCGTGATGCTATAGCGTCGGGGGGTTCAACTGTGTTGAAAGTTGTATTGTATTTGTGTTGATTTGTTTAATGTGTGTGTTTTGATTGTGTGTGTATTGATTGTATCCTCGAACTCCTTTATATAGAGTTATTTTATGGCCACATGTATTGGCCCAAAGCATGTCAAAGGTCTGTAGAAGTCTTCAACGATAAATGTAGCGTAAGCAATATTAATCACTCACTTGATAGTGATTATGCTCCGGCGAAGTAACTAATTGCCTATGTAACGTAAGCAATATTAATCACTCACTTGATAGTGATTATGCTCCGAAGAAGTAACTAATTGCCTCTGTGTAAAAGAGTAGAACAATCCCATGAAGATATGGACTTGGACTATTATAATTGGTCATCCATGCAAATTCAATTAAGGGTATATATGCATGTATTGGTCAAGGACTCTACTCCTTCGTTGAATTTGCATGGATGACCAATAGTCCACATCCATATCTTCATGGGATTGTTCTACTCTTCTACACAGACTTCTACAAGTTTTTGACATATTTTGGGCCAATATCTGTGGCCTTAAAATAACTCTATATAAAAGAGTTCGAGAATACAATCAACACACACACAATCAAATTATACACAACTCAACAACTCTTCGAGTTTCTCGAAACCCTAAACGCTGAAGTGCATATTACCTTAGCTTTCAGAGCCCGTTTGGTCTCGCCCTTGTTTACTGTCCCAGTGAATTGATTTGCTCGCTACCTACAGTGAGTATCGATTGCAAGCGAATAGGAGAGCTACTCGTAATCCCTCGTCTGCGAGGTGGCACCAGAGCCCCTTCGTTTAATTAGAAGTCCAGCACACGCGCAATCTCATTCCGCGCCCAAAAGGTGGCATACCCCGCACCCGTTGTTTTACTTTTAGTACTGCTAAGTTACCTCTCTGCCCCTGCGGAGGATCGTGGCCAAAACAAATGTACCAATTGACGAGGATATATACTCATATACCAATACCGACACTTAACTAACAGAGGTTGCCAAGACAAGATCGAAAGCAATCGCTTATGGAGTAGTGAAAAATATGCAATATATGATGAGATGGGTACATGTTCTGCTTAGTGAAAAATATACCAAACCACCTACTGTGTTCATGTAGCCCAAGTGCCCGGCCCCAATGAAACAATCAAGCTATTAAATATTTATATTACAGATTATTTGTACTTTTGAGAAGATAATCTTGCTTGTGATCGTTAATCCATGCAACTTGGTGACCTCATAGCTAGCTAGCATTGCCTGCTCAATACTTTCATGTGATTCTTTTAACAGGACTTGTGAGAGAACAGAGAAAAAATAGCATAGTTTTTCTCATCTCTCCTTCACTCTGCACTCTGCTCCCCTTGGTTATTATCTAGTTGTAAACTACTGGCCTGGGAATTTTGGTTGTGCAGTACCCACCCTATTTGAGTATTTGTTTTTCATATAAAACTAGGAAGAACTAACACACAATGGTATATACATTTATAAAACAATGGTATATACTTGGAACTGGAAACAATGCATTATAAAACCAATCAGCCTTCCTGCATCTTAAACTAGACATGCATGAGTGTTTATGGCAGGATAGCACAAACAACCGTACAATCAAGTGATGCCCTCCACATTGGTGGCCTAAAAATCAAGGGGAAAGCAAATCCAAGGTCACTGGTTTCCTTGAAAGTACAACGTGATTGAGGTCTAATTAAACTTGTTTCTTGCCACATAAGCCAATCTCTCTCCTTGATGGTCTGAAATTCAAAGCATTAAGGCTGTAGATGCAGAGATTAGCTTGCTTTGATTTGACTGCTATTTCATCTGATGTGGATTTGAAACCAGGAACATTACAAGCTGGAGATCCACTCCACATTAAGCTTGCCTGGCAGGAAGAAACTATTGCAGAATCCTCTGCACATTTGATTCCCTCAACAGATGGGATTTCCAACTTGTACACCCCATATCTGTTTGTAGTTCTATTTGCTGAGAATGATATGTGTTCTGCAATTCTTGGTGACACTGCTTTGAACATGCAGTCTATTCTAACCTCAGCACCTGGTCACTAGTAAATATACATTAGTACGTGCTTGCATAGTAATTACAACCAACTTAGAAAGAGAACAATAATCTATATTGAGTACCTGGTATGAAGTAGCTGTGAGTGGAGAAGGTGTTGTTGGAGCAGATGTCACAGTAAACAAGGCCCATCACAATGATCTGGGAGTTGCCTTTTACTGCCTTAGCTCTTGCTGATTCACCTCCCAGAAAAACTGACTGGAAAAACATAGAGGAAATAAGAAAGAGAATTACTGAGTTCATGACAACAAATAATGGAGATGAAGTGCCTAGCTAGGCTTCTGGTATGGATTTCAGCTCTAAGAGCATTATCACATTGTTGAAGATGAGTAGTGTTTCTTTTTGTGTGGATAATGAGCAAGTATAGATGATGGAGATACAACTGTAAGCAAAAAGTTGGGGAAATTTTATCCTTTTCACTAGAAACATAAACATGTGAATGTTATTTGGCTACATATAGAATTGATGTGTAGGAAAGAGAGAAAGAGAGAAAGAGTGAGAAAAAGGTACAGATTTAGGATAGAGTTGCTCACTAACTTGCTTGATTTATAGAAAAAAAGAAAAAAGAAAAAAAAAAAGGGCTCTTAGAGGCAGAGAAACCAAAATAAATCTCAGTACATTTGTTGGGAATTCTGGCCTGTTCCTTGGCTTCAACTTTTTCCAGCTGGTAATCCATCCACCAAGGTTTGTGTCTTGGAGAAATGTCAAGTTGTGAACCCCTTAAGTTTACACAACCTGAAAGGGTTTTAGGTAATGTCAAGTCAGGTCTTGCATGTACTTCTATGGGCTTAATATGAAGTTCCTCAGTTATTAGTCTCCCGAAACAGTTCCAAATTTCCATATGAATCTTAGTTTTATGGTCCTGGCCCTGTGCTTACACTCGTCTAAATTCATCCCAATGGCCCATTTGAAGAAAAGTACAGCAAATTAAGAAATAAGCAAAAGAGTCATCAGTAGAATAGTGTGCGACTGGCTGCACTAGAAACTGGTAGCATGAAACCAAAACAAGAACGAGCGAAAGCTGGAAGCATATATAAACACTATATGTATGTATCGAGCGAGGATACTGAGCTGGAGATTAAGCAACAGAGTTGACAATTAAATTTTGATTGATTAATAAGGGTCTACAAGGCAGTGCTCTGAAGTTTGACCTGGCCATATGTTTTGGTTAGAATACAGGCCAAGCGAGTAGACCATAGTACAGTTCATGATCGATCATCTTACATGTTTATTTGTTAGTATATTTACAACTGCATACAATGCAAACCAGAACCACCTGTGTCCGGCAAGTAATGAGAATCGCTGCAAAAAATCATTTGTTAGATTCCTTTACTGCAAAATATTGAAAGTTCTTGTGGGTAATATTAGTAAAAACACAGGTATACTGCCATAAATGCATGTACATAGATACCTATTCTTGATTCAAACTACAAACTGCAGATACTCTTGGTGTAAAATACTGATAGTTTTAGTACAAAGAACTATTGTCTTCATTAATGGACAACAATAATAATGATTTTAGTTCAAGAACATATATATTTTGAGCATATGTCTGTTTATTCGTTTATTCAGTCTTTGGTGCGCGCATATCTAGCTAGTTTAATTAGGTGTCGCATCGTTTTGTCGTCGATTTATATGGTTTAAACTTCATTAACATTAAGATCGAATATCAAATTCGATGACCCTGTTATGCACTAGCCAGCTTTAGGAGGTTGAGACGAGTGAGGATAAATTGATGATGGCAATGATCAAGTACTTCTGTTACGAACAAATGAAGCCACATGTATAAACGTATATGCTAATCTACCTAGCTCCGACTGGTAAAGATGCTGCTGACTTATGCTCATTGAGCAAGACTGCAGGATCGATTGGATATTTGGATACGAGAAAGGACGTGCATGTCGTACGTGCGGTGTTGCTGATATGAATCATATGATTAACTAATTGAATGGTTGATTAAGATGGATGGATAGAAAGAGCTAGAAAGAGAGATCAGATGCCGCCTAAGAGCAAGAGATGGGGAGTTATAGACAAGCGCTTCATTCCTTTGGCAAATCCAAAGCTGAGGGCGGCGCCACCGACGCCATAACCGACGGTTTTGCCTATGTTCCCCTCTTGGCTTCTTTCTTCACACCACCGTCTCATACACACATGTCCTGGCACTTCTCCCTATTTACCCTTCACTCATACTCCTCCTCCCTATTCTCTTGTTCTATATTATCACATTTTGCCCACCCCACTTCTCCAATTTTACTCCCATCATCAAATCAATGAAGCAAATGATCCCTTTGAAAATGCAAAAGTGAGATTTAGAGAAAACCTTAGACTATAATTAAGCAGCAAGTTTAACTATACTTTTGCACCTATGAGTATATGAATGTATGTTCCTTCTTTACGAGTATGAGTTCACAGCTCATCCGCTAATCACCATGTCTTATCACTAAAGTAAATATTAAAATTTACATATAGATTGGTTTATCATAGCACGACTCTACTAATACAATTTTGGACGTTCCTCAAGCCTCTAGCTACCCAAATATTAAACCAATTAATCTCAAAAGTCTAACGAGAGAGAGGCATGTAAAGCCTGGTTTCCTCTGTCATTTCCCATTTCTTCAAGTCTCTTTCCCTCTAGTCCTTCATCTTCTTTCCCTTTCCACATATCTTATTATCGCTTAATTAACCACTGACCAATTCCACATTCCCAACTACAGGGTATTTCATAATAAAAGTACCTTGTTCCTCTGGGCCGGCCCAAGGAAGGTGGGGCCTGACCCTTTCCAATTTTGTCTCATTTGCCTTCCTAAACCCCAAAGCTCAGTAACATACAGTTAAAACTTAAAACAGGTGACAAAAGATGACAAGATTAATCCCCTAGTAAACAGCTAAAGCTTAGTGTAGAGGAGATGAAATATATGCAGATCATGCATCACATACCTACAAACACTAGCAGTTTAATTCCTTTTGGGCTTGTGCTTGATATCTCTTTCTCTTTGTTTGGACAATCTGCTCACCAAAAAAAAAAATGGAGTAGGAGACAAGGTACCCCTCCAAATAAGAAGAGAACTTCCAAGTGTTTCTTCTCTTTCCATACCAACTTGCCAACAGAATTGCAATAGCTTCAATAATCTATAGCATGAGAGCAAATTTGAAACCAAAAATCTCCGTTTAATATAGTTATAGTTTCTTGTTTCCTAAATGATGATGAACTCTCATTGTGGGAGCATGGGTTCGATCAAGAGTGAGAACTCATGTAGCGATTTCAAACCAACATCTCCCAACGAATCAACAATAATGTCCGAAGCGCCCAAGAAAGCTACGAGTACAACCACTACTGCTCTATCTTCTTCCGACATGATGGAACAGAGTACTACTAGCTTAACACCACCGAGCCTCAACTTTCCAGCTCTCAAGTTCGAGCTAGACGGCGACGTCGAAGTTGAATCACCGGACCATTCCATATGGGAGGCGTTTTTTTCCGAACAATTTGATACGGATTTCATGGTCTTGTCCCCGGTGGCAAACACGAACAATAATTTCCCCAACTCTCCACGTTCTTTCGGTTACAGTAATGGTCAGGTGATGCAGGGGCAGTCTAGCTTTTCGAGTTGCTCTCCTCCTCGCTTTGGTTCATCTCCGCTCGGAGCATTTAGCAGAGACAACAGCAAAGGAAAGGGACTCAGTCCACTCCGGAGGGTTTTCAACTCTCCGGTGAACTACATACAGCAAGAGCCGGAGAATCTTCAGTCACTACCACCAGCCTCCATCGAAGACTTCTTGGATGACTATCAAAGAGACGGCTTCGTTGCAGCGTATGGAAACCCTAACCTTAACAACCAAAAAACTACATGCACATCAAAGATGTCAGCAGGAGTAAACAACTCATCGTCCTCGCAATCTCATCACAATCCAATGACTTCAATGGACTGCAACATGTCCACAAGCATGCAAAACCCTTCAAGGTTTTCGCGATCGGTGAGCGAAACATCGTTAGTTACGGCGTGTAACTCTCAGATGAGCCAAGAGTCGAGGGGTGGTGGAGCGTATCATCATCAGATGGGATCCAACTGTGGTGCACCGTTATCACAACAGTTGATGCACGAACGCCAGCAAGAGAAGCAACACATGCAGATGCACCCACAAAAGCAACACCACAACAACCACAATTACAATATGATGGTGCCTTCTTTTCCTCCTGCTGCCCCTGAGCCGGTAAATTTTCTTTATCATATAAAAGCTTAATCTCGTTCAATCGGAAAATATGAGACTCATCAAATTTGTTCACCTGACTCTACATATTTTTCTGAAAAGCACCTGACTCTACATAGAAATAAAATGTTGCTGTGCATGTATTGATCAAATTGACAAATCTATGATTGCAACTCTTGCTAAATGAAACATTATCACATCCTTTAGGAAACAATTTTGTGAACAAACTATTAAAGTCCCTTCATACAGTTTAATGTTTCTATTTTATCTGGTCTACTTCTCCATGACGCACCAAATTGTTCACTGAAAAATAATTTAGAAACACGTTGTTAAACTTAAATAAAACTAGCTAGTGACATCGATCATTTGGCTAATAGATTGATCCATACATACGTGCAGGAACAAGACAGTGGTCTCCAACTGGTTCATCTTCTTCTTGCTTGTGCCGAAGCTGTTGCAAAAGAAGATTACATGTTAGCAAGACGGTTTCTCCACCACCTCAATCAAGTGGTGTCGGCTCTGGGCGACTCCATGCAACGCGTTGCCGCCTGCTTCACAGAAGCCCTAAGCGCACGCCTTGCTGCAACTCTAACCACCAATTCAAGTGCTTTGGCGCCCAAGCCCTTCTCTCCTTTCCCTCCTAATTCCCTAGAAATCCTCAAGATATACCAAATCGTCTACCAAGCCTGCCCCTACATCAAGTTCGCTCACTTCACCGCTAACCAAGCCATCTTCGAGGCGTTTGAGTCCGAAGAACGAGTTCATGTCATTGACCTCGATATCCTTCAAGGTTATCAATGGCCAGCTTTCATGCAAGCCCTAGCAGCTCGATCGGGAGGTGCTCCATTTCTCCGTATAACAGGAGTCGGTCCATGCATAGAGGCGGTGAAAGAAACGGGCCGGTGCTTGACGGAATTAGCCATCTCTCTTCACGTCCCGTTTGAATTTCATGCGGTTGGAGAACAACTAGAAGACCTCAAACCACACATGTTCAACCGAAGAATAGGAGAAGCCCTAGCAGTGAATACCGTCAACCGTCTCCACCGTGTCCCGGGCAACTGTCTCGGCAACTTACTAGCCATGATCCGTGACCAAGCACCCAACATTGTGACCCTAGTGGAACAAGAGGCCAGCCACAACGGACCCTACTTTTTGGGGAGGTTTCTCGAAGCCTTGCACTATTACTCGGCGATTTTCGACTCGTTGGACGCCACGTTCCCACCGGACTCGGCTCAAAGGGCCAAGGTGGAGCAGTACATATTTGCGCCGGAGATACGGAACATTGTGGCGTGCGAAGGAGCGGAGAGGACAGAGAGGCACGAGAGGCTTGAGAAGTGGAGGAAAGTAATGGAAGGGAAGGGTTTCAAAAGCGTGCCACTGAGTGCCAACGCCGTGACGCAGTCGAAGATCTTGCTAGGTTTGTACTCGTGCGATGGCTATAGGATGATGGAGGACAAGGGTTGCTTGCTCTTGGGGTGGCAAGACCGATCTATCATGGCGGCGTCTGCATGGAGATGCTAGAGTTAGCTACCTCTCCTCGATCACCATTATTGTACGTGCCAATTTCACTGTCTTAATTTTATTTTAATTTTTTGTCTAAAAAGATCCGTGCAGAAAACCAAAATAGATGGCGATAGAACAGAGACGAAAGCGTTGATTCTGTTTGCTTGGGGGGGATAGAGACCCTAGGGGTCTTAGGTCGATATTAATCATTTTTTTGTATAATATTTCAGTTGAATAATTAATGAGAATTTTGTTTCTGAATACAGGCTCGAGTATCTATCTGATTTTCGTCTAGCATTGTGTCGTTACCACTGGACTCCATAGGATCTGAAAATTATCAATCGGTGGTAAGACAAATTAAGAAGGGAATTCCATTATGATTTTACTTCCTTTTTGTTTTTCAAAATGAGTGCTGATATATGAATCTAATTCCTACCACAGTATATATTATAGCTTATAGGTATAATACAATGATGTATAAAGTTTGCAATGTACATTATAAAAATGATCACTGATTGTATAAGGCGGATACCATCCTACATTCATACTATTTTGTCCTTACAATCAATCAAATGATATAATTCAAAGGCCGAGAATGGATGTAACGTAACATTTGGCCAACATTTTCATCACATGGTCAGATGCTTTAGTCCTAAACTTGGGACACGAGTTTTTCACTTCTTGAACTCGATCATCGGTTTGAGACTATTTGGATTTGCAATCGCAGAATTAGCCTAACCAACCATGCAAACTTAGTCCGAAACACCATTGATACTGATGACATGAGCACATTAACTTGATTCAAAACAATGCTGGAGAAGTATCATTATAACAGACATTGTAGTATAAACAGAGACAACATCAACCAGTTCAACCCCATAAGCTTTGTATAATTACATGTATTTTTTCTGATACATACTAAGCTACCAAAATACATCACGCACCCATTTTATGAAACGCAAAGACTTCACTAACATGCACTGTTAAACAGGAACTCCCTCCTAGTGATAATGGGGGATTGGACTGTTGCACAAATTATTTTCTCTCCAGCTATTCATTTCCATGTTCCAGGAGACCCCAGCCAAAACTTCGCAGTCTTCACCATTGTCACAAGGATTGTCTGACTCTCTTACAATATTGAACATGAACATAAGGTTTTCCTCGGGGCCTCATCAATCTTCTTTTCTGTTCATGACAGCAAACTAATATTCAACGCACTGAGTGGATGCCAACAATATGTAGTATGTAATGAATTCTATTTTATTTTGGAATTATGCAAAGACAGTTTTAAACTTTTAATATAGGAATAATATCGAATGAACTAGTCCTAGCAACCTATTTTCACAATCCTGAGTGAGGACAATCCTCTACAGAAAGGGTGCCCTTGATGAACAGAGATTAAATACACAATAAGAGGTAACTATGGCTGAAAACTCTCAGCTTTTGTGGTGTTAAGGAGAAGAAGGTTGCTTAAGTCTATGGATTTGAATAAGTGAGAAACAAGTAGGCAGAGTGCCCCTTGCAGATAATAGACTAGCTTTTGAAAGGGCAAAAGCCAATTTCTACTAGTCATTATACAAAGTAATTTAAGCTGACTCGAAATAAATGTAAACAAAGAAGTTCAGAGCAAAAACCATTACATCAAACAATTAACTGAGGATGAAAACTACCTGTTTTTGCTTTTGCTACAGAAGGCTGAACAACAACATGCATGGTGATAATGCCTCTTGGAAGCTCTCCAAATGGTACTCTACACTGGCCAACAGTCTTGTTGTTTTCCAAGATCTTCCCAGCATTTATCAATTTTATGTCGTTTGCTCCTTTTGGTGAAATTTTTTTATCTAATAGAATACCAATGATAAGTTTTAGATGGTGGATAACAATATGCATAATGAAGGAAGCAGGAAACAAGTTTAATAGTATAATTACTTCTTGAATTGAAACATATATACTATTGGAGAGGCAGAGAGTAGCAGCTAGGAATGAAGTATTGTCAATTCAAGAGTGCAGATTAAAGCATCAGAAAAATTTGTCTACACTGCAGTAAAATGTTGAACAACACAGTTTAGTTCCCCAACCATTATAATAAGGGCATTGGCTGAGGTCATAGACATCCTATGCCTTCAACTTTACCAAACAACAAGAGACATCAATTATAGTTGTTAAGCACGCAGAGCTCAAACAACTCACCTCTCACTGTCTTACTGGTATGTACTAGAATGAAGCAAAAAGGGAACCCGGCCCAAAATAACTAACAGTCTTGTTTACACACCAAAAGTATTAATGCAAAGCATTTTAGGAAATGTCATTTATATAGATCTCAAGCATACTAAACGGAAGCAACTAAAAAAGGACCTGATACATGATACAAGAGTTTTCTACTATGAAGATTGAGAAGTAACTTGTTCTCTGGTACTTATGTTATTAGCTTTCTAAACAACAAAAATGCAGTTTGGCCACATTCCACAAACAAGTAACACTGAATCCCCTAGCGGTGTGGAACAATCAGAGGAGGTGCTTGTCTAATTCCACCATTTGAACATACGGTTTTTATGTCGACTACTACTTAAATTCGGATAAAATCAACACATAACAAACTCCGTTTGTATGAACCACCAGCAACAAAGACTTACCTAAAACAAAAGAAAGCATAAACTTGAGACTGTTATCAAGCTCAATTAGTTGGCTTATTGGAAACAGGGAGCCCTCTAAACTTTCTATAGGGATTTAATCACAAACGAAGATGAAAGTAACACAAAAATGAACTCACAACAGTGCAATGACCTCCGCGCACAAGTAAATATTAACATTATGAAAACACAATGTGGAAGTGTCGGACCTTTAGGCCACTCGGTGACGATTCTCTCCTTAAGCATTGCCACCGTAGACGCCGGCGAGTAGCGGAAAGGACCAATATCCGATCCGTCATAGAGTCGGAACTTGAGCTCAACCAGGTCCTCCTCCGGCATTGGAAACTTGAAACACTCACTCCCTCCACAAACTTAATTCCCACACAACCTCAACACCTATCTATAGAGTCCCCAATTGTCAATACCCTGTCTGATTCCTGAGCACAAAAGTAGTGAAAACAAGTCACAATTCATTATCCCAAATCGGGGCACCATCAAGTTCACTAAATTGTTTCTGAAACTTAAACAAGATCAAAAATTTCTCATGAACAAACCAAAATGAAGCTAAAAAGCAAGAACCAATCAAACGCAATTCGAGCTAAACTGGTGAACGCACCTGAGAGAAGGCATGGATTGAGCAAAGATTAAAGCTTTGAGGGGTTTTCCTTCTTCTGGCCAAAACCCTAAGGCTCGATTTGGGAAATATAAATGTTTGATTACAGATAGATGGCTTCTCTCTCTTTCACTCTATTTGTAATTTTATTGGGGATGAAGAAGAAGAAGAAATAACAAGGAGAGGAAAAGTAAGATTTCAATTTGGAATCTGTCAGTAAATAGTAAAAGACTGAAGATTACCCATGAAAAAACAAGAGAATCCGGATCTGATGTTGGGAGGCGTAGTGCAGAATAGAAATGGAGCCAATAAGGGAATGACAACAAGGGTCGGTTTCTAGGTGGCAGGAATCGAGTGGCTTTTTGTAGAATTGAGAGGGGGAGATTCTTAACGCGTCGGTGAGGAAAAGAGAGGAGAGCTGGAGATGAGTCAACTTGACCATTGCTGCACTAAGCTGCTGTCCTCGCACCGTAGGTACAGTACCATTGAAGTTTATGGGCCAGTTCTGGGATTTTGGAGCCCAATACTAGAGCCTTAGAGGGCGAAACAAAATGGTTGATGTGCATCCTTTGGGGAATTCTCACCGGCTTGTTCATCCTAGGAAATCAAGTGATGTTCATAAGAGAACATTAATGTTCTCATTCCCATACGTACGTCCTTAAGAATCCTTAGTTAACGTTCACAAGGAAACGGATACTGCATCAGTGATACAACATGTATTGAAACATTTCTTTTGTTATTTTTACAGGACAATAATAAATCGCTCATGCGTTGAATTTACAAGTTTCTACTCACGGTTACTTCAAAATTTGTATCATTACAAGCGGGGAAAATACTCGAGCCTACCATCACGTACCGTTGGAAGTTAAACGTTTGCTGCTCCAAAAGGCATTTGGAAGCCAATTTATGGTGGGGTGGACGTCTATTTCTTTCCGGCTACAGTCAAGTTCATTAGGCAAAAGGCAAGGTTTGCCTCCAAGTTCATTAGGGCCACTACACTAAACTGCCACATTTTCCGGCGCAAAAACGATTCTCCTTGCACTTTTAGCTAGTTTACCAAATCGGGACTGGGAAAAGAATAGTGGTTAGTGACTTTTATGTTATGTTCAGAACCGACGCCGTAGTTCCTTTTTTCTGTCCCATCAGTTAGCAAATTGTCTTGCATCATATAATATTACACTGCTTCTTCTTCTTCTTCCTTAAATCATCAGAGGTTTGGAATCAAAGACTAAGCGGAAGTTACAGACAGCATGTAGTGATTAATTTGGAACTGTGCAAGAATAGAAATTCAGAGACAAAGACAACACTGAAGATTTATTGATGTAAGAAAAACTAACCCATCTTCTTCTTTTTTTCCCCCACTTTACTTGTATACAGAGGAGGGATAAGTTACATTTCACTGAACTAACGCCCATGGTAAAACAATAAAAACAGTACTCAAAAGGCAGCCCAACACCCCATTTCCAGAATCTAGAGAGAGATCCCGGAAAAGCTAGATAACAGAAAATAAATTTCAGAAATAGAAAATTATTTTTAAGAACTACCAGCTAGCTAGCTAATGAGACATTGCTTAATTAGTAATTAGTGTCGCCGAAACCCTCATCCTCTGCATTCGGATCCTTGCTTACTCTGCTATGTTATAACTGATCATTTCGTTTTTTGTTGATGAAAAAGACCTGGTACGTACGTAGTCCTCTCACTCAGAGCCACAGAGCACCAGCCTGTTTGAGAAGAGGTACGAGCGAGCCATTAATGTGCGAGGCCATGACTCTGTCCATGGTTCCGACAAGCTTCCCACCGATGAAGACCACCGGCACGGCGTTGGAGGTCCCCATGAGCCTCATCAGAGCTCTCTCCAAGTCCTTGCCTCCTCTGGGATCCTCGTCGAGCTCGTACACCGTCGGATTGACCCCCATGCCGCAGAAGAGCCTCTTGATGGCATGACACATGCAACAGGTGCTTATGCTGAATATCACCACCGCGCTCTCCGACACCATCCTCTCTATGCGCTCCAGTGGATCACTGTAACTGCTCCTTGTAGCCATGTAAGAACCCCACGACTCAGTTTGGTAATGCATTGTGATGATGATAGGTCAGAAACTAAAGAAGAAGAAGAGGTAATGTTCTTGGTTAAAGACTCAAACTCTCAAAGAAATTAAGTAGCTAGCTATAAGCAAGAACGGAGAATAATGGTGAGGAGTGGAACGAAGGAAGGGTCGGTATTTATAGAAGCGATTTTGGACAAGGACTTTAAAGGGTAGGGTTGAGAATAAAGAAATGAAAGTGGTCTGATGTGGTCGTCACTCGTCGGCGCATGCAAGAGAGATTGAGGGAGGGGGCCGGGCCGGGGTTTTTCTCATGCTAGTAGTAATTAAGGAATATCATAATTAATTTGGAGGAGGGTGTTTAATAAGGGTGGAAGCTTTATGGGATAGAGACGAGACAATGAGGTCAGGCTTTTTAAGAGGACACTTTGGTTAATAGACGGCTGAGCTCGTCCTCCTTGTCGGTCGTATTCCTCCTCCTCCTCCTCCTCCTCCTCCTCCTAAAACCCTAAATTAATAATAAGCTCAGGCTTTATGCGATTCGTATTGATTTTAGAATTAAGAACGTGCCGGTCACAAAACCTTTGTTTCTTCTCTTGACGCAACCCTTCGTGCGCAGTTTACTCTCTCTAGCTAGCTAGCTAGCTAGCTCTCTGTGCCTCTCTCTAGCTATATATTCATGTAGCTAGAATTAATGATCAAATCGATCTCGGATGTGGTCGAATTTTGGATCTATTGGACCCCCACGTATGTAGTAGCTAATTCACTTGCTTAAGGGATGCTTATGCTTAATAATACAAATTTAGATTATATGCCCGGCCGGGATATATCTATGATTTTGGGCGGTGTCTTTTTCCTTCTTAATTATCGATCTAAAACAACTTCTCTCTTTGCAGACACTAGGGTGGGTATCCATGTAGGGATTATGTCATTATTAGTTTTCATTATCATCGCGTATATGTTATTAATTCGATCAAGTACAATTGGAACAAGAATATGCTCACATATGTATTTGTTAATCGAGAAAAGGAATAAAGCTCTATATTCTGTGACTATGTATATCACAAACTGAAAAATGATTTACGGATTCCATCATTGGCAAGTTGAAATATTTAAACATACGTAGAAGATAGAGAACACAATTGAGCTAATTAACTTGGAACAAATGAAATGTCAAACATGCACGTATGTGTTACCAGAGCGGATTCTACGCACCACCGAGGTGCACTTGCACCACTCATCTCTAAGGCCTTAAATTTTCGTATGAAAAGATCGAATGAAGACTAGAGACCTTAAATTTCTTCTTTTCATTTTCATTTTTGATCCGATTAAATTAAACGCCCATAATAATAGTACATCTTCTTCGACCTCGGGTTCTCACCTTCTAAGTTGAAAACACTTACGAATATTTTTTGAGTTTCAATTTTGTTAACGGTATTGCAATATATATGTATGTGGTGTAACGTGAATGACCGAATCAAAAATATTATATTTTAGTTGCTCGGTTCACTTACACCTTAGTGCGTAATTTTTTTTTTTCGATATATTACAAGCTTATTCGATCGTAATTAAGTAAAACATTTTCTAGAATTCCATAGAAATGAAATGAACATGCATATATATGAGTAAGGAGCAAGTGGGGCACATGTTAAGGGTTCATGGGTTACAGCACGCATGCTTAGACATGTACGCGGCATGTTCACCGTGTAGCGGCAACTTTTTCACAATTCTGGTATCACATGGAACATAATAATATGAATTTCCGCGTACTGGTATTAAAGCTAAAGCATAAAAAACCCCCGCAGACCCAGAAATATGTTAAAGAAAAACGAAGCAGCAGAGAGATCGAATGCATGCAATGCAGAAGAGATAGAGAGCTTAAAAAGGGACGTAGTGTCCGTACATGAAGTTCCCTTAAGAAGAAGAGAAAAAAAGAAGGTTTTCTTCGGTGTATTTTTCGGGCCTTTGGTCGCTGGCATGGCCTGCTTTAATTTATTACGTGCATATATACGCGCAGGGGGGAAGTAAATATGCACATTAATACGAGGTGCAGTGCAGCAGCTGGGCAATAACTGGGCAAGCAGCTGGGACTGGGAGGGAGATCCAGAGACAGCTGAGGTAGCAGCAGCTGGCCGGGGGGCGGGAATTGAAGAAAAAGAAAATGATATTATTCGATTCTGCTTTGAATCACAGTTGTCAGAAATACTCGACACCCCTCTTTAATTTGCTACGTAGTACGTACGTACGTACCCCTGGCCTGTTATTAATTAGGCATTTTTTACCCAAGAGTAAATAATCTTCCTCCTTACCCATGTATATATATATGTACAATGTACGTATGGATATAAAATCGATGTACATGAATGGTGCAGCATGCAGTACGTGTACGGATATCAGTATAGTTGCAACAATACTAGCAAGCATAACAACTATATACGTACATAGATTGATAGAAATGACAACTATGTGAACGTACGTACGTAGACACGACCACTAGCATGTATACGTATGTATGTGAAAAAGGTAGGTACGATCGAGCTAGCTAGTTAGAGTAATGCAGTCACAGAGACGTGCACAGAGCCTGGATTAATGTAACCCACGCCGGATGTAGCTGTGTATATCCGATCCGTATGTTGGTTGGTAGGGGGTTGGTCTGGAAAGGCATAAAAAGCATTGAAATGCCTTAACATGCATGCATGCATGCTTCTGGCTCTGGGCATCTGCATCAGATCAAAACCCTGAAGACTGTCTCTCTTGCTCTCCCCACACGCACCTTTGCTTCTATGTTAATCTGGTCAATACTACTGTATCCATTGGTCAATATCAATTCTTTTGAGCTGAAGCAATCGACCTGCACCGTTTGTCAGTTTGATCCAACGGTGGGGGATGATCGATGGATCGGTCGGGTAGGTACTGCGAATATTAATTGGGAAGCTAAAAATTAATAAAGACCTGCTGCCTGCATATATATTTTTCAGACGTACGTAAAAGGTTGTATTGACTATACAGTAAAAAGTAATAACAAGGTCGAGCGTGATCGAATCCTCAGGCTTTAATTTTGTCCCAACACATATCTACTTCTGTATGGACGATCAGTTTACCATTTCTGATTGAACCAACAGAGGGCAAATAAAGCGGGAGTGGGTTATTGGGATATCCTAGTCGAGGACTCGAGGAGATAAATAAGCCCCTCCTTATCGGGAGCTGAGACACTCTGGGAGAGAGCTAGAGCCTGAACCACTCTGCAAGATCATAACGTCAACCAAAATAATCCTCCTTTTCTATGCAAGCTTCCCTTGCTTTAGCGTTTAGCTTTTAGGACTTGTATCATTTGTCCGTTTGCTCCATTGGTGTACATGTCTATCTATTTTATTATCCTGTTTTTAATTGACCGGTAATTAAACATCCTTAATCTGCTTAACCCAAGAAGAAAGACATTCTTAGTGTATTAACTATTAACCACTCTTAAGCTAGCTAGCTTCACTGTAAACTCTAACTAGCAATTAGCCATTGTTTTTTTTTTTGAGAGAAAAAAAATTACAAGGAGAAGCCTTTACAACAGCCTATATATACTAAAACGATCAAAATTAAAAGCATTAAGCGCGGAGAGCGAGAGCTTGCGATTCCAGGGAGTTGGATTGCCCCAAGCTAGCCATCATTGGCCACAAAATTTGCTTCCCGAGGGATATACTTGAAGGTGATCTCTTCAAACTTAGAAGTCATCCAACCAACATCACTAAGAAGAGTACAAAGTCTCTAAGGAGGGGGACCAGTTGTTAATAAGATCAATAATAAGCTTAGAATCACCCTCAACTTGGACTCGCCGGATGTCATTGCATAACGCATGGAACAGACCATCTCGAAGAGCACTACATTCAGCAATAGGAACAATGGAGTTGCCCACACAACGAGAGCCAGCTAAAATTGGATTTCCCTCATGGTCTCTGACTACAAAACCAGCAGCAGCCTTCTTGTTGTGGCAAACGGAACCATCAAAGTTGAGCTTGACAAGATTACACGGAGGTGGGAGCCATTTGATGGAGGAACTTGCTGGAACGGCGGAACCATTGAAGTTGGTCTTGTGGCCTCCAGAAGTCTGATTATGGCTTCTGTAAGCATTACCATAATAATCAGCAGCATGCACAAAAAAGTTGAGGTTGGGCGTGCATCCTCTAAAGATATAATTGTTTCGAGCCTCCCATAATTTCCAGCAAAGGAGAATGCAGTTTTCAGCTATTTCTTTATCTTTTTCCTTCCTGAACCAGGAAAAAAGCCAGTCATAGAAAGATGAATAATCAGAAGCATTAGTACCAGCCATATTCCAAACACTCACAGCAAAGGGGCAGGAGAAGAAGAGGTGGTTTAATTCCTCCTCCCCATTGCTACAAAGAGTATAAGAAGAGCTAACATATAGTGTTTGAGTAACGAGCTAATCTAGCCCTTGTTTTCAGCCTCCCTCTGGCTAGGAGCCAAGCAAAAAAAATTTCTCTGGGAGGGATATTCAACTTCCATATGGCATTCATGATTTTAGAATTCGAATGAGGAGAGTAATTATCACACTGCACCCAAGTTGCAGACTTGATAGAAAAAATACTAGTAGAGGCAGGGCCCCAAACAAACTCGTCACTTGCTTTGATCGATGGGAGGGGAATTCCCAAAATTACATTGACTGTATGAGAGTCTAAAACAGGGATTCAATTTTGCCAACCGGTAGCATTATGATGGTCATAGCACCACCAAATAAGAGGTTTCCACGTGTCAAAAACCATAGACAGAGTTTTTATAGTCTATGGTTTATGGTAAGTGTTAAGTGTTAATGGTCTATGGTTTTTGACACGTGGAAACCTCTTATTTGGTGGTGCTATGACCATCATAATGCTACCGGTTGGCAAATTTGAATACCTAAAACAGAGTTTAATTTATCAATATTTCAGTAATAGTTGGAAATATAGTCATATGCGCAATTAAGATATTATCCACTATTGATCTTCCCGGGGCAAAAGCTCCCTGGTTTTGAGAGATGCATTTGGGAGCTATATTGTTGGAAGAGCTATATATGAACCAAACGTAAGCAATATTAATAGCTTGATTAATAGCAGTCTTCGCATTGGAATATCAATAATGGACAATCTTCCCGTTGTGAGGCTAGGGTATTTATTTTGGAAATTGAGATGTGAGATTAGGGCTAGTGAGGCGGGAGAAGATAGAAGCACAGAACATGTCAACAACATGCATGTTGTGGTGATCGAAAAGCCGGTGACTCTCATATAATGCATGCATGTGGGAAAATGAGCATTTTTTCTTATCTTGACAGTCATGCTCACTTGGTATGGTCAGTCACCATTAGATTTAAATTTAAAGATGGGAAAAAGTATTTTTAAGTATAGTTGTTTTGTTTTCAATCAAACATCGACAAGCGTGACCCGTGAATCATCCATGCATCGATACTGTTTTAACTTAACCACCTTTAAGGTGTAGGGTTTTAATCACAAAAGATATCGATGCAATTAGGAATGACTCACCCACTTATGAGTTATATTTTCTTTGTCACTTTTCCAATGTAGGTTCTCTCCTCTCTAACACTCCCTCTCATGTGCAACCTAACTTTTAGGTCTGCACGTGAAACTGGTTAACAAACTGAACTCGGGCCTCATGATAACCGAAAGAACTCTAAACTTCTCATGACAACTGAAAGAACCTCATACTCAAAAGAGCCAAACTAGGGTCATGACCCTGAAAGAACTAACTAGCAGGGCTCGTGGAGACGTAACTGGAGAGGAACTCGTTCTGATACCAAGTTAAACAACGACAAGCGTGGCCCATAGATCATCTGTATACCAATAATATCATAACTTAACCACCTTTAAGATATTAAGTTTTAATCACAAAAGATCTCGATGCAATTAGGAATGACTCACTCACTTATGAGTTATATTTTCTTTGTCACTTTTGTAATGTAAGATCTCTCATCTCTAACATTTTCAACCCTTGGATGTAATTTTAACGGTAATTGACCATAAATCTCTTAGTCAGTCAGTTATTGACCATGTGAACACTACTCCTTATTTCAAATACTAATTATCATTGTTTCTCATAATCTGTTAGGGTTATCCCAAACTTCCATACATCAAGAAACTAAGAAATCTGATTGTACGTATATTTACATTAATACGTCTATTCTATATCATGCATCAGTTCATCACTTAACAAATTAATAAAACACAAGGTGATCGATAAGTTAATGTTTATACGTTTTGGAAATATATCTAGGCTGGTACGGTGTTCTGTTTCTAAAAACTCTTAATTGGTAAGGCAATATTCACCAACACATATTGTTACAAGCATTACTCTCGGAAGGCAGACACGGTCAAGTTCAGCTTGTGCATACAATGTAGGAAATGATTGGAGGTTATTGAAGAAGGTAGAACATTATTAATTAGCGGATAATATTAAGGGGAATCTGATGTTACACCCAAAATCATAGACTCATTTTAAATTACACCCACATGTTATATTCTTTTGAAATACACCCAACTTATTAATTAGGTTCATTTAGTAAAAATATTAATATTGTTTATCTAAACAATAGAACTTGTTGTTGAAGAAAATTGCTGAAATGCCACCAACTGAACCATTGCAATTAACAAGCTGTTTGACCGACTCATTAAACATAATTACCCGGCAGCTGAAAAATCGGTTCCACAGACTACGCCTAAACCCTAAACCCTAGTCTAAACCCTAATCCCTAAACCCTAGTCTAAACCCTAAACCCTAAACCCTAAACCCTAATCCCTAAACCCTAGTCTAAATCCTAAACCCTAATCCCTAATCCCTAAACCCTAAACCCTAAACCCGGTTCCACAAACCCTAAACCCTAGTCTAAACCCTAAACCCTAATCCCTAAACCCTAAACCCTAAAGTCTAGTCTAAACCCTAACCCTATTTAAAATAGAAGAAAGTCAAGAGCCACATTTAGGGAATGTCTTCTCATTTAATCAGAAGGGAAAAATCTTCTCAAGAAAAAACAAAAAAAACGGAAGGGCAAAAGAGTCAAGGAAAAGAGGGATACAAATTCCAAAAATAAAAATAAAACATATAAGGCAAGTTCAATAATAGGGTTGGGTGTAAATTAAAATGGAATATGAGCATGGGTTTATTTTAAAAGGGGTTTGGTTTTTTGAGTTTTTGACTAATTTTCTCTAATATTAATGAGTGTATACAAATTATTCACAGTATTAAGTAGTGATACGTTATAAAGGGGTCCCGGAGGAGCGGCATGAACACAGAAAATAAGTGCGGCAAAATTAGGTCAGCAAGTAATTGAAGCTAGCTGCAACTGCATGTGTAACTTGGCCAAACATTTTCTGAGCTTCTGTACACAGAAGCAGGTACCCAGCAGAGAGCTTAATCAATGGAGGAGGAAGAAGGTGGTGGTGATGATGATGATGATGTATGTCGTCGTGGAGGAGCAAAATCTGACGCAATATTTAATTGGCATCTGGCTTGCCTTTGGTGTAAAATTACTGCTAAAGTGCTAATAATATAAATATGCGACTTTTGAGAGCTAGTTAATAAGCTTTAGCTCCTTGAGCCGTTAAAGCAAACGAGTGAAACGACATGACGGCTTTTCTCAGCCTTTGTTGCTCGCCCATGACGTTAGACCGAAGTTGACTGCTTTTTCTTCCCTTTGTTTCCTCGCCCACTGTTTGTCGTTTTTCACTTTCGACATCATCGATTTGCTTTCTGCCCAACCTTATAGTATTGTTACTGTTAATTTCGTTTTAATTAAACCAAATTAAACAGTTTCTGGTATTAGGGGGCTTCAAATATCAATGCCCCTGTTTCTGTTACTGTTTAGGAACTTGAGCTAAGCTGTTCGTTTGTGTTAGTCTCTAAGCACAAAAATGAATATCCAAAAACTATAACCTACATTTGTTTGTTTGTTTGGAAGAAAAGTCTCTCATAGTTTTGTCTATAGGGTGGTATCGATCTTGGTATTGGGATCTGTCGGTGGTTCTGTCTCAGTCTCACCTTATTCATGCCTAAGCCAGCTGCATCAGAATTCTTGTTCATGGTACACAGGGGGTATGTCTGTCTTCCTCTACTCTTTTGTCTCGCTTCTTCATTGGCCACCAAGCTTACTTATTAACTCTTTTGTCTCGCTTCTTCATTGGCCTAGGGTTTGTCTGTCTTCGATTCCTTGCTCGCTTCTTCAGTGGCCTTACTTAGCTACCTTCAGTCTACATGGATTTTGCTTAATCTATTATCGACCCTGAAACTGAAAACATAGATATCAAACATTTATACATTAATCTGCTCACAGAGTTCAGCAAATCAATCTTGTATATGGTCGTTAAATATCAAGTTTTGAGTTTAACGTAATGTTTGTCTTTTGCATGTGTATCTTTGCTTACGACCACAGAGGGTTGAATTTGAGGATCGGAGAGGTAACGCCTACCATGGAAGTCGAACTATGTCAATTCATGTCTAACAAAACCATGTCCATTTGTTTTAAACATGTATTCCATCAATTCGTATCAATTACACTATATATATGTTTATGGAACTAACATAACTTAAAAATCTTATTTGAATTAGTGTATATGATCGTCGCTTGATTTCATACAAAATTCCTTGCTATAGCACAATAAGGTTTTTTGATCAAAATTGAATTTTCTTATTTTTTTAACCAAACTTTTTACATTATCAAATAATGACTGAAGTACTTCTCGAATTGACGGAACTCGAGAATCTCATTCAGATTAGTGTATATATATGATGTTTGTTTGATTTGAGCAGAATCCCTTGCATCACATGTACGGTTTTTTTGGGTGAAAATTGAAGGTTCTTATTTTTTAACCAAACTTTTCTTAGTATCAAATCATAACTTTGAAGTACTTCTTGAACTGATGGAACTCGAGAATCTCATTCGGATTAGTGCTAGTGATGAAAATTATACGATGTTCGCTCGATTTAATTTGAGCAAAATATCTTGCTATATATAGCATTTTTGGTCAAAATTAAAGGTTGTTATTTTTTTACCAAAAAACTTTTTCTATTATCAAATCATGACTTTGAAGTACTTTTTGAACTGATGGAACTCGATAATCTCATTCGAATTAGTGCTAGTGATGAAAATTATACAATGTTCGCTTGATTTAATTTGAGCAAAATCTCTTGCTATATATAGCACATGTACGGCTTTTTTGGTCAAAATTAAAGGTTGTTATTTTTTAACCAAATTTTTTCTATTATCAAATCATGACTTTGAAGTACTTCTTGAACTGATGGAACTCGAGAATCTCATTCGGATTAGTGCTAGTGATGAAAATTATACGATGTTCGCTTGATTTAGTTTGAGCAAAATCTCTTGCTATATATAGCACATGTACGGTTTTTTGGGTCAAAATTAAAGGTTGTTATTTTTTAACCAAACTTTTTCTATTATCAAATCATGACTTTGAAGTATTTCTCGAACTGACAGAACTCGAAAATCTCATTAGGATTAGTGTATACGATCTTTGTTTGATTTGAGACAAAATCACTAATTGTTATATATAGCACATGGTTCATTTTGTTTAAAAATTGAAGGTTGTTATTTTTTAACCAAATTTTTCATATTATTAAATCATGACTTTGAAATACTTTTGGACCTGAGGGAACTCAAAAATCTCATTAAGATTAGGGTGTATACATTAAGATTAGTGTATAGTTGTATACGATAGTTGCTTGATCTCAATTCTGTTCCAAGTTGAGTTAGGAGTTGAAATTGTGATTGATGCCTTGATCTATGAGAGTGATGAGATATTCAAGTCTGGGAAGGAATTACAAACCACGCATTTCCAAGCCAGCATGTGAAGAAGTCCTATTCCAAAATCCTAACCAGGACAAGGAGATACTGTGAGGCGTGCGTTTGAATTTACAAAGCTAGCTAATGTCTCCTTATCCGATGGAGTTTAGTCAATGATGTAGTCCTTTTATTGGTTAACAAATCATTACCAAATATGACTAAGACATGGAAGAGGCTGATCAGTTTGACCGGATGGTCGAGGTTCCAAAATATATCCAGGTGTTCCCATTTCCACATAGAAAAGCAAGGAAGATGAGACAGTCGACTAGACGTTAGACAATGGTGGCTCTCTTTCCGTTTCCGCCAGTCTTTCGGATTTTCGAGCAAACATGGTCTCTCCACCGCCACCAACGTCCCGTATACTTGATAAAATTTCTATAACAACAAAATATCACTTCTATATAATGAAATCAATCACAGATGGAATATAGGTCCACAAGAAACTACAGCAGCTCTTGTTTAGTTAGGTCTTCTGTCTAAACTCACATCTATCTCAGGCGACTGCATTATTATCCTATTCTCCGGTCAACAGGCAAAGGAGCTTCTAAATCCACAAATTAATGACTTCAGAAAATACAAATTACAGACATTTACTATGTGCAAATCTAATTAGCTAGCTAGGTAATCAGAAGCACACAAGCAATCAAGTTCCCTCCCCAGGAAGAAAATGGAAACCATCAAAAACTTTGTAACACCCAAGTGCTTATCTACTTCAGCAAGAGCCCTCCTTCCTTCTGAAACTGAGAATTTCATTGCCTAGACATTGGCGCCAATTGCATGGATGATTGTTGGCTGTAGAATTTACCATCTGATCCTTGGAAACTCTGATAAGGATTTGCCGGTGCCATCAAAGGTTGAAGACCATTCACTTGAGCTCCTACTGGTGTATAACCAGGCACTGCTGATGTCTGCGGCTGGGCTATGCTATAAGTAAAAGATACAGATGTTGTTGGTCCAGGAGCCTGCAAATACTGGGATACTGGGTACTGTGATACTGGTGGTAACGGTGGCAATGGTGGAGGAGATGATGGGGGAGGTGGCGGCTCGGTAGGAGTATATTGTTGGCTGGGGGCAGACATATTGAGCTGGAATGATTCAGAATGTGAGAAGGGAGAAGATGCAGATGGGTTAGGACTCCGGGGAACATAAGATGACAATTGGTCGTCACTATTGAGTTTAAGTCTCTTTTCAGATGGATAATCACCAGAAGACCCTTTAACTGGATTGCTGATAACACCCTCTGACGCCAGAGAGGAGAGGACATAAGAGAGCATCTGGGCTGAGTCTGTTGATGCGGTTAGCTTTGCTGCCACTGCAGCAGCTGCAGACTTGCGAGGATCTTCCTCCACCTGACCAGATTTTTCAGCAAAAGGGACCTGCTGTGTGTACATTACGGGAGCTGATTGCTCTCTACCCACCACCATAAAGCTGTGAGGTGCTGCAGAGGTATGAGCTTCTTTTGAGCTCTGATCTATTGGCTGCAAATTATTGCTGCTACTCATTAACTGACGGCAGAAAGTACTGGCCTGTTCTGACTGTGATTGTGCCGCCTGGAAAACAATACATACAGTGTACCCACTTAGCAATGCAATGTAAACATATATGGCAAACTAACCTAAGGTCTTTATTTGCTAAAAATATGATACTTTACAGACAAATTCAATCTGATGGCTATTAGTTTAAAAAATATCCTTATAGTTACGTTACTTTTACACAAGTAGATTGACATGCATTACACACCTTAAGTTGGTTTCGGAGTTGATCCAACTTGAATTCCTGATGACAAAACTATGTCAGCTCACAAAACAGTTGATGGCAATTTTAAGGTCTTCAACGTGACAAGAGCCAGTAGACTAACCTGCTCTTGAAGAGCCTCTTTCAGATGAGACACAAGAGTAGCTCTCGATGATTCCAATGCAGTTAGTTGATCAATACAGTCCCTCAGAATAGCATGCTGCCCATGCACTTCCTCTGCAAATGCAGCTCCTTGAAATTGCCCTAGTCGAAACAGGACATTAGAACAACAAACTTCCAGCAGAAGATGCCAATTCAAGTACAGTTGTATTAATTATTATACAAGACAAACAACTTTTAAAGAAAAAAAAAAGGAAAACAAATCCAAAAGATAGTTAAATCACACCATACATAGACTAAATTATGAACTTGACTTGTTTGTATTTGTGATTTGAACATACAATCCCCCTCTTTATAGAAGTGCAGATTTAGACTCTTTTTAAAATAGCATACAAGTGATAAAAACATTTCTAATTGCAGGATGTTTCGCATTGAGACATCACGCATCCGTGTTGCTCCAGCTACAATCTATATGACTATATGATCAATTATGCTTATGTTTGTAACCACAAAACATGCTATGACAATAAAACATATGCAAAAACAACAAAAATCAACCTACGAATCTATACACAACAGCCTATACCATACATGGAAAGTGAGAAAATAACCATGTTATGAAACTTTTTCATTGGTTGCAAACGGGTTTTCCAAACCACTAAATACCAAAACTTCCACTTCTTAGTTCAAATTCCAAAATAAAACTCATCTCCTGATTCACCACGAGCTCTCTGATCCCCAGTACCCCACCCCAAACATGTCTTCCAGATAGCTGTCCCAGTTTTCAATATACCATAATTGTTCATATATGTTCCTGGCAAGTAGCAAGCTTTGCAAACATAATACTACACACACTTCAAGTACATGCCATCAAATTTTTTATTGGCCACTATTATGCCAGTTCACCTACTACAGCTCTTTCCTCCCAAGATTGCACCCCAAAAAAGTTGATCTCATTGATTTTCTCTTTCCCCTCTTCGAATAAGTTTAGAGAAGGTATGTTTGCTATCGCATTGTTTCATATTACTAAATACTGTATAACCTGATTCAGTGAAACTAACTAATTACAGTTTTACTTTCCACTTAATGCGCAATAATTAATCAAAAACACAGATGCACAAACATAAATCTACAAATTCTAAAAGTTTCTCATGAAGATACAGGGGCGGAAAATACCTGAATTGAAATCACCAGCAACTTCCTTGTCTGCTTTCTCAAGACAGTTGATAGCATTCTTACATTTTCTCAAGATAGTGTCTTCATCTGTCTGGCCATACATAGCTTGGTAATCGGAAACTATCTTGTCCAATGAAGATCCAGCAGGCTGTTATACGAAAAATTAGAGATCAAATAAAAAACTGCAGCAAAATGCTTAACCAAAGAAACAAGTGCGCAATCTAAATTACCGGTCTAACCACCAAATGCTTCCCATTTCTATTATTATTTTCCATCTGCCTTCCTACAAATTCTTCCTTTAGAATTTGGCCACGAGAACCAAACACTTTTCTTTCTTCCCAAATATTAATCTACAAGAGAAAATACAACATCAGCATATCCTCATTCTGAATTTTTGAAGTAAAATGGAGTGAAGACGAAAAGTCTAAAAAAAAAAACATATTTTCTACATCATTAAATTCTATTTTGCTCAAACCTTCCAATAAGTGGTTTAAGAAAAACAGTTTGCACAGTGATATACCAGTCGTTGTGCTGCATTTTTTCCAAATTCATCTCCACTCTGAATTACATCACGAAGAGCATCTGGAAGAACCTTCCAGAACTCACCAACAAACTCTGCACCTTTTCGCCTACTGTTCTGTAAAATATCATTTGCAAGATACAGAAAAGCCAATCTTTGTTCGCGCGGAGAAGAATGAAATTGCCTGGCCCAAGTTTCAACAACTTGCCTTGCTTTATTCATATGGAAAATGCACCAATGTGACAAAGCTTAATTTGAATTAAGGAAACCCACCAATTGAAGCCACAAAGTAACTGACACCAAAACTAACGACAATCATTGCAACATATGTGAAAAGAATCAGAAATGTAAAAGCTCAAGTTGGGAAACAAGAATTGCTAGTTTTGAAAATATCAACAGAGAAATCAACTAAAGTACAGAGTAACAGCTAAAGAAACTCAAAATCAGACTAGAAAAATTTATTGAAATTGTTGATTGCTAATGGTTTGCAAAACTCCCTTTAAAAATCCTCATAGGAACACGAAAATTCCAAAGTTACATAGGAGATTTCAAAAAACAAAAGGGTGATAGTTTGTTCCACGAGACCCTGACACACTAGTTAAGTCAGAATAAGCAGAAAATATCTAAATTTAAACCTATAAAATAAAAGGCTAAAGTAGACAATGCTTTGCATATGATTCATCAGAAGGATACTCTCTATGCTTGCTTGCGAGCTGTTGAGCTTGGCTAGCTTCTCCACTAAAATCTGAGGATTGAATGCGCTTCCCATGACTCCAGCAAGAGTTGGCCTAGCTAACGATTGCAGTTCAGAGCTTTACAATGAGAAACCTTCATCAAACAGCAAAACAATTAATTTTTACGTGTGGTGAGATGAAGAGGAACAATACTGTGAAGTTTAGCATCACTTGAACTAATAAACTATGTATCTGGAATTGGATCTTACATGCCTTTAAAAAGCCTAGAAGATATGACACCTAAGAACATTATGCAAAGACAAGAAAACACAATATTTTCGTTCTAAGTGATATTTAAGTACCAAAGTTTCAAAATTTGGAACACAGATTTCCAGTCAATCTGCAGACGTCTCTCCACACGACCACACATAAACCACCCAAAAAATTCCTGAATTTAATCCCGTTTGCAGACCTGATAGATTATCCACTGTCATTCTACACTCCAAGAACAATGTCATTGAAACGCCTTCAACTATGCAAAGTTTTGTAGGGCCAAAGACTAAACAAACCCAATTCACAGACTTCTAAAATTTTCAAAACCAACGCGCAACCTACAAACCTCAACTGTTTCAATTGTTTATAGCAGTTTCCGTCTCATGAATTTAAACATACTGAATGTAATACTCTAATAAAGGTAATAAAACATTCAATCCCAAACTACCTGGACATAGTAAGCCATAACAGCTATTCGAATTTGAAGCAGACAAAATTTTCAGATAGCAAAACAAAGAGAGAGTTGAAATTATCAGAAACAGAAAACAGAAGCAGTAAGAATTAGAAGCCCTAAAGCTGTTGAGGGGTGACCTCACCTGTTGTGGTAGCTCGCAGGAGGACTTGTACCATGGAATCAATGTTGGGTGTCTTGAAAGTAGGGTTTGGTACCAAATTGAGTTCGGGGTCGGACTCGGATTCTCTCCCAAACCACGGAGACAAAAAGACAAAAGCTTCCAAGTCTAACGGGGTTGTTCCTTTGAGTCGGGGCTTCTCCGCTAATCGGCTTTAGATATTACAAGAGCGGTCGGTGTTCAAATTCCTAAATCACCCTTTACAAGTTTGGGGGTTCTTTAGCCATGTTCCGTGAGAGAGACGTCCCTATATTACACAAGTCCATCTAAGTCGGTCCAACTACTTTGGACAGGACCAACTGGAGTTTGTCTTAGGTTCAAAGTGCATGTAGACTGTAGAGCATTCTTCAAGTATATGTTTCTTCCAAACGTGAAACATGGCGCCATGAGTACTGTGACAATGCCATTCTGGAGCCTCTAAGAGATGGATCGAGTAAACCGTGTGATTTCGATTAATTTAAAACGGAGAAGTAGTGTATGCCAAGTTCGGTTTCCTATATCGTCTAGGAACATTTTGATAGCTCTAACATTGATAGTTTGAATCTGTTTTATTTTTGTAATGGACACAACATAAGTAGACAGAACAAATACCAGGGTAATGGACAAAACATACGTAGACAGAACAAATACCAGGACTATTATTTTAAGCACCCACGAAGAACAATCATTAATTTCATGGACATAACAGTAGTCCATGAGAAACAATCATGTTACAAGTAGCAGTGAATCACGAAAATTAATAGCTTACATAGGGAAAAAAAAGAAAAAGAAAAAAAAGACACTTGTTGCTGCTGATCTAGATATTCATCAGTTCTTGAAAGACATCCATGGCAGAAGCTGGAAGACCCAAAAGCACGTTTATGTTTTTCTTCTCTGTCCCATTGGACAGGAATAAGATCACCTCCTTCTCTGGCAAAGCCACTGGACCTGAGAGTATAGGCTCTCCCCAACCAAAGTCAGTGGTGTAAAACGAAAGTCGAGACCAAGTTGTGATCAAAAGAGTGGATGCCAGAGAAGGCCTAGCTCTCGTCGCTTCGAAATAGTCTATGGCTGATCTCATGTAACCGTCAGTGACCATCTTGATGGCATCTTGAACAATCCCGACCGCATGTGACAGTGGCTTTTCCAGCAGCTCACCTGCTTCACAGATTGAATATGTTAACACAATGCCATTCCCAAAGTATCCTTTTGGGAGTGGTGGGTTGAACTTAGGCCTCCCATCAACAGCAAACAAGAGTTTGATCGGTTGTTCAGGCAAGAGTCTGAGTGCTCTAGTCCGAGCTTTCCACACAAATGCCGAGAGGGCTTCAAATGTAGAGCACTTGTCAAGAGCACCATCTTCCCTGGCTTTAGCTTTCAGCTTTTCGAGCTTCTCAGTGTCAAAACAGAAGGACCTATACAGCATCTTGTTCTCATTAACTTCAGAAGAGTTACAGCTAGAATTGCCATCAATAAGCTCGGAGAATTCTTGGTGCAGGTGATCTATCTTAGGTGGGTTTCGTGCTTTGAGTATGCTTCTGTCTAAAAATGGAGCAACTTGTAATGGCAAACCTCTCGCAGTTTGTCCCCATGAGTTCACAAACTCCATAGCCCCAATGCCATCAAACATACAGTGGTTCATGCACAGGCCAAGAGAAAACCCTCCACATTTGAATTTTGTCACCTAAAATGTCATAAGAAATAAGTTACCAAGTTTTGTATTTTGGTGAATAGTAATGATCCAGTGTGTTGAGGTAGAGGGTTGCATACCTGGGCCACAAGAGGAGGCACTTCTAGTATGTTCTTGGCCCCAGGAATGTCATAGACCAGCTTTCCAAGAGTCTCTGGATCAGGCTTTGTTATGTCTCCAATATCTTCTATTGTACAATCTGCTTCTGCCTCCACGAAAACAGCTCCTTCTCCGGTACAATCTACAATGAGCTTTCCTTCCGAGCTGATTGCGAGGCGCCCGGCAAGTGGATAATAGTGGATAAGAACCTTTTTGAGAGCATCCTTGATCACTTCCCCTGCCTTGCTATTATCTTTCTCATCTGACTTGAAGCAATAAATAGTTCGAACAATGACCGCAATGTTTTGGTCGAGGTTGGAGAGGAAGTACAAACCCTTGTCTGTCTCTTCTGCAGGGGAAACCAGAGTCGGCTCCCCTTGCTTCACTCTGAGTTGGAACACATTCCCATTGGAGTTGTTCATTGAAGCAGACTCACCAGCTTCCACAACCTGAACCACAATGTAAACAAAGTTGAGAACAAAAAGGCAAGATTGGTAAGAATCAGACCATGCATCTTTTGAATATGTTTGACTTATGAATATTAACATGCATCTTTTGCTTTTGAGAAAACAAACCATGTTTGCAAGCAGAAGAAGACAGTTCTCAAAATAACTGAAGGGAATGCTTAGATCTCAATTAAGAAGCAGTAATATAGAAAGTGAATGGCTGGGACCTCCTTATAATGTAGATGTGTTACTTATCTGAGAAGATTAATATAATGTGAAAGGGATAGGTAGTTGTGTCTGATATCTGAAATCAGATAGCTCATATATGACACAAATGATTTTGGGTAATATGGAGTTGCAGATGTTTTTGTATTGGGGTGGCGTTTATTGGACACAGTCTTCCATTACATATAACTTGTTAGTATATTACTGAAAATGGGTGGGAGTAGGTTACTGGTACTGTGACCTAACCTACCAGACTAAAAATCCATTATGGGTGAGGTTGGCCTCCAAAACTTGCTTACTTGGTCTAACAAGATATAACCATGATTCAATGATTCATATACTGATGAATACGGAAACGCCAATTTCTGGTAATCATCTAGGTCCAGAAAGTGATAAAGAAAAAAGTGAAAACAGAGCGAACTTTGTCTCATTAAGTATTAGGTTGATCTTAAACGGATACAGTCACTGTCTCACTGACATGCATGAAGGAGACATATCTGGCCTCTATATAAGGAAGTCCGTTTATATTTTTATTTTTATTTTTATTTTATGCTTAAACTAGCTTACTTTTAATGACAGATGAGCTGTTAAGTTAATCCATTTACAATTTTTCTCAGTTTCTCTGTACCAAATTCATCTGCATAAAGGAAGATGCTTCTACAGTAGATATAATAGCCAATAGGTGAACTGCTGTGACCACGTCTTAATTGAATGTATTTGGAGTAAAAGTACCTACAATCTTAAATTTGCTTTGCACATAAGAAGAAACTAGAAACTCTGATATGCTCAGAATTCAAAATACAGGACCGCATTGGAAAGATCTCGGCATAACAGAAAGAATGTTAACTGCATGGAAATTTCACGTTTGAATCACTTAATTCATAACTCCGTAAATGTGCACGCAAGTTGTTACATAGAAAAAGCTTGGAAGACACAATGGCAAACCAGAAACAAAAATTATATAATACAGAATAATTTCTACATTTTTTGTTTGTTCCATTTTCCAGCCATCAAGATACAACTCCTAATGCTTTTTGCTGATTCTTATCACACAAACACCATTAGTTTCTACATTCTTATGCTCTATTTCCAGCCATGTGGTACTACTCAGAGCACCATTTGACATGACAATGTCCTGCTCTCTCATTGTTTTGCTTGTCAATAGTCCAACTACTGAAAACAACTCAGCGGGTGGCAAACTGACCTTGAAAAGTCATGCCGCACCACACTTGCTAAGACAAGCAACTCCTTCTTCTAGATAATCCTCTCTTGTAATCCAAAACTCGGGAGCATCCTGCATGTAGTAACCACCCCATTGAAAGTTTCTTAGATGACATCATATACAAACCTACCCTGTGCTAAAGAGAACAAGCAATGACATGTACCTTCATAATTCCAGCAAGGACTGCACCACCTAGATACACCATGTGCTTTCTTCGCGGAGGATCTTCGATTCGTAATCGTAACTTCTGTTGATCGAAGTATTAGAGCATGAGGAATACAATATTTGAACATAACTTTTATTGTCAGATTCAACTTCTTGATATTTTCTCTAATTATTGTCTTTTTTCATGTTTAAATAATTATGATTGTGCACCAAGCTATACCACTGACAACCTCATCACACTTTTTAAAGGAGGCTAAGCAAAGTTATTTCAGTACAACTTCAATATCAAACTTTTTCATATTTCTTCAAAGCTCTGGTTGTCCCCTTTCAAGTCTATTAGACACAAAACACATAATACCTTCAATCCATCTTTGTTACCCTTCAAAACAACGTCAAGGTAACGATCCAGAATTTCTTTCTCCAAACTGAATAAACACCAAAAGGAAGTTTCAGAACTTAATCAATATCTAATTCACATTTCTGTTTTAATTTAGGAAAAACAGAAGTGTGCAAGACTGATAAAGAGTTCACTTGGTTTAATCTTGAAAAATTGATCATGGAACTCATATACTTGAGATTCTGATAAGAGAGTGAGAATGCAGATGGGTTCATATTACCGAGGAAGTGATGTTTTATATACTTGATACATATGTAAAAAAACAGTAATAAATGACCAAGGATAGGACCAAAGTATGGTTAAGATTTCATCCTACTATATCAAACATACAGAAATTTGATATACACATAAATATTGCTTGACAAAAACTACATATAAGAAGTCATGCAAAGAAGACTTAAGATTTTACCGACTGGGTAATCCAGGATACATCGTGCTGCCTCCACTTAAAACTATATGCTGGTAAAGCTGCAAACAACAAATTGCACTTACACTTTAAAAATCAATCAATTGTAAGTTTAAGGTACACAAAGTTTGCATACTTGAGATATATTTATTTAGAACTGAATCAACTGATAGACAAATTGCAAATCTCATCGAACAAATACAGAATTGATCCATGCTGATTTGTAATGCAATTTCTATTAGTACCATCATCCTATTGTCGATATCCATTTCCTGAATGCAGCGGAATACCATGTCAGCCATCCCATCACCTTCAACATCTATAAGTTCCTGTACAATGAGAATATTTGTGAAATTTAAAACCTCCAAACTCATCAAATTGCAGCTACTAGTATCACTCTGAAGAGATGATAACTATTGTTAGTAGTGAACAATTACTAGAAGACATATAATGGACAAGAGAAGAATTTAAATTAAACAATATGCAGAAAAGAGGACATGAAGACTGGAAAATTACAGGCGTGAAAAGAGCCTCAGGAGCCTGGAACCTTTCAGTGCCTACTTTGATCACCCTTCCATCAGGCAGCTGATCATACCAACATATATCAGTGAATTCAGATCAATAAGTTGGTCAAAACTATAACTACTCAAAACCAAACAACAAAGTGACCAACTAAAACATAAATTAATGACCAATGATTACTCAGAAAGTAAATTTATCAATGCAAAGTTGCAAACTAAGAAGAATTACTGGCATTCTTTAGAGAATGATAGATTTATATTTATTTTAAAAAATTGCCACTACATTCGATTAATGTTTTGAAGAATAGCCACTGCACTCTAATCATGTTTTAAAAAACTGCCACGTTTTTGGTGATGAATGTTTGAACACTAATGAGAAACCAAAGAGAATTCAACTTACAGTGTAATTATTTACAAGTATGGTTGTCTCCAGTCCCAATTGATACTCCCTTTTGTAATCATAACTGCACCAAATGGAACATATGATGATTACTGTAATCAATATGTTCCATAAGATTAAAATAGGGCATAAGTCTTGTTTACCTAATATAGCAGAGCTTCTCTTTGATTTCTCTAACACTCTCAAAGTCCGCCGTCCTATTCATTGCATACCTAAAACACAGTACAATTTTTCAGATCAATTTAGTTTCTCTACATAACCAAAAAGTAGATCAAACAATATTAATGTTACTATGTTACGAGTAGTTGCTTCTCACCCCCTCCGTGAGAGCAAATCAACAAGATAGGATGTTATGTGCCGGCCAGCTACATTCATTCGCTTTGTAAGATGAGGAAATGAGTAGCCATCAACAACTGGAACCTGGGGTGTTGAAGCTAAAATAATTTAGTTATAGTATAGATTTGGGGCCAATGGTTTACTAAATGATCTGTTTGTTTGCACTTTTTGAGGAGTAATCAACTTAAAATATGTACTTAAAAAGTGGTACACTACAAAAACTGATCCAGAAACTCCTAATTCATAATGTCAAAGTTGGTATTCAGGTATTACCACATGAGTAACTCCATCACCAGAGTCAATAACCAATCCTGTCAGCAAACCTGCAGAAAAGAAGAAATGCTGAATCACATGTCAAAAAGGAGAGTTTTAACAAATCATCCTGTTAGCAAGTAAAACTAAGCGCTTCACTTTTCTAAGGTATCCACAGAGCTCAAAGTGCAGCATTTGAAAAGACATGCCTTTGTATAAGAATAAAAATAGGGTGAACAAATGAATTGGGCTAAGAACAGCAATATAAACATTTAACCTTTACTCATCTCTATAAGCACCTTGAGCATACAGTGTCAGAACAGCTTGAATTTGAATGAAAACGCCGGCAAAATTGTACTTCTCAAACATGGTCTCGATCTGAAACATAGAATCAAGCCAAATCATGAGGCCAACAATAATAATTCATTACATTGCACACATAAATTAACCAAACTAAGCTACTGCCTGATGATAAAGAAATTGCAAAACAGACCATCTTTTCGCGGTTCTTTGAGGGATTGAGAGGAGGGTCTGTGAGTAGTTTATGACATTCAGTAGGATCTATCTGTTGACAAACAATACCAATCAGAGTTAACAACCATCGAAACGAAACTATAAGATTTAAGATTGCCAAAAACAACGAAAGGCAGCAAGAAGTATACTTTGAGCTCACTGTAGAATGCATGGTCCCAGACATGTCCCATATCATCCCAGTTCTGCACAATGCCATTGTTAACCGGATAGTTTATCTCCAATTGGTGTCGAAACTCCGCGCAAGCCTCACCAACAATAATATCCTACACCAATTCATGTAAAAGAAAATCAATATATGATCTTTTCAGAGCCAACATACTAAATTTCCAACCTTTAAGTCATAGAGTGGTGAAAGTTCAGACCTTTATTTCTTGTTCCATGAGTGATTCCTCATAACGAAGCAATGGCCTTCCAACCACGCACGGGAACACCGATGTCGGGAAGTTCTCTCCGGCGAACCCACATTTCACGTACTGCAAATCAACCCAGAACACAGATTGATTCAGATCTAAAAAAGAAGCCAGAAACCGAAACAGGATGAAGTAACTGTTCGGAAATGACGAGGATCATTATGGAAATCACGGGAGTTAGAAAAGGGTAGAAGTAGTACTCCGGTGCCGTTGTCGCAGACGACGACTTTGCGGTTGTTCATAATCAGTTCAGAGCTCAAGTTTGTTGGTTTCTGCTGGTTTCGTCTACCACGTTCCTTCAACCAAACGCAGTGAGACGAAACGCTTTTTATATTGTGGACCCCCGACCCGTCTAGCTCACTGGGCCTCAATCCGCCTAGCCCGCTTAAAAACGATTTGCTTATGTGTGCGTTAAATTTCAAACCGTTAAGGCTCACAAGGCCTCAGACCGCCTAGCAGCGTCCCGTGTCCGCTAGCCTCCCGTTTTTTTTTAAATCAGCTTTTATCAAAATTTCTAGATTTTATAATGTTTGGTAAATGAAAGAAAGATAGTTTTTTTATTAAAAATTATAGGTCACTAACAGCAGTTTTTAGAAACAACATAAATGTTACTTTTAAAAACAGTTTCACTAAAAACACTATAAATTAATAAATTTTATTTTGACAGTACTTTTAAAACTGTTTTAATTTACAACTGATTATTTCCGTGGAACAACAACAACATTTTTTTTTAAGTCACAGTAATACCAATTTAGCCTTAAATTTGGGCCAATTGTTTGTTACTGGGTTAGGGCAGTCGCGCTTTTACCAACTCGAGGCCCAGCCCGCAGACAGACTGAATTTCCTAGTATAAAAACGAAAGACAAAGCCCGAGGTTTTCATTTAGGTCATCATTTAGGGTTTACGCCGTCCTCAGTCTCTCCCCAGCAAATTGAAGAGCGCAGCTGCCGCAAATGGTGAGCGCTACCGCCGCCTCCTCTTCTTCTTTTCTCCTATTTTTCTTTTGCAACACCTCTAATTTTCCGTTCTGCTATCTCAATTTGTTTAACCTAATCGTTTCAGGGTCCAAAGAAAGGTGCCAAGCTCCCAGTCGCAGCTTCCAAGAAGAAGCCGGTAACTCACTCTCTGCTGTTTCAATTTTTTCATTTGTAAGATTTGGTGGTTGTGGTTGTTATGTACTGATTGCGGTGGTGGGTTGGTTTGACAGGAGAAGGTGGTGAACCCACTCTTCGAGAAGCGTCCGAAGCAGTTCGGGATCGGAGGGGCATTGCCACCGAAGAGGGATCTGACCCGATTCGTCAAATGGCCCAAGGCTGTTCAGATTCAGAGGAAGAAGAGGATCCTCAAGCAGAGGCTCAAGGTCCCACCAGCTCTCAACCAGTTCACCAAGACCCTTGACAAGAACCTCGGTGCGTTCATCGGTCCATTCCTTCTGTTTTCTTTCCCTTGTAATTTATACATAGATTAGATTGTGAGTTTTTGTCTGATCCATGTGTTGATACAACTGTTACAATATAGGACAATATAGTTTTTCAGTTATTGTTTTCGGTAAAGCGCAACGTTCAATGCTTTTGCTAGATACTTAACAAGCTTTCTCTCTTGGTAGTTTATTATCCAAAGCTTGTTTTCTGTTTTATGCCCTTCTTAAAGTTGAAAGAAACTGTTAAACATGTTTATGTGAATTTGATGCAGTGGTTATAATCTTGAGTGCATGTCCTATTTCATCTTGATTTTGTGGAGTGCAAGATTGATGTTGGTTTGACTTGTATGGGCTGGTCAATTTGATATATCAATTTTTTTTTGCTTGCCTGTAGCTACAAGCCTATTCAAGATGCTTCTGAAGTACAGGCCTGAAGACAAAGCAGAGAAGAAGGAGCGTCTTTTGAAAAGGGCACAAGCAGAAACTGAAGGGAAAACTGTTGAAAGCAAGAAGCCTATTGTTGTGAAGTATGGTCTCAACCATGTCACCTACCTTATTGAGCAGGTATTATTTTGTACCTTCTACTAATGTTGTATTTTCTTGTAATTGATATTGCGTTTGAGTGACATATTCTATAAAATCTTTATCTGCAGAACAAGGCCCAGCTTGTTGTGATCGCTCATGATGTTGATCCAATTGAGTTGGTTGTATGGCTCCCTGCTCTGTGCAGGAAGATGGAAATTCCTTACTGCATTGTCAAGGGCAAAGCACGCTTGGGAGCGGTAATTCCCCTCAAATTTATGTAATGTCTTTTTATTCCATCTTTCCATGGCTACTTGAACTAATTTTTATCGTCTGTTTTGCCAGATTGTTCACAAGAAAACTGCTTCAGTTTTGTGCTTGACAACAGTCAAGAATGAAGATAAAATGGAGTTCAGCAAGGTCTTGGAGGCTATCAAGGTGGGTGTTTCTGTGAATTTTTTCTGATTACCTTCAATTGTCAGAATGAAAACAACATTTGTTAATCTGTTTGATTTTTCACTTGCAACGCAGGCCAACTTCAATGACAAGTATGAGGAATACAGGAAGAAGTGGGGTGGTGGCATCATGGGTTCCAAATCACAGGCCAAGACCAAGGCAAAGGAGAGGCTCCTTGCAAAAGAGGCTGCTCAAAGAATGACTTAATTTTGGTCACGGTGTATTGTGATTCACTTAAATTGTGCTTTTGAGTATCTACTGGATTTTGTATTGTAGCAGAGATTTTGTTTCCTTTTATCAAATGCAGCTTTGGATTTGGTATTAAGACATGTCCTGAAACCTGCAACTGTTTTTGTTAGACTTAATGGACAAGTTTTTATGCCTTTGGTATACCATGTAGTGGTTTTCCATTTTGGCATGAATTCATTTCTTCCCCTTTCTATGTTGACCCAACAGTTCCTCAATGGTGATAGCTCCTTTGTTTAAGGAGATGCCATCTTAGCATGGTATGTGAAATTGGAGGAGAAACTTGATGAGCCATTGAGCCTTCCCAGATTTCTGTTCTTTCATTTCCTTGGCAGATGTCATCTCGTTTGGATCATAATTTCAAGCTTGTTAAAGAGTTCCTAGTTCCTGCCTCCTTCAACCTAGCTAGTTTGTGAAGCTAGTTTAGTAGTTTGCACTTGAAATATGGTATCATATGAAACAAAAGAAAAACAAAATAACATCTTAAGGTAAAATAAAAAACAAAAATAATCGAGGAAATAAAACGAAAATGGAATAAATAGAAGGAGAGGAGATATTCTCCACAAAAACAAGACACACTGGCGCTTTGCGTTTCTCTCTCTTCTGATCATATACCCCCATAGCGATTCACCAACCCAAACCAAACCCTCTCTTTCTCTCTTCTCATCAAAATTCCTGCAATTCGATTCTCTGTGATGACGGCCCACGGCAAACTCAGTCTCCCTCAAGATCTCCTACCCTCGCCGGCGATCTTCTCCTCCTCCGCCAAAGCAGGTTCGTCCTTATCTCTCCGCATTGCCTTCGGTTCATTCCTGTTTTTCCGTTCTTCGCTAGATCTTCCTCTCCGTTCCAATCTGTCTCTGGTTCTCCTTGTTTCTATGCTTTTGAAATTTTTGTTATTCCGGCCGGTTTTGAATTAGGGCTTAGATTGGATTCAGAGCTTTCTGGATGTTGCTGTTGGTTTTTTTTTTTTTCGCTTTTGAATTGAAGATGGAATTTAGTGTAATTCTGTTGGAATAATTAGCAAACTGCAATATTGTGCGTCAGCGAGTCCTGCTCTCGTTTACTTGCACTGTGCTTCTTCTGTTACTATGTTTTATATTGAAGTAGGAGATTCAACTGTTCGACTCACCCAGTCGTTGCTATGTGGTTTGCACTCTGAATATTTTGAATTCTTTGATTTGAGTCGATGGTCTTGTGTCATCTTGAACTGCTGACTGTTTGTGATGAATTTGAGAATATGTACATCTTTTTTGTTTTTGAACCAATTAGTTTTCTGTTATGCTAGATGAAGCCTCGGAAGGAAATGCTGGGGAGAAGGCTCTAACAGGGTCACTTGATGAGTCAAAAGGTGGCTTTTGCGCTTTTCTATGCTTGTAATGTTTTTCCATATGCGAGAATGCTCACCTACTAGCTAGTAATATAATTTATTTCTAATAAATAGTGGGTGCCTGGCGTTTATGAATTTATTAATCGTTTAATTGCAGATCACCTAGCATCTGAGAGCAGCATACCTTTGTCTCCTCAATGGCTGCATGCTAAGGCAGTTGATGCTAAGCCACTCGCAAGTGGAACATCAGGGGTATGCTCATTTTAACTAGAGCTTCTAGAAGTGCTTTTATTTGTAGTTTGGTATGCTATATTCAACAAGTACTTGAATTAGTAAGCCAGGCTATGCGGGTTTATATGGTGAGGGTGTGTGCATTAGACATTTGTTATAGTCGAAGGCATTAATAATGTTACTAAGTTTTTTAAACTATTGACAATAAATTAACTGTTTAGGTAATAACTGGAAATTTGGGCATGTTTGAAATCATCTGTATGACCCAATGTTAGAGCGAAGATAATGTTGGTATATTATATCTTCCGTATCAAGAATTGGTTATAGATGATGGAAACGATTATAAATCTCTCTTTGCCTTGTGTTATTTTTTGATCTTCGGATAAAAATTGGCAGGAAATCCATGCACCAGGGTCATTGTCTCATGGTATCTCTACCGATTCCAATACAAGAGACATGTGGCGTTCAGATGGCTCGCGGGACAGAAAAGATTGGAGGAGGAATGCACCTGATTTAGATGTTAACCGTCGCTGGCGTGAGGAGGAGAGAGAAACTGGCTTACTTGGTAGGAGGGATCGCAAAAAAGAAGATCGCCGTGTAGGAGTCACGTCAACTAGGGATATTACTGAGAATAGAGCAGAGGATCACCGAGCAGGTGGCCTGTCTACTAGAGATGTTACTGAGAATAAAATTTTGTCTTCTGACCGCTGGCATGAATCGCGGAGAGACAATAAATGGTCATCAAGGTGGGGCCCTGAAGATAAAGACAAGGATTCTCGTATAGAGAAAACAGATCTTGAGAGAGAAGATGCTCATGTTGACAAGCAGTCTCTTGTGAGTAGCAATCGTGCAGTTCCTGAACGTGATGGTGATTCTCGCGATAAGTGGAGGCCACGTCATCGCATGGAGGTTCAGTCTGGGGGGCCAGCGCCATACCGTGCCGCACCAGGATTTGGGATGGCCAGAGGACAGGTGGAAAAAGTAGGATTTGCTTCTGGACGAGGGAGGTCCCATATTAGTGGTAGTGTACAGATTGGAAGACCTTCCTCTATATCTACTATTGGGTCTGTTTTGGATCAAAATCAAAGTGTGTTGGGAAAAGCTGGCCCCTTTACTGAGAAGTATCATTACCCCAGGGGAAAGCTCCTTGATATTTATCGTAAGCAAAAGATAGAATCAACTTTCGATATTGTGCCTGAAGGGATGGAGCATGTCTCTCCAATAACCCAAGTGGGCTGTATTGAGCCGTTAGCTTTTGTCACACCTGATGCAGATGAAGAGGTATGTATATTGATTATATTCCTAGTATATATTTAAGTGTGTGTGTGTGTGTCTATATATATATATATGTATGTGTATCTTCTAAAAAAATGTTCAATACGATCAATTTTGTTGTTGTTGTCTGTTGTTTGTGATTTGGATGCATTAGATGAAGCCAGAATTTGTATTAGACATTTATGCAATCACCAACTTGTTTCTGTCATCATTGGAATCTGTCTGGTGTGTGATTCAGGCTGGTATGGAAGATATATGGAAGGGAAGAATCACCAGCAGTGATGTACTATGCAGTCCCTCCAGAGAAAAGAATGTGTTAAGTGATGATGGTAAAGGTTGTTGTTTTGGCATTTTGTTTGGATCCTGCCTAATAAACTTTTTGTTTCTTTTGACATGGGGTTCTTTTTTCATGTACTCAGGAATTTGTAATGCCTCCTTAAAAAAGGAGGAAGATAAAAAGATTTCATCACATTCTGAAGAAAATGCGCTATCTACTGGAGAGGTCTCAACTATTTGTGGCCCACAAACACAAACTTTTAATGGTAAGGAAAACAGGTTGATCCTTTTCGCTCTGATTTCTTTTTTTCGGTTTGAAACTTGACAAGATTGGTACTTTTTCCATGTTTATTAAGGGAACTGAAATTTGCACTCACCACTTTTACAATCCACACTCGTTTCCCTTTTTTGTTAAAACTTTTATAAAGAGGCAAAACACATGCCCCTTATGACAAAACTTAACAAACTAATAGAAGAAATAAAAGTCTGCAAATTTCAAATCCCTTTAATAATACTATTTCATACTTTCGTGTATTAAAAAACTTCCACACTTTTTTCCAGAAGGGGTTGAAGGCGGGCACAGAGTTCCTATTGGCACAGCAGTCGCTGATGGATCGAATCTGGTAGCTCCAAAGAACTATGATCGCACAAGTGCTACAGAGACTGATGGCCCCAGTAATAATGTTGATGAATTAAGAATTTCTGGATGCCATGATGTGAGAGATTTCGGCCTCACAAAGCATTCTTTGTCGGAATATTATGAAGCAGCTACTAATGTGACCAGTAGCCAGCTTCCTGATTCAAGTTCACCATTTCATATTCCATCTCTGCAGCAAGCCTCGAGTAGTGATCATGTCAAGAGCAATGAGAAGGCAGATCTGGAAAGGGTTGTCTCATTTGAGGATTTAGGTTTATGCTATCTTGATCCTCAAGGAAACATCCAGGGACCTTTCCTGGGGATCGACATAATTCAATGGTTTGATCAAGGATTTTTTGGAACTGACTTACTGTTGCGCTTGACTGATGCCCCTGATGGTTCTCCTTTTCAAGAACTCGGTGACATGATGCCGAATCTGAAAACTCAATCCGGATCGGCCTCCAACTCCAATTTGCCTACCAACATAGAATCGTTGGATGGTGTTGGAAGCATGTTGGAAGAGAGGAAAACTGCTCCTCACTATGATGAGTCTAACAATCTAAATATTCAACATTGGACTTCATCTGGACTTGAACCTACCTCGAGTGATGATTTGCACTCAAGATTACGCAATAACGGTTACAACTTTGAACTCCAGTACCTTGATAATCAAAGGTTTCAAAATTATGTTGAAAGAGATGAAGGTATGCAGTGTTTATTGACTCTTCCTCTTTATATTATCATCATCTGTCATAACTGTGACTCTAATTGCTTCCCTTTATGTTTTACAGAAATAGTATATCCTGGAAGGCCTAAAAGTAGCAGTGATTTTCCTCTGAGGAGACCTTCAGCTGATATTCAGGGCTCATTTTCAAATTCCCCAAGTGTTCCTTCCCTTGCAGATGAAGTTTCCGAAAGTAACCTGCCTAATTGCCAGGATGATAAGTTACACCCTTTTGGCCTGTTGATGTCTGAGCTCAGAGGCAACTCTCATATAAGACCTGCTCAAGCTTCCAATGTGTCTTTAGGCATGAATGATCAGGCACAGTTTAGTGATACCTTGTTTGAGGGAGGCATATCTAAACTTAATTGGTTGAATAATCCTAATATCCCAATGCATCAAGTGGTGCCTGACATGGAGCATCTAATAGAACTACAGCGTCAAGAACAGCAGCAGCATCGCTTATTGGAGCTTCAGCAACAAAGGAAGCTGGAGTTTCAACGTCAGCAGCAGCACGAGTTGGAATTTCAACAGCCGCGCCAACTCCAGCAACAGCGCCAGTTGGAGCTACAGCAGCAGCGTCAGTTGGAACTTCACCTTCAGCAGCAGCACCAGTTGGAGCTTCAGCTGCAGCGCCAGTTGGAGCTACAGCAACAGCGCCAGTTGGAGCAGCAGCAACAGCAATACCATTTGGAGCTTCAGCAGCAGCGGAAGCTGGAGCAGCAGCTGCAGCGTCTTCAACAACAGAGGCAGTTGGAGTTTCAGCAACAGCAGCGTCACTTAGAGCTTCAGCAACAGCAGCATCTATTGGAGCTTCAGCCTCAGCACCAATTGGAGCAGAACCTTCGCCATCACCAAAATTTGCCGCAGCACCAGCAGTCCCAAGTCGAACAATTGCTCCTTGAACAGTTATTGAGTCGACAGATGCCTGGTAGTTATGGGCAGTGGAAGATGGATGCTACACGAGCCAATCTTCATGATCAGTTACACCCAAATGATTTGCACCATGTATCTCATTCATCAAGGCACAATCCCTCGCTTGAGCAGATCATTCAGGCAACTGTGGGCGAGGGTGCCCTCCCAGTACATACTGATTTTTTTGACCTCATATCTCAGGCCAAGCTAGGGAATAGGAGCACATCAGAGCTGCCACTCCGCCTTAATGAACAAGAGTTGCAGGCACAACAAATATCTATGGCATTGAGAGAGCAGCAGATGGAAGGGGAAAGGCGTATTGGTGGGCCTTGGTTTGCAGATGAAGCAGATCCTTTTGTCAGGGATCCTGCTGGGCATCACCAGGCTCACATGTTGGGACATAATTCTTCAGAAAATTACCAGAAACAGCAGAGGTTTCCATCCAATGAACAGGAACTAAGCCATCGCAATTGGAATTGGGCCTCTCAGGAGAGACCTCAGGGAGGATTCTATGAACCTAACCCTATGGAATTTGATAGGTTTTCAGTTCCTGCGGGTTCTCATGGGATGAACTTGGATATTGCAAACATATGTGGACAAGATCTAGATGTGCACGAACAATATCGGCTTAATTCCTCTATTGATGAGCGTGGATCTCTATCTTCCAGAGGTCAGGGAGGCTCCGTACATCTTCCTTTTAATGTTCTTCCAGATCAGTCAGTTGGTATGAACAACTCCTTCACAGAAGGCCCACATAATTCAAATTATAGCATCTCACTGCAACACCAGTTGGGTAGTTATGGTATGAACGAGCAACCAAGTAATCTGGCAAGAGGATCTGATTCTAGAGCATTTATGGACCCTCAATTCTTGTCAGGAACCAGGGATACTCCTCATGAAGGCAACATGGTGGAGCAACAAAACACAGCCATTGATAGCGAGGAACTACCTAGTAATGCCCATAGCAGGCATAGCTCACTGAGCAGCGCTGGTAATTTTTGAAATATTCTTATATCTTGGGTAATCCCTTAAAAAAAAAAAATTAAACTGAGCAGGAAGCTTTTCTAATGGTTCAGGTGGATGTGGGGGTTTTCACAGCTCTGAGATGGGAGTAGATAAATCACTTGGAGAAGATGTTCATGATGGAAGGTAGATTCCTTTGTTTTTTACTTTCGACGTGTAAATATTATATGTTATATGTTTGTGAGAATGAATTTTCTGGTTGTAGATAGCATTGGCCATTGATGCACTCTGGTCTTTAATCTAAAAGTGGTATATCTATATTATTCTTGGTACTCTCTGATCCGGCTGATGCTATGTCTAATCAGTTTGGTCCTCTGTCAGCAATGGAAGAAGTAAAATGTTTTTTGCATTTAGAACCCCTTAAGGAGAAATGATATTACATGCTGTAGCATGTTTCAGATGTTAATCAATGTATTCTTGATTCTCCATTGACAGGCCGCCTTCTACTACAACCAAAGGGTTTGACAGTGCTACATCGAGACGCCGCGTGTTATCTTCCCAGGATGTTTTGTCTGAGTCTGTACTCTCTCTACCTGTTAAGCCAAGAAGCTCGACAAGCCTAAGAACTTCTGAAGGAAAACCTGCTGCCACACCGGTCTCTGAATCTCTAGCAAGTAGCAAAAATAATGCACAGTTCAGGAGGACTTCATCTTACAGTGATGCTGGTGTCTCCGAGACATCCTTCATGGATGTGCTCAAGAAACCAGTTATTCTAGAGGCTGATAACAGGGGTGCAATGGAATCATCTGATGGAGGTGGCCAAGTGGGCCGAACTGGCAAGAAGAAAGGCAAGAAAGGAAGACAGATTGATCCTACTCTCCTAGGCTTTAAGGTATCTAGCAACCGGATCATGATGGGTGAGATTCATCGCCTTGATGATTGACAAAATGGAACCATGCTTGGTGAGACATGGCCAGAATGAGATATGTTTTAATATTATTATTCTCAGGTATACCAAATGTACAGCAGCTAACATGAGATGTATAGTTGTCCAATTGTCCTTCCCAGTCCTCTGAATCAAAAGTAGATACGCAGTCTTGAAGCTTTGCAGTGGTTGACCGGTATATATAGTTGTAAACAAGATATGTCGAATTTTGTAAGGAGAAGCATAGCAATAGAAGCATAGAAATGTTGATGAATTGTGTTCGTTTTACTGTCTTTGTTTCGATTTCGACAATGAAACAAGTAATTCTCACGTTGCAAATTTATCACATCTTTGATCTTTCCCCATGGCACCAGCCCAAACCGATAAAATTTATGTACTTTTCTTTTTAACTTCAACAAAATTGCCAGCTTTGGCACCAAAAATATGAGCCATTCTGCAGCATAGCGTAGAACCTTTCATCCAGGCAAGCATTGGTTCAACCGACAAATGGTATGACATATTCTAAAGATTTTTGGCAGACAATCAGAATTCAAATGAAACTTATTTTGGTTATCTGAGCACTGTGCTGTGTATAAACCTGACATGCTGAAATTCCTTTGGAAGCATTATTATTGCTTGAGCCCTGTAAATTTCTAAATTGTTTGAAGCAACTGTGAAATCGGCTTTGGTGTTGGAGAAGAAGAAACCGATGCTAGTTCATTTGAAATGGTTTGCAACATGGAGGGTGAAGCTTGACGAATCCATTTAATGTGTTCAATTGCCACTGGAATCTCTTTAGCATCGGCTAAACATTTCAGCAGAACTACATGAGAATCTGAATGTGCTACATTAAAACTGAGGCGGCAGAGTAACCCAGAAGCGGCAGGGTAAAGACCTGCAGAGAGCACAAACTCATAAGCAACAAGCCAACAAGCCAAACCACTTGGAAGAAACACAAAAAAAAATGCTTATGAAAAAGTTAAATGCTTATGTATTGTAGGGGGATAAAGTTAAATGCTTTGGAAACTGCAACATCCAATGTACATCATGAGTATAGTACCTACCTGCTTTGCATAAAGAGAGGATAAATGTACCCAACACAGATTGCGCAAGCATCAAATCCTGTTCAACACACTTGTCGAAAACTTCCAAAGCAGATTGAAGCTTTGTTTCTTGACAAAGCCCTTCAAGCAGAATTGTGTAAGTCATCGCATCAGGTGTCACTTCTCTTCCCAGCATGTGTTGAAATAGCCTTAGAGCCTCATCAACTGGGCCTACTTCCGAAAACTTCTGAATTAAGATGTTGTAAGTCCTCAAATTTCCTCTGCACCCATTTGCAAACATCTCATCCCACAGCCTTTTAGCAGGCCTCAATAGATCTTCCCTACAACATGCTTCAATAAGAGAATTATAAGTTGTAAGATCTGCGCTTATCCCTTTCTTCTTCATCTCTGGAAGTACCCCATAGGCTTCCTTCACCATTCCTGCTTTGCACAGGAATGACACCATCACATTGTAAGTCTCCAAATCTTTAAAATAATCACCCGAAGACAGAACTTGGAAAACTTCCAGCAGTTCATCAGAGTTTCTATGCTTACTTAGATTCCTACACAAATTGCTCAATGTCAAAAGAGTTGGGAATCTCGCTTTTCCAACCATGAACTTGAAACACATCATTGCAGAGCCAGGATCAATGGCCGACACTGATCCTATCAACACATTGAGAACATCATCTTCAATTGGAAAGTTCCCGCTAACTATCACTTCTCCCAATTCCTTCGCTTCAGATATCCGTCTCTCTGAAATCAACCCAAGTATGAACTCTCTATAATCACCGCTCCTCGGAGCTACCCCTAGCTTTCTCTTCATCTTCAAAACCTTCTCTCTATCAACCACATTCCCATCACATCGAAACCCTTGAGCAACAATCCTATATGCCATGAAATCAGGTTTGCAGTCTCTCCTCCTCAGCTCATCCAGCACCCAGAAAGCCTCTGACACTCTCGACACCTTACAAAGCCCGTGAATGATCAAAAGCGCCACAACGGACCCATTAATCTCCGAACCACTCCTCCTAACCTCATCTACCACACTCAAAATCTTACTCAATTCACCACTCCCACATAACCTCCACACAAACAAACAAAAACCAGCTGTGCTAAAAGGTACACCTCTTTGAGTCATTTCATCAAACACCTTCTGGGCATGATCGAAATACCCATCAGAAGCCAAAGCAGCCAAAAGTGAGTTGCAAATCTCATGCCCAATATCTTCAATCCTAACCTCGCTGAACACCAAGAACGCATTGTGGGTCTTCTTTCCTATGATCAGTGAAGCAATCACGGAGCGGTATACCGAAGCATCGAGCCAGATTCTGTGGGTCCTGACCTGCTTGAGCAGAGCATCAATGGTGTTGAATTGGCGGGAAAAAGAGAGAGACTTGAGGACTGATTGGTAGGTGAGGGAGGTGTGGGAGAAGGAGGGTTGCTGAGAAGCCCAGTTGAAGAAGCCGAGAGCAAGGGAGTGGTGGTTGAGGAGGAAAGGGTCGATGACTCCGGCGACGAGTTGCGGACTCAGTGAGTCGCGGCAGCCGAGGCGGTGGAGGAGGTTCTCGAGAGAAGGGTTCCATGAGCGAGTTGGCTTTGTGTTGTTAGAAGCGGAGATCAGAGCTCGGCTTATTCGACTTGCTAGCTCTGTTGCCGACGAAGCTTTCATTTCCTTCTGCAACTACGAAGTTTTGGCGCCAACTATTCGTTTGCTATATCAAGCTCGAAAGCCCGCAGGGCATTATATGAGTGTACTTTTAGTTTCAATATCACGTTCTCGTACGATGTTCTATATCTTTCTAGATATTTTTTTAGGTGTGTCTTGAGTTTATATCAATAGGATATATAGTTTGACTAGGTCTATATATTTATATCCTTACCATATTGGTATTGTGTAATTTCATATATAAATGACATCTATCAATGAATAAGATGATAATTCTTTTGTTATCTCTTTTCTCTACACTTTACTCTTCATCATGTTATCATGCATTTTGTTTTAACCCTAGAGTCAATAGCCCACAATTTGTTTTCCAAAACCCTAAAATCGGGCAACCTTGTTTTTCCCGATTTCAGACCAAATTCCTACTTCCCTCCGCCGGAATTTTATATCCCCAGAAAGATCTCTCCGTCCCGGATCCAAAGCCGCCGGCCTCACCCTGAGAACCGGCCGGAAAGTCTCCGAACCGGCCGCCGGAAGATTCCAGACCGCCACCACTACCGACCACCGGTTCACCACCTTCCCTTGGTTTGATCAATCTGAATTTTTGATAGCAGCTTCCCCGTCCAGAGCTTCTCCTCCTATCAAATTTTCAGCCCCAAATTTGAAGTAAAAATAGGCGAAACGTTGTTTCTCCTCTCGGCAGCCTCTAGAAACCAAAGATTTCAAGATTTCTCGTCTTCCAAGGAAAGGCAGAAAGGTTCCCAACTCTCGATCGAAGTCTGCAATCGACTCAAACTCATCAAAGCTCCTATAAACGTAGTTTATTTGGCAAACTAGCAAGTAAGCTTTAATATTACAGTTATTTACTTTGAAATAACTCGGGGGATAAAATTTTTTCTCCCTTCTCCATCTTCATTCTATGCTTGAGATTTTGTGCGTGCAGGTACCAAAAATCCCGAAATTTTATTCGCGGGTCAAGAGTGTGTTTGATCACTCTTGTTTCCTTGTCTGGGTTGTGTATGATCAACCCTGACCTATCACTGAATTGTGTTTGATCAATCCGAGGCCTTTCTGAATTGTGTTTGATCAATTCGCGGCTTTTCCGGATTGTGGGTCATTTGAGATGAATAAGTTTCGGTTGGATATGAACCTCCACCTATAATCCGCATATGTAGAAACCTTGTCAGGCAATCTCATTCACCGCTAAATTGTGAATTGTCATTTTGATGAGACAATATTTCCGCCGTTAGGGAGAGATAAGAACATAAGTGTTTAAGTGGAACTACGTGAATTGTTATGGTTTGTCCCCACTAAGTCTCATCTTGATCCCAAATGCTTAAAGTGTTAAGGTGACGAAATCACATGCTGTAAATATGTCTGCAAGGATTGATGTCCTATAAAAGGACATGGCGTGACCAAAAAGTGTTGGTCTTGACGCCATCACCATAGATGGTGAAATGGTGACACCATGTAGTGGCAAAATTGGTGTCACAAGGCCGTGTGGCTCCCCAAAAGAAGGGAGACCCTTAGGTTCGATATTGTCTCGCACTAGGAAGAAAGCGAGTTTGGCACAACCTGATCCATTGATCAATAATAGTTAAACCCGTCTCATGAAGTCTAAATTGTGATTATCGTTAGGGGACGTCTCAATGTCAAATCCAATCCATATAGAGATCTCTACAAGTATTACACTAGTGTACATGAGGACATGGGATAATGAGTCTACTATCGAATCACTTTTCGTTGATAGATATCAACTTAGTTGATTGGCCTAATGGAAAGATGTGATCCGGCATTAACAAATAGATAGGTCCTTGGGCAGGTGATGTCGACACCAAAAGCTAAACCCTATCAACTGTGTCTTTGTTAGATAGCGTAGTGAGAACAAGAGCTTAGACTCACCTTATGGTGCAATGTCTCTCACTAACACGCACTGAGATCGACTACGATGAGATATGCTCTCGTAATGGATGTCATTGAACTCCACTACTTTGTCTATTTGGTAGTTTCCGAATAATTGAACATGCAGCATATGAATGCGGTCATAATAACATCTCTATGGGATCAGAGATATACATGAAGGTCTTAAACGGACTTCATTCTTCCGAATCAAGTGGCTCCACACCACAGGAGCATGAGTTTGTTATAGGTATTGAAACGCATATGAACTCTACTTGATTTGGAAGCAGGGATATGGTGAATTATGCCTTTGCATGTTTATTCCGGATTTACATGGACTCTTGATGGATCAAGAGATGCCCATATGTATCAACATCCAAAGAAAAATATCTTGGGAAGACACGGTCTCAAAAAGGTACTCGATGACTGTATTGATGATGATTTTCCATCAATTGGTTTAGGCACTCTATAACTAGTGAGACCTACATATACTCTCATGATTAGTCAAAGTCTTTGCTCTAAAGAGAGATCCATTATTTTGTCTAAAGCAAGATGACAAATATGTGTTAAGATATAGAGTTCCCATCTAAGTACAATAAAAAGCATCAATATACTCAACACAATATGAAAGACTTGACATCTCATTTGCTATGAAAAGTTGTAAAAGCTAAGTGTAGCTACGCGCCCACACAATGTCAATGTAATGGCAGTAACTCTTTTTTCAATACTTAATGGTATGAAAGGTTGAGCCTTATTTTATCCCTACATAAGAAAGACACATCAAAAGCGAAATCAGAATCTGCCAAGTTTCGTAGGTCAAATTTCACGGGACCTACAAGAAATCTTACTCACTGTAAAATGGTGAAATTAGTACCATTGGAAAGGTCTATGTGTCTACTTTCCAGGGACACACCCCATTTGATCATAGCTATCATATTGAGTGAGTTATGGCTGTTTTCGTAAAGTATGACGAATCTGTCTGAGAATCTGATTTTGGCAAAATAGTCAACTTTGACAGGACTTTGTGAATAGCTCCTAACGAACTAAAACGTGTGTAATATACGGTTGGAAGCTAAATGAGTCTAGTTTCCAAAACCGTTTCCGTTTCGTTCATATGTATTTCCTAGAGGAAGTTACGACTGTTCTAGTAACTGAAGGTCATGCTGCGCGAAAATCTGATTTCCTACACGAACTTATGTTTTGATTTCACAAGCGGCCTTCTTCTCAAGATCTAAGTGTAAAATATCATGTTTGAGGACAATACGGTATGATTTAGTTAATCATTGCCCAATGCCACATTTGAAGACATGTTAAGTTGTTGAAACTTCCGTGATTAGTAAAAATCAGAAAGAGCCCTATGATTGATATAAAGATCAGGGGGAGATGCGAACTTCAGGGGGATTCTAGCACATACATACATGTCACTATCAAATGTGAAGTGCGTTGTACTCTTTTTCTCCTACGATCAAGGTTCAGTTTTTCTCCTACATGGTTTTTGTGACTTGACGAAGTTTTTGACGAGGCAACAGATCAACACCATCGACATATCAACGCGCGGCACAAGGGAGAGTGTTCTAGGATATTCTATATCTTTCTAGATATTCTTTATGTGTGCATTGGCCTTATGCCAATAGGATATGTAGTTTGACTAGATCTATGTATTCATATCTTTACCATATTGGTATTATGTAATTCTCTATATAAAGAGCACCTATCAATGAATAAGATGATGATTCTCATACTATCTCTTTTCTCTACACCTTACTCTTCATCACATGTGAATTTTTGTATAAACCACATGATCTTCATTTTCAAAAAAATTGGGCTTCCTTCCGCTAAGTTTTGGTTTGATTTCAGCCATCAAACGAAATCCCTTGTTTTATACACGATATTTTCCGATAAAAAAATCGTGAAAATACACAATTTTTTTCGATCAAAATTAAATGTTATTATTGTTTAACTAAATTTTTTTCAATTATCAAATATTAACATTTAAGTATTTTTACAACCAACAAAACTTGAAAATCTCAATTGGATTAGTGTATACGAGTTTCGTTTGATTTCATCGAAAATCCCTAGCTATAACACACACATTTTTAGGCCAAAATGCAATGTTCTTATTTTTTAACCAAATTTCTTATTATCAAATCATAACTTTTGAGTACTTCTCGAACTGACAGAACACGAGAATCTCAATAGGATTAGTGTATACGAGTTTCGTTTGATTTTATCGAAAATCTCTTGCACACACATTTTTAGGCCAAAACGCAATGTTCTTATTTACTAACCAAATTTTTGCTATTATCAAATTTTGAGATTTAAGTACTTCTACAACCAACAGAACTCAAAAATCTCAATCGGCTTAGTGCCTACGATATTCGGTTGATTTCATCGAAAATCTCTTGCTATAGCACAAGCATTTTTTGACCAAAATTGAATGCTCTTATTTGTGAACCAAACTTTTCTTATTACCAAATCATGACTTTTGAGTAATTCTCGAACTGACGAAACACGAAAATCTCAATCGGATTAGTGTATACGAGTTTTGTTTAATTTTATCGAAAATCCCTTGCATAGCACACACATTTTTAGGCCAAAATGCAATGTTCTTATTTCTTAACCAAACTTTTCTTATTATCAAGTCATGACTTTTGAGTACTTCTCGAACTGACGGAACTCGAAAATCTCAATCGGATTAGTGTATACGAGTTTCGTTTGATTTCATCGAAAATCTTTTGCTATAACACACACATTTTTAGGCCAAAATGCAATGTTCTTATTTCTTAACCAAACTTTTCCTATTATCAAATTTTGACATTTAAGTACTTCTACAATCGACAGAACTCAAAAATCTTAATCGGGTTAGTGCATACGAGATTCGCTTGATTTCATCGAAAATCTCTAGCTATAGCACATTTATTTTTAGGCCAAAATTGAATGCTCTTATTTGTGAACCAAACTTTTCTTATTATAAAATCATGACTTTTGAGTACTTCTCGAACTGACGGAACACGAAAATCTCAATCGGATTAGTGCATACGAGATTCTCTTGATTCATCGAAAGTCCCTTGCTATAACACATGCATTTTTAGGCCAAAATTGAATGCTCTTATTTGTGAACCAAACTTTCCTTATTATCAAATCATGACTTTTGAGTACTTCTCGAACTCACAGAACACGAAAATCTCAATCAGATTAGTGAATATGAGTTTCGTTTGATTTCATCGAAAATCTCTTGCTATAGCACACACATTTTTAGGTCAAAATGCAATATTCTTATTTCTTAACCAAACTTTTCATATTATCAAATTTTGACATTTAAGTACTTCTACAACCGACGGAACTCAAAAATCTCAATCGGCTTAGTGCATATGAGATTTGCTTGATTTCATCTAAAATCTCTTGCTATAACATACACATTTTTAGGCTAAAATTGAATGCTCTTATTTGTGAACCTAACTTTTCTTATTATCAAATCCTGACTTTTGAGTACTTCTCGAACCGACGGAACTCAAAAATCCCAATCGGATTAGTGCATACGAGATTCACTTGATTTCATCGAAAATCCCTTACTATATAGCACACGCATTTTTAGGCCAAAATTGAATGCTCTTTTTCACACCCTAAAATTTGAAGAAATAAATTTCAAAATTTGGGCATGATAATTTCTAAAAATATCCCCAATACTCTGTCATTAATTTCCAAATACCAAACCCAATGAGTAGAATATAAATGTCAATATAAGCTCAACACTGAGTCAAATATTACATATCTATATTTACATCAAACTTGAAATGTTAGGTAAAAAGAAAAGCTTACTAAGAGCTTAAAACAATCCGACAAATTAATAATCAACAAAAGAGTCTAACTCCTAGGTTGCAGCTGCCATGCTTCTACATCCCAACCCTGTTTAGTACTCACTTATAAGATCAAACCCCTACACCATAGAATGATGCACCGGGTTGAAAGAACAAATCTGGTAAGCTTTTGCAAGCCTGTATGAGTAACCTTAAATTCCACATGCACTCTTAACTAACTACAACTAGAAACCTTGCATTGGTCTAATTCAGTGAATGACACATAGACAATCATCATAATCAATGCCTATAAATTAAATCAGGAAAATCACTTTAAAACAAATAATTGAAAATATAGTAATCCCTGCGCATAGCTTACTTCATGTGATTACATTGAGATCAAACAAATATGAAAGCAGTGATCCCTGCATGAAACTTAATTCAGGAGATCACAAGAAACACTAAGATAATCAAAAATAAAATCACAATAATTCAATACAAAACACATCATTAACAAAAGACCATTAGCAATACCAATCGCTCGACCACGAATCTCAACATCAATCCATAACATCTACACACGATCATCCCACATAATTATCACACAGATCATCACACATATTTATCAAACAGATCACCACACAGATCTCCACACAGGTCGTCCACAGATCACCACACATGTCGTCAACTAACACCGATTACTCTTTTTCAAATAAACTCAAGGTCCTGATCACAAATATTTCAAACTACATGTTCTAATAATTCCCATAAGTCATCATCAAATGACACACGCTTCAAACAAGCCCATAGACAAGTATCATCCCCAAATCATTTCTTTAAACAATCAATACATTATACGACAAAAGTGGACATAATATATAATTTCACCAAGCACATATACTTCCATGAATATATATAGAAATGCCACTAATATCAAATATAGCTACAATCGGGAAAGGCTCAAGAAATTTGATATATATATATATAAAAAAAAAACCTTTTACTTACCTGTGAACCATGGATGATCAAGTTCACATCATTTTAAAACAAAACATTTCACTTCCAATAGCTCAATTCCACAATTTAGCAAATCAACACAATATGTAAGAAAGTCGGTTCCTACTTGAACCTTAGGAAGGTTTACTAATACGTGTGTATCATGCTCTCTAGGAGCTTAGCCAGATTCCTTTTCCAACCTAGTTAGGGAAACAATTTTCTTACTTAGATAGGGAAATAGTTTCCAGGTTAGTTAAGGATTATAAGATCTATAAATAGAGATGTTTAGTTTAGATCTAAACATAGAGGGAAACAAAGACAACATCTGTTTAGATAGAGTGAAACAGAAATAACATATGTTTAGACAGAGTGAAACATAAACATAAATTTGCTTAGTGATATTGTGAGGGAAAGATTTAAGAGATTTATATCTTTTGCGCAATATATAAAAGAAGATAGTTTTCTTCAAAAGTTATGTTCTTGTTTGTTTTCCTTTCTAATTGCTATTGATAATTCCGCGATCAATAGTAATTGCTTGGTGATTTGTATCAAGTTGGTATCAAGAGCGCATCGATTCTACAAGAGGGTTCCTGTGGTTTATGAGCCTTACTCGATCACAAAACAAAAAGCTAGGCAAGATTCTTGTTTCTTGGGAGAAAACCAGGAGAACAAGAGAAAAGAAGATGGGTGACGAAAGAACAGAGAAAGATACACTTGATGCGTTAGAGAAGCAATTGGCGTCAATAGGTTATACTCTTGCGGAACTGGCTGATTTCATCAAACAAGAGAAGAAAGTCAAACCTTTGGAGAAGCCAAAGAACACGACTTCCGATTCAGATGATGAAGGGGATGAAGCATATTCAGATGAGGAAACAGACGACACCAGCAAAACTTCGTAGCAAGGAAGCAAGGGTTCTTGTCAGAATCTGAAGATCGATTTCAAAGTTGAAATTCCTATGTATGACGGGAGCGTCAACGTAGAGAAGATGGACGATTGGATTGAGCGTCTATAGAATTATTTTACTCTTTATGGCTACTCGTCAAAGGAGAAGATTATCTTTGCAACTCTAAAACTATCGGCTCATGCTTTGACTTGGTGAAAGTCCTATAGAAAGTATAGTGACAGAGAGGCAGTGTCATGGAAGAAGTTCAAAGAGTTTCTTAGGAAGCAGTTCTATCCAGTTGGTTTTTTTGGAAGAAAGATTGTGCAAGTGGTACAACTTGCGTTAGGAATTCAATCAGTCTGTACAAGAATACACCACCGAATTCCATAATAAAGGTATGGTTTTGGATATTTCATTGAAGGAGTATTTTGTGTTCATGAAATATGTGGTGGGTTTGAGTGGGTATATCCAGAAGGAGTTGAAATTATTTCACTATGGAAACTATTGCAGAGGCCAGCGTGAAAGCCATTGCCATTGAAGGTAAATTTAAGAAGAGCAAGACAAAAAGAGATAGGAAGCAATATGTGGGTAAGTCTAGTAGTTCTTATGTCAAAGAGGAGAAGCATAAGAATGATGAGTCTGATGGGAAAGAATGTTTAGTTTGCAGTTACTGAGAAGGAACAGGCCATGTGGTGGATAAGTGTTGGGTGAAATATCCACATCTTAAACCAAGAGGGCTAAGGCAGAAGGAGGAGAAAAAGAAAGCCGCTTTGACCACACACGGGCCAAAGGAAGTACCATGGATGACATAACCAAATGTAAAGCTCAATCTTATGACAGGAAATAAGCAATCTGTAATGGATGAAGTAGACCCCAGGGAGCAGCTCTTTGTTGTTAGTTTACAAGTGAAGATCGGTTTGGTAGATGCCTTTATGGATCCGGGTAGTGAGAAGAATCTTATCTCGGAAGCGTTGGTTCAGAAGCTGGGTCTTAAGACACTCAGACATCCGAAGTCATATCCGTTGGGATGGATCCAAAAGGAAGTCGGCGGGATGAGTGTAACCAACCAATGCACATTCATGTTTGCGCTTCATGAGTCTTACATTGATGAAGTGACATGTGATGTGGTGCCATTGGATATTTCTTTGGTAATTCTAGGTAATCCCTACTTGTGGGATAGATATGCCGTCTATGACAGGAGAGCCTAGAAGTATACGTTCACGAAGGATGAACAACAGTTTGCTATTCGAGCAATTTCCCTGCCACAAGAGGCAAGCTTGGTAGAACGACTCAGGCTAAAAGATTAGTCAATACTTGTAGGAAACTTGTCTTGTTGACACGTCCACATTAAAGGAACTCAAGTCAAGATGTTGAGAAGTCAAAATTGAAGAAGTCAAAAGCAAAGTACAAGGCTAGACATGGTAAACATATGGTACCTTGTAACTTTGGTATTAGCGACCTAGTTTAATTAAGGCTGAGTAAAGAGCGCATTAAAGAGGATCCATTGCTAGAAGATTGCATTTGGAGCAGCAAGTGGCTACGACACGTCGAGGGGAGCGAACAGTGTTCTGCATTGGGCATGCAGGTCAGGTTCCAAGCAAAGCTAAGTGGTTCAGCAAAAACAAGGGAACTCTCGAGTTTCCTTATCTTCGTTTTTAACTTAAACGGGAGTTTTAAGTTCCTGAGAGGGGGAGCCATGATACTTGTGTATCATGCTCTCTAGGTGCTTAGAGAGATTCATTTTCCAACCTAGTTAGGTAAACAGTTTTCTTACTTAGATGGAGAAATAGTTTCCAGGTTAGTTAAAGATTATAAGGTCTATAAATAAAGATGTTTAGTTTAGATCTAAACATAAAGGGAAACAGTGACAACATCTGTTTAGATAGAGTGAAACAGAAACAACATCTATTTAGACAGAGTGAAACATAAACATAAATCTGTTTAGTGATATTGTGAATGAAAGATTTAGAGATTTGTATCTTTTGCACAATATAGAAAAGAAGATAGTTTTCTTCAAAAGTTCTGTTATTGTTTGTTTTCCTTTCTAATTGCTATTGATAATTTTGCTATCAATAGTACTTGCTTGGTGATTTGTATCATTTACTCACCTTAAAACTCCTGATGTGTCTTCTCTTAGCAATAGGCAAGATGCGATCACGTACCGTCAATCACCTAGTAATAGAAATCTCCACTTAGTAACAATCAAAAACAACATATTCCTACTCAAATCGAAACTCAAGTCCTAACCCACAAACTTGTCACTCGAGACAAATCTTCTCCCTATAACTCATAAAGGTCACCTAAACATCCTACATAACCTACAAAACAACTAACCAGATTTACTCAAGAATGAAACCGAACGGAACTTAACACTGAGGGGGAAACCTTAGCATGCATTATCGGTAACCAAAACCTACAAACCACCTATCAACACGTTCGTATAGATGAGTACCACCTAACCATCACCACAAACACCACAACCCCATGCGCCACCCCAGCAACCTTCAAATTTTGGCAATATCTCAACATGAAACTTGTAAAACAAAGCTAGGAGAGCAACTTTCATACCTGAGGTCAAGACCAAATCGGCCGGGAAATGGCTTGAAATGTCGCCGCAAAGGAGAAAACCAACTCAGCAACTCCACACTGTGAGTCAAGCCTTAAGACCACTGAGAGTCAAACAAGGGCACCAAGAACTTCCTATCCAAACCAGTTCCAAGCCGCGTCGCTACCGCCAGAGGTGGAAAACGGATCGGGTCTCTAAGCCGAACTTCCAAGGTTCGATTCACCGCTTCAGGACCGAATCGGCGTGAACCAGCTGGATAAGGACGAACGTACGAAGTCCGTTTTACGTGTGCCACTTGTTTAAAAATTTGTATCATCGTGCCCTACAACTTTCGTGAAGGAACTTTCTCGAGAAAATCAACGAATAAAAAGTCAAGTCAATGACCTTTAAATTAGAACCATTTTGGGTAATTTATGCATCCAATCACTTCCGCTCTTCCTTTGAACCTCAAAAACACACCAACTTCTAACTTGAAAAATCCCAAATAATATTAGAACTAATATCGAATTTCTAGGGTATTACACTCTTATTTATGAACCAAACTTTTCTTATTATCAAATCATGACTTTTGAGTACTTCTCGAACTGACGGAACATGAAAATCTCAATCGGATTAGTATATATAAGTTTCGTTTGATTTCATCGAAAATTCTTTTGCTACAACACACACATTTTTAGGCCAAAATGCAATGTTCTTATTTCTTAACTAAACTTTTCCTATTATCAAATTTCGAAATTTAAGTACTTCTACAACCGACGGAACTCAACCATCTCAATCGGATTAGTGTATACGAGTTTTGTTTGATTTCATCGAAAATTTTTTGCTATAACACACACATTTTTGGGCCAAAATTGAATACTCTTATTTGTGAACCAAAGTTTTCTTATTATCAAATCATGACTTTTGAGTATTTTTCGAACTGACAGAACATGAAAATCTCAATCAGATTAGTGTATATAAGATTTGCTTGATTTCATTGAAAATCCCTTTGCATAGTACACACATTTTTTGGTCAAAATTTAATGTTCTCATTTCTTAACCAAACTTTTTTTATAATCAAATCATGATAAATAAATACTTATCGAACTGACGAAACTTGAAAATCTCGATCGGATTAGCGCATAGGAGTTTCGCTTGATTCCAGCTAAAATCATTTGATATAGCATACAAATTTTTTGATAAAAATTTAATTTTCTTATTTTTTAATTAAACTTTTCTTATTATCAAATCATGATAAAAAATTAAAAAAAAAGTATTTCTCCAACTGGTGGAACTCGAAAATCTCAGTTGTTATATCGGCCAAAATCTCTTGCTTTAGCATGCGAATTTTTGGGTCAAAATTGTATATATTTATTGTTTAACCAAACATTTTCTATTACTAAATCATGATAAATAAGCATTTCTCAAATTGATGGAACTCAAAAATCTCAATTTGATTAGTTTATACGAATTTATAAAGTTGGAAAAGTGATAGTATTATTGTTCAAGCTGGAATAAAAAATAAAAAAAGTGAATTCAATAAAAGTTGTCCGCTTCTATAGCAAATGCAATTAGAAATTATTATTGAAGGATTTATAGGAGTTTGTTGTATATGTTGAGACGAGTTTCATATATAGTGGACTCGTAGGAGTGGTATCCATGAATTATTTGACATACTCTTGCTCAGTGGCAGATCCGGCCCAAGGCTTGCCTAGGCTGGAGCCCAGGTGAGATTTTGGGTCAAAAATTCTACCACCCAGTAAAAAAAAAAAACAAAACCCTAAAACTGTGTCAAGTGTCGAGTGTGCAGATCCCTCAGTCCCTCTAGCCAATAGCCATACGATTGATACGAAAGCGTCTCACTCTCAGATCGCCAGTCGCCTGCTCGTCATCCGCGCCTCCGCCTGCTGCGCTGCTCCTCCCCTCCACCTGTTGCGATGTTCCTCGCCTCAGCCTGCTGCGCTACTCCTCACCTCAGCCTGCTTGGCTGCTCCTCAAGTCCTCCTGCTCGGTTGCCTCCGCCTGCTTGGCTGCTCCACGCCTCCCCCTGCTGTGCTGCTCCGCGGTTAAATTTTTTTTTACGTTACATTTAGCCAATATGAGATTTTCATCCTGGATTCGCCACTGCTCTTACTACTAGATGCAACTGTTCTACCATTCATCGAGACCGAACGCAAGAGAACAACAAGGGGGACTGGGAGAGTACAAAGAAAGGAGACTATGGTGGACAAAAATGGGAGTAAAAACAAAATGCCAATTTATCTAAAAATTTACATCATATTTCATTGAGCTACATTAACTGTACAATGTTCTAACTTTGTGCAACCTCTGCCCACCACTATATATGTACATTAATTTACTACACTATACACAAATCCAATCACTAACTTTACAGTATAGATTGGTTTCTGGGTTTCTTCTACTCTTCTAGACACTTGTATTAGCATATAACGCTAGCTAAATCTCCAGTCAGCTCTGCAGGGTCTAGGGTGGCCATATATATACAGTGTTTCTTAATTTCTACATACTTCTATATAGTATATACATACCTGAAGCATGGATTACCTTTTTATAGTTTCTAGTTCTAAAGAGAAACTAAGAGTAGGATCTGATTAATTTAAGATCCTGGAAATTTCGAGCTTTGAACAAGTTGCCAAAGAGATATCCCATTTTTGTCCCTTGAGGGGACTTTGATGGTGGAGGGGTTGAATTGCATTTCACCTGCAGTATGGTCTGGCCAATCTCTCTGCGAATTGAATCAATCATCTTGGGATCAACTGGGTTTCCTGTCACGTCTGTGACATAGAAGGTGTCCAGAGCTTTTCCTCCTTTAGTTGAAATTTCTGCTCGTTTGATAGACAAACTGTTCTCTCTGAATATCCGAGTGATATCTGATAGAAGTCCAACCCGGTCATCGGTGCACAGTTGTAGTTCAAGCCCCTGCATGGCAGTTGGCAAAGCAATATGTATTAGTAAAGTTACGAAGAAGATAACTGAACAATAAGTTGTTCATTCGTTAGGGGAGTTCATGCACGTACCTCAGATGCCCGCCTTTCAATGGCTGCTTCAAGACATTGTACAACACGTTCTCGCTCAGCTTCTGAGCTTATAGGAACTCCATCAACATGTCGAATATAGAACTCCTACATAAAACAACTTTACCCATAAGCAATAGATTTATAGTAGTTTTTAGTATGTTAAACTACACCTTTGGAGAAATTACTATAGGAATTTAATCTTACCTGATAAGCTTCTGTCATCCCTGTATTTACCATTCCATGGAATACCACATACTGCATGTCCGTTAAAGTGCAAATGATGTCAAACAACAATTTTGGTCGATCTTTTGCCTTCATAGTAATGACAGTGTAATACTTCTGACTGCAATCGAAGGAAGTTACTTGAGGTCTTGAGCCCTTGTCCTCCACTCTGCGCAATTCAGCTCTTCCAACCCTCTCATAATCTCTGTCAGCAAACATAATCTGGTGCAGCCTTCTATCTCTATTTGTAACTCCAGAGGTTGCAAGTGTCATTTTAGCAGCCTTTGACTCATTGTTTCCTCTAAGGACATTGCAAAGCAGCTCATTTATTGAAGCAAGGCGGTTTGGATCTTTGATTGCGCAACCAGTGGTATCATCTGTGACATGAACTACAGCTGCAGCTCTGGCATTGTGTGTCCATATCTCAGCATTTACCACATTACAGTGAAGGTCTGCAAGAACGGCACACACTTCAGATAATAGACCAGTTCTATCAGTGCCACTGAGCTCAATTAAGGTATGCTCTTCTGAGGGTGTCACACCAACAGAATCCATAGACGGTACAAAGCTGGCATTGCTTTCAAGTCTCTGAAAAATTAACAAGTTGAATAATATGAGCAGAAATTGCTTTCACATAAGTTGATATATCTTGGTCTTTCTAAATACTAAGTTCATAGGTGGTGCAGAGGAGTCATGAGCAGAATTTATTTTCACAAGCCCAATCCCAAGCAAGAAATATGACCTACGTTAGGACTAATGATGAAAAGGAGTTCATGGCCCAAGGTCTTTTTGATCAAGTGCCAAGAAGCAATACTCAACTGAGCTTTGAGTAATTCGGCTTTACATGCAGAGAAAGTATGATATTCATCTTCAGAACAAGATACTACAACCCTCTGACTACTTGACAGTAAACATCAGAACAATCTGTTCAAGTACTTACAATTTGTATATAATTGATAATGTCCTGGTCTCTGATCTTTTTCCCATCACGGTCAATCACGTTGAACACTGAAGATAGAAATTTAAACCAATGTTAGCAAAAAGGGGCAAGGAGATGAGAATAAATTGAAAATTAAAGTAGTGAAAGTGGAGATGGCAAGGGAAGTTGAAAAAATAAAGCTTACCATCCATGAACCATACTCCATCAGATGAGATATAAGCTTTTGTTATTACAAGATTCACATCTGCAAGCACTTGGACAACATCTAGGAGAATTCCATGTTTGTTGACACTGTCAACCTGAATAGAAATTGAAGAAACCAAGCGTTGACCCAAGAAACTAATCACTAATCCAAACTTGGTATTATATATGATCTACTCATATTATATATGATTGACTTTTGTATTCAACAGATACATATTATAAGCATTAAACAATTGATCATGCAAATCACAGGGTACAAAGCCTCACCTGGATAATAGTAGCATCCTCACAAGAATCATTGTCAATCACAACTCTGCAAGAACAGAAACCAAATCAGATGAAGCTTCTGGGTTTCTCAGACAGACTCCAAAATCAAACCTTGTCCTAATTAATTGCATGAATGAGAAACAGAACCCAGTAGAGTCATGGAAACAAATATAACATGTAAAAGAACAAATAAGACTCAATTGCACAAAAGGAACATGTAAAATTTCAGATTCAAAATACTAACTCAAAAATTAAAAAGTGAAGGCAATCAAAAAAAAAAATCAAAACCCAGAAAAGGAGAATACTTGACATGAATCGTACCTGGGTGGGTTCATCCGCCTCACGAACTTAGTATACTCATCATCCATTTCTTCTTCCTTTCTCTTCTTCCAAATCTAGATATCAATCTTCCCAGAACCTTAAAATAGAAGGTTTTTAAGAATAAACCAACAAACAAACGTATGCTTCACAAAAATACATAGACTTTAACAGAGACAAGACACACTCTTTAGTATCCTATATACAACAACGATGCCTCCTCTAACATTGAAGGAAAAATATGAAACGAAATATGAAGAGAGAGAAAGAGCGTGCTCGGGAATAAGAAGAAGTGGAGGGCTTTTCGGGGGGTCGTAGGCCCGGAAAAGCTGTGCACGCGGTGGCGGAACTAGAATTTGAGAAATCGGGGGCTAAATACATTAACAACTAAGTTTGGGGGTGCCACACCTAAAAATTTCCATTGTTTTCAACGAAGTTGATTAAAATTGGTAATAGTTTCAAATGTGTCAACATAGAAGTGAGGGGTGTCATGGCACCCTTTGGTCTCTTCTTAGTTCCGCCAGTGTGTGCACGTGTCGTTTTTTTGAGTGGCTGGGCAGTCGGTTAACTGCCTCCCGCCGCGGTCATTTGCCCTTTTTACATTTGGTGAGAGCGGGAAATAATATGTCACGTGACGTTCGGCGAGGCACGTGCGGTTTTACGGTGCGCTCACAGATCTTTTCTGGTATTTATGGCGGCAATAGCAACTGATTTCTCACGGTTTTTTTTCCGATTACATTAGTGTTCTCACGGTTACTAATCATTTTTATAAGCATATGGAGGATTAGTCTAGTAAAACAAAAATTACAGACTTACAGTTGATGTAAAAAGTTAAAGGTAATAAGGCATGTGAGCTTGAAATGACTACCAACAAACTATGAATTTGAATATATCTCAGTTCTACTTGGTAGGTGAAGCCAAAGTGTATATGTAGGTGAAGGGACAGTTGTGGATAAATTTGGTCTGGTTACAGATCCTTCCAAACTATGATGAGTGAGATAGCCATAGACGGTCGCGACCACTTAATATAGCAACAGAGATTGTATACCTTATCTAATATTAGAATTGATGAGGTTTCTCCTAGATGGATCAGATTGCTAATGATGAGAGAAAAGAGATCAGTGATATACAAGTCAGGAACGTGGAGTATCCCAAACAACAAAACAAGGATACCTTTGGACCAGGATTTGCCGGAAACAAACTGTTTTGGCCACACCAATATGTTTGGGCGTGCACAGTCTCTTTTAGTAGCTGCATACGTGCCACTGTGCGGACGCGGAATGTATTGGTTGTAGTAACGGGGTGCGCTTAGCCTTCCTTCTGCTTCTAATCAAGCGACTAAGGATGGAGAGAGCACTAACTCCAACGCAAGGTTCTTCAGAATCGCCTTGCGTACTGGGCAAGGACTTACAGTAGTCCACCTGAGCGTCACAATATCGATACTTGACGTAAGGTCGAGCAGAGCTTCAACTGGAAATAAGGGAAAAAAGACAAAACTCCGGGGAGCGTACAAGGAAACGAGAGCAAAGCTCCGGGAAGCTTGAAAGGAAAATGGCTACTAAGGCGAGATGCTTTAGCGTCTGGGTTCGACTAGGTCGATAGTTGTATTGTATTTTTGTTAAGTTGTTGTGTGTCTAGAGAGACATCCTCAAACTCCCTTATATAGACTTATTTTAGGGCCACGGATATTGGCCTAAAACATGTCAAAGACTTGTAGAAGTCTTCAACGTTGAGATATTGTATGTAACATAACCGTTACCTCTTGATATGATCATATTCTAGACTGTAGGATAGCCCGCGAATACTTGATGGATACTTGGAAACCTTTTGGACCTGTAATCCTAGATGTACACGCACCTAACATTCAATTAGGGATAAGTGTTGGCTCCCTTCTTCAATTAAACATTAAATTAGCTTGCGTCCCTTGGTCTCCATTTCTTAGGCGAACTCCTTCGCATGCAAACCTCTGTCCAGTTCGCCCGTCAACTATCTCGCATGCAACCTCTTCGCATGCATATAGACTCCGAATAATCTTCTACCATGTAGGTAAGGATAATTAATCAAGCTTAAATGCATGGTTCACGTCTCTTAGCCCTTTCACTTCGCGAGGTCCTCTATCTATTTCGCATGCAAACTTTGACTTGCATTACATCTCTTTCCATGCATGTAGGACTCAACTTCTATGCGAAGGCTGTAGATTTCACATGCAAATTGTTTCATCAAGTTCGCGCCACTTTGTAGGCAACAAAACATTGGATCAAGTCAACCCCCGTCTCCTAGTCTTCTATGCGAACTATACATTTAGCTCACATAACCTTATCGGCGGGCCATCACTTGCAAACTCATTATTTCAGGCTCGCCGGTGAGACGTGGATCATGAATTTAATTAATATTCACTTAGACATTTACTACCCAGTAAAATATTAATTCATGGTGTAAACATTGCCTCTCAGCCTTGAAGTCATGAATGTCAAGAATGACCGAAGAGGTTTATGTTAATGATACTCCAAAGCCACTGGTATTGACTCGGGTCATCCATAAAATGAGTGTGAGTAAACAAACCTGTGAATAGACTCTAAAACTCAAGTACCCAGCAACAAAGCATTGTAGCGAAACCATCGTACGATTCAGCTGGTACCATTTTAAACTGATGATCATAAACTTAACATAGTTAGGTACGTACCTTCACTTAACATTTACTCTGCTTGCACTTCGCTTGCTCTACTTTTGAAGACATGGTATCATGCACATACCTCGAGTGGTTGTATCTCAAATGAATGTGTCTTGAACAGATGTACCTCGAGTGTATATATTTGAAAATGAATCGTCTGACCTCGAAGGGATATACCTTGAGTAGACGTTCGCTTTGAATGGATTCAAAATTGCCCTTCGCCTGAGCTCTTGGCGATGGCGAACCATCTTTTTGACATTCAAATCATGGAGTGACTTCGCTGCTCCCCAGTGTGAACCAATGAGAGTCAAACAATTTTTTTTTAGAGGTCACCGGTGTTGGCCTAAATAATGACCAGGACATTTGAAGAATGTCTAAAATCTGAAAAATTTGGAACACATCTCTATCTCATATGACCCCCCCCCCCCCCCAGTTTTGATGTATGTTCGACTATGCTTGAAAAGAATAAAGGACATCAAAATTTTAGTATGCCCCCTAGTGAACGAACGAGATGTTGTAGTACCGTGTATCTTAAAATATGTCAAAATAAGTCGATCATTTGCACATCATATATATGGACGATGATCAGTCAAAATATGTACTATTATCCTGAAAAATCAAAATGTGTAAACAAGTATATATTAATCTATAGGACAGCTGATCGAGGCTGCTGATGACTATGTTATTGTTACGTTGCTAAGTTGAATTCGGATTCTGTGAAAACCTAGAATCATATATATGATCGAGTGACGCGCAGAGCATTTTAATTAGGCATGCATGCTATTGGATCATTATTTGATTTCCGATCCAGGTATACATAGCTAGTTAGTAATTTCGGATTTCATTGCCTTTAACTAAGATAGGAATATATCAGCAGATAAGGAGGACCAATAAGAGTTGAAATCCTGCTCGGCCGGCCTTGGGGTGAACTTATTCTTCAGCTACTGTGCTTGATTCATGTTCAAGAAGGAGAATAATTAAAGTCCAGGAAGTCCAGGTAGCTTAGCAGATCAGCTGCAGCCTGCAGCTAGCTAGCTGTTGTTTGGTCACGTACGTGTCCATTAGATGAAAATATCTGTTGAAAAGGACAAAAGGTCTAGTAGCTAGCAAAGATATTCGATGATATATGCATGTATTTCACTGCCATGCCAGGCCAGCTTACTTGGCTTTGATCAGTTGGCCTTTAGGGTACAATCGGAGGGAGCCACTGATTGATGTGGTAGATAGCGACAGAGATAATATAGTTAGAAGATGCAATGCATTAACAGTAAAAAGATGGCAGAGGAATCGATCGATTAGAGATGCATGGATATTGATGGGTGCACAATTAACCGCACACTTGGTTGTGGTGGCGAGCTGATTAAGCAACGAGCAACAATTCAAAACGTAGGTCCCAGAACCAGAAAGGTCGACGTATGAATCGAATGGTTTTTTAGAAATTCTAACTAGTGCCACTGGAATATGGGTGAAGAATAACACTGATATCTAGGACGTCTATCAATCCAGATTTAACGGATGCACTTTTCAAGATACTCGTCAGTATATGCAGTAAACCCTACGTACCAAGGTGTTCATATTCGTCGAACAATGAACAATAAACGTAAACGGGGCATCAAACTCCATCAATTACTAATAAAAGATAGAACAACGTAAAAGAAACTCCTAAAATGAAGGGGAATTTGATGTTACACCCAAAATCATAGACTCATTTTAAATTACATCCACATGTTATACTCTTTTGAAATACACCCAACTTATTAATTAGATTGATTTAGTAAAAACATTTTGGAGTAAATGCTTGTGACACCTTGTAGTTTACACCTAAAATCAGTTTTGTCCCTCACTTTTTTTTTAAAACTGGTATACCCCTATACTTTGAATTCTCGACTGAGTTACCCTTTTTTTAAACTGGTATACCCCTATTCACAATCATAATCAGTTGGAAAAAGGGCAAATCAGTCGAGAATTCAAAGTATAGGGGTATACCAGTTTAAAAAAAAAAGTGAGGGACAAAACTGATTTTAGGTGTAAACTACAGGGTGTCACAAGTATTTACTCCAAACATTAATATTGTTTATCTAAACAATAGAACTTGTTGTTGAAGGAAATTGCTGAAATGCCACAAACTGAACCATTGCAATTAACAAGCTGTTTGGCCGACTCATTAAAAATAATTACCCGGCAGCTGAAAATCTGATTCTACAGACTACGCCCAAACCCTAAACCCTAAACCCTAGTCTAAACCCTAAACCCTAAACCCGGTAACACAAACCCTAAACCCTAGTCTAAACCCTAATCCCTAATCCCTAAACCCTAAACCCTAAACCCTAGTCTAAACCCTAAACCCTAATCCCTAAACCCTAAACCCTAGTCTAAACCCTAACCCTATTTAAAATAGAAGAAAGTCAAGAGCCACATTTAGAGAATGTTTTCTCATTCAATCAGAAGGGAAAAATTTTCTCAAGAAAAAACAAAAAAAAAACGGAAGGGCAAAAGAGTCAAGGAAAAGAGGGATATAAACTCCAAAAATTAAAATAAAACATATAAGGCAGGTTCAATAATAGAGTTGGGTGTAAATTAAAATGAAATATGAGTATGGGTTTATTTTAAAAGGAGTTTGATTTTTTGGGTTTTTATCTAATTTTCTCTAAAATGAAAGAAGTAGGTTATGTAAATAGGGAAATTATTGAATTCAAGTTTTTGAAAACCAAATTGAAATGATCCACCTCAGGTAGGCTCGAAATTTGTTACATAGCCCAAACCCATCGTTCTACCTTCTTATATTGAACAGTTGAAGCAAAAGAAAAGGAAAAGATGGACGTAAAGCAGAAACTGAATGGACATACAAAGAGGCCAAACACGGCTGATATATATATATATATATGCCTATTCTGGTGCAGCCTCCCTCCGTTCTTCACCGGACGGCTCCGATGATGACACGCCTCTACCAAAGCAGACACCAAAGGCGTCCCGACCACTTTTTCTTCCCGGTGAGATCGATTTGAAGGTCTGGGCAGCAACCTCCACCCACAAGATCGATCTTGCCGGAAAAATGGTATTTGACGAACTAGCCGGAAATGGAAAGTGATTGGGGATGCCTCTGGTGCCCGCTCGGGTGAAGAACGGAGGAACGTCCGCACTTTGAGCCCAGTGCGGACGTCCGCTTCAGAACGTTTTTGTGTGTGTGTGTGTATATATATTATCATGTCTAAATATCCTTATTTATTCAAAATGTACGGATTTTGTCAATAGAACCACTTTTCAATCATATTTTTCGATCATAGCCAACTAGTATCTAGATATATATAACATGATCATCTCTGCAAAATTTCAGCTAAATTAATGATCGTTAAGGTATCGAAACTATATGATTACAATGAACGAACAAAATCTGTTCAACATGAACTGTTCGTGTAATTCACAATTTTGAATACCTTAATGATTATCAATTCTAAAATTTTCTAGAGATGATCTACTCATATATACCTAAAAGATGAATTGTTGAGATGAGAAAATATAATAAAAAAATATGTAAATTAAAGAAATCCGTACCTTTTGAATAAATAAGGAAGTCCGTATCTGAAAAGGTATATATATATATATATACAGGTTTTCTCAGCTGCGGACGTTCGTATCTGAAAAGGTATATATATATATATACGGGTTTTCCGTACGGATTTCCGCCGTTTCTCCACCATTTCAGCGCCGGCGACGCCGTTTAAATTTAAAAAATCCGTACATTTTGAATAAATAAAGAGGTCCGTATCTGAAAAGGTATATATATATATATATACGGGTTTTCTCAGCCGTAGACGTCCGTACGGGTTTTCTCCGTTTCTCCACCATTCCAGTGCCGGCGACGCCGTTTCTTCTCCCCGGCGTGATCCCAGACCTCCCCCGACGGTGTTAGAATGAAGAAAAATGCCGGAGAGATCGCGATTGGAGGTCCACCATGATCGGTAGTGAAGTTCTAAGTAAGATTGCTGCACAGACCTCTGATCGCGATCTCTCCGGCCTTCTTCTTCATTCCAACACCGTCAGATGAGGTCTGGGATCACGCCGGGGAGAAGAAACGGCGTCGCCGGCGCTGAAATGGTGGAGAAACTGCGGAAATCCGTACTGAAAACCTGTACTGACGTCCGCAGCTGAGACGGACTGTGTGTGTGTGTGTGTATATATTGTCAAGACCCGTCTCGAATTTCACCCAGAAACCCGAGATGAGTCCTACGGGGACCACCTCCAAAGAAAATTTACCAAAGAAGTCGGCAAACCTTCCTCGAAAATAAACAACCCTAACTTGGAGAAATTTAAAGAATCATCTTTTTAACTCAAAATAAATCTTCCGCTACAATCCAAAAGTAGCTAGAAAATAATACACGAGAATTCCAACAGTATTCAGAGCTACTAAAAAATAAATTAAAAATACAGCGGAAGCTAACAATCTCCTAGTAGATTAAACATGTAACCTACTAACGAAATGTAGCGGATAAATGGGTGACTATGCCTCGACGTCTCCTTCTAGACCTCACGCGAACTCTGCAGAATGGGCATTTTTAAAAACGAAGATCCCAGGGGAAAATATTCAACACGTCAGAGTGAGTGGACAAACGATTCCGACAACAAATAAATATTTCCCCAAAAATGCTTTCAAAGAAAACGCCTCATCAGCGGCAAAAACAAAAGCTCAACTGGAAAGATTCTGAACTGGGGTCTTGCCTGGCTAGACTCCCAAACTTTAAGAAATTGCCTCTTAGGCTAGGATATTATATATTTTAGTATGTATGTACACTCGCTTAACTCTTTGTACGATATCTATGAACAACTCGAAAAATAGATATCATACAAAGCTACTACGCTTGCGTCAAACGCTCACGTCACCTCATACTGGAATTGTACCTCAGGCTGGGGGGAAGCGCTCGAGTGGTATATATACGTGCTTACTCCTTGTACGAAATCTATGAATAAATACGAAAATAGAAAGTCGCAGAGGGCTACGACGCTCGCGTCTAACGCTCACGTCACCCCATACCGGAATTGTACCTCGGTATGGGGGGAAATCACGTATAGCTAGCTAGCATTTAATCATATACATACTATTCTCATATAAGAGTATAATCACCGAAATTCTCAATTTCGGGAAATATCCAACAACAGAAAATCATTCAAAACGATAAAGCATTTCGAACACATTAATTAAAACAAAGATCCACTCACAGATTAGGCCTAAGCCTGATGTCGGTCGGAAGTCTCTTCCGCTCGAGCCTACTCACGTCCTGTTCCAAATAAATAAAACCTTAAATAAAACACCGACGCTTACAACAAAACATGCATAAATAAATATGCTTCGCGCGCTCAACCAAGCCTAACGCTCTAAAATCTTGAATTCACTGCTAACCTCAAAACTCCACAAAAATTACCGACATCCTCAAAATCACCTTCCACCAAATAAAATTCAATGGCCGGATTCTAACTTAATAATCCGCCAAAAAAACCAAACTTCAACAATTCTCAAACCTATCCAAAACTCCTCCAAAAAGTCTAAAACTTATTCCATTAAACTCCTCACATTTTTTCCCACCAAAAACATTTTCTCAGCGCCGGCGACCTTCGATGCTCACCAAACTTTGGCAGCATCTTCCTCTCAACCTCCTCTACAACATTCCTAACTATCACAAACTCCAATTCTAAGCCTAACCATGTCAATCGAACGAAAACACACATAAAAACCCTAGAATTTCAAATACCGATTTCTCCTTATCTAGCTCGAGATGGAGCGAGCCATTTGGAGGGATTGAAACACGGGAGGAGGGATTTCTTTTGAGCTATGGCTCGCCGGCTATGGCGGCAAGATGAAGGAGTTTCGGCGAAAGGAACCCGCGAACAGCCGGAGCTTCCGGCGGGCTTTTCCCCCGATCGGCGGCGCTAGAAGGGCTGTCACCGGTCTAGAATTGAAGCTGGGGCGGAGACCGATCAATCGGGACTGGCGCGGCGGTCTGGGGCGGTCGGACAACGGCGGTCAGACTTGGGCAAAAACCGGGCAGAAACGGGTCGGGGGAGAGAGAGGGAGCGGGGCGCACGGAAAGAAAAGAAGAAGAAAAAAAAAGGGCTTGGCCCGAGCCGGGTCCAAGTCCTCTAATATACCCAAAACCAAAATTCAACACCCCAAAATAATACCTCAATAAAATTACCTTTTACTATCAAAAATTACCATTTTTACCGTCGTCAAAATTTCTTCCTTAGAATAATCCCACAAAATAATCATCCTCTACACCTCTCTGAGGATCAATTATATTTTACACTTAATGACGAACACAGTAAAATTCTTATTACCACTATGCCAGTAATAAAGGTAAAAATTATGGGTCGGGGCGTAACATATATATATATATATATATAGTTTCATTCCAAAACGGGACACCGCTTTGAAATTAAAGTGTGATGGTCTTCAATTCGCTCACTTTTAGGTCACATTTTCACATCTCCACCGTTCAGTGTCTATAACATAGTGTGTTGATCATTCATGCAAAGTTTCATCCATTTTATAGATCATTTGAGCTTCCGTAATTGTGATTTACACGAGCGGTTCAGTTTGGACAGATTTTGTTTAGTTGATTCTTTTAATCTAATTTGGTACCTAAATGATCTTCAAATTGGATGAAACTTTGCACTGAACGGTGGAGATGTGAAAATGTGACTTAAAAATGAGGAACACCTCACTTTACAGGGAATAATATACACACACACACACAAACGATAGAAAGCGCACGTTCGCCACCGTCCGGCGCCGACGACGGCGCGCCTCCCCCCCAGAAGACTCCAGCAGCGTCCCCGACCACTTTCCCTCCCCGACGAATCCGTTCTTTTCCAGTTTTCTAGCGAGATCAACTAAAACTTCAAATAAAGTCAATCTTGCCGGAAACTGAAATTCGACTGATTCGCCAGGGAGGGAAAGTGATCGGGGGACACTGCTGGAGGCGCGCCGTCGTCAGCGCCGGACTGTGGCGAACGGAGGGACGTGTGCACTTTAAGCCAGTACGGACGTGCGCTCCACATCCGGCCCTATATATATATATATATATATATATATATATATATACGAAAAGGATGTGAAGCGTCCGTCCGTTCTCCACCCTCCGACGCCGACGCCGGCGACGGCGCGTCTCCACCCCACAAAACTCCAGCAGCGTCCCCGATCACTTTCGCTCCCCGGCGAGTCCGTTTTTTTCCAGTTCTCCGGCGAGATCGACTCTGTTTGAAGTTTTGGGTGATCTTGCCGGAAAACTAGAAAAGAACATACTCGCCGGGGAGGGAAAGTGGTCGGGAACGCTGCTGGAGTCTTGTGGGGTGGAGGCGCTCCATCGCCGACGCCGGAGGGTGGAGAACGGACAGACGTCCGCACTTTAAGACCTATACGAACGTCCGCTCCACATCCGGCCTATATATATATATATATTCAAGTCACTAAACAGTCTTCAGGAGCTGCCCTCGAATATAGGGCAAGCCCAGAACTTCGGTAATGCCAGGATGATGGATGCTTGAATGACAATCGACAGGCATGAGTCAATGAGTCAATGACTAGATAGTTAATTACTTAGTCAATGACATTCATCACAACTCTTAAACAGATCGAAGACATGCATCACAGATTTTCGGACAGTTGGATGGATTGTCTATGCGTCGTGCCACCCATCTTGGTTTAGATGATAGCTAAAGTAGGTTGGGTTTTTTCTTTTCTGTCAGAAAGTAAAATTTCCTGCAACAGAGACTGAAGCAGAGACCACATGGATGAAATAATACTTCTGCTAGCTTGCTCAGTTACAAGAATGAATGAGAGGGCAGAGCTCATATAGCATAATCTACAGCCTTGAGTATCATATTCACACCATAATACAGATAATCCCCTCAGCTAATAAAAACACAGCAGTATACAATATACATTCACTTGTGTATAAAACTATGAACTGCATTACTTGTATCTAGAAACTTACACTTACATAACGAATCTTCACTATCTAAAACAATTTGGATGGGGCCTCAATACAAACGATCTAAGGTCAAAGAAACAACAGAGTAATCTGTGCAGCGCTGATCACCATATGTAAACCTCAGCTCAGCAGTAAGCTATTGAAACTAGTTAAGGGAATTCCATTATAAATAGAAGAAGAATCTGTGACCATATGAAGGCAAGAGAGTTGACATATCTGTCTCCATGTTATGGATAATAAAGATAAGAATAAAGTTAATTTGATTTAGAACATCTGTTACTCAATGGATATGTTCCAAGTTTTCCCATCCTATATGCTGACACTAAACAAGAGACCCTTTCCATGCAACTCCTGTAAACCTTGTCTTACTGCGTGATACTTGTAAACTACCACAAATGAATAAGAGTATGTCCAGTTAGTGCTACTACAACTAAAGCTTCACAAACTTGCGAACCTCTATAGAATTGCTCAGCATGGCTTCTTTTCTACAGTATATGCTGACATATATTGCAAACTCAGATACAGTATACTGATACTCTCTTTTTCTTCTTTAATTTGGCCAGATATATTGCGAACTCAGATACTCTAAAGAAAGAAAACTGTGAAGTTCTCATAAAGAAGTTCTTTGACATATTCTAGTATGCTTTGGATAGCTTAGTAAATTAGCATTCATGACAGAGTCTCCTGATTATGTTATGACAGTGTTAGCTCCTATCCCTCCAGTGATGGGATTGGAGTTGAGTAAATCAAATAGATTATTAAGCTACACCCTAAACACATAAAATGAGGGATCCCCATTTGAAGTTTTGCCCAAAAGAAATCAGGTACTCTTCTCTGAGAACTGAAGTCTATTTGGATACTCAAGGAGGTATGAGGGCAAGCTAGAAGAGTACAGCTAAGACACTACTCTGGTGAGACCAATGCCTTCAATGATACTTCTTAGTGATAATAAGGAACAGGAAAAAAGGCAATAAAGAATGTTCAAGTAAGGAAACAATCCCAATTCACTGTTCTAAGGCTGTCATTCTTAACGAAAAACTCATTCATATGTGCTTTGCTAATGAAATTATATGATATTATTTAATCTTGAACAAAACTCACTGAAATTATAATATTGTGACAAATATCACAAGAACAAAGACCAGTTTTAATGACCTGAACATTGACTTAATGATGGAAATTGTTAGCTAGAGCATATAATCCCTCTAGCTATAAGTTGAAACCAGCAGAGCATTCACAGAGGAAAGAAGCACGTTTTTTTTTATAAAGAATTAAAGACAAACTGAGACTAGTCTAAAGATGCATTCTTTGGAAGTAATACGAGAAAGCCAGTAGAGTACAAGTAATAGATAGCTGATTGAGATACTAGTAATTGCTTGTTTGTGCAAAACATAATGAAGATCTTAGATGATTAAGAACAACCCTCATTACATCTAGGAAAAATAAAATTGGATAAGTATGACTGTAGAACCCTGTGGTTTAAATTTTCACAAACAAACTGGAGCACCATTTCATTCACACCTAGTGAAGAACAAACTAATTAAAGATGATTTACACTATAATCAACACACCTCTGAATTAAAGCAGCAGTTAAGCCCAACACCCAAACCATCTGTTTGACTGTGCACAATCCCCACCTGCACAAGCAACAACACACTGACCAGTCAATTTCCCCATGCTTAACACAAAGATTAGTGATAAAAAGAATCAACCAGAATCAAAAGTTAGCACCTTTATATGGAGACTTGAGTCACGCAATGGAGAACAAAACAAGGAGCAAAAGAAACATCCATTTCCAGTGCCCCTATTGAATTCTCTCTAAGTAAACAATACAAATACCATTACCAAAAAAACAAACTCAGAGTCCCCAACGAAATGCTACTACTGCTTGATTTCACAAAGATCTAAACTTTCACCACCAATTTCCCCTCTGTTTGGTTCCTACTGTCCTGAGCCTTGAGAATCATCCTTAGAAGACGGAGCTTGCTGCTGTTGCTGGTGTTGGTGCTGCTGCTGCTGGTGTTGCTGTTGCTGTTGCTGTTGTTGATGGTGGTGCACTCTAGCATGGCCCATCTGCTGGTAAATCTGGTAAGCCTGAGAATTCAAAACCCCAAGATGGCCATCTTGAGACAACCCAAGTTCCAAACCAGGAAGCTGTTGACTTCCCCCACCCAGAATTGAAGTGAAGCTCATAGGTCCCATGTTGGTGACTGGCAAGTCAAACCCAGGAAAGCCAATCTTTTGGAGGTAATTGGAGCTGCTCTCAGTCCCTCCCAGATTTGTAGTAGATGGACCAGATGAAGATGACTGTGAAGAAAAACCAAACCCAGCAGGGGGCCATAGCCCAGTTGCTGCAGCCACATGGGGCCTCCCTAAATTCCCTCCCACCATAGCCCAACTGGTCCTACCTCCACTGGACCCTAAATCATCTGTCTTTTGATACAAGCCAGCTGATATTGAAGCCCCCTGCTGCGATACAGACCCGCCTGCCGCCGCTAGAGCCGACGCCGGGATCGTCCCGGTGCCGGTGGCTGCAATTATGGACGGTTCAGCCTGCTGCAGCAGCCATTGGATTGTTTCTCCGTCCGATTTGTGGCCCAATTCCCGAGTCAATTGGAAGATTCTGGCGGCGCAGAGAGCCGGCATCCTTATCCTTCTTCCTCTGCCTTCCACCTTGGTGTGTCTGTCTTTGTTTGAGCTACGTTTGGGCGCCAACTGCTTCTTGGTTTCGTCTTTGTCCGCAATCACAATCTGGAAGTCTTTGATCTCCGCCGGTTTCACAACGTTGTTGTTGTTGTTGTGGTTGTGATTGTTGTTGTTGTTCTCACTCATGGTGTTGGGTAGTTGCTGATGATGCTGTTGGTGCTGTTGTTGTTGTTGTTGAGGTTGTGGGAGGCTCAAGAAGCTGGGTATCTCCTGAGGCTGCTTTGAGGCCTTGGGATCCATCAACAGAGGAAAAAGAAATTAGGGGAAGAAAGAAACAACTAAAAAGGAAGAGGGGTGGTCTTTGTCTTTGATGGAAGCAGGTGTGACCTGAAAAGTCCTTCCTTCACTTTCATGAGTATTCACCGTTTAGAGACAAAAGCCCTAGAAAATATTAAAATCCCAATTCAATGTAACTCTCTCAGAAATCAGAATTGGAGTAGACTTGTTCTTGTTACTTCTTGCTTCCTTCCTCTGAGTCTTTTGTCTTCTCTCTTTCTCTGTGTGTCTGCCCATCTTTGTACAACACTGGCAAAGTTTTGACCAACACAGGTTTACAACTTTAACTGCCAGATTTACCTCATTTCAAATTTCACCACCTCATCTGCTCATCAGACACATGGGATTAAAAAACCATTTACCTATTTTGACCTGGCCAGATTAAATCCACTAACCCTTCTTCTTTCCCCACAATGCCACAATCTGTGGAGTCAGTCATGGTCCTCAAGGATGATCCAGGGTGGATTGGAATCCCCTTCTCTTCTTCAATCTCCAAATCCAATCTTCTTCAACCTTAATAAATGATTTCTCTCCTGTATGCTATAATTGAATGAGCAACCAACATATTATGCCATCTCTTGTAAGGGACTCAACTGCAATGTGGGAGCTCATAAATGTGACACTTGGCTATCTATGAATGGCTTGAGGAGCTTACTTCAAACCCACTCTTGTTATTTATCTAGGCCCATCCTTGAGATATGCTATAAAATTCATACAACCTATGACTGGGGAAAAGAAAAGCGAATGATCATGGGATCAGCAACTTCTCAAAATACTAGAGTGACTGTTTTTTTTTTTTTGAAAAGCAATACTAGAGTGACTGTTAGTTCAAAGTTTCAGACAGACCAAAATCACAATGGAGGTTGTTGTTGCAGTTGAGTGGTGAGCTACTGAAGTTTTGGTTTGTTTCAAATGGTGATGAGGCTAGCTCTTAGGTTATATATTTGCATGAAACCCTAAAATTCCTGATAGAATACAATCGAGAATTCCATACCATTACATGCTTCGAAAGTAAAGCTATAATGCTGAGAACATTAAGTTAACCTTGAAGGATCCTGATCCTATTCTTCATTACATCTTACAATATCTCACAATCGGGGTTGGCTTCAATTTTCTCTTTCGCTATATGCTAGCGAAGGAGAAAGTCCACATGTTTGCAAGAGATATTACACTCGTCAATAATAATTGGGGTGAGTGGATAACTATAAACAAGTAAGGAAAATGACAAGAAGTCCCTTAATTTTCTCGCATGACAAAGATGCCTCATATCAAATATTAACCAAAATTTCAATTTTCAATTGTACTTGGAAAGCGATTTTCTATATATTGGTGTATGTCCACTATCTTATGCATACCATACCACATAAAATATGCCAATACCACAACAAAGAGAATTGTTATTTCAGTCCATAAATCATGGGATTGAATTAGTACTGTACACCGGTTAAAAGTTTAACCCAAAATTCCTATATTTCCATTCGCATCTCCGAAGAAAATGATCGTTTAAGTTGAGTGCAAATGAAGAGAAGTGGTAAAGTAATTAGATCTGGAAACTCCACAGTGCAGAAATGTTTAGGGTTAATTAATTTGTATAGTAAAGTAACTAGCTTGCACCTCTGTAAACTATGCTTATGAACTTACATATATCTTTTTTAGAAGGTTCTATATAGTCTCTGCTAGAGATGATACATAAAAATGACTTTCGTGATCTACAAGTCCACAAGAATGGTTAATTTAGTCGGTTTAGTTGGTCCAAACATGCTTTAGCTTTCAGAATTCAAAGGGTGTGCAAGTTGGTATGATTATTGTGTCCCCTTTATACTATTTGATTAAGAGAAAGCTTGATGAATCAAATTCAAAGGGAGGGAGCTGGAGCTAGAGCTAGAGCTGGAAACGTATATCCAACCGGATCACCAATCAGTAGTAAACGACTCGCATGGTTTTATGGAGCATGAGTGCATGACAATATTGACAACGACAAGAACCGCTGATGATCAAATTTCCACATTTCTGCAATATCTATGGAACACTAGCTAATTCTAAACTAGTACTAATTAGAACTAGGAATCACCTCACCAACGCACTAATCCATTGCCTTTCGGTCTTTCACTGCACGCATGATTCTGTATTACGTATATATATATATATATATATATATATATATATACACACACACACCATAAGCATGTATGAACTATATATACCATAAGCATGTATGAACTATATATGAAGTTGATATTCGGTCACCATAGTGGGGATCCATCATTTGAAGCTTTTTCTAACTAAAGAATTGATCGAGATCGAGCATGCTAGCTAGCTTTTCCTGTTCCCGGTTCTACTTCTTAATTTAAGCATTCACTAAAGCGAAAGAAGCGTCAAAGTGAGGGAGCTAGCTTTAGGGTATGAATGAATATGATCACTTGATGTGGAGAAGACCAATTGATCGATGAAAAAGGGCATGGGAATGGGAATGGGAATGGGATCGGGATGAATGGTTAATGGTACGTGTATGTTGGTGATTGAATTGTTAATGACAAGTGCTTCCCATCAGTAGGGTTTAATTTTTCGTCGATATATTCTTTGACATGTAGCTTTCATATTCCCCGTTTCAAAAATTGGAAAATTAGCTAGGGTTGCTGATCGATTATATATACGGAACGGAAGAAAAAATGCAGCTTTGTTAGCTAGTTAAAGAAAACTCAAAACTCACACATGGATATTGACACTTAGTGGCGTAGCCAAAAACTCTTTACAATAGGGTCAAATTTTAGATAACTTTTCATATACCACATAAAATTCTTGATAATGGTTTCTTAAACATAACAGTCATTCTAGAACTATTCTTGAAGAGGAACCTGAAAAAAATTTCAACAACAAAGAAAACAAGGCTTGAGATTTATAGTAAATTTGGACCGTTGTATAACTTAGTCCCATAATATTAATTTATTTCGCATGGCTAGTAACAATTTTAGCTAATGCTAAATTATGGGAAATGGAATAGAGACGAAGGCTGACATGCGACGATGTACGTGGTCTTGAAATATTAAGATAGAAAAATAAGAAAAAGATGGTTGAAAATAAAAATGAAGAAAAGAAAAAAAATACATGATAGAATTTAGCCTTTTAGGTAGATTTGTAAGTGTTTGGCAGAAGACATGTCAATTATTTTTAAGTTCAGTGTTTTAAGAAAATGAAGATAGATTGATTTATATTTCTATCTTTGTCTTTGCGTCATAAGGGCTAAATATATAGTGTTATGATATAATGTATGATAAGAAGTAAAAAATTCAACCAATAAAAAACATGGTAAAAACTTGAGAAGGGTCCATTGACCGCTTTGGCCCTATTGTGGCTACGCCGCTGCTGACACTCATGATTAAGGTTTTTATGGAATTATGGGCCACCACACCATGAAGCGTTGAGGAAATCAACAGTCATTTCGATATATGGATACCTACTATTTAGGCAACCATTCCAACAAATATAGAAGCAAACAATGATAAGCACTAAAACTAAATCTGTACCGATCAAAATGAACAAATAAATATAAGCTAGCTAAGCTAGAAAAGTTCTATATCATGAGTTCTAGCTGTACAATGGCTGCTTCCTGCATTGGATTCATGTGTATGAACTTGGATGAACATGGAAGCAAATCAATCAGCAGCATCAGTTCTCAGAACAAATACTTGGTTAATTAGACGTGTCTGATTTATTTGGAGGACCCCAGCTGCAGGCTATCATTAATTCAACAGCTTGCTAGCTAGGTATTGCGTATAGCTTATACAAAACAGACAGCTTAATTAGGTCATTTACTCATATGGTACCATTTTGGGATGTTGCTTATTTTAACCTGCTTCGATCTGTATCTGTTTGTTAGAAAGATTCGAATTGTGCAGGCAGTAGTACTGAATTGAACAACCATGCAACCAACTGTATATGGTGCAGCATATGGAGAGAATCATCTGTGAGTGGTTGAAAAACAAGAAGAAAACTGCATACATAGTATGGTACTTTTGATCTTTCAAGTAATAACATCGAGTAGTTTAGTGGAGATGCAGCTGTTTGCTAGAGCTGTTTGTATGCTATATCAATATAGCATGAGGAAAGAGGGAGCCCCTAGCCAGCTTTACTGCTCCAAATTGAAAATGAAAAACGGGACCAGTACTGAGGGACATCACATATGGCTCAGACTGTGACCTCTTGTATTATTTGTTTAGCTCCACTGTTTCACGTTTGAAATGGATTCTTTTCCCAATTTTGATGGATTGATGTATCTCAACCACCCATTTTGTTAGGCAATGAAAAAGCGGGATACATTCATACATCTAAATTGAGAACATTTATACGTAGGGAACCTTACGGTGAGAACATTTAAATTGAGAATTAGTTGATGATTTTTTAGTTTATAATTTAAAAGACATATTTTTTTATCACATTTTCTTATCTTATCAGTTAAGTTTTTAGATCTATACGTGTAGATCAACCCTACAAATTTCCAACCAAATCGGTGATCGTTAAGGTAACAAACTAGATCAAATTAATGAATGAACCAAATCTGTCAAACATGAACCATTCAAGTTAATAATTGGTAAATCATACTTATCAATGTCTTAATAATTTTTAATATGGCTGAAAATTTGCATAAATGATTTACTTATAAATACATATAAACTAAACGGTCAAGATATGAATATATAAGATCAAAAGGTGAGATAAACCAAAAAGTCATCAACTTGTCCTCAACTTAAGAGTCATTAAAATGACTCCTCTATGCGTATATGAATTACTTATACGAAATTTCATCTCAGTTATTATTATGAACCAGGCTCACCATGAGCCATTAGAAAAGGCAACAGTATCTCAAACTACAGCATCGAAGATTTCTTCCTCATAAACATGACGAATCCTCCATCATTACTTGAAAGACAAGGTTTCTTCCTCATAAACATGAAGATTTCTTCCAGAGTTACGTATAAGAGGAATAAAACGCATCCCGACTCTCAAAACTCACTCATTATCTTAAAAAGTTACAATCTCGATAACATTACAAGATTTCGTACTCGTAAGGTGTTTTGAGCTCGATCGCCACTGTGCCAGCAAAACAATAAAGAACCTCAAACAAAGATGTTATAAAAGATAAATATATGTTACGAGAGGTGTTTATAAGCACATATGAAACTCTTAAAAAAACATGTGTTAACAAAAAGTGAAATTTCTATAAAACTCGCATGCTATAGTCTAAAGTTTTTTTGTGAAAGACGAAAGGAAACATTTTGTGAGAAAATTCCTTGTTCGGCTCCCACCGGGTTAGGACATTCATAGGCTCACTCCCTTTGGGCGATATTACATTATTGTATAACATCTTTCCACTTTTTGTGTTGACCTTATCAACCATTTGCAGTCAGTAAACAAACTGTACGATAATTAGTAACTTGAGCAAAAGATTTCCTGTGAGACGATTTGAATGATATAAAGAGGAAAGGGAGGCTAAACTTCCAAGTAATAATCAATTGTCTGGTGTACATAGAAGCAAGACAACCCTAATAAACCATACATATTTATGTTATTTACAAAGTCCAACCAGCCAACCCAGACAGCCAGGCGAGCTCCCGGTTGAGCCTTGAAACAATACAACCTTTAAGTTACAATCACAACACCAGCTAACTGCTCATAGAAGGTCCAAAGTACATGCAGATGGGTGGATTGACCTTGAAGATAGAGAGGATTGCGGATGGAACCGTCCAAATCCCATCACCGCATATTAGACCTGAAGCAACTGCCCCTGCAAAATCCTCTGAATTCTTCCTATTCACTCGCTCCCATATAAAGAGTATTACTGTCCCCACAAACATATCAATGGCAAAGTAGGCTCCGATGTAGAATGGGACTGCCATAGCCATTGGAATAGGAATATATTGGGATACCTTCTTAGGAGTAACGTCCCTCAAGAGGTTTATCACCAAAGCGGCCACAAAGAAACCACAACACATAGCCAAGCAGTGCTTTGGCAGCTCAGAGAAGCCTTCAATACCTAGAATTGCCATTTCCCTGAATATTACAGCATATGGTGCTTTGTACGGACCATCAGGTGAGCCAATATCAAATGCAGTCCAAAACAACCAAAATGTTAATGGAGCAATCACACAACCCATGGCTGTTCCCACTAACTGGCTGATAAACATAGACTTGGCCGAGGACATAGTTAGGTAACCTGTCTTGAAGTCTTGCATGAGATCAGCTGCAGTAGAGACAATGGACATCATCACCCCACAAGCAGCTAAACCAGCAATAACCCCACCATCACTTCCCACTAAAGAAGCAATGATGAAAAGACCTATCTTCCCATAAGTTGAGGTCAAGTTCCAGTCCGTGAGGCCAGTGCCGTAGGAGTTGCAAAAGGCAAGAGCAGGAGCAAGGATGTATGAGCACAGCACCAAATACCATTTGAGAGGCGGAAAGATAATCGGCATTGTTGCTGTCGATATTGCCACCAGGGCCACATATCCAGAACCGGCAACCCAGTTTGGTATTCTATCCTTGAGAAATACCTCATCCCTCTTTTTTTGTTCCAGGATTACTTCAGAACTCTCACCATCTGCTAAGCACATAATAACTATTAATCTTCAGAAGAAAACATTTTCATTCCCACAAACAATAACTAGAAGATGTATACAGTAACTCCGAAGATACTGATCACATAATTTAATCGATGAAAGCAGCCTTGAACAATTAATTTGCTTAGGACCTAACATTAAAACTAGTTTTGGCTCGTACTACCAAAATTCAATTTAAGTTCTCAGTATCTTTATTTGGCATGATAAACCATACAGCATGCCTGTGCAGTAAATACATATAGAGTGCCACTCTTAAGTCAAATAATTTACTGTAGAATTCCTAATTACAATACCGATATTAAACGACAATGATGTTTCACCCAGTTAATGTCTTATATCACAACTCAATCAAGGTTACTAGATACACACAAGTTAGGATGAAGAGGAAAAAGAAAACTTCTACACTGAACTGATGTCTTCTGTATATGAATTCAATGTGAAGAAGTGAAGGGTGTCAAATCAATGATCCATGAATATTAGACATCATATGAATACTCACCCAACTTTTCTTTAACCAAAGGAAGGTTGCTCTGTTTACTACTTTTATTGCATATTTCCTTGAGAGTAATGGCTACAATCTTGATCAAATTGTATAGACCATCCCCCAAAATAAGGGCAATAGCTATGAAGACCTGTAAACGGACATTACAGATTAAGTATGATCATTATTGAGCCAAACATCAATATTGCTTTAATAATGGCAGTGTTACCTTATAACCATAAAGACCTTTGAAATCATTGCTATCTAGGTCAGCTGGATACCAGTGCCCAGCATGTTGGGAGATGAGAGGCCATAGGAAACCCCATGATATGATAGCCCCAAAAAGCACTGAGCAGTTTACAATGTGAGGGCATATAAGACCACATCCGACATAAGTAGGACTGAAATCGAAATAAAACCTGCACACAGTGAATCATGTCAATATGGACAACTTCACTTCTAATCCATAAACAAAGTATTTTGTTTCTCAACACCAGCTACCACCAGTGGCTCAAACAAAGTAGTGTTAGTCAGTAGCTACCTCAACTTATAATGAAGTGGTGAAAATGAGGGTGGAAGGGAGGGGGTGAAGGAAGGGAAGGGATGGGATGGGAAGGGTATTAGACTCAATTAGAAGAATCAAACGAAGACAAATAAAAAAGACCTAGACTTACGTGTTCTTAAAAAGTGTCAATCCAAGGCTAGGAAAGTTGTCAAACCCACATGAATCTCCAATACCACTAAAGAACCACTTAAAGCAGCTCCAGATTAGACTCATGCTTAAATACTTTCCAAGACAATGCACTTGCTTCCTGCAATAAAAGGGTACATATTGATTTTAGAATATTAAATAAAATGATTCACTATGACCGCATGTCTCAATTTAATAAAGACAAATAGAAAGTAATTAGGATATTAAATCTATTTTTCTAACAGGAAAGAATGAGCAGGGTGGCATTTGCTGAAGTTGAGATGAAGATTTTACCCGGCAAGCTCTGCACCACTTTTAGTGTGAAAGCTATTTATCAACATTGCTGTGGCAGTCCCACTGGGGTACGTAAGTTTGTAATCCATGACCATAACCTGATTTCAGAAGCATATAGAAGTGAGGATGCTTGCAACTACAACGATCATAGTGGCCAACAGGCATGTCAAAACTTTGTCTTAAAATAGCCAGGCCAATTTACAAACCAATAGACAAAAGTTGCTCTGAAAGGTTATTAACTAGGCATACAAATTGAGCATGTTCTTCGACAGCAAACTAAAAACACATTGTGAAAAGCAGATCCATGGAAGCTAACAAGCAACTATAGGAACACAATACATAAACAAAACACCCGACATCCTAGACTAGCACCAAAGCCGAAGTAGTTACCTTGCGAAGTGGAACGAGACTAAAAAGTCCAAGGAAGCTGACAACAACCAGGAAACCAGTCATCCACCATAAGCTTGGATTAATAACATCTTCTGCCCTGTTACCAGGGTAATCCTCACCGATAAGCTTATATGTTCTTTCATCCATTGCAACCAAATACGAACCAAATCCCCCTGCCACCAATTTCATATCTCTCAATATCACCAATAAACCAAAATGCATATCAAACCACAAGTCTGGTCCTAAAGATGCAATCTTTATATCATATATGTCTACAATGTTCATACTACCCAACACAAATTGCGAAATAAAACCAATACCCAGAAACTTAATTACAATACAAACAACGAAACACAGTGATTAAGAGGTGATTAATGATTTAGGATTACCGCTAAAGGCGAGGCCATAGCAAGCGACGACGCAGGTTTGGATGACAGTGTTCTCTTGCCTTGTGAAGGGCTTAACCTCAAACCCTAATTGGGCCAAGAACCCGGTCCACGACTTGACGAAGAAGAACCCTAGCAGACCGGCGGCGACGTTCAACGACGGGATGATCCCCACCGTCAGATTGAGCTTGTGTGTGATGATGCAGAAGAGAGTCCCCAGCACGGCGCTGACCACCAGCCCTCTGATCGTGATTTGATCCCTCCATTCCGGCACTCGGTCGTCGTCGACGGTCTCAACGGCCTTGATTTTGTCTGAATCGTCGAGCAGCAACGGCTCAGATATCTCCACGGAGGTCGTCTCGGTCCCCATGACTTTTGAGAATCTCTCGATAGGGATTTCAGGGTCAACGGATTCTTCAAATTCTAGCGGATACAGGATTTCGGAAGAGAGAGGATTTGTATCTGGTAGCGTTTTGAAAGGTAGTTGGTATTTGCCGCCTCCACTTATAATTTGCCGCGTGTCATTTCCGGGAGTAGGTTCATTGGGAATGTAACCCGTTAATGTTACAGCCCATTGGGCTGCGAAGTCTGACCCAAATAATCCAAATGCAGCTCTGACACGTTATCCCTTTGATCTGTACTACGCGGGCCACCGACCTTATCCACTGCTCAGGTACTCAAACTCGGTCGATAACTAACATCAAACCTAATCACCAAGTCAGTAATAGGTCGACAAGAGATTTATGGTCAGTTATCTTTAAATGTAAATTTAATGATGAAAAAAATTATTTTTTAAATAAAGTTGTTTTGTTTTTAACTTTTAGATGTAAATCTATAATTCTCTTGGTCAGTATCTGACTGTATCAAACTTTGGTGGCAATCTAATGCACTTGTTAATGGTAATCGAACCAATCTCTACCAATAACTTGCAGCAATGGAAAACTTGTGGAAGTGTTTTGGTGAAATGCGGATCTTAAGAGCAGAGAAACAGAGGATGACATTAGATAGAACATATTGAGTGCATCAAATAGTCAGTGGTGTCATTCTTGGACCTGAACTCGACATGGGAAATACAAGAGCTAATACGTAGTCCACCCAACTGAAATATGCACGAATGAGTGATGCAAGTAATGCACACTTCAATCTTGAATGGAATTGATTAACTGTGGACAAGGGAGTAGGACAAATTACTACCAAAAGAATTCCGAGTATACGTAATACATGACACAAGTGGCTTAATAAGAACAGGAAATAAAGTAGGGAAGTTTCATAATATAGTAGTTGTGAATGCAAAAGCTCATCAACAAAACCAAAGTTGAATGATATGTTATCATCATAAAAGATTTAAGAAACGAGTGTGCATAATCCGTCTAGAAAAAAGAGACTGATTATGGGCTAAATTATTGAATTCACCTACTAAAGCAAGCAACAGAAGATTAATGTATGGGCTTACCCTACTCATCGACTAATCAAAACGCAATAATTCCATACAAATAAGAACCATAAGAACAATAATAACATCAATTTGATCAGTGAGTGATATCTGACACCTGCGTATTGTAGCTCTTCGTTGGATAGCTAAAAATGAGGATGCTCAACACCCGATTGAGCATTATTGGTTGCAAAGTTGACATACTTGAGCAAGCTTGCCTCAATCAATTCTAGTGGGAGACATGCAAATTTTCATGCAAAAGAGGTATAAAAGAAACAAAAAAAACAAAGATAGTATACCATCCAACTCAAATTATTGTCATTTTAGCACAAACTTACCTCCACGAAGTTATACACCAAACTCTGGGAAAACTGAACGAAGTCACACAATGACTCCCTCACCTTCCTTTTGATAGTACATTTCTCTTTGTGTTGCCCCATTCGTAGAAGATCAGAGACGGATGCATGAATGCATTGCTCTTGTCTGTAAGCCTACAACAGCTTTCTACTTCCTTACCCTACTTCCAGAGATGCTTGTGGGGTAATGCAGATATTTCTGGGCCAGCAACGTTGTCCTGCTGCCTCCTCGATGGAGAAGATACTTGAACATGGTAAACAAGGGCAGGTGGGAGAATGCTAGCCTCTCAGCTAATATATGTCACAATCATACCTGCACGAACGGTCTTAATTAAGTACAAAACAACAGGGAGAAATTAAGGCTAAAAGTGGGTAAATTACATCACTATATGGCAAATTCAGATTCATAAGCTGCACGCAGAGAAGCTGCATCAGTGTAATTGAAGCAAAAATGGCCCTACACTTGTCCTGTGATCTACATTTCATTATAATAAGTTAACTCCAGTACTGCTCTCTAGAACCAACACTGGATTAATACCAACTTTTAACATGCAATTAACAGCTTTAATAATAAGGTGAAAAATGATAATATAGCTAATACAATTTTCACTGAAAATGAACGAATGAATCCCAAAAAACTACATTGCATTAACTCTTGTAATATGCTCAATGGCAGAAGCTCAATTAGATCCAACAATCACATTACAAAAACATGTATATTTTCACCAGCGAAACAGGTACACTGCCCACTCTCGTCGTCCTGTGCATTGTTGCACTACCCAAAAGAGACTTGTTTACAGATATATGGCAATCTAGAAGACATGTATGTGTTTACATGTTATTATATATCTTGTCAATGACGTCTGGCACTTTTATTGTACCTTTGAGGCTAACTTGAAGAAAACACAGATATGCACAAAGACAGAAGAACAGTTTCATGGTGTTCAAACCAAACCCCAATTTGTCTAGATGATTTGACCTTTGATAAGAGCAGCCAACCACAATCTTGTATCTTTCTAAATGGATCTCGCTACTCAACCTTATCAGAGTGACTTCCACTTCATTCAGAAGTCAAATTGAAAGATCTTTATAAGATCATTCTGTGACTCTTTAGCATTCCTACAATCTCTCTATCTTCCTTGCAAACTAATTTACGTCTATTATTTGTCTCCAATGGTTACTGAATCAATATAACATCAATCCCTCCAAGACAGGTTAAAAAATGAAGGTAAGTCTAAACTCATACCAAATGAATGAGATGTTATTTTCAATCTATTTAACTTCATCTTCGCAAACCATTGATGCAGCTGTTACAATGGGTGCACCAAAAATTTCAGCAGAGTAGCATTGAACCTCTCAAGGATCTCAGTATTGGTATTCCTACTACTTTTCTTCTGTTTTCTTCACAATTTACATGACAACCAAATGTAGAGATTCAGTTTCTCCTGTTTTTTTTTTTTTTTTTTTTTCAAGATTCTGCTTCTCCAGAACTCGGCATCTCAAGTAAAACCCTGTCGAGCAATTAGGATTTATGATTCCTCAAAATCCATATTGCCCCATAGCCAATGTTTTATAGATATTGCACATAACCACTATCACTCCTGGGAAAATCATTAAGAGCACCTTATGCTACAAATCATACAACTGCTAGTAGGTACCTAATGAAATCATTTAACCTACAGATAAACCAGTTTAAATGTCCAGAAATGCAGACACCACTTTCATTAATATGCACAGATGAAGTCTTTCATCTCTAGTTATTTTCAGTAATCTAATTCTTTCAGTAGGTACCTAATGAAATCATTTAACCAAAAGATAAACCAGCTTAAATGTCCAGAAATGTAGACACCACTTTCATTAATACGCACAGATGAAGTCTTTCATCTCTAGTTATTTTCAGTAATCTAATTCTTTCTGTACCAAATTTCAGCTTGGCCATCAGATGATGGCGAAGATGCCTATACAAAACCGACCATCCATCACAGACATGGATCTACGTTCTTAGAGCGACCTAGGAAGGACCAGAAGAAATATTTATCTGAATTTGAAGACAGGGGAGAAGGAGAAGAAACATCCGTTATTGCTCCGGAGCTGTTTCATGGCTTTCTCACCATTGGAACTCTTGGCTTGGAAACAAGTGCCAGTGAATCAGTGACACCAACTTTTGCCACACCTTTAGAGAACTTAACTGAGCAAAAGCCAGAGGTCACAGAAAATGACTTGAAGCTCATCAGCTATGAGCTCGAGAGGAGGTTTCTTGAGGCTGAAACAAGGGAAGGACTCTGTCCATCATCAGCAAGAGACAGTCATGTTAGCACTATCACACTCGGTGGCTGGGGAATGGAGGCCTCTGAAGATGAAGAGTACTGTGCAACAGTGGTGTGTCCCCTCCAAGAATATCAGCTTGGGTCCTCAGTTGAAGTACCACAAATGAGCACAGAAGCAAAGAAAGAAAAGACATCACTACAAGAGTTGTTTGATAAGACCAAAATGACTGAAAATTTCGAGAAGAGTGAGATAGATCCCAAGCAAAAACGTAAATCTGCCACGGCTTCCATGAAGAAGATAATAAAAAAACTCTATGCCTCTTCCAAGAGCCCCACTTCTACTAGTTGTCATCCAACTGATCCTGTTTCCATCCTAGAGAAACTTGGTGAGGCATCTGATTCTGTTTCTACCAACAAGAAACCCCATAAGGTCAGGTTCCCATAGCTGAACAGCATATCTGATGGCTCTTGGTTATACACACAGACACATACCACACACTCATGTATGAGCATATGCACATGCCACGGATAAATCATTGCATTCCTAATAGTAGCGACCAAGATATAAGTATGTCAATCAGATACTATCCATGATCTATTCTAAGCATCTGTACAAAAGGTACCTTGCTGGTGAGTGGTTTACAACTTGAACACACAAAGGATGTGTCGCTGGCATCATACAAATTTAATTGTGTAAGGCAGATTTAGGATGAAAGTAATCTAAGCTAGCGTGGTGTATATAGGGATACACTCATAAGCAGGTGATTTTGCCAGGGGATGTTCTCTGGAAATCAAAAATCCAGCCACGGAACCTTATTTATGGCAAAGCATAATAAGTACAGGATCCATGAGATAAATGTCTCGTCAGAAACACAATTCTGTTTTCTTGATGTTTTACCCGAAACTACCAGATGTTCCCTCAACTTACATTACAATAGACTTCTCGTTCAACTTTTTCATATTGTATTGAATGCAGGTATTACGTATGTTTCAAAGAAAGGTTCATCCTGAAGGCTTTATAGCTGAAAAAGAAATTATCAAGTCCAAGAAATACAAGGACAAGAGCAACTCCAGTGACGTTGGTGGCTGTAATAGGAATCTGATGCTCATGGGTGCAGAGAATAGAAGGTTTCCCCAAGAGTCAAAGTTAAAGGAGGGGACCAAAAACTGTAATAAGTACATGGACATGTCTCAATACAGGCTGAATGGCAATGGTTTGAAAAGAAATGAAGAGCACTGGATCAAAACAGACGCAGACTGTAAGTATCTTTTAAATTTCATACCATGGCGACATACTTGGTTTAGTTCCTACCAGTACAAAACACCTTAAAATTTTTTTTTTTTTAAAAAAACAGAAAACAGAAAACCTAACATTCAGGAGAACAAAAGTAAAAAAACGCCTAATTCAATAATGAGAAACTTTAAGAGCTAACGATTCAGGAATTGAACCAGATATCCTATTACTTCCAAATATTAAGAGAACTTCACAACATATAAGGAAAATTACTTAGGTCGCATATCATGTTTTGTCTAATGACTATGACCATGGACCTCATGGTCTGCAAAGTTGAGTCTACTATAAATGCACTAACCAGTTTACAATACTTGCATTTCAGACTTGGTGTTGGAGCTGTAGTCGCCATAGTTGTAAAAAGTCATAAGTGGCCACCTTTATGAGAAAGAATGTGTTTGTTTGAATATTTCTATATGGTCATGTACTTGTTTGTGAGTGGTTAAGTGGCAAGTTGCATTCAGGAAATGACAAGGGAGTACTGGACGTGCCTATCTTGTATCAGTGTGATGATGAAGTTTGAGTGTGTTTATGACTTTATCCATATCAATAAGCATGCTTTTGATTAACAACAAAGCTTTAATGGTTGAGACTTGTGAACCATTTTGGGTATCACAAATAAGTAGCGCGCCTCAAATTTCATGTTGGCAGAGTGGCAGACTCTTCCTATCACTGCCTACTGTTTTGTTCAGATACCATGTATTCTTACAGACATTCAGTATACTTGCTCTAGCCAAATAGGCAGATATAGACATATATGATATATCTCAAACATTATACCCACAATCAGACCTACACATTTAAATGCATCTACTCCTAGCTAGCCAGTATACAAGTCTCCAACTCTCCATACAAAGCACTATAGTTGCTTGTATTTAAAATAGTTCAAAAATTCAATTCATTATAGGTACCTCTTAACAGTATAAACTAGAGGGACTTAGAACATTGTTATCAAGCTTCTGGCCATTTCTTAAGTTCCATATTTATTATTTTAAGTGAGATTTTGCTATCATAAACCCTTCATGTCGAGCATTACTATGGCAAAGTTGAAATATGAGAAGATTCAAACCTTGCAGTGTCAGATTAACAGGAGGCACCAGCATACTAAATCGGCAGAGGCTCCTCCTTAAGAGTTCCACCCATATCCATCCTCCATGATCAATCAACTAGAGCTGCTAACTCTCTGCAAGATGCATTATCAGTACCATAAACAGGCACAAAATGCATATGACAATATACCAGATACAGTACATTTGATATTGATGCATATGAAAATACCGGATACAGTACATTTGATATTGACTTGGTATGCTCTTTAAGCCACTAACAATCAACTGTCTCATAAAGGAACTTTTTTTTTTCACCACATGGAGATTGAAAGAGCATCTCATATATGTAACTACTTCAGATGACTCTATTGGATTTCAGTGGCAATTATATGCACTCAGCTAAACAACTTTAATAGGACTTGTATACCAGGCTCACTCTCTACTTTGTACCGCTGTTAAGAAAGATGGTACATGATATCCAACTAAGTCTAATGCTGAAATTAAGCTTATGCAGGACACCTCCATCCATCAGATATTGGAAAAGGCATATCCTGCACCTGAACAACCTAGTTCATTGTGGCAATGCACCAACTAATTCTGAGCATATAACACATGAAGAATAAGAGAATCTGAAATTTATGGCCAAGGGACACACTTGAGATCATGGCTGACAACCAGTATGGTTAATTCTTTCTTTAGATGCTTTAGCAGCTTTACAACATCTGCACGTGCCTTCCAATCTGATGAAAACAAAGGAGGTATAATTTCAAATGAAGGATCAGAAACATAAACAAAAACAAAACAAACAAAAAAAAGGTAAGAACTAGAAGGTATGAGAATTAATGAAAAAATTCACAGAAAAAGGAATATTTTTAGACCAAAAATAAAGTATGGACTAGAACTTTGGCATGATTGGGTCAACTTGGTTCAATCTTAAAGTTTACCAAAATCACAATGAATATTGTGAATGAGAAAAACCAGTTCAAATAGTGACTGGGAAAGACTATTGTGGTTCTCAGTGAAGAATGTTCTGCAAGCAAGGCACAAAGGGCATTTTATGCCTCATTGTTCAACTTGCATGGAAACAGCAAAGGGGAAGACACATAATGATGTAGAATTTAAGAGCACTAAATTCATCTTCATACCAAGACCAGCAAGAGGTTCATCCAATATCAATAAATCTGGGATTTGTACCTGAAGATTCGAGCAAATTGACAAGTATGAGTGACTTCGTGCCAAAGCTATAACTAGCTATGTAAGACTGCAATCTTTTGAACTATAACTATCTGTGTTTATATTTACAACTAGAATCTTACTAGCTGAATTGCCAAGGCAAGACGACGTTTGTAGCCACCACTAAGGGAGTGAGGGTCTCTATCCAGTGAGATCCCACTTAAACCAACCTGCAGTCATCAATAAAACCAACAACGGAGTTTTGGTTTTGATACAACAGACCCGATAAATAATGAATGTAACAAAATTGTCAGAATATGTAGAAGACAGTTCATGCTGATAAGAGCACAAGTACCCAATTAATTGCTCTGTGGAGGTTTCGAGCAAGATTCTCCTTCATTTGAAGATCTCCCTTTTGCCTTGGCCATGCAAAGGTAACTTCATCAAGCACATTATCAGCCACGAAATACCTAGCTTGAAGGACAGACATAATATTGAAACTTGGAAATAAATTTAATAAAAATTGAAGGCTACTGAAAGGTTGGTAATTTACAAACACTATAAAGCTGAAACAGATGTTGCAAACCAATTCTCACTTCCCTAGTTAACATAGACTACCTCTCTGGAAACTGAAACACAATGCCAACCCGTCCTGTGGATAAGGATTCAGGAGACTGAATTGGCTTGCCATCATTTCCATATTTTTGAATCTGAATTGAGCCTGAAGTTGGTTTGTTCAATCCTGCAAGCAGCTGAAGACGGGGAAAAAAATCATCCAACAAGATACTGCTTTGGAGCTTAAGAACGAGATGGACAGCATAAAAGCTCCCTTAACAACAAAAACACACAACCTGCACGAGAGTAGTCTTTCCGCTACCACTCTGTCCAAAAATTAAGCCAAAGCTGCGAGATAAACATGAACCAATCATCCTACTAAAACATATGGAAGCTAGTTAATCGCATCGAACACACCCTATGTTTGTTCCGTCTATCTAAATCACTTGATTTTTTTCATGCAATAATAAAATGACATCACACCACAAATATGTACCTCTTCTCCGGAAGCGAAAAACTAACAGCATTTAGAAGGCGGAGCTCAGTCCCTGGCGGTTGGTAGCTCACATCTCTGACCTTGAAGTCACAAATTATTTACATTCAGTATTCACAGAATTACAAGTAAATTAGTAGAATTAGACTTATTCCAAAAATTCCAATGCAACCACATTGCCTATCTGATAATCAACTACTTAATCCAATATTACATGAATTTTGTGGTAAAAATGATGAAGGAAACTTACTTCGAAGCAGGAGTAATCACATTTGAATTTCACAGGTTGAGATTTCAGGAACTTCAAACTGCCATAAGAAAATGAATTTAACTAAATTAAAATTATAAACCGGTAAAGATGAGCGAGAGAGAGAGAGAGAGAGAGAGAGAGAGAGTTGATTGCGTACCTGGAACGCGATTCGGAGGCGATTGAGGTTGCCGGTTGGAGCGGTGTCCAGACTGAAAAGGGGTTCAGAGCCAAAACTGAGCTCGCCATTTTCGCGGTTTGCAGACATATCAGGGGATTTCTAGTACTAATTACATGTCACGGGCTCTCGGGTTTGGGCTTCCGGACTTATAGTACAGATTGGGCTATCCATTTGTAAATGGATTTCAAAACATCTTTCACATATGATTATATATGTCATGATTATGTTGTAGACGTATAAAATTTAATGAGAATAATAATCATTAAATTATTCATACGACGTATGGTCCTGAAAAATTGCATACGTAGCTCGTAAGTCGAGAAAGTTAAAAGGTCTTTGAAAATGACATGTGGCGACGTGTGAATGGTCGGTCGACAACAAAAATCATCAATCCCGACTAAAAGCAAATATTAAATGTCAATCGATAATCAAATTTCAATTAAATTAAATTGATTATCGGAAAGGAAGTCGAACATTTAATCAAATTGGCAAAATACCTTATCGGTCATAATCAAATCAATCAATAAATACCGATTAATTTAATTATGTTAATAATTATAATTAGATCAATCAATCAAGACTTATTCATTTAATTATACCGTTAAGGAAATACAATTAAAACGGTGTCTTCAAAACATTCCATAAATGGAGGAACGTCGACACTATCAATATTCATTTTCATATCAATAAGAGAACTTCCGGATAAGAGAGAAAAATTATTCCCGAGAGCTCAGAATTCTCCCAAAACCCTTGAAGAATCCTCAAGCTGTCAAATAACCGATTATTCATCAACCTCAAGCCTAAAAATTGTTAAATCCCGAAGAGTCACCAAGTTGCCAAATAACTGACATCTTCACCAACTACAAGACAAAGAGCAACCACCACGTGGAAGTGCTCGTGGCCCATACCCGATCAACGTCAAGCCTCTACGGCCCTTGGTCAACTTCCTTCTACAAATCGTCAGCACGATAAGAAGTTCAATTTAAGATCAAGTGCTCGTCACCCTTGGATCAAATCAACGTCGGAGATCGAATCAGATGACATTCTTGTTAAAAAAAAATACACACAGAAATTGTAACCGGCAAATTTAATCAATACAAATATATTATTTTGTACACGTGTCTTTCTGTTATTCGTTACATGAATTTTCGTGTTATAATCTCATAAACTCAATTTTTCGAGGCACATTTGTAAAGATATAAGAGTAGTTGATATAACACTATGTTAGTTGTGGCATGTCCAACTACATAGTTTCCGTGAAGGCTATTGTTATTTTTAGTTTAATGTAGTTGCATTAAAAGTTTAATATAGTATCAGGATCTTACACAATGTTATTTTTTATATTATACAATCTCGTTAAAAGTATTCCGTTGTAATATGAGGTTCATCCACCGTGTTCTTTCCCTTCGGTCAGCCTATGAAGCTGCTCAAATTAGTTATATGTACCAGTCAAGTAATAAAGAATAAGTGGTACAACCAATTTTTGACTTACCTAATTTACGCTTCACAAATTTGTTCATAACCAAGACCACAACCATCAATGTGAACAAGCATTACGTTTAAGCATTACATATAAAAACCACAACTCACATGTGAGAGTGATGTGACAAATCAAGTTCCATTAACAGCCAAGATTTGGTCTCATTACCTTCCATAAAATAGTAATCTGACTATTCAGTCTAGGAACCCCGAGTCAACTCACTCATGTAAGATTTTACCTTGTAATTTACTAGTTTGACGTTGACTGAGGCTAAGCAAGACGGGACGTAGGATCAAGGGAAGAGGATCTAAAAGCCATCTTCATGATTTTCATTCTTCAAAGACTTTCAAAGCCTTCGTCAAAAGTATGATCGCAACTTCCACTTTGATCAGTTCATGTTCTTGTGTAAAATACCCAGCTAGTTCTCAACTCAACAACCACACTCATCCTCAAACACCCGGAACTTTACTCACCATTACAAACTAGACGCCCCCTGTGGTTCTTACACTTTTCCATTTACCATGAAGAAAAGTCCAGTTTCTAGCTTCGCTTCGATTCTTCGCTAGTATAAATAGTAATGTTGTAAAACGGTTATATATACAGATGAAAATGCACAGGATGCCTAATTTTCACATGATTATCAAATGCATTAAAATGTATGTTCATTTGGTTCATAAATACAAATTAATGTTTAATAAACTACTAGTCACCATACGAACATGTTATTCCAATAATAAATTTTGGTATGTAAAATGGATAAATGGCTTATACTATCTCCACGTAGGAAGTGTGTTCTATATATAATTGCAGCCTAACACTCCACATATGCTGAGCAAGTCTGCTGCATTCTCGTCATTATACTTCAAATCATCAAATGGGTCCTGCGTGATATATATAATTAAACACACACACGCCTTACTTATGGAGTTATGGTAATACCATCTACCTCCCGTTTGATGTCATCGATCGACAAAAGAGACCGACTCGGTTGTTCTCACCAGGAAGCAAATTAACAAAAACCCCTTCATCTCTTTTATACTAGTTTCATTGTGTCACAGGGATTCCGTCTTATTATATAAGAGCCTAGACACCTGCTTGGTTGTTTGATTACTCAAAAAATGGGGAGTCCTGCTGCAAAGAAGGTCCTGCTCACTTCCAATGGGGATGAAATCTCATCCAACATAGCCTTACAATTGGCCCAACGCGGTTGCAGGTCAGTTAATCTCTCAAGTTCCTTGCTTTTTAGTTTTTACCCATCTCCAATGTGAAATTCTGAATCTGGGTTTTGGTTATTCTGGGTGCATTTTATGATGAAGCATACAAATGGGTTGATGAAGTGTGTTGTCTTTTTGGTGATTAGGTTGGTTTTGATGGGAAAAGAGAGCTCTTTGAGGAGTGTTGCAGAGAAAATAAGGGGGTCACTGGAAGGTGTGGTGTCTATAGAGGTGGTTGGTGTGGATATGGAGGAGGAGAGAGAAGGAGTTCTTGATGAGGCTGTGGATAAGGCTTGTGAAATCTTGGGTAGTTTGGATGCCTTTGTGCATTGCTATGCCTATGAAGGTACACCATTCTCTTTCGGTTTTGGCCCTGTTGGTAGTTCTGTGCTCAAATTGTTCCAAGATTTTGGAACCTAGATTCTGGGTGGATTAAAGATATGACCTTTAACCACATGGTTTTATGCACTGCCAAATTTATCACTGTTCTTTTTTTCGACTAACCTGGTATCACTGTTCTTTGAACTTTTAACAGTCCTCCTAAATACCACTTTCTGTCTTTCTGGGCTTATGTTATTCAATAAAGTTAATTAGATGGTGGTTGTCAGAGCTGAACATGCTTCCATTTGTTTAGTGTATTTATTTTTTCATCTTTGAATTGTTATATCATGATGATCAAATGAGTTGTTTGAAGGCCTGTTTACATAAAAGACAAAACTTGAAGAAACCACAGTTTTTGTATGACAAAAAGAAATGCATGATGTAGTATTGAATTGTTAAAATTTGTTTTGGCCCACGTCTTCAGCTGGGGTAGAGAGGTAATTGTGCTACCAAAAGTAAAATAAGGTTTGCAGGACGTGCCACCGCGCGGACGCGGAAAGAGAACGGTACGCGTTCTTGACTTCTAATCAGGCGAAAGAGAGCTCCAACTCCACTGCAGGGTTCTTCAGATTCGCCTTGCGTACTGGGCAAGGACTTACAGTAGTCCGCCTGAGCGTCACAATATTGATACTCGACGTAGGATCGAGCAGAGCTTCAATTGGGAAGGAGAGGAAAAAAGAAAGAGAAAGCTCCGGAGAGCGTACGGGGAAACGAAAGGAAAGCTCCGGGGAGCGTCTGAGGTTCGACTAGGTCGAGAATTGTATTGTATTTTGTAGAGTTGAGTTGTTGATTTTTTGTTGTGTCGTTGAGTCGTGTGCTCGAACTCCTTTATATAGAGCTATTTAGGGCCACAGGTATTGGCCCAAAGCATGTCAAAGACTTGTAGGAGTCTTCAACGATAAATGTGGTATAGGCGATGTAAATCACTTCGTGGTCGTCGCTTTGTTCTAAACAGTAGAGTTTGCCTAGAACACTTCTTGGACGTATGCTCCTTCTAAGCACTGTATGAGTGCCCTTGAATACTAGAACTCTGACGTGCATGCAAAGTAGATATGCACAGCTTGCATGTATATCTCCTTAATCCACTAGAATTAGGAGTGATCATATGCTTCACGTCTGGATATGCTTCACATGACTATTGGATAACTATTGCATGGGATAAGAACCCTTGCCATGCACGTACTATAGTCATATGCATTATCCAATTAAAGACGAGATGACGACGTTCTCTCAATCAAGCATGCGGCGGCGAAGTATGAAACCCGACTTTCTTGCATGCGAAATCTAATCGTGTGGAGTCCATCTCACATGCAACCTCTTTGCATGCTAATCATCTATGTGAAATCGTCTATACGGGCTATAAGCTCAAAGATATCTCCCTCCAATAATTAAACATGCATGCATTCGTGGGAGACTTTGAAAGCCTACTGTACGTGCACCACTAGATATAATCAAGGGCAAGATGATAATATCTCAAGTCGAGCGCGAAAATGCTTGTCGAGTCGGGATGCTGTCGAGATGCTTCCAAGTCGTAGCGAGATTCCATCAAGATGCCGTCGAGATACTTATGTAATTAAAGGACCACAAGCCATGCACGTGCTCTTGTATATACAAGTTGGGGTACGATGCTAAGTCGAGGCGAGGTGTTCCAAATCGGGGCGAGGTGTTCCCCCAACAATTAAATTCTTCTTGTAGGCGAAGTCCATCATGCGGAGTCCATTCGTACGCGGACTGTCCAGCTCGCATGACTTTCTGGCGGGCCATTACTTGTAAACCCATTATTTCGGGCTCGCCGGTATGACGTGGACCATAAATTTAACTAATATTCACTAAGACAATTACTGTCCAGTAAAATATTAATTTGGGTGTAAACAAAATTGACAAGGTCAATCAGTTTCCCCTCTGCCTTTACGTTTTAAAATTCAGTACTGAAAATGAGGCCTCGGGAAACGATCTTGTAAGTTGAAATGTAAAGGCCTTCTTCTGTGGATGCTTGTGTCATTCTTTACTTTCCATTCAGTTTTGAGCATTTCTATGTGCCGAGATTAAGGTTGATGTAATTTAGTTGGAATCAAGTTGAAAGCAAGCAAATTTATCATTTATGTTTATATGGAACAGGCAAGATGCAAGAACATCTGCAATTATGTGAAGACGAGTTTAAAAAGATAATGAAGATAAATTTCATGTCTGCATGGTTTCTGGTAAATGCCGTTGGCAGAAGAATGCGAGATCATAAATCAGGAGGTTCCATCATATTGTTGACCTCGATTGTTGGAGCTGAAAGAGGGCTTTATACAGGAGCTGTTGCCTATGGTGCTTGTTCAGCAGCACTGCAGCAGTTAGTAAGGGTATGTTAATTGCATGCACTACACTCACCCAACACAGCTATTGCATATAATATGTTTTATATATTGTATCTGTTTTGTACAGCATCTGTTTTATACAGTATTTCGACCTTCATATCTGTTTTATACAGTATTTCGACTTTCTCCTGGTTTACTGGCCTTGATTTTGTAAGCTCTAGATGTTTGAATTTTCATCGGTGTGAGGGGAAAAGAAAATTGATTTTGTTACATTATTGGTTATCAGAAACACCCTCTTAAGTTTCTTGTGTCCTGTTGGTCACATTAAGCAAGTAAGCATGAAGCATGATTGTCTGAGGTCATGAATTGCTCATTTTCCACTTGATTGATATAATATTTAATGATTAAGATTACGAGGACTTTTGCTTTAATTCCTCATATCAGTCACACACTTAGGAATTGCCTCATTGTGTTGATCTTTGAAAGCTTTGCTTTTGGTATATTATAAGTGACCCTTTAGGCAAAGCATAAGCACTGAAAGTTTCTTTAGTTTTAACTGGGTTGTGATGTTATCTTCAAGTCATAACTTCATTTTAATGAACCTCTGTTGTATAACTGTACAGCTTTCAGTTTTATTTTGAGTTGCTTGGAGCTCATCTCTACAATTTCTAGTACATCACATCTCCATCCAATTTATATGTTCCATATTCTGTCTTCTCTTTATTTGTATCTTCTATTCTTCTATCTGTAACAACCTCCTTCCCCCTGCTGTTCCTTCAGTCGTCGGCATTGGAGATTGGAAAATACCAGATCAGGATTAATGCAATCGCACGTGGTTTGCATTTGGAAGATGAGTTTCCTAAGTCTGTGGGAATAGAGAGAGCAAAGAAGCTGGTGAAGGATGCAGTTCCGCTGGAGAGATGGCTTGATGTTAAAAATGATGTGGCTTCAAGTGTCATGTATTTGGTCAGTGATGGTTCAAGGTACATGACGGGCACAACTATATTTGTTGATGGGGCACAGTCTCTCGTGAGGCCTCGAATGCGTTCTTATATGTGATTCTTGCTCCTATTATATCCTCCTAGCCATTATTAGCTACTTAGGTTTGTTCATACTTCATAGGTGAACTCATTAGCTATTCTTATATTTGTTCCTTACGAATAAAGAAGTCAAGATTCAGTTGCCTTTCTAGAGACGATGGGACTGAAACTGATAACTGTCTTATACTGAGATGCACAATTTCAAAGATGGACTACAGTCTGTGCCAATTTCCAGTTTGAGTAGCATACAGCATGAAACACACATCTGTTCATGTTGTGACCTTCCATTGAATTAAGTGACGCATCTTTCATCTTTCACTTTGTCAATGTTCAGAATGATCAAATGGTTGAACTCTTTCACTGATATGTTGAATTCCCTTGCCAAAACCGATTAACATATTACATGTAAGAAATATCCAGTACTTTGCTCAACAAGACGTATGTAAGTACGTATTGGGTAAGTTGACTTCTGGGCATTTAGAGCATTAACATATTGCACATTAAACTTACCAATGCCCTGCCAAGTGCCAACTGCTATTAATCTGAACAGAATTATACCAATGCGCTTTGTTAGTGTAATGTTGCACCAGGAGTGAGTCAGGACGATTCATATGATCATATCCATACCATTCTTCCTTTATGCTTTTCTTCGCTGCTGCAGGAAGCTAGGATGGCCGGGTTATCGCCTTATCGGATGTATGGTAGGGTGGTGCCGATTTTGGTGCTTGTAAGTTATAACCAGCCGTGCTCAGCTAGCTGGTTATATTATCATTTAAAGAGAAGGAACATTGATCAATTAAAATAGAAATTCTTCAGTCTACATATACGTACTCTATAGTCTTTACTAAACAATTCGCTTCTGGTCTTCCTGGTGCCGGCATGGTTAATACCTTCCTTGAAAAGATTTAACAAACATATAGCAACTACTTTCTTCTTTTTTTTGGTCGTGAACATATAGCAACTACTGGCTGCGAAGTTTCCTCGGTTTCAACTTTCAACAGATTTTATGTGACCAAGTAGTCATGGTTCAACAATGGCAGGCTAATTCAGAAACATGCATGGACTTCTAAGTTCTTACTTCTCTTGTTTTTCTTGTGCGGATCCCTCTCTCTCTCTCGCTCTCTCTCTCTCTCTCTCTCGCTCGCTCTCTCTCTCTCTCTCTCTCTCTCTATGCGAGGAAGAAGAAGAAAGAGAGGAAAATCTATAATACCCTTAGACGATCTAAACAACTAATTAAATCAATATGCGCTTCCTAACTGATTTGACTCTCAAGTATTAAGGCGGTTTTCAAGAGTTGTGGTTCTCTCTAGTATGAGATGAGATAGAAAAATGAAGGTTGAAGTTGGCCAAACTTACTTTGTGTTTGCATGATTCAAAATGTATCATCTAAGAATGAATTAGAGTGATCTTCACTATAGTTTTCACTTTTCAACATGCCTCACATTTGCATTGTTTCAACTTCCAAGCACAGGTAAAATTAATACATGAAAGTTTTATGTTGTTGAAAAATTCGAAGTGTGGAAATCATCAAGCGACATAATACTCTTATATCATGGTGCGTGCATCATTTTACATCAACAGTTAAACAGTTAAACTACTACATTAATTAAACTGGTTAACCAGTACATGTTGCTGTATATGTGCTAACTCTCCTCAATCTGTACATAGAGCCGCCTCCATTATTCCAACATATCGATCCCACCCACCTCGCTACGTTTTATTTTCTTTCTAATTAATTACATGATCCCCAAAAGTATAAGATAATAAAGCTCATTCAGCTATCTGGCACTTATTTTTGCTTTTCTCCTCTGAACAACCTTCGTGCCGTTTACGACACCTATCTATCTCCCTCTCTCTCAGTCTCTCTATATAAAGTAGAATATCTTTCTCTGGTGAAAGTGAAACCCTAATACAGAAGTCGTGGTCATTGCTGGCTCATTACCTTAGCGGCTTAGTCGCCTTTTCTTCTTCTGTAAGTTTAGTCTGACCAGATATTCAGCTTTGAAACATATATGGACAACAACCAAATGTTCTTCCCCGGATCATCATCATCAGCTTCATCCTCATCGTCAATGGCGGCTTTATCATCACCGAATATGGGAAGCCCTCAAATACCACTTTACAGTAGCAGCGGTACTGCCAGCTATGGCGGTGATGACCGTAGTAGTTCAATTAGTCGTCACAGCCTTTTAGGATCGACGACGGGAACAGAAAACCATGCAGCTAATGGCGGGAGACAACTTGGTGTTAAACACGATAACGACGACCATTATTCCGATGATCGTGCTGAGCATCATGATCAAAGTCCGGCGGCGGCTGATAACTCATCAGATAAGATGAAGAAGAAAACGAGAAAACCCAAGTATGCTTTTCAGACGAGGAGCCAGGTTGATATACTTGACGATGGCTATCGCTGGAGAAAATATGGCCAAAAAGCAGTCAAAGCAAACAAATTCCCCAGGTCTGTGCCTCCGTAGCTTCAAATCTTCAATATATACTTTGTTTCTTCAATGAATTTTATATGCTGGATCATCATCAATCCTACATTTTCAGAGACCCCAGGCCAAAAAAGAAAAATCATCGATCCAAAATTATGATTGAGGTGTTTTTGATCCATGAATTAATGCCACTCGATCACCAGCTAGATTGGCAGATTTGATTAAGTGGTAGATACACTACCACATATATTTATTTGATGGTAGATCGATCCATATAACTTGCTCCTTAATTATCATATATGTTAACCACTTGTGGATTTCTTTGACAAACGCTAACAACAACTTTAAGAATTTGAGGATTTCTATTATTTTACATTAATAGATTACTTTTTTTAAAGATCTCAACCGTTGATCTTCTAAATTTATATGCAAGAAACATGTCTACAAAATTTCAACTAATTCTATAATCATTTGGTCATTCAAATTGATGTAACAATTGTAAGCCGTTAGATAAAATTAAAACGAATATTGTGCTAATCAAATTGTTAAACTTTTTTCATTTTGGCTAATTTTTGTAAGATTTATATGTGGGTAAGTAACTAGGGAATATGTGTCTTTGATTGTCAAAATACATGCTAAAAATAAAAACATCCTTACTTTAAGAGTTTAAGGAGGTCCTCTCTAGATTCGGACTATATATATATATATATATATATATATATTCATATTAATTATGTAGCTAACACTAGTTGTCTAGTTCGGATAAATGATTCCAAGCATGTATATACATTTTGTATGTCTATGTACGTATGTGTACAAGTAGTTAACTGTACGTAGAAGTGTATCAATAGCTAGCTGCTAGCTAAAATCGCATGCATGTTAATTATTAACTTAATTTGCAGAGGCTACTATCGATGCACGTATGGAGGATGCAATGTTAAGAAGCAAGTGCAAAGGTTAAGCAAGGATGAAGGCATTGTGGTAACCACCTACGAAGGGATGCACTCTCATCCAATCGACAAGCCTAATTCTGACAATTTCGAACATATCTTGACTCAAATGCAACTCGCAAATCACACAGGCCAGCTAGTTTAGCTTGCTAGCTTTGCTTGCCACTCCCTTTGATATGGCTTCTATCTCATCTAAAGGAATTGATAGATCGAGCCAGGTTTAATTTTGTGCTGGCCTCAGAAGCCTCTGCTGCTCCAAGTTCAAATGGATATATGTAGCAGATAGAGCAGCAGTGTTTGATTTTTCTCTTTTTAATTAGCAGATGTTTGATTTCATTGAAGTAGTAAATTAAGAAGTGAGCAGGTTTTATATTATTGTATGTGTAGATCGAGCATGCATGCCTTGTCGGCCCTGATGCTCTTGGCATCAATATATTGTTTGTTTAACGCAATGCAAAATACTAGCTAGAATGCTAGATGCACGAGTTTCTCAAGTTCTTTGTGCTAGAATAATTTCAAATTGATTTATGTACTCCCGGCATTTTGCAAATCAGTTCCTTAATTGGTTTGCTTTAGCTTAATAAGCTAAGTTCAAGGACTTCAGTCATATGATCATGTAAACAAGTATAACTTCGATCTCACTTCAAAAGTTGGATTTGATTTTACCATAGATGGCTTATTTTTTTCTTCCTTTATATCTTGGATTTAATTCATTCTCTTAAGTTTCTATACCGATTGAATGAATTACTGTTGATGACTATATGTAGCGGCGATCTAGCAGAGAAAATGTAGAACTCGTATAATTTCGGGATTCAAGGTAGTGTAAACGAACCCCTCATTATTTTGTCGTATGGATTACCCAGTCGATACAATTTCAGTTAGTGATCATAAGCAACTGCAATACTGTATCATATACTCTAGCTAGGAACAAATCCTAGTTTCAAAGTAAGTGACTGAACAAGTGAATGAAACCACTAACACATGATCTGTCTGGAATTAAGCAAATTTATAGATGCAAAAATACTGGGCTCTATTTTCTTGGTCCAAAAAGGATGTAGTTGGGCTTAGATAGAAGGGGAAGACAAAAGTTACAATCATATATGCTATTCTAACTGGATACAAATGATACATAAACCCAGAAATATACATAAACCACCTGATGTGCCTCTTTTGCATATAATTTTTTTGGCAATGGCCTCTTTTGCATACACAAGTGCTTCATACCAGGAACAGTTGAGTACACAATGAAGCCTTTGTTGTCTTCTCCAACCAAATCACCTAAAAATCTTTCTGTGATTGCGTGCATGCTTGTTCTTTGTGCCCATATCTCTTTCTTTCACTACTTGTTCCCATTCGAACCCCGTCTTCTACTTATTTCAACAACTATATACTGTTTCTTTTTTTTCTTTTTTTTCTTTTTTTTGTCGCTGTCTGTTGCATTGACACAAGTATACCTAAAGAATGGTCGTCGTCTAGTTTACACTAAAGAATGTCACCCACCAAAGCATGAATGACAAAAAAAAAATGAGAGCTAGAACTGGTGCCCCCCGAATTCCATTAAAAACCAGTGTCGTGGGCAGTGATGGCTTTCATCACTTAAATACTAATCATATTAAATACTAATCATACTTATCTTCAATTAACTATATAAATCTCAGCACCAGCTAGATTGATCAAGATGTTTCTAAGCCATATTTGGGTTCAATCATATCTGTGGAAATCAATCAGATGGAGCTAAAACCTGTCATACTCATGGATGAACCAGAACGCAGACGGTGAAACATTCATTTCATGGATATAATATTCAAAACAAAAAAGAAGTGTATTATACCTTTGGGATATAATTTATTTATTTTTGAGTAATGTTAGATGAATCATTTAGAACCTACCTAAAGCGGCATGCTGACGTGGTATGCCCATGTCATCAAAGTATGATTTTTAATATTTTTCAATTTCTATGTTTTATTCATTACCGATCTTTTTTTTGGTTACATAAGTAATTCTTTTTTTCATAAGTTAATAAAATTCCATTTCAATCAAAAAAAAAAAAACCCTATCCTTTATCTTTCTAATCCTTAAAAAAAAATCTGCCTACAAGTCTTCAAACAGATGATAGAAAGATAAAATTAAGATAGTAAAAATCAAAAAATATTATGTAATGAATAAAAGATGATAGAAATTGAAAAATATTAAAAATTATATTTTGATGATGTAACATGTCACGTAAGATGGACTATAGATGGTTCATCAAAAGTGGTTTATCTAACATTACTCTTTATTTTTTTAACTTTTTATTCAAATAACTCACACACCTTACCTTCTTCTGAGATATAATATGAATAACTACATTGACTATACAAAAAGGAAGTGTATTTTACCTCACGGGACTTCTTCTTTTCTTTACTGTTCCAAGTCCACTTGGTTGGTTGATCATTAACAAAGTAATTATGCTGTTTAATGAGATATTATAAATATGTAATTATTAGATATTATATGTTTAATTATGTATAGAATTTTGCACTCCCATCGGGCCATCGCCTAAATTATAAGAGCTTCAATCTTGGGCCCTGATAAATTATTGGACAAACAGAAAAACAAAGCAGAAAATGGACAAAACTCTCAGCCTCAACCCTCAGGTGGTCCTCTTCCTAACCTTGCTGGATTTTTCCGCTCTTTATCTAGTGCCCTACAATGTGGTTCATTTTCTTTTTCAGATAATAAGTTTTAATTAATTAACTGAATGTCTAATGGTAGTGGGTCACTAAATTAGATTATATTAGTTCATCTACTACTCATTGATATTCCAACTTGGGGTTGCACTTTGGACACAATGAATCTTTTGACCTTCCTTCTTTTGGAGGGAACAGTTGTGCTAAACTACTAGTTATCCCCAAGACCCCAACCCATTTTCTTGGAGCCTCCTCCTGCGTTTTTCTTATTATACCTACTGCCTTGTACTGCTAATTGCAGCTGCTACTAGCCTAGCTAGCTACAAGGACTTGTGGAGGGAAGAGTCATGGAGTGGGACGCCTGGGATTCAACTGATGACGATCAGTTGGATCAGCAGCTAGAGGAAAATGACCTTGCTGCTTTGGTTGGTTCAAGCAGTACTAGAAGCAGAGGAGGGGAATCATCATCATCATTCAACTTAGTGGATTTGAAGCTTGGCAGTACTACAAGTGCTGAAGTGGTGGCTCCAATTGCAACAAAGCCCTCAGTTTTAGTATCATCATCATCTTTGTCCAGGACCAGAAGGGTTGATCATCATCAGAAACTCAAAGTATCTTCATCGTCTACGGCGACATGCTTGGTTGATGGTTGCAAGGCAGACCTGAGTCGCTGCAGGGAGTATCATCGCCGCCACAGAGTCTGCGAGCTCCACTCCAAGACCCCAATTGTGATCATCAGAGGTCAACAAAAGCGATTCTGCCAGCAGTGCAGCAGGTACATTTATCATACATGAATCATTCAGATGGTCAATTTAGCTATAGTTTGATCAGTTTTGATGGACATATTTGCAAATTCAGTTTTACAAGCTTGATCAGTTTTACAAGCTTCAATGCAAATTCAGTTCAATAGACATATTTGCACTTACTTTCCTGATTGAATTAGTAGTTATGGATTCCAGTAATACTCTGGTGAAATGGATCGAGTTTGGTTTATCCAATTTGTACTTTTTTACTTTAATGCAGTAGTTCTTACAGTTCAGTCCATCAGAACTTATGCTCATTAGTACCTAGCTAGCTTTTGTTCGAGTCATTAGAAGTTTTTGTCAATCTGAAAATTTTCAATGGCTGTCTGATGTAGATACTATGTGTCCTTTTTGAGCGTGGCACAACAGATTTTGATTTCATTGAGTGTTGATTGTACAGATTCCATTCTCTGGTGGAGTTTGATGAGGTGAAGAGAAGCTGCAGAAAACGTCTCAATGGACACAACCAGCGCCGGAGGAAACCCAAACCAGAATCCTTCTACTTTACTTCCAAGAACTTCCTCTCAAATTTCAAAGGTATGTTATACATTCAACCATTTCAACCAGATCGAGTACTTGACTTTTAGGACTAATAATATGTGCTTCTGTTACTGTCGTCGATTTCATATATATTCAGAAGAAATGGAGTTGTTGTTAGCAAGTAATGGTAAGAATAAGATTAAATTGATCAGAGTCAATTATTAATTAACCCCTCAACAATTGATTGATGAACTCACTGTTAGAGAGCTTGCCTAGAGATGCCTAATTAGTTAAGTTGTCAGACTATCAACCGACATGTCACTTTCTCACAGAAGAAGCAGTGGAAATCTCTCTAACTTCACTAGAATGCAATTTTTAAGTTGAGGTTTGTGAAGAGGCAAATTTTGGTGCTACCATGCTAATGTTGATCATCATCTTATCATGTATCAATTCTCCATTTCTTGTTTCCTATGGTTCTTCATATTGATTTTGGCCTCAGATTATGGGACTGATATGCCTTTTCTACTAACATATAGGCCCCAGAATATTGCACTTTGGAACTCCACAGCTATGTGCAACCACCAATGTCAGAAGTCTGTGGCCTTTTGAGGCCAAAAATACTGCAGATCATCAACCGATGCTTTATAATCGTCACCAGCGGTTGCAAGCAGTTGATCACCTAAGAACACCTCCCAATTCCTTCACTAACAATGGAGGAGCTGATAAAGAGTTTATTTTCTTGCAAACCAATGACCCTGAACTTTCAGCTTTCAACCAAGCAGCAATCCCTCAAGCTTTTACGCAAGAGCCGTTTCCAACATTAAATGCTGCTGCAGCCTTACCACAAAGCACAAGGGCTGCTGCTGGTTCTGCAATTTCTTTTGATGGTACAACTCGCAGTATTGATCCGAGTTGTGCTCTCTATCTTCTGTCATCTTCAAATCCAACACATAGTTTGGTGAACACCAGTTTAAGCCACATGGTTCAGCCCAATATGGTCACCAGAACAGATTCAGGTCATCAGCAACACCAAATGAAGAGTTTCTTTGAATTACCATCATATTCCTCAAATAATCATGTGGAGGACAAGTACTGTCTATCCAGATGGCTTGCTGGCAACTGAGGCTCAATATTTCAATATGAATCATGCTTTTATATATTGAATAAGTATCTACTGGGAGATAGTAAACTACATATTATTCAGAACTCCCCAAGCTTTCAGTAGTTTTGCCAAATCTGTCAAATGCAGTTCTTATTGTATTCTTTCCTCCCAGCCTGATACAAGGTTGTTATTCTGACTTCTGAACACTCTTCATGTTTGTTTTTGTGTTTTGATGAATAAACTAATTCCTGATCAACCTTTTTTTGTATATGAAGAATATGTAGAGTTTATTTTCTAATTGAACAGAGAAAGGTCACCTACATTTTGGCATGTATATGATAAGCTGAGTTCGACCTTGACAATTATATATGAACAGATGTTTATATAATAAACAAGAGACTTGTACAAAAATACTTAAAGTTTTGGATAGCCTGCAATCCCTGCATGAGAAGTAGCTAGTTCGGTAAAAGTACTTGGTGAGTTGATTACTTTAATCAGGCAACATTTGTGCTTATACCTGAAAGAAACATGATGATTAATCTTCAATTACTTTCCTTAGTCTGCTGCAAAGCGGCAAGAATCTATCAAATCATTGTTTGTTGGTAGCTACTGATAATTCATATTAGTTCTGCCATACCAGCCATACAACTTTTCTTTTTCCTTCCTTTGTCTTGTAGCTTAAAACAACCTGATTGACCTCTTTACATAGCTGTCCATAATTATAGGTCTAAAAAAGATGAAAGTCAGGTATGACATGTGGTTTTAGGCACCCTTTTCTGCACAGCATTGGCTCTTGCCCCCTTCCCTACATCTGAAGCAAGCCTTCCAAACTTCAAAATCATTCTTTATCCCAACAATACTCAGTGCGCTATTTCAACCCGTTCCTCTCAACCATGCACTACAGAAAGGCTTCTGATTTTAGGGTTTAGCCATTTAGGGATGGCAGATGAAGTCATGCATCCACACATCAGACTGATACTGCATGTACGATTTTTCTTTAGTTTTCTGCTTGCTTGCTTGCTTCATCAATGTGGTGTTGCTATTGTTCTTGAAATAGAAGTGGTATCATGGATGATGTTGGAATGTCTCAATTAAATCAAAGTTCTCGATGGTCAGCTGAGTCCCTTTAATCTGATTGAGCCGTGCCAATATCTGCCTCTCTATCTCCTTTCACTTCAGTTTCGCAAGTTTCATTTTGAAGCAAGTGAATATTGTTCACATTTGATATGACAGTGGGCCTTTGTTTTGGTCTTGGTCGGTTTGTAAGTATGGTGTTGTAGACTGTAGAGCATCTCAGCACAGCACCTTTTAGTCGATTATAATCCTGAATCATGATAAGGTAAGCATTGACGAATTAATGCCTGGTAAATAATATTTCTCATAAAAACCAAAAACCAAAAAAAGAAAAAAGAAAAAGCAAAGACTGGAGGACCAATAGTGGACCAATTGCATTGAGAAATTGCAGCAAAATACAAAAAGCTGTGGACACAGAGCGATCGACAACACTTTAGGATGATGCACATATTCTGTATCACTTTATATTGCATCATAACAAGCTTTAATAAATTGTCAAAGAATCGAAGACCAAGCTTTATCTAGCTTGCGAAACAAGGGAACATATATATAGGTCCGTGTACGTACATACATTCAACCAAATTCCACACTTCACAGAAAGAGATCGATCGACTTGTTAATAAGTTGCAGATCATATATATATACAAAAAAAATGTGAAGTGCACGTCCGCACTGTCCTTAAAGTGCGGACGTCCCTCCGTTCGTCACCGTTCGGCGCCGATGACAGCACGCCTCCATCAGAGTGGACGTCCGCACTGGGCTTAAAGTGCGGACGTCTCTCCATTCTCCCGAGCGGACATCAGAGGCGTCTCCGATCACTTTCTTTTCCCGGCGAGTGCGTCGAATTCCAGTTTGTCAGCGAGATCGACTTTGTCTAAAGTTTTGGATGGATCTTGCTACCCAGACCTTCAAATCGATCTCGCTGGCAAGAGAAAGTGATCGAAGATGCTGCTCGGGTGGAGGAGCGTCGTCGTCGGCGCCGAACGGAGGAGAACAGAGGGACATCCGCTTCATATCCGGCCTATATATATATATATTTTTTTTTCTCAGGTGCGGATGTCTGCATTTATTCTTATAGTCCGGATTTCCACTTTACGCTCACATTTCAATCGAATTTTTACATCTCTACTGTCTAATTTTTAGATACTAATGTATAGATCATCTCTGTAAAATTTCAACCAATTTGGTTATTATTAAGGCACTCAAACTCGATTAAAACAATGGATGAGCACAATTATGTCGAACTTGAACCGTTCATGTTTATAACAGAAAAACGCAGTTTTGAGTGCCTTAATGATAACCAAATTGGCTGAAATTTTACATAAATGATCTATACATTAGTATCTAAATACTAGACGGTGAAAATGTGAAAATTCGATTAAAAAGTGAATGTAAAGTGAAAATTTACACTGTAAGAATAAATATGGACATCCGCAACTGAGAAGCTATATATATATATATATATATATATATATATATGTTTACACCCAAATTAATATTTTACTGGACAGTAATTGTCTTAGTGAATATTAGTTAAATTTATGGTCCACGTCATACCGGCGAGCCCGAAATAATGGGTTTACAAGTGATGGCCCGCCAGAAAATCATGCGAGCTGGACAGTCCGCGTACGAATGGACTCCGCATAATGGACTTCGCGTACAAGAAGAATTTAATTGTTGGGGGAACACCTCGCCCCGATTTGGAACACCTCGCCTCGACTTGGCATCGCACCCCAACTTGTATATACAAGAGCACGTGCATGGCTTGTGGTCCTTTAATCACATAAGCATCTCGATGGCATCTCAAAGGCATCTCGCCAGCATCCAGTCGTCCCCTTGAATAAAGAAAGGAGCGGTGTTTAATTGCATGATTGAGCCGTACGTGAGCATGCATGGAGAGAAGCATATGATCATTCCTACTTCTATATGATTAAGGAGATATGTATGATTAAGATGGATTTGGACGGGAGTGCAATCATGTTTGACACATAGATGTGAAGCATATGATTACTCCTAATTCTAGTTGATTAAGGAGATATACATGCAAGCTGTGCATATCTGTTTTGCATACACGTCCAGAGTTATAGTATTTCAATTGAAGAATGAGATAATTATCCATGCTTGGCTTGAAGGACAACACGTGCATGTGTTGCTTGCATGGGAAGGAGTTGGTTCTATTCCTTAATCATGTATACATGATACGTATGCACATCTAACAGGATAAGCCTAGAAGGCCTTTAGGTCTCCACGAAGTGATTTACATCACCTACGCCACGTTTATCGTTGAAGACTCCTACAAGTCTTTGACATGCTTTGGGCCAATACCTGTGGCCCTAAGTAATTCCATATAAAGGAGTTCGAGCAGACCTTCTCTACACACAACAACATACAAACAAACAGACAAACACAGTCAATCGTACCCTGTACAAACCTTCGAGCATCCTCGAAAACCCTAAAGTTCTAAGCACCTCGCCTTAGATCTTAGAGCCCATCTGGACTCGTCTTTGCTTTCCCTTTGTTGCTCTGCTCGCTCTAACAGTGAGTATCGATTCACAGGTGACCGAGATATTTTGCTCGTAATTCCTCGCCCGCGAGGTGGCACCGGAGCTCTCTCTCGCCTGGTTAGAAGTCAAGAACGCTCACCGTTCTCTTTCCGCGTCCGCGCGGTGGCACGCATTGCACACCTTAAGTTACTTTTGGAAGCACAATCACCTCTCTACTCCAGCTGAGGACGTTGGCCAAAACAATATATACATGGTCCTTCCAATGAGGGATCCCTATTTTAAGCCATTTATAGGGATATGACATTACACCAACTTCCCGATTATAATTTTACATCTCCACCGTTCATATCTTAGGTCTATATGAGTAGATCATCTCTACAAAATTTCATATGATTTGGTGATCGTTAAGGCTTTCAAAAGTTTAATTTAGTTTTAATGACCTTCAACGGTTTTAGTTTGACATAAGTTGGACCGTTCAAGATCATTAAAACTAAATCAAACTTTTGAAAGCCTTAACGATCACCAAATCATATGAAATTTTGTAGAGGTGATATACTCATATAGACCTAAGATATGAACGGTGGAGATGTAAAAATTCAATTGGGAAGTGGTGTAATGCCCTATCCCTAGAAAGTGGCCAAAAATAGGGATCTCTCAATGAAAGAGGGCTGTATATATATATATATATATATATATTCGTTTCTTGCAGTGTGATATATATTTCTTCTTATATTTTTCTCTCAAATGGTACGTAACTGAAAGAGAAGAGCTAGCTACTGCAACAAGCTAGTGATGGAATTGGTATTCCTGGGCAGGCCAATTGAGTCTGTAATTGTATAAACAGCTTCAGCAGGTAGAATATCTTATCCGTGAAACTAAAGTTGGACAACGAATTTGGCATGTAACTTTATTTCGCATTCTATAGCCATATTAGCTATAGTGATCGATGATTCTGGGTTTACTAGTAGAACTACTAGTGTCTAATATCTGATCAGTATAACTTATCCAACCTGCAACTTGAAAGTATCCTTAACCGCAGCTTCATCCATCATTCAAAAGCTAGCACTCGTAAAGTGATCAGATGCTTCTTTGAATTCGATCTGCCCTAATTTCTCCATCTACCTCCAACTTATGTCGACTGCTAAGTATAGACATGTATACCAATAATACCATTGTACATACGATATACGTACACATCGACAGACCTGTGTATAGCTATATATCTAGGGTTTAGTACGTAGTGGAGGCGAGGAATTAGCTCGCCGCCTCTAACTACGTACGTACGTTTCATGCATATATCTTGATCATCGATCAACTCGATCGATCATGGTTAATTCCGGCCTGTTTGTTTTGATCTCAGACTTCGCATCCAAAGTGCTCAAATGGGATCACATACTGAGTCGTACTATCTAGTTTACTCTGAAAAAGACACTATTCTTATCTTTCAGATATATATATTCCCCCAGCTGCAAGTTTCGGACGTTTTATTTGTATTCTTACCTTTAAATATTCTTTGCCGTCGCTAGCTACCCTAAAACCAAACATCAATCATAATACATGATCGAGTACGTAGTATTTACAAGTGGAAACCATTATAACATGATTTGATTAGTCAAGATTGAAGATCGAGCTAGCTAGCGATGAGATGAGGAAAATTTGCCTGCAAAAGTAAGTTTGCATACATGCATTAATGTACAGCAGAATTTTCCCATGCATATATGCAATTATGCGAGTGCACGTAAAACAAGTACGTACTAGTTAAGAAGCGTAAGGTACTTGCCTGTACGTGTACATTCTCTCTGGCTTTCTTGATCTCCCTAAAAGGATGAGCAGTACGTACGTACGTACTTGCATGATGTTCCTATACTTGAAAACTAAACTCCAAGCTTATCGACGTTTTTGTTCTATTTGAGTTAATTATGCTTAGAGGTAAAAATGATCAAGCAACAAAAAGATATCAGATGATAAGATATTTGCGATCTGCCTAATTAAGGTTGTAAAGAAAATGCATTATAAAAATTATGTTCTCTTTAATTAGGTTTAGGATAATATGGTTAGTGCGTGTGGCATGGAAGTGGGGATCGGAAAGCATAATTTCTAGGTTTGTGTTTTTTTTTTTTTGGATACTATATTTTTGCTTAGTTCTCTTTCTTTAGCATCTCATCCTTTTCCAACTACTAGATATTTTAAGCATAAATTGATTATATAGTCACTGCTAGAGTGTAGTTAACTATATAGTGTAGGTAATATTAAAGAAAACAGATCATAATCTCTATTATTCGCTAAGCGCATATATATATATTATATGTTGTAATCATCCCAACGACGTGAATCACGTTGCTAATTCTGATAGTCTGTATTATATATAAACCATGCATATCTGTATATATTAACAAAATGATTAAGCTTTGCTTAATGGTGGACAGAATCAATTTATACATAATTACATAGACACACACAAGGACCAAAGACTTGAGGTACTTGAGAGATTATATGCTTCGAGATATTATCAGATATATACCTGAGGATGTGGGACAACGACGCAACCTGAATGAGATTGGTCGATCTATCTGCAATATCCCATTTCAACCTTAGCTTATAAAAGTAATAATAACCAAAAAATACAAAAGCTAAATTACTCCTCCCTCCATATATGTCACGACTCATGCGCTATATATAGACCCCTCAGTTACACTAAAAGATACGAACTTGCCCAATTCCATTTCATACATATATACCAGGAGTACTGAAGCTAGTTAGCTACTAGGAATATATCCAGGTTAAGATTGATCAGGTCGATCCGATGGAGTCGAATCGCAAGCGCAAAGGGTTCATGAAGGGGAAGCTGATGCCATTCTATCGTGTTTCCAAACCTTCCTCAGTTTCATCTTCTGCTACAACTACCAGTACAACCAGCAAGCAGTCTAGCATGCATTACGTGATGAGCAGTAAGGTTAAGCCGAGCCAGGCCTATCCCTTACCATCTTCAGTAGGGTTACTGATCCACAACCCCAAGGACTATCATGTCATTGCAACTCAGGCTCAGGCTCAACCTAAACAGAAGATCACCTTCATAGTACCACCTTCTCATGCGGATCGCAAGCAGCAGCAGCAGCCCGATCAAAACCATGCTGGTGATGACATGGTTGATATGAAGGCGGCAACCTATATTTCATCAGTTCAAGAACGTTTCAAGCTTGAACGTAACAGTTAACTCATGATCGACCCGTATTTCAAGTCCCGCATATATATACCTAGAAAGGCTCTGGCTAGCTAGTATCAGTATTTTGCCAGGATTGAAGTCATCCAACAGTGTAGTTCGATCTCATAATAAGTTATCCCCTACTTGAATATGTCCAGGAAGAAAGATTTGTTTTGTTCGTGTACGTAGAGATCGGTTCTTAGTGTGCTTAATTTTCATTCGTTAATTATAAATTTATGGTATGATGGATCAATCTTTAAACTTCTAATACGTAGATCTACTGTAGTACAGATATATATGTGCTGAAATTATTCTTGCAAAAGTTATAGAAGTAATGAAATACTAGTGCAGCATCGTGTCTAGATTCCTATATAATTGTTAGTACCTTTTCTTCATGTTCTTTTGCTTTCTTACTAAAGTGAATAGAATCCCATAAATTTTTATTCCCCTCTCCTCTATGAGATATATCTATATATATATATATATATATATATCAATATCTTCGATGATATGTGTGCATGTGTATATATATATATATATATATATTTACAGTATCACTCATATATCCAATGGTGGATCTAGGATCTGATCATTGGGTGGGCTTCATATTCACGAGTGTTTTTTGGCCGAAGGCCATGAAAATATTTTCTAAAATTTAAGCAGACGTCAATAAGTTTTCAGTAATTCATACTTACAATTTTAGATTCGATAGAGAAAAAATAAGATTAAAAGAGTTGTACGTGAGAAATTTTTGAGATTTAAGAGGAAAAATACTAGAAAACTAGAAGGAAAAGTGGGAGAGAAAGCGAGGAACCATAGAATAGAGGACTAGACACATATATGCACAACATGTTGGGGAGTTCTTAGAGGCGGGTGGGCTTGGCTGAGCACAAAAATGTGTATACCCGCTAAAATTTCAATTTCTCATAAAATTTTACACTCAACCGTAAGAATTTTATGCCAGTAAATGTGGTAATGACTAATGAGATTAGATATTTGCCTCACGTCCACCTTATGATGATAACTTCTTTCATGTTGTCCCTTAATCAGAATTTTGAATAACATGTAAAAACAAAGGATAAATAACTAGCTGGCAGAGAGATGGAATATCCCCTTTATTGATGAAATGGGCTAGTGCACCACACACTTTATCGATTAGTTATCATGATCATGGCAACTTTTCTGCAACCAAAGGTGACAGACATGATCCAATTAGCTTGCAAGATAGGGAACATATATGAGGTATAGTTACTCGATGAAACTTAGAACGCAAGCTTTTTCCAGCTATACTGATGCTCACAGTATAGCTGATGTTAACTATTGGATTATATGATTAAAAAGAGATAGAGGAAAGATTATGGTGAGTGATGATGATGTCAGTGATATTATATATACCTCGTAAAATTTTAGGGCATTGAAGACAGAGGAATGAGTTGGTTTATCAATAACAGTGTTTCCAAGTTATTCATTGTAGTAAATCAGGACTGCCCAGTTTCATATATACTAGCTTTTATACCCGCGATACTCGCGTGTCGAAAACGTTTTCAATAGGTAGTTATTTTTTTCTCATTTGTAACTGTTATTTTTTTTTTCATTTTATAAAGTTAGTGGGTAGTTGGGACTTGGGAGTTTCTTGGTAGTTATAAGTTTCACCCGTTGTAGTTATCTCTTTCCCACTTTTCTCTCCTCAATCATCTCTTTTTCCATTTATTTTGTTTTTTTATTTTGTTTTTTTAATCTTTTTACCGTAATAACATTCGTGTTTGGTTGTAAGGATAATGTAATAGTTGGGCAAAATCGACAGTTCACATTTTGATGAATTTGTTGAATGCCCGGCTTTATTGTAGTAGAGATATATGAAGCTGGACTTAGAAGACCTATTGCATCGCATAAGTGAAATTTCTACATGGGATAAAATTAAAACACTCTCCATTAGGGCTCGCTTTCGAGAAGCCTTTTTATGGAAACTTGGTCACAAATGCAAGCTCAAACAGGTTGGGACTAGTACAGCCCATGGGTATGAGTACGACAAACTAGAAAAGGCTATAGCCCATCAAACAATATATGAATTCATGAGAAATTTTGATAAATAATTATTTTTTTGTCTTTAAATTGATTTATAACCTTGATTTATAAAATAGTTGAAGAATAACCATATAAAGGTAATAAAATATCATAATTACCCTTCTTCTTCTTCTTCTTCTTCTTCTTCTTCTTCTTCAACCCTAAATCTCTTGCAACTTTAGGAATTAACATCACATCTTTTCAAACGAAAAAAAACTTCTTCGATAGCAATTTCTTCTTAGTTTAATTTGATAATTGTTTCTGCTTCCTCTTGTTTCATGAAGTCATTCTCCAGGTAAAAGGAATTAGACCTATTAACGAAGTTATTTTCTCTTCCTTCCATCAAACTCTACCTCTCTTGAATATTCACTCCCTTCTCAAGTTCTCAAACTTTAAGACTTTGGGTCTAAATACTTTCTTCTCATATTTGCTCTCTCAATATACAACAATGGTTTCAAATTTCATTACTTACATTCTTCTCGCCTATGGATTTTGTAGAAGTGAATAAAGAAAATAAATGATTGATGGAATTTGAACCATGATTGTAGAATTTATGTAATGAACAGTATTTCATGTTTCATAGCTTTTACTAATCTAATGGTTTCGTACTTTAACAATAGATCAGAAGTGAAGGAGGAAGGGAAAAAATAATTACAACCAGACGTGTATTGTATTAGGAAGAAGAAGAAGAAGAAGAAGAAGAAGAAGAAGAAGAAGAAGAAGAAGAAGAAGAAGAAGAAGAAGAAGAAGAACTGAAGAAGGGAGAGTTGGAGTGTTAATTTGTCATTAAGGGTAATTATGATATTGTATCACCTCGTATGGACATTCTTCAACTATTTTAAAAATTATGGTTATAAATCAATTTGAAGGCCAAAAAATGGTTATTCTTCAAAATTATATTCATATCGCATCAATTGTTAAATGACATCTACACTTATAAATTAACAGCTTTCCTATTGTCAAGATGTATTATATTGTTTAGCTAAAGTTATTACGTTATGGCGGTTAATTTATCACGAATTTCATATGTTGAGACCAACAAAAAATATCATTTCATTAAGGTTATATCGATTGTATTTTTTTGATAATATATTGTATGTATAATGCGTTTATAGAAGCGAATACAAAATTATTAAGTATCTACTGTTTAATGTGTTCATAGAAGAATTTCACTTATTTAGTTTTTGTGTTTTACTTTGTTAGTATGTCGATAAAATTTACATGCACCATATGAAAACACAGACCACCATGTACCGTGCAACTCGCCCTCACGTTATAAGATCATCTCAACTTGTGATCGACATTCCCCGTACCATGGATAACCATGGCCGAAAGGGATAGCGTATCTACATAAGGGAGAGCACACGTCTTACGCTGTATAATCTACGCCATTCAGATACGTATACGAGGGTGTACTAATACATGTCAGGCACCGAGCTGAGGTCAAGCAAATGTGTCCGCTGTCGACAAGCTGTTTAATTCGCTCGCCCCGCTTACAGGTAAGACTGAGCCAAACTCGACACGATCCGAACCAAACCATATATCGAGGAAAGGTCCGTTGTGAGTGGACCCGACTCTATTCCTATCTGGAAGCGTGCAAAAGCAGGAAAAGATATTTCGGGCAAAGATCGTATCGTATCTATACAGAGAGACAAGATGGGCAAAAGAGTAAAATCAGGGCCTTGACCTCTCACCACCAAAGCCGGGAAAGAGGATAACGCTTGCAAAAATTTACCATTACGGGAAAGACGGGGGGGGGGACCGACGATGGGACACCAAACATCAAAACCCAAACAAAGGGACACGTGGACCACTTACCACTAAAGGCATCTCCGTGGGCCCCCCAAGAAGGCAAAGCACGGCTGCAAATGATGCTATTTATAGCAAGACTAGAATTACTTGGGTTCTGTGGGTGAACAAAAATGACCCCATTAGTAGCAGTAGGCTTCGATGATACCAAAACCCTTTTTTGGGCTCTCATCCCTAACCCGGCCAACTCACACGTGCCGGTGGTACTCTTGCCTACGTGGCAGACCCAAAAATATCCAAGCCATCCCAATCCGACATATCATCCTCATCATCGGTAAGTTTCTTTAATTGGTGAACATATATATTTAAACTCCGAAGACTTTCCTCTTTTGCCTTCGATTGTAATAGAGACGGTCGTTTCAATCAATGGACGCTGTTAATTTCTTTGTCTTCATTAGGGCAGGAGGGGGGTTTGAGTAGTATGATGAGCACACGTGGCGGAGAGAGAGATGCAGGTCCGTATATTCCAGGGTTAAACACAGACGATATTTATTTGTCCAAAAAAAAAAACAAACACAGACGATATTTATTTGTCCAAAAAAAAAAACAAACACAAACGATATTTAAAGAGAGAGAGAGAGAAATAGACAGCAGTGTCCGTAATATCCAACCCAAAGTCATTCAACACTCTTACACGACCAGGTTCCCGGTGGCGATTCCGCTTACATAACCCCCCCTCCTTGACCTCATTTCTCTCAGATTCAATACTCTTCCTACACTCACTGCGCTCTAGGGTTAGGGTTTTCGACTAATTACGATCAACCCAAGCAGCGGAAATGGGAAGAGGGAAGGTGCAACTGAAGCGAATCGAGGACAAGATCAGGCGCCAAGTGACTTTCTCAAAGCGAAGGAGTGGGCTGATGAAGAAGGCTCGCGAGCTCTCTGTGCTCTGCGGCGTCGAGGTTGGGCTCATCATCTTCTCCGCCAAAGGGAGGCTGTACGAGTTCTGTAGCGGCGATAGGTACGCCGTCCGATCTCTTTTCTTTATTTCTCGGCTTGCAATTTTTTATATTTTTTTTTATCGTTTTCACTTTCGACCGCTTGGTTTAGTACAAATATCTAGCCACTAAGATCGACCTAGCTAGCTGGATAGCTTTGCCTTTGCTTTGCGTGCCTGGTATTGTATGTATATCTCTATGTACCGTATGTTGGTCAACCGTTGATTTACAAGATATATATGAACTCTTATTCGAATTAGATTGTTTTTTTTTCTTTTCGAATTAAATTTGCATTATCTGTCTAATTAGCTAGGCAGCTTAATTTCAATGATGCAATAATGAGCTGCTGCTGGCTAGAAATTTCTTCATATTCTGCAGCTGGCTAGAATTCTGCTGCTATGTCTGTAGAATATATCAGACATATTGGAGCTAGCTCTCTCTCGTCAGGTACCGTTGATAGAGCATGAACCATTTTAGATAAGAGCTATCGAGGCTTCTGTGTACTTCATGCCCAAGATGATCATCCTGATCATGATCATTTTAACGAATGTATTCGAAATAATGATTTTTTTTAATTATATATGCATGTACTTCATACTGTGGTGGAATATAAGATGATTTTCTTTATGTTTTTTCGTGGTCAAGTAGCAGAAGCCATTGCTTCTTTAATAATGTTGCATGTCATTCGATAGTGTTGGCGGATTACGACGTCTATATAGATAGAACATCAATATCGATCTGGAGCGGTGGCTTGTGAGGTGGGGGAATGAAGTTGGTACGATATACTATACGCATGTAGATTAGAGTTTATACAAGATAGTGAAGGTGGCGGGTATAGAGCTGCAGATATTACCTTTTTTTGTTCTTTTCTTCTACTGCCAGTATTCCCTAGAAAGTTAAGTCGACAGTATTTCACCTGAGCTCAGGAGAGAAGGCATCCATGCATGGCTGGCTGAAACCGATGGACACTACTCTGGGTCACACTTTAATAAACCGTTGGCATACCTTATACACACTACTGATACTAACACGATCATATACGAGTTTGAGTAATTTATCTAACATATAACTGAGGGTGATGGGTAGTACACAATCATATACAACTAGGAGTAGGAAAGAATCATAATAATATTAATATTCTTCTGATCAAAATTACAACTCCATCAATGAGAGGGATGGATTTGATAAGTTGCTTACTAGATGGAACATTAATTGATGACTGCTTGGCAGTGTTTACTTGGGTCTGGGGAAAGCATGTTTGCATGGTCTTGATTATCAGATCAAATTTGCCCATTGTAGTCAATCTAAGTAAGTTATAAGCTCGAAATGAAAATAAAATCCAGCAACTACTTTTATTTTATGAGTATTTTTTTTTTCTTTTTTTCTTTTGAGTATAAGGGTGTTTCATTTCATCTCAAATAGAGGTTGCATCATGAATCGATCAACTGCCTTGCGTACAGAGGGCAAATAAGATCAAGTGATTCACTTAAGGTAGTACCATCCTTACACTCTTCCGCTCACTTAACAAACACAAGTGAGCCTGCAATCACATCTCATCGATCATAGGCATCTTAGATGAAAGGAAAATAACAGAAATAGAAAAACAAAGCAAACTTATGATCCCAAACAAAGATCATAGGCAATTCATTTGAAAAAAGAAAAGAAATCAAAATACCTCCTTGCCCATGAGATTAGGGCTAGGGGGTTTAGGCACATTCACAAAGCTTGGCTGCTTCTCTTCCTTGTTTCGCTCTGGCCTCGGCTTCAGCCATTTTTGGATTTAGATTATGGGCACTCAAATCTTATTGGAAAGCTTTTTTAGATGTTGCGCATACAAGATTCCAGCAGAGAAGTTCACAACCTTCGAACTTGCCAACGCAAGAGATATTGTGAACAATTTGGTGCCGTCGTCGATGGAGGACAACGCCTTGAAGGAGGATTCGATGGTCTTCTTCGAGAACGAGGAGGCCATCACTTGATTGATTGAAGAGGAAGAGATTTGGGTTTTGGTGGCTATTGCGGTAGCCTTTGAGTTTTGGTGTTTAGGAGGCTAGGGTTTTCCACTTTTGATGAGTAAATCTAGCAACTACTTCCTTCAAAGAAAAGAGAAAGGAAAAAAAAAAGGATAGCTATTAATTCATAGTGTTTTGACCTCTGTGATAGGTTTGAGTTTTTAATCTATAATCCATCCTTTAGTCTAAAACCTATAGGTTTGAGTTTTTAAAAATCTAATCTCCATCTCTTCTTGACTTCTTGACTTCTTCCAACTTGACCTAAAATAAGATTTACCTTGAAATGGAACTATTTTGACTCAACTAATTAGGACTCAGGAGGAATCTTATTTTTAGAGAGCTTAGTGGAGAGTGTGTCCCACTGTCCACTATCAATTATGTATATGATATAAACTTATGTTGTAATTGAATAATAATATAAGTTGATTAATGGTAAAAATAAGTTTGAGTTTGGCTTTCATGGGTTAGAGATGCAAAAACTAATTTGCATTTGGGTTTAGGTTATAGACAATGCTTAGATATGGCTTAAGGAAAGACATCGGAAAGTTGTTAACAAGTTGATAATTAATATAATAAAATATTGTGTTGTGAGTAATAAATACAGAGTAAGAAAGAAAAAAAATGAGTTATTTTGAATTTTGGAAGGAATTAATTTCCTCCCAGTTTTCTCTTTAGTCAAGAAAGTGTTTCCTTTCTTTTTGCTTCCCCTAACATGTACATGAAAGGAAAAACTTTCATTTGCTGATTACTTTCTATGAACCAAACGAGGTCTACAAACTAAGTCGAGTTGATGACTCGATAATGTAGAGGATTATGCCATATGCCAACGTAATACACAATGTGTTAAAGATATAGCCTGAGCCAACTGGTCTAATAAGCTTCTCACCAGAGTTAGGACCATCTATTTAGTTTTTCAGAATGACATTAGTCAAGCTAGAAATAATTACCTTTTTTAACTAGCGTGGTTGAGCTCCTAGAATGAAGAGTAGATTCTACGCACCAAGGTGCAGTTATACCATTAATGTATAAGTGCTTAAATAGTTTTATGAGAATATCAAATGAATACTAGAGACCTTAAATTTATTCATTTCAATTTTATTTTTGACCCAATCAAATTAAACGTTCATAATAAGAGTGCATCTTCTTTGACTTAGTGTTCTCACCTTCTTAGTTGAAAACATTTGAGACTGTTTTTTTAGGTTTCAATTTTGTTAACGGTATTAATATATATGCATGTAATGCGGCGTAGATGACCGGATCAAAATACTGCATATTAGTTGCTTGGTTCACTAGGTGCGTAGAAGAATTTTCGCCTAGAATGATCCTGTGAAGAAGAGAGCTTTCCCTTATTTTCAATGTGGGATAAATGACCGCCCTTACCAAAGTATTTCATCCAAGTTCGTGTATCCATCCAAACTTTTGTTAAAGTCTCTTTGCCTTGCCTTGGTATGTTAATAATATGATTAGGCCTACAATCACCAAGTAATGTTTGCGTTTTAAACATCTTAAATCTGGCACTAGTAAGTGTATTTAAACTATTACGGATGTGTTTATGTAGTCCTTTAGAAGGTTGAATATTTGATTACACCATGATCAAATTTCTATTATATTTGGCGATCGGGTAGATTTACAAAACCCTGCACATTTGCCACTATATGACACAAGAATTTAAGTTTTATATTCTTATTGCAGAGAAAAACAGAAGATTTTGTTCAATTCTATGAAGTGCCGAGGTATGTATAAATTTTGTTAACTCAAAAAAAAGTTTGGATAAAAATAAAAATGCAATCGTATTAGAGTAGCAGGAGGCAAAACGTTACATGTTACTTCAAAAACAAGATCAGACTATAGAAATGACCAAAAGAAAGACTGAGTAGCCAATGGAGAAATTACTCAAATTAGTAAACGTTAGGAAGTAACATATTCTCTCATAGGAGAGAAGGGGGAAAAATGACAGTAGTACAAAAAGGAAATGGTCGGGAATCAGATGAAACAAACGGGATATGATTTTTCAAACAACAAAAGGGAAATGGTTGGCAATCAGATGAATACAAGAATGAATTTTTTGTTCGTATGAGCAAAAAATTTGAGGTTGTTTTCCAGATCAATTGAAAATATATTGTTTCCTTTAAAAACATATAGTTTTTATGTACCAAAAAAAACATATAGTTTCTACAGTTTGAAGAGGGTAGCAGATGCATCATCCCCAAACCCCAGAGAAACATAGTTTCAGGGAAATATCCATTAGATTCGGTCATACCCCCAGTAAGCATACAAGGTGTGCTTTCCACTTTTTGTTCGAGTCTTTTGAAGCATATCTCATATATTTGACTTGATGACGGCAACACTGACTTCTATCATCTGTTTTTTTTGTTGTTGAAAACTTCTTCAATCATCTTTACCATTGAGGGGATGTCTCATCAGTACGACAGTACATAGAGCACTACATTTTTTTTGGTTTTGAAAATGACATAGAGCACTGTACGTGTGTGTATATATATATATATATTTAAATAGATATACTATCATCCTATTTGGACCTTGAGATTAGTTCGATTCTCCACCAAGTAAATAATGTATTGGCTCAGTTTGAGTCATGAGTTATTTTTCTCGAGAAAAAACAATATTGCTTTCCAATAGGCAAGCCTTGTAGAGTTGTAAAATTCTCACCTGATCCTCCTCTTCTCAGACATACAACATGGTCATTTGGGACATGAAATTCGTTGCATCGCTTATGCATGAAACATAACATTATATGGTCATAAAGATTCATATCTCATGAGGCATAAGATAGCCTCCTGAGATAGTCTCTCAAATATTGAAACTTCATAATGATTTGAATCATGCATGGAGATTTAAAGTATATGTTTTAATCTTCATAATGTGTGGAGGTTGAACATAAGAGTCACACTCATCCATGGATGAGTTTTGTAGATGTGCCGCATAGCCTTCTATATATCGCATGCCTGGCGTTTGTAGCGTTTGTTTCTAGGATTTTTGAGTATCTTGACACTATCCCCAAAATGAAGGATATTGAGCTTGGATAGTCCATGAATTCACTGGTTTTAGAACAACACAAGATAGTGCTCGCGTTCCAAGTGTCCAATAGAGTCGTGCATGAAAATCCATGCGTTTGAAAAGGAGACTTATTTTAGTATCATGATCCCTATGATTTCCCTGTGACATCATGGGCATTAAGGACATGCCAGGAGTCATTTTCAGATAGATGTTGTGCCCACTCTTTTTCTGAGTTTTCTCATAAGCCAAATCTGCTCCCTCAAATTAGTACCTCTCAACTCTCTACTTGCATTAATTTTTGTTTGTGTGTGTGTGTGTATTATTTACAAATCTAATTCCACTTTGGCCTAAATTTCTATATTCCAGCTTCTTACTGTTTTAAGTAAACGAGTCATCCTTCCCTTTTACTCTTATGCTTCAGCTAGATACATTCATAAAATAGCTTTAATAAGTATGACAGTATATATCATAGGTGGCCAAATTTTTCATTCTTGTACCTTTTCTAACTAACTTTTCTTCTGTTTCAGTTTAGGGAATGTTCTCGAGCGTTACCAAATACATACTGAGGAAATAGCCGTTCCCAAGAATTCCAAGGTTCGTCAGAATTTTGGCCCTTACACAAGTTTGGCACAGCCATAATATTATGACATATAAACTCTTGGTACTTACAATGCAAATAGTGGTCATTATTTCCTTACAACTGAAATGAAAGCAGGCTAGTTATGACAGGCAAAAAGGTATTAAAAAAAGAAGAAGAAAGTTGGCCGAAAGGCTTACGTTTCTGAAGAAACTGGAGAATTCATGCTTGTTTATCATTGTTAGCTAGCTAGGGACTTCATACTGCACACAGAGACAGATATATAAGAAAATTGATAATGCCCAGATGGTCAAATGCAGCCAAATATACAGCTATACGGATTCTGTAGTAAAGATTCTAGACTAGTGCAATTATAACAAAAAAAAACTGGCAACAACTGACCATAAAATTTGTATCGAACAAGAGTATCCCAACAGACTAGCAAAATTGAGAAACTTACCAAATTTCAACTTCGCTATTGTTGAAGCTGACATACGGCTCCAAAAGAGAACCTAGAGTAGAGTGAAATTTTACTTTTAGCAAAACTGACAAACATAAATTGGTTGGTTTCGGCTGCTATACATCAAGCCGTGAACCGTCCGATCGTTTAGCAATTCAAAATTCAAGATGATCGGACGACTTATGACTTGATGTATGTTATCACATATGTATAGTAAAATAGTCCAAATTGGTTAGCAGGGTGTAGCGAAGCTAAAGTGTTTCTAATGTTACCTTTTTTCAATTTTCACCTTGTATAATATGAAAACACCGTTGGGGTAGCCATATAACACATTCTGCCATATAGCTGATGAAGATGGCTGTTGGAGGTGCTAGCTGGGTTGTTATTAGCTAGTCACATTTCACTTCTTCACTATTTAGCTGGAGCTAGTGAAAAAGGCTAGTGGAGTTTGCTAATATTTCTGGAGTTGCTCTGTGAATTGAAAATGTGTTTCAATGACTTATACCACTGCAGACTATGTTCATCATTTGTTAGTTCTTATTTCATTCAATTTATTAATCTCTGCCTGCAGAAACAACATTTGGAATCGACTGGTAATGGCACATGCGCTAAGAAATCCCTGAAAATGATTCAAAGGTAACTAAGGTTGTTATGAACAGGCTGTATTTAATTATACGTTTGGATGATCCATGGACATGATTGCACTGATTGGGATTTGGTTATTGTGTTTTGCAGTGAACTAGAGGCACAGAACATTGAAAATCTGGATGTGACAGAGCTCACTCAACTTGAGAAGCAACTGGATGGAGCATTAAGACAGACAAGATCCAGAAAGGTAAGTTCAGATTATTTATAATATAATACTGTTTTCGGTTTATGTCCTCAGGTCGTGATTTTTCAGTGTCAAATTTGGTTTCTTATTTCTTGCAGAAGTTGAAGTAATTAGAAAAAATACAATTCACTGATTACTCAATTATATGGATTCCCAGTGTTTTATTCCTCACAACAATGAACAATAAAAAACTAGTAGTACAAAATCTGACTAAATAACAAGAAATAAGATCCTATAGATAAAATCTTACGGTACTTAAATTTCAAAGTTACTGTTGCTATTTATAACTATGATATAAAGTAGTATGAAGTTCACATCCAAAATCAATTGGCAATTGGCAATTGACAATGGATAGAGTGACCTAAATCCTTATAAACCCACAGATAATGTCTTATATTCCTGATGTGAGATTTATATCTCAACACTCCCTCGCACATGTGACGAATTTTCAAGCTTAACACTTGAACAACATTTGGGGTGACGTAGAGTTCATGTGGTCATTGGGCTTCACACGTGGACGTGGGTAACCCGCTCTCATACCATGATAAAGTAGTATGAGGTTCATATCCAAAACCAATTGGCAATGGATAGAGCCACAAACAATGTATTATATTCCCGATGTGAGATTTATATCTCAACACTATGCATAAAATCTACAAAGTATGTAAAGAACATAGTTCAAGTTTCAAAGCTGATCTTATATCTTGCTCATCTGCAACAGTCTACAACCTTCATATATTATGCATGTGTATGGCCTTTGCTCAGTTTTTATCTTTTTTGTTTTGTTTCGGTTCTCTCTCAATCTGTACTTTGCTCTTCAAGACCAGAATAGTATATTATGAATTGTATTGTCCAGTGTGATATACTCGGTTTATCTAACGTGATTATTGTTTTCATAAATGGTGCAGTCGCAGCTCATGATTGAAACCATATCAACTCTCATTGAGAAGGTATGGCCATCTCTCTGCCAGTTTTGTAACATCAAACTTCATATTATTGATCTTTATATGCAATTTCTTCCTTGCTAGCTGTCTACGTATGTATTCAAGTAAGACGGAAATGAGTTCGAAGAGTCTTCTCGTAAGTTATATGCAGGCTCAATTTGGTTACACTGATGATGACTAGTAATAATTCAGGTGAAAGTTGAAGGGATTGGTTCCATACATAGGCCAACAAGAAAGTGTGCAACATTTTGTTTGTTTGCAACTTTATCTTGTAACCTTCTTTGAGATCTGTTTTTTCTTTTTTAATCAATGAAGACAATGTTCTTTAGCTGTGGCTGTCAAAACCACCAAGAGCTTTAATGAGCCTCTGTTTAGAGAGTCATTTTGTTGTTTGCTGTGCAGTAGGAGTTTCTTAGGTAAACAGAAATGGTAAGGATCCATATCAGAAGGGGAATGAAAAGCACTAGTGTTTAGAAGGCCCAACACCAGGATGACACATCTTAGTGTACTGCTTGGCCATAGGCACTCATCTCACAACCACTTCTAACAATTCCTGCATAATCGGGTGTTTATTTACTTTGTTTGTGTGTGTGTGTTTGTTGGGGGGTTGAACTCGGTATTGCTGAGGTTTTGTTTTCAATGAGATGTTCTTGTGCCTTAACTACTTTGAAAAATTGTATGAACTATGGAATGAGTGATGTATAGGAAATACAAAACGATGGCCACTGCAGCTATGTGCAGAAGCATAGTAGTACTACATAAATATATACAAGTTAGTCTAACTTGTTTTGCTGGTGGCTGTAATGCAAGAACAGGGAAAGAAGCTGGGAGAAGAGAAGGAACTCATGGAAAAGCAGGTAATTCAAATTGCTAATTACTCCTACTGGAACACAAATTTAATTTTTTTATTGCATATATATGCAGCTAGCTAGCACAAATGTAGCGAATTAAGAAACTGGAACACAACTAAATTAACTCACTAATGTCTATGCTTTAAGTACCGGTGTACTGAGAATTGAGAGCTTATGAGTTTTGTTTGGTCGTATTATTAATCTTCTCTAAGCGCACCGTTTTGTGGGGCATTAGATTGCAGCACTGATGGCGGAACAGGCGAACCAGCAGGAAGAGGCAGCTGCTGCTGCTGCTAATGACAATGGTGATGAAGATGAGGATATGGAAGGAGAAGCAGATGAGCAGAGCAGTCGTGGCAACACCAAACATCCAGTGCTTGATTTGTTTTAGAATTCCTGTTACTATTTGCTTGTGTTATGTTTGTCCATGGGTGTGTATTTTAGCTCGGTCATATGCATGATGCATGCGACGTGGCAGAAGCAGATACTGTCCACCGCAACTCCTAATGACACTGGTAGTAGTAGTAGTGTCGAGAGGCTAGGGACTAACCGCACCGTATCAGCCTCAATTGTGTTTTGTATCTGGGAGAGTATTGGTTGAATGTAATTAATGTGATATCATGTAGCCAGCAACCTCTGCGCTCTAGGGGTTTCTCTCTAGCGCAGTGCTTGCAGTGCTTAGCGAGTAAAACGTACAATAAAAGAAATGTAAAAGAAATGTTTCACGCTTCAGAGTTTACATGGATAATTGTAGGATGTATGTTTTTTTTTTTTTTTTTTTTTTTTTCGATTTCATTGTAGGATGTATGCTTGATGATTCAAAGGCCCAAAGGAATCCAAAATTACACAGAATAAATCTACATATTCCCTGAACTACCAAATGAGAAAGGAAAAAATAGAAAGGGAATCGTTCTGCACTGAGGTTTTTCTGCCATGAGGTTAAAATTGCAGTGCAAAGTGGAAAACAACCTCAACGCATGATCAATGATGCTTTATGCTTGTTGTTATGGACCTCTTATGTAAAAGACTGAAAAAAGTATGAAACTGAATTTGTGATTGGCTATGGAATTTGCCATAGATATCTATCATAGCATCATTCATTGTGCTTTTGATTCTTTGTGGCCATTAGTTTTTGTGCTCTGTAATTGTAAGTGTAATCACCATTGCAGTTTTAATCAACAAGACTCCATAAATTTCATTTCAAAGTTTACATATATAGTAAAAGACTCCAGATGCAATCTCCAACAGAGACCGAAGCAGCGGGCAGTGGAATCAGATGCCTGAAGTAGCTAGTCGCCGCCGCCGGTGTAGATGTGAACACCAATAGCTATGAGAAAGATGGTGATGAGTCCAAAGTAAATGATGGTGTGCACCAAAATGGAAACCCCGCTAGTCTGCATGTTGTTGAACTCCACCACTCGGCTCTTCCCGGGCAGCTGAAACAGCAGCCTTGGAGTTAACAGTACGAAGAGCGCCACCGCTATCAACACCGGACCCCAATCTGCCATTTCCCCTACCACTCTAAGGAAGTGTACCAGTCACCAGTACTGGTTATAGCACTGGAAGTATAGAAATGAAAGATGAACAAGAAAGAAGCACATAAAAAGAAAAGGGTTAGTCAAGCTAGAGAAAAAGGACAAAAGAGTATGCACACTCCACGACGGAGCTAAAAGTTAGAACTTAAAAATCTTCAGACGGCCGTGATACCTTGGATCACAACGCTACTCTGATAGATGCAACAATCCCTATTGGCCGGGATCTCTGTTCTCTTTTCTCTTTGGATTTTTGGACGGCTCTTATATCAACTAGGAGTCTAGGACCTTGTTTCAGGGCCAATCAACTAGCGCAGGGGTCCAATCCTTTGTCTTAGCTTGGCCCAAACCTGCTCAATCTAAGGTTGACCTTGGTCAATTCAAATAGCAAACATGTTTCTGCATTATTCAAAGAAGTAACAGTTCATGTAATATGATCTTTTGGTAGTACCCTACATCCTTGGTGTAATGCCCTTTATTTCCTGTAGAAAGGCAAACTAAACAAGGTAAGCATTCCAAACATGCATATACTAACCACAACTTTACAGTTCATCTGTTGCCACATTTTTTCACGGATCTTTCTGGAAAGAAAAACTCCACCTTTCATCAATCTCTAAAGCAAGAAAAGCACCCTTCTAACAAACACTTATTGGAAGCTTATGAAAGCAAACACCCTTGATTTTTTGTTTTCATCCCATAAAGCAAACCCACCACCTTCTCCTAATACCTTTCCTCTGTTTTAATCCCAAGGTCTTCTTTCTCATTAAGTTTGGCATCCCTGTCTCTTCTTCACTAAGCAACTAAGCTTCATTCTTCTACATAATACAAGACATCATACCAGTGTATCTATCCATTTCACAAGTTTGTAAGCAGAGTGAGAGCAGAGAGAAAGATGAGTGCTGATTGGGGGCCGGTCGTTGTTGCAGTGGTGTTGTTCATTCTCTTGTCCCCAGGGCTGCTATTCCAATTACCAGCAAGGACGAGGGTGATGGAGTTCGGAAACATGATGACAAGCGGGATTGCTATCCTGGTTCATGCCATTATATACTTCTGCATACTGACTATCTTGATCATTGCAATTGGTATTCATGTACATATCAACTAATTCTCATTCTAATTTCTTGTAAAGTTTTCTTCCAATTGAACTTCTTGTGTGTTTTTCCTTCCTTTTAATGTTTTACTGCAACCTCATTGGTTTAGTTTACTTCAACTTGACACTGACACATTGTGAAGAAGCATCTTAATGAAACGAAACTAGTTATGCCTTGCATCTTTCCAGGCTCTATATCACAAGGTTATTCCCTATTATTCTCCCCAGACTCTGGTTTATCCAATTTTTTAAAAATCCCCACCTAGAGCCGATTATTCCCCGCCTAGACGCTAGAAGGTGCTTCACCGTTCCCGTCTAGAGAGCTAGAAAACCGATTAATCCCCGATTGATTGACCCGCTTAGGCACTAGTCATCGGCTGTCCGCCCGACTAGCGCCTAGTGTTTTTTTGAACATTGGGTTTATCTTATTAAGTCCACTAAATTTAAGTTGTTTACTATTATATACAAACAAGACCATATCAAAGATCTGAAAGTTCTAAGTTCATGGACATTACCTTACCATTTTAAATCGAATCAAAGATTCTAGATTACCTAAGCCCCATGCCTTAACATTTTAAATCGAAGCTTGCCCATCCAAGCATCAGTTTAAATAATAGTGGGAACTATCTATACACATATCTGTTTCCTAACAACATAGTATGAAGTATAAAGTATGAACACTTCACACTTCACAAACAAATCCAACACTGGAATTTGGTATATGAACAACCAAAGATTTTCATCTGTTCTTCACCACCTATCTTAAACAATAACTAAGAAATGATTCCCAGATCATTGGCCACTTGAAAGAGAATGTCAACACATACCTCCAGTAAATCGACTTCTAATTCAAAAATTTAGACCACTCCTCAAATATAATATCTGTGATAGATGTGGACAGTAGACTTGTGGACTCATTCATTCTAGGTTATCTAGGTCCGACTCAATGCGGCAAAACTGGTTTCAATTTGAAGCTTTTAAAAATTTAAACAGGTCTTCAAGTGTGAGTCCTGAATCATGAGCTTTGAGCTCAACAAAACCCCAAAGCACCAGCTCTCCCAACCTCTTTGGCTCTATAATCTTTTTTGGTTCCATTATTTCAGTACAGGAGGTTCAGCTTAGTATTAGATTTCAAGTTGACAGACTTAGTCTCCTATTGGATTACATTGCACCAGAAAAACTGATCAAAAGTAAAAGGGTTCTCAAATCCCATATCATATGAAAACAATTAACATCATGCACTATAACTCAAAGCCAGATCTGCATCAATCTTCAAATCTAAAAACAAAAGACCTGTGCTTTTATATGTACTTCATTTCAAAACTAACAATAAGAGTTACAACTTACAACAACAGAAGCTCAGAAAAGGCTAAAGAGACACACAGATCCAAAAGCTGGGCGAGAATACCGGATCATCATCAGCCGGTGTAGATGTGGACGTGTACGGCCAAGATGAGAATGGCATAGAGCGCGAAAAAGATGAGTGTGTGTACAGCTATGGCTTTGCCGTTGGTCTTCATGCTCCCAAACTCCACCTGCTTGCCGTTTCCCGGCAACGAGAAGAGTAGTCCCGGTTGCAGCAGGATAAACAGCACAACCCCAATCAGTACTGGGCCCCAGTCCGCCATTTCCTTCACGTTCTAAAGCTTCAAATCAGAACCGGGTGAGATCCAAAGATGGTAGCTTTTAGTGACCAAATGAAGATGTGGACGCAAGTGAAAGGCTTTAGTTTAGTTTTGTGTGTTTATGAGGATGTGTGTAACTGGCACTCGGGATTCTGAATTGTAAGTGAACAAGGTGGAACGGTGTGGAAGCTAGTGAAGGGTTTTGGTTGTCTGCTTTGCGTTACAGAATATAAACCATGCAATTGGGTCAAGAATAAGGTATAACTATAAGCACCCCACTGAGTTCAAAGCTTCTTTTTTCTCTCTTTTTTATTCTTTGTGGTTTGACTAATCTTGGATGAAAATGCCAAAGAAAGTTGAATAGGGTCAGGTTGTTGCCAGCCCTTAATTTCTGAAAAAGGAGAGTGATTGAAGCATATAACAGCCAACTCTTGAATGCTAATGGAGCTGCTAGTGATTGTAACCAACTTAATAATGCAGTTTCTTGTGTATAAGAGTCATGGTGATGATGAGTTATGGCCTTGAAAACAATAGAAAATGATGCTCTCCCCTTATCCAACAATCCAACAAAGCTAGTGTCAAGAGATTAAGATTTAGAAAAAGGGGGGTGAAGTGGAGTGGATGGTTGAAAATTCATGTTGCTTTAATTATGGGATTCCTATTCCCTCTTTTAAGGGCTTAACTACAAGTTCTGGCATCCAAAGCCCTTTTTCATATGCTCTTTGTCTGTTATTCTTATTCTTCTGCTGAGCTAGAGTCATACAAAGTAAGGAGCTAGCTGATCAAACTGAGAAGAGTTCAGTAAGGATGAAAGACTATGCTGCTCTACTGATAGCTTCAGCGCTGTTTGCATTTTTGTCACCAGGATTGGTGTTTCAAATGCCGGGGAAGGAGCGTCCCTTCGCTTTCATGAACATGAAGACGAGCGTTGCCTCCATGTTCTTGCATACTGTAATCTATGGTTTGCTCATGATTCTATTGCTTGTTGTTCTTGACATTCACATCTATGCTTAGGAAACACATCAAGTTATCCAAGGAACCAGCCTTAAGCTAGTGCTTTAAAGGTTAGACTGATTTAGCTTTCTGTATTACTCTTACTATTCATTTACTAGTTATGCAGTGGTGCTGCACCTATCTATGTATTCTACACCATCATGAATTCTTCTATGTGTTAAAAATGAAGATCGAATTCTGTTGTGTATTAATCTACCTGCATATAAAGTTAGCGAACAGTTTCATTTTGGCTAGCAACTTGAATTGCAATATAGGCAAAGAGTATCTAAAACTTAAGTATTTAGTTAGGAACAAGAACATGGGCAAAAGGGAGGGTCTAATGTTGGTGCTTTTTCTTCTACTGTATCAGTTTGGAGTTGAAACAATAACTGGCACAAACTGCTATATTCTACTGTTTAACTTGAACAACATGCATGTTCAAATCACACTATTACCTGTGCGGCTATTGATTAACCATACATGGTCAAATTACCAATCCACAAAAATGGATTCACTTTCTGTTCATTCCAGAAAGAGAGATGCATGGTAAGTTGGTAACTAATTGCTATAAAGATGATCGTTTGTCATTCCATGATTTCCATCCAACCTTAAATCTACTAGGAATAAAATCTAGTTGCAAGATGAATTCCATCTCTCTACCAGCAAATTTAAATATAGCAATGGACAATACGAAGTTCTAAACCGAGAGAAATCTAAAACCTTTACCTTAACATATGAATATGATGTTAGAATCAATAAACTAATCCATGAGCATTAATTCTAGAACTCACAGAAAAAACTCCACTTAAAAGCAGTAAAATTCATTGAGAAACAACATAACACATCAACTTCATATGTTGTAGTTTGTAACTGAGACAATCAAATCCTGAGTTCATAGTTTGGTACTGGACACATTAGAGTAGTTTAAGAACCAACATACATATGGACTCCAATAGCCAACAAGAAGATACAGATGAGAGTAAAGTAGATGATGGAATGAACCAGAATTGAAACTCCACTAGTCTGAAAATTGCCAAACTCGACAAACCGGCTTTTCCCAGGTATCTGAATCAGCAACCCTGGAGTCAAAAGTATGAACAGCACCACTGCTATGAAAACTGGCCCCCAATCCGACATATCTGATCCTTGCCTTCCTGCACTACTCCTCTCTCAAACTTCAAATGTGGCTTAACAGATTTGTGATCTGATCTGCTAATGAGTTCTAAAATAGCCAATGAGGAAGATAAGGATTGGTTGGTATGGACAAAGAAAGATGAAAGGTAATGCACTTATTAGAAAGTTGGGTACTAATTGCCTTTGGGGAGGAAGAGACAAGGGATTGATGACTAGAAAAGGTGAAGGTTACAGGATCAAGCTATTCTATTCACATGCATCATGAGGAAGCTACTCACTAAACAATGGCTTGGCTATTCACATTGGATAGTGAAAAAGAAACACCCTTCTGTAAATTGTGATTCATGGTATGTTTCCTTCCACAACTAGCCAAGGCATTGTAGATAGAAGAAGTCTCTGTTCTTTGATAGGCCAACCAAACCTTTTCCATCCAACACTAGAAAGCTCTTTCTTCCCCATCTCCATCTGTGTCTTTTTCAAATATGTATAAAATGCTTGTGGAGCCATTTGTTCATGGGAAATCAAGGAAAGATACTTTTCAATCGCATAAAAAGCCCAACAAACCATGCAACATAGATCAAGTTCATTCCTTGTTTACAAGCCTAACAGAATTAAGCATAAAAGCCCAAGAATCCACAATATTACAGCCTAAAAAGCTGAAACGTCGACAGCAGGGTTCGAACCTGCGCGGGCGAAGCCCAACAGATTTCAAGTCTGTCTCCTTAACCACTCGGACATATCGACTTTGATGAGAATAGTGTACAGAAAACTAATAATATTCATCGATAATTATATAATGGATACGTCTCGGTTTCTCCTTCAATAGTTCAATGTGATCGGGCTGCTATCTCCATCATTTGGTTTCTGTATGAGAAGGACAACATGATAGAATATTAATGTACACAGCAAAGCAGAATATGAATTTGCAGACTAAAGAACCACATGACAGTTGGTATCATAATTGAGTAGAGGACATCTACGATCTATGTCTTTCAGTTCTTTCCTGGGCCATTTTCCAGTTTTTAAACAAGGTAAAGGCCACCGACCTCATGTTCCTCATGGTTTTTATATGCACTAAATGCTAAGACGACAAACCTAATACTTTCAGTTCTATCATGAACCGATTACTAGCGTTCTGTTATTCCCTCTCCAAGTTATGATTCTATTAAGATGCCAATTCCCAAGATGTGATACCATTAGGGTCTTTTCTTTTCTTTTCTTTTTTCTTTTTTTTGGGAAATGACCATTAGCTAAATGTTAGGGGTGACAAAATTTCTGGGAAGCAAAATTAGTGGCACACCATTCCAAAGATTAGATGATTGAGACGCATAGCCAAAAGCCAATCAATCAGCTGGATTTGAATCCTCCCCACTTGTTTCATTAAATTTTTATCACCCACTTGTTTTTTTCTAATTATTTGTTCAAAATTTAGGATCAGAACAAACATCAAATATTGAAATATTAAGTCGTTATATTATCCACAATTTAGCGGCAAATTATAACCTTATTATATATAAGAAGCTGCAATATTCTTTTTTTAATTTTTTTTTCTCTCGAAAATCAACTACGATCTTTATGGAAACAGTAACGACGATGGTCACTGCAAATGTCTCTTGGTAGTTCAACGTGTATAGACTCACAGTCCCATGTTCTGTAAATATCGAAAACACCAAATGCGGCTTTACTTTCAAAGATTTTTATATAAACCTGTCACTGGTTCAGAATCGGTGACCCAATCCAGCACATCAGTGACATCACCATCATCACCAGCCCGCCTTGCCTTGCCTTGCTCACCATTTCTATTACTAGTCCATATCTTCTGCTTCATTATACACAAACCAACAAAAACAAACCTTTTATCAGAACAAACCCAAATTCCAAAAACACAAACAGAGTTAACCCAACAGAGAGTTTTGCTTCAATGGACAAGTTGAAGTCGTTTTTCAGCAACAGATGGCTGGTTTTTGTGGCGGCAATGTGGATGCAATCCTGTGCTGGAATTGGGTACTTGTTTGGGAGCATATCACCAGTGATCAAGAGCTCCTTGAACTATAATCAGAGGCAGATTGCAAGGCTTGGTGTGGCTAAGGACCTTGGGGATAGTGTTGGGTTTTTGGCTGGGACTTTGTGTGAGGTTTTGCCTTTGTGGGCTGCTTTGCTTATTGGTGCTTTGAAGAACTTTGTAGGGTATGGCTGGGTTTGGCTTATTGTCACTGGTAGAGCTCCTCCTTTGCCTCTCTGGGCTGTGAGTATTCTAAAGTCTTTTACTTTACTTGTTTTCTAATTTCAAGCAATTGTTTTTTTTTCTTTTAGTATTAATTTGATCTTGTTGATTGGATAGTGGAGTAGTTTGATCGTGTTTCTTTGATAGTAGAGTAGTTGATACTTGTGGATCAAGCCTTTTTGTTTGATTGGATAGTTTGTGAGGCTATGAATATGGTTTCAGTTGATGAAACAGTGAGTTTAATGCTAGTTTGGGTTTAGAATAAAGGAAGAACCTTGGATCCTGGAGAGAATATGTTGGTTTGGTTTGGAAAGCAGGGTCCAGCTGTCAGCATTTCTGCAATTCTCTTCTACTTTGCATAAGATCCTAACACATTTGAAATGAAATTTGGATACCTGAATATGTATTCTTCTATTATGTTTCTCTGAACTGTTGATTTTTACTCACTACCAAGTTATAGATTTGCTTGTGGCGCTGATGTTATGATAATGAAATGTCTATGGGAGACCAGATTTGGTCATTTCAGCCGAAGCTCGTTAATTCTCTGTAGATTTCTTTCTAAAGATCCTCTGTATCATTCAACCTTACCCATGAGAGCTTATGATAGTAAATACTGATCATGAAGATTACAAACAGTATCTAACCGTTTAAACAAAGTGAGAGGAGGCAATGCAAAGTGGTGCCCATGTGTTCGTTTAGGAGATATGAAATTCATTTACTTATACTTATTGCCATCTTGCTTGGTTTAATTTTTCTGATTACAACTTGCAGATGTGCATTCTTATATTTGTGGGAACAAATGGTGAAACCTACTTCAATACAGCTGCTCTTGTTTCTTGTGTACAAAACTTCCCAAAGAGTCGTGGTCCTGTGGTTGGAATTCTCAAGGGCTTTGCTGGGTTGGGTGGCGCAATTATGACTCAGATATATGCAGTAATCCATTCCCCAGATCATGCATCTCTGATTTTCATGGTCGCCGTTGGTCCAGCAATGGTCATCATCACGTTAATGTTTATTGTCAGACCAGTTGGAGGTCACAAACAAGTCCGGCCAACTGGTGACATGAGCTTCACATTTATCTACAGTGTGTGCCTACTGTTAGCTGCTTACTTAATGGGGGTCATGCTAGTTGAAGATCTAGTTGATTTGAACCACTCTGTGATCATCATTTTCACAGTGGTTTTGTTTTTCCTCCTCTTGGTTCCCTTTGTGATTCCTATTACATTGAGTTTCTTCTACCCAGAACCAAGAATTTCAGAAGAGGAGTCACTCCTGTCTGCTACACAGAAACATGAAGCAGGCAAATCTGAAGCAGATGCTAATGAGGTGATTTTCAGTGAGGTGGAAGATGAGAAGCCTAAAGAAGTAGACTTGCTTCCAGCACTGGAAAGGCAAAAACGAATTGCCCAATTGCAAACAAGACTATTCCAAGCAGCTGCAGAAGGAGCAGTCAGGGTGAAGAGGAGGAGGGGTCCACATAGAGGGGAAGACTTCACCTTGACACAAGCTTTGATCAAAGCAGACTTCTGGCTTATTTTTTTCTCCCTTCTCTTGGGTTCTGGATCTGGTTTGACAGTGATTGATAACCTTGGTCAGATGAGCCAGTCTCTAGGATATGATAACACACATATATTTGTGTCCATGATCAGCATTTGGAACTTTCTTGGTCGTGTCGGCGGTGGTTTTTTCTCTGAGATTGTTGTGAGGTATACGATGATTGCATTCACATATGGATTTTAAATACATTTTACTTCAAATTCATTTATGTGACTTCTGAAATGAGCTATGTTTCATCATGTATGTTCAACAGGGACTATGCTTATCCGAGACCAGTAGCAATGGCTGTGGCACAACTCATAATGGCAGTTGGGCACCTTTTCATTGCTTTTGGATGGCCTGGGGCAATGCACATTGCTACCATCTTGATTGGGCTAGGATATGGGGCTCATTGGGCAATTGTACCAGCAGCTGCCTCTGAATTGTTTGGCTTGAAAAAGTTTGGCGCTTTATACAATTTCCTCACACTAGCAAATCCTGCTGGTAGTTTAGTCTTCTCTGGTCTGATTGCTAGCAGTATATATGACCGGGAAGCAGAGAAGCAGGCTCATCAGCCTCATCTCATGCATCAGATTCCAGGATCAATTTTCCAAGGAATACTTGGACAGGATGCACCAAAGTGTCATGGTGTGGTATGCTTCTTCTTAACTTCGGTAATTATGTCTGTCTTCTGCGTTATTGCATTTCTTTTGAGCATGATTCTGGTACATCGGACTAGGATTGTATATACCAATCTGTATGGAAAGTCCCGTTCATCTGGGCTTTCATAATTGGATGAGCTCATCCAGAAATTTTTCAATTGTCAATGGCACCTTCAAACTGGAGTTTGTTGTCCAAGATGTTTGTATACTAAGATTTTTTGTGTGGCTCATCAATATATATCAAGCATGATGAAGGTTAACACTCTCCAGAACTACCGAGGGGCAAAAATAGACACCAAATTTTTTCATTCCCTTGGGGTCTAAGTCAATGCGGCTTGTAGTTGTGTACGATTATCATTGAAGTGTTATAATGTTTAAGTGGAAAACAGAATGTAAGATTTTTACTGTATTGAATTTGGAGATCTGATTGTCTTTGAAATCATTGTATTTAGTCATTGTGTCCACAGTTCTGCATGAATGAATAGAAAAGAAATAAGTCTCCTGTATTTTTTGCCTGAAACTCATCTTTAGTTCTTCAGGTAGTTACTGTTTTATCTTTCCTGGTAAGTGAAAATTTTTGGAGCCAAAGTTTGGTGAAGTTATTAGTTTTTTGTTCAGTATGAAGAACGTGATAGTGATTAGTGAATATGATCAAGACATTTTTGTGGGAGATGAATTTATATGATCCACCATCACAGTATGTGCTTTTTTGCCAGTAATTACATTATTCCCAGATGGATCGATCTTAGCTAGCTATCACCATGATCATTATTGAAGGCGGCGCAGTCTTTCCTTATCTCTCCTTGGTTACCAGTCTTCACACCAACCCTGCCAAGCTTCCTCATTGCAGCGATGAAGGCTCCATTGAAGTTACCAGGGTTGTTAGCAAAATTAATGACAGTAGGCTTAGAAGCAGAGTCAGAGAACAGAACCTCATCTGAAGTCAACAAGCCCTTCCCTGCAAGCAAGTTCTGGTAATATGCGTTGTCAAATGTGTCTGGAGTTTGAGGGTCCAGGTGGACTAGGTTGTCAACATCTCGCGGGCAGTCTGACATCAGCTGCTTCACGTAGCCGGGATCCAATGAAGGATCAACGGCAGAGGCATTTGAAAACGAGTACAAACGGTTTGCAAAACGGCTGCAGTGCGAAAGGCCTAGTGTATGTGCTCCAGACAGGGCAATAACATCAGTTTGGGAAAGGTTATGCTTGGCAAATATGGTGTTGAGTTGCTTCAGATTAAAAAACGGTTCAGACAAATTTCCCGGGACCCGAGAGGCCTTCGAGACCAGTCCATCGCGACGCCCAAATTCTACGTTAAATGCAGGGCCTCCGGCCTGAAGAAAACTATGATTAGTATTGTTTTTAAGTGAGCTTTCACTCTAAGGAAACTGATGAGCTAAGACTTACTAGGACTACAACATCACGGGCAGCAAGTGCCAAAATGTCAGCACAAGAGACGACACCGGGGCATTGTGCTTCGACTGCTTGCTTAGCCTTGACTACGGTGTCAAAACCATCTATAGCCAAAGAAAGATTATCTGAGTAATCTTTCTCTGCATCCCCATTTGGTGAATGAATCATTAGAGAGGCGTCGCATCCCTGCAACCAATAAATGTGTAAAATGAGCACATCGTGCATTGTCAAAGGTAAGAAACTTGATGGAATGCTACTACATTCGAACACAGCTAGCTAAGTTTCCTACCTCAATAAAGCAATCATGGAAAAACAGCCGTAGTGTACCCGGAATCGTTATAGGGGTTTGGCTGAGTTTCGTAGAGACTGCCTGCTTCACTATGGCCTGAACATTTGGACAACTAGAGCGATAGAAGTTTTCTACTAAACGTTCCGATCGCCTCCCCTGCATACCAATCATCATCAAATACAAACCCAAAAGCACCAACAAGCCTCTCCATACCTCCATTGTGTTATATCCTTCTATTCTCTCACTCTCTTTCTCTCTGCCCGTGGTGACACTGACACAGTTGCTAATATATACAAGGGAATTGATCAAGACAATGGCGGTGGTGACTCCTCAAACTTACCATATCTGTTAAAAGACTGATGTAGTCATGCATTCATTCTTGCCCTATAGAGCTGTTGTTGTAGGGTGTTGGGTGGTCACTGTCTTGCAGAGTTAAAAGAGTTAGAGCCATATGTGTACGTGTATATATGTATGCAAAAAGACTCGTTCTATAACAATTTCAGGTGTCATTACATGAATTATTATAGCTCGCTCTTAATCTTATAATGATTCTTACATCTTTCTGATAAATAGGAACGCTTAGCCAACCCTATATATGTGTATACAGCTCATGGTTAGTCATTCCTTGCTTGTTTGACAATTGACATGAAAACGACCAAGTAACAAATCCCCTTTATCAGTTAATCCCATCTTCAAACGCAAAGCACAAATCATAGTGTTCAAATTGGAAATTCTAGTGGCGTGTGGGGAAGAAGCAGTACTGTGTTAAACAAACTTCTAGTAATTACATCCGGTTCTTGTAGATTCTTCCTCCAACTAAATACCGTTCATTGTTCTAATAATGCTTTGTATGTGAAGTCAATGGAGGGCTGTATACCTTTGTAATTTTGTATGATATACATAATACTGTACGTCTACCGTTGCGTACCATTACTAAACCTGTTTACAAACCCTACTTGCTTTCTATAGTGATCGACTCATCATCATTCAATAAGATCAAAGAAATCAATCCCATTCTCGTTTCTGGGTTAGCATAAACTGTGCAAGTAGAGTCATGCATACATTCCTGGTCTAAAGCAGAGTCCGAGACTTTAATCAGTGTTTTGGTAGGTTGTAACCACATCCTAAACCTATAGCACTGTTTTTGTAGGGTGTTGGGTGGTCACCTTCTTGTAGAGTAAAGAATTAGAGCCATCTGTGTACGTGTATATCCCAGTTACATCTATGCAAAAGGACTCCTTTTACAGCAATTTTAGCTTTCATTACTATGAATTATTATATCTTGCTCTTAGTCTTATTGTTAGTAATTGCTTGCTGGTTTGACAATTGACATGAAAACGACCAATTAACAAATTCCCATCATTTTAGTTATAATAGCATATCTTCAAACGCAAAGCACAAATCCAAGGAGACTTTCATATGTATTGTTCAAATTTGAAATTTCTAGTGGCGTGTGCGGAGAAGCAATGTGTGTTAAACAAAAGGCTTTTTCTCATGTAGTAATTAAGGTAGTGTTAGAGGGTCTTAATAAGGTTTAAGATTTATGATCTTAATTTAAGGCCTAGAATCATTTTCTTAATAATTATATCCCGATTCGTGTGAATTATCAACAAATCGATGGATGAATCAATCCCAGTTAACTATGTCTGCCCAACATTATTGCTTCAAGAGGAAAATATCGATCATGAATTGAAGGCGGTGCAGTCCTTCCTAATCTCCCCTTGACTACCAGTCTTAACGTCGACCCTTCCGAGCTTCCTCATGGCAGTGATGAAGGCGCCACTAAACTCACTGGGGCTGTTAGCAAAGTCCACGACAGTCGACTGAGACGCCGGGTCGGAGAAAAGAACCTCGTCTGAGGTGAACAAGCCCTTCCCGGCGACCAAGTTCTGGTAGTAGACGTTGTCAAACGTTCGTGGAGTTTGAGGGTCCATGTCGATGGCTATGCTGGGGTCCACGTCCTTAGGGCAAGCTGACATAAGCTGCTTGGCGTAGTCGGGATCCAATGACGGGTCAACGGCGGAGGATGACGAGAATGAGTACAAGCGGTCGGCAAAGCGGTTGCAGTGTGAAAACCCTAGAGTGTGTACTCCCGATAATGCAATGACGTCGGTTTGGGTGAGGTCGTGTTTCGAAAACATGGTGTTGAGTTGTTTAAGATCAAATGATGGTTCCGGCAAGTTTCCGGCTACCCTTGAGGCTTTGGAGACTAGTCCATCTCGACGTCCCAATTCGACGTTGAAGTCCGGACCTCCACCCGACACATGTAAACAATAATTTCACTTAATTAAATTAAGCATAGTTTATTTGAAACATGCATTCGAAGAATGTCAATGCAAGTTAATCAATAATCAATGCAAGTTAATCAATCAGTTTATTAGAAATGTACCCAAAAAAAAAAAAGTCTAAGAGGTTGAGGATGGTCGACTAACAAGAACTACAACATCGCGGGCAGCAAGAGCCAAAATATCAGCGCAAGAAACGACGGCAGGGCATTGCTCTTCCACGGCTTGCTTAGCCTTGATGACGGTGTCAAATCCATCTCCGGCCAACGAAAGATTATCCGACGAGTCCTTCTCTGCGTCCCCATTTGGTGATGATATCATGACTGAGGCATCGCATCCCTGTTCGAAATTGATCAACCAAGAAAGGACGGATGATTGATAGATTAACATGAATCATTATATCAAATATGACATGGATTTTGAGTTTGAACCTACATGAACTATATAAGAAACTATAACTAATATGTACCTCGACAAAGCAGTCATGAAAAAAGAGTCGGAGAGTAGCCGGAATTGTTGTGAAGGTTTGGCTGAATTTGGTAGAGACTGCCTGCTTCACTATGGATTCAACGTTTGGGCAGCTAGAGCTGTAAAAATTTTCAACTAATTGTGCTTCTGATCCTCTTCCCTGCATATTAACCAACATCACAACCACAACCACCATTAACAGTACCGCTCTGCACATCTCCATACTTTACTGATTACAAGCTCTCTCCTCTTATTCCTCCCTCGTGGTAAATTTATGATTCTTTGTTTCGTGCCCTTATGCTAAATAGATAGTAGTGCTTACATCTCATATATATAGATGAACATACACAGAAGAATTCATAAATGGCGACCTTTCAAAGCCATATATATTATTTCTTTTAGGTAAGTTGATCACGTATAATTAAGGTAGTCATGCGTACTTGGTCCAGGCGTCCAAGTCCAAGAGTCTGATCAATGTTCTAGTAGTAGTAGTAGTATGTAGTAGGTAGTTACTAGACTTTACCCTATAGTCTATATTTGCCTGTTGTTCTAGCTAGGGTAGTGTTGGACTGTTGAGTTCCGGTCATCACTATCATTCCGGCGTTCATATTATATAAGGGTTTTGCCACGCTGCCTAATCCATCCGGTGTTTAATTTACACCATATTGTATTTCGAAAATTCTTGTACACTCTGAGGTGTAAGTGACCAAACACATAATATATAATATCATATTGTTATTTAATTCAATCATTTATGTGACACTAACATGTATACGTGCACGCCGTTAACAAAATTGAAACATGAAAAAGTAGTATAACTATTTCAAACACATAAAGTTATAAGCGTTTAATTACTCTAATTGTATAAAAATAAAAAAGATGAAGGAATTGAGAGCTTTCGATCCGGTCTTGATAATTCAGAACTCCAATCAGACGACTTGAAAATTGATGATGTAAATGTACCTTATATGAAATGACATTTCAGAAAAAATATGTTTTGAAAGGAAAAATAAAAGTTTATAAAGAAGAAGAAGCGGAAAGTGTGATAAATGCGACACGTGGAATTGGGGTTTAATTTTGAAAACCCATTGAAGTATTAGAACGAGGCATAACGGTCACCCCTCAAACCAACTCAAATTCTCTGCGAACCCTAATTGGCAACCGATCTAACAAGACGAAGAAGAAAAGATTTTGTCGGGGAAACAAGATGTGGTTAAATGCTTTGTCAGATGTGGGCTTTTCTACCAAAAGCCCAAACCAATGTATTCAACGTAACAAGCCCAAACCAAACAAACGATCCGTTTCAGATGAGAACACACGTCAGATTTGAATTTCGTGGATGACCAAGGCAGGTATAGCAGAATGAGAGCATCTTGACTCTTTATTTTGGTTCCTTTGATAATTTCAGGGTGCGTTAATGTCACCCCACAAACTATTTTACTCACTCTATATGTTGTTAATTTATTAAAATATCAAAACATTGTTGTAAAATTACAATAAGAAACAATAAATTGTTGTAAATTATAATTTTTTTACTTTTTGTTTTTTGTTTTGGATGAACACAAATTTCATAACATTATCCCATATTTATCATATTCGGTAGTGAGTCTGAAGACACTATCATTTTTGTTTTGGATAAAGTATTTGCAGTCGATTATGCATAAAACAACCTCTCTAGCCCATAAACTAACAGACATTCCACCACAACCGTGGCAAATTTAAGGTTCCCGCCCGTAAGCTGGATGGGCCAAACTCTTCTGTTGGGATCCAATTTGAATCTTGGACCAAGCTCTTCTGTATTGTTGGAATGAATTCATTCCAAGCTCTTCTGTTGGGATCCAATTTGAATCTTGGACTTAACATTGTTATTCTTCAAATTTCTAATCAGACAAGTATATAGAGGTTATATTAGCATGAAGAGGGCTAATACTATATGCTAGATCATAACTTACATATCAATACATGTGCTTTCCGGTCTTTATATCTTACATCTTGTTATCGAACCTCCTTACTGGTTTAAGTCATTTGAATTGGTTGCATTGTCTGTCTGTAACAGTATGAATGCCTCGTAGAAGGCTGTGATTTGAAATTGAAGAGCTATAAAAGCAGGCGACAGCATCTGGTGGATAAGCATAAATTCCCCACTTCATTTGAGTGTTTCAAGAAGGCTCCTCCTTCCAAAAAGCGCAGGCAGAAGAATCAAAGAAAGCAAGCTTTTGTTAAGAAGGCAGATGCATCTGATATGGAAGTGGAAAATGAAGTCATTGATGACACTGATCATTCGAGAAAACAGAAGAAGAAGAAGAATCAACAGAAGCAAGCAAATACCAAGAAACCTGATGCTTCAAATATGGATGTTGGAAATGAAGATATCGATATTCTTGCTTCTGCTGTCTCCAAGTTAAGCACTTCAGACTCCAGCCCCTCATCCATCAGCTTTGGTCGTCGACCCACTCGTGGCCTGACGTTTGTCCCAGTAGCTGTTCAACGGGAGAAAAAACCAGACTCCACATAGGTTAAAACATAGAGATCGCGACCTCACTACCGAATTCAAGTGGGAATTGCTTAAATTCTTTGTCTTCCACCGGAGCAAGTACATAATGGCTTCTCAAAATGTACTTGGAAATTATTGTAGGTATTCCTCGTGGAAAATTTTGATTGCTGACACGGAGGATTAGTCGTTTACTTGATGAGTCTGGTTTCAAAGAATGTGTTAGGAAACTCTAATGTGGTGGTTATTGTTGTAATCTTGACGACTTAAGCAAGGTGCTTCATGTATCACCTTCGATCTTTTGTAACTTCGATGGCATTTACATTTTGTCACCAAAACAGCACCAGCAAACAGTGCTGGTTTAAAACACATTAGCAAAACGACATGTCGTCTAATATGAATTACTGTCAGCATAAAATCCCCTGTTTTCTCTATGCTCAGCTCATTCTTCTCATTCCTTGGTGTTGTTCACCCGCAAGGCCTTGAATTCCAGAATTCCTTAACAAAATGGACGCCATAGATTCAGTGTTTGAGCCTCTGAGAGAATTCTCCAAGGACAGCGTTCGCTTGGTCAAACGCTGCCACAAACCCGACCGGAAAGGTAATCAATACTCCATTTCAAATCCAAATCGGATCAGTTTCTCTTTGCACGTTCATGCGATGTGTAAATCCCAATCCATTTGATAGTTTTGTATGAGAAAACTAGATTGATAGGGTGCGTTTTGCATGCAACAGAGTTCACAAAGGTGGCGATCCGTACGGCCATCGGGTTCATGGTGATGGGATTCGTTGGCTTCTTTGTGAAGCTCATCTTCATCCCCATCAACAACATCATCGTCGGAGCTGCTTAGGTAAGATCCTCTCACTAATCTGAGTAACTTGTGTGTGACTGATTATATGTGTTTCATATAGATCCATCTGTATAGTACATTAATGTGTTGAAGAATCATTAATAGATGTGAGTATAAAAACTAGGTGAATTCCTGTCTTCCTGATTCTGCAATGATTGTGGGCGTGCAGGTAATTTGGCACTTGTAAGAAAGAAGATGGAGATATCAAGAATCACTTGATAGGGAACAGATCTACCAGACTTCCACCAACTGCGTTGTGATGCTTAAAAGTTTACCAATTGTTAGTCTTTTAAGATAGATTCTAGTCTCGAAGCTTGTTCTTTTGTAATTCAGAGATGTTTAAGTTCAGCAATCTAATACTTCTTCTCTCACAGACTCACACTAACCAAATCATTGAAAAGCTTAGAGATAATTTGCAAGGTCACAAGCACATTCTGGTGAGATTTAGTTAGGAACAATGAATTATGGGCCTTCGACGAACTCGTTACAGTAAAATATAGTGATGAATGACAGTAATATGAAACCAAATTTCCAAGAATGTCAAAGCATCACAGTTTGTATTCATGAATATGTAACCAAGTAAAACCGCTGTGGAACATTGCACTAATGAGTTTTAGTCTTCCATATAAGTGAGAAGTACACAAGAGAGGGGCAAAAACCTGCATACTTGATACAACACTGAGAATTCTCAGTGGTTTGAATACAAAATTATACAAAAAGGAAAAGAAACATGCTGCATTTGATGGCACTTCATATAGGAGATGTGCAACAATCAACAAAGAGCATTGTTCTCTGCACCATTATCAGCAGATGCAAGAACCAGTTGTGGTTTGTTCTGAAGGATATAGGCTTCCTTTCTTGCTTTCTTTTTCTCGCGTTGTAGCTTGAAGTTCTCCCTCTTCCTAACCCTGTAGCTGTTGGGGTTTTCAGGCTGTATCTCCCGAGGGTATACACTCACCTGTCAAATATTCAAGTAAGCAAAGTTTCATTTAGTAATAGTGTACATAGTCTTTCAAACACTGTAAAGTTCAGGAGCCCCAAATCAAACCTTCTTCCTGTCTGGTCCGAACTTCTCAAACTTAACCAAGCCATCTATCAAAGAGAAGATGGTATGGTCCTTGCCGAGCCCCACATTCTTCCCCGCATGGAACTGAAAACGATGCGAAACAACAAAAGAAACCACATCTTTCAGAAACCGGAAACTATTCACCAAATAGAGCATTGGAACATTCAGATTACTGCCCAAAAATACAGCCCTTAACTGACATCCAAGTCAAAACACTGACAAAACATGTCTCTTTACAACCAAATAGCTTCATCAAAACACACTGCCTAGAATTATAGTTTCAATTCATGGTTAACATGGAAACCATATGTCATTATCTCCAAATGTTATACTGAAATGCTTAATCTTCCCGAAGTAATCACAAGGCAGCCATTTCGATTCACTACATCTAAACAGTTCTAGTGACACTTTCTTCAGTACAAATTGAAGTGTTTAAACAACACCAAAGTCCCAACCTTTCTTTCATTGTATTCAACAGCAGTAAAAAGCAAGGACATGTCGGGAATAATTTACCTTGGTGCCACGCTGACGTATGATGATAGCGCCGGGCTTGGCGACCTGGTCGCCGTAAATCTTGACGCCGAGCCTTTGGCCTTTGGAGTCGCGACCGTTCTTGGTGCTCCCAGCTCCTTTCTTGTGAGCGTTTTGAATCGTCAACGGCAATCTCCGTTGGGTTGTAGAAAATGACAGCTTTGGACCCAACTGTAGGGAACCCAAGTCACCTCTGAAGAAAGAGGAGGACGAAGAAGAAGAGGTTGAGGAGCTTGAGCTCAGAGCCATCCCTCTGAATGCTCCGACTAGGTTGAAGCTCATAGACGCGACCGCCATTTGCTGAGGGACTAGTATTTCATAAAATCAAAAAAGGGTGTGAAATTCTGGGAAATTTGGAGCGTAAAGGTTATAGCTTTGGAGGAGAAGAAGAAGAGGAGGAGGAGATATGGTGAAACCAACCTTATCTTGGAGGCTCAGGTTTAATCATCGCCGTCCACGTCGGCATATGATAGTTTTCAATTATTTTGCTATTAAAATTATCATGTTCAATGGATTTTAATTTTATGGCAAATAAGAATATTAAATTCATTTATTTTTTTAATCAAAACATTTTCTATTATGAAATCATGATAAATAAGTATTTCTCGAGCGAACGAAACTCGAAAATCTCAAAGACATACAAGTTTCGTTTGATTTGAGCCAAAATACGTTGTTATATATAGCACACCAATTTTTTTTGTCAAAATTGAATGTGCTTATTTTTTTAACCAAACATTTACTACTATAAAATCATGACTTTTAGGTTCTTCTCGAGTTGACGAAACTCGAAAATCTCAATCGAATTAGTATATATGAGTCTTGCCTGATTTCATTCAAAATCTCGTAACACACAAATTTTTTGGTCAAAAAATGAATGTTTGACCAAATTTTTACTATTATTAAATCATGACTTTTAAGTACTTCTCAAGCTGATAAAACCTGAAAATCTCAGAATCAATGTATACGAGTCTCATTTGATTTCAGTCAAAATCTTTTATTATAGCACACAAATTTTTCGGTCAAAATTAAATGTTCTTATTTTTTAACCAAAATTTTACTATTATTAAATTAAGACTTTTAAACACTTCTCAAGCTGATAAAATCTCAATCGGGTTAATGTCTACGAGTTTCGTTAGATTTCAGCCAAAATCTCTTGCTAACCAGGATAATTTGAAGCAACTGTTTTAGTAGAACACTGTTTTCTGGCGATGGATGAAATTTAAAATTTTCATTCAACAACCATCTAGTCTTTGAAGTTCGAACAGGTTCGTTTAAAAGATTCGGGATTATAAATTAGACTGCTAGTGTAACTGATTAACTGATCTAGCCCACAAGTTCCATATTGATTAGCAGAATGGAAAATGCTGGAGAGCAAAACTGATGAGCCCCAAGGCCTTTTTCAGTCTGGTATTACTGCAACAAACCATTAGTCGATTACATAGAAATCGGAGGGGCCAGAACGACCTATTAGTCTTGAGACTTGCTATATTGAAATGCATCCCAATCTATCTACTTTGGGTTAAATAAAGGTGACACCCTCCTTCGAACAATCTCCTGAATCTGATCTGATGACAATACTGATGCAGCATCCTCAAAGTCGCCAATTTCAATCTGCTGGCGCAACTGTAAGTACCAAAGCCACAACAATCTATTACCAAAAGGTATAGTAGGACAGATCATTTGCAAGAATCGGTTAAAAAGTGAATATTCACACAGCAATAGAAGTTATAGAACATCAATGGTGCCCACTGATATACATTAGTAAATAAGCCGAATGACATACGGCCGCATACCTTCTCAAGGATTGCAGACTGATCATCCAGGGGATATTTGCGCATGTGCTTTAGCATCTCCAGTTGCTGAAAAAGAATTACTTCTTGTTCTTTAGAAACAAAAACCTTTAAATTACAGTTATCAACTGTGATCAGATATTACCTGTTCATTTATTTTCTCTTGAATCTGCATCCTTTCAGCAAACTCATTTGCTCCAAGCTCAGCCTCATCACAGGCCAACTCTTCCCTGTCACAACAACATTTCTAAGGTAAAATTTGTGCCTTCATATGTTCAACCTAATATGATTCTGTGGAAACCATGTTTATATCAAAGGAGTCCCCTTCCACTTTGTCTTCCCCAAATCTTGCTTTTTAGGCCTAACATAGACTGCATACCCTCAGAACCGGAGCCAAGATTTACTAGCCTTGAGCATCCCTACACCAGCTAAAATATCTATAGATAAAAGAAATACACAACATGTCTATAGATAACACAACTCCCAAAAAAAAAAACACTTGTACAGTCCCCCCACCGCCAAAAAAAATAACACTTGGAGCCAAACAGAACTTAATTTTCCTCGAGAATGAACACAGATGTTCCATGTAATTGGTAAAACAAATGGAAATAAGACACAAATACAAATTCACAAGTTTTAACATCAAAATATAATTTGCCTTGTCCACATTCATTCTAGGTTGGATGGTCAAGTAAATTAAAAACAAAGAACTTTTACGCTAATTGGGTAACTTCACAAGTTCACATAAAGGCAGACAAGTGGATTACCTTGCAATGAACTTATAGAAGCGAATCATCATATCCTGATCATTCTCGTACTTCAAATTCACCTTTCCCAGGCATGATATGCCAAACCTTGGATCTGTAGTAAAAGTAAACAATTCCAAGTCAGTTTGTACTGTGGTTGTGGTATAAAGCTTCGTAGCCCATAGATTACGCATCATGATTGTGAAAAGCAAGATTGCCAAGTAACTTATTTCCAATCACCACATTAGCATCAATCCCATACAAGCTATATGTATCAAGATATACAACACATTGAACATGTAAATGCAGTATGATATATGCTTTTGTTGGCACAAGTACCTGTTCATCGTTTTGACTTTTGATAGAATAGAATGTACAACAGTCAGAATATGAAATTATATTTAACAACTTTTCTTTTTGAAAATTATATTTAGCATTTGAAGAATGAACTTACCAATAACCATTTCCACAAATATCTCTTCTTGGATGGCAGTGGTCACAGCTACAGCTTCCTGCATATTGTAATACTATACATATATATCAGACAACTAAATAGAACAAATGGATGAAGTACTGTGGTATTGAGTTACACATGTCAAAATACCGAATATACTGGTAACAAACTCAGAGACTACATATCATAACACCCACTAGGGCCACTATTACCTGGAAATGTATTTGTCCTACGTAAAATACCCAAGGCAGCATAGTAAAGAAACCAGTTCAGGTAAACAAGCAGTAAACTATAGCACAGATTTTCTGGAAGTAACATCTTAGAGTAAATCTCTGTAATGAAAGAGAACACAAAAATTTACAATAAAAGGGCAATTAACCCACCTGTTTATCCTCAAACCCATCTGCAATTCTTTTCTTCACTTCTGCAAATTAAAAATGATTAAACCCAAACCCACCACATCCCTCCACTCCACAAACCCGAAAATGGGAGCAAAAAAGATAAACCAATATCTTAAAATACAGAAAGAAATCAAGACAAAAAGGACAGAGCGAGAAATGGGATATGGTACCAGGCTGAGAGGTAAGGAATGCGAATCGATCAAAGAGATGGAGCAATTGCTCCCTTGATAGCATTTCTGTGCTCCCAGCAGACATCACACTCAATTTCAATATCCTCCAAAGCTTTCAAAAGCTCTGGTTTGGGTTTACCCTATTTTCTTATGAGGTCCAGATTAAAAGAAACCCTCACATTTATCTTTTCCCCTTTCACTTTTCAACCAAAAGTGAAAGATTGAAAAATTACATGCCAAATGATATATAGCCAAAAAGTAGGGAAAAACTAGAACAAAGTATTAAACTTTTGCATTTATCATTATATCTGAAGAGACAGAATAACAAATACAGAACTAGTAAAATCTATAATTAAAGAAATAAAGCCCTATAACACAAACCCTAATTCAGAAATCCTCATCCATCTTGAACACATGGTTGCCACCATTTCCACTAATGCTGTTCATAACTGAGGCCTTCTGGTACTCCCCAACTCTCTTCTCAAAGAAATTGGTCTTCCCCTGAAGACTAATCAGCTCCATCCAATCAAATGGGTTCTGCACATCATACAGCTTCCCATATCCCAACGCACCCAGCAGCCTATCAGCGACGAACTCGATGTACTGACCCATCAGATCACCGTTCATCCCAACTAAGGCGCACGGTAACGCGTCGCAAACGAACTCTCTCTCTATGTCAACCGCGTTCCGCACGATTGACTTCACGCGCTCCTCGGTGAGCTTCATCCGGAGGAGGGAGTAGAGAAGGCACGCGAAGTCGCAGTGGAGGCCTTCATCTCGCGAGATCAACTCGTTCGAGAAGGTCAGACCCGGCATCAACCCGCGCTTTTTAAGCCAAAATATCGCGCAGAAGCTCCCCGAGAAGAAGATCCCTTCCACGCAGGCGAAGGCCACGATTCGCTCCGCGAAAGTCTCCGAGCCGTCGATCCATTTCAGGGCCCACTGCGCCTTTTTCGCGACGCAAGGGATGGTGTCGACGGCCCGAAAGAGACGGGATTTCTCGTCCGAGTCTTTGATGTAGGTCTCGAGGAGGAGGCTGTACATCTCGGAGTGGATGTTCTCAATCGCGATCTGGAAGCCGTAGAAGGCACGCGCCTCCGAGACCTGGACCTCCTTCATGAACCTTCCGGCGAGATTCTCGAGGACGATGCCGTCGGAGGCGGCGAAGAAGGCGAGGACGTGAGTGATGAAGTGCTTCTCGCCGGGGGTTAGGGTTTCCCAGTGGCGCTGGTCTTGGTCGAGATCGACCTCCTCGGCGGTCCAGAACGACGCCTCGGCCTTCTTGTACATCTCCCAGATCTCCGGGTACTGAATCGGGAACATGCAGAACCGGTCCGGGTTGGCCATCAGGAGCGGCTCTTCTGGAATCGCAGGCATTTTGGGGAAGACGAAGATGAGATTTCAAATTAGGGTTTGGGGAATTGTCTGTGATATGGAGGATGGAGAATTTGGGGTGGGATTTATAGAGGGCGGGGATTTGAATTCGAATTGGGATTTTTTTGGAGGAGCGGGTGATTTGAATTTTAATTCGGGGGAAGCTTGCGCGAGAATGAAGGGTATTTTGGGGAACTCGTACGCGCCGAACCCGATTTGTGTGGTCTGAGATTGCGGATGAGGATGGGAATTTTGGAGGGTAACTGTCCGATTGCGCCGCTGGCGTGTTGAAAAGAGGTTAGGTGGAGGGTGTTTTGGTGAATTTAATTAAGCTTGCTAGGGAAGCTTGTGGGTTTTTGAAGTTTTTAGTGGTGTGGCGGGAATTGTTTTGCGCGAGTTTTTGGAGCGGTGGGAGTTTAAAACGGTTTGGCTCGTAAAGCTAGGCGGAATTGAATTTAATGGTTTATTTTGGTCCCCTATTGTTTACCATGTATGGTCCATATCAAAATGAATGGTGGCGACAAAATAATCAAGAATTAAAAATAATTCGAAATAAGAAAATCTCGATTGATATCTGAAGAAATTATCAAATATTAAAGATATTATAAATATTTTAGTTCTTGCAAATAATACACGGTTGTTTCCTAAAGTAAGCATAGTGTAAAAGTATAAAACATGGTTGGCACTATGCGCCTGGTTAATTACATGGTTGTGTGTGTTGGAATCATGTGCTAATAATGAGGTGTTTAGGGTGTGAGAGTGTGCTGGTTAAGTGTTAGGGAAACACGTGTGGGATTGTGCGCACACACTTGGACACAGACTCGAGCATGCCCCTAGTGTCAAGGGACACACATCAGTCCGTGAGGAGCACACACGCTTTGTTTATGTGTTGGGCAAAATCCTTTATGGGCCTTGCGGCCGAGCCCATAGTCTATCCCGGCTTTTATTGGTTAATGTAGAAAGGATGAAATCCATCTGGAGGAAGATATCCGCATGCGGCCCAAGGTCATGTAAATAATGTGAAATAATTTTTGAGTGTTGAAAAGTTCACACGTCCATTTTTTTAATTTTTTTTTTAGAGGAATTCACACGCCCAATAATGGGTGTTGAAGATGGTGTTAATATGTTTGTCTGTGAAATAATGTGATCAATTCGACCATATTTGCGTTGTTAAGGAATCCGCACTTGTTATTTCGCTCATCTTCTCTAATTCGTACGTCAGAATTTCGATGAGATTAAGCAACTCATTCAAATGTGAACCGGCTGCAAACACCCTTCTTATGTATGAGACTTAAGTGATATGCTCATCAACTTGCAACCAAAATGTTATAACAAATGGAACAAATGAATACACATCAAGCCCTTTTTTGGCTCGAAGTAAAGCCACGAGGCCAAAAGGCCCAAAACAATGGAAAGAACTCGCAAGTAAAGACGTTGTATCAAAGAAAACAGTAGACAAATGCAGCAGGTTACTCTACTCCCAACACTACACTAGGTGAGCAGCGGAAGCAAAACCGCTGAAGGGACAGAAACTAGAGCCAAAAAGTGATCTAAAGAAACTGAGGGAATTGGCAAAGGCAAGTTTTTCAGGGAATACAGATTTTGAGGAAGCTAGTACCCAGATATGGTCCTAAACCCTGAGTTTCCCAAGCTCCCACTTCTAGGATAGAACACTAGTATGATAGGGCATTTTGGTCAAGTTTGTGCGCCTGCACATAATCATATTTCCCCTGAATCATCAATCATATCAATTCTATGATCTAACTTGTTATAGCTCCTGTCCAATTCACTTCAAGTTTGTATTGTAAAGTTGCTCATCTGATTACTGAGTATGGCAGACATTTTTCCGAGTAATTGATAGAAGATTCTCATATCAGTAAAGAAAATTTGCAGAAAACATTCACACAATCAAAAACAGAAAGATGATTGACGTTTCAAAGGTGCCAAATTTCCTATTTCAAAGTTTTCAACAATACTATTTGAAGCAAAATCCATGAATCTAAAAAATCAATCCCAAAAAGCTAATCTGAGCCGAAAACATATGATCCGACATGCTTCTGAAATCAACTATCTAAATACAAACTTGTAAATAGGACGTTCCACGCTATTATGAGCCAAAAACATACGATCCAAATCCACTTCCAAATGTGAAAGAAGAAAGAAAAAAACACAGATATACAAACCTGTAACAAAATTAGGAGCTAAGCTAATGTTATAATGCGCAGGTAACTCTCAACAGGTGGGGGTAGACCCGAAGACCTCCTGATGAACCTCACTCATCAACTAAAATCAAACCAAAAGCCTGTTTGCACTGACCATTAGCTGGTACAGTTCATCTATCTATTTAAAAATCCGGCGGAAGGAGAGACATGAGAGCACCGGGCGGTAAAACTAGTAGCGGTAGGACTGCAACTGTAGCCCTGTACTCAGTCCTGCATCATCTGGCCCTGTTGTACTACAAATGACAGCAGGTTCCTCTATTCCGGAGACTACACTAGGTAATCAGAGAGCGGCAGAAGCAAAAACAGTTAAAAGGGACAGAAATTAGAGCGAAAACGGATCTGAAGAAACTGAGAGAATAGGCAAAGGGCAAGTTTACGCCTAAATTAATATTTTACTGGACAGTAAAGGTCTATGTGAATATTAATTAAATTATTCTTCCATGTTAAACCGGCGAGCCCAAATTCTTTGGGTTTACAAATAATGACCCGCCAATGTGACCACTCGAGCTGAATTATAGAGTTCGCGTGCGGATTGGATTTCGTGCAAGTTACAAAGTTCGCGCGCGGAATGAACTTCGCGTGAAATTCCCAGTTTACTCCGCATAGGCGAGGCGGAGTAAATCGAGGCGAGCTGGCGAACTGGCTCGCGTGGGAGGCTTCGCGTAGAAGTCATAGGCGGAGTCTGCGTGCATCACATTAATCGTTGAAGACTTTTACAAGTCTTTGACATGCTTCGGGTCAACTCTGTGGCCCTTTTAATATAAAAAGTCATTTTAAAACTCGCGAGCTGCAATAGCCCGCGAGATGGAAGCAAGATTCAGGAGCTCGCGGGATGGTTTGAGTCCGCAGCCTACGCGAGATAGGTTTCTGCAAGGACTATGACTCCCCACGGGGTAAAGATTCGCCTAATTCCACTCCGCATAGGAGTTTATAATTGGGCGGCGCGGAAGCAATGCCATATGCGAAATGAAATGTGCGAACTAGACATGTGTCACAGGATGGGGGGTTCGCTCGGGCGGAATAGTGCTCTTGTGCTATTAGGGTTTCAGAGTCTGATTTGGATTCTAATCATCTTTCTTCCGCCGCAAGTCGAGCTGCTATATAAAGGCCTCGAGGGTTTACAATCAGAAGCCCCTACAATCTACACAAATACAACAACTCAATACAACAAACTTTCGAGCTTCTCGAAACCCTAGTTCTAAGCGTGTCCTCACCTTAGCAACTCTTTTTCCTTTCAAGCTCCCCAGAGTTCCCTTGCGCACTCGTTTTCCTTTCCTTTGGTTGCTCTGCTCGTTACAATCGCGAGTATAGATATTGGTGGCGGAGAAGCTACTGTAAATCATCGTCCGCGAGGTGGCACCGGAGCCTTACTATCGTTTGATTATTAGAAGTTCAGGTCAGCGCACTATAACAACAACTCTACTACTTTCCGCGTCCGCGCGGTGGCACGCTTCGCATCCCTAGAAGCATTGACTGCTACAATCTCTCTGCTCCGTGCGCTGAGAATCGTGGCCAAAACAGTCGTGTCGACTAGAGACATGCTACTGTTGTTTAAGAAGGTGCTACTGTCGTTTAGGAAGGTGCTACTACCGTGTCAAATCACCGTCGTGGTTGTCAATTAACAAATGTCGCAGTCGTCCTCGATTCTCAAATGTCGTCATCGTCGACGGCGACATTGAGGTGTTGCCGCTGTAGTTGTCATCGAGGCGCCGTCATCATCACTAGGCCTAGGAAAGGGGGAGAGAAAGAGAGAACTAGATCGATGAGATGGAGAGAGATAGGGAATGGGTGGTAGAGAAAAAATATAACTCAGTGTTATTTTGTGTAAATTTATTTGAAAAATAGGTATTTTAGTTATTTTGCCTATGAAAATCTAGATCAGATCTGGTACTATTAGTTTGAGTCTATGTTACACCGATACTCCACCCCTACAAAGTGTCGGAGTGTCCGACACTCTCGGCACACCGATACCGATACGATACACCAAAATATGGGTCTGATACGCCACGTGGCGTGTCAAAAAAATTGATTTTTTGGACACGTTGACTGAAACGCCACATCATCCTCCGACACGCCACGTCAGCATGTATTGACTGAAAAAAAACAAAAAAACGAAAAAACAAAAAAGTCTAAAACTTAATCGAAGAGGAAGTCCACTTTAACGAAGCCGCATAGAAGAGGAACGACAAAAAAGGAAGCTGAGGAACGACGTCGTCGTTCTCTGTCACTGCGAGAACGACGTCGTCTTTCCCTGTCAGTGCGATTGTTCCTCCGCCAATGCTGCTCTGCGAGAACGGCGTCGCCTTTCTCTATCACAGCAACTCTTCTTCCGCCGACATTGCCTCCACCTACAGCCGCCGCAGGCCCGGACCTGAGGTGAGGCCCAAGAGGCGGCAGCCTCAGGCCCAAAATATTTAAGGGCACAAAAATTTTCTTTTAAGTATATGTGTGTATAGAATTTCATAAGAAATTAAAAACCCTAGCATAAATTTTCTCCATATTTCTCCCTTCTCGCATCATGCTAATCAACCGTAAGAGATTTCGCAAATTTAGAGAATTTTCAAACTCCAGCCATCAATTCCTCATTGATAAACTCAAGAGTTGAAGCATCGGAAGCAATATGTATGGGAACTATAAAGATTTGGTTGTTCAAAGTGATTCATTCTCTCTATATTCGTTGAATGATTTCAATTTCTAGCTCTATGTCCCTCTCACTCTTTTCTCCCTTCTCACATCAGGTTAATCAACTGTAAGAGATTTCACAAATTTAGGGAATCTTCAAACTCCAGCCATCAATTTCTCATTGATAAACTTAAGAGTTGAAGCACTGGAAGCAATATGTCTGGGAACTATAAAGATTTGATTGTTCAAAGTGATTCATTTTCTCTAGATTCGTTGAATGATTTCAATCTATAGCTCTCTGTCCCTCTCACTCTTTCAAGACTCTCCTCAATCTAGTTCTCCAAATTCTAATCGATCTTTAACATTATTTAAGCAATGTGATGAATTTATTCATATTTGAGCATTTTTTATTAGTTAGAAATATATAAATAAGTAATTATATTTGCCGTGTCCAACCCGTGTCGAAAATGCAGTTTTTAAGTTTTACCGTATCGAGTACGTATCGTGTCGCCATATTCGTGTCCGTGTCCCTGCAACATAAGTTTGAGTTTTTGCTTATATCCTAATTTGTACAGAAAATATTAAAAGCAAGATTTTTGTATTTTTAAATTTAATCATGTACTATTATATAATTTTTTTAAAAAAATAAACCTCTCTGATATGTCACGTCATTGGATGAACAATTTATCAAACACCTAACTTTTCCTAAAAGAGTAAGGAAAAATCAAATATTTGCAAAAAAGAGATAATTAACCAAAAAACAATTTTATCACGTCATAGCCGTAACCGCCTAACAAACCCTTCGACCCCATTTCTTGATTTTCCCGCCCTTTTACTCACCTCTCTCCTTCTGCTAAAAACCCCCCAAACCCCTAACGGATTCTCCAACCACCCAAAAACCAAGAACTCTCTCTCTCTCTGAAGAAAATGAAAAGCTCACCCATGGCCGCCTCCGTTATCCTCTCCCTGATTCTCCTCACCCTCTCCTCCTCCTCCGCCGTCGTTTTCGCTTCCCCTTCCACCCTCCTCTCCGCCGCCAACACCCTCTCCAACTCCGGCTACCTCTCCATGGCCCTCACCCTCCAGCTCGCAGCCAGCGCCGGCCTCGACCTCGACTACCCCGCCGCCACCATCTTCGCTCCGCCGGACACCGCCTTCTTCCAGTCAGGCCCACCCTCCCTCCCTCTCCTCCAGTACCACATCTCCCCCCGCCGCCTCTCCGCCAAAACCCTACCCTACCTCCTCCGCGGCACCAAGATCCAGACTCTGCTCTCGAATCACACGCTCACCGTGACGTCATCTTTTGCTTCCGAGGGCTATTCCTCCATCGATGATGTTCGGGTCAACCCGAATGCGGTTTTTGACGACGGGGCGGTGATCATCTACGCCGTCGACCAGTTCTTTAACCTCACTTTCCTGGAGGCCAGCGAGGTTTCGGCTCCGGCGCCGGCTCCGATCTCTGCGATTTCCGTTCCGCCGCCGCATCGGCCGTTCGGGTTGGTCGCCGACGCGCTGAGGTCCAGAGGTCGCTCGATCATGGCGGCGTTCCTCGACGCGCAGCTCATCGGCTTCAACCGCAAGACGGCGCTGACGGTGTTCGCGGCGGCCGACGACGCCGTCCAAGACTACGCCAGGAACACCTCCGACTACTCGGCGATTTTCCGGTCGCACGTCGTCCCGGCGCTGCTGAAGTGGAAAGATCTGGTGGCGCTCCACGACGGCGCGACGCTGCCGACGTTCGAGGAAGGGTTCACGATCGGTGTGGTCAAGATGGGCGACGTCCCCGTGCTCAATGATGTGCCGGTGGCCTATCAGGACCTCTACCTGAGCCGCTTTGTGGTTGTTCATGGCCTCAATCGCTTGCTGACGTCACAGGAGGAGACGGTGACGCAAGCGGAGGAGACGGTTGGGGATCAAGAAGATGGTGGCGCTGATGTGAATGATGGGTTTGTTGGTGCCAATGTTGCTGAACAGATCAACCCTCTGGGTTTTGATGACTATCACTGAAGGTATGGACAGCAAGATTTGATAAACTTGGATTTTACAAGTCTCTATATTCTGGGTTTCTAGATTAGAGTTGATTTCAGAAGCCATGTAGAATAGCTTGTGGGGATTGAACTGATAGATTCATGGCTTGTTTGATGTATTGTTGAAAACTTGAAATAAGTAATTTGACACCTTCGAAACTTCAATCATCTTTCTGTTTTCGAACATGTGAATGCTTTCTGCAAATTTTCTTTACTGATATGAGAATCTTTAATCAATGTGACTCGAAAATATCAGCGATACTTGGAAATCAGATGAACAACTTAATAGTCGAAAATTGGAGTGAATTGGACAGGAGCTATGATCCAGGAGGCAATAGAGTTCAGTCCAGGAGGCAATAGAGTTCAGTCCAGGAGGCAATAGAGTTCAAACATGAGCAAAATGCCCTATCTCAAATACTAGTGTTCTATCCTAGAGGCAGGAGCTTGAGAAGCTCAGGGTTTAGGACCATAGCTGGTACTAGCTTCCTCAAAATTTGTATCGCCTGAAAAACTTGCCTTTGCCAATGCCCTCAGTTTCTTCAGATCACTTTTCGGCTCTAGTTTCTGTCCCTTTAGCTGTTTCGCTTCCACTGCTCTGCGGGTATCTAGTGTAGTCTCCGGAGTAGAGGAACCTGCTGTCATTTGTCGAACATTAGGGCCAGGTGATCCTGGACATAGTACAGGGACTACAGTTGCAGTCATAGCGCTAATTGTGTTACCGCCTGGTGCTCTCATGTCACTCCTTCCGGATTTGGTATCTGGACCTGGAGGTAGACCTGTTTTCAGATGCGATGATGCAGGTATGACTCTTGGCCATTGCTTCTTTGGTAGGAATGGGAGGATAAGGCCCTTAGCAGCAAACTTTAGACCAAGTTTGAATGAATTCTTTTGCGGCTGTGAGAATCTTAATATGAACTTCATCAAGGCATACCACTCGTTGATAATTTGGGCAACAAAGGTAAGGAAGAGAAGAGATAGCAGTAAAAACCCCGCATTTCTTGCTTTCATGGGATTTGAGCCATTAATACTGATATATAGAGCAAAGACGCCAACCTCACACAGTAGAGAAATACTTTCCACAACATGAACTCCCCTGCTGATATATGGTTTGACAGTAAATAGATAGATGTACTGTACCAGCGTAATCGTCAGTGCAAAGATGCTTTGGTTTGATTTCCTTGATGAGTAAGCTCCGCATATGATCCCCAAGCAGACCCGTCTTGAAAGATCAATAATTATGTAGGAAGATCTAGCACATCCCAAGATCCTTTTTGATATAGGAATCTTAATTTCTTCCATGCTGCCATCCAAGCTGACTTGTTGCATCCTCCCAACACCACTATAACCACTACCGTTCCACTTGGATATGCTGTTTGGTTCATTTTGATCAACAAAGAAGAACAATGGGGGACCCTTCAAACTTTCAAAGAGAATCCCAAATTGTGGAAGGAAAGATGAAGGAATCCCTTCCTTGTAAAACCACTTTCCAGCACTAGGTCTCCCTGTAAAAGAATACCAAAGCCTTGTAGACCACAGTTCTTTTCTAGCCACATGCTTGATCTCCTCGTACTGAACATAACTTCCAGAGAAGATTGCAATCAATTGAAAAAGGCACACTGATATTATAAGAGCTGATGGGATAGCCAGCAACAAAGCTCCAGTAATGATTCCTTCTGTTGTACCACCTGTAAATATAGAATTAGTCTTAAGTTCAAAACGTCCTCGTGGGATGACCCAAACAACTGAATTGAAAAAGCACAAAACTTATATGCCTACCTTTTATAACAAATGTCGAGGACTGAGAGACACAAGGTAGCATGACAATTAGAAGAAAGAGCTCGAATCTGGGAACTGAAAGTAGACCATGAGATGGCGTTCCTGTTCTCCATCTTAGGAAAAGTAATATCAATAAATGGATGATGACTAAACTGCCTCCTCCAATACCAAGCCAAAACAAGTTCATCAGCAGGTCTTCCCACCTGTTAAAAGTTAGTTGAGCATCATTAGCTTAGCTCCTAAATTTAGTTACCCTAGGTACTTGGAAAATCATGCTAAAATCAAAGCATTAAAGATGGATAAAGGTAACTGTGGAGCTATGTACCCTAGGTAATTCTCCATTCCCTTCATGACATTGCTAGCAGACAATGGCTCTCCTCTCTGTAAGATAAACGAATAGCCATCAAATGGGTTTACATTGAAGAGGAAAAGTTTCAGCATGCATTCAATATCTACTCACCAAGAAATACATGAAATATTCATTAGAATGAAGGGGTAATCCATAAGGAGTCATATGCATGTTATGCTTCCCAAGAAGCCATCTGGGACCCATCTTGATGGGAACTGGTACTCCATTGCACATATATGAAGAATTTACTGGATATGACTCATATATAGCCCCTTTATGTGAAGACCCTCCAGCAGACAAGGCAATTGATTTCCTCTGAAGATTCTCTTCAGCCAAGTAGACATGGTGGTGCAAAACTGAACCACAATCATTTTTCCATGGAAGCTTGTGACGAGGTATGAGCCACCAAAGACCTTTGGTTGTCTCGAAATATTCAATTGGTTGATTAACTGAGAGCCACTCCGATAGGACAAAAACTTGAAGGTGTCCAACCAGACCCTATTTTGAGACCAAGCAGATAATATGTTGGACTAATTTCAAGGAGTTACAAGATGGGATGGAAAACGAGACATGAAGAAAGCTCTGATATTTGCTTCTATTAAACAATTTAAATCTTACATGTAGGTTCATTAAGGAGTCGGAGGCAACAACATTGATTCTCTCAGAAGCAATTCCCACTGCTCCAAGATGTGCACTTGAAATTGAGAGAATAGCAGCTGCTAATGAAGTTGATAATATACCGGCACTAACAAATGACTGCAATGCCATTGATATTGCAGGAGTTGAGTCTGCGCAGAGAAGAGATGTGAATCCGTGTGTCTAACAACATATATCCTTTTGCTTAAGTCGAACAATTATTAAGTTTCACCAATATCTTAAAGTAGATACTGTAGTGAGAGTAAAGAAGAAATGAGACATACAGTGTTTCACTTCAAGTTGGTTAGATGCCATGTTAAGATTGCCTGATATATCATATACCTTCCCTGCAGAAACATTAATTGACACCATATGCTCAGTGATTGCTAGTACATTCAAGGAGTACAGAGCTCTTGAAAGTTCCCTAAACCTGCAAAAGGAAATTAGAAAGTTTTCATATTACTTTTGGGAGTTTTGGCAATCAGCAGCTTGTGATATCAAAAGTTTCTAGAATAACTAATGCACCTGCCTTGTTATTCTACCTCCATCCACATTTATCATTGAGACCTCAAAGCCAAAAACTGGCTTTGTAAACTCAACTACTACATTGATGCTGTGGTCCTTAGTAACATTTGGAGAACTAGTACTCAGTGCTACACCAGTCTCCATGGCATCTGAGAGAAAAGGAAAGCAATTAGTTCCATATAGCATCCAATAGACTCCTGAAACCAACTTCAGTTCACAAACTGTGGAATATCATACCATAAAGGAATGTAATTGAGGGAAATGGTGAGACAGGAGTGCCTGTCCTGCCAACTAATAATCCAGCTTGTAATTCGATCACAATGATTTCAGTTCTAGATATATTCCTGATCTACAAAGAAATTAAAAATGTTAAACATAAATGTGATATCATTTACACAAGCATACACACACAATTCACAGTAATGAATACAGAAACCGGTTCTAGATAAAACCCTTCAACAGTTATTTATTATTCATACCAAAGCTGTAAGTTTCCGCTTACTTGGAAATCAAACTGGCGGCTTCCTTGATTTCTGCGATGAATAGGTATTAATTTACCCGAATTGACAATCATTGCATTTAGGACCTGCTCTGTTGTGTTTACAATGGGAATGCTGAAGCCCAAAAATATTTGCACATCCTCCATTTTATTAGTTGCTAAGACTGTTCTTGGGACTCCATTCATCACTAACTCGTAGGCAGGAACAGAGGTCCACAAATCTGCTAGCACTGGCCTTCTATCTAAGGCATTCGTTACAGATATCATCACTCTGTCAGAGAAGTCAATTGACATATCATGATGATTGAAGTAAGTCTGTAAGTTATTGTCTTACCAAGGTGAATGATTTTAGTGGAACCATTTGTCCTTGTGAAGCTATTTCCTGCCTGATCTGTACAAAATTTATCTGCCATTCTGATTACAACGCGACCATTCATACTCGTAAAGGAGAGAATTACATCGAGGCTGTATTCAATGCTAGGTTTAATCATGCGTAAGGAAGATGCATGTACATAGGCTGGACCTTGCACTATAACCTACAAAGAAAGCATGAAGGTTACCTCCTAGTAAAATATTCCATGGTAATAACATGACTAATTCTTGAAATGACAACTTGATGAATTGGTGAAGCATAAATAAGGAGTCCACTTACATCACAGCTTGATGAGTTCACACACCTGAAGCCACCCTTCCCGGTGCAAGCTTCACTGAAAGTGATATCAATGGATATTCTTTCAGCGCTTGTGTAATCCTTTTCGCTAAAAATTGTTGCAGTTGGCGGTATTGTATCTATCAGATAAAACACAAAGTATTTAGATAACAAGAGGAGTTCAGGCCTCAGGGATCTAGCCGAAATACGTGAGATCATACAAGTGTTTTAGCAGAACTACTTAGCAAACATAAATACTGACCAATGAACCAAGAATGAGCTGATGAGTTTCTTTGTCCATCCGGAGTTGTGACATTGACAAGAAATTCGTGATCACTGTTGACTGTCAAGTTCCTGAATATCACAGCCTTTGCTGGACATGGACTCAGAGTTTGATCATCAAGCTGTTCATGAAACAACTAGTTCACTGAGATATACTACATTTATCTTAAGCAAACAGGAAATCAACTAAAAGATCTTGAAGTTCTTATGATGAGAAAAAGGACAGAGCTTAAACGAAGAATGAACAGTACGTACCTGACAGTGAACGAAACACATTCTGTCTTTGCATGCATCGGAGCCGTCAAGTGTTACTACTGAGTACCGGAAAATAGCGTAAGAGTATCTTGACCGTGCCGGTGGAGCTCTATCAAAGCGAATGAGTACCGTTGACTCAACTAAAATTTGAATGTACCCTATAATGAAAGCAAACATACAGAGCTGAAGAGACTTGACGAGCACACCCCTGGAAAGGACCGCCATGAATGAAACTCACATTTAAGGTCCAAAATCTGGGACAAGGGGAGGAGCAAAATAAAAGAAGAGTGTGGTTGCTGGAAGCACAAGGTCCCAAAGGCAGTGGCTGTAGTAATGTTTTTAGTGTGTTTATTTGTCATTTACAGCTTTAAATTCAAGAGACTAATGTACAGAAGAAGAGCTCAGGGCAACTACCAGAGGCCTTGTTCATCACACCCTCATAACTGCCTTTAATGGAGTTCACAGACACCAATTACTACCACTCAACAACCTACCACTACCTGTCATTTTTTTTTTCTTTTTTGGTTGAAGGCCTCCATGAGCTTGCTATATAACAAGGACCAATAATGCCAAAATGGGAAAAATTTCACTGCCTCAAAAGATTGATCCCGCCTGAATAGACCGAGATTTCATTAGCCAGTTAGTCTATGATGATGATAATTTGGTTTACTAGCATTGGCCTCCCTTCCATAATTTTATGAAAACTAATTGTTGTTTTAAAAATAAAAATAAATGAAAAGAAAATAGTCCGAGAACGACTTAATTGGACTACAACAGTTCAGCTGATATCAATGTATCCACGGGATTTAGCAACAATGATTATCTTCCTAGCGGTAGAGGAGATGAGCTTTTGACTGACTCAGCAGGTTCATTGTCATCTTCAGCTACCATCCAGTGTAACTGAGGTCCCTGAAAGTAGAATATGATACAAAAAGTTGGTACATCAAGACTGCTGAGCAAATGTATTTTAGAAAGACACTTATCAAAACTAATTTGCAGTAACACCCCACTTTAGAAAGGCATTTTAGAAAGAGTTCTACGACTGGAATTGCTTAGGCAGATAATCAACAAATATGGACCAAAGATCAATGATTCTCGCAACAGATGGTAAAAGGACACAAATCATATTACAATACAAGAACAACCGAGTGTAAAAGTGAAAACAAATAAACAGTATTCCTGGAGTAGTAGATTGGCAGAGTTGGGCAGACAATAACTCATTCAGAGTGAACTTAATGGGTGATCCTTTACCTTTCCTTGTCGCATGATTTTGGGAGGAAAAACTGTCATGTCAACCACAGTCGATGGATCAGCCACTCTCAATGACAAAATCAAGGCCCTGCAATGATATCAAAACAGAACTCAAGAGCTATAAGAAAGAGATTGAACCACGACAACAGAATATGAAATACAAAAAGAACATTAAGAACCTCCATGTGACAAAGCATACCTCTGGTCCATATGTATCAGCTATAACAACTGGATCCAAAATCCATTCATTTTCCTTGAAATTATAGTGGAGCGAAAAAACTATTTGCTTAGTTAAGGAAGAGAAGCAGCTCTTGTACATCGCTTGGAATCACTTGTGCCAAAACTCTTCACAATTTACTCATATTATATAGAAAGGAGAAACAAGTGTAAAAACCCACCTCACCTAGTGGAAATCAATGGTGAATCCATCTTCTCCAGTATCGTTTGACAGATGGCATCATCAGGCATACGAACACCCACATCTTTCCTAGATTTGTATTTGGCAGTTGTCGTCCCAAACCTTATACACTGCTTTGGTTGCAGTTAGAATGAAGGTAACATAAAAAGGCTCAATTATACATTTATACGCTAAAATTGAAGAACCTACTGTGCCGTAACATAAACACCTTCACTGACACCTCATCATTTGCATTAGCTGTCTATCAACAGTAGCGTCTAGCTGTATTCCTATAGCTACAAGAAATGATAAGAAAATGCAAATAACAAACTTACAGGCCCAGGTAAGCATTGCTTAACAGCTCGGAAGATATTTGCATGACCTTTGGAATCTCCACGAGGGAAGCCTGTTGTAAATCGATCAATGTCGTGGAATGAGTGGCACAAGATGGTGAGGGGCTGCACCAGAAGAACATACATCAAAACCTCAACCGGCAATCCAAAGCACTACATAAATCATAACTAACACAATTCATCAAGCATTTTCAAGTGATTTGAGTAAAGGAAGCCGCTGCACTTGCCTTTGTAGACTTGATTTTCTTTATTCTGCAACACAAGAACATTAACCGTGTGAGATAGATTGCACTAAACAGTAAATCAACACATCAACTAACCAAACAACACAAATGAAACAAGCTCATCTACCTGCAAAGACGGTCGACGGCCGAGTGGTTTCTCATATCACAAACAATTGCATACCTTCAAATTACACACAAATTACAAAATTTACAACATTGCGCCACTAGCTTGGAAATGTAAGAGTAAGAAGACTTAGGGTTTATGACTCACACAGTGTCAGTAGGAATGACTCACACAGCTCCTTGCTTCAGAAGATCAAGAACCGGCTCCAATTTCCAGCTATCATCTCCTGATGGATCAACTTCAGCATACAGCAACTCATCCTCCTATTATAATCAAACCGATTTCATCGATTTCAGTTTAATTTTAACTTCGAATAGTGAGAGAGAGAGAGAGAGACAGCGATGATCGCCGGAAGTCATTTAGAAACTTCGGGTTGCTGAGGACGTAAATAAATGGAGACGAATTAGGACCTCGACTTTCAAGTTTGAGGATATGCAGGCCGATCACGTCTTTTCTTTAATACACATATAATTATATGTATAATAATACATAATATTATGTAGCATCAAATAAAACTACACATATTATGTAGATGACTAAAGATCAGATAACGTTAACATGCGTGGGTGGTCTTTCACATATTAATGGTTACTAAGGGCACCAATGTGTGTTCTTGCTGGCATTCGCAGCAAACTCTTAATGAACAGTAAGTGCTCATACTCAATACTGTTCAGAGTACGACGGAATACATGTCCGGAACAGATGAGCAGTCAGACATAACAATGATATCAGCAGTGCAAGGACTAAAGCCAAATAGAGCAAATATTCAGAGCTTGTGAGGGGGATTAAAATTGAAACCAAGTTGAATCGGCAAAGACAAACCAACATCCGGAAAAACAAGCCGTCCAACCTCCAATATATTTAACTAGAGAAAAGTCGACACAATCATCTAAAAGTTACATTGGCGAATATCTCCTAGGTAAAAGTTAAATGATCTGTATGAATGACAAATCTCCAAAGTGCCTCCCGGAGTGCCAAAGATTGTGACTGGCCAAATGCTATGCTCACTGGTGAGGCGGGGGAGGTACATTAGATTTCGCAAATCCTAACCAAGCCCAAATCCCGACAGCAAGGATTACCCAACCAAATATGTCATAGTTGAAATCACTATTCTTCTTGTTCTTTGCAGCCTGTAAAAGGGAGAACAGAAAGGGAGAAATATTTCATTGACAGATCAACAAAGAAACAATACAAAGACTGCTGTATATACTTGAAGCATGATGTAAATGCACTAGAGCAGAAACACATTTCGTCAGCATCAATCAACTAACTACTGGATGACATCTCCGCTGCATCCTTTGATTCTTTATACTCAGGTACATACATGCACAACTGTGCACATGTGATTCCACGAATGCACACAGATAAGGGGTGGGTTTCAGGATATTACAATCTAAAAAAAGAAGTTACCTTTGTACTAGAGGAAGCAGAAGGCCCTTCAGCAGTTCCCGTCATCTGCTGACCAAAACCACGGCTATGGATTTCCACATGCAATCCTGGGGCCTGTAATCACAACAATCAACAACTTTGTAAATAAATATAGCATAACAAGCTCACGCAATAAGTCTAACATACAGGTGCTTTGTTGAGTATGATACTTCAATCAAGTATAACTGGTTTCACCAGGAAACAAATGGAACTACAATAGACAAGAGATAATTGCAGTCTACAAGCACGTGCATTCCCTAAACTAGCAGATGCATCATCACAGAATAATTCAAGTATAAACTGAGCTCCATATTGTATTCATTGACAGAACACTGATTACTGCCCATTTCCTAACAGGACAAACCTGGTATTAAGATCTGTTACAAGCCACTAATACTTTAAAGACCAATCATATGCAGCCAGAATGAAAACAGCATAAGCATTTATGCAAAAACCACAGGACACAAGTCCGGCATACCAGCAGACATGTTAGGCTTGATCTACCACAATATCTATGTTAAGGAAGAACAAGTCTCCAATAATAGATTTTATGCGATCTCCAAAGTTAACAAATATGCTACACCATGTATCATTGACTCTAGAAAAGGTATCTTTTAAAGGTCATCTTGCTTGAAAATTCAAATGACTTGATGTACTCTATGCAAATACCCAACACTACACAGTTAAGGATGCCAACACATGATTTCAACAGCAGAAACAAGCATTTTCACAAGATCAAGTAAAAACGCACCTTAGCAGACATTTCCAAAGATTTCCGATAAAGATCATTTCCCGGTTCCTACAAAAGCAAAACACAAATAAAAAAATTCCGTCACTATACGTTGAAAGGCAACAAAAACTTCCATAATCATCTCCTCTGAGATCGAGCAGGAGTATTACCTCAGCAACAGCTTTCTTAAAGCACTCAACGGCAATATCAAAATATTCATTCGCCTCTTCAGAGTCAGGAGTCAAAAATGCATTAGTAGTATGTGCATTTCCCAGACACCAAAGAGCATCATGTTTCTTAGGATTAATCACCAGCACCTCCTCCAGCTTCGAAATTGCATCTGCCCATTCATTATCTCGCAAATTACTCAAACAAAACAAAAAGACCTTCCAAACTCAAATGCTATTACATACACAAATCGACGAATCAAGAAATGAATAAAAAAAAAACACTCCTCAAAGTTACAGTAGCACACATAATAACACACAAAACAAATTCAAGACCATCTGTTCAATCCTATCATTAGTTACAGTACACTCAGTAATTCATATATATTTTACCTCGGACCATAATTTTGGACTCTTGCGCACCCTGAAACTGAGATAACTCCAAGAGAGCTCCAGCCCACCTTGTCAAGTTCTGCAATTAAAAGTAAATAAAAAATCAAACAGTCAAAAGTAGAATACAGAGAATCTCCTAAACGAAGTGCAAACCTAGCAGCAGTAATAATTTTTTGATGGAGAAAAGGCAGAGAGATACGAACATCAACATCGGAAGGGTTAACCGCGTGAGCAGCTTCGGAGGTCATACAGGCGTGCTGGAAGAAGAGCATCCGATCGAAGTCGTTTTGTAAATCCATGGCGGTCGTTAGGGTTTTGGTTTCTGGTTTGTACCAGAGGGGCAGAGCTTGAAGAAGAAGAAGAGAGCGAAACAGCCGACGAGTAAATTATATAGATGTGTCTCTGACGGCCTTTTAATAAACTTTACCTTTGACCTTTTACCTTTTTACCATTTTTAAGGGGAAAAAAAAAAGAGGACGGCATTGACACTTTAGTAGTTTAGTATCCTATCTCACGAAAATATCATTATAGTATCCAACAGTCCTGTTCATCTGGTCAGCTATTAACTACGGGGGATTTGGTCATTATCCAAAACTCATTTGTCTAAAAGTTTAATGCATGTTAGTCGAGTTAACAGGCAAATGAGTTTCAGATATATTTATATTTGGTTAGGGCTTAAAGTTTAACATATGTTAGTCGAGTTAACAAGCAAATTAGTTTTAGATACCTATATCAGGTCATGATACAAATATTAGATATTAAATTATATTTTCGTAAGATGAGATAAAAAGTACTTGCTACCTAGTGTCAAACTTTCAATTACGTTTATTTTTTTTTCTCATTTCAAAGGGCAATTGAAAGAAGTCAGTTGAGTTGTTGATCAGAGTGACGCGTGGCGAAGTGCAAAAGATGACATGTATGCATCTTTAATGGAGTCAATGGAGGTCAAGTTCATTATGCCAAGCAGCGAAAGTTCAAGGCCACAAGTTTCAATCCGAGACCAGCACTTCACATATGCTCATGGATAAAAATCTCAGATGCAAGCCATGTTTGAGAGCAGACATCATGTCCGGTACACATTTATATGGTAGATTCTCTCCCATTTTTACCAAACCAATGACAGATGACATCCCAGACTCCAGTTCATAGGGCACAAATTAGAGACGCATCATTACATTACACAGCTGACATTCTCTTTTACATCCGGCCGATTTGTTTTTATCATCATCATCATCAAATGCTAACAAAGGTTGTACAACTACTTAAATAAGCATCTCTACGAGACACTCATTTATTCAGCAGGCTCACTCACGCTACTACTTAACCCAACAAGATTAAAAATTAAAAAAAACCGGACTTCACCCCCCAAGCTTGCGCTCCATGGAAAATCTGTCAAAAAGCACACAGCTGACATACACCATTGAACCTGCTACATCCACATGCCGGCCAACATTTAGCTTATGCTGCAGAGCCGGCTTGCTCACATAGGTCCAATAGATCCAGGGTCTACAGAAGTGTCAAAATAGAGTTATATCAAAGCCAGTAGAATTGAATCAAAGCCAGTAGATATACCACCATAGTGACCATACCTCAGGAACTGACAACTCAAGACGGAACTTTGGACCGTCGTAGTGATGCAGGACTGGCCTGAAGGAATCTTCTTCCAGAGCCTTGCAGATTTTTCTAACACGGATCCTCACCTAATATTTACAACAAAGCAAACAGTCATCAATGATGTGTTTGAAAGATGCCAAACAAAAAATTAAACACATCATTCGACTAATCTACCTGCGCAGGAAACCTTGACTCCCCTTTACATTTCTTGTCTTCCCAAGCAGTTGGATCAATGTTTGAACCACCAAAGCTTGATGCCTATACGAGAAACAGAAAAATGTTAAATATCAGTAGCTTCAGAAGTTCAGATAATAGATTTTTTAAGTAAACATTGTGCTACCAAGAGCGTTGGGGCCAAAATATGAATATCATATAGTAGTAGTGAAACAACAGCAACAAAGGTTGTGTTGCTCAAACTGTCTACAAACCTCAAAAATGCCATGCAGTTGGTGTGTTGTGTAATTGTAGAGAAACAGAGGCAAGCCGGGTGTGATTGCCCGAACAGAATCCCTGTACCTTGGAGGTAAACCTACAAGTACATACAAATGATGAACACATACACAAACTACATAACACCAACAAGAAGGAAGATAAAGTTACTACAATTCAAGAGAGCGGTATACATTCATAACTCCAGCAATTCTGTAGTTTTTCTAGACTAAATACAGTGAACTCTAGAAGCTAGAGCAAATTGCATGGTTGGAGATAATAACTAGGATCAGTGTTTATCATTACATCTAATAATTCCCACCATTCATATTATTTATTTATTCAGTGAAAACCTTTTAGATATTCATCATATTCCTATTGAGCACTGACCTCCCTTTACATAAACTAATCTGTTGAAAGACTACAAATGCATTATACAAACGATGCCAGTAACATGTCCGGATCAGTTTCACCTAGACCTTAGATTCCTAACAGTATATCAGCTGGTAACACAAAAAGAAGAGATCAATATGAGATAACAAAAAAAATTACCGAATAGTTGTCGCTTCAAATCTTCCTGCATTGTGTCATTGTTGCATACAAAGATGTAGCCTCCAAGCACCTCATTTCGGGGAAGTGTCTCAGTTGCAGGCAAGGTCTTGAACCTTTTCTCAACAACATTCCCAGCCTCGTTGTTGTTGTTGTTGTTACTGATGTTGTTGGTTTCCTTGTTGCTGAGATTATTAACACCATACTTGTTACCAGTCATGTTTCCCACAAAGCTTGCACTGTTTTTCTGGTAAACTGCATTCATGTTGTAAATCCCATTCCTAAAGGAACTCTTGCTCAAATTTTCATTTACTTTTGAGTCCAAGTTCAACATGTTAAAGTTAAGGCTCTCGAATTTGTTATCTTCCTGGAACCCGAATTTGTCCCTTGCTCTTGTTTCAGCTGGGCCCTTTGAAAGATCAAGGTTATTCATGCGCTCTCCTTTTGACCTCGTTTGCTCAGCCAATTTGGAAGCAGCCATCAACCATTTGTGATCCTCTGCAACTTTCGACTGTCCACGAAGCTCATCACCCAATTGCCAATAGCTGTGGATGCTCTCCATCTTGCAATCCTGCTTCGATGGTCAGGTCCTACATAAAGAGTGTTCACAAACATCAAAACAAATTGGAGAGTTTAGAGATTAATAAATGGGGCGATGAACCAAAATTAGCTAATCACACACAAAATTAAAGCGTAGGTTATACACCCACAATCATACAACACATGTACATTAGATTATGTAAGTGCATAGCTCAAAATAACAGACCAAACGCCAAAAAGAACTCTGGTTATGAAGCAATGGAGGCAGATTCCAATAATTTAGAACAGACATGTGGGTAAGATTCACAACTGATTATGGTAATTGGCATAAAACGATCTATTAGTTTGATGCTGAACTCAATTAACATCAACACCATTTAAATCGAGACCAGAATGCACAAGTCCCCCTGATTGAAAACAAAACAGTCATTCTCTTTCACGACCATCTCACCTGCGCACTATACTACGAGAGTCATGCTACCATCGCGGACATGACTGTCAATCAATAGAAAAGTACATATTCTACAACAAGGTAGTTGTTTAAGACGATTAAAATCTCCCGAAACACAATTCCAAAAGATGTACCATGCAAGAGGTACCATCATTTCCGTTTAACCATTTCCCTTTCACAAAAAGTAATATCTTCCCAAAAACACACCCGCTCAATGTTCAGACTCCACCAGCTTAACTAATGTCAATGCAACCTATCAAACCATATACCAATCAACATATTAGGAAAAGAACAACACAGTTGCCTTTCCAATAATTGAGTTCATAGTTGACCCAAAACTTTTCAAAATAAAAAATAAAAATTTAGAAAACAGAAATGCATCTAAACATGTCAAATTTCCAATTCACGAAACATGACTCCTACATTACATCCATACCAAATCTCTATAGTTGCAAACTTCTCCTACGGAGCTTGCAGAAACATCTACACCCATTTTCTCTCCTCCCCACTAAAATTAACTTTCTTCACATCCAGGTGGAAAATCGAGCAATTTTCAAAATTCTCAATTTTCAAAATCTACTATACATTTCATTTCAATTGAGCATAAAACACACAAAACTCCACAATATGAAAAATTCTCGTTCTTTTAAACCGGAAAAGTCAACCAAAAGCAAAGAACAAACACTTTCAACTCACAAATCAGCTGCGAAAACTTGCACAGAACCCCGAAAAGCTTATACCAACATCAAAACGAAAGATCCAACACAGGCATTACAAATTAACACATCAAAAACGGCAGTGCAGCCGGACTTGAAAACAAACAAGGCACATAATTTGAAAATTTACCCGAGAAGCTTGCAAAGAAAATTAGATAGATTACAGAAAGCAAGACGTGAATATGTAGCTAAGGAAGCGAAAACGAGGCCTTCAAATTGGGTTGAAGACACAGAAAAAGGTTGAAGAAGTTAGAGGAAACCCTAGATTTGGGGATCAGACGGTACTGCTACTACTCACCTTTTTATCTGCTTTGCCCTGTGAAACCGGAAGACACGACAGAGAAGGAGAAGAGAGAGAGAGAGAGCTGGATTTTTATTCGTATTTTGGAGCTTTCCTTTTCCCCGAAATGCCCCTTCCGTGTTCGCGGAATCACCTCCGTTGCCACTTCGGATACGACTCATGAGTCGTGGGTCGTGTGACTGGTTATTTATGGAACCGAAAAATAGGGTTTGGAAAAAGTTCATTCGTATGAAATTTTGAAGAGAATATGTCACGAATCTGAACACTTTATGGATCTAAGTTAGAGAAGTTCACATGGAATGTAACTAGGATCTAGGTCAGACAAGTTCACATGGAATGTAACCATATAAGGTAAGGAAGGAAGAGCGTTGCCGCTTAATGTTCGTGTGTTTTCGCATGTTTTGGTGTTTTGATCGGAGTTATACAACTTGTTAACGATGTCATTCTCGTGAGTTGATGACTTGTATTGAATTAGTAACATTTCAGTGAGGTGGAGCTTGATTATTTTTACTAACCGGTCTTTTTTTCAGTCTTCCAAGTTCTTGTAACATTTATTCAACCCAACAAACTTTGACCTCGTAAGTCATATTGATGAAGGGAGTGGAACTAATCTTTCTCCGCCCTCATGGGTTTGTATAGATGGTAATTACTAATTAGTCAACACAATTTTGAGATTTACTTATTAGTTGACAAGTGATAGGCATGTTATCCATCCATTATTTATCCCTTGAAAATTATATTTTTAACACTTCAATTGTGTGTTCACTCTCAAACTCTTGATCATTTCTACATTGCAATTCTATACAGAGCATGCCTTGCACTTGGTTGTTGTTATATGATTGATCATGTGAGGCTTAAATAATGTTATGTGTTATTAACCATGTAACTATATGAACTTGATGCATCTAGCTTATGAGTTACCATGTAAATGATGAGAGTAATATTTTGCATGTTTTTTAAGTTAGGGATTCGAAGGCATCTACCTCTGGCTCTCTAGCATTAAGCATGCATATTCCTAATTCCATTTGATGTTGATCTCACACCTCATACACATAACATCGCAACCGTCGCACCAACCTTATTCTATTTCTATATACAATTATACATTAAAAATGACACCTAGTTAGTTAATTAAGCTGGATTACAAGTTGATACTATTTAAACAGATTCTTGTCTGCAGCTCACTAGACATAACAGCAAGTCTATCTTGATATCATTATATGATATGTACATGTATCACTTCATTGATAATCAAATCTTGTTTATAACTAATAACGTTATTCGACAGGTTTAGTCGACATCTGACATAATCTCCATTCAAATCAAGGGACTAATTAAGCATACGGACACCATAGCTAATGAGGTAGCTTACAAAGAAAGTTATAAGCCAGCCAATTTTCATGCTTTTGTCTAGTGATAGCTTAGGGTTCTAATTATTCATTGATATTGTTCAATACTTACTGGGTGAGTGGGTGATGAAACATAGGACTTGATATATTATTATCAGTGTATGGAAAACGAATTACCAGAGGAGGATGAGAACGAATGCATCTTGTGTGATACCCTCTATATTATTAGCTTTCTGTCTACGGGGCAAGATTTTGAAACAGGTTGTAGCGTCTAAGGGGTTGATCATAAAACATAATTAAGGTTAGCATTTTGTTTCCGTTAAGTCCAAATTTGTATGAAAGCTGTTAGACATAACGGTTTGACAACGTGATACGAAAGTTGTTAGACATAGTAACTTATGACTCTGCATGAGCATTGTCTTTCTGTTATGTCGTCAAATTTGTAAAACAAATAGAGTAGTCAATAACGTAATCTTTGCTAGATGATGCTTGTTAGAATGCATATGATTGAAAACTCTTAATATTATTTTTGGATGTGTTAGGCAATTTGAGGTTTAGGCTTTATGTCCCTCCTTTGTATTATGCGGTTTAGTTAATGGGTAAGGCATAAGGACGGCCGCTTAACCCCTATTCAGAAAAAAAAAATCTCAACAACCAAAATGACCAATACTCATTATTTACCCGTTCTTATGTTTCATGGGTATTTCCACACCACCCATTCGTCAAGCAAGTGCTCGAAACCTTCCACCAAGAAACAACGACGCAAACACGATTAAGAGGAATAATAAGAAGCCGTCATCTATGATGACGATGACAAAGGATTCCAGGATGTGAGAAGTTTGACAAGTCTCATAAATTCTTCTATTCTATGCACGACATGTGAGTACATTAAACAATTATAACAATTCATATGTAAATATCACTATATATTATGTTATTTAATTTTAATCATTTATCTATATGTATGTGAAGATACACACCGAGTTTAGAGGATCTCATATACCCAACCAGGTATGTAATAACCAACCTATGGATATGGGTAAGTACCCATAGTCCCATACCTATATTTCTTCCATTTCTCAGCCCAAAATGAACGGGTACCCGCATGTACCCAACTACCCACACCCGTGGGCTTTAACGCGATCCCTACTCGAGGGCAGATGTTGTAATTTAGCACAGAGCGAATATACTCCAACTCTGCCTCACTTTCCCTCTCAAACAGTCAAACAAACAAACCCTAGAAGCGGAAGATCGAGTGAAGCAGTAGAGGAGCTACGATGTCGGCAATACGCGACCTCTACCACTTCACCAACATCAGAAGCTCCCGGAATGTTACCCGCGGCAAAGTCAACATCATCGGTGTCGTTCTCGAGCACGGTTTTCCCAGACAGACCAAAGGCACTGGTAAATCCCACTCTTCTGTTCTATTCTTCTCAGTTTTTTGGTTTTCAATGTTAGATTTTCTACACCGGAGAGTTAGGTTTTACTTGAATTGCTTGGTTTTGGAGCTATTTTATAAATCTTGAGCTGTGGTGGCGATGCGGCTGCCGCCGATATTGGCCGGTGGTGGATTGATGAGACTCGGTGTTGTTTGCTGAGCTAAAACTGAGCTCTGTGTTTGATGAAAATGGTTCATTTTTGTTTTTTTGTTTTGATTTAGTACCGAAATGATTGGGATGATTTGAGTAGTAATATGAATTTTTGGTGGAAATGATGAAACAAAGGCCGGACTTATGGCTGCCGGCGATGTGTGCCGGTAGTAGATTGACGAGACTCTTGACGTAAAGGTGTTTGCTGAGCCACAACTTGCTTTGTTTTGCGTTTTTTTTTTTTGCATTTCTGCTTAATATGTGCTATGTACTTGATGGAGTTTTGCTTAGTTTTGTGTTGGTATATGGAGTTATTTATGAATATGTACTTCTGTTGTGGCGATGATAAGCAAAGACGTTAATAGATCAGCGGCTGCTTGCTTTCTTCTTAATAATTTGGCTAAAGCAAGAGATGCAAAATGTTAGTTTCTGTGTTAATGTTGATTATGTTCACATCTTTTGCAGATTGGTATTACTTTGTGAGGATAATTGATGAGACACATCATGATCCTGGGTTACCCGTTCAAATATTCTTTGAAACTATGGAAAAAAGTCCACGTGTTTTGTCGCCTGGAGACATAATGCAGTTTCAAAATGTCACGGTACTTTGCAAATTTATAGCCATTTCATTTATGCTGTTTCTTGCTTCATTCAAATGTACAAATTATTGAATTTGTACTGTTTCTTCTTTTTAAGTATCAAATGAAAATTGCAAGGAAAATTGTTTTACTTTTAATAGCATCACTTCATTCTCTTGTAAGCCATTACTTTGCTTTGGTGCTTATATGATGACTACACAGAGAATTAGTCAGAATATGCTTGTCTCCTCCATCTGTTGTGATACATGGACACAAACAGTTGCCAGGATTTTTTTTTTGTTTGACCTTACATCATAAATTATTGTTTAATTTGACCTGATACATGCTATTTTGCAGCTGAAAGTTGTGGGAGATGATGTGTGTGCAGTTTATAATAAGAAGTACTCTACCTTTGCCCTGTATAACGGAAGTGATGGCAGTGTTCCTTATCAGACATCTGAAAGGTTCCGCGAAAGAGACCTAGACAAGAGATTTGTTACAGACCTGAGAAGATGGTTTCGGGATTTTCCGATTGATCAAGGTATTGGGGAAAGAAATGATATAATATAACCTTATTTATGAACTATTGTGGTTTAATAATATTATAAAACAAATTAAAACATCATGTTATTGATGATAATATGGGGACATGATTGTAATGGTTGAGGATCATGAGATGCTACATATTTGGGTTATATAATAGGAATATCCTGAATGTTTCAAATGAATTGAGATTTTGTAATGATATATATTAAGCTACAATGGCATTCCTCTTACATTCAGAAAGTTATCAGAGTCTGGACATGTGATGGCAATTCTCTTTACATTTGTTATGATTTTTATTGGTAAAGAAGCTAGTTTTTACATCCATTATTACTCATTTAATATTCATAAATATGTATTTTCTTTTATAGGCCGAAATGATATCTCGATCGCCAGACATTTAACTGAAGGCGAGCATTTTGATTTGTTTTGTAAAGTAAGTTGATCATTTTTGGTATATATGTACCCTGTTGCAGTATAGTTTTGTTGATAAACATTCAACTAGGTTAACTTGCTTATTCCTCTTTTGCACACCGAGTACAAATTATTTCTCTTGTCATATATCTGAAGGTACTTTATATCTATGATGGAGCTGAAAGTCAGTGGATGGCATTTGTTTGGGATGGAAGTGATGCTCCTCCTGCCAACATTCACAAAAAGTAAGTTAATAGCAGTATTCAACCATGTCTGGGGGTCTAAATGGGAGAGTTCTCAAAAATTTATGTTTGAGTGATATATTACATCATGCAGGCTCTCAGAGGAGATGCATCAACCATTGGCTCTACATGTGGAAACCTTTTCTTTAGCAAGAGATGTTGTATGCAGCTTTCCAACTTTAGGAACTGTTTTGAGAGTGATAACTCAAGATATTGAGCCAGACTTCCTCCCTTTGTTCAGAACCGGCGGTTGGATAAAACTTTCAAATTTGTTGTGTGAATTGTACGATGGACTATGGCGTGTTGTATTGACTCAATACTCTAGAATTCGTTTTGCCTCGTATGGGGACCGATTCAGACCTGAGCCGCAAAGGTTTGTAGATACACATTTCATCATATTGCTATGTATTGCATTGTTTGGCTGTAGTAACTTACTAAAATAGTTGTATATTTGTCAGGTTATATGATGAGCGATTATTACGAAATCCAAGAAGTTTAAGACGGATGCCACAATGGAGCTTACCTTGGCCTTCTCGAATTACAGGTAGCACATCTTTGTGTTGGAGAGAACTCTTCAAGTTTTCTAACTTTTGCCACTTCTGTTATGTATATTTCAGAACTTATCCACTGATGTTATTATTTGCTCTCTTAGAGGTTGATTTTGATGATGATTGTGAATTTCATTCCTTAATGGATGTTGTCACGAGTCCAGAGGTATCTTATCTATTTCACAACTTGTTCTCATTGCCACATCCCATACGTATTTGTTGAATTGATTTTAAAAATCATCTTCCTTCCTTTTACATATGTATTACATAGACATACACTCCTGTCACTGTAGTAACTTGCACAATTTCTAGTAGTATTGTCTGATATATCAGATTCTAAATTCCGTATCTTATATAGGTGATGGTTGGTTATAAGTGTGTCGTTCGTGTTGTATCGATTTTGCCATGCCGGGCAATGGACTATCACTTTCCTGTTGGAATTTGTAAGATCAGACTAACTCTAGAGGACCCAACTACCAGAATTCATGCCTTTTTGTATGCTGAAGATGGGGTAATAATTTATTAATAATATCATTTGTATGTCTAAAAATGATGTTTTTATGAATAAATAGTATTCTAATTATTCAATTTCTTTTCTAGCTGAAGTTTTTCGAAGGATCTTTATCTGATGAAGTATTGAGTGGAATGCGAAATGCGCTGTTAGGAGCTGCTGCAAATATTGATGGAGATGAAGGAGAGGATACTCCTCGAAACCCACCTTGGGTGCAAGTTTGTTTGAGGGTGAAATGTGAAACTGAAGACGTTTTAGAGAGTAGAGAGTACATGGTATTTGGAACGAAGCTTAGAGCTTAGAGACTATGTACAACTTATGTACTTAGGAAGAGAAAATGTGTATATACAACTCATGTAACTGATTTTGCATCTAATATGTATATATTCCAGAAAGACCTATATCCATTGCCGTTGCCTATTTTTCTTGATGATGGTCTTTTGAAAAAGATATTAACAGGAAATAGTAAGGAAGAAAAAGTAATAGTAACTAAACTCAGACAAGAGAAGGGGAAAAAAAACACTGAAGTTGGCAACTACCAAATGTAACGACTGGTCAAATTTGGAAAACTAGCAGAGGCCGTTTAGGTTTTGAAAGGATTACTAGGAACAGTTTGCTGCCAATAAGATGATTTCTTAGGACGCATAACAACTTCTCTATGGAGTTTATACCCATTTAAATGGAATCCTAGTGTGCATAGGAATCAGCTAGTTTTGTTTGATGAGATGAATCATGAAGATCTTGGTTAACATTTGTACTTCTTTAGCTAAATATAACGCAAAGTTAACCCAAAGTGCATGGTTTCGAATGTCTGAGGTAAAAACTATTGTGTATATAATATATATCCTAACTCTTTGGTACAATTCTAAAAATTAAAGTTCCTTTCTCTTCCATACAAATTTAAGATGACCAAATTCATGTACATCATATATATCCTAAATGAAAATATTTGTTAACACAGTAACCAACCAAAAAAACCATGTAATTTGTGAACAAGTGAAGGAATAATTGCTGTTAAACTAATTGGGTACAAACACAAGTTATTGGATTGGGTGGCATACCACTCTAGCCGGGACTTACACAATAATAACAAAAGTGCATAACGTTCATAAAGTTAAAATGGTACATTTAAATCCACAAACATCAAGAAATAATAGTAAGTCATATCGGATCTCAGATAATCAATTTATATTCGCAACCTTACCAAAAGATCAAAGCTCTAAAGAGTAAAGACTAACAAGTTTAAATTATTTTGTTGAGATTATGTGTGTTGATCGTCATCGCCCTCGCTAGCCTTTGAGATGCAAGAATTGGTTAGCATTATCACATAAGTAACTTGCAGACATTGGATACACAGTCTGCAGCGGAACATGATTACATAACGTTAAATTATCATCCATGCTTCCATATTGCAGGCGATTTTCAAACCTCAAAGAAGTAATTGATTCATCGAAATTTGACCCGTTTGATGTTGATGGAGCACTCTGAATGTTGTAGTTTTGCCATGACATGCCTGCATATGTTGTTATTAGTCACACACCAAGTATATGATCAAAACTTCATTATTAGATTATTGGTACTTCGATCTTACCGTTTCTGTTCATCACAATCGAACCGCTATTGTAACTCTGAGGATAATTGATTAGGTTGTTTTGAAACACTTGGAGATTACTTTGCTCTTCAGGCAAAGCCCTATCACTTATGTACATCATCGAACCATTGTTAGGGTATTGGTTTAATGCAACCATCTGCGAATACTCCAAGTTGTTGTTTGAAAACAAGGCCTGCAAATTATGAATATGATTTACAAACAAAATCTAGTTGGTAAATGACGATATTTTGTAACTCTAGTTTTTATTTTTATTTTTATTAAACTGAATTTGATGAGAGTGAAAATTTTGATGGCATACAATAAGCGAGTTAAGAGTTGAGAAAAGAGAGAGACCACATGCCGTTTGTGAGAGGATACCATCATCAATAGCATATTGCTTATCAAAACGCTGATGCACGTCTTCTATTTTGTGATCCAGCTTTTTCAAAAGATCAAGCAATTGATCTAATGACAAGTCGTTTAGCCTGTCATCCCATGAAGGAAATCGAGTTTCATTGTTCTTTTGGCGCAATTTGGCAGTCTCTTTCTTCACTTGCATGATTTGTTTGCCGAAATAATCAGCCAAATTTTCGACTTTTCTTACTTTGGCTGATTTGGAGACAAACCTATCAATAATTTGCTTGACCTCTTCAGGGTTTTCAGGATAGGTCTCTGGGCGAACTAATTGGCCATTAGGTTTCTGCTCGAAAATGATAACAGAACACTGCACATCACACAACTTATGTAGTTCAAAAGTCTTCTTCATCAATCCCTTCTTCCTCTTTCGAAAAGTGACATTGCGAGACTTGTCATTCTTTATTAGTTCTAAAGGCAACCTTGTATTACTTCGACCCATGATCTGAGAAAACATACACGAACATGAGTAAATAAGATGTTAAGAGCATAAGTAATCGAATCAAAACTAACAATATATTCATGAAGAACTGCATGTCAAAAGAAAAACAAAATTTGATCATCAAGAAATCGATAGAGAATCCTATAATACAAAAACAAGAACGAACTGAAGAACAGAAGAAAAAACGGTAAGAACAAAGATGGTTTGAAAGAACTAACCTGCTTAACCCTACAGAATGGAATGAAGTACGTATATAGAATCAACTTCACCTTAACCCTAGCTAATTTATAATATGGAGATTGACTTATACGTAAGGAAATAGCTATTATTTTTTCCTTTTCTATCTTAATTATTTTTCGTTAATATCGTTTTTAATTAATTGACCACGATAAATCAGTGGTTGTTTGACATTTCATGGGCTTTAAAATAGTCATAGACAAAATCGTTGTTTGACAATTTTAGGTAATTATGAAGGGTAAGAAAATCTATCCAAATCCCCATTCACGATTTGCTGAGTGAGTTGGGAGAGATTCATGTCTTTCACCGAAAATATATATATATATATATATATATATATATATATATATATCTAAAATTGCTTGATTTACCCCTAAATTCAAGAGTCGGCATTGAACAATTATGACAAATCAGAAAGAAAGAGGAGAAGAAAAAAATTACATGCGTATGAATATCAATTGTGACTGTCGATACAAAACATCAATAGATCAGTAAATTACTTAAATACTAGCATGTATATCATTACAACCACAATGTGATATTAGGTCAACCACATTGATACAATTCTCAAGTCTGAAGCTTTACTGCCCATAAATAACAGTTGCCTCCAACCACCAAGGAATTGAACATATGTTGGCACTTTTCCAATTCTGAACTAGCATTCCAATGAGTTTCCAGAAAAGCTTCATCATGTTGAATGATACTTTATAGAGCTGCCGACATTAGGAAAGTACGAATCCTTTGCAGAAGCTCTGCCTTTATTGAATCAGGAATGGAAGCTGCATTGGTACAAATACACAATTGTTAATACATTGCAAAAGGAAATGACTAATGTCTACAGTGAGGCATTTCAAATCCATATGACTGGAAATTACTGGACTGTTGATATCAAGACCATTCACTCAGAATGTGACATTCAGCCATTTGAAGCTTAGTCACACTGATAGTATTCATGTAGCAATGACGATAATTCTAGTTTTAGTGATTCCAACAGCAATTCACCACAATTCACCACAATTCCAAAAGCAACATTCCCCTGGTTAAGACAGAAAACAAAATTCTGACAGCCTAATATGCTGGTGACTTACCCACCCATTCAACATCATTACAAATCCAACATAAATACCTCCCGGGTTCCCTTGTAGAAAGAGACACCCAAGTCCTCTGGCACTAACCTCTAACCCCCATGCTTCATGCTCACATGATTATACCACCATCTATACTAACTTTTGTATTATCTGAGTATAAAAAAACACATTATGCCAATACAGCGCGTTGTTAAGAGAAGATGTACAAGTTTACCTAGCTGATAATGTTTTTGCAACCACACACAAAATTTAGGGAAACAGGTGGTTTCTTTCAAAACTGAATAATTTCTAACTTGCAGACCATTAAAAGGAAAACTTGAGAAAAGAAAGAACAAAGGCTTACCTCTGCCCTTTGGGGTGATTACATGTACAAGGTCATCCACAGTAACATTGTTCCTCCCTTTTTTCTTTATGAATGACCTACCATTATCAATAACACAAATGAAAAGATGCCCAAAGACCAGCTATGATAAAGAAGATAAACACATTGTTGACAGAATGAAAACTTTAAGTTAAATATAGAGGAACAAATTTTCACTATTTACTTGTATTATTCATCTGTGGAATCGATGATGTCAAATATCATACATTAGCAGCAAAAGATAATATTGTTCATTAATGGTTGACAAGCAGGTTATCTATTAGTGCATGGCTGAAAAGCTGTCCTGAACTCCAATTGCAATGCTTAAAGACTAAAACACTTTGGTGTCTTATACAATTAGATAAAATCATCCATCATTAGTTGTTGGTCAGATATTTTTGTTGGGTTGGGGAAGTTGCTCGAGTATCCAAAAATATTTAGACTCAGTTGATCAGTAATATAATGTAGTATGTCTGCCATTTACTGGCTATATGAACAAGTTATTATTTCCTTATCTTAAGTTGATACATTTCTCTTGATAATCCCTTGTTAACATTGTAATCCTGCATTTGTTAAAGTTGGACTATTAGGTGGCGTATAAATGCTTTAGGCGTCCTGTTCTTACAATTTTCTGCCTATTTGATCTGGCAACAGGTATGCCTAGCCAGCACCATTCTACCAGGAAATTCACCCATTGGACGACAGCTATGTTTTGCAATGAATGCCACACACCTCTACCAGTCTACCTCTGTATCCCCCCGATTACGGGAATAAAAGTCGTTATATTGAACTAAGGTTATCTTTTCTTCTACGGATTCACAAATGCAAGTTTACCACCTTCCATCATCTCATAAGGCATCTGCGATCTTATGCTTAACTAACAGCATTCCTATTTCTTTCACATCAAAACAGCTCCTAATCTATATTACTCAACAAATATCAACACACAACACTCTCGGTGATTATGATTCAAAATAAAAAGAGTAAGTTTTGAATAGCAGTAAATTCAGAAAGAAACAAAACTTACCTGCAAAGAGCTTTCATTTCATCCTTCCACCCACACTCAATCAGCCTCTCCCTCAACAGCTCCATTAACCGCTCCTTTTCACCGCTCTCAATCAGCTGTAACAAATCATACACCGCAGTAATTTCAGCAACCAACAACACAGTAAAAAATCTCCAGACTTTTCGAGTTCAAAAGGACAAACCTCGATGTTGATGAGCTCTTGAAAGCTGGGCTCCTTGACTTGATTCTCCTCAACCTCCGGCGACGGCTGACGATTCACCGATTTCCTCCTTTTGTAAATTTCAACAAAAAGATGAGCAATTCTATTACAACTCCAATTCTTTCAGAGAAATTTATATGCAGAAAAGAAATTAACACACAGAAAAATCTGGTAAAAGTTGAAGTGGCAAGCTTGGTTTAGGGAACTAACATGGTTCAATCTGCAGGGGACTGAGAAATTCGCAGCGTTCGGTCACACACTCGGAGACGAAGGGGACGAAACTATATATTGGACAGGAAGCGACGCCGTTTTGCATGAGTTTGGGCCTGTTTGGTTAAACAGTGGATTGGGCTGGTTTTCATTCTAATTAGGCATCATTAGTCGGCCCACGGTTCATGTCCGGAAACATGGTGGGTCTTCAGTGTTGAATGTCTCTTAATAGTCTGTTTGGATATATGCTATTCGTCTTATGATCGTTGTATTGGGTAAGCATGATGTGGCGATATCAGATTGTACTAAATTTAATAGTTATAAGACATTCAAGCAACATGATCCAAGCATAGAAGTCAAATTAACTTGAACATTTTTATAAATTAGAGGGAGATCGAACTCATGATCTAGCTGGATGAGATTGGGCGTACGTATACGTGACCCAACCTTATAATGGCTCACTCATTTATCATCGCAAAGGTTGCATACATAACCCAGCCTTATTCAGCTTAATTTAACTTCAGTAGTGACAAATCTAAGATTTTATTCATATGTGATATATTGTCATATTATCTATATTGTCTACCTTTGTGGGAGCATATTTGTTAATATTTCGGTCAAATTATGGTATGCTAGCTAGTAGATCATTGTTAACTAACATACACAAAAACTCAGTTGGTACGTGATCACCACTTGCCCCTATCTAGGCCCGCCAGTGAACTCCGTTGCCCATTCTGAGCTTACTCCCGGCATTAATGTTTTGGTCATTCCCAAACCCCAAAAGCATTGTTAACTCAAAATCCCATTAGGTCAAACTCGATTCTAACTTTAGCTCGGCAAACATGAGCGAGAACGTATCTATCCGGTCAATTAATAACTCACGTGGTCTGAACCGTTGTTTAAAATTTAACCCAACAATAAACCTCAAAAACTAACACAACTCATATTACCATAAAATATCGTTACGGCGTCCATCCACATTACAGCCTAACATGCTTCCACCAACTTGATTGGGTCGAAACATACAACTTTTGGGCCTTGAAAATCACATTTGGCCGGTCAAAGGAAAGCGAAATGGCGCCAAACGTGTACCATAAGAACGGCTGTGGACACAAACATACAAACGCATAATGTCTTGAGAACACAAGCACGTTTTAACTTCTAAACATCCCCAAAAATCACGTCTCTCTCTCTCTCTACTGTTACTCCGATGGCTTCCGTTCCCCTATCATCTCTCTCCCTCAATTCTCTCAGCAGTTTCACCTCCACAGCTTCCGATCATTTAAGGTTTGCTTCTCCATCCTTCCAATTCAGCACCGTCACCAAGTTCCGCGGGGTTAGGTTCGCCGTGACCAGCAGAGCCTCCTCCGTCGTCTTCCGCAACCTCGACGCCGATGACTTCCGCCACCCGCTCGATAAACAGGTCCGGTTAATTTTTCTTTACTGAGGTTAATTTACTGAGTTCCTATTGTTGTCACTGTTTAGTTTTGATTAGGATTAGGCTGGTTAGCTATAGTGTACGTTGATTAGCTTTGGTGTCGTTATTATGCAGAACACGTTGATTTTGAGAGCGATTCCTGGACTAAATGAAATCGGAAAGGTTCTACTTGGTATGATGATTATAATATGTGATGGATTAAACTTGTACAAGAATGTGCTTATTGTTAAAGTCTACTCAACTTTTTATTAAATTTAATTCGGAGTATATTGCAGGATCTGTTACGGAGCAAGTGATGCTTCTTGAGAATATCGGAACATCCCTTCTTGTTTCGGAGAATCAGGTCAGTCGATGGCATAGGTTTTAGAGTATAGTAGACCACAATGTCATGGAATTTCTATTGAATATGGTTGTATGGTTTCTTAGAGTATTGTATATTGCGAGAGTATAGATGGAGAATTATACTTGATGCTATCTGCTAATGTAACTATTTTTGAATTGGTGTTTGTTTTATCAGCTTTCCGATCTACATAAGTTGATGGTTGAAGCTGCGGACATACTCAACATTGATGCTCCTGATCTATATGTTCGTCAAAGTCCTGTACCAAATGCATACACGTTAGCTATAAGTGGTAAAAAGCCATTTGTTGTTATCCATACTAGCCTAGTGGAGCTTTTGACAAGAGAAGAGTTGCAGGTTGTTAATCTCTCTGATCTTATGGTTTACCTCATCCTGAATTGCTATCCATATTTTTGTCACTTCCCAGCGAAGATTACTTGGTGATCAATTTGTTCAAGGAAGTTCACTTCATTCGTAATATAGTGTGAAACTGATTTATGCTGTTAGGTTTTGTAACAATGTTTACTTTAAATGACTGACTTCCATTGTTTATTATGAATCTAGGCGGTTTTGGCTCATGAGTTGGGTCATTTGAAATGCGACCATGGTGTGTGGCTTACATTTGCGAATATCCTTACCCTCGGAGCTTATACCATACCTGGTAGGTGTCTGGTACTTGTAACCTTATCTGTAGTAATTTGACCTTTTCAGTTCTATGTCAGTGTTAATTGAGTTTGAACCTCATTCTATGTTTGTTGTCATAGACTCATAGTCATAGTTGACCCATAGTGGTTTGTATAGCCCAACAGTCTTCCCGAAGAGATTCATAGGTCTAATGATGCACTTGTTAGTTTGCCCGATGCTTAGAATGCACTGATGGAGAATCATTTAATATGGTCATTTTCATAGGTATTGGCATTTCATAGTCAGACTGTATATATGTTTGCATACTTGTGTTCTTCATAGGGCTTGGTGGCATGATTGCTCAGAGTTTAGAAGAGCAGTTATTTCGTTGGCTTCGAGCAGCGGAACTAACTTGTGATCGTGCGGCCCTTCTTGTTGCGCAAGACCCAAAGGTACATAACCTCCAGAATCTATAGCTTACCTGTACTTGCTCTTTTGCATCAATTATCTCGATTGTCTGATACCCATTTGATGTGCCCACAAGAGGTGGTCGTCTCTGTGTTGATGAAATTAGCTGGTGGGTGTCCATCAATGGCTGATCAACTAAATGTGGACGCATTTTTGGAACAAGCTCGCTCTTATGACAAGGCTTCCGCAAGCCCTGTAGGGTGGTATATAAGGTAAGAAACAACTCTCATACGCAACACCAGCAGTGTAACACAAGTCGGCAATTACGTATTAGGATTCATTGACTTCATCTCATGCCCTGCAGAAATGCACAAACGAGGCAACTTTCACATCCTTTGCCAGTGCTACGAGCTCGTGAAATTGATGAATGGTCAAGAAGCCAAGAGTACGGAACTCTTCTTAAACGAGCAACAAGGATTACTGCTGGATCAAAAGTTTTAACAACACCTGGAAGATAGAGCAACATCCAAATAAAGCAGTGTGAGAAGGTATCTACTTGGTCTAATTCCTAGAATGTGGAAACATCCTTTTCCCTTTTCATTAGTGTTTTCGTAGAATACTATACTTACGTTGTAAATATGTTTGAGTAAAATTCATCTTATGTTTCATTTATGCAGCCACACATAGCAGCAGCCGGCAGGGAGCTTCGGAAATAAAGAGGGTTTGCTTAGCATTGTTATGCACACAGTCTTGCTGCAATTCAAATATGCAGATTGAATATGCAGCTGGAGTCATAAGTTGTAAGTTGAGGACTTTTGGCTTGTCAATCTTGCAGTACAAGAGATGTAGTCTGTATAAATGTAATACTCCTCGTAGTCTCTTACAGTGATTATAGAATTAGGTTGTTTATAATGCTCGGTACTCCCTGATGAACTTATTTTGTATAGTGCATTCCTTTGTTGTATAGTGTATACACAATCATAATATCGTTTCGCATTGCCTCCATATGGAATGATACACCGGTACCAAAGCCATTTCTCTCATGCATAGTTCCACTGGTACGGGAAGTGCTTCGACCATTTTGATGTACTGAATCAACTTATGGACTTTGAAGATTCACCCCTTGCCTTTCTTTCTAAGTTAACACTAATCCATAGTCTTTAGTGCAAAGCATCCCCTCCACCATTCGTAGCATCCAGGTCAAGCATTTTGCTCTACCTCATTAACAATGGTGGACATTTGTGAAACTCTAGTACTGATCATTGGTCTGACTGCATGTGTGGTTTTACTTGGGGCTGCAAAAGTGCGGTAAGAGCTGTCGATCGAGAAGTCTGAGATGACTCAATCACATTAGATCTGATATCAAAAGAGGAGGGTTTACACCAGATGAAGAAAAACTGATTATTAAATAACCTAATTGCATCCAATGGTCTTGAGGTTGCTTCTACAGAAGTAGGGAAGTCATATTCAACAATGAGGCTATCATTTTGGGCGGGAAGAAAAATCTGTACGTTTCGATGAAGATGTTGATAGTGCGTGCAGATGTAGAGGGAGATCTGAAGGGAGGCGTAGAGAGAAATTAAGTAGGGCAAACCTGGAAATAGAATGCTAAAAATATTATAGATCAAATTAGTCGTAAACCAATGTCTATGTAAAATATCATCGTAAAAGAAAAAAAGAAAAGAAAAGAAAAAAGAGTGTCCCTTATAAATACAGAATTCTCGCAGATCCTTTAACCTAGCTCAATTTTACTCATAATATCAAAACCGTGGCCGGCACCATCCAGGTCAGCTGCTCTGTTTTTACCAAATCTTACTACTCTCTCTCTCCGACAACCGACGCATCTTCAGGAACAACAATCTTAATTCTTCAATCTCTTTCAGCTATTCCAAAACCTTAAACCGAGCTCTATCCTTCGTGCCCATACCAATTTCGAAAGGAAGGCTTGATGTTTCATTTTCCGGTGGCGGTGGCAGGAGCGGTGCCGGCCGAGGTGGCGACTGGAGCCGAGGAGATGAGGATGAAGAGTTGAAACCCTCCACTTTTTTGTATAATCCTCAAAATCGACTGGCTTTTTTGGAAGAAGATTGAAGGTCAAGCATTCAATTGGTGGTGTTGGTAAACAGCGGTCTGCTTGGTTAAGTAGTGTAGCTCATAACTTTGAAATTATATATTCAAAATCCAACCATTAAAGGAAACAAATTATACTAAATAATAGAATCTCAAAACGAGGATAATACTAGCCTAAATATTTTAAATGCGAATCGATTACTTATAACGGCATCTTATGCCTTCAAATATTGTCCTGCATCATACATTCATTGTACGAATTTCTTGAATGGTTTTCCTTGTTAGTTGGTAACCCCTAATGAACTCATTTTGTATAGTGTCACACCCCGACCTTTAATTTTTACCATATTGGCTAGCAGGGAGTAAATAAGAGTTTTACCGTGTTCATCATTAAGTGTATAATTTGATTGAACCTCAGAGAGGTTGTAGGGGACGATTATTTCGCAGGATTTATTCGAAGGAAGAAATTGTGACGACGGTAAAAATGGTAATTTTTGCTAGTAAAATGTAATTTTTATTGGGGTATTATTTTTGGAGTGTTAAATTTTTGGAATGGGTATATTTGTGGTGTTGGATCCGGTTTGGGCTAAGCCCAATTTTTTTTCTTCTCCCTCCCACTTCTCTCTCTCTCCTTCCCCGATTCTCTCTCCCTCTCCCTCCGCCCGGAAAAGTTTCCCGAGCCCGACAGCCGCCGTCCGGCCTCCGTTTGCCACCGCACCAGTCCCAATCGGTCGACCTCTGACCCAGCTCCCATTCTAGACCGGTGAGAGGCTCCCTAGCGCCGCCGATCGAGAGGAAAGCTCGCTAGAAGTTCTGGCTGTCCAAGTGTTCCAGTCGCCGGAACTCCCTCCTCCGGCCGCCATAGCCGGCGATCCTTGGCTCAAAATGAAGCTCTCCTCTCGTGCTTTCATCCCTCCAAAGGGCTACCTCCATCTCGAGCTAGGTAAGGAGAAATCGGTAATGAAAATTCTAGGGTTTTTTGTGTGTTTTCGTTCGATTGGCATAGTTAGGCTTGAAATTGGTGTTTGTGTTGGTTAGAAAAGTTGTAGATGAGGTTGAGAGGAAAGTGCTGTCAAAATTTGGTGGGCATTGGAGGTCGCCAGAGCTGGCCGCTGCTAAAAAAATGTTTTTAGTGGGGATTTTTTTGAGGAGATTTTTTGGAGTTTTGGTTAGGTTTGAGAATTTTTGAAGTTTGGTATTTTCGGCGGATTAATAAATCAGAATCCGGCCATTAGATTATTTTTGGTGGAAGGTGATTTTGAGGATGTCGGTAAAATTGTGGAGATTTATGGTTGACAGTGGATTTAAGATTTTGGGGTGATAGACATAGTTGAGGGCGCGAAGCATATTTAATTATGCATATTTTTCTTTAAGCGTCGGTGTTTTATTTAAGGATTTAATTATGTCTTTGGAACATGACGCGAGGAGGCTCAAGCGGAAGAGACCTCCGACCGACATCAGACTTAGGCCTAAGCTGTGAGTCGACCTTTGTTTTAAATATCGTGCTTGAAATGTTTTATTGTTGAATAATTTCTTTTGTTGGAAAATAACCGAAATTGAGAATTTCGGTGATATTACTCATGTATATATATGTGTTTATGAGAATAATATGTATATAAATAAATGCTAACTAGCTATACGTGATTTTCTCTCATAATAAGGTACAATTCCATTATGGGGTGACGTGAGCGTTAGACGCCAGAGTCGTAGTCTTGTACGACTTTCTGTTCTTCGTATTCATTCATAGAGTTTGTACAAGGAATGAACACGTATATATATATATATATATATATATATATATATATATATATCCATTAGTGCGATTCCTCCATAATGAGGTAAAATGACATTATGAGGTGACGTGAGTGTTAGACGCGAGCGTCGTAGCCTTGTATGACTATCTATTTTTGAGCTTATTCATAGATATCATACAAGGAATAGACGAGTGTAAATACATACTGATATTTATAATATCCTAGCCTGAGAGGCATTTCTAAAGTTTGAGAGTCTAGTAAAGTTGTTGAGAATATTTTTAAGTTAAGCTTTTAAGCTATCGCTGGTAAAGAGTTTTCAATGAAAATATTTTTGGGGAAATATTATTTGTTTTGTCGAGATTACTTTTGTCCACTCACTCTGACGTATTGAATATTTTTCCTGAGCCATTCGTTGTTTTTAATGCCCAGTCTGCAGAGTTCGGGTGGGGTCTAGAATGAGACGTCGATGCATAGTCACCCATCTTTCCGCTACTTTTCGCCAGTAGGTTACCTGTTTAATCTACTTAGAGATTGTAAACTTCTGTTGTTTGCAGTTTTAGTAGCTCTGTATACTTTTGGGATTGTTGTATAACTTATTATGGTTTTTAGGTTGTAGCGGGGGAAATTAATTTTGGTTAAAAGGGTGATTCTTTAATTTTTTCCAGTTTACAGTTGTCCATTTTTAAGGGAGGTTTGCCTAGTCCTTCAGTAAATTTTACTTGGAGGTGGTCCCCGCAGGACTTACTTCGGGTTTCAAGGTGAAATTCGGGGTGGGTCTTGACATACACACACTCGTATTATCGTTTCGCATTGCCTCCACTAGGGGTGGACTCGGTCTTAACGGTTCAGTTTTTAGGTACTAACCGAAAACCAAAACCGTAGCTTCGGTTTTCTATTTTCTAGAACCGAAACCGATAAAAATATATAAAAGACCGCACTTGTCGGTTAACCTAACATCGATTCGGTTTCAGTGCGGTTTCGGTTACAAAACCTATTATTTGTAATATTTTTTTACACTTAACCAAATAACATAAAAATAAAAATATCAAAGTTGTAAACTATCAACACTTCAAATAAGTTAATCTAATGAGTTCAAATAAGTAATCCAAATAAAAAGGGAAGCTAAAATTTATACATAATTCATTTGAAGCCTCAAATATTCATATATAACAAAAGATAAAATTACATAGGAAGAATTTCGGTTAGACTTAAACACTTAAAGACATAATCATGTGTGTGAAAACTTACTATTTGTAACCCTTAACTGATAAGAACATGATACGTAATGTAGAATTAAGTATTAATAATAAATATATGTAGAATGAATATATGTCGGTTTGGTTCAGTTTAATCGGTTTTTAAGATGCACGGAATCGTAAACCGACACCACACTACTCGGTTTGTGTGGTTTCTGGAACCGATTGCCTCGGTTTCATTCGATTTCGGTTACTTAATGTCAGTTCGGTACGGTTTTAACCGGTTTCGGTTGTTTCGGTGCCTAAAAGTCCACCCCTAGCCTCCAGAATGGCATGAGAAGTGCTCGAAGCATTTTTGATGTACTGAAATCGGCTTGTGGCCTTTGAGGACACACCCTTTGCCTTTCTTTTTAATTTTGGTGTTAGAGTTCGGATTAGAAGTTTTGTTTGTTACATTACTGCTGGATTAGTAAAGTATCCGTTGCATAGTTTTTGCCAAGTTAAATTTCATTGCATGTTGGAAACAAAGGCGAAAAACGACGTCGTATATGTCATCCCCTACAGTGGAGGGGTCCGATCTTTGCCACCATATCTCTTTGTTTGTGCCATAATGCCTCTGTTCCCAAGTTTAGACAAGACAAGACTACCCGTATGAGACTAAGACACACTCTATGAGTACGGCGGTCAATGGAAAAAGCAAATGTGTAAATGGGCGGGACAGAGATGACATGACGTAAGACACACTCTAGCAGGCTCTGCAGAGTAGATGTGACGTAAGACTCAAGCTGCTGAAAGTAGAGCAGAGCAACAGCACCTCCACCACAGGTTCTTTAAACAATAAACATTACATAAACTCATTTCAACTTTTTTTTTGAGATTTGTGCTTCTTTCTTCTTGGCTGCCATGGCTTTCCTTTCCTTCTCTTCTCTCTTGTCTCTTGGTTTGAGCTTCAAAGCTTGGCCTTGCTGGAGGTCTGGCTCTGTGGGGGTTCCAGTGTGCCGAGCTTCTCCGGTTGTCATCCCCAATCTTCAAGCTGACGACTTTCGCCACCCTCTTGATTTACAGGTGTTTTTTCTTGTCCACTTTGAGAAAAAAAGATCAAAGCTTTACCCACTATAACACAAGAAGATGATGACCACTTTTGGGGGTTGCTGACGTATCGCGATTGGGGGTCGTCGTACCCGGAACGGGGTTCGCAAGGTGTAGCAGCGTTTCCGATAACTATGCTGTTGATTTAGTGTACAGGTTCTTTCTCCATGTCTTATTGCAGAGGATTATGTAATACATCATGATATCAAACTGTTTGCATTTAGATTTACTTTTTTCTGATAGTATTATATATGAGATTGTAAATTTTAGATTTGTTTCTTTGATTATATATTGGTCCCTAAATCTTTATAAGCACATGAAACACGGCATCTGTTGCTTAAAATTTGTGTGATTTGAGAAGAAGCATTGAGCTTAGGAGTATGTTCTTTGTTCATATGGAGTGGTTGCATTTTAAATTTGTGTGATTTGTGAAGAAGCATTTAGCTTAGGAGTATGTTCTTTGTTCATATGGAGTGGTTGATTTGATGAGAAATGAATTTTCCATTGCTTACTAAACATCTTTTAGTTTCCTTTCTGTATCTGTGTCTGCTATATAACTTTGAGCTTGTATGCTAGTAGACTAAGAAAACACTGAAGCTCTCAAACTTGAGTCAATGCTTTCTGCTTATGTACAGCTAAATTATTTTTCCTTTGTCAGTTTCCTAAACTACACAAGTAATTAGTGTGCAGGTAATAGAAGGACAGCTATGAGCCAAACTCGGACTGTCAAGGGAGTAGGATGGGATGTTTCTGCTATAGGAAATGGTTTGTTGTTCTTTCGTTGTTTCATTTTGAATTTTCACTGGTTGCTTTTTACTTTCAAGCTCTAGCATGAAGCATTGATGTCTTGTTTGATTGCACCAGTGGTCTTTGAGTTCCCAGCTACATTATATATCTGCATGAATATCTGTTATCTATATTTTTTTCCTGTCTGAGAAGTTTTTTCTAGTATGAGTTTTAACTGTTATAAATTTTCTTCAAGCTCATTACAGCTGTATGGGGTGGTGCGAAATTGGCTGATGTACTTGAACTTGTGGGAAATTCGAAGTTGATAGGCGCGACTAAATCTGGTGGAAAACATGTTGAGTTTGTAAGCGTTGATAGGTGTAAGGTATAATCTTGGATACTTAATCACTGCTTTGTAGTCATTCCTTTGGTTTTGAGATGTTTTCTGGTTGACAAATAGATTTGACAGCAAATGGAAATTATGTATTCACTCTAATAGTTAGAGCAACGATTGAGGCCATGGTTGATATCCAACAGAGCACTCAAATTGTTGCAAAAGCAGCATGTTTCGTTGATTCTGATAGCATATTAATGACAGTGATACAATTTCCTCATTCTAGGAGACTTACATGCACCAGTTGATATCTAATTCACAATGTCAATTTTGTGAATAGCATTGCCTACCATCTAAAGAATCTCATATCCGAAGTTACATTTGTAGCTTACAAAGTTACTAAATGTTTGGACTCAACTTTTATAGTCACCTAGATTATCAACTAACCCATCTCTGCAAAACCATTATCATGTAAAAGGTTTGACAGTGGTTAGACTCTTGGTTCAGAAGACATTTCACCCACATGCCCTTGTTTCTAAAGCTTACCCTAAAGTTTCTGGTGAAGATTTTTGTAATTTTGAACTTATCTTTAGCTACTGGGGCATCTATGACACAACCTCTGTATGACCTATATAACTTAGTCAATATGAACACTGGTTTAAAGAATGAGTACAACCATAGCAGCAGTGTTTAGAAGCATTTAACTAGTTTACCCCTCCTATCCTAGTATATCATGCTCTACTAGATGTGTGATATACGAGATGCCTGATTATTATCATTGCTCCTTCTTGGGTGAGCTTATGTGCTTGACTTCCTAATTTTATATTATCAACAAACCAAAAACTGACTTTCTTGTATAGCCATGTATTATATAGGCCTGAATGTAATTCATATGAATATGAAGGTACATTGTTTACATCGGGGAAGCTGTACAACAGATTTTAATCACATGTTTCAAAATTTTAACATATGCTTGTGCATTGGTCGGCATGATTACTGGTTTTTCTGGTCGAGTTGCCAAAATACTGCGACCATGACCTTTTGGTAGACTTCTAGCACCGGTAGATTCAAGTTCTGACCACGTGTTGGAACTTGTGAAACTTTATATCTTTGTTACCTGCATCATCGATATGTTATGACTCGATACTGATATATCTTGTCATAATAGTTGGTGTATTTCATTCACATTCAATAACAAAATCACACATGATGTGTATAAATTGTAGTTCTTTTCCCTGAATTGTATATGCTCAAGTCTCACGGTTCTTGGCGTCTTTGATGTGCAGGTGAATTCAGCAGCAAATGTACAACCTGAAAAAGTAAGCCTCTAGTGTTGGCCTTCTCTACTTCATTAGTAAATCCTCAATATACAAAAACTTCTGCACTCATGCTAGTCGGATTTCATAGTCGCCAATGGCGCATATTGTACGCCTAATACTATATTGATCATATGACAGCAAATTGAATCAAAATAGTTAAGTTGTAAGTGCATCGCTCTTCCACAACTCCAATTGCTCTCAATTTGCTCCATCAGTTTTTCTTTTTGCCTTTGCCTTTTCTGCACAGATTACAAGGGTTTTGTACCCTTCACTTCTCGACCATATTACTTGGGGAGAGTGCTAGTTAAATCTGGGGAGTATATTTGATGATAGTCATAAACACTTGAATTCAGCTGCAACTTTCAAGCATTTCACGTATTATTTTCCTTCAATCTTGAGTTTGAATTTCCTAAACTACACAAGTTGATGGGTGAGACAACGGAAATTCTCAATGTTGAAGCTCATTTACTGTTTGTTCGGCAAGATCCTGTAGCTAATGCTTATCTAGTAACAGTAAATAATCGGCCATATGTTGTTGTCTATAGTGGTCTTATGGAACTTTTGACGCTAAAGGAGTTGCAGGTTGTCAATAATCTCTATGAGCGAATTATAACCACTATGAGCGAATGGTCGTGAGATTATTGACAACCTGCAACTCCTTTAGCGTCAAAAGTTCCGTAAGACCACTATGGACAACAACATATGGCCGATTAATTACTGTTAAACATTAGCTACATGATCTTGCCGAACAAATAGTAAATGAGCTTCAACATTGAGAATTTCCGTTGCCTCAGCCATCAACTTGTGTAGTTTAGGAAATTCAAACTTAATATTGAAAGAAAATAATACTTGAAAGTTGCAGCTGAATTTAAGTGTTTATGATTATTATAAAATATACTCCCAGGTTTAACTAGCACTCTCCCTAAGTTATATGGTCGAGAAGTGAAGGGTACAAAACCCTTGTAATCTGTGCAGAAAAGGTAAAGGCAGAAAGAAAAACTGATGGAGCAAATTGAGAGCATTGGAGTTGTGGAAGAGCGATGCACTTATAACTTAACTATTTTGATTCCATTTGCTGTCATATGATCAATATTAGTATTAGGCGTATAATATGCGCCATTGGTGACTATGAAATTCGATTAGCATGAGATAAGTTTTTGTTGAGGATTTACTGATGAAGTAGAGAAGGCTTACACCAAAGATGGCCTCAACTGGTTCTCACCTTGGCCTTCATTATGCTTCAGCACATTAACCATTGCCTCATATTGGAATCGTCACCATAGATTAAGTATAAGACCTTTTACTCGTTGAGTTTTGATATCTCACATTTATTTAAGCCATTCATAATCGTCTGGTGTCGATTACTATGTATAGAATTGCATAAACCAAAGGTGCCTCCATTAAAAACATTCGGGTTTTGGACTATTTGAGACGCAATTCGGACCTATACAACGTCACCATGACCTCACCCCCAAGCTTAAGTTGCTCACTCCTGCTCAATCACAACTATCTTCTTCTCTATTTGGGAATCGGAAAAAATTCGAAAATGCCCGGCGTCACTGGGCCCTCAGATTACTCGCGGGAGCCGCCTCGACATCCGAGCCTCAAAATCAACGCCAAGGCTAGCCTCCTTCTTCTTCTTCTCCGATCACTTCACTCTCTTTGATTCTGCAAAACTCGTTCGTTAAACTTCAATCCTTGACTCGATTTTCAGGAGCCTTTCAACGCGGAACCGCCTCGCTCGGCTCTCGGCGCCGCTTACGTCACTCCGGTGGATTTGTTCTACAAGAGAAACCACGGTCCTATTCCAATAGTCGATGACATCCACAGGTCTATCTTAAATCCCTAAACCGAGTTTCAATTTCTTTCGTTTTCAGTATTGTTGACTCGCTCTGCAAATTTCAGTTACTCTGTTTCCATAACCGGATTGATCGAAAATCCGAAGCAGCTGTTTTTCAAGGATATCATGTGAGTTGTGTGAAATAGTTGATTTGGATTTTATTAGTATGTCATTAGTGTAAATGGATTGAGTTTTCGTGTGATCGCAGGGCGCTTCCCAAGTATAATGTCACTGCCACATTGCAGGTATCTTACTGTTATGCATTTGGTTTTGCACAAGTTTATTGTGTTATTCGATTGCGGTGTGATTTGATTCGGTGTGGATTAATCAGTGTGCAGGTAATAGAAGGACAGCTATGAGCCAAACTCGGACTGTCAAGGGAGTAGGATGGGATGTTTCTGCTATAGGAAATGGTTTGTTGCTCTGTCGTTGTTTCATTTTGAATTTTCACTGGTCGGTTTTTGCTTTCAAGCTCTAGCATGAAGCATTGATGTCTTGGTCTTTGAGTTCCCAGCTACATTATATATCTGCATGAATATCTGTTATCTATCTTTTTTTCTTGTCTGATAAGTTTTTGCTAGTATGAGTTTTAACTGTTATAAATTTTCTTCAAGCTCATTACAGCTGTATGGGGTGGTGCGAAATTGGCTGATGTACTTGAACTTGTGGGAATTCCGAAGTTCACTGGCGCTACTAAATCTGGTGGAAAACATGTTGAGTTTGTAAGCGTTGATAGGTGTAAGGTACAAGCTTGGATACTTAATCACTACTTTGTAGTCATTCCTTTGGTTTTGAGATGTTTTCTAGTTGACAAATAGATTTGACAGCAAAAGGAAATTATGTATTAACTCTAATAGTTAGAGCAATGATTACAACTTACAGGAGGAAAATGGAGGCCCATACAAAGCATCAATTCCACTGATTCAGGCCACAAGCCCAGATGCAGATGTTTTACTTGCTTATGAGATGAACGGAGAGGTTAGTTCAGCAAAGTAGATGTTCAGATTGTGAATCCTACAATTATGCCATTTCTTCAGCTTTGCATTTCAATTACCTGTTTCTGATTTGTTGCATGAGTAATTGAGTATTTGGTTATGTACCTGTTTCATATTTGTCCCGCTTGTAACTTTTTACTGTCTCGTTTTCATTTCTTCCTAGTACTGTCAAGTAACCAATTTTCTTGCGCATACAATCAGTACATCGGTCTGATATTCGGTTTTGTTTTGTATTCTCTTATCATGTGAAGACCCTAAACAGGGATCATGGGTATCCATTGCGTGGGATTGTGCCTGGTGTTATTGGTGCCCGTTCTGTTAAATGGCTTGATTCGATTAATGTCATTGCAGAGGAATGTCAGGTCGGAAGTGGATTCTTCAGTCTATTATTCCTTCAACTTTCTTCTTCCTACCATGTCACACATTTTTAACAATTTGAACTTACCTAACAACCTTGCAGGGTTTCTTTATGCAAAAAGACTACAAAATGTTTCCACCTTCAGTAAACTGGAATAACATTAATTGGTCGACCAGGAGGCCACAAATGGATTTTCCTGTCCAGGTATGGAGAGTCAATCTTACCTTGTTCGGAATTGCCACGAATTTTCTTAGTCTGTCTATTTGGCTGACATAGTATATTGATGATTGACAGTGTGTAATTTGCTCTCTAGAGGATGTGAATGCATTAAAGCCTGGAAAGGTTAGTTCTAATTTCAATTTTTGCTTCTCTCTATGCAATTGAATGTCTGTTGTTTACTTTACATTATGGCATGCACGGAGACTTAATTTTTTTTTTTTTTGCTGTTATAGCTCCCAGGTCCAATTTAATATGTCTTTTTCAGCATGTATGTAGAGGTCAAAGATCTCAAGTGTTTTTACCTTCTCATAGCATACGTATTTGATTGCTTATATTGCAAAACAGCCTTTTGAACTGACTGCAAAACTTTTAAAATACTCAGTTTTCCCCTATATTCTGTTTTATCCTGCAACCATAGTAATTGGTTGGTTTCTTTCTACTCGGCTACTCCTTATGCATTACACACTTCCTTCTTGATCATGTTTGAGACTATTGATTTGCTGCCATAGTGTCTGATATGGTGGGAACCGTGTTTTACCAGCAATGGGCCCGTTGGTTTTAATCCTTCATAAATATGGGTTGTACAGGTAAAAGTTAGTGGGTATGCAGCATCAGGAGGTGGTCGTGGGATCGAGAGAGTTGATATTTCTGTTGATGGTGGCAATACCTGGGTTGAAGCATCTAGACATCAGCAACCTGGCATCCCATATATTGCCGAGGCCACATGCAGTGACAAATGGGCATGGGTACTTTTCGAGGCCATGATTGATGTCCAACAGAGTACCCAAATTGTTGCAAAAGCAGTACGTTTCGTTGATTCTGATAACATATTATTTACAGTGATATAATTTCCTCATGCTAGGAAGCTTACATGCACCAATTGATATATAATCCTCAATGTCAATTTTATGAATATGATGCCTGCCATCTATAATAGCCCATATCTGAAGTTACGTTTGTAGCTTTCAGAGTTATCTAATGTTTGGACTCTACTAGCTTATCACTGCAAAACCATTATCATATAAGGGTTTGACCAGTGGTTGGACTCTTGGCTCATTAGACCTTACACCCACATGGCCCTTATTTTTAAACTTTACCTAAGTTTCGAGTGATGATATGTGTAATTTTGAACTTATCATTTGCTACTGAGGCATCTAATAACACAATCTCTGTCTGACCTATAACTCCGTCAATATGAACACCGGTTCAAAGAATTAGTACAACCATAGAAGCAGTGTTTAGAAGCATTTTCCTTATTCAACTAATTAAACCTCCTATCCTAGTATATCATGCACCATTAGATGTTTGATCTGTGAGATGCTTGATTATTGTTAATTTCCCTTTGTGAGATTATGTGCTTGTGCTTGACGTCCTAATTATAATATCAACAAACCAAAAGCTGACTTTGAATGGCCATATATTATATAGGCCTGAATGTAATTCATATGAATATGAAGGTATGTTGTTACATCCGTGAAGATAGCATCAGATATTAATCACATGTTTCAAAATTTTAACACATGCTAGTGCATTGGTCTGCAAGGCTACTGGTTTTTCTGGTTGAGTTGCCAAAATACTGTGAGCATGACCTTTTGGTAGACTTCTAGCACCGGAAAATTCAAGTTTTGACCACGTGTTTGAACTTGTGAAACTTCTTATCCTTTTTACCTGCTTCATCGACATGTTATGAGTCAGTCCTGTTACATCTTGTCATAATAGTTGGTGTATTTTATATACATTCAATAACATTTACCAGCACACATAATGTGTATAAATTGTAGTTCTTTTCCCTGAATTGTATATCTCAAGTCTCACGGTTCTTGGCATCTTTGATGTGCAGGTGGATTCAGCAGCAAATGTACAACCTGAAAAAGTGGAGGACATCTGGAACTTGAGAGGGATACTGAACACTTCATGGCATAGAGTACAAGTTCGAGTTGGCCACTCAAATTTGTAAACCAAAACAACGAGAAAAACTGAAGAAAAATAATACGTTAAATACTTGAAAGTTGTAATCTGATGGCTGCTGCTGCTTTCTGTTTGGATAACATTAACCACTTCTCTTACATTTTCCATGTGCAAGTAATAAAATGTTTATTAGTTTGCTATCAATGTTAAGACTTCTAAGAGGGTTGTTGAAGAGTATTTGCCTCGAATATTTAGTTGGTGGTTGTGTTTAAGTTGGTGTATACATTTCAAATTAGCATTCCCATTGCAGAAAAATCATCCCCTAAATCTTTCAGGTTCCACTTCTGAAGTTTATCATTAACTGCATTACGAGATCATTTGCCACTTCATGGAGATGGAGGATTCGAGCCGTTGTTGAAGACATCAAAAGAGGATTGCTTCTACCTTTGACTCCATTTCTTTTAGCCATCTCCAAGTTAGGATATTTTCCTCAACTCCAGCTCTGGTTGGACTTTGGTACCTAGTACTACCTAGATCAAAGTTTGCTACCTAGTGCTCTTCCTGCTTCAATATGTGATGCGTTAGAAATGGTTTCCTCTTGAAATAAAAAAGACTTGAGTGTAGCAAAAGGTTTTACTTTACAAGGGTTTAAACCTGAAGTCTTGGAATGTATTATTATAACCTTCCCTTTGGTCGTCTTCTTCTTCTTTCTGATCGTTTTGTTTTTCTCTTTGGCTTTACCTGGCTGCCGTAACCCTACTAAAAAGATCATTGAGAAGCTTTTGAAGCAAGTTGATATAGGAAAGATGAAGTGGTACCTCACTGGACTCAACAAGGATGTGGAGACGTAGGATCCAACTGGTGCAAAGGTGACTACGTCTGCTGCTAGAAGTGAACTCAAGTCTTCTTGTGACTTAGCATTGTTACGCACCAAGTCTTGTTGTTGCCACTTAAGTCTGCAGATGAAGTCATAAGTTGTAAATTGAGTACTTAGTCTCTTACAATGATTAATTATAGAATTAATTACAAAAGACCTCTCTGAATTATAAATAAAGACATCTTATTAAAATCTAACGTTAAAACAAAATATATTCCCCGCTTTACAACAATAGGAAATATAAGGAGTTGAAAGTATGAAACTATTTGTCCATGCAAACGTGAATATTCTATATGGTTGTCAGAAACCTCTTACAGTCTCTTACACTTACTGGTGTGCATGCGGTCATTAATTTTTTGAATTAGCTGCCAATTGGTTACTTGGTGTGTTTTTGCAAAGCTTGTCATATTCTTCCAAGAAAAAACAATTCAGACAAAACCCCGATTCTGGAAGATCGGCAAAAGATCCACTTCTCAAATATGTATATATCCTTAACCAAGACATAATTTAAGATTGTCTTTTTCCAACAAAATAATAATCTAAATATTCTATTTATTTATAGCGCAAACTGTTTAATCAATTTATTTGTACACTAACTTTTTTCAAATCAACTTGCTCCAAAAACTTCTCCATCATCTTCTTTTTGCCCAAATCAATTTGCTCTGAAAGGTTTTCATTTATATTAAATAAAAACAAAAAAGATTACGTAGTTCAAAAAATAAACAATATGATACGGAAACTAAGAAAAGATAATAAGGTATTTCAACTCTGCCATCTAAGAGACCGCCAACACTAAACAGTCACTAAGAGGTCTGCCGTCTAATTAGCTCGATAATTCAGATACCGAGGAGGTGAAACATGCTTTTGAAAACCAGAACAACGAAAAGTCGTTTGTTCTGATGGTTTTGTTTTTTCTCCAAGATCTTCTTTTTGATAAGATCTTCAAGATTGTTTTCTTCATTTGCTCTCCTGGAGTTGTTGCGGTGGTTTGCAGCATTGCATACTCTTTGCTTCTGGACCACTCATCAATCTCATAAGCACGTATCAGGGGCACAGGTTCTCTTGCAAGAGCATCGTGAGCATCCCTGGACAGCATCAGTCAAAGGAATTAATGCTAGGATGTGTATAGCACAACACTCGGTGATATACAAATTTATATTGTTTCTTACCCAGAGGGGCTTGAGGAAGAAGCAGCAACATCAGCACGAGCCGCTGCCAAATATGCATCAACATCTCGTTCTTCTACCACTGATGGAAAGCCCGCGGCTACTTTCATTATAGCAGAGATGACCACCTGTTTAGGGCAGATCAAAATGGATGTCGGACTATAAAGATAATTAATGGGACGCAGCAAGTTTATTGGAAATCAAGTATACCTTTGGGTCTTGTGCAACAAGAAGCGATGCACGATCACAAGATAGGACTGTTGCTTGACGCCAACCAAGTAACTCTTTCAATGGAATTTGTTGAAACACCGAATCTATTAAGTATATCAACCAAACAAATGTACAAATGGCAAGGCTCTTTGAGATTTTTCACCATTAAACATGCAACTGAAACTCACCATACCTCCCCCCACAACCAACACACACACACCACTACCACCTAGACAACAACAAAATGCATGTCACAAGAAAACGGCAGATTCTATCCATTGCCTACCAAATGACCGTCGTGACCGTCTTGAGTGTCAAGTGACGTCAACATGGTGCTTAAATCAGGAAAAGTAATCTGACCAAGACAATAGACATAGCATGGGCCTTAATTACATTCGCTAAGCTTAAACGCAGGAAACACTTACAAGGTAGTGTTGGGTTTCCAGTCCATGTGTGTTTCCTAAGATGTTTCGTCTTAGAGTATAGTGTTCCAATAAGGAAAATATATTTTTATTGATGATGGTATACCGTAGGAGACTTCATGAAGAAGGCGAGGCGAGGAGTTCACATACAAGTGCAGGACTATACAACATTGGCTTCTCGTGACGCTTGAGTAGATAGGGAGGCAAGTGTCCTTAATTGCTTGAAGACCATGTAAAGCTAGGATAATTCTAAGAGGCGGAGTCCGCATGCACGTGGAGGTGTATGTGTTGGTTAAGAACTCTATTCGTTAATTGGATTTGCATGAATCACCTACGCCACATTTATTGTTGAATACTCCTATAAGTTTTTAACATGCTTTGGGCCAATACCTGTGGCCATAAAGTAACTTTATATAAGGGGAAGCTCAAGGATCATTCGAAGGACACACTCAACTACTCAAACAAAAATACAGTACAACCTTCAACACAGTTGAACCTCCAGACGTTCCCCAGAGCTTTGCTTTCTTTTCCTTGTACGCTCCCCGGAGCTTTGTCTTTTTTCCTCACACACACACAACTCTCTCAACAATCAAACACAACCTTCAACACAGTTGAAACCTTCGAGCTTCTCGAAACCCCAAATTCTAAGTGCATATCGTCTTAGTTCAGAGTCCTTTCGATCTCGCCCTGATTACTTTATTCTCAGTATGTGAACCTTATCCGTTGTTTTTGACATGAACTTTTGTCCATCAAATCCAGGTTCCACAATCATAACGAGGACCATGTCCACATGAATTTCAGTATTTCACCTTCCACCTGTGGATTACAAACGGCTAACCTCTGAGCCAGAATTCTTCTTTGGAGAGTAATTTACTGACATTCAATAATGCAAGCAATATTACAATATATCATACAATATAACAATCATGCACAAAGACCTGTTCACCAGCATTCACAAATTCATATTCTTTCTACCAAATTCATATTTCACTCTACTTCTAAATATCATTTTAGCAACTTCATCATCTCAACATACAACTAAGTAAGAAAAAATAGAGGCGAATTATAAAACCGGATTCTTTGGCAGCCACTTGAGTCATGGAAGTTACTTGATAAGGAAAAAAGAACCGAACCTACCCATCTTGCACATGAAGAAGAGACCAAGTTTTAACTTTGTTTGGTAAACATGGATCAAGGTACTAGTAACACAACACAACGCAACACTGGCATTCATTAAGAAAGAACAAAACTTTAATGATTGAAGAGTGGAGTAGTTGATACCATGATGTCCATGTGGAGCCAATCGGTGCCATCTTTGAGCATACGATGGGCCTCCGACGCCAAATCGGCAAATTCCGACGATAGCATGAACGGTGCTATTTTTGCCGCCACCTCCATTTTCCGATTTTGGTGGGCGAGACAGGACCAACAACAAGTCAAACAAACAAGTGTTTTAGCTTAAGCGAGGAAAGAGGTTGGTTTGGTTGGTGAGTGAGATGAGTCGTTAACATACGGCGCGGAGTATGGGCCTCGTAAGTCCATTAATTTAGTGATTAATACAAATGAAGCCCAACAAGCCCAAATTTGGGAGAGACGGAAGTTGTATCATGTGACACGTTCGATTCAATTACTAAAAACGTAAAGTTTGCATGAATACTGATTTAGTGGTAACGTTTATTTCGACTTGATGTAATTGATGTGACGATATGTATCATTTGGCGCGATTACAATATAGTCGTAACCCTTATAAACTCACATGCAAGATCTTAATTCCCAATGTCAAGGTTGTAAAACTCGCTAGGCGCTAGGCGGGCGGACGGGTACCTTGGAGCGCCCAGGGGCCTAGGCGGCCTTGTAGGCGGCTTGTAGGCGGATTCGAATAATTTAATATTTATTTATATTTAATTATTTATATTGAATGATTATATAAAATCATAAATCATAATACTCATCACCAAGTCATCATATAAATTAAAAAAAAAATACAAACCATCAAATTTCAAAATAGTTCAAAGTTCAACAAATCAAAATAGTCCAAAATGTAAAGTACTAGAATAAAAGGAAGTCTAAATCTCTATTTCTTCTTCTCCATAGCTCTCTACGACTCGTTCGGTATCGATCTCAAACTCAAACTCAATATCCTCTTCTTCTCCTCCATCTTCTGTGTCATCATCCGAAACAAAATCTTCATCATGAAGTTCTCTTATCACCACATTCCTAGGACTTCTCCTCCTAGGTGCACTATCCACTTCCGAAGTCTCTCCCTCCACACTAGTAATATCCGACTCATCTTCATCATCACCACCATCAACAATCCACCCTTGAGCCTTACTAGCTTCATTTGCAATTAGTACATCTACTCCTAACTCTCTTCTTCTCATTTTGTTGATGATCTTGGCATTAAATTGAACGTAAACTAGATTGTTCAACCTTGAAGCATCTAGTCTATTTCTCTTTTTTGCAATTAGTACAGTAACAACTCTTGATTTGCTACAATATTTTGGGCAGTTTCATCATTCTTGTAGAACCTCTCAACACAAAGAAAGAAACCATCCATGACCACACAATCAAATTGTATATCTTCATTCTTGAAAAAGTAATAAGGGTTTAGAAGGTAAGCCGCCAAATGCAAGGGTTGGTCAAGTCGACCACGGGCTTTGTCATCAATGATATCTATGATTTGACGATAATTTGACTCAACTTGTTTGAATACCTCTTTAAAAAAAAAAAAATTTATTCCGCCCAGACCCGCCCAAGACCGCCCAGGACCGCCTAGGACCGCCCAGGGAGCCTAGGCGGCCGCCTAATTCGCCCACCGCCTAATTGGGCCTTGGAAGCCCTCCTCTCCAAGGAGAAGCCCCGCCCAGCGAGTACTCGCCGCCTAGGCGGGCTGGGCGGCCGCGTTTTAGAACCCTGCCCAATGTGTGATATATATCACAACACGTCCCCGCACGTGTGGCGAATTTTTCAAGCTTAACATGTGGACAACATTTTGGGTGACGTGGAGTGCGTGTGGCCAGTAGGCTTCACATGTGGACGTGGGTAACCCGCTTTGATACCATGATAAAGTAGTCTGAGGTTCACATCCAAAACCAATTGGTGATGAGTGGAGTGACTTAAACCTTTATAAACTCACAGGCAAGATCCTAATTCCCGATGTGAGATATATATCTCAACAGAATTTATGTAGAATTTTTTACACGAGGGAGAGGGTCACTCATGCCTACCCAAATACTGAGATCAAATGTGTTGCCCAATTAATGTTTAGAGGGGAAATCATGAAGAGGCATGTCTGTTCCTTTTTGGAGTTGTAAATCTGTGCTCCATTTTTGCATAGTCACTGTTCTGATGTTGATATATGTACAAAAAAAGGTAGGGTTCTTGTAGTGTATCCAGAATTCCAGATGATCGAAATATTTCAGAATGGAGTGCTGATTTGATCAACTTCCGATGAGGAAATATGGTAAAATGGTTCCGAATGAAATGAAGAACTTGTTCATGTATTTCTCAAAGGATATAAACTAATATATAAGAGCTTTGATTTAGCCGCCTAAAATACCACATTTTAGGATGACATTGGTACCCAAAAAAAACATGTATACAATGCACAATTTACCCTACCTAATTCAACAGCTTCCGAAAAACATCAATGTAACATACAATTAAACTCATCACATCTTCGCCTAATCTCCCTTGTCTGAATCCCATACACACTCAACTTCTCCATCGCTCTCGCAAACGAGTAGAAGAAGCTGCTCTGATCCTTTGCCTAGAGCTCCGTGAAAAGGAATATTGGCGTTGGCCGAAAGTAAGCCATTTCCGGTCTGAAGAACACTGTAATTTTTCCTCATACCTTCGGCTGGCCCAACTTTTGCCTAATAATTAGTGTATTTTATACACATTCAACAACAAAATACTATTTCTCTGTACACATAACATGTATAGAAATATGAATTGTAGTTCATTTCCCTGACTTGTATATGCTCAAGCCTCATTGTCCTTTGGCATCTTTGATGTGCTGGTGGATTCAGCAGCAAATTTACAACCTAGCTGAAAAAGTGGAGGACATTTGGAACTTGCGAGGGATACTGAACACTTCATGGCATAGAGTACAAGTTCGAGTTGGTCACTCAAATTTGTAGACCAAAACAACAAGACAAAAAATGAAGGGAAATAATACGTAAAATACTTGAAAGTTGTAATCTGATGGCTGATGCTGCTTTCTGTTCGGATAAATAGACCACTTCTCTTACATTTTCCATGTGCAAGTAATAAAGTGTTTATTAGTTTGCTATCTGCAAGACTTCTAAGAGAGTTGTTGAAGAGTATTTGCCTCGAATATTTAGTTGGTGGTTGTGTTTATGTTGGTGTGTGTGTGTGTATTATATATACATTTCAAAATAGCATTCCCATTGCAGAAAAATCATCAACCAAATCTTTCAGGTTCCGGCCACTTCTGAAGTTCTCATTAACTGCATTACGAGATTATTTGCCACCCCATGGAGGATTCAAGCCGTTGTTGAAGACATCAAAAGAGGATTGCTTCTACTTTTGACTCCATTTTAGCCATCTCCATTTGGAGCATACTTCACAGCTGCCAAGTTAGGATATTTTCCTCAACTCCAGCTCTGGTTGGACTATGGAATTAAAGTTTGCTACCTAGTTAGTGCTCTTCCTGCTTCAATATTTGATGCATTAGAATGGTTTCCTCTTGAAATAAAAAAGACCAAGTGTAGCAAAATGTTTTACTTTACAAAGTTTTCAACCTGAAGTCTTGGAAAGGTCTTATTATAACCTTCTTTATGGGGTAAAGAGAGATGAGCACAGATTGACTCGATCAGTGTGTGAACAAAGAACAGAGTCCATTAGAATTGTTGATCAGATATGATCCACCAAGCAAGAAAGCATTTCATAAACAAATATGGCATATATGATTATGAGAAAATTAATAATACATCCAATTGCAGTAAAGTTTGGACGAGTCACTCTCATTTCCTCCATTGCTTTCGGTTCGACTACTTTCGACCACCGAAGCCTCTCTCATTTCCTGTCGGCATTCTTCTTCTTTCTGATCGTTTCGTTTTTCTCTTTGGCTTTACCTGGCCGCCGTTACCCTACTAATAATAAGTTCACGTTTGCTAGGTAGATCTTTATTAGAGAACATGTTCTGACTCCTCCTGTGGGCGTGTGTGATTTGAAACCACCGGTTCACCACTAAACAACAGTAGGGTTCTTGTTACTATCTGCCACACCACTAAACAACCCTACTTAGAGTCTTATAGATTCTCGCTTTCTTCACCAAAATGTTAACTATGAGCTCACTTCCAAAAAAGATGAAGATATTAAACCCTTGGTTAGTCTCTGTGGGAATGATTTCGTTATGGCCACGAGCCTGACTTGGGTGGATTCTTATTATAGATTAATCCATGATCATGTTCATATATATGATTAGACATAATTAAAGTCTCAATTATTCACATCCCATCCTGGACCAAACAGAGAATATATAACATGAACCACGTACGTACTCACGGGGACTCAAACAGTGTTTATGTGGAGGATGTGGGTGGACGGATCGAATATTCCGGTGAAGGTGATTTGATCACGTTTGTGTAGAAGCCATACGGTGTTGTCGGCTACAGAAGAAGCAAAGATTCCTACTTTGTGGAGGAGATCGCCATCCATATCAACTAGCTAGGAGGAGGTGATCGTCATCCGTATCAAAACACACCTGTTTGAATCCATGAGAAAATATTTGCTTCAAACACTCGGATAATGGGCAGCTGAATAAAGAGATATTTGTTACTTTGTTGGGTTACATGAAAATCGTTATATGTTTTTGTTTCTTATAGTTATGGTACAATAGCTCAACTCTGTACGTATTTGTTTCGAGTGAAGCTAACAAAGATAAACAAGTTATCATAACCGAAATCGAAGAACACTCAATTGATTATGAGATAAAACAAAAGATGGAGGAGCAGCAACCTTACGTGAAACGTGAAAAGTTATTTGAAATTTTTCAAGTTATCGTCATGATACATATTTGACTTGCCATCTACTTCATTGATCACTGATACAATGTGATAAAATAAAAGATAGAGACCACATCACACCATACTATCTCAAGAGAAGACGTATCATAATTTACCAAAACATCAATGCACTTAAGTGAAATGCAGGAAGTCATTTGAATACAAACAAATGACTTTTACCATAATCACACCATCCTACACAAGCAAAGTTACCATGACAATGAGTCATCCAAGATTTTATCCTCTAGCTTAAATGACCTAACATTTTTTTCATTTCCAGATGAAAACTTTAAAAACAAAACAAAAACAAACAGTGTTGTTGAGTTGGAGTTTCATCCGAGTGTTTAAAGTTCATAACAAGTCTCTTTAAACATAATCAAAGAGGAAGAGACGTGTCTGTTGCTTTGTTTTTTCAGAAAATAAGACATATATACACGTAGGCCTCATCATTTGGCCCTAGCCCGCCCTAAAACCCGTCCTACCCTATAGGGCCGAAGTCCTATCCGATCTTCCGTTAGGGCGGGCCGGCCCTAGTCCTTTTTAATTAGGGTAGGGCAAAAGTCAAGTAAATGAAACCCGGCCCTACCTTATTGAGCCCTTTACGGCCAAACCCGGCATGGTCCTATCCCGGCCCTAAAAGCCCGCCCTTTAGGCCATAATAATTACTTATTTTCTATTGTTTTTAATATGTTTCTTATTTTTTATACAATACAACTAATCTTGTAATTTTTATTTCTTTAATTTGTATTTTTCTTTGTTAAATAACGATTGATTTTTGATGATATAGAGAGATAATTAATTTAATATATGAATATAACTACTTAGATTAATAATTTTAGATGTCTTAAGTTAAATATAATGTATATGTATGTTAAATATGACTAAAAATAGGGTCTTGTATCACATATATCCCTAAAGATAATATTTGAGGAAAAAAAAATTAAAACTAATGAATTTATTTCGTTAAACAAAATAACGTCATATTAAGCCCTTTCGGCCATATTTAACCATATTCAAAGGACCGGCCCTACCCGGTCCTATTAGCCCTAACGAAATAGGTTTTAAGGGCGAGTAAGAGCTTACATATTTGAGCCCCGACCTGACCCTACCATGTCCTAAATTTTGTTGACCAAAACAATGCCCTACCCGATCATACTTTAAGCTTTAAAATTTAAGATATGACCGGCTCTAACTCGGCCACATGATGGGGTCTATATACACGTTCACACACGCGTATGCACACACGTCTAAACCTCAGTATTTGGGTAGAGACACATGTCTAATTGGGGAGATAAAGAGGTGGATTTGGATGTGATATATAAGGAACTCTCTGGGCAAGAACCAATAGTCGGACGTATACATCTCTTTCGTTTTCTGGTCCACACGCTCTATCGATCTCCATTATTATCGGCTTCTTTCGATTCTTTGCTGGATAAAGACCGATGATGTTGCAGCTTAACCCCATCGAGAAGTTGTTGATAACTTGATGCTAAGACCCCAGCTGTTCGATTTCCTCCATCTCATTCTCATTCCATCTCATTCTCATCATTAGAGATAGACATTGGGGATATTATTCTAGCTTGGACAGCAAGGTCTTCGAAATTTCCAGAATCGAATTTGCAACGCACAAAACGTGCATCATATATATTTTGATCTACTGTTGATTTGATACGTTTCTACAGCATTAGTGCAAATACGAATGCTACGTACGTAGTTTATATAACACCAATACGATTTGACATAGTAGAAAAACTAATCGTGATCGGATGAAATGTTCATAATAATAAGTATTCTCCACTAAACTCGTCATGATGAATTACTATACTTGCACCATTTTGCTCTGCATGACATGAATGCATATAACAAAGATGTAAATGTTGATGATTTTAATTTTAGGTGGAGTGGACTTTGTTGAATTAATATGCAGATATGCGTCATAGTTTTGGTTAATGGTTCAGATCAACATCAATTGGAATAGTATGCAGAAAGGTAGGCACGCATTGCATTAAACATGGTGAGCTTACAGTCGAGAGAGTAGGTTAGGCATCATAAACTACCAACTGTCTGAATCTCAAGTCTGAAATTTTAATAATATGAACAGCTTCCAAATAAGAAAATGCCCTTATATAGTTATATGGGTACGTTGTCCCCGTGGAAACCCTTAAACTATATCTAGAAAAGTATAGTATTTCAGAAGATTATATTCACCAAGCCGATTCGAAGAGAACAGAAATACTGAGATATAATAATTCGTCCATGATTGATTAATATGCACCGACGACTGTGTAGTATGTACTTGGCTTTAATTTAATTATTATTGTGATGCATATTTTATACTTCCGAATTAAAACAACCAAATACAAAAATATCCAATTCACACGCTGTAAACTGTAGCAAATGAAATAAATAAATAGGCCGTTCACACCCTATAAGAACGTACGCCTCAACTTGTTGAGAGCACATAAAGCCAACTTTCCAACACCTTCTGCCCATTTTTGATTTTTCAGTTCATGTCAAGATGGAAGCAATCATGTCACTCTTCACACACCCTATATTCTTTGTCTTCCTCTCAGTGATTTTCTATTTCCTGGTGCAAGTGATTTTTGGTAAATTCCGGCGACAAGTCTATGAGTTTTCCGGCCCTCCAAGCCATCCTCTCATTGGTTGCTTAGTCTCATTTTACCAGAACCGCTTCCGGCTACTTGACTGGTACACCGAGCTCCTTGCAGACTCGGCCACCAGCACTATCGTCGTGAGCCGGCTCGGTGCACGACGGACCATAGTCACAGCCAACCCGGAAAATGTAGAGTACATGCTCAAAACCAACTTCAACAACTTCCCAAAAGGCAAACCCTTCACTGAAATCCTTGGAGACTTTCTTGGATGTGGGATATTCAATGTGGACGGCGAGCTTTGGCGCACGCAGCGCAAGTTAGCCAGCCACGAGTTCACCACCAAGTCTCTGCGTGAGCATATCATGAATAGCTTGGAGGAAGAAGTAGAAGAGGGCTTATTGCCATTGATGGAGTCACTAGCTATGAAAGGAGAAGTTGTAGACTTGCAGGAGTTGCTGAGGAGTTTCACGTTCAATGTGATTTGTAAGGTGTTTTTGGGGGTTGAGAGGTGCTCTTTGGATCCCTCTTTGCCTGTCCCAGAACTCGCAAGGGCTTTCGACACGGCATCGGAGATCTGTGCAATGCGTGGGGCTGCGCCTGTGTTCATAATTTGGAAGATCAAGAGATGGCTTGGGATTGGTTCGGAGCAGAAACTCAAAGCTGCAGTGGCACAAGTACATGCCTATGTGATGAACATAATAGAAACAAGGAAGCAGAAACTTGATGATGATCAAAGTTCTGGGAATATAGATCCGGATCAAGATCTGCTAACTCGGTTGATAATGGCGGGACATGAAGACGAGGTGACAAGGGACATGGTAATAAGCTTTATAATGGCGGGGAGGGACACTACTTCAGCAGCCATGACGTGGCTCTTCTGGTTGCTTTCCCGCCATCAAACTGTAGAGGAAGATTTGGTGAAAGAGATCGAAGAGAATCATACAACGATGGGCCTCGAGTCATTGGATTTCAGATTGTTGAAGGCATGCCTATTCGAATCCATGAGGCTCTTTCCACCTGTGGCTTGGGACTCAAAACATGCCAAAGTCGATGACTTGTTGCCAGACGGAACTCATGTCCGGGCCGGAGATAGAGTGACCTATTTTCCCTACGGGATGGGACGAATGGAGTCGTTGTGGGGGAAGGACCGGCTGGAATTCAAGCCGGACCGGTGGTTTCTCGAACCGGACAAGGAGGCGAGATCAGAGCTGAAGAAGGTATGCCCATTCAAGTTGCCTATCTTTCAAGCAGGTCCGAGGGTTTGTCTTGGGAAGGAGATGGCTTTTGATCAGATGAAGTATGCGATGGCTTCCATTCTTAGAAGGTTCGAGATCAGACCGGTGGATTCCGACGCGCCGGTCTTCGTGCCCCGCCTGACGGCACACATGGCCGGCGGGTTGAAGGTTCTGGTACGCAAGAGAGGGACTGACTAAGATGAGAACTGGGAAGCTGATTAAACTAAGTGGAGAGAGTCGATGGTTCTGATTAATTAGTTTAAGAGTTGTTGGACAGTGTAGCATGCTATTATTTACATGCCTCATTTCTAGTGTAGCACAAGAATATGATTTTATGTACAAAAATCATATACATAATTTTGTAGGTAGCTTGAGTTTAGTACGCTAATCATGATCAATCTACATTATCAATCACAGATGTCAAACTCTATTCTAAACCATGTGATGCTCGAGCAAACAAGTATCAAAGGCCAAAGTTTTGTTTTAAAAATGGAGGTCAGGATAATATTATAGGTTCGAGTTTGGAAAGATAAATTCACATGCCCATCAGGCCGTGACTCAGTGTGCTTTCTTTAGCGGAAGAAAAAACAAACGAGCTCTGTATAAAAATAGTCGATCCTTTCGTTAGCATAAAGCAACCATTCATCACCACGTTTCCTTTTACCTTCCTATTGAGGAAATGATGAGAATCTAGAGCTGCTGAATAGGTACAAGTTTCTATTATAAGAAACCGCCATGTAATTAGCCTAATCACTTTTTTTTTTCTTTCTTTCTTTTCTTTTTGTGAAGGAAAGAAAAAGAAATGCTAGTAATGTTCATTACACATATTATGCTTGTTTTTTCCTTACCTTACAAAACAGCAGGATTCCTAAAGGGACAAGCTTCCAAATTGCTTGTTCCAATCTTCATAGGTACCAAGCTCATTCAAGGAAACAGAGGGCCTCACCTCGTGTAACGCACTCTCAAAATCCTATAAAACAAAACCAAAATAAAATTATGCAGGAAAAGTAACAAGGACGCTCAGCCAGCAGTGTAAGTCTGTAACTTTTTACCTGAAAAGTTACTGGGCGCATATCCTCCTTCTTAAGCTTTGTTATTTCTATGCCTTGTCTTAAAGCTTCTCTTAGAGGACCCATAGAGGCATCCTTCACTAAGTTTTTCATGTCTGATCCTGAGTACCCTGCAAAACAAAGCGACAAACTCAGGGCTGTGAAAAGGCAATAGAGAATTATAGTGATTTTGGATCTTAACTGAATGTAGGAGGTCATTACCTTCTGTTAACTTGCATATGTTATCAATATCTTCCCTTGATAGTTTGAATAGTCCATCCTTCTCAAGGAGATTCTCCACTATCCAGGCTCTTGCTTCTTCAATACATCAATTGCAGGTTAGCTGCATAATCAAAACCAACTATGTGGGTAAAATCAAACATGCTAAGTAGGCACCTGATGAAGGAAGAGGAATGTAAAGTCTCTTAGTTAGTCGCCTGCGTGCTGCTTCATCAAGCTCTTGGGGTTGATTTGTTGCTCCTACAAAATGTATGTAGATTTGTGAGAGAGTGAAATCAGAGTTAAAATATTTAAGCAAAGGATAACCGTAACTAGAAATGATAAAACAGAAAACATGAAAGCTAAAGGATAATTGAGATTAAATGGTTTTAGCAAATCACCTATAAGAAGAATTTGCTCACTGCCACTGTCAAAGCCTTCCATTTCAATGAGAAACTGTGTTTTGAGTCGCCTACTTGATTCATGTTCGCCTTCTGACTTACGCTGCAAACATAAAAAAGTAACTCAGCTCAATGCATTTGAAACAAGGTAAGGACGTACGTATACACTGAGATACAATGGGGTTCATGCAGTTAACCAACTAATATACAATACCCTGAGATTTTTTTTTTTACTGCAAAGCATACATACTGGCAGATTGTACCATGTCAAGTTTAAGTTCAAGAGCTAGAGCACGTCTTACCTGCGAGAGAAGTGAGTCGATTTCGTCAACAAAAATCACAGCTGGCTGCCGACAACTGGCTACTCCAAAAAGGGCCCGAACTAACTTTTCACCCTCACCAATCTGCAGTTACCAGTTAAAGATACGAATCTAAGTATGTTTTCGAGGATATAAATATACATACATATACATTAGGAGAAACTAGTATACAAGTTGGCAATTGAGAAGCAGTAAAAGATATATAATCTTTCTGCATAATTTAAAGATTTGCAGGAAAATCAGGATCAAATCACAAACTACAATGATTACAGTATATTAAATGATCACAGAATTGGATCTGTAGTTCAACATTGGTAGACATAATCCAAAATTAGATAATAAAAAAAAAAAGATATGGCAAACAATCATCAACAATCAAGGCAAAAAGATGAACGCTTACCCATTTGCTCGTCAATGAACTGGCAGAGATGTAGAAAAATGTTGCTTTTGCCTCTCCAGCTATGGCTTTCCCAATCATTGTTTTGCCTGTTCCCTGAAACAGGTGCAGATATTAGATCCTTCATTGGCCAGAAAATCTTGTACTACACTCCTTAGAAGATTCACTACTTACAGGTGGACCGAAGAGAAGAAGACCCTTTCCAGGAGAACGACAACCTTTGAAAATATCAGGACGTAATAGTGGCCATATAACCATCTCTGTCACACACTTCTTAGCATGGTCCAAACCAGCTGAAACATTGCAAAATTTCAATCAGAACACCTTTAGCTATGTGTACAATTGTAAATACAGAAGACAGTTAGAGCATCATCCATTACCAATATCATTCCATCGAACATGAGGATCCTTGTCCATAATCTCATTACTGACATGTTCAATAAGACGAGGTTCCAAGTTCCTTAGTTTTTCTGGGAGCTCCCCATCTGGACCGCAGAGAAATTCCATACTGAAAAAGACAAAAATACATTAGGACATTAATGCAAATTCATCATCCTAAATTAGAGTAAGAGAATTTCTAAATGCATTCAGCATGAGGTTACACCACTTACCAGCTCCTTGTTGAGTCATCTAATGCATCATCTGACTTTCCACTAATTTTTGAAGTCATATTCCCAACATTGCCCCCATTAGATCTAACGGGAGGAACAAAATTACCACGGACACCTCGACGTGAAACACCATATGATCTCGTGTTAAAACCCCTATTAGCAACACTGTTATCACTTTGAGGAGAGACAGAAGCATTTGGTGATGCAGCTAACCCTCGCCTTTGCCTTACGTCCATTTCCTAGTCAACAAAGAAGATTCTGATCAAAATCGCTACATATGGGTAAAGTGCACCTAAAAAATACAAAAAATTAAAGAGAAAGGCAGCATCAGTTTCAATATAGGCAAGTAAGTTCCACAACCACATTACTAATCTGTAGGAACTAGGGGAACACTTCTGCTTCAATTAGCTGGTGGTAAATACCTACCCTATAGGATTCATATGCCAAAGCCATGAATCAATTATTTGTATACCAGCAACATAGAAAAATGGACAGAAGGGAGTTAATTAAAAAAAACGCTACTAAAAGATGCCTATTATAAAAGAGTACGGTTTAGCAGAAATATGATGGATACCAATTTGGCTTTGGCAGTTACAAATCCATTGCCAGAAACATCGGCTTTAGCATCTTCATTGGCTGATGGGGACTTTGTAGTATCAAGAATGGGGCTGTTAAATCCTCTGTGTACACGTTTACTGCCCAAGGGATTCCCATGAGCTCTTTCTTCATCTTCCACTTTTTGAAAAGACGAGGTACTATGACTGCTGTTGCGGTTGTGATGAGAGTGACGCTTTTCAACAAGAATGCAATCATCAGAGCTGTTACTTCTAGGAACCCAAGAACTATGAGATGTGTTACTTGCTGTCCCAATGTTGTTTTTGTACAATGATGTCAATCTAGTCTGTGTCATGGCCTTTGATAAATTGCTATTCAACTTTTCCCGATTCTCCAATTGATCTCCCTACCACCATACAGTATTCTTGGTTAACACACCAAAATCCTAATAAACATCCTACCACAAAATAACATGACAAAAATTATTTTCCACACACAAAATCAGAGGCAAGTCATACCAAATCATTCGCAGCCTTTCCATGGTTAGACTGCCGAAGAAGAGCTTGAAAGTACTTTGATTGTTTAATCCTCCCAATGTCAATATCTCCCTTTTTGCTGAAAACAAAACCAGGATCCTTTTTTGCTTGCTCGAAAGCTTTGCTGTATGCATAGACTATTCAATGATTAGCATTGCAAAAGAAAAATCTTAACCTGCATTTGTAACACTGATTCGATACGAATCAACACTAAAATCGCAAATTCCTAGACCAGAATTAAGCTTTCAATATGAACTTCCAATCCAGTTTTTGATTCATCCAATAATTAAAACTAAAATTGATTCAACTACACCATAAATTCTTCATAAAATTCACATAATTTTCAATCTCTAAGGCATTATAAAAAAAAATCAAGTATATAAAAGGAAATGGAGAATTGAAAACACAAACAGCTAGGGTTCGGAGTAAAAACGAAGCTCCGAGAGGGAAAGAGAAATAGGCGTACCGATCGGAACCAGGAATCAGCAAGCGGCGGGCCTCACCGAGCTTGGAGACGGCTTCGCGGCGGATAGGGCTGACGAAAGCACGGTCGAGCTGAGAGTGAGACTGTGAGTCGAGAAAGCCGAGGAGACGAAGACTGAGGATCTGAGAGGAGGAGAAGTCGTTTCTGTAGGCGGCGAGTTCGGCTCCGAAGAGAAGAGATTGAAGGCGGTGTAGGTTATAGGTGGCTTGCTTTCTCCAGCAGACCTCTTCGCCGGAGTTCAGTTCCTCCTTTCCCGCCATTTCCAGCTCTCTCCCCCTCTCTTTTTCTCTCTAGGTCCTTCTGAGACTTTGGGGGCTTTTAATTTCTGCGTAAAAAAAAAAATAGTAAGAATAATAACTTATGCGGGCTAGGAGGATACGAGCTGGGCCCTAGGCGGACACCAGGTTGGCTGGGCCTAACGGTCTGAAAGGTCCATAAAAAAATATAAAAAAAGAGGTTAAAATATTGTATATTTATTTTGGTTTTATTTTAATCTGAATAGTCCTTAAAGTCACGATTTTTTATCTAAATGACTCTTCCGTCAATTTTCTCAGTTAAATTCCTGACGTGGCAGTTAAACAGGAGAAATTCTATGGTACCTACCCGTATGTGATACATACATTTACAAATGTGACAACATATTTATAATAAAAGTAGAAATGTTGAGTCGTATTGTTAGTAATTTTCTTCTAATAATTGTAAGTACAAAATGTACAACCATTTTACAACATTTTGAACAAATTGTTCTCATAGTTGTAATTTTGTTTAACTTCATGTAAATAATGTAAATAAATTTGGTAAATTTGTTCTCAATTGTAATTTGATTCATAACATTGTAATTTTTGTTCAAATACATGTAAAATAAAAGTAAGATATACATTTCAGTACCATAGCTTGTCTCGTTAAACATATGTTGACTTTAAAATATAACGACTAAACAAATTTCAATTAAAAAAAAAAAACTGTAGCCCTCGCTCTCACTCTCCTTTACTTCCTTGGTTCCATTCGAATCTCATTGAATTCAAGTTTGTCAACTCACCGGAAATGGCCGTGGTCGTCGGACTTGGGTTCCCGGAGAAGCATCAAAACCGACACACTTCGCTGTCCAAAAGCACAACAACAAGGAGGTAAAATAAAAACACTTCCACTTCATTGATTTTGCCTGAAATTTGGTTATGGATTTCAGTGTTTTATCACTATACAGAAGGTGTTAACATATTCTTCGTCATCATCGACCAATCAACAGCTAGAGAAGCAAAAGCTTGACTGAACATCAGTCATGTAACTACCTTACTATGTTTTTAACTTTGATGTGCAAATCTACTGTATTGTCTTGGATGCAGGACCACAAAGCTTAAGGATTAAACTTTGTACAATTTCTAATGTTGGAATTGTTTGTGTATTCTCATGTAATCTGCAACTTATAGCAGAAACAATGTTTGAATTTTGTGTCATTACAACTTGTGTAACTTGCAACTTCTGTGTATCATAATTTGTGTTGAAAAAATGTAATCGGTGTCTATATAGTATATACAGCCCACATAAGTTTGAGTGAAAATCATAATTTTGTACACATTTTTATTTTTTTTTATTTGTTATTTTTTAAAAGAAACTTGAGTGCAATCATAACTTGAGGTCAATTCCCAATCATAATATGATCAACGCACAACACAATGTCCATAACAAACACAAACATAAAAAATTTGCACCTTACCCAACTTTGGGTGCAATTCCATATTTCTATCAGTCCTGCACAAGTTAGTTTCTATATGAGATGATTATCAACTAGGGTAGGATATGCCCAAACAGAATTTTGCAAATACCCCCTGATGCCAAATTGATTTACATCCAGAGGCATTTCCAGACACTCAGCAAGAAACGTAGAATGGATTCTAAAGCAGCAAATATTATTTTTTTTCAGTTGCTAATGGAGCATAAATTACATTACATTAAGCATAATCAGCAGTAGATCAAGCACATGGAAAATTAATGGTTAAACAAGCTATATAATATGCAGCAGCATCCTCCCCACCCTACAAAGAAAAGCAATTTTATAATGTCCTACATATTCTGGGAAGTCTAGCTGCTGCCAAAAAATACCAAAGCATGGCACCACATGAAGATTCAACAGTTGGCTCATGTGCTTCCAGGAGCATCACTTCCTGCAACTGGCTTCCGGTTCAAATAGCGGATAACAGCATCTTCAACCCTGCAAGCATCATCCAAACAAAATTTGATAAGCAATTCACCCTAGTGTTCTTTTGAAGGAACCAGGTGCTCACATGATTATATATTTACAAACCTAAAGTTGAGAAAACACCAACTAGTCGAAATTGATCTTTGAGAATTCGACCATAAAGGGCATAATTTGAAAATATAATAGAAACAAAATAAATTTTGCAGGGTCATATAAGTAAATCCAACATCTTAATGATTACTGGCAAAATACAGGGGGAGGTGCTCACAATAGGGGTCAATTAGAAACATGATCTAACAAAATGAATGAAATCCCTTCTGGTACTCTGAGACTTCTACAATAAACGACATACTAAAAATATAAAAGAAAAAAAAAACCTTTTATCAGAGTAATATCATCAGTAATGCTACAACTTTAATGAGACATGATCTAACAAAATAAATGAAACCCCTTCTGGAGCATCAAACAGTACAAACTTAACAATTGCAAGGAGCAATGCAGAACATTTGAAAGAGAGTATATAAAATGACTTTTCTTTTTCCTCATTAGGACAAAAATGTGATCGACATCCAGTCAATCAAAATCAGCAGATAGGTGATAATAAGCTTTGGTAACAAAAGGATCAAATATGACAAAAAGTGAAGAGCTTACCAAGGTTGATGGAAGAAATCTGACCGGTGCTCTTTCTCAGCACTACGACTCGCTACTCCAGCTACAAGCTTTAAATCTTTGCTTTGAGATTCAATCAGCGCATTGATGAATTCAACAGGTGATTGACTAAATCCAAGGAAAAAAGCTCGCCTGCGACGATGCTCATGGATTTTTCTGATAGCTCCACATATCGCTTCATCACATGCATCAATTTCTTTGTTTTTCTCTGAGTTGGCCATTAGAGCAGATAATTCCCTTTGAATTGGAAAAGGCACATCTACCAACACATCATAACATGCTGTGCCAGCTGGACTATTACCAGAAAGCCTCATCTTATGCTCCAAATGTATAGGTTGTGGCGGAAACAGATGCTGAGATATCTTCTGGGACACCATAGTAAATTTCATTTTTTCCTCTCCGAACACTCTTTGAAGTGGTGGATCACAGTTAAAGAAAGAGGGGTCATTCGGGTTCTGCAATTTCCTAGCCTTCACATAGTGCCAGATTGAAGCTATTATTCTTGGACGAGTTTCCACCTCAATACCAAGAACTTCCATCAAAGGTTGTGAAAGCTTAAACTTCTCAGGCACATAATTCATTTCCAAGCGTATATTCACAGTAAACTCTTTGTCCCCTTTTCTCTTCACCTCAAATCCCTCATGTGGTGCAGGTGACCTTGCATTTTCCCAGTTAATGATATGATTATCAGGATATAGCCTCTGGTCCAAAGAAATGGTTACTCTCTTGAAGAAAGATGAAAACTTTGGGTAAAAGGGATTTGATTTCTGGACCACCCCAGGCTGATCAGGGTCAACCCCATCTTCCAAGATCCTTCCAACTATCTTAAGTGTCCACGTAGGGGGATCAGCATTTGGTTTCTGTGGAATTGAACGAACCTGATTGGCAAAGGTGTTAAAAACATAAATGCGAAGTGTTTTCTGAATAGAAGGGGGGCTCTTCAGAGCCTCTTGAATATCAACTTTCTTTCTTGTAAGCGCAGCATCGACACGAGCCTCAAACTCAAGAAGCTGGGTGTATAGAGCAGATTCAGGCAATATGGAGGCTACTTTGTCCTGTAGCTGTTTTTCGGGAAGCTTCTGCTTCTTTTTACGATTAGCAGCTGACAGGTCCATGGTTCTAATGGGTGAGATCATGTTTGTAGGAGAAAGACCAGGAGGGCGCACTGGAGGTTTCTGAGGGAAGCGCTTCACACTTCCACTTCCGGGTGTAGAATATGAGGGTGAATTCCCCATGGAACCTGCTTGGTTCTGGTTCAGCGACATCGCCTGAGCCTGTAACTGAGCCTGGAATTGAGCGTGAGCTGCTTGAGCCTGAGCTTGGGCATGTGCTTGCGCTTGAGCCTGTGCTTGGGTTTGGGCATGGGCATGTGCTTGAGCTTGCGCTTTTGACTGAGCCTGCGCCATCGCCTGTGCTTGGGAGAGCTGAAATTGTGCTTGAAAACCAGCCCCAAGTTGTGCTTGAGCCTGTTGCGGAAATGAAGGGTTTGCAGACATAGATGGGGGCACCATCCCGGAATTTCTAAAGGGCGACGAAGACGCTCCAAGATTCTTAGGTGGGTTATTATTATTCATCGACATTGCTGCCACTGTCTACACAAACACTCCGAAACTCAAGTACTATTCCACACACAGCCTCACAGAACTGTTCCACAAACCAGAGCACACCAGTCTCACTGTGAGCTTAAACCCAGCAAATATAGATTAGTCAAAACTCAACCTCAAATCAAATAGCCATTCCCAAGTAGCCCGAAAACCCAAATCCGTAAAATCCCCAAATTTCGCAGGACACAACTGTTCACTCCACAAAAACCTAAATTTCAAAACAAAACACTAATCAAATCCGAATGCCGCGATAAAGAACCAAAACCAGAAATTCTACATGAGGGTTTTGTCTACAATTGATCCAACAAGTATGCTGTAGGGAAATGAATAGCAATTTGAACCGAGAATTGACACAACATTATACTAACAAAAAATTACCCATTAAATACAGAGAGGAAATGAAACAAATCAAACCAAAACACTTACAGTGTAGCAGAAACAAGTCCAGACCCCAAAGCCCTTGGGTTAGGTTGGCCTCCACCTGATATACCAGTGAGCCAGCAGCAGCTCCTGCTTTGTTTTGATTTCGCTCTCTTTTTTTCTTTCTCCTCCTACTTTCCTTTAATTTTCATCTTGTACCGAAAGTCGTTTCTTCTTTTTATTCCTTTTTTTATTCTTTCAACCGGTAAGGCCCAAAACCCAAACCCGGCCCACGTTTCTGATGAATCTGGAGGCTTTTTTATTTTTTTTTAAAACGGTGGACCCTTCGACCCGCTGGGCCCACGTCACCACCAACCGCCATGACGTGACCCTTTCTGCCTAGCCTGCATATTACCCATTCCGACTATTTTTTGTAAACGGTGTTTCTATCTGAGCAAGTATGGGATAAGGTCTTTACCTTTACCATCATTTCGACTGATTGACTGAAAGAAAACCTGTTCTTTAGAGGCTTCAGTAAGTTAGCCTTAAGAAAAGAGTTTGTCTGTCTGCTAGTCAGTTACTGTATTCACAAACATGATCATCTTCATTTTGCATTGTTTGGAAATGGAGCTCGATCAGCAATGGGTTAAATAAATGTAGATTTGCTGAAGTCATGTTCAAATTTGAAAGGATCCCTATTTATAACTGCTCCTTGAAAATGAATAAGATTACAACTTTCTGCAATTGATTAAGTTTTCGGACATTATGGATTGTTTATCTCATGTGAACAATCTGCTGAACAACCTACTAATCGCTTGTCTTGCAGCTGCGCTCCCCGGAAATCAAGAAAAGGTCCGGCCATAGTGCCTTACACAGCGCCGGCGCAACTTGTTGAGATGTATGGTCTAAAGAGTTTAGAAACTCACTTGACATGTCGTCCACTTGGTAATTTCTATAATGTCTCAGTTTTCAGACATTTATTGATTAAGAATTTTGTCACCAAATATAGTTTATCAACTTTTCATTTTATGTCGCGATCGTGTGGATGAATCTCTTAACCTAAACTTTATGGTTCCTGCGTAGAATGATTTTCAAATTTTGAATCTCAGTCTGAGTTTTATTCTCTTGATGTTTTTTGTTATAAGTTTGCCTCTCCCACATAAGCTTACAGCACCATTGGTAAATAGTATAATGCTAACTTTTATCACTCTCGTTGTAAAAATAAATATTTAATTTTAGATTTTTTAAAAAAAAATATTTTTGCTAAAGTAAATTATATTATTTGTATTTGATAACCTCAAAAACTAAATTATTTTTCTAAAGTAAATGTAAAAAATGATATATTTATTAAAATGACGAAAATCCCCTCAAAATTTAATAGTGTTAGTGGTCAGGATATTAAAATGCTAACAAAATGAAATTTCGGGTATCAAAATGCAAGTTTTTGATAGTTAGGTATAAAAATAAAAATAACATCATGGTTCGGGTGATTAATCTTTTCTTTTATCTGATATTTACCTAATCTTTTGCTTGAGAAAGGAAGTTGTAATACAGTAAAATTGCCTCATGAATGCTAGGAGCCTAGAATGAGTTTGCTTTAGCTGCCAATAGGCCTCATCATGGGCCGGGCCTATCTTAAATTTTAGGGCTTATGGTAGGGTAGGGCTTTGACTTGGTTAACAAAATTTAAGGCCAGATAGGATCAGGCCGGGACTCAAATATGCAAACCCTTATCCGTCTTTAAAGCCCATTTCGTGAGGACTAATAAGGCCGGGTAGAGCCGGCCCTTTGAATATGGTTAAATAGGACCGAAAGGGTCGAATATGACATTATTTTGTTTAACGAAATAAATTCATGAGTTTTAATTTTTTTTTCTCAAATATTACCTAAGGGATATATGTGATACAAATCCCTATTTTTAGTCATATTTAACATACATATACATTATATTTAACTTAAGACATCTAAAATTATTAATCTAAGTAGTTATATTCATATTTTCATTAACTATCTCTCTAAATCACCAAAAATCAATCGTTATTTAATAAAGAAAAATATAAATTAAAGAAATAAAACTTACAAGATTAGTTGTATTGTATAAAAAATAATAAATATATTAAAAAAAATTAAAAACAACTAACTATTAGGGCCTAAAAGACCGGTTTTTAAGACAGAGCCGAATTTGACCCTAACTGGATCAATATGATAAAGCTAGGTTTTATTTACTTGACTCTTGTCTTACCCTGATTGAAAAAAGCTAGGGCCAGCCTGTCCGTGCGGATAAAGCTTCGACCTTAATTATAGGATAGATCATGTTAAGGTCGAAGATGGCTAGCCGCCGCCAGTAGAGGGTTTCTTTTGATTTTGTGTCCTTTTCCCAAAGGGTAAATAGTCTTGACACATGTTAGATGAATTCAAGATATTCTATCCTCCATTTGTTTATTTCCCTTCACAGAAAGAGGGCTTTCAGTCAAGTCAACATGCTTTATATGTCACCGGCCACCATTCTAATGCTTACAAAGTTAAACACTATTAGATGCTATGCACATTATGTGACACCGATACCTATACCCTTTCGCTACCAGCTTTGTTTATGGCTTAGTGGTACTTTGGGTTCCTAAACTCTTCAGTTGCATGAACCAAACATCACGCAACTAAGTGATTGCTTACTTTCCTGATGCTCCTAATTTAATTTCCTTACGAGAGCAGTTCAACTTTACTGTTAACTGGTGCCTAGCTGAAATCCTCAGATTCACTTTCCATATCCAGGGAATCTTCAGGTGAACCCTATAGCCTTTAGCCCTTTACGAGAAGAGAAACTCTGGCAAAAACAAGGGTAAAAATTTGAGATAGTTTGTTCTGTTGGGGAGACGATTAAGATCCGGGCAAATTATATTTAACTCTATAAGACTACCTGTATCATGAATTTTTGGTGGGTTGAAAGAGTTGAATGAAACTAGGAATTGGTGCAATAACTTCGATTTCGTTGTACACATACCATTTGTGCACGAAGATAGAAGAATGCCCCATTAGAACTTGGAGGCACGCCTAATAGTAATATTTAGAAACACGGGCTAGAAAGAGCTACTCAAACAAACACATGCTTGTAGTCACAAGCCTTATTGAAGAACACATGCCAAATGCCAGAGAGATATCACTCCCTAAGATTAATCTTCAAGACTACATCGACCTTCCGGTTCAAGCTGCCATGACAGAACAGTTGACGATGAAGCAGGTAGGGTTTTTGCCATGTTCCAGTGCTTCCCAGTGCAACTCGTCAGCATTTGGATCAGGGCAGCAAGTGTATAACAGAGAAGGGCCATGTGCTGAAGACTGTATGACGAGTAGCTCATTCCCCAGAGACTTGAAAGCTATTCCCCATCCTAGTGTAGTATCAGCCCTCACCGGAACAGTTCCCAACTTCTTCCATGATTTGCTTCTCTTCATGTACACCTTGAGCTCGTTTGTGAGGGTCTTGAGTGAGTAGAGCTCGTTGTTCACAACCGCAATGAGAGGCGGGGATTGGTTATTCAAAGCTTGGTCTTCAGCACCATCTACTTCTAACATGTCTGGGATCAGTTCCCATGTCTTCTTTTCGATATCAAAGGCTTCTGCACAACTGAGATCTCTTCCCTCAGGGTTTCTCCCACCAATCACATAGAACTTGTTGTCCATGTAACAGCCGGAGCAAAACCTTCTCTTTCGGATCATATTTGGGAGAGGCTCCCAGGATTTAGTCCCCGGATTGTATCTCTCAGCAGAATCCATAACTTCCCAACCTGTTGCCACCATTCCAAACCCACCGGCTACATATGCATAGGAACCACATGTAGCAGAAGCAAACAAGCACCTTGGATTGATCATGGAAGGACCTCTTGACCAAATGTTTGCTTCCATATCATACCTCCACACAACTAACCCCTCAATCTCTCTGCCAGAGACCAGTAGATGAGTCCCCGCACAAAGCGATTCCCTATCACCGCGGATGAAGCTATCCTCCGCGGGTAAGATGGGGAGCTTCCTGCAGGACTTGAACTGCCTGTCGAATTCCCACCATGTTCTCTCGCCGCTAGGGGACACGAAAACAGACGGCTCTTTGAGGCTGAGTTCACTCCTGATCTTGTACAGCTCTCCACTCTTCAATAGCGCCAAGAAGCGCCTGTTCACCATGAAGAACTTCCAGTACTCAGACCTGGGAACCCGGACCAAGATCAACGCCTCCAACTCTTCAATGAGGGGAGGGATCGAGTCACAATAATCTGCATCCTTTGGTTTAGGCACTGTAAAAGTACCCAATGATAAGGTTAAGGCACAATCACGCTGCATGAGCTCCTTGGATGAAAATGAGAATCCATCAAAGCTGCTGCTCATGCTTGATCTTCTCCTAACCTTTTCTGGAGGGCTGGTATGGTAACCAAACCCAGAACCGCCTAAGTTAGAGTTTCTGTTTTCTTTTGACATTGATGATCAGAAAAGCTTCAAATCTTCAGACACTGATTTCAGAAACCTGCAACATCCAAAATCCAGAAATGATCAATCATCAGCAATGAATGAAACAATAAATAATTAAATCAGAGACAGAGAGACGACAACAATGGGATTAATGGGATGACAAGGGACACATAATTAGAAGAAAAATTTGCCGAGAATCGAATTCTCTCAATGAAGGAAGAATCTGATTCTTTGAGCTAGCTTGGCTACTCCAAGAAATTTCACAGCTAGGAAAACTAGACCAAATCAATCACTTTTTTGTAGCCAATCATCAAACTTTGACTGTCATTATACATTAACACTATAGTAGTTACCTATACGAGAAGAAACTCCAGAAATAGAACTTGTGCAGAGGTGAATATCAAAAGCTAAAGAAGATGCTTACTTCTAAGTGATCACCCCGATGAACATTCAAGTCGAGAAACAGTATCACAATCAATTTTCAAATAATGGTGCCTGCAATTGAGCAAGAAAGGAAAAAAAACAGTGACAATTACATAAATGCCGAGAGATCTTAGGCAATGAATACAATAAAATAGAGACAAAGAGACAGAGTGAATACCAGCAACTGTCAAAGACTCAAAGTCAAAGTAAAGAAGTAAAGACCCCGGTCATAGAATAAACCAAACATTAAGGAGGAGGAGGAGGAGGAGGAGGAGGAGGAAGAAGAAGAAGAAGAAGAAGAAGAAGAAGAAGAAGAAGAAGAAGAAGAAGACGAAGTCAATGAAGAACAAAGGGTCTCTGCAAAAGTCTCTAAGGCTTGAACTTGGTGATGAGAGGTGGTAATCGCAGAAAAGCAATAAGGACTTGAAGCAAAGGAGGGGAAGTGAGAAAATAGAGGAAATGAAAGGAGGCCATTATGGCGCAGAGTAGATTAATGAGAAGATTATAAGAGGAACAACCGAATCAATGTAGAATTACTGAAATAGTAGCAGCAGAACAGTAAACGTGCATATGTGGCAGGAGGTGATGAAATAGTTCCATTTGAAGTTGAAGGTTAAAATACCCTAGAATTTTTGTAACCAAAAAAAAATACCCTAGAATTTTATATTACGACACAGGAAAAGTATACATTATTAGATTTAATACCATCATTCATCACCATGAAAAGTATAGCCACACTAGCACCACCACCGGTCCACCATTACCAGCATTACCTATTTCCTTTGCTTCTTTCTTCCTTTTTTACTATTTCTGATCTGGGTGAGTAGGAAAACCAGCAGGGTTTTCTAGGTCGACCCCAACTGAAAGGGCGTGGGGACACGCTCCTACCACAAAAGGCATGGTCACCGGCGACGCCTGATCGTTGAGGGTGTCAAAGTTGATGAACAAATTAAGATTATTCCTTCTGTATGTAACAAGCTGGAGTTTTCTAATTTCGAAAATGGCCAAATTCAGGTGAGTTAGCTGTCGTTTCTATCCTATGATTTACAAGGGATTTGAAACTGGCTGGTTTCCGTGTTGCTCTATAATTGAGTCCATTGTGAATTACTATGGATACAAGGCACTAATGACAAATCCAAGTACAAGAGAAGGAAGAACTCGGAAGAAATCGATACCTGGCAAAGAAACAAATGGTGTTTAATGTCTTCAAAGACTTATTCTACAGCTTTGAACCAATTAAATCATTGAGATTTGGCCTTTTGTTTGGTACATTGAATTTATTTCAATTTTTTTAGATTTGAAATAGACTTTATTGATAAGATGTTTTGAATTAATTTTTTTTTGTATTTTTTATACTAAAAGACAAATTACAAAACAAATCCCTGAGAGCAACCTGATCCAAAGAAATCAAAATTAATAGCAAGCCTTACGGACTAAGGGAAATCTGACTCCTAGTAGTTAGGCCTTGAAAGCTGGTGACCAAGATTTGCTAGTGTTGGCAGAGAAGTTAGCTTCGCGAAGAACATGATGAAAACCAATACTCTAAAAAGACCCAGCAATACTCTTGATGTCTTAGACGAGTTGCAGCAGCCTCTACGGACACTTTAAGTTTCCCTTGATACAGTTGATAACTAACGCGGAGTCACCCGCAAAAAGCATTAAGGTAGCAAAGACCAATGCGCCAATTACAGTACAATAGAGTTGTAATTCACTAGTTATTCTAGATGCTCGCCAAAGCTGAAAAAACTCAGAGGTTATTTGTATTCCTCGGAAACCCCTGCCTAGAGGTTATTTGTATTCCTCGGAAACCCCTGCCTACATCACCATTCAATATTTCTTGACCCACTATTGGCCAAACCACCTAGGCATTAGGTCCAATGTGAATAGGATCACTTAGCCATGCATGCTTCATAATTGGAAAAACGAGCACCGTGGAAATACATCCCACCTTCCACAATCAGGTCTTGGAATCTCATTTCACGAGTTTTGAGAAGACTATCTCTAAGCGCAATGACTTCTACAATGTGAACGTTTGTCTTCCCAATCTTTTGCGCAGAAGCAATAATAAAACACCCAACATCATATCTAAGGATGAAACCAACAACAACATCAGATGTTTGTTGTAACATCAAATCGTCAAAATTAATCTTTATTCTGCAATGAGGAGGAGGAGGAGGATTCCATTTGATATTAAAGCTTGCGCTTGTGTTGCCGAGGCTGATTCTACTGCGGATTAATTTTCCTACCCCACCATTCTTGCTTTGTTTGGTGTAAATACATAATATTCTAAATTTTATTACATAAAATCAGTTATAATTTTTTTAAATCTTGCGAATCAACTCTCATAATACATAAAAATCAAGAAGAAAAATTGTGGAGGATGCAATTGCGACTACAAATCACGTCCCATGGTCCTGGACCAGGCTATCTATTTAGTCAAATGAACTAATTATTAAACATGCACCCACGAGTTTTTTTTTGGTCGATTAGAGCAATATTTACCCAAGAATGAATGATTTGAAACCAAAAAGCTGCCTTATCCTAAGTCGTTGATCATTATCATGATTTACCACGAGAAGGATTACTGATCGTATCCTTCAAATTAATATAAACCTATATATGATGCTGATGTGCTCTCCATAATCATTCTTCCAGCTAACGTTCTTTTATATTATCAGCTGCAGTTGTAGAATACTATTTGGGGTACTTTAGAGTTGGTCTAGATCAACGAGCAACTGCAACCAAATAATAATTAAGATTTGCAATTAGGTAGCAAGTAGCAACGATCAAGAAGAGGAACATTTGAATAGAGTATAGCTATTTCTAAGGCCACCAGTTGAAGAGAATATGCCAGACCGAACTACAATATAATTGCCTTTCACTCATACATGAACGAACTACAATATAATTGCCCTTCACTCATAACTCTTGCACCAATCCGCTTAGGAGGCATTGCCCACTTTTATAAAAAATTTCCAGCGTTTTTTCATAAACCCAAAAGCATCTCTTTAATCAACTTTCTTGTATTTTATCTCCCCTGAGTAGTGTGAGATTTGCGTATCATCTCCAACAAAACCCTAACTTAGAATTATTATAAACAAGCTTCCCAGTCACAATCGCATACCTAGGATTAGCCTTTCCTTTTTCACAAACTGCAATAAGAAAACAATTGGGTGCATCAAGAAGCCGAATCAGCTTTCAGCTCTCGGGATATAATATCTGCGATCGAAAAGCAAGACAAGGAAAGGCATATATACCCCAGTAATCCCAGTTCTGATTAACACTAGACTGACGTTGTCAATAGTACGTAGCAGTATATCAAATACCCCTCATAGATGAAAGCCACCAGTTTTTGATGTCATAATGGTGTCTACAAGCAAATAAGAATGAAAAAAACTGAGGACTCAAACAAGTGAAATTTCATAAAAACTCTTTTGTTATAATGAGTTTTCACATACATTAGGTGAAATTTGAAATGATGGGTAATTCATTAATATTTTAGAAAACAGAGGTTCACGAGGTCAGTATAAGAGTAACCAAAGACAACACAAGTTTGAAAGTTCGCTCAATACATCTGAAAACAACAATTTTTGTAGCCATAAAAAATACGACACGCGTGGGTAGCTTGATCGTAAGTAAAATGATGAAGGCCATGCGTTTTTGATGCCACAATGCTTGAAAAGATGTTAAGATGTGTCTATAAGCATATAAGAATGGAAAAAAAAATCCAGAAAAAGTGAAATTTAAAAAAACTAGTGTGCTATAGCTAGGAGTTTTGACTGAAATCATGTGAAATTTGAAGGGAGGCGTAATATATTTTGGAAAACTAAGATTCGAGGTCTGTATGAGAATAATTAAAGACAACACAAGCTTGAAAGTTCGTTGAATACATCTGAAAACAACCGTTTCAGTTGTTTTAGATAACACGGCACACATATGTTATTTTAACTCGATTGTGAGTAAAATGTTGAATATGGTTTTTAGGTGACACCTGGGCTATCTTTAGCCAGCCCAGAGTGGTGCATAACAGACTTGAGACCCAAATGTTAAACGTCTTATGCTCTCTTACTGGAAAGTGGAAAGAGAATATAGATAACACCAAAATCAAAAGGTCCACAATCTTCACCAAACTCAATCCATGGCTGCCTCATCCTCTCTCTGCAACTTCCTCTCCTTCCTCACACCCTCAAAGCCCCCATCCCAGACCAAACCCCCACCTCCCCATCTACATCTCTCCCAAACCCAGAAGCCCAGAGACGCTTTCGTCCCTCTAGTTGCCCAGCCTGGTCCCTCTTTATCTTCTTCTTCTTCGGAATTGGAGTCTGTCGTCAACCCCTCTCTGGCTTATGCCAACACTCTCTTCTTTAAGTCGGCTTACAATGTCCAAGTCATCGTCGATGAGGGCGAGTCCGAGGAGCGGCTGCTCAACCGGTTCCGGCGAGAGGTGATGCGAGCTGGCGTCATCCAGGAAGTGAAGAGGAGGAGGTACTTTGAGAACACTCAGGACGAGAAGAAGCGCAGGACTCGCGATGCTGCTAAGCGCAACAAAAGAAGGTTGGACTCTTAACTTTGTCTCAATTAATATTATTGCTTGCATAATGGAACCGAAAGGTTGTCTACGAATCAAATAAGTTTTTCACATTTATACGATATAATTGATTGCGAATGACAGAGTTGTAATGTGGATGACTTGATTTGGTTAGTTTGTTAGTTCACTGCCTGTTGTTGAATTAGCTTGTATCTGTTATGATCAGGCGAACATTTTCGAGGCCTCCGCTTATGCAGAACAGGCAGGGACAGGATGTCCCTGTGCCAAAGAAGAGTGATGACGACGAAGATAACTGGGATCTACCTGAGGGAGACATACCCTATTGACCACTTTATACCTTTTGTTGGTATATCTGTTACATTGATTTAGAGAGGCTTTTGGTTCATGTAAGTTGAACAAGTTGATTCAGTTACTCTTCATTTCACTCAGTGCATACTGCATTCTATGAGTTTCTAATGTTGCTTCAAAATGAGCGTACTTTGTGTTTATAGAGGAGAATTAATGTCCTATATTGAATGGCATGAAAGAAGTAGGGGACTAAGGGGTCTGATAAAGGATGATTATGTTTTAGCAATATTGGATAGTCATTAGATGTTGTTCTTTGCCTTCTCAACTGCTTTTTAGTCCTGGGCACTAGTTAGTTGGAACTCATAGGAGGTACGGTATTTGAAGAAAGAAGATTTACAGTTCTAAGCAGGGCATTAAGAGCACAAAGGAGAGGAGAGAGGATTTGTCTTTAGATTAGGTCCTTGAATTATTCAGTATATCATCTTAATGTTTCAATAGCAAAGATTTTGAAGATACAGAGTAACACCAGCTAGCTATTTTACCTCTTTTTCTTCAACACCAATGTGTAATGTGAATCAGTTAGATTAGAGGAGCAGCTAAAGTTCACCAACTTTGGATAAAAACATGAAAAAGTAGAAGGTTTAATTCAAAACGACCTTGTCACTGCTTCCATGAGATGGTGTGTGAAGCACTTGGAAACTTAAAAGTTATTTCCAATGTTTTTTTCGATTGAAAAGTTATTTCCAATGTTTGGATGCTGCTGTTACTATTTTACTGAAGATCAGCAAGAAGGCCCTGTATATCTGAACCCATTCCTGACACTGGCAAAGTATCAGTAGTGACATGAACTTAAGGGTGGAATGCTGGATATAAGTCTGTTCAGAAATCTTTGTCAGCCAGCCTAGGAATCTGTAAAACAAGCAAACTTCTTACTGATGCATACGTTTGGGGTTGGTCGTGAAGAAATCACCGCTAACTGTTGTTCATTTGCATAATCATTTTGCTTACAATTCCGTTTCCTTGAGGAGTTGAGGTCAGTGTTCGATGGACGCAGCCTATGGTTCGTTTAGACATCAATCTTATGAAACTATTACTTGACGGCCGCTACCAATTCGGATTTTGTCATTTAAGAACGACCAAGTTAACTCGTTGGGTCTCTTGACTCTCTACCCCTGCAATTGGTCTCTGCCATTTGATGAATAAACAACTAGATAAGAAGATATAGATACAGGGTCTACTTTTTTGCCCATCTCAATTTCATATCTCTCATGGAGATCGATACATTTATTGTGCCATATTTTGAGCAATAAAATGTATTTTATAGAAAGATCAAGTCCTCCAAATGGAAAAATATTTATTCTTACAAAAACGAAAGAGATCGTCTGCTTGAATCTCGTCGAATATAAACTTGCCTTTAATTGCTCATGATTCATTCGTAATGAATGGAAATTCCAAAAACAAATCCTACCCTTTAATTGCTAGCTAGAAATCAGACCCATATATTTTTCTATATAAACCCCAACCCTAATCGATAGCTTCGTCTAGACATTCCTTTGAGTCCTGTTCAGTTCAAGTGTTAGGGTTTCTGGAAAGAGTTGCATCTCTGTTTGTCTAAATCATGGCGGCCAAGGATGAGACAAAGCCAAAGATCCCCGGTCATGAGATAGTTAGTACTATTTTCCATGTCATTTCATTTCAATATCTCATTCTTTTAACCATAGAATTAAAACTATTCGTAGTATATCTCTGTGAATAACTTTAATCATGGTTTTGCAGACTTGTCAATTGAAGTTGGATACTAATGCTAAGGGATGGCACAAGACCATCTCCAAAGTTTTGAAAACTATCGAGGGTGAGTTTATACCTATATACAAATTGAATCTATGTAGCGTTTTAGTTGTAGCTAGCCCTAACTTATTTACTTTGAATGATCAATTACATATACAGGAGCATCTTACAGCATTGATATGCAAAATGGAAGCGTAACTGTTACTGGTATGATCGACCCGCAATCCCTCATGGCTCGATTAAGGAAATCTGGGAAGCATGCAGAGCTGATTAAGGTTGATTCAGGAGTCCTTCGTGAGGCGAGGATGAAAAAACAGAAGAAGCAGCAACAGAAGGAAGAAGAGGAAGAAGAATATTACAGGCAATTATGTTATGGGCGTGGTGGATATAACCCTTATGGCTATGCTAATGGTTATTATCCTCATCAGCAATATGGATATCATAACAGTGGAGCTGGATACCCTTATGGAACAACACCAGATTACTATCGCTCTCAGCATCAGCTCTACCCTAATTATTATCAGGAGCAGCCAGTTAGGGCAACCGGAGCACCTTTGCCTGGTGTGACACATGCACCACGATTAGGGTTTCCACAGCCGCCACCACCGATGGAGATTCACCCGTTTTACGATCCGGACACAAACTGCACAATAATGTGATCGTTCATCGAAATTGGGATGGTTGTTGTTAGCTTTTCAGTTGCTTTTGGTTAATCTTCTTCTCTTCTCCACTTGTTTATTGACCTAGGAGATGTTGAGAAGTTTTTGGTTGAATGATTTTTCTCCGAGTATTTTATGGAGCATCAATCTATAATAGTTTTGAGTGTGGGTGTGCCCCTTCACCCGGCCTTTTAAGTTTCTATTCTGAAGCACAATGTAGAAATCTCAAGATTTCTTGTTTAAAGTTTGAACTGTAATAAACGTTTTTATGCATTTCACTATTAGACCGATGGATCTTTCCTTAAAATTATATGATGTTCTTTGGCTGCCATATATTGTGCATCCCTCGTCTTCGATCAAATGAATGCATATTTTAGCCTAATTCGGACAGCAATATATTACTGTAGGAATTACGCTACATTCTGAACCGTTGAAATCCATATGCAGATATGCTTCAGGATCTGTCATCTCCCTAGAATTATGCTTGTCTATGAGCAAATCCTTATGTATGATTTTACTGATCATTAAAAGATCCTTATTTGCTTCAAAAGAAAATTAAACGAACAATAAAATATATATACTTTACTGAACCAAGTGGAAATTGATCACAATTACGAAAACTTAAATAATTTTCAAATTGGATGAAACTTTGCATGAATGATTTATACACTATGTTCTAGATACTGAACAGTAGAGATATGAAAATGTGAGCTAAATGAGGAGCACAACACTTTAATTTCAAAACGATGTCTCGTTCTAGAAGAAAGCTGTATATATATATACATATGCAAAGATCTTGACCAAAACGACTTCATACAGATGCTCATGCTCATGCTCGACGGTTGTTTCTTGATAGAATTGTTTCGGAAGGCACGTGATGAAAGTCAACAAGATGAGCACGACCCCATTTTCAACGCGTCTTGTATGCTCGAGTATCTATATCATGATCTTCTGTTGCTAGAAAATCAGCTTCCTTGGTTTGTGCTTGAGTTTTTCTATAACCTAATCGAGAAAACCCCTCAGTACAGTGGTGATCAACTTCTTCAGAGATTCAGTGGCAGATCCTAGCATTTTAAGCTACCGCAAACCCGACTCTAATCTTAAGATTCTTCACATTGTTGATCTAATTAGAACATCCCTCGTTCAGGAACATATAGTTGAAGACCCAAATGCCGCCACCACCAAGTACGTGCCATACCACTTGCCACAGAGGATACCTAGTGCTGCTACTCTTTCAGAAGCAGGCGTCAAATTTAGAATAGGTTCGCCAGGAGGTTGCATACTGAACATAACGTTCAAAGACGGCGTTTTCACGATTCCTCCTCTGGCTATCGATGAGAGGACAGATCCTTTGTTCAGGAACCTCATGGCCTACGAGCAGTGTTATCACAGTTGCAAACACAAGATAACATCCTACGCGGTTTTGATGGATAATCTCATCGATACGGCAAAGGACGTGGATCTTCTATGTGAGAAAGGGATAGTAGCCAACTGGTTGAGTTCTGAGGATGCTTCCAAGTTCTTCAACGATCTATACAATGATACTACAGTCATCGACTTTGTCTACGGGGATGTCTGCCGACGCGTAAACGAATATCTCCATGTACATTGGAAGAGGAGAAAATGGGTCAGGTGGAGAAACAAATTGAGACGTGATTATTTTGATACACCATGGTCGACCATCTCTTTCCTTGCAGCTTTTGTGCTCCTGATCCTCACCTTCTTGCAGACCGTATACACAATCCAGCAATTCTATCATTCTCATAATTAATGTTAACGGATGTCACCTATTATACCTGTTTCATTTTATGATTTGGTTTGCCATTTTGCCTTGCATTTTCTTTTAAGCCTAAAAACTTACGCTTAATTAATTAGCCATTGGATATGTAATTTATTTAATTTGTTGTTGATACAATATTACTGTGCCTAATTAAAGAGATTCTGAATACTATTTCTGTTGATTATAATCTCATTCTTGAAATTGTTTTCTTACGCCCAGTTTTTACTATTTTAGAGTTCTTTTAGAACATTTCCAACAGTTTTTTCAAAATTTCTTTAAAATAAGGAAGCAAAAACTAAGATCTCTAAAAAAATTATGCTTAAAATCCAATAGCTTCTCAATTTTAGAGATTTCGGCATTTAATACAACAATAAAATATATATCATAATTAATTATACCAAATATTTTATTGTAACAGTAAAATTCATAATAAAATATTTTATTGTTGTATTTTTCTTATTGGAGCACGTGAAGAATTTAATTTTAGGAAATAAAGACTTTATTGCAAATTTGGGGAATGAAGACTTTTCTTTCTTCTCCATCCCCATTTTAGAGAATGAGATGAGGAAGCTGTTGGACCTAAAAAAGACATAATATTTCGTAAAATCAAGGATATCGAGAAAATGGAGAAGTTGTTGGAGATATTCTTAGTTATCAATATCATAGGTTAGAGAATTGGAATCATATTTAGTTGGAAGTGGATTCTATACTTGTCCTTAAATTCATCTAGCCATTTTCCTTCCTTAGTACCTTGGAAATAACAAGCCATTGCATGAAGCAAGTGCTTGTTACGCATTATACTCGAATGGGCTGGAGGCCTAATAGAATTCGGAGATGGTCGCAATTAGAAGAGTTCAAGTATGTTGGCTGGAGAACAGTCTTAGCTTAAGAGTAGCCTTGGCTTATGATCTCATTCACTGCCGCACTCGATTGCGACCTTCTTTGAATTCTGTTAGGCCTCCAACGTAACCAAATGATAAAATTGCATTGAGTATAATGCGTAACAAGCACTTATGAATCTTTTGAAGATACTGATGTTAGAATACCCATAGTCTCAGATCTCGCACTAATCGATGATGGATAGTCGGCCAGACGATGACGACGAACCCGGGAGAGCCATTGCGGTATCTTTTGTGGCAGCCATGGTCTTTGAGAAAGACAAGATGATTTAGATATGTGAGGAGGGCAACAAGAAGATTTTGGGAAAAATAGTTGGGTAGGAATAGAGGAAAGCTAAATCTAAGGGACTAGAAAAAACGCAGAAGCAATCAGATAGCCAAGATCAGAACCAAGGCTCTGATACCATTATAGGATTATGGATTTATTGAAAATAAAGGCAGAAAAGGAGAGTAAGAACACTTGAAGCCTATATTGTGAATTTCATTGATGATGGAGGAAAATGGGGTTACAACAAGTATATATAAGACTACATAGGGCTAGATATGCGAATGACAAGAGTGCCGTTATATAAATCTAACACCTATTTCACTCCTAACAAGAATCACATTGCCGATCGAATACATCACCAACATGAATCGGTCATATCTCGTCAAGGATCAGAAGGTTTCTTGTTTAAAAAGAGACTGAAAAATTGATCAATGAAGATGATATTCCAACCTCGAGTACTCCTCAACGTGATTAACCAGAAGCAGGAGTGTCGTAGCCAAAGTAGTGATTTTGAACAAAGAAAACAACGAGAATAAAAAGGATAACCTGTGTGGCTGCTGGGATTCGAGCCCAGGTCTCCACGGCCACAACGTGGAATTCTTACCACTAAACTACAGCCACTAGTTGACAGAAGCTCATTTACTTCTATATTTAACTCTGTTTAGTTTTTTTTAAACTCGTACCAAACAAAAGGTTCAAACGCAAGGACAAGTGAACTCGAATGATCGATGTGGCCTCAGCAGCATGGTCACTAGTAGTAACTAGATGCAAACGATGTGATTGGTTATGGCTTCCTGGGAGTTGGAGTGGGACTGTATACTCCACACATGTCACCGAAATCAACCAAATCAGATCTCATAAGGTCCTATTTATAATTGGCCATGAAATTCGTAAGTGTTATTCATCAAGCAAAAGGATAAACTGCCTTTTAGAACAACCCAAGAGGCCATTTTATATGCACCATCTGATCTACTTGATCTACAGATTACATGCTGACACGTACTTTGGTCCAAATGGCACTGCTTATCTGTCTCTCTGGGAGGTGGTGGATGCAGATCGAAGAAGGATTCAGATCAGAAAATGACAGAAGAGATTATTGTATCTTCAACGTGGAGCGTGCCTTTGTTTTTCAATGTCCATGACTAAAAGGGATTCACTTGCGAAAAATCACATTAAGTAGACTAGTTCGATACAGAAAAATAGTATATACCGCACACGGCAGATTAGCTCAGCTTGATCTTGCACTAGTTTTATGACCGTAATAAGTTGGTCCTGTAGAGTTGGTCTGTATCGAATGTAGTGATACTTTAACATATCGTAAAATGAAAGTGATAGCACAAATCATGATAAGATCATGTATCTACATCTGCTTGCATATATAAGCAAAATGGAAATGATAAACAATCCCAATATGATAACAACTGAAAGCAACACATTATGCGAATCAATTATTCAGTTTCATTCATGGCAATCGTCCAAGCCTAATAATCGATAAGGTTACATCCATTCGAAAAATTACCATTTGGACATGAAAATCTATCCATGACATTCATCATCAATCATTGAGAATTCCGGCAGGTAGATGCCCCTCCTATATAATATAAGTAGAGAAATGCCAATCTTGTCATGTATGTCCAAAATCGACCAAGTGTCTATCCATGTGTGGTTATTTGTATACTCCACTATAAATATATATCTTTGCTGATCACCATTTTTTAAATCAGAACACAGCAGTAGCTTCATACTGTGTTAACTTGTCTCAGCTGTCTCTCTCTGTGGAGCTTCCAAGCTCAATGGAGGAACATTTGAACCATTCTGCATCATCAGCAGCGATTCCCCAGAACATCGGAGGAGTAGTCGAATCGGAAGAAAGAGATCCGGAAAGCAATTCCCTGATCCAACCACTCCTGCTCAAAAGAAACAGAACACTCTCTTCCAATCCACTAGCTCTGGTTGGAGCCAAAGTCTCCCACATCGAGAGTCTGGACTACGAGTAAGTATCCAAGCTTCTCTGTTTCCTTGTAATGCAGTTCTGGTTTGCTTATCTTGATTCAACTGAAGTTAGTTTGATGCAGGATCAACGAGAATGACTTGTTTAAGCATGACTGGAGAAGCAGATCCAAGGTCCAAGTCTTGCAGTATATATTGTTGAAATGGACACTTGCCTTGCTCATCGGACTTCTAACTGGTCTGATTGCCACCCTCATCAACCTTGCTGTTGAGAATATTGCTGGCTACAAGCTTCTCGCTGTGGTTGCTTACATAGATGAGGAAAGGTTTGTGGCATTCCCTGTTCTTCATTTGTAATCCCCAGCTGCTACAATCCAGAAATGATATTTACATTGTGTTATAAATATCTATGATGAGAAAATTCAATGTCGGGAACTGGGGATCATGTGGTGTAGGTACCTGATGGGGTTCATCTTTTTAGCTGTGGCAAATCTTCTATTCACCACAGTTGCTGCTGTTCTCTGTGTGTGTTTTGCTCCAACTGCGGCTGGACCTGGTATACCTGAAATCAAAGCTTATCTAAACGGAGTTGATACCCCCAACATGTTTGGTGCCACCACATTGATCGTCAAGGTGAGTTGGCTATCAACATTTACTTTATATTTATAGTGACTACTACTCTTGAAATTAGTTTCACAACACTGCACTACTAGTAAACTAAGTGTTGAGAGAGACTTTTTCATGTTTCACAGATAGTCGGAAGCATTGGGGCCGTCTCTGCGGGTCTAGATCTTGGAAAAGAAGGACCTCTGGTGCACATAGGAAGCTGCATTGCTTCCTTACTAGGCCAAGGGGGGCCTGACAATTACCGTGTCAAATGGCGCTGGCTTCGCTACATGAATAATGACCGTGACCGCAGGGATCTCATTACCTGTGGGGCTGCCTCTGGGGTCTGTGCAGCTTTCCGTTCCCCTGTGGGTGGTGTACTGTTTGCTTTTGAAGAGGTGGCAACATGGTGGAGGAGTGCCCTTCTGTGGAGAACTTTCTTCAGCACAGCCATTGTGGTAGTTGTGCTCAGGGCTTTTATTGAAATATGCAGCACCGGGGAATGTGGCCTTTTTGGAGAAGGAGGACTTATCATGTTTGATGTCAGCACTGTAACTTTAACCTACTGTTGGATGGATATTTTCCCTGTTGTTGTGATTGGCATTATCGGTGGAGTTTTGGGAAGCTTGTACAATCATTTTCTTCATAAGGTGCTCAGACTCTACAATCTCATAAATCAGTAAGGAACCTAATCCCAACCTCAATGTCTCCGTCCTAAACATAAACTACTGCTTACTCTCAAGAATTGATTGATTCTTGATTTCTTCTTTTGCCAGGAAGGGGAAAATTCACAAGATCTTTCTCAGTCTTGCTGTATCACTTTTCACGTCTGCGTGCCTATATGGTCTTCCTTTCCTTGCCAAATGCACAGCATGTGATCCCTCACTTGCAGAGTCTGTCTGCCCCACAAATGGACGAACTGGCAACTTCAAACAGTTCAACTGCCCAGATGGCTACTATAATGACTTGGCTACTCTGCTGCTTACCACTAATGATGATGCAGTTCGAAACATCTTCTCAACAAACACTTCCACTGAATATCACCCTCTCAACCTCCTAATCTTCTTTGCACTCTACTGCATCTTGGGATTGTTTACCTTTGGAATTGCAGTGCCGTCTGGCCTCTTCCTCCCCATCATCCTTATGGGTGCAGCCTATGGCCGTATGCTTGGTATTGCCATGAACTCGTACACAAACATTGACCAGGGACTATATGCTGTTCTTGGTGCAGCTTCCCTGATGGCAGGATCGATGAGGATGACTGTTTCACTATGTGTCATATTTCTTGAGCTGACCAACAACCTCCTCTTACTGCCCATAACAATGATTGTCCTTCTAATTTCCAAAACAGTTGGAGACTGTTTCAACCCAAGCATCTATGAGATTATACTGCACTTAAAAGGTCTACCTTTCTTAGATGCACATCCAGAGCCATGGATGAGGAATCTGAATGTCGGTGAGCTTGCAGATGCCAAGCCTCCAGTAGTCACCCTCTGTGGAATCGAGAAGGTGGAACGGATAGTGGAGGTCCTCAGAAACACCACACATAATGGCTTCCCTGTTGTAGATGATGGAATTGTCCCGCCAGTAGGACTAGCTGTTGGCGCAACAGAACTACATGGACTAATTCTAAGAGCTCACCTTGTTCAGGTGCTGAAGAAGAAGTGGTTCCTAAAGGAGAGGAGAAGAACAGAGGAGTGGGAAGTGAGAGAGAAGTTTACCGCAGTTGAATTAGCTGAGAGAGAATTAAAGATTGAGGAGGTGGCTGTGACAAGTGATGAAATGGAGATGTATGTTGATCTGCATCCACTCACCAATACGACACCTTACACAGTGTTGGAAACCATGTCAGTGGCAAAAGCTATGGTACTTTTCAGACAAGTGGGACTCCGCCATTTGCTCATCCTGCCAAAGTGCGAGGCAGCTGGGGTAAGTAAATATATAAACAGATTCATCCTAAATTTTACTTCACTTGTTAACAAGTCTCATACTACATGTTTAAAAAATTTAGCATCACTAACCATAGTGTCTGCTCCATTTGTAGCCTCCAGTAGTTGGGATCTTAACCAGGCAGGATTTGATAGCCTACAACATTTTGAATGCCTTTCCTCATCTAAAAAATCCCAAAAGCAGAGAAAAGGGGAACTGAAAACGTCTTCTCCTCAACCTACTTACAGCTTTCTAGGGGCAAGATGTTGCTTTCTTTATAGTCATTGATTCGTTTTTCGTCAAATTCCAAAGAAGTCAGATAGGTATAGCACAACAGGTGCAATTTTGATTCATTTGTAACTATTCATTTTACACATATTTTAGTAAATAATAAAATAAAATTCCTTTCCTCGAAAGAGGAAACAATAGAGAGGAATTGGTGTTTCTATTTTCTCTTCCTACTAGATTCTCTACTCTACATCTTGTAAGAACCCTAGAAAAAAGTCCTTGCAAACTCTAACTTCCAAATTTCTCACAAGCGTTTTTTCTTCTTTCCTGATTTCTTTTTCTTTTGGTTTACTGCTTGGCCCCTCTTGAACACAGCTAAAACCTCGATGCTGCCGTCATGGACAAAATGAGGAAAAAAAAAAACTGAAATTAAGACATGCCTGTAATGCAAATATGATGGTACTTTACAACTATGCTATATTCAAAATTGATACTTGACCAATTAGGCTGGCTTTCTAGAAACTCAGTTTTAGATTACCAACACCATTCAGATTAGTCATGCATGAATTCATTGAACATATATTGATACCAAGAAACATGCAAGTTATACAAATTCATGCAATTGTACTGTAATAAGACAGAATACATATTGGATGAGAGGGGTAAAAGAAGAACCTCTGTGTGCCGGGGAAAAAATTGAAGCCGTGGGCTTTTTCCAACCGCCATCCATTACTTGACAACAAGTCCTCACAATCCTGTTGAGATATGAGTCCCTAATTAGATTGTAGAAAAAATATAGTAACATCCAAACCATACCAAACAGGATGGGATAGTTTAGTTGAATATAATCTAATCTCATGGAACCTTGTAGCATTGGATAGTGTACCTCTTTGAAGCTTTCCCATCCACAACTTATATAAATAAGGGTTTTCGGCAACACCTTGCTATCCTCTGAAGTCATTTTGCTTCCAATCTGAATTGAATCTTCTCTTGCGCGTAGCATCCATGGTCTCTTCTCATCCTTATCCTTTGAGCTTGAACTGAAACATATAAACTACATCGAGTTAATCAACTTCCCCTCCGACCAGCTATGAGGTCCTTAATTAAGTACAGAAACGGTCTAACCTCTCAGGTGATGACCTAGCTTTATCCTTTATTGAAGATATACTCCGCAATGCATCAATAAGAGATGCATCCAGACCCTTTCTAGGAGGATCAACAACAAGTACATCTGATCCCATGATCCAGGAAAGAGGTTCCTATTTTATTTGTTAGAAACATTAGATTTAGTTCTGAAACTGCTCCACTATAATCATAAAGGAAGAAATCTCCAAGAAACTATGACAATTGCTATGTACACCTTAGAACATCTTCACCTCTCAACAATTGCCATATTAAATAGTAAGTTAAACACTATTTCCAATAAGATAGAGATGTGAAGAATACTGAGCTCCATATGTTTGAGATCATGAGTGAAAAAACTCAAAAAACATATGATCATAATCTTTCAGTCTTTCACAGGGTTACTAACCTTGGAAGTGTCTGCATGATGCCAGCTGATGCTGCTATCTATTAAGTTTGGCAGGCGTTCAACTGTCTTCTCAAAGGATAGCTTTGATTCTTTGTTAATCTCAATGCATCTCACAGACCTAGAAAACAATTATAATTTCAATTTATTAAGTTCGAGACTTCTGATTCTTGGCACGTGCATTTACAGATATCTTAAATTCTTGCCTGCATTTTCTGGTAACAGCCAATGATAATCCGATAACACCCGCTCCTGCATACAAATCAGCAACAGATGCTCCAAGAGGGACATATCTTTGTAGCTTCCGGAGCAGGGTATCAAATGCCTGGGACAAGCTAACATTAGGCAAAGTGATTTAAGTAAAACTTTTACTATAAAATGAAGACTAATAGGCATTATTTCTGAATTTCCAAAGATAAAGTGTCTGAACAATGTTTTCCAATCATAATGGTTAACCAAAGACTCTTGGCGTTTCATCAACAACACCTTAAGGCTCCAGTTAGACACTCACAGAGTCACAGTGATATTATTATACGCATATGAGTATTCCTAAGACTCTATGTGGGTTTGATTCCTCCATATTTAGAATTAACAGTAGTGGATATGTTGCACATGAAGTCAAGAATTTCATTCAAACTTCAATAGTCAGATTATGAGTTAAAAGTACCCGTGTGTTTGCTTGGCCAAAACTGGATGGAGCCAAGGAAATATCAATTCCTCCCACATGTTCCCAAAAGTCTCTTTCTCCTAAAAGATGTCTCCATCTATTCCCAAAGATTATCTGCATCACCAGGTGAAAACATGTAAATTGAAGACCACTCAAATGAGACTGATAATTAATAGCCCTCCTCACTCACATTGTTGCTTGATGTCTGGAAGTTAGCCCACACAGAGTGAATCAGATGGACATTGTTCTTTGGCCCACCATTCCTCCATATAAACTGGAAACCAGCACACATACCATATATCAATGTAAATCTTAAGAAAACACATTCAAAACTACATCAAATAAAGGAGCCAGCTCACATTGGCCAACGCTTGCAGTTTCTCTGAATTTGGGGAGGTTTCGTTTCTTGAATTCCATACTAAAGATACCTGGACTTTACCTATATAGAAAATAAAACATAAACAATTAATGCTCGATCATATTTCTGTTGTACATCTCACTCTAAGAAACAAGATATAATAGAAGTAGGCTACTAACCATTTCTATATCTCTCGGCAGCAGGAAGGGATGTACTGTATGTTGTCACAGCCATCTGCATACACCACCACTGATTCAATTCAATCACCCAAAAACTTACAAACTACACCATATGTCCATATCTAGTATTCCATCCCTCACCTGCACATATCGCAAATCACCAGTCCCCTCATCTTCGTCATACGGCTCAATCCTCAGCGCAGTAATCCCTGAACATCATACAAACACCTAACAATCAAAACTCAAAAACTAAAGAAGAAAAAAAAAAAAAAACTAAAACAGCGGATTTAGTAGCTGCAGAACAGACCTTTCCTGAGGAGCTCTACCGCGGCATTAATATTCGGATGATGCGCTGTGCAAATAGATCAAATTCAAACTAAAATGAGAAAACTAGCACCAAAATTAAAATTGAGTAAAGAAAGCTAATGGCATTGAAGAGACCTTTGCAGTCAGGAATATCAATCACATTATGAGTGCCCTCCTGATAGAGCCCAATCAGAGGATTCTCCGGTGCGCCGCGGACGGCCAGTTTCGCCCGGCACCGCCATCCCCACTGAAAAAGCAAACATCAATCAAATTCCATCAGTAAATAGCAAAATGCGAAAGGAAGGCGGAAATCAATGAAATTGAAGGCGGGAAATGACCAGCTTGCAGCTGTCGAATGTGAAATCGGAGAGGCCTAGGGACTTGAAGAAGTCGGTGGCCTCTTCGACGACGGCCGGACGGTGGAGATTGAGCTCGTGAGTACAGCCGGAGCACCTGAGAAAAAAAGAAGGATGAAATTAGTTGAGGGGAGAAGAAAGGAGGTTAGGGATTAGAGTCGGGTCGGGTCGGGGAGTTACAATTCGAAGTGTGGGCAGTGGAGGGCGCAGGTTAGCGGCGGCGGTGGAGTTGAGTTAGGGCTCACTGAGACCGAGAGTGACGGTGGTGCCGGTGATTGAGACGGAGTTGGAAGTAGGGAGCGGGGTGAGGATTGGGACACGCGGCAAGTGATGATTGGCGGAGGAGGAAGGCGGGAGAGGAAGCAGAGAGGCATGGTTTCCGCTGCTGCTGCGGCTGAGTGGCGGGAATGGATAGTATTACCTAGTTTGATGGAAAATTCGGATAGAAATGAATCTCAACGGTAATTTAAACGCAGTAACTAATTTTGTTTACGCCAAATGTCAGGTTTATCCCCATGTATCCTATTTAATTACAAAATTCCGAGACGTATCCGGGGACGTTTCCGGGCGTATCAGGACGTATTCCGGCGTACGAGTAATGCTCATGAGCAATGAAACTCAATGAAATGCAACATTTGACAAATTTGGTAAACTGGGTTCATCAAAAAGTATCATCTTGTTCTTCCAAAACAGGAGTGCTAAACTGGTTATTACGAGAAAACAACTACACCTGCTGGTTTCATTTCAGATTTGTGTTTGCTTTAGATAAATGTACAACTTGTGCCTAACTGAAGACAAAATGGAGTCTATTTAAAGCTTACAAACATTTACCACACAAATTGGTAATACAGGATACACATAAATTCCTTTATTTGTTGAAGACCTATGAGACTTGTTATGCACTTATGCCTTCAGATCTTTTGCAGAAACATTTCCCAATGGCTGAGACAAAATCAAGGAGAGCATACTTCATTCTGTCAAGGAAGCGAAAATAGGCATATCTCCAAGTCTTTTTGATGACCAAACTCCCAAAAACTACCCAGAACCCCACAATGAAACCTATTGCTGTGCTGATCATGAGCCATACCTTTTCAGATTTACCATCATCTCCTTCTCCATCTTCACTTGGAACCTGAGGTGTTTCTTCATTGTCTTGGCAAGGAGTCGGTAGCGGATCGCCACAAAGACCAGCATTGCCTTGGTAAATTGATGGATCAATGAGGCTGCTGAACTGGTTGCTTGTTGGGATTTTTCCGGACAAATTGTTGTGCGACAGGTTCAGATGAGTTACGAATGTCAAAGAGACCATGCTCTGTGGTATGGAACCTGAAAGCTGGTTCATTGAAAGATCAAGAGTTTCTATCGATTTCAAGTTACCAATCTTTTCAGGGATTATCCCTGTGAGATGATTCATGGACAAATTCAAGGTTCCCAGCATGACAAGGCTTGTTAGCTCTACTGGCATCTCTCCTGATAAGTTATTGTTTGAGAGGTCTAGGCTGTTAACAAGGTAAAGGGTGGTGCCATATTCAAGCACTCTTCCTTTTGAAACTACCTCCAGCTGTCCCTGGTACAGGAATTCTGTATCTTCATCTGACATTTCAGATGTTTTCAAGCCACTCAAATTACCAATACATTGGGGAATATGACCCCGCAGGTTATTGTGTGAGAGGTCCAATATGTGAAGATTGGAAAGGCCACACAACTGTGTAGGAATGCTTCCGGTGAATGAGTTGGAACTCAATCGTAAAATCCACAAAGAAAGCATGCTTTCTCCTATCCAGGATGGAATGTCTCCAGAAAACTTATTGTCCCCAAGATCAAGACTCCTCAAGTCTGTGCAGTTCTTCAGTGAAGGCAGTTGGCCTGAAAATTTGTTGTTAGAGAGTATCAAGAATCTGAGTGTGCTAAGGAACCCCATGGATGTTGGCATTGCTCCAGATAGACTGTTGTTTGACATATCTACAATATACACTTCGGGCAAACTGCTCCAAAAATTTGGAACTTCACCAGACAAGTGGTTATTTGAGACAACCAGGGTTGATAATCGGCTTAGATTACCAATGGACAGTGGAATGCTACCAGTGAAAGAGTTCCTAGAAATGTCTACATCTTGTAGCAAAGGCATCACTTCAGAAATATTGTGAGGAATTGGCCCTGAAAATGCATTATCATTCAGATACAGACCAGAAATGTTTGATGACCAGAGAGGGAAGGCCCCCACAAACTGGTTTCCACTCAAATCAGTAATGCCCAACAAACTGAATCTTAATGAGTTAGGCACCCTGCCACTTAGTTGATTATTAGAGAAATCTAGGTCATCTAAGAGCAAATCCAACTGCCAAAACCAATCTGGTATGGTGTCTGAAATTCTAGCATTTATAAATCCTAATACAGACAGCTCAGTCTGATTTCTGAGCCATGTAGGAAATTTCGGACCCAATTGGCATGAACTGATGCTCAAGTATCTCAATCTAAAAGGAGGTATCCAGTTAGAACTTATGTTAAAAATTAAGGAAATGTTTGGGGAATCTTTTTTAATTGACACCTCTTCTAAGTGTCGAAGCTTCAGAAAATGAGCTTCTGTCACAACACCTTCCCATGTATTTTCAGATAGATCCACTGCCATAAGGGATGAGAGCTGACCAAAACTTTCCGGGATGACTCCACCTAATTTATTGTTTTCAAGGTATAACTCCTTCAAAGATGTCAGGTTTCCTATATATTCTGGGATTGTACCTTGAAATGAGTTGTACCGCAACACGAGGTACCTCAGGTTCTTAAGAAGTCCTAATGAATTAGGCAAATTTCCTGTGAGACTGTTATAACCTAAATTCAACATCTCTAAGCTGCTGTTTGTGCATCTAGACAATCTGTCAGTGAAATCAGTTATCTCACCAGTAAATTTGTTGATTGAAAGTTTAAGAGACTGCAAATTGCACAGCATCCCCAAGTTTCTCGGCAACTGACCTCCAATGTCTGAATTCTCTGACAGATCAAGGTTCTTCAGATGAGTCAGACTCCCTAATGTTTCTGGAAGTTCTCCATTCAGATTGTTGACACTAAGATCAAGATTGGCTACTTCAGTCAGATCGAACAACCAGGGAGGAAGTGTGGAGTTGAAACCATTGGCAGAGAGGTCAAGAACCGAAAGTGATGTGAAATTGATATGAGGAAGAGTATGAGGAAGGATGGAAAGTCTACAACCAGGCAAATGTAATTCAAAAAGAGAAGGGAGCATATTAACAATGGGAAGCCAATATGGTGCAGCCTTGCTAAGGTCTGCTCCTCCCAAGTTAAGAAACTGCAAGGAAGAAAGACTGGAAAGCCATCTGAGATCACTCTCAATGACATTATTACTGAGATCAAGATGAAGCAAATTTGAAAGGTTTCCAAGATTGGCGGGAATCACTCCACCAAAAGATGCACCAGATAGATTGAGATATTTCAGTTTCTCTAGTGATCCAATGAAACTTGGAAGTTTGAAACTTCCAAAGTTATTCATGCTCAAATCCAAGTAAACAATTTCTTTCAAATCAAGCAAAGAAGGATTGATTTCACCTTCTAAAGCATGAATCGTACCCTCTGAATAAGAGTTGCGAAGATTAAGACTTCTCACACGTCCAGTTGTGCTGTTGCAGCCTACACCTCTCCATTTGCAGCAGTCTTCTCCTACCCAAGACGAAAGCCGGTCTGAATGATCTGTAAGGCCCTCTTTGAGTTTAAGAAGAGCTTTCATCTCAATACTCATGCAGACAACATTAGTATCTGCATTGCAGAAAACAAGTGTAACTGTTTCAAGGTATAAAATCCAGGACATTAATACAAGTGAAAGAAGTGAGATGGAAGCACTTTTGTGTCTGTGTTCCATGCTTCTTATGATATGAAATGGGATACTGATATGTTGGATTCAAGATGAGTGTCTATTATATAGAGAAAATACATTTAGGACAAATGCAATTAGCGTCTGGTCTTGGTATGAATTACACGGCAATTTCCGAGTCATTGCGAGAGACACTCAATACTCAACTTCCAGTAGCAACTAGCAAGGCATCAAGTCATTAACAAGTAACAACAGGTCTAGTGGGGACAATTACAATAGACTCAACTGAGACTATTGCTACTGCTACGAGACTGAAATGCAAGGAAACTACATTTTCACCAAATATATGTTATACATATGAGTAAACAATACAGACCCTCCATACAGTTCAACATCAAGACTTCCAATGTTTTCGACCCAGTCAAGGCCTCCATGTTCCTCGTCTTATATACAGTGACTGAATTTCCTCATTTTTAATACAAGTTTAACTGCAGATATGAGTCACGCACAGTAAGAGACTCCAATAAACTATGATCATCCACAGACTTCCAAATCAACAGCTAACTACGGCCAATCACTTGTAATATGCTTCTTAACATATTGGCATCAAATGCTGGTTTTATTCATACCTCCAAACAGACCTTTCTAGAAGCAGTTCCCAGTGGGGTATCAACTTGCTGACGAGCAAGCTTCCACAACCTTCACTCTATCAATGGAATTACTCCAAACAGACCTCTCTCCTGATAGGTTATTGTTTGAGAGATCTAGGCTATTAACAAGGTAAAGAGTGAAATAATGAACTGGTTTTTCTAAAGCCAAAGCATTTGCAACAAGTCAAAGTAAGGTTGATCATATAAGACCAAATTCATGGAACCTACCATTATGCAAAGACTTCCAAGTCAATGTGATGTCGACCCCCACCCAGCCATTGGAAATACAATATAACCTGGGGACATTTTCAATTTCAACAGCATTCAAAGATGCATTTTCGCCCCCATAAAAGACTTCAGGAATGTTTGTCTTGCTCATAATAGCATTCAAACGGAAATAGGTCTTTTAGTCCTCTATGGAAACATGCCCACACAGTCACAAACCAGACTCTAGACCTCTAAATCCTGGCTGTATTGCTTTGAAATTTCCAAACTTATACAGAGTTGCATACGAGGGCATTATGATGCCGCTGACAGCACTGTTTATATACCGCAATTTGACTGATTCAACCAATCAAATTGTTAATTAACATAGGGGGGGGGGGGGGGGGGGGCAATACACGCCATAATTCAAAAGTTGAAGACAAGTCCGTAGCAGGAGTTGCATAAACAAAACTCCTTGGTGTTTCTGTGTAACAATCTATTTCAAGGCCACAGCCCAATTAGGATCACTTATCTATGATCAATCATCCGTGCCGAAGTAACGATCGCCAAACTCACCCAACCCTGGTATGACACGAAATTCTTCATTGAGGGCAACATCAATCTCTGAAGTGACAATTTTCAATGTTGGAAATCGTTTGTAAACACAATGAATTCCCTCAGGAGCCTAAAACAGAAGATAGTGGTAAATCAGCATGTTTCATAACATAAGTAGTACTACGTAACCAGCCAGCATCAAGAAGTACTCACAGATATAAGGTTTAGGAATATTATATGCGATTCCGGAACCCCCTTCTGTATGAGTAGTTCAATAGCCTGGTTAGCAGAGTTACCTACAAGTCACTCAGATTGGTCATTGCATTTCAATCATCAGCAAGTATAAAGGTTTAAAAATGCTTCTATTAAGATGGGCCAAAAATTGTTTATCACATTTTGGGCTATTAGAGTTCAAAGTTATCTTATAACACCAACTACATTTCCTCAGTACAAGCAGATAACAAAACTGGAGAACCAATCTTATAGAAAATAAATGCAATTACCTGTAGCAAGTACAGGGTCTAGAAGCAGGACATGACGCTCTGAAATATCCTTGGGGAGCTTCTCATATATAAGCTGCTTGAGGTGAAATAACTCGATTCAAGATAGAAGGTTTATCCAATTTTTGAGAGGAGTGCTTAGTTCTTAGCAAAGTTATTCCTACTTCATAAACATAATGTCACCTGTTTGCCATTGTCTCCATCACGATGAATCAAGATCTTCCCAATTTTAATTCCTTTGCAACACGCGCGTAATGCATTTTCCATGCTCTCACCACTAATCATAACAAACAAGAAAAGGTTGTTGGTATGTGTAAACAAGAAACCAAGAGATATAAAAATCTATCAATAATCCATTATCTTCCAAAGCACGTAGAAAAGGGCAGGAATAGAATTGGATTCATCGCAATTATACAGATAAAGATGGTAACTGACCCAGTTACCCAAATATTCAAGTGCGCAGGTCTGGTTGCCACATAACTGTAACTCCTAAAAAACCAATACCTGATTTAAAGCTCACCTTCGAACAATTGAAACTCCACATAATTTCTTGCAGAAATCAACCCCAGTATACACAGATCCTGAAATACAAGAAAAGACCAAATTTAAGGACATGCAGACTATTCCATTTGCAAAACAGGTAACATGTCTAAATGTGCAGAGATAAAGTAGACACAAGATGCGATGACCAGACAGAATATAAGCCGCCACTATCTGTTGGTGACCAAGCATGTATAAAGCTTCTTATACTGTTATCCATAGAGAGGTGCAAATAATTACAGGCAATAAGAAGAAGGTGGTGAAACATGATGGCACACCTGGTGGAGTTATTACTTGTTTCTCTGTGAATGGCAAATGACCAAGGCCATGTTCCACAACCTAGAGACCACATCAAAGTATAAGAACATAAACGCTGAACTATGGTATAAATGAAACTTGAGTAAGACATGAGACAAAACTTACCAGACGAATTAGGCGATCAGAATAAAATACAAAATCATGCTTTGATATTTCTCGGTCTCGAATCAGTGTATGCATGCCTCTAATCTGTAAAATGAGAACAACTAGATTAAAGTCTATGAAATGTGATTGTGAAATCCTTTCAAAGCTTAAGTTTACAATATTAGAATTTGGCATGCCTGAATCATAGAAATGTTCCAAAAAATATTTAACAAATGAAGACTAATTTAAACATTTAGCTCGAGTCGGTTGCAAACAACATTTAATAGATCAGGATACAACGTTTAGCAAGTATTTCTACTTGTGTGCTCTAGTAGATCAGCAGTAATTAACTTTTACTAGTGTCACAAGTCAAAGCCAAAAGCACAAAGTTTTGACTTCCCCAAAAAGACAAAAGGTGAAGAATTTGCTTACAACAGCAAAAAAACATAAAAGAAAATGGCATACCTGAAACGTGGACTGTATAACATACACATTAGGATATATTTTGCAAAGGTCATGCTGACCAAGCTTTGTGCGAATATGCTGTACAATTAAATCAATAGCAACATGGTTACCGCCTCCCCGGGGAATGATCACATCGGCGTACTTCTTTGAGGGGAGAACAAAATCATCAAAAGCAGGCTTGACAAACTTGGCATACTGCATAATAAGCACAATATGTGATTTTTCAAATTGAAAGATTACTAGAGTCATACTCTTCTCTTACAAAACTCTAATTTGTAATCTCGTACAAAGAGATTGTTCAAGAACGGGGACTTACCTGCTCAAGAACAGAGTCAATGTCCCTGCCCCTCTCAACAGTGTCTCGTCTTAATCTACGAGCAAGTCTCACATCAGCATCTGAAGGAAAATGCAAACAAGGAGACAGAAACATTCAGAGAGGAAGATAGCAAATAAAGTTATGACCTATTTCAGACATTCATACAGACTTGGCCAGTATCTCTAGGTTCATAAAGATGAGGTTTTTAAATAGCATATAATTTCATAGATCAAAATAACCAAACTCGAGGCTTCCCAAGCCCAAAATGTATTTCATCGCTCTGGAGTTCCGTGCCTTTTTCTTATCCAGGTTTTGTAAATCTATTTATATAATACTTTTCATATTTGATTGCAGAAGCAAATCTTCCCAGACTCTATAAAACTATGTAATTTGCCATATCAAGACCACATATGATGTAAAAACTTAAACAAGGAAAACCATGTAATTTGACATATCAAGACCACATGATGTAAAAACTTAAATAAGGATGCCATGCAAAACATAGCTAACGGGGAAGCTAAAAGATTTGATGACCTTAAGAAGACACAATGAAATTATGGCAGTGATAGAAGAAACTAGACTGAGGAACGCAAACCTGTGTCGACAAAAATCTTCATGTTCATCAAATTACGGACACGTTGGTCATGGAAAACCAGAATTCCCTCCAAGATTATCACATCCGAAGCATTCACCTGACAAAGAAATAAACAAAATGCATAGCACATGTCAAAGATGCGGCATTCACAGGTCAACATTAGCAATACAAACAACAATAACAAAGACAAAAGAAGCTTTATACTCCTAAAAAAAGCTTTATACCTGCCGAAAACTATCAGAGCTGCGTCGATGTATCTTAAAATCATATATCGGAACTTGGACAGACTGCCCGCATTTTAGCTTCTGAACACACTCTAACATCTGTTCAGTGTCGAATGCATCTACATAACAAACCGCACCATCACATACTCAATACAACAAACAGCCTACATCGATTTGAGAGTAATTAACTTCAATTTACAGTACACTGTATGAACTGATTACCAGGATGATCAAAATTATACTCATGCACTCGCTCAGACTCCTCAGGCGTCAAACCACGATAAAACGAATCCTATAAATTCACCAAATCAAATAACCTTACTGTGGAGGCCAGCAAATGCAAACTACTCCAGAAATGAACCCTAACCTGATTGACAAGGACGACGCGATGATCGTGAAGCTGCTGTATGATCATGTCGCACACCGTAGTCTTACCCGAAGCCGTACCTCCAGAAACACCTACTCAATTGATCGAAGCAAAAAAAAATCAAAAATCGATTGCAGAAACTGAATCAAATGCTTAGTGAAATGAATTGCGAAGAGTAAGAGACAGAGAGAGAGTACCGATGACGAAGGGCTGCTTGGGGGCGGCGGAGTCGGCTAGGTTTGAAGTATCGGCGGCGGAGGCACGGAGCGAAAGAGGCGAAGCCGGTGAGGAAGAAGGAGGAGGATAAGAGGCCGTCGAGTCGGAGACCCGAGAAGTGGGGCCCGGAAGCTCTCTCCATGCGGTAGTCAACGGTGGTCTTCGTCTCCTCCGGCATGGTTTCTCTCTCAGTCTTTTTGAGTATCGGAATCAAATTCTGTTAGAGCAAGTGTGTGTGTGACTGTGCCGCTTTTTGTCACGGTCGATCCGCGCGCATATGATTTACGCTTTGTTTTTGGTCCTCGTTTTTTCTCTTTTTAAAAGAAAATTTACTGGTTCGAGGAATATGCTTTTACAGTGTCCATCGGTTTGATTCTTTACCGTGGGCCGAACCGGTCTCCATTTTCCTACGTAACATGGTAAATCTGATTTTTTTTTACTTCCTCAGTTATAGGTGGGTAATTTTGTTTTGACTCCTCCTCTCATGACTCATCCTTTCTAAATTACCCCCCTTGGCTAGCTATTCAAAAAAGAAAAAATTACCCCACGTACATATCTTTCATATCTCGATCTCTATTGTTGAGGAAATTGATCTCTACAACTATAAAATAAAGTCTTCACCCATCATCGAATTTTCAAATTTCCCAATTATCTTTAATAGTGGAAGAACTCGCGGTAAATTTGGACCCTAATGGATACCAATTTTGCATCATTTGGGTGGAGGAGAACGTTGAAAGCGTTGGAGAAAATTTTAGCTAAATGTATTTCACGTTACCAAACCATTAAAAAATCACATGAATAATAAAATAAAAGAATGAGTTTGATTTTCGTTACATGAGATTATAAGATCAAAGAAATTATCATAGCTCTATCTAAAAAAAAAAAAATACTATCATAGTTAAAGAAGTAGTCTAGGGTTCACATTTAAAATCAATTAACAATAGGTATAGTGATCTAAATCCTTATAAACTCACATGCAATATCTCGTATTTCTGATGTGGGATTTATACCTCAAAAAAACTTTATAGTTTCTAATAACAAGATCAATTAAGTTTCATCGACACAAATTACAAAAATCAGGACAGGGTCATATAGCAAATAGCCCTGCGCGCCTTTTATTCTGAAATACATCAAAACAAAAATAATATGGATTAGCTAGTCAATTCCATTAACAGTACTCCAGCATATATAGATATATGTATGTCTCTAGCTCAAAACACATAAACCAGAACGAGTGCCGATACTGCAGTCATCGCAACGAAGGAAGCGAAAGAATTGAAATTGGCCGAAGCTGCAGAAGTAGTAGTAGTAGTAGTTGAAGTAGAGGTAGAAGCATCCGAAGAAGAATCATCATCGTCCGAGGATGAAGATGATGCCGGAGAAGAAGCTGTATTGCTTCCTGCAGCAACAGTATTGATCTTCACCTTCATGCCTCCATCACAGTGGCCTAAAGTACCACAAGCAAAATATCTTGTGCCGGCCTTGTTCAACTTCACGACGTCGTTTCCTCCCTTCTTTGTGTCTAGTGCACTGCCAAGGTCACAGTTCTTGAAGGCGCTCTCGTTAGGTAGCTCGACGACGCTATGCATCGAAGTGTACTTGAAAACTGTCAAGATGTGAATCAAGTTAATCCTAGCTCGATCTACCAAAATTACGTAAAATCAAGTCTAGCAGCAGCTAAGATGAGAAGAGATGAATCAATATAAATAGCTAGCTAGGTTTAAGAAACCTACCAAGTTGATCGCCAACCTTGAATTTCTGAGAGGATGCCCATGAGTTGAGGTCTGTGGATTGTTCCCAACCTTGGCTGCCCCCAACTACATGCTGCTCTGCCAAGCCTTTCTTTGCAACCAAAGCTACAAAAAACAAGGACAACAAAATTGTGTTCTTGAGCCCCATTGTGGATTTTCTCTTGTTGAACTTGATCTAGATCTCCTTACTCTTTACTCCTTTCGATATCTAATAATATGAACTGAGGCGCTGATGAGCATTACCTGCAGTGCCTACACAAGTATATATACAGGGGACCATTCCATTGTTATACGAATTGTGCTGCTCATGTTCGTAGAGTTTGGGTTTTTTGTCCGCAAAGCAAAACTAGTTAGGTGGTCATAGCTTGGCGTGGAAACATAGGTATATATGTGTGATCATATTCACTTGAAAGCTAGCTAAGTCGGTCCTCCAAACTCAAATTTTATAGCAAAACAATCTCCATCGGAGTATCATACTGACCATGGACAACCTAGACAGATCAATCGATCTATTCACCGGCCCTAGCTTTTAGCAGTACTCATCGATCGTCATGGCATGAACTAGTTTGTGTTTACATAAATGAGCCATTATAACAAAGATGATGCATGTTCTATTTTGAAAAGAAATATTGAGGATAAAGCATCTGCCAGTCCAGTCGCCTACAACAACTTTCAATGATGATCGAAACGGGCTTTTATTAGGGTTTTCTTCCTCTAAAACCATGAGCTCGGTAATGGTTGTTTTTTTCATCTGATTTGCGTGGAATCTACAAACAAATGAAGTTAATGAACAAAAATTGCCTAAACAAATTGTTTTGCTGCGTCATATTTGAAATGATCCTTGAAATTTGAAAGAGACTTTGAGTAATTGGTGAGTTATTAGATTGTGGATCAAGGAATGATCTTTGAAATAGAACCTTGAGTAATTGGTGAGCTATTAGATTGCAGATCAACCTTGCCATGCACTTGTTTGATGAAAAGTAATTGGTGAACATATGTTTACTTCCAAATGACACTGCAGTCGGTCGGTTCAAACCTTAGAGAAATTCAAAGCATTTGAAAGAGTTTGGCTAAAAATCTTACAAGTTAAGCGCGATTATGTACACATTATGGATTGCGGCTAGCTAGATTACAGCTGAGGAGAACATTTTACTTCTAATCTCAATCTAGTCTAACCACTAATTTATGTCTAACCAGTCTTGCACCTGATCTTAATTAGTGAACTGACTGTCACTACTATTACTGTTGCTGCTTCATGAAAGAAATCACTTTGTTATACACAAGGTCCTTGGCATTGATCCCCATGACAAAATCGGCGTGAGCATACTCGTGGATGAAATCAACCACAAGCTTCCCCTTGTCGTGATACTTCAAATGCTCAAGTAAACGAAACACGTCGAGTTCATCGGAGAGTGCATCTTGGCCGCCGTAGCTGATGAACATGGGCATGTTGGTTGGAATCTTAGAAAGGTCGTAATGCGGAGGGGAAAATGACCGGTAATGCATGTAATTGGTGTCAAAACTCCCGTAGTCGAACTTTGCTATAACACCAGTTCGTACAACTGCAAAGTTTAGGACAAAATTTGATTTACAGATTGATAATTAAGAAGCTTAATTAACATTTTTTGCATCACTAGCTAATTACTTACCTTGAGACAGATGCACCATGGTCTTGGTTGATGTCGGCTGAGGCTCATGATCCAAAAAGAGATCAACAGTGGAAGCATTGAGACAACAATTTTTACCTTGAACAAGATAAATTTGTAAATATACTTCGTTACTTACAAATATATAATACAATATAACCGATTAGCTACTGAGTGCTCATATTGGGAACTAATTCATACCAGTAAGTATTGCCAACAAGTCGTAACATGGAACTCCTGCAGTGGCACATATATGATCTATTAATGTAGCGACGGGCTCCCTGCAATTATGATTAAAAAAATCTCAAAATTAGAGTGTATGTTCACAAAATCCAGTTCTTATAAACTCTAATTGTTTCTTAGTCGATTCTTACCCTTTTGGATCGAACTCTGCAAAACCAAATATTGTTGTGATCTGCACAGACACATTGTGTTGTCAGATTCGTAAGATTGTAGATATACAAAAATTAAGTACGTACGTAGTTCATCAATGTCTTCTGATGTAACGTAAAAATATACCTCGCCGGCAAAGAGTCTGGCTCCAACTACGCCGATTGGTGTACTCATGTAAGTCAGGTAAGCAACCGGACTTAGCAAAGCTACTGATTTCAGTTGATCTACCAGCTTCCCTTCTGAAAGCGAAGCCAATGCTAGTAAAGTCCCCTGCCAAACACATCGTTAAAATGGTGATAGCTCTAGACATGATCAAAGTTTTACTAGCAGTTACGGCAATCGAAAAGTTGCATATTTTCGCTTAGAGAATTTACCAGGGAGTGACCGATGTAGTTAATCTTCTGCTTTGTTTGGCCATGCACGTAATCAAAAACAGCCGGTAGGTCATGAGCCACCAGTTCATCAAACGACCAATTCCAAAATTTCTGCCAGCATTTGTCAATCTACCTATAATTACTACATGTACTAGTGCAAATGATCAAATCTTATGTTAATTGAATCATTTGAACCCCCCTAATCAATGAAGACAACAATTAAACATATGAAATTAGAACTAATAGCACTTAATAGATAATAACTACACCCAACTTATAGAAAGAAATGCATAAATGTTGTTTGGATTAGAATATTTTATAAATATTATCATTGATATCTAGTCTATTTAATTGTTTTATCTTATAGAAAAACAATAACATGTTAAAAGTATGTAATACATGTTAAAGAATACATTATATATAAAACCATCAATATGAGTTATATCTTTTATACTCTCTCGTTTTATCTTTTATGTCCGGACCCCTGCAAAATTTAAATTTTGGCTCCGTCACTGTGTCTATCTACACATACATATGTCAACATACAAAGAACACGAGGTGTATATATAAATATAGGGTATAGTCTGAGGCTCCTGAAAATTATTGGTCTCACATTTTCTCACTAATTAACAAGTAAGAAAGCTAATATCGCATAATCCTCTATTCATTTCAAGTGGAACATCATGGTCGAAATGAGAAAGAAAAAAGAGTTGGCTGTGAAGTAAGAGAGTACCGGATCTGTTGGGTCCATGGAGGTATGTCGCCGGCTAAACCTAGTCCCTCTGGTGTTAGCCATCCACACATCATAACCATTATCAGCCAGAATCAACGGCAGATTTTTGTCCGGAGAGTTCAACAGCCAGGTGGCGGCATCCTGCAGCGTCGACATACATATACACACAAAGTTACAAACCCTCAGATATAAGAGACAACGAGAGAGATCGAGGTTTTGGAGTATGTGCCCTATGGAACTAAATGCATGAAAGAGATGAAACAGTGCATGAGTTTTCGGACGGTTTCAGTTTCAGATGACCAGTCTCTGTGTTGCCTTATATGTTCAGAATCAGATACAGAGTTTCATATCCATCTCTATCTTGAAAATATGAATCGGAAGTTTCTCACTTACAAAGAGTTAGTGTACGCCGAGATGTGCTCTGTTTTCACTACCAAAACACAAGCAGTGTTTAACTCTCTGATCCTCTCTAGCTCTTTTTTACTTGGGTGCTACTAACACAAATATTAAGCTAATGCTACTAGTTAGGGTACTCAAGGTCATGATTAAGGTGGTGTAAGTTTGAATGAAATGAGAGGCCGGTATTTCCAGGTGCTGAAATCAAGCAAGAACTTTCGGAAACTGTCTAATTCGTTATTGGCACAAAAGTGCTCGACTAAACTGGTTTTAAACCCATTCATAATGCTAGAAATAGACCAAACCGCGTGATATGGCACATGAGAAGAAAAGACAGGGCACATGATATTCACTCAAAACTGTCTTCTCGCTTTTGACGAGGAAGGCAGGAAATGATTGAAAGCAAATTTGGTACCAGAATTAGAGGCCAAAAGAGCAAACAAAGTCGGTGCCATATTCATAATGCAGCATGTAAAAGACAACTTTTAATCAATTCAAGCCATAATTGAATATGAACTTACCACAAGAACACCATGCTGAATTATCACCGGTTGTTTCCCGGCGCCGCCACCACCATTACGACCTGCCGGAATCCTCTGCACGTTCAGCATGTAACCATCGGCGGTAGTCACCTGAGCAACAACATAACAACACGTTACATAGTTTCCTTACGTTTCTTTAATTAAACTATCTGAGATTTAGAGATTTCGGAGACTAGAGGCCAACAATTAATTTAAAATTTAAAATAGGCCTATGCTTACAAATATCTCCTGGCATTTGTAACCATGCATGGTCACCAGGGCCTTGCATACACCGTACGCCTCTGCATTCGCAGCCCCAGCCCCGTTTATCTGATCGAAAAGCCGCCGTCTCGAACCCTCTACGGCACCGGGAGCGAGTGCAAGTAACAAAACCAAACCCATGATCACCATGCAACAAGCTAAGCAGCGCAGAGCCATTTTTGAAGGGTATGAACTTGAAGGGTATAATAGTTATGAGCTCCCTTCACTCTCTCGGGGGACTTTTATATAGTGGACGAAGATAAGTATACGATCGAAAAGAAAAGATTATCAGAGTGTGAAAACAGAACAAATCGGTTCTGGTATTTGGCTAAAGTGGAAGGCAGGCTTATGATGTGGTTGTGGGTCCTTTTTCAGCTAGCCTTCCTTTCTTATCAGAGAAATTAAAAACTAAAAAAGAAAAATATCTGATACGAAATCTGGAGCTGTAAATGGAATTGGGAACCCAATGAACTGTCTGCGAGTTTTATATAGAGATTGTGTGAAGGCTCCAAGTAAGGTGGCGAAGCATCAGGAAGAAGCTGGATTTATCACCATTTTCTTAGGGGGATAATTGCAATCACTACCGAAATTAAAAATGGAAAATACTGATCATTGTGTTGTGTGATAGAGTTCAGGATTATTAAACAGAGATTTCGGTAATGAAAGGATGAGGATGCGTAGTTAAGCTGAAAACATGGTTCGGCTTCGGTTCTTATTTGTCTGGGAGCTGTAATTGCGGGGGGAGTAGAACAAGGGATTCGATCATGTTCAGTATCAGTCTATTTTAATTGCTTATATTCTCTTAAGGGAATCGAGATATTTGCCTAATTGTTAGACCTTGATTTTGGATAGAGAGGTAGTAAGAAAGATTTATACATTACGTAAAAGTTTGTATATAGTTGAAAATTTGTGCAAATTAAGTCACGGTAATTTTCATCGTACAAGCTAGCGTGGACGGTCTCTAAAAGTTCGAGATATCGTTTCTAAAACGACACTATTTGTAGTTTTCAGACTTTTAAGTACTGTAATTTTCATAAAAATTAGAGTGTTGACGGTCTCAACAAATTCAAGATATTACTTCAAAACGACATTATTTTTAGTTTTCGGACTTTGAAGTACACGAATACACAATGTTGTGACTCGTTAATGTATATTGTTTCTATGGAAAAAATCAAAAGCAAATGTCATTTAGTACTAATTTAAAGATTTTATTACCCAAATCAATGAAAATATTTTTCTAATGCTCATCTTAATTATTTTAGGTAGAAAGACTTTTGTACCCATCATATAATTCCAACCACTCCACCCTCTCTCTTGTCTCCTCTCTCTCTCAGTTCTTTCTCCGCTCGATCTCATCTCTCTCTCTTTTCAACCACCCGTTCTCTCTCTTATCTCCTCTCTCTACTCTCTCTCTCTCTCCAAAAAGCTCCGCCGTTCATCTTTGTCGGCCTTATAGCCGGACTCGACCGCACCCGATCTCCTCCACCTGCAACGTCGTCGAGTCCATTTGTCCTCTTTCTCACATCTCCAACGCACCCGCGCCGCCGATGAGAACATCCAAGACGAGGCCCGCATCCACCGCCCTACTCCGCACAACTTCTCCGCCAAGTACGTCCCCTTCGAGGCCGTCGTCGGCGGCGGCACCTCCCCGGAGTCCTATTCGCTCGACGAGGTCGTCTACCGGAGCCGCTCCGGTGGCCTGTTGAACATCCAGCACGACATGGAGGCCCTCGGCAAGTTCAACGGCGCATACTGGCACCACCTCTTCGACTCGCGCGTCGGCCGCACCACCTGGCCCTACGGCTTCGGCGTCTGGAGCAAGAAGGAGTGGATATGACATTTCCAAGTTCAGAGAAGGCTCAGTTCTTATGTTTGATATGACTAGCAAGTTTGTTTCTTCAACAATCATAAATCTGGGGAACAAAGTTGTACTGGGGATATAACTAGCAGTAGTAAATTTATGACGTCTGGTAATAACACTTTTATCTCCCCTTACTTTAGTTTCTATAGGCCTTGGAGATACCGCGTTGCAAGTTTACTACCTCTAGTAAATGTTTACTAAGGGTAGTAAACTATATTTTTTTTTATTGAAGATACTATTTTGTAAGTTTACTACCCTTAGTAAAAGTTTATTAGGGGTAATATACTTTATTTTTCCGCATCTAAGTTTGATTTTGTCCGTTTTAATGTGTATTATGGCCTTTGAAAAGACTGTTTTGCGAGTTAAATAGAAAAAGTCAAACATGGCCGCATCTAAGTTTGATTTTGTCTGTAAAAGTTTACTAGGGGTAGTAATCTTCATTTTTTCGCATCTAAGTTGATTTTTCTCATTTTCAGTGTGAATTATGGCATTGGAGCTGCTGTTTTGCAAATTTACTACCCCTAGTAAAAGTTTACTAGGGGTAGTAATCTTCATTTTTTCGCATCTAAGTTGATTTTTCTCCTTTTCAGTGTGAATTATGGCATTGGAACTGCTGTTTTGCAAGTTTACTACCCCCAGTAAAAGTTTACTAGGGGTAGTAATCTTCATTTTTTCACATCTAAGTTGATTTTTCTCCTTTTCAGTGTGAATTATGGCATTGGAGTTGCTGTTTTGCAAGTTTACTACCCCCAGTAAAAGTTTACTAGGGGTAGTAATCTTCATTTTTTCGCATCTAAGTTGATTTTTCTCCTTTTCAGTGTGAATTATGGCATTGGAACTGCTGTTTTGCAAGTTTACTACCCCCAGTAAAAGTTTACTAGGGGTAGTAATCTTCATTTTTTCGCATCTAAGTTGATTTTTCTCCTTTTCAGTGTGAATTATGGCATTGGAGCTGCTGTTTTGCAAGTTTACTACCCCCAGTAAAAGTTTACTAGGGGTAGTAATCTTCATTTTTTCGCATCTAAGTTGATTTTTCTCCTTTTCAGTGTGAATTATGGCATTGGAGCTGCTGTTTTGCAAGTTTACTACCCCCAGTAAAAGTTTAGTAGGGGTAGTAATCTTCATTTTTTCGCATCTAAGTTGATTTTTCTCCTTTTCAGTGTGAATTATGGCATTGGAGTTGCTGTTTTGCAAGTTTACTACCCCCAGTAAAAGTTTACTAGGGGTAGTAATCTTCATTTTTTTGCCGGTATGCTTCCGGCAAGATCCGGTGGGTTCCGGTGACATTTTTTTCAAAAAATTCCAATGAGACTCCGACATCTCCGGCGATTTTCCTATCACCATCAATTTTCCGGCGACCGGTGACCAGAATCCAGTGTCCGGTGACCGGAATCCGGCGACCGGTGTTCGGCGACCGGAATCCGGTGACCGGCGCCGGTGTCCGGTGTGCTTTCGGGAAAGTCTTCCCTACTTCTTTTTCATTTTTTCTCTTTAAATAAAGGTTAAGGGTAAAAAAGTCTTTTAAAATATCAATTTATTATATTTTAATAAAGATTTGTGTATTTGAGCTTAAAATAAGTACCTTGTATTCAAATGGACTAAGAAAAAATATTATCATTGAAATGGGGTTTGACTTTTTCTATTTTATGCATTAGGGCTTTTTCCCAAAAATCAATAGTATTTATAGTTGCATTGTTCTCACATGTAAATATTTTCTAATTGTTGTAGGTTTAATGGTTAAGTAACTGTTAAGTAACTTGATCATCTTCCCTTTTTAATGAAAATTTTCCAGCTGTTTCAGATCAAGACAACTGTTAGAGTTATCACAGTGTTGTGAGTTGTGTGATTTTGATCGAAGATTTAGTTTCAGTAAACAAACATGTTACCAATACTTCCTAAATAATGCATGGAAATGTGAACCTAATCGGCTCTTTTACAGACGTTGCCACCATTTTGAGCAATGAGCATAAGCCTCCCGCTTGGTTCCAAACCAACACCACCCCATCCTTTTCTGCAGAAAAACTCCAACAAAAGAACAAACTTATCATCTTCATCACAATTGCAGGTATTGCATAATTGCAAAAATGGTTACGCCATTCTGAACAAGGGCCACAAAAAGAAACCACACAAAAGCACCGACTGCAACTGGTGCCTTCATCGTGGAGTCGGCTTTTTTAGTTTTTTCTTTTCTTTTGAGACTAACAAGTCTTGCTTTCACATTGCCATGTATTTGGTGCTAATCAAATATCAATAGCAATATGAGAATCAAAAGCCAGTTAGTGACCATACTTCTATGTCTATTTCCTACTCTTAGTTTGTCGAATCCAATGAGAAATGTCTCAGACGTTTCACACTGGCTTCAGCACAAAAGGACCCTCCTGCTTCATGTGTTTCTGAGCTTTGCATTAGTTCAGTGTGAGAGGCACATTGCTAATAGAGACTAGTGCACCCACTGAAACTGATCTGGAGCCCTATAAAACTATCTTAAAGGGCTTATAAGCAATGAAAGATTCTGAGAAGTGAACCAACAAACACTGAACATTTGGCCTCTCGGGTAAATTCCACTGCAATAAAAAGTTACTACTTACATCTGTAGGTAGATAATTCATTCACTGCATGCAATAGATAGGTTAATCCTCCTAGTATTGCAAAAAAGCAGAGGTGATTGCAACTTGAATATTTGTGATCCAAGATTTCTCTTCTCTATTTATATCTACTACACATAGGCAATAAATTCCCATAGGAAATCTTCCATTTACTCTTTACATGCCCTCCATCCCAAAATTCTTAATTTCAACATCAGGGATTTCATGGACTTCACATATTATGGAAGTAGAAGTTTGAACTCTTAGCAAGGACTTGGGCTTCTTCATTTACATTGTGCAACGGTGTCAGAATCAAGCCTTGTCAGCTACAGCAATGGTAGGGCTCATCTTCCTCCTCTGACTAGAGCTGCGGAAAGAAATGAAGGTAGGAAGGCAGCATTGTGTAGACTTAAATGGTCTGTCTTCACTTAGATCCTCATTGGCTGTCCTTTCGCTACCAGAAACATTAGGGGTACCATTCAGAGATTTTAGAGGGAGGTCTTCGGCAGTCGGCTTCACTTCCATCTTTCCATTAGTCGTGGTCTGATCACCTGAGGTATCATTTGCATCATCAACATCATCCCCATCTCTGAAGCTCTCGCGAAAGAGATCAGCAAGTTTCTTTTTCTTTTCTACTGGAGATGGAGCAGGAATGGAAACAGGACTTCTGTTCCCAAATGGAGTTTTGTTGACATGAGAGAAGTTGTGATGGACCGGAGTGTTGCCACGGGATGGAGTGAAGTCTGCATGAGAGGCCAAAATGACAATAAACAGGTCAAACAACAGCCCACAACCATATGGTATGGAAATGGAAACTCTTCTGCATTGTGTATTCTTTGTGGTACTGCATACACTTCAATTAATTTTACTTTTTCAGTGATAAATTTAAGAATCACAGTGTTTCAAGCAGTGCAAATCAAGGTAGAACACCTCTTTGCCTTCATATTATGTTCATCTCAATAAAGAACAGTATTTTATCTCACTCGTACACAAGAAATGAACCCACACAAACACCCACAGTAAATGAAGAGAAAGGTAGAGTCATAAGCTAGTAAGAAAAAATGACACGGAGCATTCGACTAATTCTTACCGCCATTGACACTGAAGAAGTCATCTTCACAATCTGAGTCCAACCAAGGCTTGGAATCAAAGAAGGCATCCTCTTTACTACCTGCTAATAAACAATTGGAGTTATTAACTTTATACATCAAACACTCGTAACTTAGGCTTTACTAAAACAAAATAGGCAGAGTACAAATCTGACAGAACCCTCAAAAGCTTGCCTATAAAAACACCTCCCTAACAAACACCATCAACAAGAAGCAATAAGCAAAGTTCGAACAGCAGAAATTAGGTGCCCCATGCCAAGTGCATGACTTCTATCAGCAATATTCCAATAAAAATCAGATACTGTGGTAATGACGTAATATCATGCCATTGTGTCACTTGCAAGCAAGAGAGTAGGGAAGACAAACATTAGGCTAAACTCAATTATCAACAATGAACAACACTTTTCGACCAAAAAAAAAAAACAAGGAACAACACTGGGAAGGGAAGTGATTGGACCTGATATACAATCAGTACTTGATTTTAAGCCTCCTTCTTGCTTCATTGAAATGATCAGAATACTAACTCAACAAAATTAGAATACCAACTTCTTCCTAAATCACTAATTGCAATACTGTATAGAAAAACATTGAAGAATTCAAGACCAAATGTGGTCCAACCATCAGCCATAGATTAGATTTTCATATGACTTACTGGTGCAAATCAGAATGCTCTCAATTACTGAGAACAGGGACCACGATCACTAAAAGTCGTCTATATTAAATTCGATCTGATCATTGCTCAAGAAACTACTGAACACATAATGTAAAGACCACAGCTTCCCCTTAAAGCCTAGGACAATGACTTTCAACTATCTCTGATATCATCCTGGGAAATCAGAGTTCAGAAAAAGGCACCATTAACCTTTTCCTTACATCAAGCATGAAAGACAGAAACATTTTATATTTTGACTAGAAGCTTAGTATTAGTATTTCCTTCACAAACAAACAGGAGAGTGATCAAAATAGTGGTGCTGACTTCCTCAATCAAAGGATGCTACTTCACAAGCAGCGCAAGCAAATGTTTCCCATTTCAATACCCACCATAACAAAGAAATAATAGCTGTAGAAAAGATAAATCGAAAACCAAACATTGTTTTTTTCTTTCCACCTGACCAAAACTCCTAAACCACGACCAGAACAAGAAAAAACATCACGTCTCAAAGTAAATGCATAACTACTTGCTTAAAATAAGGAGTCACCAGAATTATGATTGCGAAAAAGCAAGAACATAAATTTAAGCAATTACCAACGTCATACCATAAGCAAGCACATAACGAAACTCAAGAGTCGAAATAACTAGCATCATTCGCCAAAAACGGTACGAAAATGACCCAACAACAAGGCTTTGCATACATCTGATAGCTAATCAAACATGGTTACGCATTAACCCAAACCAAAAAAGTAACCAACTTTCACCAGAACATAACATGAACTCATCACTCAGAAGTTAAACATCATAAAACAGATGACCTTTTCATTCAAAAAAAAAAACAATAACAGAAAACTGAAAAGACCGAAAAAGGAAGAAACCTTGATACGTTTGACCGCAAAGGAAGAAGAAAAGGTGAAGTCTTTGTACCGTAGTCTCGAAAAGCCGTGGCTGTGGAGCGAGCAGGGGACCATTGATCGGTGATCGGACGGCCAACGTCTGTCGTCGGCTTCTCCTTGACAGGCGACGGTGGGATAGAGGAGAGCTTGTCGGGTTTGGACCCGAATGTCACTCCGAGTTTCATGGCTGACCCAGGTTCCCTATGAGAAGAAGCACAAGCACCCATTTCTCTAAACAACTCCAACCCAACACAACACAAATATCTCTCTTATGCTCTGAAACGAGAGAGAGCGAGAGAGGGAGAGTAAAGTAGAAGTGGGAGACGGAAAGAATGCGTTTTTTGGCGTTATGCTGAAGGAGAGTGAGTGCCAAAACTCGATTCTCTAATTTCTAGAGAGAGCTTGAGAGTAGACCTGTAAATGGACCGGATTTTAATCCGGACCCGCTCCGGATCCGTGGTTTTTAAACGGGTTTGGATCGAAAATTAGACCCGTTGATCCGTTAAGGACCCGGATCCTTTTACCCGTTTATTAAACGGATCGAATACGGATCGAGGTTGATCCGATCCGTTAAGGACCCGGATCCGTTTAAAAATAATTAAATAATATTTTTATAAATATAATATTATTGATAAATATTAAATAATATAATAATTATTTGGATAACCTAAACGTCTAAATTGCGTCTAAAGTATGATCATTTGATGAAGTTGAAGGTTACGATGCCTATGTTTTTTTATGCTCTTTGCTAAATACATTGGAGGTTTAGTATTTTGAATATATTAGTTTATTGTTAAGAAGTATTTTGGCCATGTAATTCAACTTTTGATGTAAACATTTATTTTGTTATAATATTTCATTAGTGTTTTATGAAAATTTATGATAAAATTAAGAAATTATTATTTAAAATTTGAAAATATTTATAATCATAAACGGATCGAATTAACGGGTCGGGTATCCGTTAACCCGCCGGATCCGGATTTGGATCTAGCTATCAAAGATCCGGCGGGTAACGGGTCGGATCCGGATCCAAAATTTCTATTACGGATCCGGATCCGGATCTAGGTAGATCCGCTCCAGATCCGGTCCATTTACAGGTCTACTTGAGAGGTAAGTCTACGTTACAAAAGGGTAGGAGAGGTGGGCTCTTTTTATTTATTTATCTTAATTTTTGGGTTGAAAGCTTAAAGCTTTTTCTTCTTTGGGGTTATGCGATGTACACAGTTTCCATGTCGATGGCGATTTTGATTTCTGAAGAAGGAAACTAGAATTATGGACCTTATGTAAATGGAGAGAGCGACTTGGAGGGTTCCCATAGGTTGGTGGTTGAAAGCGATGTTGAATGTGAGAGGTCGTTTGGGATGTAAATGGTTATTTAGTAAACACATTTCCTAAGCAAGATGAACATAAATTCGAGGGGAATCAAATTTATTTCAGTGTTTGATTGAATCTTTCTCTTTGGTCTCAGTTTTGATTTTCTTTCTTTTTACCTTCAATTTCACACCGAGTATATAGGAGTTTGATCCCTTGCTTGAGTATATATAGTGTGTGAGGATTCTCATTCAAGTTGTGTATTACAAGATCGGTTACAAGAATTTTAAGAAATATATAACAACGTTACGGAATCAATCATATATATATATATAGATTATAATCGAGTCGTTACTCGTTACTTATTGTTGGTTTTACCACGGAGTAATTTTATATTTTAAAGTTTAGAATACATCCTAAATATGTCGAAAAGTAGTATAGAAAGTTTTGATGAGTTCTACGTGATGATGTGCAAGTTAAAAAAGGGTGATGTCCATTTGATTTGTGAAATGAGAATATCAATCATAAGACTACAGTTTTGTTTATAATTTGGAGGCGACTGCATGTAACATATACCAATCTCAATTCAGAGGTCAAAGAAATTACATCGCTTTGAATATGAATCGATCCCTACAGCTTCCCCTAGCTTGCGTTCCAGGACTTTGAATCTCATTACTACCACTCAATTTATAACTGGTCGCCTCTCTGGAATACTAAAGACAGTTGTTCGTTTTGATACATGAACGTGAAAATTATATAAACGTACAGTGTCAAAATAACTATGCAGGTTGCAGAGAGAGCCATGCTTCGACAAGATGGATCAGAAACCAAGTCAAAGCAGGTAAACCTTATTGCTCTCTTCTGTGACTTCTGTCTTACCTGTCACCAGCTTACTCTGATGATCGAGTCTGATTAAGCAGAGTTAGTAAAACTAGCTAGCTATATGATGGAGAATATGACAATATTGCTTTATAAAATATCAAGGAAGTTTATTTTGTTTGTTTATATATTCGTGATTATTATCATCGATGTTTTGTTTGTTTCAAGTTTCAACTTTGGTGATATATTATGCCTTGCCCACCCCACAAGTCTTTGCATATATATATGATCGCTGTTTAATAGAGACAAAGTATAAAAGATGAGGACGATAGAGCATCGATCACTTGGCTAAAGTTGAGAACGATGGAAATTACCAAGACGATGACCATTTTAACCCGATGATCAGCAAACCAAGCACTTTAACCAGGGAAACTGTTTCTTCTCACAGATTTTTCCCTCTCCTTTGTTCTCGAGTATCTATCAGCAAAACAACGTCAAGTCTTTTTCATGCATTGTTTGGTCATGGAAAGTAGGCAAACACGATGTATTGACCCAGAAGGATTATCGATATCTTCTAGCTGTACATTTACCATGACTTTGATGCTTTGGCGAAGGTGTGCTACAGACAATTATCAAAAACAAGAATCTGGGTTTACTATGCAGCGTAAAGAAACACAAACAATTTCGATAGTATGAATATCAAGATCAATCACGTGTAGATAATAGTTATTATAAGTAAGATTCTTCAGCTTAAATTAGATGGCGTTAGGTTTTCATTTTTCATAAAATATATGTATGGGAGGTAGCCAGGTAGGGATATGAGAATATAGAAATGCACGCAGGTTAGGTTTCCACTTTCCGGTGGTCTATATATGAACAAGAAGCTAACACGGGTTGATTAGGTAGCTTCCTGTCAATGCGTATAGTCCTAATTACGATTAATCCCAAATGATGATTATAACAAGCTCCGCCAGAGCATGAGTTACATGGTTAATTAGTTTAATCTTCGATCGATACTCAAACCAGAAAGATTAGCATCGATCATACCATATCCTTGATTGTCTGTCGTTACATATCTAGTGGTGGATACTTAATAATATGTTTAGGGATAGCTACTTAAACATTCAACCAAATTAGGCCACGCATAGTTGCATACTATAGCTGATTAAGCAAAATTGGTTAATTAACGACAAATTGCTCACCGCCCGAATGAAAACAAATCACCAAAGAAGATACGGTAAAGCTTCATACCGTCACACTAGCTACGGGGGAAACAATAATACAATAACAATGACATGCAATAGGAGAACATATAGAATTGGGTGGGGGTGAGATCAGGACCCATATATATTTAGCCTCAAAGTCCTTTAGCATGAGTGCTTGATGCACAAAATGAAAGCAGATTCAAGTTGCACTCTAGGTAATTAGATTCTCATTTTGCCTCCAATGCCTGAGGGATTTGATTCTTGAAATAGTTGAATTTTAAAGTATTGCCGACAGACACTTTATATTGTCATTTGATTGCGCGTCTAGATTATCCAAGATGAAATTATCTATTTTTACATCATGAACTCATTATTAGTAACTAGTAGCTACACATGTATTGTTTAACACATGACAAAATCAGATGCCAACAATTGCTAGGTGGTGTGAACATATCCACGTATTATTATCATATCTTGTTGTTCTTGTCTAATATCTAGTCTAATAGTGCCACCATTTGATTTGGAATAATTTTTTCCAGCAATCATGAATCAATCAAACTATGGAATAAGGATAATTGGTCATGCCTCATGCCTCTTCTGATTTTTCAATGCTAGTATATATCGTCACATTTACAAATACGTTTTAAACAAACAAGTCGCATTCAACAACTAGTTCGTTCATTATTTCATTGCTGATTTCTTTTAAATTTGGGCAACTCTGTTGATCTCAGTATTTGGATATCAATGCCCCTCTTACGACCCTGCACCTTAATCGCGACACACGACTCTACACCTTAATCATGACACACGATACATATCGTCACTTCAATTGCACCAATCGAGTCAATAACATTAACTCTCACGGTATAAAAATCAACACTTATACAAAAAAAATCAAACGTGTCACATAATACAACCGCTCAATATCGAGAATTTATCGCCACTCACTTCCGTCTTTCTTAAATTTTGCCATTTTGGGCTATTTAGGTGCTACTATTCTTGTTTGGGCTTCATTTGCAATAATATCCACTAAATTAATGGACTTACGAGGCCCACCCAGTCCATACTCCAAGAGTCCGATCCAGTAAAAAACCGCGCCGTTGTTAACGGCTTATCTCACCAACCAAACCACCCTCTTCCTCGTTTGTTCGACTTGTCGTTGGTTCTACTGTCTCGCCCACCAAAATCGGAAAATGGGGGTGGCGGCGAAAATAGCACCGTCGATGCTGTCGTCGGACTTTGCCAACTTGGCGTCGGAGGCCCATCGCATGATCCAAGACGGCGCCGATTGGCTCCACATGGACATCATGGTATCAACTCCACTCTTCAACCATAAAGTTTTGTTCTTTCTTAATGAATTCGGGTGTTGTGTTGTGATACTAGTACCATAATCCAATGTTTAAGAAACAAAGGTTACAACTTGGTCTCTTCTTCATGTGCAGGACGGGTAGGTTCGGTTCTGTTCTTCTTGCTTATCATGTAACTTGCATGACTCAAGTGGCTGCTAAACAATCCGGTTTTATATTTTTGTTTATTTAGTTGTATGTATTTTGAGATGATGAAGTAGCTTGAATGATGTTTAGAAGTAGAATAAGTATGAATTTGGTAGAAAGAACATGAATTTGTGAATGCTGGTGAAATAGATCTTTGTGCATAATTGAATCAGTGTGTGATTTTCGGTACCGAAATGAGCCAATCATATTGCTTTTGTAGCTTGTGAGAGGTTTATTGTGGTCTTATGTGTTGTATTTATGTTTTTATGATTAGGCACTTTGTCCCAAATCTAACACTCGGTGCTCCGGTGATTCAGAGTTTGAGAAGGCATACAGAGTAATGCTTCTTGACTTGTTCTATATTCGTTCTTTTGCTGATTGTGAATCGAGTGTAAAATGATGGATGAAGTTGTCATGTTGGATTGTCTACAGCGCGTATCTGGATTGTCACCTTATGGTCACAAATCCTCTTGATTATGTTGAGCCGTTGGCAAAAGCTGGTGCTTCAGGGTTCACATTCCATGTCGAGGTATCCAAAGGTGGGTTGTGGTGATGTTGGGGAATTGAGATGTCAGGGTGTGTTTGTATTTCAACTCACTTTGTGTTTCCTCCTTTGTGCAGATAATTGGCAAGAGCTTGTCCATAGGATTAAGTCCAAGGGCATGACACCAGGTGTGGCATTGAAGCCGGGAACACCTATCGAAGAAGTTTTTCCACTGGTATGCCTTCTTGTTCTATTGCATGGATTGTTGAGTGTGAGTAAATTTCTACTCCAAAGAACAGTTCTGGCTGAGTGGTTACCCTTTTGTAATCCACAGGTGGAAGGTGAAACTCATGTGGGCATGGTCCTCGTTATGACTGTGGAACCTGGATTTGGTGGACAGAAGTTCATGCCAGAAACAATGGATAAGGTTCGCACACTGAGAAAGAAGTATCCTTCACTAAATATAGAGGTAAGCCAATCCACTGAATTCATTATGTTTTCTTACTGCCTCTATTGGTCTCATTATGGTTTACCATGTACCCCAGTAATAGCTGTATTATTCCTCCCCCCCCCCCCCCCCCCCCCCCCCCCCCCCCCTCTAATTGTGTCTCGTCTTGCTTATGACACGTAAATATGTGCATATTGAGTACACAAGAGTTTAATAAGATAATATGTGTGTTCAGAAAACATTCGCTATGTGGAATTCCTTTTCTAAAAATATGATTCCCTCGGAAAGGGTATAAACTCTTGCAAAAGTCGTAATCGGTCTTTCCTGTATTCAGGAAACATACTTCAATCTCATTGGGGTGATGCTATTTAATTCACTTTCTACCTCATTCCACAGGTAGATGGTGGCTTAGGGCCTTCAACCATTGACATTGCAGCTTCAGCTGGAGCAAACTGCATAGTTGCTGGAAGTTCAGTGTTTGGAGACCCCGACCCTGCCAAAGTTATATCCCTCTTGAGAACTAGTGTTGAGGAATCTCAGAAAAAATAATTGATGCTGGTACATGCACTATCACAAGTGGGTTGTTCAAAACTATATTTATAGTATGTATGTACATCTATGATCTAATTGATGTGGTGATTTTTGAAGGTTATATGAATATTACTATATGTTAAAGTCTTGCTGTTGTGTGTACTATCATTTTATTTGTATGCTATCTTAAGTATAATAATCCCAGCCAACACTTCGATTGCTCACTTGAGGGTCTTTCAAAAAAATTCACTACAATGCTTATTACATCTTTCATTTATGAACTCCGGTTACCTACTTTTTGGCAATATTTCATGTATGCTAGTTGTTTCTGCATAAACCGGGAGGGCTATGCTGAATCATGGTGGGGCATGAACAGTGACAACAGAAGGACATATAGTGGTTCATCATGCCTCGGGGGACATGGCTACGTCCACTTAGAATCAATTATCATTCTTTGGTGTTACAAGTACATCGATCCCGCACGGGGTGGAATAAGGGAAGGATGGTGGAGCCTATCCTGGTGGAGTATGCTGCCCATCCCGCGGGATGGAATGCATCTCTCTCCGCGGGGTGTACTATCTTTCATATCCAGATCTCTATTGTCTTTCAGTCAGATGCTATATCTAGAGGGGGAGCCTTCCTTTTATAGATAAGGAAGGTTCCCTCTTACATTACATTTTCAATGTGGGACAGAATGCACATTTATACTCTTATTGTGCCTTCTTGTGGAGCTTGGAGAAGCACATTCCTGATGTTGCATTGATGATCTTTCACCATGGCGAGGTAGTCTGGACGTCGGTTTACAAGTTTCATGACTGGTCTATGGGCAGGGGAGGTAGTTTACTGACTACTGACTACAAGTCCCCCCAAGTTCCCGTTCAAGACACATCTTGAGTGGGGACTTAATATACAAAATGTCCATAGACCAGTCATATGTCCCCAACACGGACCCGGTCCCAGTCCCCCCAAGTCCGTACTCAAGACGTGTGTTGAACGGGTCTTACTTTTCTTGATTTCTTCAAGAGCGAGCTGAGGAGTCCGCCTAGAAGATAAAAAATGCTCCTCCAGGTCCCCGGCCTCAAAACTTATTCGGCCGGGCAAGGATTATTGCACTTTTCTTGATTTCTTCAAGGGCGAAAGACAATAGAGATCTGGATATGAAAGATAGTACACCCCGCGGAGAGAGATACATTCCATCCCGCGGGATGGGCAGCATACTCCACCAGGATAGGCTCCACCATCCTTCCCGCCAAATGTTTCTGCATGAACCAGGAGGGCTATGCGGAATCATGGTGGGGTATGAACAGTGACAACACAAGGACATATAGTGGTTCACCATGCTTCGGGGGACATGGCTACGTCCACTTAGAATCAATTATCATTCTTTGGTGTTACAAATACATCGATCCCGCGCGGGGTACAAGAGCACCCATCCCGCGCGGGGTGGAATAAGGGAAGGATGGTGGAGCCTATCCCGCGGGGTGGAATTATACAAATGTGGGGGAGGCTATGCTGCCCATCCCGCGGGGTGGGATGTATCTCTCTCCGCGGGGTGGATTACTATCATTTATATCCCGATCTCTATTGTCTTTCAGTCCGATCCTATATCTAGAGGGAGAATTTTCCTTTTATAGATAAGGAATGTTCCCTCTTACATTACATTTCCGATGTGGGACAGACTGCACATTTATACTCTCATGGTGCCTTCTTGTGGAGCTTGGAGAAGCACCTTCCTGATGTTGCATTGATGATCTTTCACTATGGCGAGGTAGTCTGGACGTCAGTCTACAAGTTTCATGACTGGTTTATGGGCAGGAGAGGTAGTTTACTGACTACCGACTACAATAGTAACACCTCTGTATGTCAGACTTCATTCTGTTTATACACCTTATTTTGCTTATTGCCATCCTGTGCTGATTTAATGAGTTCCTGCCTTGATACATTATTACTTTCAGTGCCTTCTTCATCTTCATATATGTGGACATTTTTGTGACTTATTTTAGCTTTACTGTTGTGTGCCTTGATTATTTTGGTGCCTGGATGTTTAACTGCACTCATCATAAGCCAGATATTCCTTGCCTGATCTGCTGCCTTTCTTTTGAAATACAAATAGTAGTCGGGAAAAACAGAATAAGAATCACACTTGTTCCAAGTTGTCATTCATCTTTATGGTAGAATACTTTTCAAACAGATCTGAATTTCACTTTGACATAAACTTGTGGGAAATCAGAATACTTGTTGCTTGTTTAGACCCCTTTTTCTTGATTAAGCTCGAGCGACATTGGAAATCTGCAAGAGTTACATCAGTTTAGACCTTCATAGACATTTATTATACAGTTTAAACTTGATTTAGGGCCTTTATGAACCTAATCACTTGAGAGGATGTGAAAGGGGGTTCTAGCATTACTCGATAGAGTTCAAGCACTAGCTTGTTGCTCGAATAAGCTGGCTAAATGGGGGCTATTATTACAACTTTCCTGAGACATCCCTGGAAAATTAACGAGTAGACAATATACTAGCTATAGAAAAGTTAGCTTGATGGATTAAGATGAAGATAATCCCTAGACAATCCTGTCTACCACGTCAGTTCATGTTTATTTTATGTCAAAGATATGTCCCTCCTCATCTGTCAAATTTTTTGGCACATGCACTACCCAGATTCCATGATATGCGATCTGCAAGACCCATTTGATTTGGCATCCACTACCAGCCTAGTAACAGAAAAATGATCACATAATTCCTCTACTTGTTTAGTGGAGTTTGATAAGAGTTGAGAGAAGTGAGATTGCACACCAGAATCCAAGTTTTTACTTGCTTATTAATCTAGGTTTAAGCACCTGAGCATTGTCACAGTACACGTGAGAGGCAGTAGTCGTACTTCTGTAATCTATTTTCATGTCTCGGCAAAGGCAAATAGGAGATGCTCCAAACTCCAAAGTTTTTAAACTTCCGTGGTTGTTAAATCTCTATATCCCAAGATTAGCTTAGACTAGTGGTGAGCATGTGTTGCCACGTTGCTTCCTTTTACTGTTCGATTTTCGATACATTGGTACTTGGTCTTTCGTAGTTTGAGCGAAAAGTGCATCTATTGCTTGATCGACACTATGGGTACGTACATTCCCTTCATCTGCTCTCCCCAGTTGAGAATTCAGATGTAAAACACAAAATCCATATGCATTTCCTGCATATTCATTTGGTACCTGTGCAGTTGTGCTTGAGCTGCAGACATGCGATCTCAGCAAAATCCTTGGTTCTTTTTAAGCTCATACTTTCCAAGTCCACAGACCTTGGAAAGTAGTACTTTACATTTAGACTCCCCAAACAAGTTTTTACTGAATCTGAATCTTGATTTTCCATAGTAAAGTGAGTAAAGGTTTTCACTTTTAGTTTACCCTATACTTCTGAGTTCTGATAATGAAATTGTAGCTGATACGTACTTATGGGTTTCATCTTGTAGCTGTGACGAAACTTAATTATTACGGAAGCAAAACACGAGCATGATGTGATGTGTTAATTCGTTGGTGGTGCTTGTCAGCCTACTAGGATGTTCATCACCAACTTGACTATCATCTATGCAATACGTAGCCTCTCTTTTCATGCCTCCCCTTTAACCTGCATAGCTTTCTCTTCAAATATATTTCGGATTTTTATCCTGCCTTTCTAAAATGATCATCCCTGCCTTTACACACCCATACAAAACCTGGTTTGAAGCCAACGAGTGGACTCATAACAAGTTAGTAAAGGAGTCTGAACAGCTGGAAACAGAGAAAATGTATAGAATTCCTGAATTCGTTATCCCCAAGAATCCTGTCCATGAACAACTTTGTAAGTTCTTGTAATTGTTAATTTCCATATATGTATATTTTTATGGATCCAAAATATTCACTGTCTCAAAGTAAGTTTCTATATTAACTTCATATTTTATAGGCCTTCTGTGTTGAAGTCACTGGCCATTGGTCGTTGGCATGGCTGCTGCTCTGTTCACCAGTGAGCAGCTCTACTTGACATTATTCTTCTTCATTGTCTCGCTTCTTGTGTCTGCACTTGGACTACAGAACCAACTGCTAAGCTGCGAGTCCGAATCTCTAGATGCTTCTTCTGCCTACCACTGCAGTACCAGTACTAGTGGATTAAATGGGTCATCATCATCATCATTCAACCAGTGTGCCACATTTGCAATTCTTCGAACCAACTCATACTACTCCTCTCTGTTGAACCTGAGTTCTTACTTGGGGATCAACCGGTTTGTGATTGCAGACGCAAACGGCTTTTCAGCGCACACGGAGTTTCTTCCTAAAGACCAGCCTTTGTTGATACCGATTGATTGCAAATGCAGCAATGGGGGCTTGTTTCAAGCGCAGTTGACAAAAACCACCATCAGAGGTGAGAGCTTTTATGTCATTGCTGAAGCGCTAGAGGGCTTGACAACTTGCAAAGACATCCGAGAGCAGAACCCGGGTGTTTCACCTTGGGAACTTGCTGATAAAGTTGAGTTACACATTCCCTTGAGATGTGCTTGTCCCTCTAAATCATCTCAGTCAAGACTCTTGCTTTCTTACCCAGTAAAACAAGGTGACACCATTTCTTCTTTGGCCATTCAATTCAATACCACTCAAGAAGCTATCATATGTGCAAATAATAGATCAACATTTAGACCTGAAAGCAGTTTAGTACCATTTACATCTCTTCTGATTCCACTCAATGCTAAGCCGATACTTGGTCCTCTAGAAAAGCCCCGCGAACCCAATTTGCATCTTCCAGCAATTAGTCCACACAGGAAGAAAGCAAAAATGCACAAGGCTGGACTATATGTCGCGATCATTGTGGTGGTTGTTGTAGCTAGCATTGCCATTGCTGCGGCTTTGTTGGTGATTCAGCTGAGGAAGAAGAAACAGATGATTTCATCCAAAGGAGTCGTTGATTTGGAACTGCAACAGCTTAGCCTAAGCATCAGAACCACAAGTGACAAGAAGGTCTCATTTGAGGGATCACAGGACACATTAGATGGTCACACTGTTGAAGCCACCACGCCGCGCAAGGTGCTGGTGGAGACATACACCATGGAGGAGCTGAAAAGAGCAACAGAAGACTTCAGTTCAAGCAACCACATCGAAGGGTCTGTATACCACGGCCGTCTCAGTGGCAACAACTTGGCAATAAAGCGCACACAACATGACATCATCTCAAGGATCGAGTTTGGGCTTTTCCATGATGCAATTCACCACCATCCAAACATAATGAGGCTGTTGGGGACATGTTTGACTGAAGGTCAAGACTCATTTCTGGTTTTCGAGTATGCAAAGAACGGATCATTGAAGGATTGGCTTCACGGTGGATTGGCAATTAAAAACCAGTTCATTGCCTCATGTGATTGTTTCTTGACGTGGAGCCAAAGGCTGAGGATATGTCTTGATGTGGCCATGGCATTACAATACATGCACCACATAATGAACCCAAGTTATGTGCATCGCAATGTGAAGAGCCGAAACATCTTCTTGGATGAAGAATTCAATGCCAAGATTGGAAACTTTGGAATGGCAAAGTGTGTTGAAAATGACACGGAAAATTTGGCTCCTGAAGATGTTCACCAAGGTGTGGTTTCTCCAAGCACTGATATATTTGCTTATGGAATAGTGTTGTTGGAGGTCTTGTGTGGGCAAAAGGCATTAACCAAGCCTAGTGAAATGGGGCAGGGCAAACATTTCTGGCTCTCGGAGAAAATCAAATCCATATTGCACTCAGACAATGCAGATGAGCTGAGGGAATGGATGGACAGTGTGTTTTGGCCCACGTCCTCAGCGAAGGGTAGAGAGGGAACAAATGTAAAAAACGGTGTGTGCGGGGCGTGCCACCTCACGGATGAGGAAAGAGAACGGTGCGCGTCCTGACTTCTTGACCAGGCGAATGAGGGCTCCGGCGTCACCTGATGAGGAAATATTTCCGAGCTTACTCTTCCGAATCACCTGTCGATCGATACTCACTGTGAGAGCGAGCAGAGCAACAATTGGGAGGTTGGAGACGAGTCCTGACGGGCTCCGGGATCTAAAGCGGGGTGCGCTTAGAACGTTAGGGTTTCGAGAAGACTCGAAGGCTTCGACTGTGTACGTCTGTTTGAGAGAGATTTGCTGATTGATTGATTGATTGTTTGTGTGTTCCAGAGAGAACATGGAACTCCCTTATATATCTATCCGTAAGCAACTCGTGGAGACTACTCACAATCCAATGCGGACTCTGCAATTAGAATCCCACAAGGATACGTTTAACTCGCCAGTCGTGCGCTCCATGCAACACGTGTCAAACCTATCTCGCTTAGGTTTCGCTCCCTGCCTTACTGCATTTCATTTGTCGTGTAGTAAGCGAACTCAAACACTAAGCGACCTTATCCAGAGGGTGTTATTAGTCATTTCAACCTATCCTCGCAAGAACTATAGAGTCCCATGCGAACCGGAGATAAGGATCCCGCGTAGACACCGAATCTCGCAAGGTATCAGAATAAAAGCCACGCCACGTGCTGCCAAACCTTGCTACCCTTGATGGGCTAAAAAGGCCACAGGCATTGGCCCAAATGATATCCAAGTCTTTCTCGAGTCTTGGACCGAAAATGCCCACTGGGCTCAAACATTGCCCCCTAGGCCTTGAGCTTAATCCGTTTCGCAACGGATAAGCGAAAAGGCCTATTTAAGCTTTTTTATGGGAACTCGTATTTCAAAAGGTGCTGACGCTTCGGCGCTATCGCTTCCCTTCATCATTACGGCTTTTCGAATTTTGAAACGCGCTGACGTTTCGGTCGTCATTGCGTCTTTTCGTTGCGACCATTGATTGAAAGGGACGTTACGGTTCGTCTCCTTTATAAACCTCGACGCGGGTCCCCACATCTTACCATCGCTTTCAAAACAATCTCCGCCTTCTGCAAACAGCCAAACCCCAGCACCAGACAGACTTTAACCGGAAACAATGCCTCCTAAACCTTTTGCCAATGACCCGAATCTGAACCTTACGGCGGCGACCTCTTGGTCGACCAGCCTTGCTCGCCGCTTCGCCACCAACCCGCCTCAAGGAACACCAATCTATTTCCTTGATACAGGGGCGGCTCTGCTTGGCCCGACTCCTTCAAAGCCCCTGTCAGACGCCGACCTTAACCATTACAACTCCTCCGTGCGTCGGCCAATCTTGGCCCAGCGGCGCGAACCGGGAAACTTTTCCACCTGGCAAGCCCGCTCTCATGTAAATGTCCGGGTCGGGGAGTGGCCCAGCGCAACCGCGGAGGAGCGAACGTGGTACGAGGAGCGCCTCCAGACCGATCAGACGATCTGGGAAGCCACTGGCATCCATGAGGCCATCGCCTTGAGTTTCTCGCTGCCCTCTCACACCGATCGAGCGCCTATCGCTGCCATGGCCTGTTTGTGGAACAGCGCCACCAACACCTTCGACTTCCCTTTCGGGCAGATGGGCATTACTCTGCTGGACATCCTCGCCATCACCGGGCTGCCGATCCACGCCAAGCCGTATGTGCCAGGCGACTTTGCGTCGACCGAGTTCCCATATGCCTGCAATTTGGGAGCCCGCCGCGCCCTGAGAATTTCATACGGGGCATGGCGGAAATTTTACATGGGCCACGCGGAGCCGCATGAAGGAGGCATCGCTTTCTTGGAGTACTGGCTTGACAAGTTTGTCTTCTGCGGCAGCGCTCACAAACCAACCGGGAGATGGACCAAGTTGGCCGAAGCGCTGTACAATGGGATTGAAGTCGGGTTAGGGCAACCTGTATTAGGCGCACTCTACCGGACCTTACATCTGCTGTCGCTGAGGCCTTTTCACCTTTCTGGCGGCCCTCTGTGGATCCTGGACTTGTGGACGCAGTTGTACTTTCCGCTCTTCCGGCGAGCCCCGGTGGAATACCTGCCTGAAGATCGGCTGCTTGGCTTTGCGGTGTGCAGGAATGACGCGAATCGGACTCCTCTGTCCTTCTTCGCTAGCCTGTCCATCCTTTACAACCACATCGAGCCACCACCGACTATGGATATGATGGTTCGCCGGCGCCACCCTGAGGTCCTATCGACGGGTTTCTTCCCCCGCCAAGAGTCTGACAACGATGCGAGGACTGCCTTCGTAAGAGCAACCTCATGCTGCGACCTCCAACTCGCTGAGGATGAGCAAGGCTTCGAGCTATATGCTCCCAACCACTTCGCAAGGCAACTTGGTTTTCATCAAGGGATTCCTTACCCGCTTCTCCATTCAGTCAACAAGTACACCTCGTGGAGGAAGATTGGCGAGTCTGATCGAGTCACCCCGCTGCAAAATCTCTACCCTCTTTCTCCCAACCTGCTGGAGATCGAGCCTTCGCTGGGCACTGACCCCGCTTACCTCGCTTGGTGGCGATCCTTGTCTGACAACCATTGGGAGTTCCCAGACGACGCTGTCTTCGCTGCCGTCTTTCGTCCCCTTTACGACACTTTGGGCGAATCAGATCGCACCATCCTCGATGGCCAGCGCGATCATGCGGAAAGGGGTTCTGGGGCTGCGACAAGAACTAGGCTCGCGCCTCCGCCAGTTCCTACTGCTCGCCGCCCGACGGGGATCGTCATTCGAGAACGCGATCCCACACCTTCGGTATGTCACTAAATGTGTGCATTTTGAACTTCCTTTGACATATTGATAAAATGCTTTCCTCTAATCCTCTTTTTCTCTTCTCAGTCTGCCCCCCGCCGGAGAGACGTTGACAGGTCCGCAGTTGCCAGAGGAAAGGCACCTGTTCGAAGGGAGACTGTGGCGGGCCACGACAGCGAGACTGCTCCTGTCGTTCCTCGGCCAACGAGCGGCGAGAGCTCGCGGAAGCGTCCTATCGAGGACGAAGAGGACTTGCTGGAGGACGTGCAGTACCAGCGAGAGTATGGCTTGGTAAGCGATCCGGTAAGCGGACCACTTTGAATTAAATTTTCCTAAGCCAGTCAACAACTCGCTAACTTTGCTTTTGACAGGTTCGCCGCACTCGACCTCGCCTCGCTGTCGTAGAAGAGGCACCCGAGACAACGGATGTCCCATCTCCAGAACCATTCAGCGTGGATTTGGCTCTGCAGAGGGTTACTGAGGCAAGCGCGGAGATGGATTTCGAGGTGACTGCCGAAGCCGGCGAAGAGATGGTCATTGAGGAACTTGCAGTGGCAGGCGCGGAAACGGTTGCCGAAGAGTCTGCTGAATCTAGCGAGGAGGTGACCTTTGAGGAAACTGTCGAAGCGGCTGCGGAGGAGACTACTACGGTCATCGAGGGGGCCGACAAAGCTAGCGAGGAAGTCATACAGCCCTCCTCTCCAACCGCTGCTTCTGGCGAAGCTGGTCCAATCCCAGAACCATCCTTGGCTCTGGTTGAAAATGCAGCCCTCGACCAGTCCAACCAAGTCTCTGATCCTACTGCCCCCTTGGCGACTCCGCCCGAAGGCCTTCAACTGATACTTTGGGCTCCTCCTCTGCGATTGGGCCGCGCGGGTCATACCGGTGAAGTGCCTCCGGCGGTTCCAACGAAGGCCTTTACTGCCCCCTTGGTGGAGACAGAGACAGCTCATGGCACTCCGCCACCCTCTCCAGAAAATGAAGCGGCTGCCGAAGTTGAACCAGTCACTCCGGTCCCAACAAGGAAACCTGGCGAGGAGTCTTCTTCCTTCAGTACCCGGGCCGCTCGTCTTTGGGCCCGAACTACTCCGCCTACTGATCCAGAACCCATCCGCTTAGCTCGGTCTTTCCTTCATGGGTTGTTCCATCACGGCTCTCGCCCGAACGTCTTTGACTTGGTAGGACGTATTCGCGAGGCCCATGAAGCTCTGGATCGACACCTCGCTGGCGGCAATCCTGTTCTGGACCAAGCGCTGGAGTTGGCCGATGCTGTCGAGTCGCAGGCTCGCCGAGTTTTGGATATTGGTGCTCAATCGGCCTTTCGTGAGCAAGCTCGCCGCAACTTGGACAACCAAATGGCGAACCTCTTGGCCGAGCTTGGTGAAGCTGGCATTTCTGGAGCGTCTTCAGAGAATCCAAGTGCTGGCCATGCTCGGCGAGTGGAAGCCCTGGAGGCTCAGATAGCAGAGTTGCAGGCTCAACTTGCTCGGGCTCGCCAAGACTTGGCCCGCGCTTTGGAAGTGGAAGCTCGTTTGCAGGCCGCGGAGGAGGCCCAGGAGGCTTTGGACTCGGCCGTGGCCGCTGCTGAAGAAGTTCAAGCCCAAGCCTATGAAGAAGAGATAGCCTTAGAAGGCATGCTCTTAGAGTTGTATAGGGTTTGTAGGCGTGCGTAGGTTTAACTGTATTTGCCCCCTTATGTACGAACTTTAATGATAATATCAAAGTTGAAATTTTCCCGCTCTTTGCCAACTGTTCTGTAATAACTGTCGGGGAAAAAATCCTTTTCCGAGATTCAGCGACGGTTTCCAATGTAACTACTCGCTCGGAACGCGGGCAATCATTATTGAAAAACGCGTCTGACCTTATCTCCAAAGCCCGTATCTCGGAGCAAATATTGCATGGGGGACAACTGTCAAGCGCACAATCGCCCCTTCCGCCTATAAAAAGAAACGTTTGGCCGGGGTGAAGTATCAGTGAAGTCTTCTGCCCCCTCACCATGATTTCTTATTCCCTTCTGTTCATCCTTCTGTCCCTGCTTAGAGCAAAGCCCTCAACCATATATTCCCCTTCTTTGCTGATTCTGAAAATCTACTCTCAGGCCTAGAGTGATTCTGAGAATCTACTCTCAGGCCAAGCCTTTGTTCGGCCTGACCAAAGGTCGGGTACCCTCTGCCTTGCGCCTGCTGTTCTATCAGCGCGTGAGGCTCTGCCGGCCATTCAAACGGAAGACTGGTGGTAGCATGAGGGATCCTGACCCGCTGGACCTCTAGCTTCCCAACAATTTGCTTTAGGTCCAGACCGGCGTCAGGGTTTTGGCTGGTCTAAAGACGCGAGGCGTTCGTCAACTTTGAGCGAAGAACGCCGCGGCAGACTTCTCTTTAGCCAAGCGAGCCGGGACGAGGCTCCAGTATCTGTAGATCTATGCTTTTTGAAATGCAAACATAGTCTATTTTACCTTTTCTGATCAATGTAATTGCTTTGGCCGCAAAGCCATAATTCGAAACATGTATTGAACAAAGTCAAAAAGGGCAAAAATAAATGAATTTATTTTTTAGGCCTCTGGAATAGGCCCCAATCTTGTACTAGTCTTTGTGTTTAGACTTTGCACGTTTACAGAGAATAAAGAAAACAATAGAAATTTTTTAGGGCCTCTGGAATAGGCCCCAATCTAATACAGGCCTTTTTAGGCTGGTACGTTACAATGTATTCTATTAGTCTTCTGTCCCGAGTTGCCCCCTAGTGTTAGGCGGCGGAGCGAGTACGCGATGGCGCGTAGCACTATTGACTGTGGTGGCGGGATCTGGTGGAGGTGTAGGATCTTCGCGTTCCCAGACCCCCGCAATGTGGCGCTTGAGGAAGCGGCCATTAATAGGGTTGCGATGAATAGTACCGTCCAAGTCGCGCAAGTGGTATGCCCCCTTGGGAAGTATTCGGTGAATAATAAAGGGTCCATCCCAGCGAGCGGACCACTTGCCCCGACCATCTGTTTTGTCCCCAAGCGGGAGGACTGCTCGCCACACCTTCTGGCCCTCAGTATAGCTCTGCCCGCGCGTGATTTTATCATAGGAGCGGGCGATGCGCTGTTTTTCCAGGACCAGGTTGTTGAAGGCGGCGACACGATGCTCGTCTAAATCTTCAAGCTCCTGCCACATGGCTTGGACGTAATCCTCGCCAAGTAGTTGATGCTGTTCCTGGACGCGGAGCGAAGCGATATTGATCTCAAGGGGAAGGACGGCGTCGTGACCATACATGAGAGCGTACGGTGTGGTATCCGTTGGGCCTCGCTTGGAGGTGCGGTAGGCCCACAAAGTGTGGTAGAGTTCCTGGTGCCAAACGCGAGGGTTCAACTCCAACATCTTGCGGAGGATGCCAAGGATGACCTTATTACTAGCCTCCGCTTGGCCATTGGATTGAGCATAGTATGGTGTGGAGTGTAAAAGCTTGATGCCGTAATCGTTTAAGTACGTAACAACTGAATCGGCCATGAAAGCTGCCCCCCTGTCCGTAACGATGCACTCCGGGATACCAAAGCGTGAGATGATGTTGCGAAAAATGAAGTTGCGCACCGAGTTAGCAGAGGCGACTTTGAGTGGTTCGGCCTCGACCCATTTGGTAAAGAAATCGGTGGCAACGATAATGAACTTGTGCTGCTCAGAGGAATGGGGATGAATGATGCCCACGAAATCCATTGCCCATCCGCGACACGGCCAAGGTTTGATGATAGGCTGCAATGGGATGTTAGGAATATGTTGCACTGGTCCGTGAGCTTGGCAGTCTTGGCAACCTCTGGCGAAGGCAATACAGTCTTTCAGCATTGTTGGCCAGTAGTATCCATGGCGGCGGATCAGCCATCGCATTTTGGGCCCGGCCTGGTGCGAGCCGCAAACGCCACAATGGACTTCGCGCATGAGACGTTTAGCTTCGTTTCCGTATACACAGCGGAAGTCGTTGCCGTCTTCCCCACGCCGCCGGAGTTCGCCATTGCGTAGTACAAAGTTTAAGGCGAGGAAGCGGATTTGCCTGGAATGAGCAGCGTCGTTAGGGTTCTGGAGGTAGGCGATGAATGGTAGCCGCCAATCCTCGTCGATGGGGTCCAAGGCTGCAACTTCTGGGATGGCGTCCCGAAATTGCCCCCTGGCGATGAAAGAGGGAAGAGTGCGGCGTTCGACCTTGAGCAGGCGTTCGCGCACTCCGTCTCTCAGGCTGAGGCCAGACGCTATCTGGGCGAGCTCGTTGGCAGCGAAGTTAAATTCACGTGGTATGTGTTCGATGTACACGTCGTCGAATCGATCCAGTACCTCGAATGCCTTGCGCAGGTATGGCTCAATTGACAAGCTTAAACATTTGAACTTTTCCACAAGCTGGTTAACGACCAACAAAGAATCACCAAAGATCTGGACCTCGCGGACTCCTAAGTCCAACAAGATCTCTAAGCCGATGATTAATGCTTCGTACTCGGCCTGGTTGTTGGTGCATTTGAAGTCGAGCTGGAACGAATAGGAGAAGCGATCTCCAGCGGGGTTAGTGATGGCTATCCCGGCTCCGGCTGCTATGTCAGTCCGTGAACCATCAAAGTACAAGGTCCAAGGAGCGAGTGTTACTGTGGCGAAGTCCAACTCGCGAAACGCTGTGAGCTCTGATGGTGGGTGATGGGCAAGAAAATCCGCTATTGCCTGTCCTTTTACTGCCTTTTGCGGAACATATTGCAACGAGAATTCGGACATGGCGAGGATCCACTTGCCGATGCGTCCCCGCAAGATAGGGCGAGAAAGCATGTATTTGACCAGGTCGGATTGAGCGATGACGACCGTGGTAAAGGCAAGCATGTAATGGCGCAGCTTGCATCCTGCAAAGTAGAGAGCGAGACATAATTTCTCCATGGGCGAGTAGCGTGTCTCACAGTCTGTTAAAACCCTGCTGAGGTAATAGACGGCATGTTCTACCCCGTTTTCATCATCCTGGGCCAGGAGTCCACCGATGGATAGATCGGCGGCGGCGATATAAAGTTTGAGCGGGGCGCCGTCGCGAGGCGGGATTAGGACAGGTGGGTTCGTAAGGTAGTCCTTGATTCGATCAAAGGCCTGTTGATGTTGTGGTTCCCATACGAACTCGGTTGCCCCCTGGAGCTTAAGTAAAGGGGAAAAGGGTTGGACCTTCCCTGCCGCGTTTGATATGAAGCGGCGGAGAAAGTTGATTCGCCCTAGTAGCTGTTGTAGCTCCTTCTTGGTAGTGGGAGGTGAAGCGGTGATGACCGCCTGTGCTTTATCCTTTGGGATCTCGATGCCCCTTTGATGTACGAGGAAGCCAAGGAAATCACCGGCCTCCGCGAAGAAAACGCACTTGGCGGGGTTCATCTTGAGGTTATGTTTGCGCATCCGTGTGAACACCTGCCGGAGATCTTCCACGTGGGTTGCTCGCGATTTGGTTTTGACTACCACATCGTCGATGTAGACTTCGATCAACTTGCCCAAGATGTCGTGGAAGATGAGGTTCATGGCGCGTTGGTATGTTGCCCCCGCGTTCTTAAGGCCGAAGGGCATGACAACATACTCGAACGCGCCAGCGAAACCAGGGCAACGGAAGGCGGTCTTGTGTCGATCCTCCTCGGCGACGGGGATTTGATGGTACCCGGCCGTGCCGTCCATAAAGGATAACACCTCGTGCCCTGCGGCGGCATCAATAAGTAGATCAGCCACAGGCATGGGGTATATGTCTTTTGGTGTTGCGTTGTTTAGATCTCGGTAATCAACACAGACACGCATTTTGCCATTTTTCTTGCGGACGGGGACGACGTTAGACAACCACTCGTTATATTTGGCTACGCGAATGATTCCCGATCGGTGCATGCTTTCGATCTCTTCTTTGACCACGATCTGGGTTTCAGTTCGCATGAAGCGGCCGTCCTGTCGAACTGGGCGCCGGTCGGGATAGGTTGGCAACCGGTGGCAGACCAAGTCTGGGGACAAGCCTGGCATATCTTCGTACTTGTCGGCGAAGCAATCCCTGTATTCGCGTAATAGGTCAAGGAGGGCTTCCTTTTCTTCCTCCGCCAACTTTGCACTGATGGAAATAAGTAAGGGCTTTTCTGCAGTCCCTACATCAACTTGTAAAGTGGGGTCGCGGACTTGAGGTGGAGTGTCGTCCAAGGCAGCAGGAGCTATCTGAATAGCTTCTTCCTTGGTATCGGAATAATCCACCACTTCATCGACATATTCCATAGTCGCGACCTTGTCGTAGGCTTCGCGTTCTGCCCAGTACGAAAGGAGTCTTTCGCACAGGGACTCGCCAGCCTCGCGTGCCTCCTCGGAAAGGGCACTATCCATCGAAATGGGGTGTGAGAGTCGCGATGGTGTGAGGACGTTGCAGATCGTCCTTCGCCTGGGTAAGTCCCCATCGCGTTAGATTGGAGGCCGTTACCCCGTATGGGCGGCCCTTGTGATCGACGCCTTGAACATCCAACGGGCCCAAGTCCGTATTATAGTACCGGGCATCGTTGAGGTTGGCGGAAATGGAGAAAGGCCGCGGGTCGGCCTTGATGATGACTGACTCGCGTTTCTCGGTGTCCCAGATCATGAGTTCTTGGTGCATGGAGGAAGGCACGCAAAAACTTCTGTGGATCCAGTCGCGGCCGAGGATCATGCTGTAAGAGGAAACGCACTCGGCAACGAAAAGGGTATAAACCCGCGATGCTGGCCCGACCTTGACCCGTAGGAACAGCAAACCTAGGGTCCTGGACACCTGTCCTGTAAAGTTTTTCACCGTTAAGGACGTTGTCTGGATCATTGAGCGCGGGATGTCGAGGAGCCCCATGGTGCGGGTTGTGACGACATTAACCGCGGCACCGGTATCGATCATGACCTTGTTGATCAGTTTCCCTTGGACCTCTGCTGTGATATACAGTGGTCGCATGTGAGTGGCCATGTCCAGGGTTGGCGTAGAAAAGGTCATGGTTGGCCGTGGTGCGAAGCTACTCGAACTTTCTTCTTGCGGAGTGCCATCGGCTGGGGCCAGTACTGGGCCCATTTCGCTGCTGCATGGCGGGGGTATGCTGTCATCCTCGCTAACGATGGTGATGTCCGCCGCACTGCAGGTTGTGTTTGGTGGAAGGGCGTATCGTTCCGAAATGAAGAACACCATCCCGACCTGAAACGAGAACTGTTCGGAGACTGGGACCAGAGGTGTGTCAATGACCCCATGTTCCCCTTCGAGAACTGCAAAGGCGTCTGCTTCTCGGCTGAGCCCTTCAGCAGCATCCCATCCGGAGACCTCTATCATATTGCAGGTGAATGACTCAGCCTGCTCTTCGTCTTGCTCTTCCTCTAGGTTGAGCCGAGGTTCTGAATGTGCCTCGTCGGCTTCCTCATTCTCGCGGAAACGTTGGGCCATTTGCTCGGCGAGGTTAGGACTGGAGGGTGCCGGTGTCTCTGCTGGTGGCTCTGAAGCCTGAGTTTGCCGCGGACGCCATACTGGCTTGGGTGAAGGCTGAGGATCCCTGGCTGGCTGCCTGTCTGCTGCCGCCGGAGCCTTACCGCTGTCTTCTTTCCCTAACTGCTGCAGGGCAGATACTCGGGGAACCATCCTAGCCTCGGGTTCCGGGGTACGCCGTGGCCGAGGCTGTTGTGGCGATGGTGGCTCCCTTCTGGCGTCAGCCTCTGGATTTTGACGTTCTTGTCGTCGTGAGGGCTGAGGCGGCTCGCGTTTAGACTCTGAGTCCGGAGTCATGAACAACTTTCGCCTAGGGCCGGTAGGTGGAGCCTTGCCTTGATCGGGCTCCGGTGACGGCCTACGTCTGGAAGGCTGCTGATCCCTCCTCCTGGTAGGCTCCGGTGATGGATTGGGCCTAGCAGGCTGTGGATCCCTCCTCCTGTCAGGTACGGGTGATGGATTGGGCCTAGCAGGCTGTGGATCCCTCCTCCTGTCAGGCACGGGTGACGGCCTGCGTCTGGAAGGCTGCTGGTCTCTTCTCCTTTCAGGTGCTGGGGATGGCCTGCGTCTAGGAGGCTGCGGATCCCTTCTTTGTTCAGGTGGTGGTGATTGCCTGCGCCTGGGAGGTTGCGAATCCGGCTTTGGTGGAACCGTGAGTCGGCAGAAAACATTTGGCTTGGGCGCAGGATCGTCACTGAACTGCTCGCAGATCCTTGGAGGTGCGACTGGCGGCATCTGAAGGATTGCGCGCAGACCTTCTGCTTCCCGCCACATCCGCTCGGGTGTCTGTGCGAGCTGCGAGGGGCGTATAGCACCCTCGTCGACAGCCCGTAAGGCGCGCAGGATGCTGCCGTACCGCTTCTGGAGCTTGCGCTTCTTGGACTTGCTGATGGTCACCGCCTTGCCCCCTTGCTGCGTGTACCAGACCCCTTCCTTGATCGCTGATTTAGACGTCGGGGGAATGTAAGGGTTGGTTAAGACGCCGTCACGAGGGCTTGGGGCGCCGCTGCTGTGACTTCCACTGCTGGATTCTGACATGTCCATCTCGCTGGCGGCAGGGGATGGAGGTATTGCGGCTGCCCAATGTGCGGCAACGTATGTCTCGAGACGCGCTATCCTTTTCTCCAGCTCTTCGCGAGTCCGGGGGCTCGTAGGCTGGGAGCCTTTGGCGGGAGACGGTCTGTCGTCCCTCATGATTGCTTTGCCCTTATCCTTGTAGGAGGGGCGGTCTGGTTCGAGTCTCGCGACCAACTGTCGAGCTGGGTCGTTTGTGCTCCTCGTCTGGTTATCCGGGAGCATGTAGTTGTTCGCCGGCCGTTTGCGGTTTCGGCCTGGCGGATCGGATGGTCCTGCATTTGGTGACAGGTCTAGTGTGATCATTCGCTGGCCGACGCGAGGCCAAGCGAAACCAGCAGTTGCGATTGTAAAGCCGCCCTCGTCCTTGAAGCAGATGTATCCAAGGTCAAGCCAGTCTTGGATCTGGTCTCGGAGCTGGCGACATTCGCAGGTCCTGTGCCCCCAACTGTCATGGAAACTGCAATGGACGCGCCCGTCCCTATACTCGCTGTATGGCAAGGAGCGGAGTGTGACGAGTCCAGCCTCTCTGAGATCTTCTAAGACCTCGTGTGCCAGACTTTCATTGTAGGTGTACTGGCGGCGCGGCTGGCGGGTATTATCGTCTCCTTCCTCGCGGCCCCTTTTAGGCGCGCGACGTCGCTCGTCGTCCTGGGCTTGGTCAGCCCAGTTGACCTCGACCATACCTACTACGGGCGGGAAAGGGTCTACATCGACCAATGAGGCCGTGCTACCCGGTGCCTTCATCCTCAGCTCGCCTGAGTTTAACCAAGTCTGCAGCTGGTCTCGGAGCTTGACACAATCCTTGGTGTCATGATTGTAGACGTTGTGGAAGGCACAGTATTTCTTGTCCTTCAGCTCCTCCTTAGGCGGAATTTTGTGGTCTAGGCGCACGTACTTCGCCTCGATTAGGTCATTGAAGACCAAATGGGCGTTCTTGGCGTCGTAAGTGTACGACTCATATTCTGGTTTGGTCCAAGCAAAGGACTGGATGGTGATCGGCTCGCGGGTCATCTTCAGGTTCTTCAGTTTGTGAGCCACTTGCTTGCCGGTCAGCTCTACCGCGCCAATGTCGTCCAAGTCCTGATCTGCATGGGCTGGCTCCGGCCTTTGATAGTAGGGATCGTGAGCAGGGGTTTGCATGCTGAGTGCCCCCACGATCCGGTTCTTCCCTGGCACATAGGTTCCCTTGGAAGCGTTGGCCTTATCGTCCAGCTCGTTCAGGATGAGCTCATAGCTGCCAACCTTGTTGATTAGGTCGCCCATGGAGCTGAAACGCTCTCCATGGTGCTTCAGCCGCTGGCGGTGCTCCAGACCCCGGATAGCCAATTTGATGGCTTCCTGCTCAGGCAGCAGGTAATCGCATTTGGCCTGCTGGATTTTGAAGCGCTGGAGGAAAGACACTCCGGACTCCATGATCTGCTGGCTCATCTGCGTGAGGGAGTCGAGGCCGACTTCGGGCTCAATTGTGCCGTATGTCTCCCGGAAGAGACGTTCCATGGTGGGCCAGTCTGGAATTGACCCTGGCTTCAGTCTGGAATACCAGGTGAAGGCGGCTCCGGACAGAGAAGTCCCGAAGAGCTTGAGCTTCAGCATATCATCATTCCCGTATTGGCCGCATTGGACCTTGAAACGGGCCATGTGAGTTGCTGCATCTTCCCTTGTCTCCCCAGAGAATGTGGTGAAGACGATGTTCTTGAACCCGTGGGGGAAGGGATATTGTGCCACGCTATCTGGATAGGGGTCACGGTAGTGCAAGCTAGCATCACCCTTTCCGGTGTGCTCCTTGACAATGCTTGAGATGAGTTGGCGCCAGTCGGCCGCCGTTACTGGTGCAGAATCTGCCCCCTGGTCATGGGCATGCCATGCGGAGAAACTAGGGGCCTGTCCGACGTTTTTATGAGTCGAACTGGAATAAGCCACGATCGGGTCGTCTGGCGTCCCCATTCCTTGCGGCGCAAGAGCATCGGTGCCCTTGAGTGTGACCCTAGGGCTGCATGGCGAGGGTAGACGGGGTGGTGTCCTTGATGAGCTGGCCCCCAATGTAAATTGGGGAGCCTTCTGGCCCCCGACCCTCGGATTTGCCCTAGGACGCTCATTTGGCGGGATATACCTCGAGCCCTCCGCTGCGCTTGAACTGGTGGAGTTCAGAGCGTGATTCTTCGGCCCTTGGGCCCGAATCCAGTCTTCCATCTGCAGGACCCTCGTACTCAGGGTATCATGGCGCTCTTTGTAGTCTTCGAGCTTTTCCATGCTGTTCTTGCTCCCGAAGAAGGAAGCGTCCTGCTGCTGCTGCAGCTTGGTGTCATGGTCATTCAGACGATGGGTTTGGGCTTCTAGGGCCTTTGTAAAGGCCACCTTGCTCTGATCCAGTTCAGTCTGGATCCTTTGCAGAGAGCCGGACATTATGTCCTTGTCCTCCCTGATTGTGCCAACCACATAGTTGAACTCCTCGCTGAGCTTGGCGTGGTTTTCCTGGTTTGCGAGCCAGATCTCCTTGTCCTTAGCGACCTTCGCAGAGAGGTCTTGGACAAATTGCTGAGTTTCTTCAGCCTTCAAGCCGCACTCTCTCCTGAGCGCGCCGATCTCATTCTTGAAATCGCTCCTTAGTTCTTCGAACATTCTGCGGACCTCCTCTGTGGACAGAGCAGGTCCCGCTTCTGGGATTGGTTGCGAGTTTGCCATCGTGGACTTAGCGAGGTCGGGGTTGCCGAACAGATTGAGAATCTCTTCTTTAGCGAGAGATCTGCAAGCCGCGCTGTTATGGGGCTTGTATTGCGGAGCCTTATGTTTCAAGCAAGAAAACGAAGGTCTCCGGTAGGGGGAGTTGTCAAACTTCCCAATGATTGCTGGAAAAATAAACTCCCTGTCCCACTGGGCGTGCCAATGTTTTGGCCCACGTCCTCAGCGAAGGGTAGAGAGGGAACAAATGTAAAAAACGGTGTGTGCGGGGCGTGCCACCTCACGGATGAGGAAAGAGAACGGTGCGCGTCCTGACTTCTTGACCAGGCGAATGAGGGCTCCGGCGTCACCTGATGAGGAAATATTTCCGAGCTTACTCTTCCGAATCACCTGTCGATCGATACTCACTGTGAGAGCGAGCAGAGCAACAATTGGGAGGTTGGAGACGAGTCCTGACGGGCTCCGGGATCTAAAGCGGGGTGCGCTTAGAACGTTAGGGTTTCGAGAAGACTCGAAGGCTTCGACTGTGTACGTCTGTTTGAGAGAGATTTGCTGATTGATTGATTGATTGTTTGTGTGTTCCAGAGAGAACATGGAACTCCCTTATATATCTATCCGTAAGCAACTCGTGGAGACTACTCACAATCCAATGCGGACTCTGCAATTAGAATCCCACAAGGATACGTTTAACTCGCCAGTCGTGCGCTCCATGCAACACGTGTCAAACCTATCTCGCTTAGGTTTCGCTCCCTGCCTTACTGCATTTCATTTGTCGTGTAGTAAGCGAACTCAAACACTAAGCGACCTTATCCAGAGGGTGTTATTAGTCATTTCAACCTATCCTCGCAAGAACTATAGAGTCCCATGCGAACCGGAGATAAGGATCCCGCGTAGACACCGAATCTCGCAAGGTATCAGAATAAAAGCCACGCCACGTGCTGCCAAACCTTGCTACCCTTGATGGGCTAAAAAGGCCACAGGCATTGGCCCAAATGATATCCAAGTCTTTCTCGAGTCTTGGACCGAAAATGCCCACTGGGCTCAAACACAGTGCATTGGGCGAGAATTATTCTTTTGATGCAGCTCTCACATTAGTCAATCTTGCGAATGCTTGTGTAAATGAAGATCCTTGTTTGAGACCAAGTTCAGGAGAAGTAGTTGAGAAACTTTCGCAACTGGTGGAGGAGTACCCGGCGGTAGAAGGAGAAAATATGTTGATGAGTGAGAGCTCTTGCAAACCTCTGGTGAAGGCAGTTGCTGCAAGCAACATGTCATAGCTCCTGGCATTTGGATAAGGTTAATATAGTACTAGGGTGTTGTATATATATGTAATCATCAAGTATCTGAGAGGAACATGGAGAGCAGGTTGATTTCAACTCTGTATTATCTCTATTTCCTGATATAATAAAAGTGAAGAATACAGAATGTTGAGCTTATATTTTCTCTATCTGGAACCATAGATGCATTTTATGAGGAGAAGGGAAGTAAAGTTCAAAACACCCAGCTTGTTCTATTGGCCAAAAATATACCCCTTGTTTTAAGTCATTGCATTGCCTCGTTGTGTGATAATATTAACTCGTATATATGTCCATACAATAGTTAGAATTTCATAAAGAAAATGCAGTACAAAAGTAATAACACGTTTCTAGCAGTTTAAGTCCGAGTGATAAAGAGAAAAACTAGCATATAATTCCTAATAAATTTTGATCCAAACAAAAGAATATCTAGTATTACAAAACCCTATACCCTAAAACTACGTAACAAGTTCCTAGCAGAGTTCATAATATCTAAACACTGGAGTTTGTCTTAGATCCTACTGTGGATCCACCATAAGAGATTGGTTAGTGAGTTCCCGTCGTCGAAACCTTTCAAATTTCTGATCTTTGCCAAAGCCTCTTCTTTGTTATACATCCCTTCCAAAGCATAAGCAAACCCTTTCCATGCTTCACTTGCTCCCTCCAAAGCTGGCATTGTCCAGCTTACAAGTTCCCTGACATAGCTAACATTAGAGAACAAGGCCTCAGTGATAGGCGAAATCGGCAGCACCTGAATTCCAAGCCTGCACTCTCTTGACTCCGGAGCAGCAAACCAAAGTCCAGCGTCTCTCTTATTAGACCACACAATTCCAGTGATCTTGTTCTCACTTGCAAAAACATCCTCATACATGTTGTCTCCTTGGTGCACATGCCACCACGTCTGAGTTGCTTGAATCTCCAATGCTGCAAGTAATGATCCGATGGCGGTGAGATTATCATCTTTGTAGGCCAACCCCATCAATGCAGCCGAGAAGTAAGCATTCACTGCCTCACTCGAACTCTCCTGATTGCGACCGTCTCCGAATTCTGTTACGCCTCCAGCCCATGAATGTAAACTATAGAGATCAAAGTTTCTCAACCGAGTATACTTTGCATCTAGTGTGCTATTTAAGTTCATAAAATCTGCGGCAAGCGCATAAGCTTGATCTCTATACTTCATCCTAAAGGTCCTAGAGGGGGGTGAATAGGCCTTTTTCAAATTTTCGTTGCCTTCTGTATCCGAGGATAGCAATGACTTGTGCTATCCCCGAGTTACAGGATACGAGTTTGCAGAAAGTAAATTGCAGCAAATAAAGAAACAACACAAGGATGTTTTTTACTCGCAGAAACCCTGAATGCAGGGAGAAAAACTGCGTGTCTCCAACTCTTGAGAGACAAAAACTTCCACTAAGTTGAAGCAACTTCTTACAAGAATAATAGTTCTAGTGATACACTACCACAGTGCTATCCTTCCTAGTCCCGAACTAGTCTAGACCTATTCCCTCTTTGTTTCTAAGTTCTTACAACATGGGACACTTTTTGAAGCCTTGTTCGTGAATTCAGCTAACCACTAGCAGATTCACCCTTGAACGCTTCTTGGGTTGGTTGCACTACACATCCCTCATGGTATGCAACATGATATGAGTTGATGAAAGAAGTTTGAGTTCAAGCTCTAAGGTTTACAGTCACGAAGAAGACTTAGAGCAGCATGAACAATGCAAGCTAGAAACTAGACTCAACAAAGAAAACGCAATAAGGCAGTTTTCTGCAACCATTGAGCACAGCCGTATCTATAGCTATATATAGGCAGACAATGCATCAACCGATGATGCCAGCTGACCTCAGCAGTGTTTCAGAAAGGGTTTGGACAGAAGTGTTTGGCTCCCATACTTGAAAGTGATGTGTCCAAACACAGAGATGACACAAGCAATCTCAATAAGACAAATAACCCTTTCCTAAAACATGAATGATTCAAACCGGGAGCAAAGAGGTTTGAAACCCTCTTACTCAGTCCATTAGTGGACCTTGACACAGTTGATAGCAACTGGTCTTTGAATCACACGGGGACCAGCTGATATATTGGATAACGTATCATGAAAATCCCAGCTGGAGCCTTAAGCCTCTAAGAAATTGTGAATATAATATATTTCTGTGTATCATCTTCAAATGATACAACAACTTTTATATACAAGGAGAATGTAGAGCTATTCTAGGAAAGCTATAAAAGTGCAATCAACTATTAACTATTTACACATAGTCACGATCCATGAGTTACTCCAATATGATTGCCAGAATAACTCCATGATCCATCAATTACTCTAGATTAACCGCTAGAATCATTCCATTGGTACAAGAGATCATGTGCCTGATTTCTTCCTTTAATACTCCCCCTCAAGTTGGAGTGTGGATATCAATGACACTCAACTTGCTAAGATGTGCGTGGAAGGCAGGTGCACGTAACGGCTTAGTAAACATATCAGCTATTTGATTCCCAGTAGGTACATAAGCCGTTTTGAGTTCTCCTTTTTGAAGTCTTTCCCGAACAGTATGACAATCCAACTCAATATGCTTTGTTCTCTCGTGATAAACCGGATTCGCTGCTATGTGTAAAGCAGCTTGATTATCGCAGAATAATATTGCTGGTTGAGGATGAATCACATGCAAGTCAGTCAACAAGTATCTAAGCCAAGAAAGCTCACAAGCAGATGCAGCCATCGAACGGTATTCAGCTTCAGCTGAAGATCTAGAAACAGTGACCTGTTTCTTACTTTTCCATGAGATGAGTGATTGTCCAAGAAATATGCAAAAACCTGTCACAGAGCGACGTGTGAGTGGACATCTAGCCCAATCTGCATCACAGTACCCAATCAAACGAAGTGAATTCTGTGATGAAAAGAATAACCCTTGGCCAGGAACAGATTTTAGATAATGGAGAAGACGAAGGGCTGCCTTATGATGATGTAACTTTGGTTCTTGCATGAATTGACTGAGTGTATTGACTGCAAATGTGATATCTGGCCTGGTGATTGTCAAATAAATTAGTTTCCCAATCAAACGTCGAAATCTGGTTGGATCTTTGAGAGCATCACTTCCCTCTGTCATTAATACCAAGTCAGGCTCCATAGGTACTGTTGCAGGCTTCACTCCTAACAATCCGGCTTCCTCCAAAATGTCTAATGTGTATTTCCGTTGACATATTGTAATCCCTGCCTTGGAACGTGCGACTTCTATGCCCAAAAAATATTTCAAAGGTCCAAGGTCTTTAATTTTGAAACGACTATGAAGGAATTGCTTGAGATTTAAAATGGCCTCTTCATTGTTTCCTGTGATAATCATGTCATCCACATAAAGCAACACCACAGTAATTGAATTGCCACAAACCTGAGTAAACAACGAATAGTCAGCACGAGACTGTTGGAAGCCAAATTCTTGAATAGAGGATGAGAACCTTTGAAACCAGCTGCGGGATGCTTGTTTAAGGCCGTATAAGGACTTGTGAAGTCGACAAACTAATTTCTCCCCCTGTCGACGATAACCTGGTGGTGGCATCATATACACCTCCTCAGTGAGGTCTCCATGTAAGAACGCATTTTGGACGTCCATCTGGTGTAAGGGCCAGTGCTGAACAGCAGCAACAGCCAACAAACAACGTACAGTAATCAATTTGGCCACCGGAGCAAAAGTGTCCTTGTAATCGATCCCCTCTCTCTGATTGAATCCCTTGGCAACAAGCCGCGCCTTGTATCGTTCAACTGTACCGTCAGAATTGTACTTGATCTTGAAGACCCATTTACAGCCGATTGGACGCTGACCGTGAGGCAAAGGGACCAGTGACCATGTTCTATTGTCTTCAAGAGCCTGAATCTCATTATTCATTGCTGTAACCCATTGAGGATCATGGCTGGCCTGTTCATAAGTAGCTGGTTCCACTAATTGAGATATATTGTTAACAAATGATCGATAGCCAGTGGACAAACCAGAATAAGAGATGTACCTCTGCAGGGGATAACGAGTGCCGGACGTGGTGGAGAGACTGACGACTGGGCCAAGCAAAACGGCATGATTGGTGTGGTAGTCATTGAGGTATGGTGGTGGGTGGCGGGTTCGATCAGATCGACGTAATACCTCAGGTGGTGGTGATGTCGGAGTGTCGGGGATGGGATTTTGGGTTTGCTCAACAGGCCAATTGGGCGAAGAGGATGGTGGGTCCGGTAAGGTGGCGGGTTCTGGATTGGTGGAGGCCGAGTTTGGAGATCGGCGTTGATGGGTTTGAGGAGGTCGGGAAGGAGTGATGGATGGTGGTGGTGAGAGATCAGCGGTGACAGAAGTGGGGTCAAGTGGTGGAGGTTGGGTCGACGCCGGCGACGGGAGCCCATCGGTGAGGGCTGAGATGTCTCCGGTGAGATTTTCTGGGTTCACAGAGGTTGGATCCAGCGGTGTGGCCGGCTGAGTGGGAGGCGCCGATGAGGGTGACGCCGGCGGTGGATGGATTCGGGGCGACGCCGGCGATGGCTGGATGTGAGGGAGCGCCGGCGACGAAGAAGGTTGGGTTGGTCGGGTGTCCTGATCAGTTGTTGCTGGTAAGGAGAGAGAAGGAGTTGGTGTTATGTGGATGGGTTGAGGGGAATGGGCTTGGTGGTTGGGCTGAAATTGTTGGGTTGGGTTGATTGGAAGAATTGGATAATCCTCTTGGTCCTCTTTAGGAAGTGCAGAATAAGGAAAAATGTTTTCATAAAAGACAACATCTCGAGAGGTGAAAAAATTCTTTTTCTCAAGATCATATACTCGATAGCCTTTTTGTCCAAGAGGATACCCAAAAAAGATGCAAGGATGTGCACGTTTGTCGAATTTGTGTTTGGGGTTGAGGTTGGTGGCATAGCATAAGCTACCGAAAACTCGAAGGTGAGAGTAAGTAGGTGAAGTCCCATGTAAGAGCTCGTATGGTGATTTGTGGGAAAGAAGAGGTGTAGGGAGTCGGTTTATAAGATAACAAGCAGTAGAAACACTTTCTCCCCAAAACTTTAAAGGTAGATTGGCTTGAAAACGAAGAGCTCGACCCACATTTAAAAGATGACGATGTTTGCGTTCAACAACTCCATTTTGTTGAGGAGTGTAGACGCAAGTATGTTGAAAAATTGTACCACGTTCATCAAGAAAGGAACGTAGTGATATAAATTCCTTTCCATTATCAGAACGAAGGATTTTGATGTCACGATTGAATTGAGTTTTGACCCAAGAGAAGAAAGATTTGATCAATGGTTGTGTGTCAGACTTAAATCGCATGAGATGAACCCAAGTAAAACGAGAAAAGTCATCAACAATGGTGAGAAAATAACGAGCACTAAAATGGGTGTGAGTTTTATGTGGACCCCAAATGTCACAATGAATCAAATCAAAAGGTGCAACCGTTTTTATGGAACTTGATGGAAAACATAAACGAGATTGCTTTGCTAAAGGACAAATATCACATACATGTTGGGGATCAAACATAATTTCGGGAATGGTTTGTGACAAGAAATGGAGGGGTGAGGATGATGGGTGCCCAAGTCTTTGATGCCAAAGGTCTGAGGTACGAGTAACATGGTGGGCTAGGTGAGGGTTTTGTCTTGGTGTGAGGTAGTAGAGTCCGTTAAAATGCTTGCCCAGTCCAATCGTCCTCCTCGTATCCACGTCCTGCACAACACAAAAATCCGGATAAAAAATCACAATACATTTCAATGCCCGAGTCAATTTACTCACAGATATCAAATTTACTCGGAATTTAGGCACATGAAGAACACCATCAAGGTTCAAATCAGTTGACAACTTTATAGTTCCAATGCTTTCAACGGCGGCTTTCCCACCATTAGGTAGACCAACAAAATCATGAGATGCGGTAATTTTGTTGTGAGTAGGTGATAGATAAGAAACATGGTCCGTTGCTCCACTGTCCACGATCCAATATAACGTCGAATGAGGATCAGTATGTGAAATATTGCAAGTAGGTGTGACTATGCGTTGGAATGATGTAGGATAAGTAGGTACGTCATGTTTGTTTGTGTGGCTTTGGACAGTGTGTCCTTCTGTGTAGGCCATAACGTTGATTTGGTGATGTTCTAATTTTGATAGTGTTTGATGTGTTTGCGGAAGATGGGTGAGTCACCAAGATCGGTGCTCTGATACCATAAGAAATTGTGAATATAATATATTTCTGTGTATCATCTTCAAATGATACAACAACTTTTATATACAAGGAGAATGTAGAGCTATTCTAGGAAAGCTATAAAAGTGCAATCAACTATTAACTATTTACACATAGTCACGATCCATGAGTTACTCCAATATGATTGCCAGAATAACTCCATGATCCATCAATTACTCTAGATTAACCGCTAGAATCATTCCATTGGTACAAGAGATCATGTGCCTGATTTCTTCCTTTAATAGCCTCTAACCATTCGGTCACGGGTTGACATAACAAAAGATCTCAACCCTTTGACTGATTTGAGCGCTAAAGCACTTCCCAAAAACTCAGTTGTCCATTTGAAATTGAAAGACATATTATACTAATATAACAGACTTTGAAACTCAGTACAACAGGAAACTCAGAACTAGGATAGCAAGCGAAGCTGCTATCCTCTGTGAAAAACAGTGATATGCAGATGCATGTTTTACCTGAAACCATGAGGAATAATAGCGCCACTTGTTCTTGATCAAATAACATTTTCTCAAGGTGTTTTGCAGGATACAAGGATTGCCAACTATCCTTATACCTTCAATCTCCCCCTTTGGCATTCCTTCCCAAAACACTTTATTTGTAGGGAACATAACCTGCAGAAAACAACTTCAAGAACAAGTGAAGAATCACAACAACTACAACTGAGTTATTTGCATTCTAACACTGAGAGTTTAACATTTGCATTAAGCAGTCATAAAGCACAACAATGTCTTTCAAACATAAACCATGAACAGCAATAAATTCCTACAAACTAATTCTCCCCCTGTGTTTGGCAAGGAATAAAATATCCGAGAGGTTTTAAAAGAAAAAAGAAACCTACAATGGAAATACACAAAACAGATCAAGTACACCGGAAGACAACAAATACAAGAAGATCAAACAGCTTCTTCGGACTCCTCAGCAGAAGCATCAGAGGACTCCTCATAACTAGAGCCGGAAGAAGGGGTAGACGAGGCTCCATCCCCACCAGAGGGGTTAGCCGGAGGCGCATGTGTCCCCACAGATTCTTTCAGTTCATTGCGCAGAGCCTCAAACTGAGCAGTAAACGACGCTTGCAGAGTAGCAACAGCATTGGAAATTTGACGCTTGATCTCTTGCTTGAGCAGGGTCTGCTCCAACGATTCCACATACACATCAGACTGGCTCATTGATTTGGCCAGGGAGAACTTGTCGACCGGAGCAGCCTCATTTTCAGTAGCCATGACATCAGCGTCATGGACATGTACACCAGCATCCAAACATAGTTTGGTGATGACAGCAGGAAAGACAAGAGAGCTATTCTCACGAAGAGATGTGCCCGCACTCCTGATGGCTTTGTAAATGAAGTACTCAGCCGGAAAACGAGGTTTGGAAGGGCTAGAAATCAGATATTTGATCAAGGCAGCCTGTTGGTGAGTGATTTTGCCTGTGTTGGAGGTGGGAGTCAAAAGAGAGCGAACCACGAAGCCTAAAAGCTTGCACAACTCAGACATGAATTGACTGGACAGATGAGAGGCAGTGAGCTCTGGTGGAGGAAAAGTGGAATGATAAAGAGCTCCACCTAGCTCAGGAAGAGAGACAGATTTGATGTAGTCCAAAACCAACTTGACGGAGTTGGGTTTTGTGGCAGGGAGAGACAGGCTGGATCGAATCCTAGGAGGAGAAATGTCAACATTCTTACCCCTAACTTTGACAACAATGGGGCGCTGAGATTGAATCTTCACCTTTTCAGGTGTATTCGAAGGAAAATTGGCATAAAATTCTTGAACCCAAGTCCTATTGACCCTATGGAAGGATGTCAGAACCTGATCCCATCCCCAGTGAACAGCTAATTTCTTGACCTCAGAATGTAGAGACTCAAAAGCGATAGGTCTCTCAAATACGATGCGCTTAGTAACAATAGAGGTACATAAATAATCTCGACTCTCCGCAGATTGGAAGTGAGAAAGAGGAGGGACAGAGGAGTGGGATACCTCAGCAGATCTCTTCTTGGGAGGCATGGTGGACTGGGGCAAAAAAATATTACCACCTCTATAAACATGTACCTGAAATTCAAACAGTAGCTGCAGCTGGAACATTCAGCAAGAAAAGGGGCCTGCCGTTAATGGCAAAGAAAACTAAAAAAGAATACGTACCTCTTTCTTGGTGTGTATGTGATTATGCGCGCACTATATAGAGCTATTTAAAGACAGAAAAACTTCTCTAAGATATATAATCTTCAAACACACAGGAAGCTGCACTAAGAATATTGGATATTTTAAGTGCAGAAGCAAACCCCACAACATATTTCTTTTCTCATTCCAGACGCAAAGGAAAATTCCAACTTTTTTGAATGAGAATATATATGTAAAACAAACAAAGTGCAGCCCATGAATTGTACGTGGTCAGAACATTTCCAACTTCAAATGGATTGAGGTAAATAAAACTCTCTTCGATTCGGTAGTTTGCAAGTGAATCATGCTACTCATTGCATGGCTTGAATAGATATCCAACTCTTTCGAATGTATTGGATATATATTATTTTCGTATCCCTTATCAATAAATTGCTTGCTTTGAGATATATATTCGTACAACAGATCTCTTTTTTTTTTTCTTTTTTTTTTGAAGAAAAGGGATCTATTTTTTTCTATATTTGAAAAATGCTAAAATGTACGTGAATCTCGTTTTCTAGTTTTAACCTGTTTTGATAATTAATTCTCTCAAACAAAAGAAGAAAACCCGCTTTCGAAGTTATTCTATTGTTTTCTAGCTTCATAGCTTTGTGTAATATTTTTGATTAATAATATGACATTTTGGACAAAACTTCTAGCTCTGCTGCAACTTCCTTCATGGTAGGTCGTTCCTCCCTTTTTGTCCTTAAACACATGACCGCAACGCCAGCCACTTGCTTTACCACCTCAAAAACTTCATCTTCCCTGGCCACTTGATCGTCGAGAATTTTATGCAAGCATTCCTCTTCCACACAAGAAACGAAGTACACTGCTAAGTTTACTGTTGATTTTCGACCCTCGTCGAATATCAGTGGCGTCTTTCCTGTTAGCAGCTCTGCTAGAATAACTCCAAAACTATAAACATCACTTTTATCTGTCAACTCGCTACTGTATAAGAATTCTGGATCTAAATATCCAATTGTTCCTTGCAATAGAGTGGTCAATTGAGTTTGACCAAGAGGAATAAGCCTTGAAGCTCCAAAATCGGCAACTTTGGCTGTGAAATTATCATCTAACAGTATATTAGAAGTCTTGACATCTCTGTGTATAATCGGCATGCAAGTTTCTGAGTGCAAGTATGCAAGCGCCCCAGCAATTTCAGCCGCGATTTTGAGACGCATCTGCAATGTCAATGTAATTGGCAACGATTGATTAAGACTTCGATTAGCATGAAGGTGGCTGGCAAGAGTTCCATTTGTGATGAACTCGTAAACAAGCACTGGAACTTCTGTCTCTAAACAACAACCCAATAGTTTAACCACATTACGGTGATTGACTTGGGAAAGCACAATGCCCTCGTTGATGAATTCTCCAATTTGGCTACGGTCACAAGTCTTGGACCTTTTTATGGCCACAATTTTGTTGCTTCGAAAGACTCCTTTGTAAACTGTTCCATTGGCTCCTTGGCCAAGAATGTTACTGTTATCGTAATTGTTGGTGGCCTTTTTGAGCTCTTCTGAACTGTATATTTTCATCACCTCAATGGATGGTTTATGACGAGACAAGTTGAGGTGTTGTTGTAACAAAATTCCACCGTTTTGCTCAAAGAACCTCCGTTTGAGTTTGATGAGTCTTCTCCTCTTTATAACCAAATAAATCCAGAAACCTATTGTTACTAGCACCAAAATCCCCGTGCAAGTACCTGCTCGATCAATGACCAAGTAAAAATACACTAATTATGATAGTACAGTAAAAAGGGAATTATACTAATTACCATATATTGCTAAATACCAGTTTTGCTTAGAAGCAGATAAAATATCTTTTTAATTATTGAATTAAGTGCCAGTGACTTCTTAAATTAGTGAATAACAGTAGCAATATAATTAAGAAGATCATATTCCATGTTAATTACTTACCCAATGCAATAATAAGAAGTTTTAGTTGCCGACTGAGTGAACGATAGCAACCAGTTCCGGCTTCCTTTCCGTCTCCTATGGATCCTTTTGAGCAATTGCAAGTGACACCTCCAGAGTTGTTGATGCATGTCGCTGAGCTTAAGCAAGGATTTAACTTCTCGCTCGCACACTCATCGATATCTGCATTTTATATTATTGGTACCAAATCAATAAAATCAAGAATATTATTATTAGCAATACATACATTAGTAGCTAGGGTTTTAACTGTTAAAAAACTAGCTAGTATGGTTCAAGAAAAGAAAACGTGAAAGAGGTATGCAAGTATAATAGGGCGGGTATATACCTTGGCAACCATGCAGAAGGTAAGGGTTGCCTTGATAACCTTTTCTGCATTTGCAAATGTAGCCAGGTCCATTTGTCGAATTGACACAGTCACTATACTTTGCCTTGCAAGCATAATCACTGCGATTTCGGCGAGCTTCTTCACAAGTGAGGTGATTCCTAATAGCCCATTCGAGAACCAAAGGTGCCGCCTTTCGATTATCAACGTCTTGAATTAGATCTAAGGAGGAAAACTTGAACTCCTCTGCTTCTGTAACAAAAGCATAACCACATGCTTGATAATCTACCGATATGCTGCCTAAATTTGTGTTATAATGTTTTACATCATCAATTGTAATAGGAACTTGGCAGCAGCCACCATATGAATGACAGGTTCCATTTTTCGCCTTTTCGATTCCTTGGCTACAAGTCGATACACACGCATCAGTATATCCACGAAGACCATACAGACTCGACGTCGGTGTCTCCTCCATTGTCATCCTCTTTCCGCTTGTGGTGCTGCTGCTAGGATTTACATCTGTAGTGGTAACGAACCCAATTAAGTTGCAACCAAGCGTGGTGAACTTGTTCCGCCGACTTGAGATACGAAAGACATCGTTGGGGGGCTTTACATCTTGCGTGTTCTCCTCTTCATTAGAGTATGAAATCACAGTGCCATTCTTGTCAACTACAAGGCAAGATTTGCTCATGGAACGTGATACTCTCATTTCTTGACGATCCAACGATATGTTGAGGATAACGAAATCACTTCTCCCTCTGAAGAAAGCTTTGGGACGTCCGCCACCGCCACCGCCGCCGCCACCACCTGTAATTGTGTTGTTGCAAGATATGAAAAAGTCGTCGTTAAAGTAACAACCCGGGGTCATGCCGAAAGGATATGGGACGACAAGAGATCCACAAGCGGCTGAGCAGTCTGGCTTGACTAATCCCGATTGATTTAGATCGGTTTCTGCTGCTGCTTTTGCTCCATGATCAAAATGCTCCAGCAATATGAGCACCACAACTAGCACTAGTGTTATTCTGATCATACTAGCTACTATGTGATAATCTTCTCAGAGACTCAGATACAAAGGTTTGATCTCCACACTAAAATGTACTTGCCCTACCATTGAAACATTAACAAGTTTTTGGCATTTGATTTCGCAACCAGCGTACAGCTAATTTTGAACTTTTAATAGAAAGTGATGTTAAGAAATGCCAAATCAAAGCGTAATGATAATGTGAATATATAGTGATGATCACAGCCAGCGATCCATGATTCAGGCATTTAACCATGGCAGAGAGTAGTGATGCTTAATTTGCTCAAATAGAGGGGAAATGCTAGCTAGCTTATCCGACTAAATAATATCAACTTTTATTTATGGAAAGATTACATAACAAGTTTATTACAGTAGTCAATTAGAGACCTTCAATTTGCTCAGATCGATTAAGCATCATTTTCTGCTGATTTAAAAGTATATCTCTATACCTACCAAATACGTACGATACAAGAACCGTTGATTTCAATTAGGAATACCATGAATGCCAAAACAGTAGATTTGCCTATACATCTCGTAGCTGCGATCGAGTCGCCAAAACAGAAGCCGTCACCAAAACAAATTGGCACAGGGTATACTGAAAAATGTGAACCCTAGCTTAACCATTCATCAAACACAAACTCGATGCATCTATAAGAGAACTAACCTCGCCCTTCTTACTAAGTGTGTGTTAGTGGTGATGTCATAACTTGCTCAAATAAAATGGGTTAGCCGCATCATTTTATAATTTAAATGTTTGTCCTAAACTCATTTATTTGTTTTTTGACGCATCTGTCTTAAAGTGACATGTAAATATACAAATATAATTCTATGACTTAAATCCGTTCTGGGCCATATTTAGCTTTAGGTATGGGCTTTGATGCAGTAACTGTGCCCAAAAGTAGCCAACTTGGCTTTGTTCGGTGGGAAATCATGCAACGTGGCGGGAGCGCAGCACTTTTAGTTGGCGCGAAGCCTTGATCACTGGAGCTCCACTATCTGTGGACTGCACGAGCTCCAGAACTATATCCCCAATAATATTCGGACACGTGTCGTTGACAGTCTTTTTATTGCACAAAACGCCCGGAGCACGATGGTTAAAGTACACCCCAATGCGGACGATCATTCACCAACCAAATAGTTGGGAGTGGCAGCAACGTAATTACACTACCCAACAAACTCTCTCTCGCTCTAAAACCAAAGCAAAGTCTCTCTCTCTCTCTCTCTTCACTTTTCCCCTAAAACCCTAAATCAAAGCCCAGCCACCTTTCGCCGCCGCCGCCATGGCCGGACTCAGCCGCCTCGAACTGGCTGCTTCGCTGCTGAAACGACGCAGTTTCAACCTCCTCGCGCCGCGCCGCGCCTACGGGTACGCCGCCGCGGCTCAGCTGGACTACTACTACTCCTCCGAAGACGAAGAGTCAGAGCAGTATCAGGATCGGACGGCGGTGCTGGACTCCGCCGGGTGGGTCCCACGGAGAGGGATACATTGGTGTTTGATAGGAGATCGAAGTGCGAGGAAGCACTTGTACGCCGAGAGGCTCTCGAAGCTTCTGGAAGTTCCGCGCATCTCTATGGGCTCTCTCGTACGCCAGGAGCTCAACCCTCGCTCTGCTCTCTACAAGCAGGTGGCTTTTCTTTTGTTTCTGTTCAAATTTAGGGTTTAGGGTTTTTATTACATTGAATTTACTCTGTTTTTTTTTTTTTTGTTCTTAAGTGTTGAATTTCAATGCAGAGAAGAGCATTGATTTGATTATGAGGTGTGGATTTTGTTAATGTGTTGATTTTTTAGATTGCGAACGCGGTGAATGGAGGGAAGCTTGTTGAGGATGAAGTGATTTTCGCGTTGTTGTCGAAAAGGCTTGAAGAAGGATACTACAGAGGTGAAAATGGATTCATTCTTGATGGGATTCCTCGAACTAGAATTCAAGCGGTAAGTAGAAAGAATGTCGATTTGATTGTTTGTGTTCGTGAATTCTGCTTAAAACTGCTGAAGATCGTGTCTTTCGTGTAAGTTTTGGATGTTGCAAGTGATTTGGAGTTCTCTAAATGTTTGAGTTTGATTTTGTTTCTTACAGGAGTTGGTTGACGAAATTGCGGAAATTGATCTAGTAGTGAATCTCAAATCCTCTGATGATAACTTGGTGAACAAGAATCTAGGAACTGGAAGCTTGGCTCTTAGTCAAAAGTATCTTAGGATGAGTAACACTATGCATGATGTAAATCTGCAGGAAGAACAATTGAAATCCACAAAAGCTGAGCAGGTATGGCGATATTCTCCGTTATAGTTGCTTGATGATTTCCACTTTTTTACGTTTACGTAAGACTCTGGCTAAAGGATCATTGTCTCTACTTTCAGAGTAAGTCGTTGGAGGATTACTACAGAAAACAGAACAAACTCATCGATTTTCACATCAAAGGTGCCCCCGGAGAAACCTGGAAGGGGCTGCTGGCCGCATTGCATCTTCAGCATATAAATGCTGTCAGTTCTTCCCAGAAGCAACTGCATGATTTGGTTGCATCGGGCTCTTTTTTGACCTCATTGTTCTCTAGTATTCCGGCGATATAGTATATATGTTATATGTGACTGAGATTTAGAGAGCTGTTTTGAAGTTCAAGCGTCTTCCATCTCAGCTTTGAAAATTTTTGGACTTGTGAGTGATGTTTTAGTGTCTGCCTTGCGACATGCATGTTGCAAGTTTGTAATGTAGTGAATGTTGAAACTGAGATAAGGAACTGGTCTGTTTCTGGCCTATTGAAATCGATTGTATTACATAAATAAAGCATTTCTGGTCTAGTATAGTCTCGTTTGAAAAATTGATGTAACATGCAATGGTACAAGTTAAGCTACATTCAGAGTACCAGTATCATCCTAGAATGTGCATGAAGAAAACTTATGTCATCCTAAAATGTGGTATTTTGCGTGGCAAAATCAAAGCTCTTGTCAGTTTATAACCTTTGAGAATTACATGAACAAGTTCTTCATTCCATTAGGAACCAATTTAGGGCCTCGGAAGTCATCAAATTGGCACTCCATTATGAAATATTTCAATCATCTGGATATATTACAAGAACCCTACCTTTTTTTGTACATCCACATCAGAACAGTGACCAGGCAAAAATGGAGTACAGATTTACAACTCCAAAAGGGAACAGAGAAACAAATTATTTATCTATATATTCTCTGATTTCCTTTGGTCACTACTCACTATTCATCCAAACATCCCGAAGGAGTTCATATCTGACAGCATTTTGATTGATGTTTCCCTTTGGGACCCAGTTGAGCTTCGACGCAACTGGTGAAGACCCAGAAGAACCTATGAACATCGAGGCCAAGGGTGAATTTAGTTCATCGAGTTCATCATCGCTGGTGTATGATTTCCTGACCACTGAAGATCCGCTTCTTCTCAGCTGTGATTGGCCTCCACCATCTCCAATTATATTTGCAACCAAAGCTGTTGAGGGGGGCAAATAGACTGTACCAAGTCCAGTGCATGGTATGTTTCTGAGAGCCTCCTCCCCAATCTTATGTGTGTCCTTTATAAGAAAAGGGAAAAAGTAAAACTGATTACCATCCTACAGAGGCTAGCATGTTTTAATTAATTAGAGGCACTACTAGAATTCATGTCAGAGATTCTTAGAGCTTAGTACAAATATTTCAAAATGCCAGAAATCATGTGGTTGTTCTATTCGAAAGACAACTTTTTGAAATATAGCCAAGTATATTCAGTGTAGAAACAAAAGACAGGCATATAGAACTGACTAACCTCAGACTCCAGGTTTTCAAGCACAATCTCTGGAATTGGGTCAGTGCAAAATTCGTCGGGGACAAAGTTGTCAAGAATCCTTTTGATCAGTGGTGCAGCAAATGTAGGGCATACCTTCAAGACAAGAACCAGGCACCATGGGTTAAGGACTACAAAATACTGACTATGTAGTAGAAAACTAAGACAGGTGTGAGTTCAAGGACCAAACCTCTTTTCTGATGGATTTGCTTAAGAGCATGTCCTTTGGAAGCATCATGAGATCACTCAATGCATTAAGCAGATGAAAGGACTTGAAGGATTTATCATGTCTTTCATCAATATCATCATCTCCATTTACATCTTCAAATGAGTCGTCATCATCGATACCAAAAAGATCAGTTAACCATCTGGACCAGTTCCCTATCTGATAACCATAAAACACAAATAGAGAAAACTTCAATTTAAGAATTTTGTTCATACAAGATTAAGATGCAAAACTTCACGTTGCTTTATCATGTGATAAGATAGTGGGTCATGCTCTTGGACTACATCCAAAGGCATTATACACTTTTGAGGAATATTACAGAATGTGTATCATCCTAATCAGGATGGGGAGTAGATGAGACTCGGAAGTGTTTTGCTGTATTAGTCATTGAGTCATGGCACATGACTATCTGATTTGTAAGGGACATGAATTGGCATTAAACATTAAGTCCTCAAGGGTACTCTCCTCTAGAGAAGAACTCAAGGACCTGTAGCAGGAATCAATAGTGCTACATGTTGATACTCCAAATGTTCAATATTACCCAGGAAAGATAAGGTGTGGAAGGTGTTCTAACCTCAAAGCTTAAGGAAAATAATAATGAATCAAAAAAATAATTGGTACAAGACAAACAAAAAAAATAAAATTCATTATTGGAAGATACAGTTCGAATGACTTACCACACTCTTCAGCTGTGCACCTGCCCCAAAACTATATTTCCCAGCTGGAATTGGAAGAACCTTCAAATCACTGATGGGGTCGGAGACAGGATCGCTGGGGATCTCGTCAGAAGATTCCCGGAGAATGGCATTGAACATTGCCACATCTAATCTAGCCACAGATTGCTCCATGACCTAGACACATGACACGACAGATTGATAAATGTCCAATAATACAAAATACGGAACAGAACATTATATTGAAGATTTTGAGATATAATTCACAGTTCATATATTTTGAAGAAAAAAAAAATCTTATCATCGAAACAGCATAATAATGAAAATATCTGAGTAGATGGACATACCAATCTAGATAACAAAGGCAAGCAGCCACATTCATGCCCACCAGCTCTTACTGGACAAAGTCGTTCACAAGCATCCCTGAAAGCCTTCTTCCAAAGGTCTAATGAAAAGTCACTTTGCTCTTGATCAACTGAACTAGATGTCCTTCTATAATTCTTTCGTGACCCTTCATCAGTTGCCTTTGCAGTGACAGACTGCATATGTGGTGTCAAAGTCTGAAAATATAACAGTGAAAATGAATCAGAACAAGATTAATTAATTGCACCATGGTACTTGCTAGATCTACAAGGAAAATCAGAGAAAGCAGGTAGTCAATCACCTGCCACCAGATAGATTCAACTATTCGGGAGAAGATCCATGATTCAATTTTCTCCAGTGTGGACATAAATGTATTTGGGTTCTCCCAGTCGCCAAGACTTCCATTCAATAGTTTCATCCCTTGTTTTTTCCCAGAGGATGGAGCCTCCCATTTTAATGGAGATGAAGCCTTATGTTTAACTTTTTCAGCACCATTTCTGTCAATAGAAGATCTGGCAGACTTGGGAAGTGCGGGTTCCCCAATAGCCTGGCTTATAATTGTTCTCAATACAATCGAGTTTGAGAGCCAAAATGTTAGCCTGTAATGAGAATAGAAGATTCAATTAAAATAATCATAAAAAATAACTCTACAACGTATTAAGGATGCAGTCCTATGACATGCAGCAGATGAAGTAAGATGAGCAGCAAGACCTATTCCCACTGGTTACAATCACTTCTTTGGTATGCCAAGCAGTGATCCAGTTTCTCCACTCTGGGAACTTTATAAAGATGGTCATAAAAATAACTATAATACTACTTTTTGGAAGACTTGCAGACCATGGAATAAATGGTCGTGCAGAGGGCAAGATGATGTGTTGGTAAGCTCCCCTGATTTTAAAATTAATCAATTGTCGTTCTTATTATTGTCTACTCGAATTCCTTTCATAAAAATTCACACTATAGACATCAACATACATGCGACAGAATCACAAAGAGACGTTAAAAGAAAATACACAAAACAAAAGCCATTAAATATACCTTGGAACATCATTCCCGCAAGCTTTTGCAACCAAAACTAATCCTGAAACAACAGTTCTAGCGGCACTGGCTCTCCTAGAACGGGAAGTTTCTCCACAAGCATGAAGATACAACCTAGAAAGGCGCCGAGCTGGAGCATGGACCTTACTCATGGAACTTCCATGCTCAGCAACTACTGAATAAAGAGCAGACTCAACAGCTGCAGCTTCTCTTAGCTCTCCCTCAAGCATCTTTATTTTGTGTTCCAGCTGATTAACCTTGCTTTCTAAAATGACACTTCTTGTATCCTTGGGATACACCTTAGCCTCTTTCCTTTCCTTAAGGTTTCCTGAAACACCTGCACTCTTCTGTGCATCTTCCTGAACACGATCCTTTACTTCTACATGCTGATAATTCCTAGATGATGTATTCCTACTTAAGTCAGCAATTGACCTAACAGACTTGACAGGCTTCAGTTTGTCATTGCTTACAATAATTTCATTCATTCCTAGCGGAACATCTTTTCCATTAGCATGATTTGCGATGTATGGTTCACCTTCCCCTGATTGGTTCTCCTCATCACAATTTTGTCTTTCATCACTATTTTCTTCTGGTTTCTGTCTGTCTTTATCCTTATTATTGTATTGATCATCAGCAGCAGCAGCCTCCACGGAATCTCTGCTAATTTGCTGAGCTTTCTCATCATCCTTCCTACTCTCTTGAATATCAGCAGTAACTTTAATTGTTCCATTAACAACCTTATCATTTACCTCCTCGGCATGTGCATGGCCATTGCTTCGCATGCTGATGTTGGACTCCTCCGCATTTTCATTCAACAAGGATGATGAAGAAGAAGAGACAATCAGGGAACCACCAGTTTTTGAGACTGTTGTGAAACTAGAGCTGCGAGAGTAAGCTACAGAAGCATGACCATTTACTGGGCTTCCAGGGTCAGAAGACAAGTCAACTGATGATGAGCATGATGAACTTCCCTTCAGATATTCTTGTGGTGCACTCTGAGGTATCGATCTTGATTTTTCAGAACCTAGGTTTGAGGCTAAGGAATGTTTTGCATTATCTCCTTCATTGCTATGAGGCATATTGGCTTGTCCAGTCTGCGATTAAGTGCCAAAATTTCATAATAAATACTACTGGCTACTGTATGAATTATTTCAAGGGAAAAACCATACCACGCACATAATCAACAGAGTAAAACTTACAGTATAGTGGTCAGGATGACAAGAACTAATGAAAAAGTAAGGAACGATTACCTCTTCTTTCGGAGAAGACACCCCACGACTTGTTTCTAGAGAAGAAGATACTGTCTGAGATGAGTGGGAGGAAACATCATCATCAGTAAAAGAGGCAACTTCCGCTTCATCAGCGTACTCTTCATCCATCAATGCCGAAACAGATTCACCACCCGCCTTGTCCAGTGAAACCCCTCTTGACAAGCTGTCCCTAGACGAGGAGCTGGTGCGACCCTTCTTAAACGGCTGAATCTTCATATACAAAATCGGTTTATCCGTGTTCTTAAAGCTCCTCTTACTATTCATCGGAGCACTCAGACTCACACACTCTCTCACAACACCATAATCAGCTAAATCTACAACCGCAGTCGCCAACAGCTGCCCTTTCGCAGCCTTATCCCTCCGAGGCTCATACAAGTTCAACTCCAAGCAATTCTTCAAAAATGCATCACCTTCACCGCTTCCTTTCACACCGCCTTTCACAGCTACATCCCTCAGCAAAGTCACCGGCAGCTTAAAAGACTCATTGAACTCAATTCTCCCCTCTCCAACAACCGAACCAATCGACGGCACAACCGCATTAGTCATCCCGGAGCTGCGGTCTCCATTCTCCCATTGAATCAACACTGACCGCAGCGATTTAAGAGACTGCGACGGTGGCCAAGGCTTAATCTCAAGTATATGGACTAGGTAATCAATCTGAACAGTAGGACCTCTGTGATTCTTCGCCTTTAATCCTATCACCATTTTTTAACTACTCTTTTCCAAACACGATCAGGTTTTCATTCACATTCACTTCAGAAACCAAAACCTACAGACATCATCAGTAAAAAATAGAAAAAATTAACATGCATTTCATCACCAAAACATTAAAAACCAGAGCTGCAATTTCAGCTCAAAGCAACACAAAACGCAACGCAGAGCTATCACCGACTGTAAAAAAATCACAGAGATTTCAACCGAAGCTTCAGATCCAGATACTCAATCTTAACCGAGCTCGGATTTAGCGCAATGCATGAAATCAAGTTCACATATATGCGATAACAAACTCAGAACCTCAAAGCTGAATGCCAAGAAAAGTAAAGGTGATACTGAAACTCACCGGCCGGTGAAAACAGTCGCCGGAAAATGCAAGTGAGAAAAGCGAAACGAATCGTTTCGGTAGGCTTCTTTTTCACCAGTGAAATTTGTGTGTGATTAAAATAGGAATGATTATTTATGAAGCTGACACTATCCAGTTCGGATTTTATATAAATAAGAAATAAATAAAAAATTAAATTAGAGTGAAACGGCGTCGTTGTGGTGGTGGGATTTGGTTCGGTGTTTTTATGATGGATGTCGTTTCTTGACGTTGGGCCGATGGGGACGCCCCGACGGAAATGCCCTCACCTAATCGTGGGGAGCCGAGGTTCGTGGGGCGTTTGTTACACGCGCCGAGTGGGGAAGCGGGAAAATCGATGCGAGTGGGGTTCACGTGTGGAGTGGTGGGAGTGGTGGCGGGAAGTGGCTGGGGTTACTTTGGATAGCTGTACTCGCCGACAGTATGGTGTTGCCATCAGACACTTATCAGTCAAATAACACAGACCCCGGGATAGTGGAGCCCACGCCCCCACCGTCACCGTATAGCCGTTACATTTTGTGATTCTTGGGCCTAATGGGGTGTCATTAATCCAGTCGGGTTGGGGCCCAAAAGGCCCATTAACCTGGAGTTGTGAACTCATGTATAAGGAACCTAACTTCAGTGACAAGGGCTTGTCCACAGTCAATGAACATCGGACATGTGTCTATTTTAAAATATTTTCTGTAATTTAAGGATATAACAGGGGGGTTTTTGGTATTTGACATGTTTGTTTATAATTATTGTTGACACTTGTCCATCTCTCATTGATGTTTGTTATCCATAAGTGACCACAGTTGGTCACCCAAGTTAATTCATTTACAAGGGGTGTTCTTAGTTCGTTACCTTAATGTGAATATTTTGGCTGGATAAGTTCTTATATGTATTGCTTCAGATTAATGTGTCTTTCGACTTGATGAGTTGGAAGAAAACGGTCTCAAGTCATAATAGGTTTAGTAAAATGCGTTTTCGAGTAGTTAGAGTGTGATAAACACTTGCGTAAAACATAATTAAGTGTACTAAATCTACCTAAGACAATGACTGGAGTGAGGTTTGGGATCATAGAACTGGAGCTGAAGTTGGACCATCTACCAAACTGTCATAAGATATTTGTGAGCTTAAACTTCAAGCATGGATGTTATAGCAACATAGCATGTAGCTTCAGGAGGAGGTAGGTTGAGATGTCCATTTCTATTGAACCAAGGCAAATTAGGCAATTGAAGGTAATGACAAGAATATTGGATAGTGTTGGTTATGAATATTAATGTGATCTTTACAAATTTATAATCTTGGGTTTAGGGGACACTTGCACTCCTGACCAAACTTTGTTCAGATTCTCAAATTAGATATATTGCTATAGTCATTGGTTAATCTTGGATTCCTGATTTATATTTCAGGTAGGAGACTATGACTTGCATAAGCATCTCATTTTCCTTATATTTTAAGATTCAGTCTGACTCCAAGTCTCTAACAACTCCTCTTGGCCTCTTCACACATGTCTGCAACAGCTTTACTTTATGAAAGAATTAAAATAATAATAATAATAATAATAATAAAACAGGTGAGCACTGCTGCACTAGAGATTTGTTCCTCTAATTGTACCATTAGCCATTTCCCCATTCACAAATTTTCTTCTATAATTCTTCCTCAGCACAAAACATTTCAATTACAATGTACAATTATCATTCCTCAGCAACTAGCATGCATTTACAAGCTCACAGCAAGTAGTCTACTTTTATTTTTGTACAGGCCTTCCTTTGCCTTACATTACAAGTAAGACAGTAGCAGTGTAAGAGTATATCAGATTGTAGCATCCGATTTCTGATCAGCATCAGCGGTGGCCTGGACTTGAGCTGCATACTGCAAGTTCCAAAGCACATCTTCGAAAGAGGGACGAGCTGATACTTCTGGAGATATGCATTTCTTTGTGATCGATACCACAATGGATAACGACTCTTGTGAGCAAGTTGTCAGCACAATTGGATCCACAATTCTTCTTCGACCATCTTGGCTCCCAAACGATGCCTGCTGTTGGTTCAGCACACGGTTCACACCAGGCATCAACATAAGTATGTTATTACACAGAGGTGAAATATTGAATTAAACAAAATTGTAACTCATTGCAACGCACAAGCCTTAATATGCATACCATTTCATTCAGCAGAAAGGTTTCCCCTTTGCCACTTACTATAGGACCGACGAGTGATTCAAGTAGTATAAATCCAAAGTTGTAAACATCACCCTCCAGATCCTTTTTACGGCTGCAAGCAAAAACTAACAGTTAACATTTGAAATAAGAATAGCAGCAATTAAGAGAATATGATAGGAATCACTTCAACTGTACCACATACCAGGATTTTGGGCCTTCTCCCTTTGCCTGCAAAACAATATAATAATGTATCAGAATAGCCCTTTGGAATACAATGCATTGTCAAAAAAGTAAACATAAGAAAAACATGCCTCAAGTTTTTCAATTTCTTCTGTGATGATGGACATCCCATAGTCACTCAGCTTTGGAATCCTATGCTCGTCTAGCAATATGTTGTTTGTTTTCAATCGATTGTTGAAAGAACCTGGTATAACCCCAGTGTGTAGAAAATGGACAGCTTTAGCAACTCCTATTAGGATTGCCAATCTATCAGACCACTTGAGAACCTTCTCTGGATAGTTTTCTACATATACACATCATACACTTGGTTAGAGGTTGAAATCCTTCAAGACATAAAGCTATGATGTGAAGAATTGATGTGCATTCTGCTAGTACATTTCAGAAACAAAGTGAAAGACACATCCTACTTTTATTAACTACTTCCAGTATAGAGTGTAATTTAAAGCTTCTGATAATGAATACAGACCTGAAAGATAGGTACGGTAGTTCCCACTAGAGATGTATTCATATACGAGGAAAAGTCTGTTGCCACCAGAATCATCTTGACCGCTACAGTCAATGCAGTGACCCAACAGGACAACCAAGTGAGGATGGTGAAGCTTTGAGAGTGAATCCAGCTGAACTTTAAGGTTTTGAGTTGAACATTTTTTTGATATAGCTAGAGATCTGATTGCAACTGAGGTCCCATTTTCCAACTTTCCTTTGTAAATCTGAAAGCACAAAACAGGAAAGTCTTTAAAATCCATCCACTATACCAGACCAGATAACTGCCATATAGCCTGTTCTCATTGATAGGCATAAGAGATGAAGTAAACAATTGATACACTTTTGTTATTATAATTTAAACTTCTGGCATTTTATGTTTGGGGCGCTTGCAAAAGATTTAAGACTGAGATAAAGGGAATTGATAAATAACAGATAGAAATTGGAGAGTGATCATGAAAGAATTCTAATGTTGACTCCCTTTATCATTGCTCATCAAACTCTAGCTCCACAAGTTAGTCATGAATTTTGAAATATGTCATCAGAATTGAATGTTTCAGGCAAAATATTGTATATTTCTGAATCATATGTGAGTCTTCTGGTTACCTTTCCCATAGAGCCTTCACCCAAACACATTGAGAAATCAAAGTCTTTTGTTGCTTCCTTCAACTCTTCAAGAGAAAACGATCGACATGCTGGGGCACTATGTGTCTCTAATTTGGCTGCTTGAGATATATATCCTACAAACAACAAAAAAGAATGTCAGGTACTAAAACACAATACAGTGTATTCGTAGATTTAAAAGGGCCCATTTTATAACACAGAGTTGAAGTTCTGCATTGTGATAAAAGATCCTTGGACCTGAGGCAAGATAAATAACTTCAAACTAACCAGACTAACACAACTTACTAGCATTTGTAACGAGGTCCGAGCAAAAATCATTTGGTGAATTATCGGGCATAGCTTTTGCAAATATGTTTTTCTCAGACTTCCTTGAACGGGATCTTCTACACAAGGAAAGAATCGCAAGTACAAGAAGTACTAAAACAAGAAGAGCTCCAATGACAATAGCAACTAGCACCACAATCTCTCTCACACTATATTGTTTTCTCCTTGCAAGAGACTTTTTACAATATGAAAGGTCATGCTGGTGTTGGGAAGCATTCGTTAAACAATTTCCGCTGAGTTCAACAACTCTGTCATCTGAGGTGCTACCCAGGCAAGAAGGAAGATCCCCTGCCAACTTGTTATTAGAAATATCAACAAAACCAAGTTTGCCACCACAATTTAGACCGTTTGGAAATGCTCCACTCAGCATATTGGATGCTAAATTCAGATAACTGATTTTTGGCAAAGAGAACAAGTTAGAGGGTGCTGCACCACTGAGATAATTGAATGATAGATCAAGGTGCTGAAGCTGACTCAAATCACCAAATTGCACCGGAATCTTTCCTGAGAATGAGTTCTTGCTAAGAAGTACTGTAACCAATCCTTTCGGCATCACTGGTAGTTCAGAATCTAACTGATTTTCTCTCAAATCCAATACATGCAGGCTGGTTAAAGCACCCATGTCAGGTAATTTTCCAGAGAGCTCATTATGAGACAGGGCAATGCCAGTGAGAGTCTTAATCCCGCATATTGAAGAAGGAAAGTGACCCTTGAGCTGATTATTTTTCAAGCATAAAATGCTGAGGTTTGATAACGAGTCCAACCAATCAGGAACAGTCTCATTGAAATAATTGGCCTCCAAGCTTAAAGTGTGAAGTTTGACCATTGTGGATATCTTAGGGGGAATTGAACCATATATGAAATTTGAGCTCAAGTCCAAGACTTCAAGCGAGGATAACCTATGAATCTTACCAGGCAATGGACCCCATAACCCCAAAGACACTAAGCTAAGAACCCTCAAGCTAGGCAACCTTGACAATGTGGTCACAAATGAATCAATGGAAAACTTCTCAGAAAGTGTCTTATTGGGAATTGCAAATCCATTGAACTCAGTGACATTAAAGAGCTTGTCTCCCATAACTTTGAGCTCAGTGATGGAATTGTCCTGGCATGAAATGCTCATCTGTGCAGAGGAAGATAGGTTACAGAGGTCTCCAGTGTAATTCTCAAAAACTCCTAATGGGGAAGGGAACTCTAACTGTTTCCTCAGCTGCAATAACACTAGGCTCTGAGAAGTTTGCAACTCATGGGTACTTGGGAGGAACAAAACCCATGACACAATCACTGAAAATAACAAGTAAAAACGCCCCATTTCCTCCAATTTGCTGTGAATTTGGAAAAAATCCCAAGACCAAATCTTTCCTCAGAAGCTCAAATCCAGAGACTCCTCCTCATTTCATAATGAACTGCGAAAGTTTCCTGGTTAATATTCAACAGCTTATACAAGTTGGTTAAAGGCCACAACAGAAATTTTACACAAAGCAAGCTAAACCAGCCAAACAAGCATCTTACAGCAATTTTCAGGCAAAACAGAAAACAACAAGCGCAGAGTAGAACAATGCAGATAAGACATAATCAGAGACATAAACCCATCAAAGAATCACTGAATTCAACATGCAAAACTTCCCCATTGCACAAGTTAACTCCATTTTTCACTAAATTTGAACAAATCCCAAGAACCAAAAACTACAAACAACTGGGTAAGTTCCATGAACAATGCTGAATTCTCAAACACCCAGACACCAAACAAGTAACTTGCATAAGAACCAAGCTAAAAACCCAAATAAACCACGTAAAGGAACCATCTTTACCAATTCTGCTACCAAAACAGAGACCAACAAGTACTGGAATTGCTATAGAGATGCAGATAAGTTAAAGGTAGGAGACAAACCTATAGAAAGTAGAGCTACACAAAAACCCATAAAGAAGAATAAGAAGTGGGGGTGGTATTGTTCTTCGTCTCTTCTTCACTGAAATGTAGGGACAGAGAGTTTAACTGTCTCTCAAGGCATTTACTGCTCTGGTTTTCTTTCTTCTCTGACAAGTCCCAATTAATGGGTTCTGGGTCACCGGGTCGGGTCTTTTACCCTCTCTAATTCTTAAGAACAAGAAAAGATAAAGGCTTTGTCTTTATGTGTGTGAGGATTGAAGAAGAAGGTGAAGATGAGACTCCCTAACATTGCGCTGCTCAATATCTGAGCTCACATGACACATGATGGGGTTTTAATTTATTTCCCTCTCTTTGGATTTGATATAGGAGAGGTGAGGAAAGACCAAAACGACCTTGTCTTCTACTACTTGTGACTGTGATATGGTCATTCTAGTGTAAGTCTGTACCAGTGTGTCGTCTGTTTCAGGATTGAGGTGTTGTTGGGTATTAATGGTGTGGAGATCAGAGTGTTTGGTAAGGATTTTAATTCTATGGGAAGTTTTAATGATGGAATGGTGAATGGAGGAAGTTGAAGAGGTGCTTCAAAGAGAAAGATTCAGGAAAACGACACTCTCGTAAGCAAAATGGTAAGTACAAGTTGCGGAAAGTTGAAAGTTCCGAATGTCATTATCCGGTTAGATCACAATGTTTGGTGGAGGCTTTAATTCTTTGATACATTCTGGAAATGGAATGAGGAATGGAGAAAACGGAAGTGTTGACATAGAATTGACACTTTAAAGAGAGAGACTCATAAAAGATGGCCTTCTTCTTTGATATGAACTTGAAATCTTCAAATGTCATAGTTTAGCTTAATAAGTAACTTTGTGAAATCCTGGAATTCTCGACATTCTAATATTTGCAAGACAAAGGAAAGGGCATGGTGGGAAATAATTGTTGCCCGTTACACAAACACCAGCCTGTTTCAAATGCAGAACCACGTTGATGCAAAGCTGTAATCTTTATAAAATTAGAACTCAATAGAACTGTGATTAGAGAAAGATCATATAATAATAGCAACACTTTAGCTATCCCTCACTCCCATGGCAGCTTACAACTTGGCCCCGCCCTTTGGCTTTCCGCTGCCACCACAACACCATTCACTGCCCTTTTAAAAGGCAAAAGACACCAAATTGGTTTGGTAATGGTGGGTTTTCTATTCCAGGTCCCAAGTCAGGCGCCTTAAAAGGTGCATGGAAGTTGGAGCAAATTATTGGATGGAAGAGCTTTTAGTGTTTTAGTATGCTTGTTTGTTTGTTCCACATCCCAGACAATGAGGCGGAGGCATGTTGGTTTAAGTGAAATTCCTTCCTTTTTGTATTTGGATTTGGCATCTGACTATGTTTATTTGGATCGACTCGTTTACCTTCCTTTATCTCTCACACGATCTTTAAACTTATAGCGAAGAATGAGGCTTCATTTCATTTGATGTGTTTGGAAGAGTTCTTTCTGGTACGGTATGGATTATGGAGGTCTTCCACTGAGCATTGCCATGAAAGCACATTGGAACTTTGATGCATAAAAAGCAGTTGTATACTTGTATGGAAAAGCAAAGTAGCAAGGGACTGTTCATCCATCTCTTTAGATTTTGGAGCAAGATCAACTTTGGAGCTTTTGACCAGTTTATTTTATCCGAGACAAACTAAAGTAGCTGCTTCAAGGTTGTTGTTTGTTTGCTTTGGCATTGGTCTAAAATCTAAATCATGAAATCAAATGATTGATGCACATAAACTAAAGGTAGGCAATAATCAGTGACTGGGTGACTGGGAGAGGAGCTGATGCTTCAGTATCAGTGGCTCTTCTAGTTGTAGAAAATGACAACAATCTTGGATTATGACCAACTCTTTTCAACTAATGATTGTAAATTTATCACTAACATGAAGTCCACAAAGAATCTAAACTCAGTCAAAGCAAAACAGATTGATTCCATTGGGGCACAAAATCAGACAAAAACAATCATAAAGGAACAAACTCTTATTTTCATGTAAAGCCAGTACAGCTTTCAGCATCCACAGCATGTGAGGCAACAACAATTTTGTAGGGCAAACCCCCCAAATTCACAAAATCATGAAAGTAGATAAGGATTGGGAAGATGATGGGTTTAAACAGCTAGAAAGAAAAGGACAAGGCTTTCTTGTTGAGCCACAACTGTATGCATAGCCCATCTTCTCAGACATCATCTTATTTGTGAATGTTCATCTTATCCTCAGTAGTCAGTACTCGTACTCAAATATTTGGTATGAATGTTTCAATAAAATTGTTCTACTCTGACAAGAAAAAATGAATTATGATTTGTTGTTTAAATGTATTTTGGTACTACACTTCTACCAAGTTCTGGATTTATAAGACATGAAGATCCACAAAAACAAGTATTTGTATCATACTGCTAAAGGTTACATATCCGCAACCATATGCAACTCTGACCTAGATCAAAGGCTAAAGAACAAAAATGAAGGACCATCTATGTACAAGGATACACTTCCTAGCTACTTCTATGACGATCCTTGCTGAAGTATCTTGCCATCTGAAGAAGATTCCAGATAGGAGATTACAAGATCAGCTGCTTTGCACCCAGAAGCTATTGCTTTGCCAACAGACAGTCCACCCCTATGGTTACCTAAAGTATTCATACTCGTTATTTGCATGCCGCATCAGAAAAAGACTGGCCACAGAAAACAACTTAGAGCATCCAAAACTCAATCTTAGGGAGAAATTACCTGCATAGAATAAACCAGGTAGGTTTTTCTCCATCTTCTCGATTGCTTCTATGACTGAATCATAGTTATGCCCATACAATGGAAATGCTTTGCTCCAGTAGTAATGACTGCCAATTAGTCATAAATTGTACTAACAACTATGAGCTAACTATCCAAAAAAAATAAAAAAATAACAGAGAAGGAAATTCATAGGATCCTTCAACATTTAGTTTATTTTGTTATTCAAGTTTTTAACCGCCAAACGAGGAAAAGAGAGAATATATATACTTCACAAATGTCGGCTCGCCTTCTGCTCCCAAAAGTTGCCTTATATCAGAGGAAACAATTTGCTTCAACTCATCCCTAGAGCAATAGCGAAAAGAAGAAATATTAGGCATGTAAATAGAATTAATTGCATATTATAAACAACAGAAAACATGGTTTGCTACAACAACAAAAAGTTTCCCATACTTTGAAGCTTTTGCCAATTCCTTGTTTCGACTTCCCCCAACAAACGTAGTGTAAAGATATTGGTCACTAGGTGCACGATCTGGAAACATCATGGAAGAAAATAGTGTACCTGTAAAGCAAATGTAATGACCATATTAGGGAAAGTTTTTAGTTATTCCATGTTTCAAGGCCATAGCTGAGCATTTTTACCTAGTGTTTTTAAGCCATTTTCCTGCTCTTTGGAGGGAACAAGAACTCCAAATCCCTCAAGAGGCCTTTTAACGTTTTCCTTCTTGAAGCTGGTTATAAGAACTGATAGTGGCATATAATTCACCTACAATATAGACAGCAAAAAAAGTAAAGGAATTGCCAAGACAACGGCTTTGTTAAAAATAGGCATCGTTAAAAATCTAATTTGTCAGGCTTATCACTGTTCCAAACTTCCAATCAGGAACTGTAAAGGAAAAGTGATATAAGCTGCTGCATACATGTTAAAATTACACGCCATATATACCTCTGGAAGAAAATCAAGAGGGAAGATGGTTCCTCTTCTTGTGATCTTCATTTCTTTGATACTACATAATGGAGCCTACAAAAAGAAGAAAATTTTCTGTTAATACTAACTCATTCAATAAAAGTAACAGTTGCCTAAAGAATGGAAGGGAAGGTACCTGCATCAATATAACAGTTTAAAAAAGCTTTTAAAAAAGAAGAAATGGCAGTCCGATCTATATTAATGAAAATGCTAGAATAAAGATGAAAAGATGCATGAAGAGTAAGACACAGTCAAATTGAAGTGGCTAGAGGAAAAGACTCCTAACTGTGTGCCCTATGAAAATTTTGTCCTCTGTGGGTACAACTTGGTCATGGCATGTGTGGAAGTATCTTGTAGCGGAAATGAAGCAGTAGAAACACATTCTAGCTGTCTAGGTTTGTATGCAAGACACAATGGTTTTTTCAAAGTACCATGCTAGATGCATTTTTTTTTTAAAGCATGCTAGATGCATAAGTCGGACCTTATAAAGCATGAAGACATAGAAACCAACATGTCCCAGTGAGAAAGTAAATGATACACCAAAATAACATGAACATAGTAACTAACCGTCAGGATTATAGCATCAACAGATGAACTTTGTGAATGCTTGTCATCATTAGCAGCACAGGAAAGCGACCAATTTTCTGATGTACTGTTCCCATCATGACTGTAAGATAATGATAAGACCTTTGAATTCAGTTTAAGCTCATGTTTGCCAAGCTGTTTGCACAATGTATCAGTGAGTATCTGCACTACACAGAAAACAGAAAATTTTAAAAAAGAAATTGTCACAAAGATCAAAAGATGAAAAGCTCTTGCAAATATGCTGAATTTACATAAGTTGTCATGAGTCATCAGAAAGAAAAGTATGCCACTGAAGTGATACCTGCATACCACCTTGAAAGGAAAAAGAACCGCGCTGATGCTTTCGTTTCTCTACAGAACCTTTTGTATCTCCACTTTTTTCTTTCCTGGAAGATACTTTTGACCGAATTGCCCCAGTTATGACCGAACCATACCTGATAAAGTAGAGAACCCTCTTGCTCAGCAACAACCATATATCATGCATACAAGCATCAACCACAGCATATTGTTTAGTAACTATATGAGTAGCTCACATATCCAACTTCTTTTGAAGTTTGAACTCGAATAGATGCTACAACTATCCACTATAATTTTGTTATCACATGTGATTTATGGTAGCCTAAGATTAGATTGAGAACTAAAGGAAGGCCTAATGAGTTGGGGCTTATTTTCGTATTATTCTTTCAAAAATAGAAACATGGAAATGTAGCTTGGCATTTATTTATTACAACATGTGATTTCATAATTTGTTACAATATGCTGCCTTCCATTCTATATAACATTAATCTGGCAATTTTTCCTCTAGCCTATAAGCCTAACTAAGTAGGATTTCATCTCAGAAAAGTACTTCAACCATCGTTCCAGCCTTCTCCCTTTTTTCCCCAAAAGAAAGACAAAAGTAGAACAGTTCATATAACGTACCTCTTTTCTATGTTCCATAACTCCGGAAAGGAATGTGGCATCTGTTTAGAGGAACACAAAACGACTCTTAAGATGTAAGATCATGATTACAGGATGACACAGATGAAAAACAAACTAAGTTTCCGTTGTGTGAGGGCAAAGTTTGGGTTCACTTGTCACAACAATGCCCAGATTCATGATATGGATGCATAAAAAAAATTAAAAAAAATAAAAATAAAATAAAATAAAAAGCTCAAATACAGCTTATATATCTTATCCAGTTTCAGGTAACAACTAATTATTTAAGAAACAGTCACATGAGATACACATTATGAATCACAGGCAATTCACCCAAAGACTGACACATTACTCACCGAAAGAGATTCTGGATCTCCAGCACTTGTACCAGCAACAAAGGGATCAATGAGATAATCAACGACCTTACAAGCAAAAGATAAAAACAATGAAAGGCATAAGACTTCAGAACAAGTACAAGCAATGCAACAACATTATGTGTGTAATCAATCAAAGCAGAATGAAAAGAGTCAATCAATGCAATATATACCTCTTTCCCAAAATGACGCTGAAAAAACCCAGCCACACTGCAGCCAAATAAGTCAAGTAGAAAATATTAGGAAAAAGACCAATGATAAGACTTAACAAAGCAAGGTGAGACTTAGGGGAAGTGCAAAGAATTTTGATGAAACAGAAAAGACTACTACCTTTCTTGGGTGTGATCATCAGACACTTTTTTTTTCTTCCACAAATATGGCTCCAGAAGAATCTGAAACTGCAATACAGAAATGCACATTCAGTTTGATGCTTATGAAAATGATATTACAGGTTTCTAAGAAGCCCTTATGTTGCAAAATGCATTATATTTCACATCACTTCTGGTCATCATTCAATGGAACTGAATGTGATCAAAAAAGTAGTAAACAAGTTTACTGGACATGCTAGATATAATAGAGACAAACCTTTGATTTTGTAGAAAGAAAGTTGCTCTTGATCAGCTCAATTGGATTGGTAGGTAGCTGATGTGAAAAGGTCAGCAAAATGTCATGAATGAAGTCTGAAACATCTCTTATATGTCTTTTAAATAACATCACATGATGCAAACTCATTTAACAATATAGATGCAACAAGGAAGCATACCAGCACAGGTGTTCCATTCCGTGCAACATACCGTTTGTTCTGTGAAATTGGCTGCAATAGTACACAACAATCAGTCTAATCAATACACCAATACAAACATCTTTGACCATAATAACAAACTAAGCGCGTTACTTAAAAGTCCAAAGCTCTAGCCGTCAACAAGAGGTCACGACAGAAAACAACTCGACAAGAACCACCCCACATTACCAATTTACCTCATCACAAACATCTCCCACCATAATAACAAACTAAGAGCTCTAGCAGTCAACAAGCGTTCACGACAGAAAATAAGTCAACAGGAACCACCCCACATTACCAATTTAACTCATCACAAACTACAATTTAAGTGAGGTAAAACAAAGGCAGAGGTCCTTACAAATTGTTGCTTGTCTCGAAGCCCCAGACTGTCAAGCAAAGTCTGGACCTCGGTCTCAGCCTCGGTCTGCACAATGTAGGCAATACTCATTACTACAAAACACTCACAGTCACCAACTCACCACCACAAAAACCAAATTAACAAACTCACCATTGTGTTTGCTCCCTCATCCCAAATCAGGCCATTATAAGACACACTCCTCAGCTTCCCTCCAGCTCTTCCCTCGGCTTCGAGTACCGTAACATCGAAACCATGTGACTTCAGCTTGTAGGCAGCAGCAAGCCCACTGTATCAAATTCCACCACATAAATTAAGTAAATTACACAGCCAAATTTTAGCGAATTTCGACGAAATTTCAATTACATGTAAAGCTATTAGTTAAAAATCGAGTAATGTAGAGATTGAGAGAAAACGTTACCTAACACCGGCGCCGACGATGGCCACTTTTTTAACGGAGCCTGCAAAATCGGAGACAGACAGAATCGTCATTTCACATTGGCGAGGTCGTAAAGCAATGCGTTGAAGAATGAGAGAGAGAGAGAGAGATTACGGTGGTTGTGTGGTTGGGAAGGGGAGGCCATTTGCGGTGAGCTGTGAGCGGAGACTGAGAGAGTCAGCATCCACCGGAATTGAAATTGGAGACTGGAATGTGGAGTGGTTTTGATAATGTTAACTAGATTGGGCCAGTTAAGGATTTAGTTATTGTTTAAAGCCCAATATAAAGTCCATTAGTAAATACATGGGCTTTTCGGTGGGTGTATAGCCCAATGGACCATGAGTAAATCATAATGTTCCCGTAGTGAACGCAAAATAACCGAAAAACTCCAAACCGAACCGAACTAACCGGGTTCTTTTTTTTCTTCTTTTTTTCAACATGTGTTTATAGTTTGTATTCGAATTAGCAAAGACGTTTCGCTTCAGGGTTGGTGCATTTCTTTTGTGTGCGAACTCAATCGAATTGATATTATGAAATAAGCGAATGTACTCTCTTTTTCACCATGTTTTGGCCGCTCGGGTGTTGTAGTGGATGGAACTAACAATATATATCTGAATCAGTCGACTATGTGTATACAATTCGGTTTTGATTTGATTGTACGGTGTAAAACTGAAAATTCTTATATGTACGACGTGTATTTACACGATGCAATCTTAACCGTTCATAACAAATCATATGTTTGACCATCATGTTTCTATATTATTTCCTATAATCCTGATCATCCATGTCTGTATCTGAAGATACACACCGTGTACTGAAGATGTTCTCGTGTAAAACATGCTAAGTTTGAACTGGACTGGTTACAACTTTTGGTTTTGAATCCAAACGGCATAGACGACCGACTAGACTAAACTGTGCCCACCCTTAAGTGATGTACAAAGCAGAAGCAACTAGCCAGGAATTGGACCACCCTTAAACATATTCCAACCATCATCGATTCATCATTGTTATCGTTGTAGTTGAAATTTGAAACTAATTAAACTTGTAGTAGCAGGACATATTCGATCATTACCTGCAGGTCGAGTGTGGGAAATGGATGCGTGCAACACACAATATATTAACAGATGAAAACAGATTTAAGGACTTGATACGTACTTGGCTTTAATTGATGAGTAATGATGATTAGTGTATAACTATAATCCACTCAATCTCCACGAACCAACCTCATATAAATGCATACACTATGAGTTCTATTAACCCTTTATGCTTAAGTAAAACAAAGACGGATCCTTAATTTCGAATTGCTTGAATTGAACCACAAGCAACTTGAATATAATTGAATTGGAGTTGGGTAGATTGTTGAAGCAAACATGGCATTTCCAAACAACTCTAGCTTTACAGATTCTTTGTCGTTTCGTGTTTGAATAGGATTGCGCCGAGCGCGCCCTTTAGTTTGATCATCGAAGTCTTAACGATCGATATGTAATTAGCAAAAGCAACGGGAGGTTATTTGAAATTGATACGAGGTTAACCTCATTTGGTTGTGAAACAAACTTTGGCGCCGATGTTATTTAAAATCCTAACCTCATGATTACTGAGGTAGTTATATATGCTGATTCCAATTTACATTGATTTCATGCCGTTAATTATTAACAATTAGGGAATGATTAAAAAGGGAGCTATTCGAATTGGTAAAGAAGCAAAGGTATATATAAGATAGTGACTATGTTGTCCCAGTTGTGGAAGACAATTAGAATGATCATGATCTCCACCACCAACGACTTCAGTGACATAAGATTTCGAGGGCCCAGAAAAGCATTCAAATGTAGGAGATTTTGCCAAAATTTGAAACCTTTGGACAAAATAAATGATGATTATATAGCTAATTAATAACTTGATAGATACACTACTCGATCATCATCTTATAATTGCCGATGGTCCAATACTACACTCTAAATTCTCAAACACTCATATGTCTCATCGGTTGGTAATGAAGAAGAATTAGCAAAGCGAGGTGGAATGATTAAGCAACCGAGGGTTTTTATTTTACTTTATATTTCATATGGGTTAACGGTAATTTGATGAGCTTTTGGAAGTTAACCTAGGTACTAACATATAATCCAAGTCAGAATTTCACCATAGCATATAGCTAAGAATAATATAGATCACTTGAACAGGGACAAGTGTAGCCTGTGAATCACTATTGTATCGATATTGTCTCAACTTAACCACATTTAAGGTGTTGAAGTTTAATCACAAAAGACCTCGGTACAATTGGATATGATCCATCCACTTTTAAGTTATGTTTTATTTGTTCATTTTATGATATGAGATCTTTCCTCTTCAACAAGATCGAGTTCCCAACCTAACGTTAACATAATCGATCTTTATACATCTTACTTACCATAGGTGATGTGATCGATATCCGATCAGATACGTTTTCTAGCTAGGGCTTTATGTTCGTAGAATCGTAGTTGGTGCTGTTGGAAGTGTTTGATCGAGTAGGGCTGGGAAACTTAATGTACAAACATTTATGCAGATCCAGTGTGTATATGATACACACACAAATATATATAGACTCATTTTGGTGCGAACGTCCCTCAGTTCTCCACCGGACGGCTCTAACGACGGCGCGCCTCCACCCGAGCGGACACCAGAGGCATCCCGGCCCGACTACTTTTCCTTCCCAGCGAGATCGATTTGAAGGTCTGGGCAGCAACCTCTACCTAAAACTTCACAGAAGATCGATCTCACCGGAAAACTGGAATTCGGCGGACTCATCGGGAAGAGAAAGTAGTCGGTGACGCCTCTGGTGTCCGCTCAAGTGGAGGCGCGCCATCGTCGGAGCAGTCCGATGAAGAACGGAGGGACGTCCGCACTTTAAGCCAAGTGCGGACATCCGCTTCAGAACTTTTATGTGTGTGTGTATATATATATACAGTTTTTATCCAGAGCGAAGTTTCGCTTTGAAATTAAAGTGTGAAGTTCCTTATTTGACACACTTTTTGGTCATATTTCAATATCTCCATCGTTCAGTTTATTGATATTAATGTATAAATCATTCATGCAAAATTTTATTTAAATTGATGATCGTTTATGTACCGAATTAGGTTAAATCAATGAACGGACCATAAATATGTATAACCAAAACAGTTTGTGTAAATCACGATTATGAACATCCAAACGATCATCAAATTTAATGATATATATATATATATATATATATATATATAATGTTATGGTGGTTGGTCCCCTATCCGTACGTGCCTTCCTGGAAATTCAGAGTGATCGAGCTCACTGGTTACTATTATACTGCTAGCGATCGAGTCGAAGCTAGCACGTACTGAAGTTTCGACTTTAAGTTCATCAGTGTGATAATCGAGATGGCCATTAAAGAGAATCACATGAAGTTGCATATATGCAGAGCTAGATCCATCGATGTTATACATACGCTTAAACAAATGAATCAAAACCAAGCTCGATCTATTTAGAGAGAAGAAGAAACTACCACCTTCATTCCCACCACGTGTGTATTGTGCATGTTTGGCTTGATTCTTAATGAAGCATACGTCGATTAATTAAGATGTATGGCTATCCCTAGACCGACCAGGAATCAATGCTTTCACATCTTCTTGAAGAAGGTAGTACGTACGTAGATCGATCGAAACGTTCGGCTGAATTGTTTGCACATTCGGAGACACCCATTTACTCCGTCGATCGCTACCTACCGTCGTCCGACTCGTCGACAACCCATTTACGTCTCTTCATCATGAGTATGGGTCATGCATATTCACCCATATCTTTCATTGAATAAGAAGAAGCAAACGTAGTAAGACAGAACAGTACCAACTATCCAATGTATGCCACTCTAGCTTCCCCATTCTTCTCCTTCTAGTCTCATCTGTTTTAGGTTCCCTTATCATCAACCACCGCCTTCCGTCGGTGTTGTTGTAGTCGTAGTTTTAGTTTGCAAGTCTTTCCGAACAAAGCAAATGGCATCAGAAATGGGATGCCATGTAGTCGTACGTGGGCTTTGGTGTTTTTGCTGCGAGAATTGCGCCTTTGCGCGCGACCCGTAATGTAATGTAATCCTCCATTTCTGACCAAAAAGAAAAGGTTAAAGATTTGTGGTGCCCTAAATAAACTAAATAAACTGTACTCTGTAACTGTCATCGATACCAAGGAGCAAGAACATGGTTTGGATTCATTCCTGGAAGCATCTCTCTTTGTCTTTAGTCTTCACCCAGAAACCCTAAATTATATATATATATCAACTACGTACGTACCTAAGAGAATCTCCTCTGTAAACTAAACACCAGATCTCTCAGAATTAACTAAGCAGAACAGTTTTGTTTTCTGGCTAAACTGGCTTATGGTAAATGGTAATTGCTTGCGTCCGGGAATGTCTACAAACCACGTGGTGATGATGAGTCTTTGTCCATGTAAAGCAGACGTGTCTGTTTCCCGATGAAGCTTTCACAGTATTTGTATGCCATGACTGTCAGTTAATTTAGACCATTTGCCTCTTTTGCGCGGTTGTGTAAGCGCGAAGGCATTGAACGTCGCACGAGTGACTCAGGCCGGCTTCACTCTCAGATGGCAAAGCAAGCTTAGGCAAAAGTATATCGAAAGTTTTGTCTAAAACTAATATCAAATCTAAAACAAATTGAAAAATATATCGAAAGTTTTGTCTATGATATATGGATGTATCGATCGATGTATAACTTAGTTTGTCTACGACATATGAATATATCTGGATTCAAACGAGAAATTATTATTTGTATCCAGAACACCACATGTTTTATGTCTCCTTTAATCTTATTGGTCCAAGTATTTTATCTTTATTTCTGATTGGTGTATTTAATTACTTTTTTTTTCCATCTCATGCTAGTCCCCACATGAATTTGAGTTATATGATTGGCTGGGTAAACCACATGTACGTCACGTGGTATTCCAAGTATATGAAATAATTACTCTTTACCAATCACCTTTTACTTGACCACCATAATGACCGGCCATCATCTAAATTGGTGATACATGCTCATTTTTTTATCAACAATAAAATAAAACAATTTGGAAAAATATGTGTTACTAATATAGATGGTGGTCATTATGGTGATAAAGTAAAATGTGGTCGGCAAATTTAAATCCAATGTATCGGTAGAATAACTTAGCTAGCTTGATTTCGAGCTACAATAAGAGATCGGTCGAACTACTATTATCAAGAGTTAAATCTCTATTAAGATACACGAAGATTTTTTTCATAATGTTTCTATCCGTAATAATAAAGAATTAATTGGGAACTCATAATCTTATAGTAAAGCCTGGTAAAGCTAGCTGAGAGACAAAGGTTGACTAACAAAGCGAAAGAAGCGGTCTATGTAGGTGGCTTCTTCATTACTCATATTGACTACTATGGCGGATTGATTCACTGGGCTGGTCTGGCCGGGGAGACATGCATGCAGTAACTTTATTCTGCCCTAACTTAATTATTATAACACCAGCAGCTTTTACTTTCCCTTGCTAGCTTCGTCTCTTTAAATTTCATATACACACGTACGTAAAGATTTAAGATTCTGATCCTGAAGATCTCTGACCTCTTGCTCATCATCTAGTATTGGATGAGGTCGGCTTTGTCCGGCCATGAGTGATTACTACTGCATCACTGCATGGACTGTTTCACGTACTGCTAAAAATCTATGGAGCAGTAGTTCTGCATATATGCATACGGGTGCCTCCAATATGTGTCCCCAGTTATAGCGGTGCCGAGGCTCTAATGGACTCAGTGTGTGCCTGTCTCACTATTCAACAACATAGCTTGTGTTCTGTGTTATTTATATAGTCTTGCATTGAATCCTTGAGTGTATTTTATGTTTCTGTTGGCATTGGATACTCATATACTCATATATGCCATACCAGGCAGCAATTTTTCAATCATTTGTTTATACTAATTATATATATACGATCCATTGAATGTTATATAATAATTCTGTTGAGATTTTAACATGTATGTCAAGAATGTGTCAATCAAAAATATAGATATACACACACACATATACATCAGCCAGGCAACTAGAATAATTGAAATGTTTTGTTTTTTAGTTTGTACCCTGGCCTCATCTGAATATATAGATCATGACAATTATAATTGGATCGGAAAAGGCAATGATAAAAACATACGGTAAATAGGAAAATGTGTAAAAACATGCAAAATTAAATGCGTATTTAGCTTGAAACAACTCAGTTTTAACTTATCTTGGTATTTTCGAGGTCGGCATACTTTTAAAACTCGAGCATACTTTTAACTCAAGAAAATTAAGTTTGAAGTTTCCAAATTAGAACAACAAAGTAATGAACCAACAAACCTAATTTTATTTTCATTTAAGCTACAGCGAATTTTGTCGCAGATATTGCTTGAAACAATTCTTAGGTTTAAGCAGCCCTTCATCCAAAAAAAAATGTTATCAAAACTAAAACTCTCACAAACAGTTCATAATGTTTCTGGATTAGTCGGATCACTATGTTCCAAAACAAAATTTCTCACAAAAAAGAAAAGAAAAAAAGAACAAACTGAGCCGAGATTGAAGCCGAGCCGAGTGCCACTGATAGTGGACCCCGAGGCCACCCCAATATTTTAAGCCCTCAGTAAAATCCTTTTTTAACCGGCGTTAAACCCACGTTAAAAGGACCACACCTCTCCCCTCATTCTTCTTAGCGCTCATTTATTTCAAGTTGCTCTCTTTCTTTCTCTCTCTCGAGCCTCGCGTCCTTATAACTAAAACCGCATGCGAGTTTCTCACCTCACTTCCGATCACTACTAGTTGCTCCCAACTCCCAAAATTTCAAAACCCCGCCGGAAAATGACGGTTTTCTCCGGCAAACAGGTCTTCCCGGTGGACTGCGAGGCCGAGGTTTCGCAGCGCCTTCTCGAAGCCTCGCTCGCCGGAGATCTGAAGTCCGCGACCGAGCTCGCCGCCGATCCTTTCGTCGACGTCAACTTCGTCGGCGCCGTGTGCTTGAGATCGAGGAGGACGGAGGTGGTGCTAAGGGACGAGTCGGCGAGCGAGGTCCGAGTTGGTTACGAGGAGTTCAAAACTGACGTCACGGCGCTTTTTGTGGCGGTTCATGGTGGAAATGTTGAGTTGGTGAAGAAATTGCTGGTAATGTGATGACTCTTTTGAGTGTGTAGGACTGTGTTGTTAACTTTTTTTACTAGATCAGTGAGGTTGAAGAGGAGTAATTTTTGAAATTGATTTTTTTTACTGCATTGTTTACTGTTCACAAATTTTGACAGCATTTTTGTGTTTTATTTGTTTGAATTTCTAAATTTTTTTATTAGTTCTTTGATTTTGTGTTTAATCTCGTAGACGATTAGTATGTGGTTTACTAAATGTTTAAAATTTAAAGGTCCTATATATACTTGGTTGATTTGCAAGCATTTTGGTATCTATTGAAAGAGTGGATTTATTAGAAGCGTTTTCGGAGTAGTTCATTATCTAGCATTGGGGATTTTTTGGTGAATAATAACTTGTTTTTAGGTGCAGTGTAGCAGTAACATGAAGGATTTCGGTTTCGGATATGGTTAATTGATCACTTGAAAAGTGAAAACTCAAGAATTCAGTGACTAAAAGTAAACTTTCTTTTAAAAAAAAAAAATGTCGTTCATGATGTATTCACAAATTCTAGACGATAAGCTTCTAAGGCTCTCAGTGTTTTAATCTGTGTATTTTTCTCGAGTTTAAACCTGTGTTTTGTGGATGTTAATGTAATTCTTTTGGAGCAAAATTGCATAATCTACTAATAACTATTATTGTTCTGTATCCTGCTTAGTTGGATGGTGGGGTTTAGTTTGAGCATATTCTTGAAATGCTGGAGCTAAAATAGTATAGTGACATCATTAATAATGCATGTATTTGTAAGCTAGCTTCCTTTAATATATGGTATGGCTCTGACGAGCCCATACCTAGCTGTCTCAAACTGTTTATTCCAAGCCTGAGGTATTATGCATCTCCCTTGCCCTCGTATAAACGATCTGCTTGTTGACAATTCCATGCTTCCTTGCAAATCATATCAGATTTTGTTCCCCCATTTTGTCTGTATGTGGCCATCACCTTTTGTTTTCGATGAAGAAACCAAGATACCTATGGCTACGAATGTAGTAGTTTTATTTATCTCTTCTTCTTGACATTTTGTAAATATTATGAGGCCATTCATGGGAAGAAAAGATTAGATGGAGGAAACTCTAAAGTATCTGTTTTTGGAGTATTATTTCTAGCTTTGCGATGTACTAAGAATTGGCTTGTTTTCTTAAATGACAGAGCATTGGAGCTGATGCAAATCAGAAGCTCTTCCGGGGCTTTGCGACAACAGCAGCAGTGAGAGAGGGCCATCTTGAGATTCTCAATATCCTACTTAAAGCTGGAGCATCTCAACCAGCTTGTGAAGAAGCTTTGTTGGAGGCAAGTTGTCATGGAAATGCTAAATTCGTGGAGCTGCTTATGTCCTCTGATTTGATCCGGCCCCATCTTGCTGTGCATGCTATTGTCATAGCATGCTGTAGGGGGTTTGTGGATGTGGTGGACACCCTCATGAAGGTAGAGTATCATTCTCAGTGAATATTACTCATCTGTTGTTCATTACTAACTTTTTAAATGCCACCATATTTTGATAAAACGGACACAGTAGTATATACTGGCTTTATGTTGAACATCAGTGAAAAGATATCCTGTATACAAGCAAGCATAAAATGCTCTTCTTAGTTGAGGACACGCACATTTGCATCTAAATGATCCTAAGACTAATTTATTAGTTGCTGAATGAATCATATATTAACACTGAACAATGTCTGAAATGCTCCTGATTAGCAGGTTATTCGGAGCACATCCTATTAGGATCTCTTTACAAGCCTCGTTAATATGCTCACATTTTTCTTCTTTCTTATAATGGCAGTGTGGTGTGGATGCAAGTGCTGTCGATAGGATACTGCTTCAATCATCTAAGCCTTCTCTGCACACCAATGTCGACTGTAGTGCACTCGTAGCTGCAGTTGTTAGCAGGCAGGTTGCTACTGTCCGTTTGCTGCTAAAGGTGATTTGCTCATAATTTTCAGTTAATTTATATGAAGTAATGATGGTGCTCAGTTCTCTTAGAGATAAGTTCTAGTGACTTCGCTGCCAATTGACCTGCACTCTTGAGCCTACATTGTGGATAAATATACCATAAGTTTCACACCATCCTTGGGTTCTGTCAATGTACAATCGACTAACGCAAAAATCATCAGATATTTCTCCAAAAGCTCTGTATCAGGAATAGTAAAATAAATAAATAATTCCTTGAGAATCCAATATGAGTAGGCAGGCCCCTCCATCACCTGTCTGATAATAATGCAACAACTGTGGCAGCTGGATTTGTACCTTTCTATAGTAATACAACGGTACAAGTTTGGATTGTTGCAGTGAGATCTCAAAATGATTTAGATTCTATGTTTCTGATGCAACAGTACGTAGAGTTGTTCCTGTTTGATCTTCGAAATTACTTTGCTTCTTTGCTTTTTTTTTTTCACTCCACATGATTAACCAACCTCGATTTTGTTCCAAAATGAATAGGCTGGTGCAAGGACAGATATCCAAGTGAGGCTGGGAGCATGGTCATGGGACATTGCTACAGGGGAAGAGTTGCGCGTTGGTGCAGGACTGGCTGAACCTTATCCCATTACTTGGTGTGCAGTGGAATACTTTGAAGCTAGTGGTTCAATCTTGCATTTGCTCCTCCAAAATATTTCTCCTAATACCCCTTACTGTGGAAGAACTCTCCTGCACCATGCCATCCTATGCGGCAATGTTGGAGCTGTGCATGCGCTCCTACATTGTGGCGCCAATGTAGAATCCCCCGTTAAAACAACTGGGAGGACAATGTTTAATCCAATACACATGGCTGCACGCCTTGGCTTGTCAACAGTCCTTCAATGTTTGATCGACTCTGGTTGTGATATAAACTCCAAGACAGACTCTGGTGAGACAGCTCTAATGATCTGTGCAAAATATAAACTGCAAGAGTGTCTCAGAGTATTGGTCATGGCTGGTGCTGATTTTGGCTTGGTCAATGTTGCTGCTCAGTCTGTCAGTTCAATTTCTGTCACAAATCGGTGGTCCCTTGGATTTCAGGAGGTATTGATAGGTATAATAAGAACCGGCAAGATACCTAAATCCAGCAACTTTTCTGTTTTCTCTCCCCTAATGTTTGTTGCTCAAGCTGGTGATATTGAGGCCTTAAAAGCTATAGTTGATTCAGGAGAATTTGAGATTGATTATCAGGATGATAAAGGTTTTAGTCCAGTTATGATCACTGCTTTGGAGGGTCATGTTGAAGCATTCCAGTTGCTGGTTTATGCAGGAGCTGATGTAAAGTTGTCCAACAAATCTGGTGAGACGGCAATCACTCTATCAGCATCGAGCCAAAACCGCGACCTATTTGAGAAGGTGATGCTTGAATATGCACTGGAAAAGGGCAATCGATATGCTGGGGGTTTCTATGCCCTACATTGTGCTGCACGTCGTGGGGACATGGACGCAGCCAAGTTGTTAACAAGTAGGGGTTACGATGTAAATGTCCCTGATGGAGATGGTTACACACCTCTCATGTTAGCAGCCAGGGAAGGCTATGGTTCCATATGTGAACTCTTGATCTCTCATGGGGCCAAGCTAGAGGTCGTGAATGCTAAAGGCGAAACACCACTCTCACTTGCGAGGAAAAAGGGTGGTCTGAAAAATGATGCTGAGCGTGTGATACTAGATGAACTTGCTCGCAAGCTGGTGCTTCGTGGGGCTCGGGTTCTCAAGCACACAAAGGGCGGTAAAGGAAGCCCTCATGAGAAAGATCTGAGAATGGTGGGGAGTGCAGGGGTGCTACGATGGGGCAAGTCGAATCAGAGAAATGTGATATGCCGAGAGGCTGAGGTGAGTGCTAGCCCAGCTTTTATCAGGAACAGGCGGAGCAAGAGTTATGTTAATGAAGCCGGAGTGTTTAGGGTTGTGACTGTCAAGAACAAGGAGGTGCATTTTGTGTGCGAAGGTGGGGTTGAAATGGCCGAGCTTTGGGTGAGAGGTATAACGCTTGTGACCAAAGAGGCCGGCTATTTTCAGTAGTGCAAAGAGAGTTTCAATGGTGATGATTAGTAAGAATAGTGCTAGACTGCTAGCGAAGTAGGGTGTATAGATGGTTTCAGGAATACTTCGTCTTGAAGTATTTAGATTTCGGTTCTTTGTACTATAAGGAATATCTCTCAATCAGATTAGTCCACCTTTAATTAGGATTTGGTTTCCAATCAGGGTTGGGCTAGTTTTCCAAGTAGTTTAAGTAATTTGTAGAGTTGTAGTTTGCTTCAGAAACATTAGACTTGAAGCAGTGAGTATGGAGCAGAGACTTTGCCTAGAACGCTGCAGCAGCAGCACCTTAGTAGAAACGGTAGCGAACATAGAAGAACTCCTTACCGAAATCCTTGTGTGTGTGCCTGCTCGACCTCTGGTTCGATTCAAATGCGTCTCCAAGCGTTGGCTCTCTCTTATATCCGACCCCAAATTCTGTCATCGCCACACCCTGTAGAGTTTGGCAGCAGCAGCGTGAGCCAACAAGACATGATGTGTAGAGAGGAAAGGATCGGTGGCAGCGTTTGCGTTCGGATCTAGGTTAGTGAAGCCATATTGACCCCATACTTGTGGTTCATTGATAGTTGCCCAGTGCTTCACTCGATCGCCAAAAGTTTTGAAACACAAATCAGCATATGCTTTGAAATCCTCCCTGTTAAACATAGTGAATTAGAACTCACAAATTTGCATATGTACAGTTAGCTGATTATTAGAATACTAAGAAACTTGACACCTACACAACGTCAATGCTTAAGAAACCCGTGTATTTGGTGTCCAGTGCTGTGGGCAAGTCGAAGTGGAACAGTGTCGCAAATGGAGTTATCCCTGCACGTACGTACATTGATCATATATATACAAAATTTTAGAAGAATGAAAAATCATAGAACTGAAGAACTTCGGGGATGAAAATTGATAAATCCCATATATATGCTAATTAATATGCATATAGATACATCATATGAATATATTGATTGCTCCATATATAGTTCATATATATGTCATACCATTCGCAATTAGGTCGTTGATGAAGTGGTTATAGAAGTCGATACCCTCCTGGTTTACTCCCCCGTCTATGGTTCCCGCTGCAAAATGATCCCAGTAACACGAGGTAATTATTAGTTTGATCTAACTTAACTCGATCTTATAATGAACTCAGATATATTGATCTAGCTAAGATTTCAATTCTTCCATGTTTCAGCGGAAGTAATTATAGTGTATTGTTCAGGTATATATATACCAGGGAGAATTCTTGACCATGATATGGAGAATCTGTAAGTATCCACTCCCATTGCCTTGAGCAGTTGCACGTCCTCCTAGTGATTAAGAAACACAATGCATGAGAGGCTGGCAAGTATGTACGTGAGCATTCACAAGTTGTAATCAATTTGCATATATAATATTGAAAATTCTTGTATGCACGACGTGCATGTACACGTACGACATAATCTTAACCGTTCATAACAATTCATATGTTTGACCATCATGTTTTTATATTATTTCCTTTAATCATGATCATCCATGTATGTATGTGATAATACACGTCATGTATTGAAGATGTTGTTATATAATATACCTTATAGCGGTGGTAGGAATCAACTGCAATTTTTATGCCTAGAGTTCCATCTTGTATGTACCTATCCCATTCTGTGGGGGGATATAAAATGGAAGGAAACAATCTATGATCGATGGAGAAATTGAACCAAAATAGCTGAGAGATGCTCACCCGGAAACAAGCCTCGATTGTTCTTGCTGTCAAACAAGACATCATGGTATAAAATCTGCAGAAGCAGCAACCCCTAACGATCTGCACAGAAGCCTGGATTTTGCTGGCCTCGTTGAATAAGGGTAAGTACGTACTCTCTGGTTTCTAGACCAATAAAAACACAAAACCAACAGTCGTGTTCCATAGAGCAAGATGTTATGCATTTAAAAGCCCAAACCGATAACGAAGCCCAAAACCCGAGTTATATTCTAATTTATTAAGCTGAGGAGGGTGCACAGTCACTCAGACCCAGAAAACCAAACTTCTTCTTCTTCTTCTTCTTCTTCTTCTTCTTCTCTCAAATCAAAACCCTAAATTGCGATGGAAGTTCTCGTTGTGAATATCCAGGGGCTCTCGACGAACCCCGGAGACCTCCCCAACCTGCAAAACATTCTGAAGCAAGCGCACGACTCGCTCCACGCCGAGTCGATTCGGCTGCTTCCTCTTCTCGACATGCTTGATCCCTCTCTGCACTCGCTCGGTTTCCTCTACATCTTGTGAGCCTCTTCTTCACTCTGCTAGCTTTGTGATTTTTTTTTCGTATTGTTTTGGTGCGCTTGGGTTTTGTTGGATGGCTCTGTATACAATGTGTTAGGGTTTGGTTAGCTGAAATTATGCTTCGGTTACGCTTTGTTCGAATGGTTATGTGCTTTTTCGATAGATTCAATTGCGTTTCGATTTTGTTTTGGCACCAAAACTAGGCATATGATTCTGAGTTATGTTATGTAAGAGTTATCGGAATGCTTTTGCTGGTTTTCAATTGGTGGTTGTAGTGTCTGGTTCATTGGTTGACGATTTAACCATGTTCCTGGCATTGGAAAATCGGATGGAATTGGCTACTGACAGTGGGTGTGCATGTAAATGTTGACAGGGAAGCATGCACTTCTTCTGCGTTGTCAAAGGAGCAAGCTAGTGCGGTGGTGCTGCCCACGGCCAGATTTATGAATTCGTGCAGTAAGGAGCAAATTCAGTTGGCACCGGAGAAATGTATTGGTTTTTCCTCTTTCTTTGTTGGCTTGGTTATATGTTGCTAGAATCGTGGGGCTGAAATAACATTATGGACTTGTCTCATTCCTTTTTTCTTTATCGTCGGTATGCAGTCATAAGTGTTTGCAAGAGGTTCAAAGACTATGTTATGCAGCTTGAAGCCCCTATGAGAGGAGTGGCACCGATGTTGGCAGCAATTCGGAAAATTCAGAGCTCCTCAGAACATTTGACTCCCTTGCATCCAGAGTTTCTTGTACTCTGTTTGCTGTCAAAATGCTATAAAGCTGGATTATCCATTTTGGATGAAGACATCTTTGAGGTTGATCAGCCAAAAGATCTTCTTCTGTATTGCTATTACGGGTGAGTTATTCATTGCAGTATCACTATTCATTGTTATTTGATGTTTGTTACAGTTGTACATACTTTTAATTAGCATTGTTAGTATGTAAGCTTTTGCGTCAAGGTTGTGTTCCTTGCTTCCTTTGACATTTCTTACTCATACTATTGTTTTGATGTGTAATTTCCTTAATCTTGATACGGCTTTAAAGGGAAATTTACTGACAAAATTCATTTTTGACATGATTGTAGGGGGATGATATGTATTGGACAAAAGCATTTTCGAAAAGCATTGGAGCTTTTGCACAATGTATGTCATTCATTCAACTAATTTCCTCATCCTTACCATGTTATAAACTTTATCTATTGATTGTAGTCTTGCATCATATTTTCCAGGTTGTAACAGCTCCAATGTCTGTCATTACTGCAATAGCTGTTGAAGCATACAAAAAGTATATACTGGTTTCACTCATTCACAATGGACAGGTATGCATTATCTGCTGATATATTCATCTACCTATGAAATTTTATTCAACAATGAAAGATAGGGGAAGTTATGTAATAAATGTGACAAGTCAGACAACGACAGGGACTACAGTTTGAGAGACTTGATTTTGGTTACTTAATATATATAATCTGGAGATGTTAAAACCTACTTGGTTCCTGAACCGGTGTGATTAATTAATTGTAAATTTAGTGAACAAGTAGTGTATGTATATATAGTCCTGACTTGGTAACTTTATATGTTTATGCTATCAATTTTACTTGAGGATACTCTGAATCTGATATTTTTTCTATTCTTCTTATAGTTCTCTACCAGTCTCCCTAAATACACCTCATCTGTAGCTCAGAGGAATCTGAAGAACATTTGTCAGGTAGGACCAAATTTTACAATGTATCTTGTTTACAAGTTTATGTTGTTATGGCAAATCAGTGCCTGAGAACACTAATTGAAAGTAATGCCTCTGTCTAACTTGCTCTACTTATCTTTGTAATTCTTTGTTTCCAAGAGTTGAAAGGGTGTAGAAATAGCCGGAAACTTCTGATATTGCTTGTAAAACTTGTTTTACATGTTGATGTTTTTATCTGTGCTATGCTACTAGTTTTTTTTACTAATTTGTTGTGAACTTTACTTTTTGAGCAGCCCTACATAGAATTGGCAAATAGCTATACGACGGGTAAGATTGCTGATTTTGAGTCAGTTGCCCAGAAACACCGGGAGAAGTTTGATAATGTGAGTCCTATGCATCATCCTGTTCTTTTTAACTTTTAAGACTTCATATGTTGTGTTCTTTCAATCAAAGCTTTGGATGTTTCCGCAAACAAATCGATTTCCCCTGTAGCTTACGAGTCTTTCATTGAATCCTTTTCCATCTTAACGAGGCTTTGGAATTGTACTTTTTCCCTAGGACAACAATCTTGGATTGGTGAAGCAGGCTATTTCTTCCATGTATAAGCGCAACATTCAGAGACTTACTCAGACATACTTAACCCTCTCCCTCCAAGATATAGCCAACAGTGTTCAATTAAACAGTGCTAAGGAAGCTGAAATGCATGTGCTACAAATGGTAAATTGATATCCTTGCGATGGGGATTATTTCTGCCACAAATTGTTAGAACTGCACCCTAGTTTAATATTTGTTTTGTTTCTGTTGACCTATAGATTCAAGACGGTGAAATATTTGCAACAATTAACCAGAAGGATGGAATGGTTAGCTTTCTTGAGGATCCTGAACAGTATAAATCTTGTGGGATGATTGAACGTATTGACTCATCAATACAAAGGTAAATTGTTGGATATCAGTGATGCAGTTGTACAATATGCTATCTTATTATTAATGTCTGGCTGTTGTTGCCATATCATTTTCATAGAACGATGGTTATTTGTTGAATTTTATTTCCTGCAATTCTTCATTGAGATACTCCCGTAGCAGGATAATTACCGTTGAAGAACAATATTAATAATGATGTGTCTTCAACGACTGCTGCCATATCATTTTCTGTCGCATTGTTAATGTCTCCATTTCTTCATTGAGATACTTTATCGGCGGGGTAATTACAGTTGATGAAATATTTATTCATTTTCCTACTTTACTGTCCCAGGATAATGGCGCTTTCGAGGAAGCTGACTACTATGAATGAGAACATCTCTTGTGATCCTATGTACCTAGCAAAGGTAGCATACTTCAAATTACTGGATGAACAAGTAGTAATACCATCGATGATTGCTTACACAACTTGCTGCTTATTTTCAGGTTGGGAGAGAGCGGCAGCGGTTTGACTTTGATGATTTTGATCCTGTTCCTCAGAGGTTTAATATATGATATGATACTAATCAGTTTCACCCTTCCTGTCGGCATTGGGAGAGTGGTTAGGACAAAGAGTGGATCATTTGAATATATTTTCCAGCTCCTTGCTGTGCAAAGAGAGGGCAACTTTCTGTCATTTCCTCCAAAATTCTGTTTAGTTATGAAACTAGTTTAATTTGCTCATATTTTGTAGTTACTGTTGCCATTTTTTTATGGATAGTAAAGTGCAATGATGAGAAAAATGAAACAAAACGTGTTCAAGGTTACGAGTACTCCAAAATGTCTAAGTTACAACCTGATGTCTACTGTGTATCACTATCAGTTATTTGTACGCAAGTCACTCGTGTTTTTAGGATGAGCATTTCTTCTTGCCTTTTGTGCCCTAAGTTTTGCCAAAGATTCAACTTTTAATAACAGCAGACCTAGTTACAAGTTACAAGACGATAAAGACGACATAACCTTGTGTTCCTCAGTGTCTTTACCATTTAGGAATCACGGTTTATGTCATTAAAATGAAGAATTCTGACACCATAACTTCCATATCCAGAAACAAACATATTTTAGAATTTACCAAAACCCCTCGACTCCTAACCTAAAAGTTTAAATCAATGAAAAGGTTTCAAGTATAGTACTGCCAGTAAACAATTGGATCTAGCACCTAGAATGGCCATCCTAATTTTCATTTACATAGACCAAGATTCCATCATCTATCAAAATTCTTCATATTGATCATCCCTTTTCTCTTTTAAACTACAAAAGGCACCCGATGAAACAGAGCCACACCAGCAGAAAGGGAGAAAAAGACATGCTGATAAACCAGTAGAAAGGGACTCATAGGTTATGCTCATTGTACTCTGATGCAACTAGAGCCAGTGACACATCTTTCGGTAATCCTCAAGGACCTCAACTGCCTATGCATTTTCCAGTTCTTAGAGATCTACCTGCAAGGATAAATATTTAAAGATCACATATAAACTCGTATCTGAATGATCACCATTGTACTTCAATACACATATTATATCTTTTTAAACCAAACTGGTTATTGTTCCAATCTACAAATATATCAAGGCATGAAATGATTAAACGAGAATTGCATTGTTTTTTCAAACAATCATAATGAAATGAAATGGATAGCCTTTGCCAACAGGTATCCAATCTGTAAATAGCTCGGCCACATAGAAGTTTTCGATGACCAAAAATGAACTATCTTCAAAATTCCTAGAAATGGCACTCCATAGTTCCATTTTCAAATCTGATATTTTTATAACTCCTGTTATGTTTGCATTATTAAATTGGTCATTCTGTAATGTGTTTGGTCTCATTTTGGTAATTTTATTTATTTATTTAAAAAGCAGGCGTCAGCATTTTTCAAATGTACCAAAGTAACATGTACATGATAGAAGATCACAAATATGAGGGAGAGAGGAGATACCTTTCATCTCAATGAAGGGGCGTAAGGGGCTGGGCATGGAGTTACACTAGGATCAGGTAACTGATTTATAAAATCCAGAGTCACTTGCAGGCATGCATGTAGTATTTTCTTTTCTGACCTAACAAGTTGTGTAGCAACTCGCTTCTTTGGATTCAAATTAGGATCTGCCAACTATGTAGAAATTAAACGAAACTCAGTCAGCAGTAGAACAGAATCAATCCTAGTTGGAAAAGATGAAAATTATCACAAGGACTTACCAAAGACTCATCTTCACTCAAAGTAGTTGGATAGCTGGCCAGCCGAGTTCTAAAATATTGAGCAAGTTGGTCCAATACGGCACTTTCCATGCAGGGACTAACCTACAACATCCAGTATAATCGGCATGAATATTTTGGCTGATAATCTACCATAATAGTGTCATCAACTTATTTTCATGAAAAGTTTCTTAACTTAAAAGCTGAACTTACTGGACAAATTGGACCTTGAGAAGAGATAACAGATTGCATCTCTGAAGGATCTGACACATAGCCTAGTCGCAGATAAGGAAGCATATCTGAGAGAGTTTCCTTTTCCTTCCCAACATATACCTAAGCCGGGGAGGGGAGGAAGTGAGAAACTAATGCAAACCATGTAATAACTTCTGACACTGAAATAGTTTGTGATGCTCACCTGAAAAGCTTGTACTGATAGCTTTCCGTTTCTCTGAGCAACCATTCGTTTATCTTGATATTGTGGATCCTCGGTATTCAAAGCTGCCTGGAACACATAGAAAATGTGGCATATTAAATGCACTTGACATAACCACAAAAGTGCAAGCTTGTAAGAGAAAATATCCAGATTTTACCTCAACCATCAAACGGTCATAAGGATTATCTTCGTCAACAAACCCGTAGTTTATAAGCAATTTTGAATTAGGCTGTGGTCCACACCTGTAGTATATAACAATTTGTCATTTTATGATACGTGTTATTTCTGGGCAGTAACATGATTCGGGAATACTAACAAGACAGAATTCCAAAGATCAGCTTGTAATAGATTAGCTATATAATCTTGATATATGTAATCAACATACCAAACAGCAATAGATTCCCCCGCCTTATATGGCTGATCAACCACAAGTTGAACAGCATCATCAGTAGCTGTCAACATTGCCTTGCATTTGCTTCCATAAGCTAACAATGGGGGTCCAAGAGGTACCAAAGCAAACCTCTGAGCCAAGCTAACTTTCTACGTTCAAAGGAAGAAAAAGTCGGATAATATTATCTACATAGAAGATTACATGGGTGCTGAGGCCTTACAACACTGTTTTCCAATTCTTTCCTATCTAGGAGACATTATATGTAACAAGAAAGTACGTCATGGGATTGAAAGAAAACATGCCTGCAGATGCACTACACAAGACTGAACTGCAACAAAAGCTTGTTTGAATATCTCAAACGGGAAGGCTTCAGTAGGAATATCGTAAGGGTATTGCTGCAGAGTGTGAATAAATAAAACAATATAAGGTCACATTATTCACTACATTTCTAATTCAACTCCAAATATACTCGAGATGGACCTGAAATAGGGACCCGGCCATAAACCAGACAGTGTCAAGCTCATTATATTCCCTTTTAATTCCTTCAGCCCTTTCATGAACTTCAGCCTGATTCATCACAACCATAATTTTGGGTTAAATTATATTGAATTATCAAGTATAACACAAACTCACTTGACAGAACCTGTGTGCATATTGCAGCAAGAAGACATTTTACAAACGTTAACAGAAAACCAACAAAAGATACCTTTGTGCGGCTTCCGGTAAGATAAGCCAGTTCAGATTCCGACCATAAAAGGGGAGACTCCACCGCTAACTGGCCTCTTCCTGCCTGACGATCAAGTTCTCTTATGTATGGATACCAAAATGACTTCTTCCCTTGTTTCTTCTCATACATCAAATAGAGTGCCAAGCATGCCAATTCGGATAACTTGTTTGTAGTTAACAATTCCGCTACACAAAGAATCAAGCACCAAATACAAATTATTGGACTAGTCCTACATGCTCAATAACATTAACAGTCATAGAACATTACAGGAGCAAAAACAAAGAAACAGTAAGCACCTCACCAATAGTTTCGTTCCCCAACACTCTCTTCAGTGTCACAACAAGCGAATTCGGCACCGAAAACGCAACATCACCAACCTTGAAATTCAACAAAACAAAATGAAATCAATGTCAATTAAAACCTGAAAGTTGAAACCAGTGAATCAAACTAAAAATTCTCCAGAATTTTCACCTCGAGATCTTCGCTGGCAGCAACGTAATGAATCGCGCTGTGCCTCTCATCATACGACGGTCGTTCCTTGAGCACAACCTTACACGGCGGCAGCCCGTTCTTGTGCATCCACTCTTTCAAGTCCTCCGCCTCGTCTCTCTCGTTCACGGCCTTGCGACGCTTCCCGTCCTCCTTACGCGAACCGATCAAGGTCTCGGAGCTGAACGACGCCAAGCACACATTTCTCCGGCGAGTGGATCCGGACGAAACCCTAGGAATCCTCCGCGGAGAAATCGAAGCGGCGCGGGGGCGAATCGGGAGCCAGGTGCAGCAGCTGTGGTGGAGAGGATTGACCTCCATGGATGTGGAAATTAGGGTTTGGATTTTGCTTGAGGTTGAAGAATGAAGAAGAAGAAGAGGGAGAGTGTTAGGTTGAGAAGAAATGGAAGGTGTGGTGGGATTTTGACTAAGATCTGAGAGAGATGGTTTTTTCATGTTTGGATGAGGCGCGCCAATTGTCGCTATTATTTTTCTCAGAGTATGCGACTTGTAGTTTTTTCTTAAACGAAATAAAACAAATAAGAGAGTTTTTTTTGTTTTTATTTTATTTTTTTATTTATCAAAAAGGTCATTCTTTATTAACTCAGCAAGCAATACAAAAACGATCCCCCTCGCGACAAAAAGAACCATTATGTAGAAACTACTATAAATCCACCTAAAAAGAGCAAATTATACTAGCAATCTCCTAGCACACTCATCTTTTTGTATAAAGCCCAAAACAAAGAAATTATAGAACCCAGCGAATAAAATATAAGTCTCAATTAAGGGATCATCGAGTATCTATTTTTTTACGATCTCTCTCGCTTAAGGTAAGATAATAAAAGGTTCAATATCCTTTCACGAAAAAAGATATGAACCCAAAAAAGAAATAAGAGAGTTTGATTCGCTGTTGCCGGATATCCTTCATGTTTATTATGGTAAACTTTGCTAAAATTTACTTGTTTGTTCATGCTAGTTGTGATTTATGAATTGACAACAGTACTTACCTGACGCTTCTTTTCTTTCTAAATTTTTCTTTTGTAAAAGGGATTTAGGATAAAGGCGTTTTATTATGTTTTTACGTTAATGTGAAATGTACGTAGTGTGTGACAATTTTTAAATCACACTAAGATAGTGTTATAAACCAATGCATATTTGAGCTTTGCCCATATATTTGTGGCATAAAATGCCATTGAAGTGGTATTAGAATTCTTCTAGAAACAAGATGGGTATCAAAATAGGTGAGAACGTGGAGGATGTCGAATTTATACCTTTATCAATCGGGGAAAAGAAAAAAAGATTATATACCTCTTGCAATATCTGTTGGGCAAAAATCGTAAACACATATATACCCAACATAACTTCACCCTATTTTATTAACTAAGATAGAGTTTTAATTTATGTCTGGTTCAACCCATTCAAGACAGAATGTGTCTCTTAATTACAATCCCTTGTTACAAGGGAACACCCTTTGATTCCGTTTACCAAGAGACCATTGTAGGTTTGTTTGTTTTTGTGACTACACCCACATTTGGGAATGGGTTGTCTACGTACCTTGGAGATGATCAAGTCACTCGTAGTTCAAGGGTTCCAACAAGTGAATGACAAAATTATCACTTGTCAACTAAAAAGGTGAAAATGAAGATCTCAGATAATGTTACAATGACGGTTTTTAAAAGACATGTAGAACTCATATATACGACCTCAGAAATAAATCGGCATTTCCTGATGAATCGATAGTCGGCAACCCGCAGGGTAATTAAATTAGAAAGAGAGGACCAAGAGTTCAGGTGAGTACGTGATGTTGTTTAGAACTGAAACTGAAATAGCTATATTGAAATTACAGATGAAGAAGATCAGAACAAGAAGATCGAAGTGCAAGTTTCCCACCATTAACTGTCATGTATGTGAAAACTTGAGATGCAGCTAGCTAGCTATTTGGTGTTCAAAGTTGTATTCCTTTACATCATTCTATTGCATCGACATTAACAATAGCTTAATTAGAAATGGATTCCATACTGAAATAAGCAATGGAAATGAAACTAAATTAGTGAGTTCATGGTCAGATCCCAGAATGGGAAGACGAGTGAGTTTTGTTTTGAGGAAAGGCAGCAAGCCAGGCAGCATTAGGAAGAGCACGATCCAACCTTTCAAGAATAGTATTAGGAGGGTCCTGTCTATTCGACCAAGTAAACCGATTACCTTTTGCAGGACTATTAATCAAACCACAAGAGTTAACAAACGAGATAAAATTATTCATGTAGAGATTATGAGTCCTAGCTCGATCCACCTAATTTCTCATCCAGATGCAAGATATTATTACAGTACTCTCCCATAAGAACCCAAGATATTATCAGTGTTCTAAGGTTTACATTATTAATTATAACAATCAACTCATTTAGAAAAAAAAAATACCAACTCATTCAGAATAGGAAAATCACGCCTTCTAGTAGTTTAAGCAATCGGTTGGCTTGAAGGATACCACTTCTCTATCCATGTCAAAACCAACCAACATATTTCCCTGCATGACGGCTCCATATACACCCACGTTAGCATGATCATCGAAATGCTTGATTCCAAAACATAAGTTGTTTTTGTTTTCTTCATCCTTTATGAACATTTTTTCTGTCACTAATGGCAATTTGCCACCACCGTCGAAATGAAAAGTCATTTTTGGTTCTTTTGGAATTGTTGTCGAATTCAAGCATAATTCTGTATTTTTCGCGACTTTTGCTATGAACGGCTTAAATATCGGATCAAGACTCTTCTTTAGCTCTGTTGTTATTCTGTCGAAAAGTTCGTAAGGTACCGATGTAAAAGTTGAGCCTGAGTCAACCATCATGTGTTGTTTATTGAGCGATGTCACGTTCGAGCTGTATGTAATAAATTTATCTCCGATTGTAATTCCTTGTGCCACCACACCATAGTTATCCTTAAATATGTAGCTCTCCAATTTCACCAATGGTGTTGAGACAACCCCTTCACCTGTAACTTCACTCCCATTCCCGAAATTAATCTTGCTTTGAATTTTAGGATCAGTATCTAAAGGCACCAAGCAATGTGAAAATTTGTTCCCACCAACATAGGGAGCAATTTGAGAAACAAATGATAAGGGCCCACGTCCGAGCCCAACCACTCCCATATCATAATCAGTTGTTGAACCATCCCGATCCTCTTGGAAATCCCCGCACCCAAAAACAACATCTTTTAGTGTTACAGTCTTACCTGTTGTGGATGTCAAAGTAACTGTTTCTTTTGCCAATACACCCTCAGTGCTTGTTGCGCCTGCGTATGTAACACCATAAGGACAACTTCTTTCTGGATATTTTGTACAAAAATCTGGTGAATCATCCACTGATTTCATATCGTCGACAAATCTACACTCCTTTTCACGGCAAGTAATGTTCCTATAAGTAGACGATTTACTCGGGTCGAACATGGGACGTTTGGTCTTGAAGTTTGTTTTACACGGTTTGCATTGTGTCCATATTAGGGTGCTGCCTGTATCAGCAATTGCATAAATCTCTGAAGGTGGGGTTCCTATTGAGAACTTGAAATTTTGTCCAGTGCCAGGAACTGTTGTTAATAGGAATCCATGCGCGTTTGGATCCATCAATTGTCGAGTGTTGTTTCTGTGTTCATACAATGGTAAATCTAGGGATTTTCTTCGGATGAGATGGGCGCTGAAACCACCATTATTGTTGTTGATATTGGTTGTTGCTGTTGTGATAGAATATTGTGCAAGATGAAAGAAAAGAATAGTGATGACGGTAATATAATTCTTGTTAGAAGAAAAAAGGGTGGCCATGAGATTTGAGTTTAGGTACGTAGCTATAAGAAGAAAAATAAGTAGAAATAGAGGCAAGATATTTGAAACTCTTTGATGTTATCTTAAAATCATAGAAGTTTAAATAGAGGGTGGTGAGGTTTGTGTTTACGAACGAGAAGACACAAGTTACACGTGGAGCCAAGAGTACCGCAGGAACTATGGTTTAAAAATAACATGAAAGATGACCCGGACTATGTTTTCCTAAAACAACTCTATACCGGTTGACTTGACAAGAAAAACCCTCACTTTTAGGTTCCATTTTCCAAATTTGAAATTTTCCGTTAATTTCAAAACTACTAAAATTCAAAGTTAAGGAATACGCCTCAGAAAATGAATGCAATATCTCACTATTTACCTCTGTCTGATTTAGTGCTCAAGTTTTCTAGCTACTGTTGTGTTATTGATTAATTTAAGATATCGCATCATGATGACCAACGTGTAATTACTCCTCTCATTTTATGCCAGTCATCCCAATCGGCACTGAATTCTTACACCTTGACCGTATAACTATCGTCACAGAAATATCGACTCCAATCAAAAGTAATCAAAACAACATGCGACTTGTAATATTGATTCTAATTGTCTGTGTATTTGCTCCTAACATTCGCATCTCTTAGCCAGGTTCCGTATCATTAGCATATATATAATACAATACAGTTGTTTTAATGTTCTGGTCATATGATTCAGTTAGTTGATCTATATGTCCTTCGCTACTATATATATGTATTACTACAGTGGCCATTACAGACCAAACAGATTATCGAATTCGATTGCACCTTGTAATGTGAGAGCAGAGAATATACAAACCTGAAACGTGATAGCTAGGGAAGGACGTTCGAATGCATCATCATATATGTATGCTACGACAAACAACTTCTGCATTTCCATCTCGGACTTGAGAGATTGCTCTTGCTTTGCTCATACTCACTGCCTCACTGCATCAGAAAGAAGATTCCTCTCAGTATAAGGAGGTTACTTCTATTTTCTTGCTTCTCCAACGCTTGCCATTTCTTGTTATAGGTTTGGACTTGATAGGTGAGCTAAAAGCTAAAAACGAAGTGCAATTTCCCCACACATTGTGTGAAAACTTGAAATGCAGCTTTTTGGTGTTCAAAGTTGTATCCATTTACATCATTCTATTGCATGGACATTAACAATACAAGTAACAGTTGATCCATAGTGAAACAAGCAATGGAAATGAAACTAAATTCATAATTATTAGAATGAAGCCGAATGAGATTTCAAATTCATAAACAGAATATTTCCCAAATACCAAATTACCAATTCTAAATGTTACATCCAATAGCAAATAAACAACTTCCAGAACTCAAAAGAATCACACACAAGCCAAACTCTCCATATATGGATAATTGAATCTGTGAATTCTGATAGAAAAATCATCACCGCCGACCTCAGGAGGTACTTGAAATATTTGAGGGTATTTCTCCTAAGATCACAAGAGATGACTTTACCAGGAATATGCAGCAACAAAGATGAACTGTGCTCTCCTTCGGTTTCCTCTCGAGCAATGAAGAGAAAATAACACAAAATGGTGAGAGCTGCGGGTAAGCGGTGAATATGGGATTCAGATCAACACGGTACTTGACAAACCAACCAGAGTAGTCTTTCCCCATCTCCAACACTTCAAATGGAATATAAAGTCGATATATGTCAATAAGATGCAAATGGCCACCACCATGAGACTCCCAAAAATACCTTGAAAATAAGATATCCTCTGAAGGCAGAGGAGGAGCATTGACAAATCCAACACGCTCTTCATCTATGTGATAGTATGACATCTCCCCATCCATGCCGACCCAATGAACTGCGCCATTGCAGTATACCCCTTTACAATAGTTGACATTAGGGCGCCTAATGAAAGAGGAATCGAGAAGCCTCCAACTTTGAGTCTCAGAAGAGTATATCTCTATGTGAGAATCAAGGCAAGTCTCTGATTGGAACGAAGTTAAGAGGAGTTTATCTTCCGGTTCATCAACGCTCCAAAGGAAGACCACCTTGTAATGAGGTGATTTGGAAGGGTCAACAGCCAAAGTGTAACCGAATATACGGGGCTGGTGTGTAGTAGCAGCAGCTGGAGGAACAAGTGCGGAGAATTGGTTGGTTGTGGGATTGAGAACATATTATGGATGGTTAATTATCGGAGGGCTACTTATTGGAGGGTCGGGTAGGCACAAGAAGAGGTCATTACAGGACTGAACAATGTAGGTTCCATATAGGTGTGGGACGAAGTTAAGAGGATTGTGGGCTGCAGACGCAGGTATCCTTTTGTTTCCATGATTAGTACTACTGTCACATTGTTCTAGATGATCAAGAGTGATGTGATAAAAGTCGGTGGATGCGTTAGTGAAGATGGCGGAGACGGAGGGATGGGGGTTCCTGAGGGTGTGGCGATGACAGAATCTGGGGTCGGATATAAGAGAGAGCCAACGCTTGGAGACGCATTTGAATCGAACCAGAGGTCGAGCTATCAGTACAGTTGCCAACGTGCATGCTATCAGAAACTAAACTGATCAGTGAATTTGATTTGTAGCTCCCAGTAATGATAAAACTGCATGAATAACTATGTGTGTGTGTGTTTATATCAGTGTTTTAAAAAACGCGCCTCGGGCGCGCCTTGAGGCTCAAAAGGCGCGAGGCGCATGAAAAATTCCTTGTGTTTTGCTGGTTAGGCGTAGAGGCGCAAAAGACGCGAAGCAAGGCGCAAAAGGCGCACAAAGCTCACCCCAAGGCGCATAAGGCGTGCGCCTAGTTTGATAAGGAAAACGGGGTCGTTTTCGTTTTACTGAAATACTGAATAAAGCCTAGTCATGCGCCTCCCTCCTTCAGTCCTTCCCTCCTCTCCCGACCTCCCTCTCCCTCTCCCGGCCTCCCTCCCCCTCTCCCGACCACCACCAGTTCGCGATCACCACCACCTGCAACGGCTGGTCAATCTGCAACGGCCACCTCCCTCCCTCTCCCGACCTCCTTCCCCCTCTCTCGACCACCACCAGTTCGCGACCACCACCACCTGCAACAGCAGGTCAATCTGCAACGGCCACCTCGTCAATGTCTTCTGCAAGCCGAGGCCACACCCTCCAAACCGAGGCCGCACCCTCAAACCACCACCTTCCTCGGTCACCAACTCACCATTGATTTGAGGTACGCACCATTGATTCCGAATTTTCGATTCAATTGTGTTTTCTTAATGAGAAAGATGAATGCTTGAGCTATATGTGTGGTTCATTGGAATTTGTGATGATGATGATGAAGGTGGTGATGGTGATGGTGATGGTGATGGTGATGATGATGATGATGATGATGGTGATGGGGGTGATAGTGATGGTGATAATAGTTTGGATAGGGATATCTTAATTGATGATGATTATGATTTTGAAGCATGAAGTTTATTTCCATTATTGTTATTATATTTTGATCTTGCAACACTATCTAGTGTACTTTGATCTTTCAACTTAACCCTTTGGATGTGTTTTATGTTTGGTGATTTGCTTGAATTGCATTGTTTGAGTACTTACTAGGAATGGATGACAATATATAATGTTGTGTTGATTGCAATATATGTTCTATATATAGGAGGAATAATGACATAAATACAAAGTTTTTTTCAAAAGGCTTACGCCTTACGCCTCAAGGCAAGCGCCTTGGTGAGGCTCTCGCTTCATAGCCTCGGCTACGCCTTAGCCTTTTAAAACATTGGTTTATATCAAGGTAAATAAGGTAAAATGAATCGACAAATTGTCCCTTCTTAACTAGGAAGGTGAACATCATATGCTGTTAAAATCGGTTACGTTGACGATAAGGAAAGCGTGGTTCCTACAAGTCAACAGTACATTGTGTAATGTAAATGCTTTAGGTTTACTCTCATGTTCTTGTTTGGTATTTGAGTCTCTTTTAGGTTTACAACCATGTTCAATTAGGTATATGTTCCTTTGCTCCATTCTATGAATTTGACACATGTGAGAGGGCTGGTAAGCTATATATAAGGGTGATATATGCATTCATCCTCAACACAATAGATAACAAGAAGTTCCATATGGCATCAGCATTGCAAAAGCTTATGATTTTCTTCCTCGTTGTTATTTTATTGGTGCACAATGGTATAATCATTCTCTCTCCATCTTTCTACTGTTTGCTTACTTGTTTTAATCTCTATTACTAGCTAGATAAACATGAACTTTTCCTGTGAATACTAATATGTGTGATTAATTATAATGTAGTTACAGTAACACATGCAAGAAATTGGTATCGGAACAACACCACTTGCGAAACTCGTAATCGAGCATTCCAAGGAATCTGTTCAAGAGATGAGAGCAAATGTGTGTTGCTTTGCAGAAACAACGGATTCGATACTGGTGGCTGCCGAGGTCGAAGCAGTAATAAATGTTTTTGTATAAATAATAGATCAATTTGTAAGTTTAAGAACACCGGTAATTAGTTTATAGATTATCAGTTTTCTAAATAATTATCAAACGATGGATATTTCGTAATAATTTATTAATGAAATAAAAGTCATCAATAATTATAATCTATATATAGGAGGATGACCTTCCACTCTTTCTCTCGCATTGAACCCATCTGTGGGGTGTAAAATAAGGATGACCTTATTATAAAGACGCTTCTCCTTGCGTCTCTAATGAATCTTTTCACTGACTTGGACGTCAGAGTGTCTTTTTGTTTTGCATGTACCTTTTTCCCATGATCAATGTCAAGATGGATGCATCTAGGGCTTCTCGAAGATTTTTTTTTTTAACAGAGGATAGGCTAGATGCCCTAACCTCTATTGAGTTTTATTTAAAAGGAAAAATAGAAGAATACAAAAGTAAGGAGGGGGCATTAAGCCTAGCTCCTTAATAAGAAAAGTTACCAAAATGATGAGAAGCTCTAACATACAAATAAACAAAATCAATATGCAACAAAAAGTATCCTACCAAAAACGAAAGTTAGGGAGTCCCATATAGTCTCTATGGCAATGAGATAGAATGAAATGCGGAGGCAAATCCCACCATATTAAACCATTTGAAGAAAGGCCGCAGTTAGCAAGAGCATCTGCTGCTTGATTACCTTCACGAAAAATATGAGAAGAACGAAAATGCATCTGTTATATCCGATGTAAACAATTCCCCCACTCAACCCTTAGGTGCCAAGGCACTAAATGCGGCGAGCGAAGAAAAGTAATAACTAAGGAAGAATCAACCTCCAACCATATACATGTTTCCAGTCTCTCACTCATGCTAGCTCAATAGCTTTTATGACTGTCATAACCTCTGCTGCCACCGAACTCGCCATATTAAAATTGAGGCAAAAAGCACCAGGTACTCCACCTCTAAAATCCCGACATATGCCTCCATAACCCGCTTGGCCCGAATTTATGTTGGGTAATCTCTCTCTTGAATTTTTTGTTTGTCTAGATGGATGCATCTAGGGCTTCTCGAAGAATGAAAGAGAGGGAGTTATGTTGGGTAATCTCTCTCCCGATTTTTTTTGCACCAACAGTTGGCGCTTTCTGTGGGAAACTGAACAAAAAGCCGTGAGATTATAGTAGAGGAGCCATGGACACAACCAACGATGCTAGGGAACGAACAAACTAATTCTCATCAATAAGAAAAACTCTTTACCCTCTTCTCTTTAATTAATTGATCTTTTACTGCATTTGATTTCTAGAGTATAATGTAATTTTCCAATTCATAGCAAATAACCCAAGTTGCAGGGGATACGGCTCATAGACGCATAAGGGACGATCCATAAATCAAACATGCGAGTAAGAATGCTGACCGCTGAAACATGGGTACGTTCTAGGGTTGCCGCGCCCTAGCGGCGACGCTGATCTGAGATGACAGCAACCAGCTCTGACACTGCTACGAAGGTTGCCTGCCCATGGGCATTCATGTGCCCTTTGGATGAGAGTTCTCCTCCAGAGTCGCATATCCCTAAAGCGAAAACGTTCGCTTCTATTCTCTCTGCGTCGACTGAATCTTCTGTTCCAATTACTCAATTGCCGACTCCAGTTGTTCGTGGGGATAAAACCTATGTGAAAATCAATGAGGCCCTTTACCAAGATGAAGCAGATCAGAACAAGAAGAAGTGCAAGTTTCCCACCATTAACTGACAGATATGTGAAAACTTGAGATGCAGCTAGCTAGCTATTTGGTGTTCAAAGTTGTATTCATTTACATCATTCTATTGCATCGACATTAACAAGTTCGTGGTCAGATCCCAGAATGGGAAGACGAGTGAGTTTTGTTTTGAGGAAAGGCAGCAAGCCAGGCAGCATTAGGAAGAGCACGATCCAACCTTTCAAGAATAGTATTAGGAGGGTCCTGTCTATTCGACCAAGTAAACCGATTACCTTTTGCAGGACTATTAATCAAACCACAAGAGTTAACAAACGAGATAAAATTATTCATGTAGAGATTATGAGTCCTAGCTCGATCCACCTAATTTCTCATCCAGATGCAAGATATTATTACAGTACTCTCCCATAAGAACCCAAGATATTATCAGTGTTCTAAGGTTTACATTATTAATTATAACAATCAACTCATTTAGAAAAAAAAAATACCAACTCATTCAGAATAGGAAAATCACGCCTTCTAGTAGGTTAAGCAATCGGTTGGCTTGAAGGATACCACTTCTCTATCCATGTCAAAACCAACCAACATATTTCCCTGCATGACGGCTCCATATACACCCACGTTAGCATGATCATCGAAATGCTTGATTCCAAAACATAAGTTGTTTTTGTTTTCTTCATCCTTTATGAACATTTTTTCTGTCACTAATGGCAATTTGCCACCACCGTCGAAATGAAAAGTCATTTTTGGTTCTTTTGGAATTGTTGTCGAATTCAAGCATAATTCTGTATTTTTCGCGACTTTTGCTATGAACGGCTTAAATATCGGATCAAGACTCTTCTTTAGCTCTGTTGTTATTCTGTCGAAAAGTTCGTAAGGTACCGATGTAAAAGTTGAGCCTGAGTCAACCATCATGTGTTGTTTATTGAGCGATGTCACGTTCGAGCTGTATGGAATAAATTTATCTCCGATTGTAATTCCTTGTGCCACCACACCATAGTTATCCTTAAATATGTAGCTCTCCAATTTCACCAATGGTGTTGAGACAACCCCTTCACCTGTAACTTCACTCCCATTCCCGAAATTAATCTTGCTTTGAATTTTAGGATCAGTATCTAAAGGCACCAAGCAATGTGAAAATTTGTTCCCACCAACATAGGGAGCAATTTGAGAAACAAATGATAAGGGCCCACGTCCGAGCCCAACCACTCCCATATCATAATCAGTTGTTGAACCATCCCGATCCTCTTGGAAATCCCCGCACCCAAAAACAACATCTTTTAGTGTTACAGTCTTACCTGTTGTGGATGTCAAAGTAACTGTTTCTTTTGCCAATACACCCTCAGTGCTTGTTGCGCCTGCGTATGTAACACCATAAGGACAACTTCTTTCTGGATATTTTGTACAAAAATCTGGTGAATCATCCACTGATTTCATATCGTCGACAAATCTACACTCCTTTTCACGGCAAGTAATGTTCCTATAAGTAGACGATTTACTCGGGTCGAACATGGGACGTTTGGTCTTGAAGTTTGTTTTACACGGTTTGCATTGTGTCCATATTAGGGTGCTGCCTGTATCAGCAATTGCATAAATCTCTGAAGGTGGGGTTCCTATTGAGAACTTGAAATTTTGTCCAGCGCCAGGAACTGTTGTTAATAGGAATCCATGCGCGTTTGGATCCATCAATTGTCGAGTGTTGTTTCTGTGTTCATACAATGGTAAATCTAGGGATTTTCTTCGGATGAGATGGGCGCTGAAACCACCATTATTGTTGTTGATATTGGTTGTTGCTGTTGTGATAGAATATTGTGCAAGATGAAAGAAAAGAATAGTGATGACGGTAATATAATTCTTGTTAGAAGAAAAAAGGGTGGCCATGAGATTTGAGTTTAGGTACGTAGCTATAAGAAGAAAAATAAGTAGAAATAGAGGCAAGATATTTGAAACTCTTTGATGTTATCTTAAAATCATAGAAGTTTAAATAGAGGGTGGTGAGGTTTGTGTTTACGAACGAGAAGACACAAGTTACACGTGGAGCCAAGAGTACCGCAGGAACTATGGTTTAAAAATAACATGAAAGATGACCCGGACTATGTTTTCCTAAAACAACTCTATACCGGTTGACTTGACAAGAAAAACCCCCACTTTTAGGTTCCATTTTCCAAATTTGAAATTTTCCGTTAATTTCAAAACTACTAAAATTCAAAGTTAAGGAATACGCCTCAGAAAATGAATGCAATATCTCACTATTTACCTCTGTCTGATTTAGTGCTCAAGTTTTCTAGCTACTGTTGTGTTATTGATTAATTTAAGATATCGCATCATGATGACCAACGTGTAATTACTCCTCTCATTTTATGCCAGTCATCCCAATCGGCACTGAATTCTTACACCTTGACCGTATAACAACTATCGTCACAGAAATATTGACTCCAATCAAAAGTAATCAAAACAACATGCGACTTGTAATATTGATTCTAATTGTCTGTGTATTTGCTCCTAACATTCGCATCTCTTAGCCAGGTTCCGTATCATTAGCATATATAATACAATACAGTTGTTTTAATGTTCTGCTCATATGATTCAGTTAGTTGATCTATACGTCCTTCGCTACTATATATATGTATTACTATATATACCCTAAAAACGAAGTGCAATTTCCCCACACATTATGTGAAAACTTGAAATGCAGCTTTTTGGTGTTCAAAGTTGTATCCATTTACATCATTCTATTGCATGGACATTAACAATACAAGTAACAGTTGATCCATAGTGAAACAAGCAATGGAAATGAAACTAAATTCATAATTATTAGAATGAAGCCGAATGAGATTTCAAATTCATAAACAGAATATTTCCCAAATACCGAATGAAGACGAAGTTAAGAGGAGTTTATCTTCCGGTTCATCAACGCTCCAAAGGAAGACCACCTTGTAATGAGGTGATTTGGAAGGGTCAACAGCCAAAGCGTAACCGAATATACGGGGCTGGTGTGTAGTAGTAGCAGCAGCAGCAGCAGCTGGAGGAACAAGTGCGGAGAATTGGTTGGTTGTGGGATTGAGAACATAATATGGATGGTTAATTATCGGAGGGCTACTTATTGGAGGGTCGGGTAGGCACAAGAAGAGGTCATTACAAGACTGAACAATGTAGGTTCCATATAGGTGTGGTGATAGTCGCATATTTGTGCGACTTTTATCATGCTAATTATTCTTATTACTTAGTTATTTTGTTATGTTTTCTTGTTTTTAATTGACTTTATTTGTTTTTAGGTATTTTGAAGTCAAACAAAGAAAATGAGATAATTGGGCTTAATAAGGATTCCTAAGTCCTAGTTGGATAAGGGGATGGATGGGGGACCTAGGGTGAATGGACCTATTTAAAAAGAAAAAAAAGCTGAGAACAGCAGGGAGGAACGGAAGAGAGCACAGAGGAGAAGAAAAGAAAGAGAAGAAAAGAAAGAGAAAAGAGGGAGAGAAGAAAAGTGGAACCAGGGAGAATTCGACCGGTCTCTCGGCCAATCAAGTTTTTCTTCTCCACCTTTAGTTCATCTTCCATGGATTCTCTAATGTTTTTATTCAAGACTATGTGTAACTAAACTCCTTGATAGTTAGGGGCTGATCAAAGCCCTAGATATGTTTTCGATTTTGAACCCCAATTGATTTATATAATTTTAGATGAGAATTTCTTCACTGATTGTTCATTGATAATTCTATTGCATGTTTCATTGAGTCGACACTTTGATGCATGTTTTAGAGTTTAATATTTTGAGTGTGTATATGACCGACATATCATTGCATATTCTATAAGAGATAACAAGTTCTTTACAGGTACTTGTGTGAATTAATTCCTTGGTAATCTAAGGCTATCGACATTGACCTTAGATTCTTTGTTGCTACTCAAACGTTCTTAGATCATCATGATTTCAGTTATTTTGATCTAGATACCGACATTTCATAGGTCAATTAATTGAGAATATAGTTAAATCGATATCGACATTTCATTTAACATGACAAGTAAGAGAACGTAATACGGTTAATGACCTAACGACATTGGCTTAACTGTGAGTGCATTCATCTTTAGTCATTGACATTGTTTTGGGGTGATTGAAGCATATCTAGTGGTGGAGAGAAGTTCCTAGCTATTGTTTCTCTCATATTTACATCCATATTCACTTTTTAATATTTTGTTTTCAGCAGTACTTCTGTTTTATCTATTTTTGTTCACCAATCAAAACAACTCCGAATACCCTCAAAATTTGTGTGGTAGTCCGCCACTGTGTCTAGTTACTTTTTATTTAATTTCATAATTTTTGGTTGAGTCTAGATTAGCTAATTAATTAGGTTTCTGCTCCTAGGTCGAGTCTGCCAGATTTCTGGTTTACGCGTCTGTTTGTGTTTCTTGTGTGTTTAAGTCTTAGTATCACCAATCCTCTGCGGGTAATGACCCATATTTGCCGTTTACTACATTGATATAATTGATTTGATAATAGGGTATCTTTGTAGGTGCTTTTGCGCCTATCAAATTTTGGCGCCGTATCGCCGGGGATTGTTTAATTCTAAGTCTTAAATGTGTCTTTTGTTTTTAGTTTTGCTTTGTTTACTTTATTTTTCTTCTGAGTCTTACGTCTATACTTGTGTGCAGGAGCATTGTGTATGCATACTCGTCACTCTACAAGCTCTGTACCACTGTTATTTGATCAAGAGATTGAGAGAGCAACAAAACAAAACAGGAAACAGCAGAGACTACAAGTGAACACGAGTAACAGTGGTGGTGAGAATTCTGAGCCTGAACATCATTCTGATTCAGAGATCGAGGAACTAGAAGAGCAACATATTCCAACACCTCCACCATCACCAAGACCAATGGCTGCGAAACTTAAGGAGTCCTTTATTCCGGGAACAGGTGCAGCAGATTCACCAATTGTGCTACCAGACGATTTAGGGGCTTACTCAATTCCCCCCATCTCTGATTTCGAATCTACCACACTTTAGAGGCACTCAAACTGAAGACCCACAAGACCATCTTAATAAGTTTACAGCACTGTGCAGAATACAGAAGTCAGCGGCGGTGGATGAGAATGTTGTGAAACTTATTCTGTTTTCTTTTTCCTTGAAAGAGCAAGCAAAGACATGGTACAACTCATTGGCTTCCTAATCTATTGACTCATGGGACAATATGTGTGCTGCATTTATGAAGGAATTCTATTAAGCCTCTCGCACCAAGAATTTAAAGAAGCAGATCAGTACATTCAGGCAGAGAGATGGAGATGAATTACATGAAGCGTGGAGTCAATTCAAGGGTCTACTACGCCAATGCCCCCATCACAAGTTTGATCTCAACACTCAAATGGAGTACTTCTATGAAGGACTTGATTCACTCAACATGCAAAAACTTGATTCGGCTTGTGGAGGAAATTGGTGGAATCAGACTGGAGCTGAAGCTAAGGAAATTGTGGAGAATCAAGTAGAGAATTCAAGACAGTTTCAGTCCAGAGACCAATCTATGGGAGCCAGCAGAAGATCCTTGAATGCCATTACCATAGATGGAGCCATAGAGAAGAGATTGAGTTCTATGGAGAATGACATTGCTTTAATTGCTAGTGCTATGAAGGTGAATAAGAAGGCAACCGTTGCTGCATCTCAAGTGGTGTGTACTATTTATTCAGCTAAGAACCACTTTGCAGAAGATTGTCCTAAGTGCAGAGAAGTTGAGGAAGACACCGAAGAGGAGGATTTGAATTTTGTTTATCGGCAGCCCAACACATATAATGGGAATAGAGATCATCCCTTCTTTAGCTACCGAAGCAATAATGTGCTCAATCCTCCAACTACTCCACCTGGATTCCAACAAAGACAACCTGTTGGGGATGGGCAGCAATTTGGCCAAAGACGTGTGCCTCAACAACAACAGGCTCCAGCTCAGACATCAACATGAACTTTAACTTTGGAAGCTATGATGCAACAAATGATGTTTGATAGCAAAAAGGAAAGAGAGGAAAGCAGTGCCTTCCGCCAAGAGATCAAGTCCACCACTCAGCAACAAGGGAAGGCAATTGACTTGTTAGAGCGCCAAGTGAGCCAAATCCAACAAACTCTTGCTCAAGTCAACCCAGGACGTCTTCCCAGCAACACTCTTCCTAATCCTAAGGGTCAACATGAAGTCAATGCAATAGTTCTGAAAAGTGGGAAGGTGGTGGATGCAGTTCCAGTGGTTAAGAAGCTAAGAAGAAAGTGGGAAGAGCCTGTATTAGAGCAGATTGTGCCTGAGGAGCCATCAAAAGTCGGTCTAGGCGCCCTAACTCAATCCATTAAGGAACTCTCTCAACCTGTTGAGAATGCACCTGGAACAAAAATTGAGTCAAGACCGAAACCAGCCATGGTATGTCCCTTAACCCCCTCACCTTTGATTATCACTAATGTGCCTTTTCCTAGCAGGTTACAGAAACAGGTGAAAGAGGAAAAGGACAAGGAGATCCTAGACGTCTTCAAGAAGGTTGGGGTGAATATTCCATTGTTGGATGTGATCAAGCAGATTCCTCAGTATGCAAAATTCCTCAAGGACTTGTGCACTACAAAGAGAAAATTCAAAGGAACCGAAACAGTTGCCTTGAGTGAGAGGGTGTCCGCTGTGCTGCAAAGAAAGTTGCCACCAAAGTTAGGTGATCCGGGACGTTTCACTATTCCATGCACTATTGGTGATCACAGGTTTGCTAGTGCTCTTCTTGATTTAGGTGCCTCCATAAATTTAATGTCATATGCCGTGTATGATAGAATGAATATGGGAGAACTTTTACCTACTGGGATAACCATTAAACTTGCTGATCGATCTAACTGTTACCCTAGAGGTATTATAGAAGATGTGTTAGTGCAGGTTGGTGATTTGATTTTTCCAGCGGATTTCTTTGTATTAGAGATGGAAGGTGAACAGATGCCCTCTGAGATACCATTGATTCTTGGTAGACCATTCTTAAGAACAGCTCGTACCATAATTGATTGTTATGAAGGTTCACTTAGCATGGAAGTAGCTGGAGAAAAGATCCAGTTCAACATCTTTGAATCCCTCAAGCACCCAAATACTGATGATATGTACTCTTGTTGTTCTATTGATGTTTTTGAGAGTTTTGTGCAGGAGTTCATTCAGTACTCATTGGGGGAGGATCCCATGCGAAAAGTCATCGAAATGGCTGGTAAAAAGAAAGTTCCAGCCCAACCGGTTCAATCTGCTGAGGAAATTCCTCAACCTATCGAATTTGAGCCTGTATTTGAGATTGCTTCAACTGACGACCTTGAGATGGAGGAGGAGTATTATGCAATGGAGGAGGCATTTGACTCTTTGCCATACATGACAGGTATGCCTCGTAAACTCATTCCTCTTCCGGTTTCAACTAACGTGCTTGCCCCATCTATTCAGAAAGCGCCCGAGTTAGAGCTCAAACCTCTACCTAAGCATTTGAAGGAGTACAAGCAAGCAATTGGATGGACAATAGCATATATCAAGAGAATATGCCCCACTTTGTGTACTCACATGATACATTTGGAGGAGGGAGTTAAGCCAACAAGAGAAGCTCAACGTCGACTGAACCCTCCCATGTTGGAAGTTGTCAAGAAAGAAGTGATTAAACTCCGCGATGCAGGTATAATTTATGCTATTTCTGACAGCAAGTGGGTTAGTCCTGTGCAGGTAGTTCCCAAACGTTCAGGAATTACAGTGGTAAAGAATGATGAGAACGTGTTGGTGCCTCAACGTGTGCAAACGGGATGGAGAGTGTGTATTGACTACCGCAAGCTCAATGCCACCACACGCAAAGATCACTTCCCCCTCCCGTTCATTGATCAGATGTTGGAAAGGTTGGCAGGTCATGCATATTATTGTTTTTTGGATGGTTATTCAGGGTACAACCAGATAGCCATACACAAGGATGATCAGGAGATGACCACCTTTCGCAACAATGCCTATGAGTCCAATAGAATCTACAAGGAGAAAACCAAGATGTTTCATGATAAGATGATTAAAAGCAGATCTTTTGTTGTTGGACAAAAAGTCTTGCTTTTCAATTCGCATCTACGATTATTTTCAGGTAAACTTCGTTCTAGGTGGAGTGGGCCTTTTGTTATACTTAATGTGTTTGCTCATGGTGCAGTCGAGGTACAAAATCCGAAGAATGGGAACACATTCAAAGTGAACGGACATAGGCTCAAACCGTTTTATGAGCCTGCAGAGGTGAGAGATGTGGAAGAAGTACAACTCCGCGATCCAGTGCCAGTGGAGCAATGATTATGAGTGTTGTCTGGCTGATGACGTTAAACTTAGCGCTACTTGGGAGGCAACCCATGTTGATGGAGAAGCTTGGATTCCAGATTTGCATTCTTCATTCTTTCTCCTGTGTTATTTTTCTTCATGTTTAGTGTGTTTTTGTAATGTCATATGTATTATGCGTCATACTTGTTTGATGTATTACATGCTTTGGTTTCGTTTTACATTGAGGACAATGCAAATTTCAAGTGTGGGGTGGGGTTTATATGATATCTTTAGCGTCTATGTTTAGCTAATAAAAAACAAAAAAACAAAAAAAACTGTTTTTAGTCTTGTTTGAGTCTTAGGGCCCTTAACTAGTCTATGATGTGCTTATATCTTCTAAAATTGTGACTAAGAGTGAAACATGTGACTACGTTATTTGAATTTCTTTGGTTAATCTTGATATATGGTGCATATGTTAATATGTAGTGGATGTAGAAACGAGTTAACATGATACAGATCTCTCAGCATGCTTAAACTTGGTTGAGATTCATTAACCTGTGAGTGATTGAGCCTAAATGTGATTTTACATGCTTTCTTTGTTGTGTGTCAATTGCTTGCCGCAGATTAAGTTAATGGACTCTAGAGATTACTAGAACTTGCTCTTGTGCTTATCAAAGCTTATAGTCATTATATATCTTGATTGGGGAAGTGATAAAGGCACTTAGGAGCTACCATTATTGTCATATATAGCCTGTGACCCATATGTTGTGTACACAAGATGTGCACCCCTTAGTTAACCCCTTTGAGCTTACATTATGGTCTTTTTGTCATCACCCGCACAACCTTAACCTTGAACCTTAGAATAGTTATATCTCTACCTTTGTTCTAGAACTTAGTAGAGCTGTACATGAGGCATATACATGAAGACCAAGGTGGAAGATTGTGAAGATGAATCAAAGGAATAAGGGTGGGATATCAAGCTAGTTGTGTTGTACTAAAAAAAACAAAAAAAAAAGAGAAAATCGACGAAAAAAATATTTGTTCTTTTGTGATGTCTAGCTTGATACCCCAGGTTAACTGTAGATGGAAAGAATGATGTGAAGGCCCAACAAGATGAAATTCGGCCACAATGGTGATATATTTGGAAGAATTCAATGGTGAAGATGCTTCAATGGGTGTAAAGTTTGAAAAAGCCTCTTCATTGATGCTGTACTAGGTTTTAGAACTTGTTTGAATTCCATATCCCTTTTATTCTATAAACCTATGAGCTTAACCCCATTACAACCTTATAAACTCCTTTTTGATCCTCAAGATAGACAGCCTTTGATCTGTGGAGATAAGTCACAAGAGCTAAGCATATGGTTCGGTCCATTTGGCAAGTAATTGAGTTGAGTGAAAACCTTAGACATATGTTGAGAGAAACACTTATAGCATACCGTGTGAGGTTGAATCTCAACTTGTTTACTGCATGCTACAGCTTTACATTCACCATGATTATGTCTTCGTCCTACATGTTACATGTGTGTCATGTATTGACATTAACCTTCGAAATTCCGTGGATTGAACTGAATTATCATGTGATCTTGGTGTTGCAATGTTAGGGAGGTTGCTGAGACAAAGTGTTAAGGGCATTAGAGTTTTGTAGTCTGTGCTATTGTTGAGTCTTTTCAGAGTCTTAGTTTAATGTTTTGCTCGAGGACTAGCAAAAGCTAAATGTGGGGTATTTTGATAGTCGCATATTTGTGCGACTTTTATCATGCTAATTATTCTTATTACTTAGTTATTTTGTTATGTTTTCTTGTTTTTAATTGACTTTATTTGTTTTTAGGTATTTTGAAGTCAAACAAAGAAAATGAGATAATTGGGCTTAATAAGGATTCCTAAGTCCTAGTTGGATAAGGGGATGGATGGGAGACCTAGGGTGAATGGACCTATTTAAAAAGAAAAAAAAGCTGAGAACAGCAGGGAGGAACGGAAGAGAGCACAGAGGAGAAGAAAAGAAAGAGAAAAGAGGGAGAGAAGAAAAGAGGAACCAGGGAGAATTCGACCGGTCTCTCGGCCAATCAAGTTTTTCTTCTCCACCTTTAGTTCATCTTCCATGGATTCTCTAATGTTTTTATTCAAGACTATGTGTAACTAAACTCCTTGATAGTTAGGGGCTGATCAAAGCCCTAGATATGTTTTCGATTTTGAACCCCAATTGATTTATATAATTTTAGATGAGAATTTCTTCACTGATTGTTCATTGATAATTCTATTGCATGTTTCATTGAGTCGACACTTTGATGCATGTTTTAGAGTTTAATATTTTGAGTGTGTATATGACCGACATATCATTGCATATTCTATAAGAGATAACAAGTTCTTTGCAGGTACTTGTGTGAAGTAATTCCTTGGTAATCTAAGGCTACCGACATTGACCTTAGATTCTTTGTTGCTACTCAAACGTTCTTAGATCTTCATGATTTCAGTTATTTTGATCTAGATACCGATATTTCATAGGTCAATTAATTGGGAATATAGTTAAATCGATACCGACATTTCACTTAACATGACAAGTAAGAGAACGTAATACGGTTAATGACCTAACGACATTGGCTTAACTGTGAGTGCATTCATCTTTAGTCATTGACATTGTTTTGGGGTGATTGAAGCATATCTAGTGGTGGAGAGAAGTTCCTAGCTATTGTTTCTCTCATATTTACATCCATATTCACTTTTTAATATTCTGTTTTCAGCAGTACTTCTGTTTTATCTATTTTTGTTCACCAATCAAAACAACTCCGAATACCCTCAAAATTTGTGTGGTAGTCCGCCACTGTGTCTAGTTACTTTTTATTTAATTTCATAATTTTTGGTTGAGTCTAGATTAGCTAATTAATTAGGTTTCTGCTCCTAGGTCGAGTCTGCCAGATTTCTGGTTTACGCGTCTGTTTGTGTTTCTTGTGTGTTTAAGTCTTAGTATCACCAATCCTCTGCGGGTAATGACCCCTATTTGCCGTTTACTACATTGATATAATTGATTTGATAATAGGGTATCTTTGCAGGTGCTTTTGCGCCTATCATGTGGGACGAAGTTAAGAGGATTGTGGACTGCAGACGCAGGTATCCTTTTGTTTCCATGATTAGTACTACTGTCACATTGTTCTAGATGATCAAGAGTGATGTGATAAAAGTCAGTGGATGCGTTAGTGAAGATGGCGGAGACGGAGGGATGGGGTTTCCTGAGGGTGTGGCGATGACAGAATCTGGGGTCGGATATAAGAGAGAGCCAACGCTTGGAGACGCATTTGAATCGAACCAGATGTCGAGCTATCAGGTTAATTAAGTAAATTAAGGTACATAGTTAGCCGCTCTCTGCTAGGGTTTCTCTGTCTAGGGTTTCTCCAAGTTTTCTGCCGCTTCGCACCCCCGCCTTCTTCCGACTATGTCTGACGAGGTTGCTCAAAGGTTCTCCTCTGTCTTGGCTCTCCGCGACGGTGGCCGCCTGTCTTTTGGTGCCGTGCGTGCTGCGCCTGCTCTTACGCAATTTTTTGCGGTGGGGCGTCTTCTTACCTTTAAGCGCAAGGTTCCCGACCCGAAGGCGGTGATCGGGACACTCTCCTCAGTCTGGGATCTTCAGAATCGGATGCAGATGAGGGCTAGGGAGGATCGATTTGTTTTGCGATTCACGAGGGCCGACGACCGGAAGCATTTACTTACGGGTGGGCCGTGGTTCTATGGCCGGTTGTAGTTCGTTCTTGCTGAGTATGATGGTCTTCAAGATGTGGCATCGGTGCCGATCGAGTCTTTCCCGGTATGGGTCGACATCAAAGGTCTGCCGGATGCTTTGTGGACGGAGGAGGCAGTGGAGAAAGTTGGCCTTTCTCTAGGGTTTGTGGAGCATCTGGACAAGCTGGGTTTGAAGAGGGGCTCGCGCATTAGGGTGCGGATCTTGCATAAGTTGTCTGATCCGGTGCAGGAAGCTTTCGGGGATCTTCCCTTCGAGTTTGGATCGATCCGGTATCCGGTCAAGCTCCAAGTTAAATATGACCGGACTGTGGGATTTTGCAGAGTGTGTGGAATGTTCGTGCATCAGGATTCAGGTTGCGGAGGTCCTCCGGTGCTTACTCCGCAGTTTATTGATATTGAATCGATGAGGACGACCTTCGGATACGGTGGGACAGCTAGGGTTTCGTCTAACCCTAATCTTCCCCCTCCTCCGAAGACGCAGCTTTTTGAGAGTTCTGGTGGCCGCAAGCCTGCGTTTCGTGGCGTACCAGTTCCAATCTCTAACCCTTTTGCAGGTTCCAGCGGTTGTGGAGGTGGGATGGACGGCCCTAGGGTTTCGTTCTCTCTTCCAGGGATTTTGGCGGCGGATTTGGCGGTGCAGCTGGCGCGTTTTCGTGCTCCTATGCCTGCTGCTAATCTGGCGGTGGTTCCTGTGAGTCCGGTGGCTCCTCCGGAGGTGATTCCTGAGCCAGCTAGGCAGGTGTCTCCACCCTTGATCTCTGGTGTGAAGCGTGGGGCTGACATGGAGCTGGTTGTGATGGGGAAAAGGGGACGCGGTGAGAAGGCTATTATGCAGTTTCCAGCCGTGCCTTTTGATCTTCCTTTCTCGCCGGAGGTAGCTCTGGCGCATTCGGGAGGTGTGCTCACTGTTTCTCCGGTGAAGAAGAGACGGGTGGGGCGCCCTAAAAATTCCAAGAATAAGGTAGCTGCCGTGGCATCTTCTCCTGTGGAACCAAAGTCTGGGGGTCCGCAGAGGGCCAAGAGGCGTGTGTTTGGCGCGCGCAAGGCAACGAGGGCTCAAGTCGTTGCTGTGATTGATGGTGCCGCTTCTGGTGAGGCGGTTGGAGTGGTATTCGAGCCAGGGTCTAGTCCTCAAGCTCTGGTGGCTTGTGAGTCTTCGATGCTGGAAGGTTTTGGCAGCTGCGAAGCTAGTTCCTCTGGCGTTGTGGCCGGGGGTTCAGCTTCGGATTAGTTCTTCTGCTCTTTGAGCTGGTGTGGTTAGTTAGCTCTTCAATAAAGCTCGCTCCAGAGCCCCTTTTTCTAGGACCCTTCTTTGGTTTACTGATGTATCAACCAAGCACAAGATGTGCAATGTAAAAGTTGTCTAGTTTTCTAGGTTCTTTCTAGATTTCTAGGTAATTTTGCGTGATTCGAACCTGTGAGGGTTGCTTCACGTTCACATTGTATGTCGACTTTCAGTCTCTTCTTTTATTAATTGATCTCTAACGTACTCGATAAAAAAAAGTAGAGAGAAAAAAAATTCCACAAGTACCTAGATCACATCCAACCATTTTAGTGAGATTACTTGAATTCGAAAAGGACCTCACCTCAAAATAAAGCGTGGCTTAGTACTAACCTCACACTAACCCAATGTCTAACAAAAGCCGAGCCCAAATTAAGGCCCACTAATCCAGCCCAAAACCTGAGACGAAAAGATTGAAGTATAAGGCGTCCCATTTTCTCTCTCGCATACAACCAACTGTTCTGGTCCTCTCAGACCTCCTCCTTCGTCTTCATTTGGATCTCCGAACTCCGGCAGCTCCTTTCGACTCTCCGATACCCGAGCCTCGTCGCCGTCCGACCGTGAGTCCTTTCTCTCTCTCCGTCTCTCTATCATAATCTCATTTTTCGCAGCCTCCGTCAGATCTGTGTTCTACTTTCGCCTTATGGTTTCATGTTTCTGCTTTACCAATCAATTGCGGTAGTTTAAATTTCATAGGCTCCAATCTCAATCGCACCGAGCTTATAGTTTTTAATTGAAATTAGTGATTCTCTGATGTGTTGTGGTTTGCAGTATTGTAATCTATTACAGTGATGCTTTTTCGATATATATATATATATATATATATATTAATATATAGGTTTATATATGTGCAAGTATATATATTTTTCTTCTATTTTTAGAATAAGATGGCTCAAAGAATGTAAATTTTTGGATGTTTAGAATGTTAGGAGAAAATTGATTATTGGTGTTTTAGTTAAAATTTGACTACTGATATATACTTTTGATGAATTGATAGGAGTATTGACTGAAATGGCTGGAGGAGCGATCCACCAGTTATTGAGGAGGAAACTTCAGTTTCAGTCTACGGTAAGATGTGAAGAGTCTTATATGTTGTGTTAAGTGGAACTGATAAAGTAAAGAAGAATTTGGGCTTAATAAGTGTTTGCTTCTCGGAGTACGTGTGATTTGATAGATTAATGAGAATGTATACCGGCACTGATCCTCTGTGATAAGAAAAGTAGAAGTTTGATTTCGTACTAGCATCAGTCCTTTTTCATTTTTCTTTTGTAATACTGTCCTGGTTTGTGTACAGCAAGGTATCTTAATAATGGTTGTTGCATATTAAATTGCAGGCTCCTTCCTTTTTGACATACCTAGTATCTAAGAAAGATGATGCTGGGTCTGCTGGGACAAAGTCCCTCAGAGCATTTGCACTGCTTGGAGCTGGTGTTTCCGGACTACTAGGTTTTGCAACTGTAGCATCTGCTGATGAGGCTGAGCATGGATTGGAGTGCCCAAACTACCCGTGGCCTCACCAAGGAATCCTTAGCTCATACGATCATGCTTCGTAAGTTCATTATGAATCTATTCATTTATTAAAAGTATTGCTCTTGCAAGTTTTTAGTTCAAATAGTTTGGGTCACATGACTTCCATCTTCAAGCTTCAAATTTTTCCATTGTATCCCCATGGTGCCCCCTAAAACCAGATTTTCGGTTACATTTTGTGACTGAAATTCTATTTATGATGTGACCGGTTGCTGATAAGTTCTATTTTACTTGAGCAGGATTCGCCGTGGTCATCAGGTTTACACCCAAGTCTGTGCATCCTGCCATTCAATGTCTTTAATATCTTACCGTGACTTGGTGGGTGTTGCATATACCGAAGAGGAGACAAAGGCTATGGCCGCTGAGATTGAGGTAACTGATGGCCCTAATGATGAGGGTGAGATGTTCACTCGCCCTGGTAAACTCAGTGATCGATTTCCTCAGCCATATGCCAATGAGCAGGCAGCTAGGTTTGCCAATGGTGGGGCCTATCCTCCAGATCTAAGTCTTATCACAAAGGTACTTCCAGTCAACAGCTAATGAATTCTTAATGATTCACATTTTGGGTACCTCTGGCATTCTCACCCATGTTCTTTTCAGGCTCGTCATAATGGTCAGAACTATGTATTTGCCCTTCTCACAGGATACCGTGACCCTCCAGCTGGTGTTCAGGTATCTGTCATTATTTGATCCATGAAAGTAATCAAAATGAAACAACGAAAGATGTATATACAAGTTGCACGTCATGATTTCACACAAGGCACCCTGCCACACAATATCTAGGCATCCTTTTATGAAATGTTGCTAAGTATGATTGATCAAGGACTGCAACAACATACGATATATTCTACCGCCTAGATGTGCTCTTTGAAGTGTGGGCTAATGCAACATTTTTTAATAGTGAATTACAATCGACATAATTACAAATAGTCTCTGTGCATTACTAAATGGAAACGCAAAACAAATTTACAATTGGCTCTCATCTTCAAGTTGCTTGTGTTCACCCAATGAGTTTATGTGCTATATTTCTTGTTATCTGAAAAGGAATTAACTGCTATTGTAGATCAGAGATGGTCTTCACTACAACCCTTACTTTCCTGGGGGTGCAATTGCCATGCCTAAAATGCTTAATGATGGTGCTGTTGAGTATGAAGATGGTACCCCTGCTACTGAGGCTCAGGTTCATATATCCCTCTGTAGATACTATGTGTAAGATTGTTATATCTGGAGGGTGGCTGAAACTAGTTCTTAATGTGTTGCAGATGGGAAAAGATATCGTGTCATTCTTGTCATGGGCTGCAGAACCAGAAATGGAAGAGAGGAAACTGGTATGTATGCATTTAAGCCGTTTTTGCAGATGGACACTTGATCTCAAATATGTAGATTCTAACATTTGGTGACCTAAAATGCAGATGGGATTCAAATGGATTTTTGTTCTCTCATTGGCACTACTTCAAGCTGCTTATTACCGACGATTGAAGTGGTCGGTTCTGAAGTCCCGCAAGCTGGTTCTGGATGTTGTGAACTAGCCTCCACTTTGGTTTCATTCAATGTTTTGCTTCTGAGAAGACAGTCTGGAAATAATTTTTTTTCACTTTGTAATCAAAAGTTTTGTTTCCATGTCAAATTGGCTCGAAACAGTAATTCGTAATGGAGTGACCATAGGAGTATCATTTTAAGAGATGGAATAAGCTACTCCATACATACGCCTGGAATATTTTTTTTTTCTTGGGCATTGTGAGTTTTGGTTAAATTTCAATCAAGTGCCAGATCCTCATGATTGGATTACTGTTTTTGTACTTCCAGTAGGGTGCTATGTATGGCAGTTGAAAAATAAGAGTGTACATAAACACTGACCTTTTTGCAATTTTCCTTGCTTGAAGATGATTCTATTTGAATGGGACATCCAATCAAGAAAAGGATTCTATGTGTGTTTTTGAATTTAGAATATTTTTTGGTGCTTTTGGGAAGTATGATGAACGAACAAACAGAAGAACTATAAGATGGACATAATCCTAGCTCGAACTCTGGATCAATTTCTGTACCAAGCAGCTTGTAATACTTGGTAATCTCACTAGCTTCATCATTGATCAGCTAAGCAGTTGAACCCAGATTGACAACTCAAATGTGAAGACAGCAAAGTGTTCAAGTGTAACATTCCAGTTACCTCAGAACGGGCTCACATCTTCCCGATCCTGCTGGCATGTTGCTAAATATGCCCAATTGCTATATAAGTTTCAGTTAGAGGCAACTACAAAAGAATAATCTAGTTTGGTGGCAAATCCTAAATGTTTCATAGTACATTAAAGTTTCTCACATTTCATGGGACTTGTCTAATATGGACATCACAATCGATTTTCCACTCTCTCCATCATCAAGTCGCTATATAATGATGGTCATTAGATGCGCACAATAAATCGTATTAAACAAATTTCAACAATTAAACTTCTTGGAGTCTAATATATGATCTCAACCACCGTAACTTTTCAATTTAACCAAGTTAAGCGCAACTCGTTTTTCTTTAACAAATTCAATTCAATTTAAAGTGAATTTACTCGGCAGCCTTAGGCAGAACCGGTCATGGGCTAAAGCCAAACATGTTTAAGTTTTGGGCCCCAAAAAAAAGTAAACATATATATTAGAAAAAAACTTAAGACTCTAAACACACGCAACTCCTTTAACTATTTTTTAATCGAGTGTCGCACGAACGAGTTTTTCTCATATGAAGGTCTCCTTGCAACAACTAGCCCGCAACCCTTGACTTCTCACATATGAAAGTCACAAAATTCTTTTCAAGTAAGTCTATTATCCTCGTCCAATGAGTTTAATCTCATAGTTTTTGTAATTTCATAATTAAGAACTTAAGATTGAAATTTCAATTTGGAAGATTGATTGTCAGATAGGTTTTGGTTTGAGTGTTTGAATGTTTGATTTCAATTTATAGTCTAATTTTTTTTTTGTTTCCTTATTAAGTATTGTTTATCTTCACAAAATAACTATAGACATATAAATGGTATAGGGAAAAATATATATATTGTAATAAATATGTTTTACCTTATAATTGGAAGCTAAAAGATAATAGTATGGTTGTACGAAAATATATTCAATTATAATTGGGTTTGTCCGGTTGATTATTGTTATAACGATGATATTAAACTAAAGTAAAAACTTAAGTAACGCAATATCTTTCTGTAATACTGCAGGGGTGGCCCGATTATTCTTTTCGCTTTGAGTTCTCAAAATCTCATGGCCAAGATTAACTTTATTCTGCAAGATGGAGCTGGGAGACCAAGTACGCGTCACCATTTCATTAACCGAAGCAAAAGCCAAGTGGTCCACGTTCCATCCGTCCGATCAACCCGTCCTATAATCCACGCGCCCCCGCGCGCCACCACTGTTCGGGAACGACATTTACTCCTTTAGGCGAATCTCGTCAAACCACGTGTGCCCATTCTCGAACATTTCCACTTTGGTTGGAATGAAAATAATGATACTCTCGGTCTCCGCCTAAACCAAAGCCCACGTGTCCCTCCTTTTTCTCCCCGAGTGCTTCACACCCACCCACACCTCATTGGCCCCTTGCGGGGCCCAACGTCACAGAACTCAATTCCGCCATTGGATATGCCAACTTTGGCTGGACCCCACACCGACACGAATCAGCCAATTACATGTCAGCGATGTTGGAGAGGTGCCCTAGACACGTGGTGCTTCCTCTGCTCCCCTGCTATGATTATCGCTTCAGCAACCGGAGAGAGAACCAGAGAGAGAGAGAAAGCCGGAGATCAGAGAGATCGTCGGGAGAGGAAGCTGAAGAAGGTGATGGACGGCGGAGATGGATGGCACGTGGCAGCAGGCGGTGGAGGAGCGCAAGACAAAACGATAATCAACCGGATAATGCTCAGATTCCGTCCTATCGCACCCAAACCGGTCCCCGGAGCTTCCTCTTCAGGTGAGAATATCCCGGAGAGTACGAACAGAAGCTTGTACTCTCCGTGTAAGAGAGTCAAGAGGAAGTACATTCGTAACAAGAAAAGTAACAGATCTTCCACCGCAGATCCACAAGAACCTATCATACATTCGACCGCTATCACTCTCCAGCTGTTGCCCGGAGAAACAGTCTCCGGAGACATATCCGGTGCTAGATCTTGGTTAAGTCTTGACCGGGCGGTAGAGGAAACCGCGCACCAAACTTCTTCATGGTTGAACACTAGGCCTTTCAATGGCTGGAATGCGGCGGCGGGATCTGAACGGAACAGGGCGGTGGAAGCGGCGCCGGTGGTGGTTGTGGAGTCGCGGGTGACGGTGGAAAGCGTGACGGGCACGTGCATGGATGTGCCAGGGTTAGGTTGTACGGACGAGGAGAAAGTGAGGAGTTTGGAGAGGGACACGTGTCCGGGGTTTATATCAGACGGTTTTAACAGAGTTGAGTGGATGAACGAGGCCTATAAGAACATGGTGAGTAGGCAAGGGCAGCATCAGTTACCGGAGGTGAGGGTTTGGCTGGTGACGAAGGCGGAGTTGCCGGGAAACGGGAAGCCGGCGTTCAGTTGCAGGGTGAGGCTGCAGCACAGTGGAGAGAAGGAGAAGTGTTCGAAAATGGTGCCGTGTGATGTGTGGAGGTTGGAGGAGGGTGGTGGGTTGGCTTGGAGGCTCGACATGAAGGCCGCGTTAAGTTTGGGTCTTTAAAATCGAAGACCAGCTGCTGGTGCTTATTATTATCAGGTATAATACTACATATTATTCTTGTTTCTGGGTAATCTAAGCTTTGATCGGTTGTGACTCGTAGACAGGAAAGGTCAATCAGGCAATTAAAGGGTATATTGTGGTATATATAGGGTGGTAGATAATTGTATTAAGATTTCTAAGATTCAACCAGAAGTTATATATATGTCACCAGTAAGGCAGCCGGTGGCCTTTATTGGCTTTTTCTTGTGGGAGTAGGTGTAAAAGTATTTGCTACAATAGTAGTTAACCCAGAAAAGAACAGGGTGATTGCTCGCTAGTTAACTAGTACTAGCTAAACCACAGAAAGAGGGTAAAATGTACAAGAAGCAAATTCCATCTGCGTCTGCTTGGGTGCTTCCTATACCATTATATACACGAGCTATCCCTCAAATTGACCCCAGAAAGAAAAAAAGAACAAAGAAGAAAAAAAAAATCCCTTACTGGTGTTTATCCTCTCTCTCTTTTTAATACGTCTTAGGATCCTTATAACAATATACCTCGTGCATTTTAATATATATACATACATTTATATAGGGAGAAATTGTCCCTGCTAGCTAAACTTGTCTAGATTTGAAAAGTCATGAAGGGCATTCTTTAACATGTTGGTTAGTTAAACATAGACATCTTTAACTGTTTATATATATTGATTAGCAAGCTTTGAGTGTAGTGATATTCATCTTTGAATTTGAAACTATATATTTCTAGTTGGCATGGGTTCTTTTCTTTCAAGGCTATGATCTCCCTTAGCTAGGTACTAAAAACTTGAAATCTAATTGTATTTTCAACAAATTTAGAACTCCTAGTTTACATCTTATATACCTAAGTTAGGTAACTTTTGCTAGCTAGATCTTTAGCTAAATTTAGCTAGAGATGAGAGATAAACTAACAATTAAGTTGAGCACTTCCCAAGTTTAGTTTTTATTGGTTAACTCACAAATAAAAAGGATATATGAATAATTGAATAGTAGCTAACACTCATATGTATAATGCCCATCAAATGAAAGGGTTTATGTCCCAAGCATAGTCTAACACATTTTTCTTAACCTGAATTTGGAACCATTTATATATGCACTTCATAAAACTTTTTGTAGTAAATATTGCTTCTCTATCTAAAGTTACTTATAGTAAAGGCTGTACAATGATAGTAAAAAACAGAAAATTCTACTATGTCATATGGTATAACATGTCTCACATAATATGCAACTATCAGTGACCGAAAAAACATCTAAATAACCATGTAATAATTATTTACTTTTTTAGAAACTCTCATTTATCATATAATTAGACACATTTATATTGATACAGAAAAACCCGAAAAAAACAACGTTTTGTTTTTTCTATTTTAGATCGAAACTGTTGGAGTGACGCAGACATACAGGTATATATATTCGTCTTTCTAGGTCGTTAAGCAGCAGATATCCACCACGTGGTACTGTACAGTAATTGAGATTAAAAGTGTACCTTATAATGGAAAATTTTCCATTCCTTTTATAGGAAAATAAAATTAAACAGAAACTTTTGTCGGTTTTTCTCGAATGACATCAAAAATCTTACCCAAAGATTCACAACCCCATTCAACCAACCACGCGTCCTAATCCATAGTGACCTATCACAAATTCACAACGACGCCTAACCCTCCCCCCACTCGCACGCCTCTCACGTTTTCTCAAAATGAGTCCTCTTCTCCAACGGACTGTGTCTCACGCGTCCCCACTCGCGTGAAGCGTTTTACTTTCCTCAACAGGAATTTTGGTGTTCTTTTCTCATCAAAAACGACCACGTATTGGGTTTTCTGGAACCTTTCCTGGGGGCCCCACTATCACTAACACTACCTCCGAGGCTGCCCCACGTGTTGCTTTCCTTTTGGCCAGTGCCTGACACCTTCTGCGATCTGATTGGACGAGAAGTGGGACCATCAACTCAATTACGCCCCGGATATGCTACTTTCGCGGCGGGTCCCACCAGCGGGTAACTGGCCAATAAGATTACACAGTTGTAGCTCTAGCCAGGTGGGAATTGTACGTGTATGTTTCTTCACGCTCCTGTCTTCTCTCTTCTCTCTCATCTCTTCTGGTACTGCGCCATAATTGTAAAATTTTCCCGATTGAAAATTCAAGTTAAAGAGGAGAGAGAGATGGTGGTTGAGGAGGTGTAGCTAGCAGCGGATCGAAACCATGGAAGGCGGAGAAGGGTGGCGTATGATAAGATGCGGAGCTGGTGCGCATGATAAGAGTGTATTGAATCAGATAATGCTGAGATTCCGGCCGATTGCGCCGAAGCCGGTCGCCGGAGGGTCAGGTTATTCGGGTGAGCCACCGGAAGGTAAGAGTGACGTGATCGGTTTGAGGAGGAGAGTGAAGAGAAAGTACGTTAGGGTTAAGAAAAGTGAGGAAAATGGAAAAGAAAAGATGGAGGAGAATACTAAGCGCGTGGTGACTCTGCAGCTGTTGCCGGAGGTCGAGAAGAGCGGCGACTACGGGGACGGCTTGTCGGACGGCGGATCTAATTGTTGTGAGTTTGATTCGACTAAGGGTACCAATATTTGTAATCATGAGTGGTTGAGTCTTAGTAAGATCGGAAGAGAGGATTACATGAGAAGTGATACGGCAGCGGATCCGAAGGCGGTGATGGGAGGAGTGGAGGAGTCGTGGGTGACGGTGGAGTGTGTGACAGGCACATGCATGAAGGCTGCGCCTCCTCAAGGGTTTGGGATTCTCAGTACGGACGAGGAGAGAGTGAGGAGTCTAGAGGTTGACTCGTGTCCTGGATTTGTTTCCGACGGTTGGAACAGGGTTATGTGGCTGAACGGAGCGTTCAAGAGGATGGTAACGATGACGTGGCAGCCGGATATAGCCGTGTCGTTAGCGATGAACGAGGAGCTGCCGTATACACACTCGGCGTTTACATGCCAAGTGAAGCTGAGATACACTACTGTGGGTAACAAGGATAATTCGAAGGAGAATTACTGCTACTCTCAAATGGTGCCTTGTGATTTGTGGAGAATGGACGGCGGAGGATTTGCATGGAGGCTCGACGTTAAAGCTGCGCTCACTCTGGCCGTCGATGCAGCTCCACTACGTATCTAAGAGGTGGAAGACTGAGCCGAAAATCATAGGTCGAGTGGATGATCAGGTATATCCAATGCTAGCTTATTCTAATCATGAAGGTTTATATGCTAACTGGACACTTAAACACAAATTCTAGAGGCTGCTAATCACGAATCAAATCTTGCTTTTTGGATAAACACTAGGAATCAAGGCAAATTAAACATATATATGATAAACTCTTAGGTAGGTCGGATTATAAATCTATATGAATTAAGAATGCTCTAAGATTTGATGTCTCTCCAATCTTAGGCTTCTATGAGTTGAATTAGTACTCGATTTAATACCCCTTGCTTTCTTGTTTTTTGTGGTGACAGGTAAAGTAAAATGATAAAAGAGCAGGACTCGATTGGCTTATTGGTTTAAGTCATGTCAGTAATGTGACCCCATTATTATTTTTACTGTGCTCCCTGCCTTTACATGACCTCTTTAACTTTGGGTCCATCGGCATCTGGGTGGTTTGACCTCTACATCATGAACTGGTTTAAATTTTAAAGCTTGGTCTTGGGTAACAGAGGAAACTGAAGTATATTTCATTCAAAGAAAAATAAACTCCTTTGAACCCTAACATATAGCTACATTCCAAATATATGGAACAAATAATTTACATGGAAACATTTCATGTTTGGGATATGTGTATTTGTGGCAAAACTCAAAGGAGATACTTAGTCAAGCGACACTTCTAAAACAAAACAAGTTTTAGAGTAAAAAATTGCATTATTATAAAGATTGCATGTAATGTTTTTTTACCTATTATGGAGGGTGACATATAATGGCTACCTAGAAGAGCAGTAGTTATACGGCAGGGTAAGTCTGTACAGAGTCGGAAACTGGTGGTAATTGAGTTTTACTATAATAAGCACTGGTAGAATTATAAGGGAGATAGTTGTGAGGTGAAACATTGATGAGAAATATGGTAGAATGAATATATAACAGTGGTTGCAAGTTTCACCGCTGCGTATAGTCAATAAATTAGTTATCTTTTGCAAATATAACATAAGTAAATAGTAAAATTTCGCATATGATGCGTAATTTCATATAATTAGTTATTTTTCATTATTTTTATTGTTTTTTCTATAATAATTTGTCGAGACATGTCACTAGCTAGATCAATTGATGTTACGATGTAATAAAATACGTACTTATGCTCTAATCAACTAAGTAGTATACATGCATATGTATGTTTTAATTGGTTCATAGGATCAACTGACTACTAACTACTAATAGCTGTGCTAAATTGTTTTTGAACTTAAATACAATGATGGAATACCATAAGATAGTTTTGTGTGATGTATTGTTTTTCATCTTTGGGTTTGATTCAAGAAAGTCTGCTCTCCTGACAATTTTAAGTGGCTATTAAGGACAAGTAAATCTGACAGTTGAAATTACATGCACAGTTTTAATTTTTTATGATTTCTTATTCTATAGTTAATACATGTGATTAACATATATTTGTTTCTTACAATGCCTTCAAAACTGTCATTTAGGAGAGCAAACCTAGCGATTTCAATACTAGTTTAACATAACTGACCGAGTACACACAACATCAATTGACTACCAGAACAGGGATTTAAGTAACAAACTTAGTATTGGTGCGTGAGTGTGCTGCCTTTTAATTTCTTTGAATTTCATGATCCAAACTTAGTATTGGTTCAGCATATAATCTTCCATCTCAGTTGTTCTAATTATATTTAATTCATGCATACATATTCCTGTGCTCATCGTTCCAGCTCAGCAGGTATAATGGAGTATACAAACACGATTTCTCAATCATATACATATGATACTAAATAGTGTTGATCGATATAGCCAATATATAATATCAGCTCAGCAGCCGTGCTTATCACTAATTACAATAATTTGATTTGTTCCTGGCCGGACTAGGTTAATGAAATGACATCTGCAATTGGATCGGATGAGGAATAGTTAAACAAATTGATATCTTTACCAATCGTCTGCTTGGTTCTTTTTTGTTTTGTTTTTTGATTTGATCGGATTCGGGGAGGATTACTATATAGTAACCCGGCCGGCCATGGGTTTATATGTATTGTTTTAGAGTTTTAACTAGTGCATTGTATATATTTCAACTGTTTTCCAGAATGCTACTTAAACTAGACATAAGACATGTATTGTTATTTTTTCTTGATTACATATTCACAATTGTCCTTTGCAATGTTATTTCCTCAATAAACGATATGTAAGAATCATATCTATATGTAACAGGTTAAATTCATGTAGACGGAAGAGGCGGCTTCTGAAGTTCTGAAGAAATAACTGAACAGATGATGAGTACTGATGGATGGAGTTTAAGTGTATATATGTGTATGCATACATGGTAAGATCAATAGATAAGGCAGGCAAGCAAGCAAGCAATGAAACTGATCATCAAGATGTATATTAACTAGAAGTGGGAGTGTTGAAGTAGTACGCACCCAAGTTTCTGCTGGAGCTAGCTGATCTGAACAGATTAAGCATATTGGCTGCAAGGGTGAACATGTACGTAGTCTAGGGGTCGAGAGTGGTGCTTTCGTTGTGTCGAACTTCGATTCATTTAAGTGCAAGTATAAAGCAACATATAACCTGGTGATCAGCAACATATTGAACACCGTGCATGTATTATTTCGAACCTGGTATGTAATCGATCAACTGTTCTTGTTTTACTTATGCAGTATTAGACATCTTGATTATATATATGTCTGTCTCGAAGATGGAATTGACTAAGAACTAGCAGTTTCTCTAATTAAGTTCTCCTTTATACCTCACCTTTTTGATACGTACGCGCGTGCATCGTACGAAGTTCCATAGATAGCAGCATGCGTCCTCATCGTCAGTTCACTGACAATTCCATGACCTTCTCTGATATTTCTGACCATTGTTGGATGTACAGTGTGTCAGTGTTGGATTTCACCGGCCATATAGATCCTATTTCCTAGAAGTTCAAAACCACAAAAACAGTCGAAAGGATTAAGATTGACGATAAGGCTTCCGGTTCCATCTTTTACCAGGAGTGGTTCATTAAGGTTCCATACATATATGGCTTAAACATGATGCATATATAGGATGGCAAACATGCATGTTGATCGACTAGAGCTTAGAGATATCGAACATGGCACACAGGCTCTACCCCAAACGCTGCAGCAGCACAGCAGAAACCGTAGCCAACATAGAAGAACTCCTTACCGAAATCCTTTTGCTTCTGCCAGCTAAACCACTGGTCCGCTTCAAATGTGTCTCAAAGCATTGGCTCTCTCTTATTTTTGTTGGAGAGGAGAAATCACACGTTGGAAAAGTGACAAAGAAAATATAACTTGTAAGTAGGTGAGTCATTCTTAATTGCACCGAAGCCTTTTGTGATTAAAACTCAAACACCTTAAAGGTGGTTAAGTTGGGATATTATCAGTACAAGGATGACCAACGGGCCACGCTTGTCGCTGTTTGACATGGTATCAGAGCGGGTCCCTCTCCAGTTGCGTCTCCACTAGCTCGGGTGCAAGGATGATCAACGGGTCACGCTTGTCCAACCCCAATTTTTGTCACCGCCACACCCTACAATACTCAAACTCCTCCATCTTGCTGTCTTTGCCGACAACTGCAAAGACTTCATTACAGACAAATGCAAAGACTTTTCTTTCATCCCTTTTCCTCCTCATCATGATCCTAGTGGTATTTACTTTGGATACGGCCATAACCACAGTTCACCTCGCTGGAATCCTCTTGATGTCATTGCAAACCAATATGGCTGCATCAGGGTTATCAACTCCTGCAATGGCCTCTTCTTGTGTCATCCCATTGATGCAACAAGTATTAGTAGATTCCCATATTTTGTTCTCAATCCCACAACTAGCAACTTCTTGACACTCGCAATTCCCCCAGCTGCTGCAATTAGTGAAGTAAAAGCCCATATCGTTGGCTGCTCTTTGGCTTTCGACCCTTCCAAATCACCCCATTACAAGGTTATCTGCCTTGAAACTATAACTGGATCAGATTACCAAGTACAAATATACTCGTCTGGGACTCGAAGTTGGAGGCTTCTTGGTTCTTCTTTCAAGATCCAAGATCATATGATTCATATATGCTACGAAAAGGGCGTCTACTTCAACGGCGCAGTTCACTGGGTAGGCCGATATTGTGAGATGTCATGCTTTGACATCGATGAAGAGCGTGTTGAGTTCGTTCAGAGTCCTTCTCACTGTCGAGAGAAGAACCTGGAAAATAGGAAGTACAGATACTTTAAAGAGACGAGTGGCGGTCATTTGCATCTCATTGATATTTATTGGCCCTATTTTGGATTTGAAGTGTTGGAAATGGGAAGAGGCTACTCTGGCTGGTTCGTCAAGTACAATGTTGATCTTCTTCCCTTGTGGAATGCTTCCCCGCACTCCCATTACTTCTTTTAAGGACATTTTGCTGTTCCCTTTCTTGATCGAGACGAAAATGAAGAATGGGATAGTTCATCTCTGTGGCTACATTTTCCTGGTCAAGTCTGCTCGTATAATCTTAAGAGTAATACCTTCAATTTTTTTGATTTAACTACTGATGACCGTCTCCTTGTTGAAACAGACAATTTTCCGTTTAAAGAGACTGACTTGTGTGTAATATTACACCTACTTGTAATTATCCTCTTGACTATAATTTGTTCCAAACCAATATCTTAGATTCCATTTCTATTCTTTACATGAGTTCATGAAGGGAAGCTAGCTAGGTGGTAGCTACGTGGTCTAAAGGACAAAAGAGGGTCGTCGTTTTCAGAATTCTCCTATTTGGATTGGGAATGTTTTGCAATCTTCTATTTGAAGTTTTGAACTGGGAATGCATTCTCAGTTTTGATTTCCTATGCAAGCAGCCTACTGCAACAAGAACTTGTATATCCCCATATTTTGTTGTCAATCCCACAACTAACCAGTTGACAACACTAGCTTGCAAATCCTCCAGAGGTGACAGATATCATTGATTGCGTTTTGGCTTTTCATCCTTCCAATTCACCACATTACAATAGGGCTTCTGCTTCCACATGACTCCCACATCAATGCTTTTGAGTATTCATGCATTTGGTTGCAAGATGAAGATTTATTTGTTTGTTATTGATTTGATGTACAAAAATACTATTGAATTATCTAATGAATGCACTGTTTGTTTGTTCGACAAATGATTTCTTAACCCTTTATAGATTTCTATGTTCTGTGTTGTTACTCTTTGTTATTAGTTTACTTACCTGGGTCACGTTCTCCGAATGGATGTTCATATAAATTCTAGTGGGAACGATTGAATTAGAGATCGAGATCATATAGTTTCACGACATGCTTGGAGCTAGCTGGAAAGATGAAAGCAATGAAGCTTTGATAAAAGTTGTTGAGCTAATGGTGAATTAAGTAAAGTTTATAAAATCCGGGCCTTTCAAATTTTTTATTGGTTAAGATATTGCCACATCATCTGATACAAATTTTTGTTGTTAACTCAGGTTAGTTTGGAGTAAAAAAAAAAATTTCCATTCAAAGTCATTTCTATAGCCATGAAAAGGGTAATACAGTTCATAAATTCAATTAATAATTTGATTCCACTAGGCATTATATACACATGCATTAACCGTCGAATGGATAAGTTAACAACTTGTGAATTCAAATAGGTATATAACGAAGGGTGTGGCCGGATGGGTGTTTTTTAGTAGAGATGGTCCTCGGGCTAGAAGGGTTGGCTTAAAAGGCAATCTCTCTCGGTTGAAGGCTATGGTTGTTTCATAAAGGTGGGATGGGATCGGAGTGGGAAGAGGATCTTGCAATGTTAGCGCGGTGCAGCGATCGGATGACCCGATTCGTTGGCCGGCGAATGACGATGGCTTGATGCGGTTGACGGTGCTCTGAGGTTTGATCTAAGTTCAGGTGCAGATCTGCATCATGGTTGGTGGTAGGGGGACTAATACGATCGGAGTCGGCCGCCTCTAGTCTGACGACGACGAAGGTGTAGGGTTTTGCCGGTTGTGGGGGTGACGGGGTGAAGTTGTTTTAGGTTTGGGCAGGGAGATTTGGTTGTCATTTGGGTTTTGACCAATTGTGCATGTTTTAAGGAAATAAGTCCAATTAGGGCATTTTTGATTTTTACTAGTTATTTTCTGTAATAAGTCACAATTTTCTAATGGTTAAAGGAGGGCTATACTGGTTCTCTATTTTGTTTTTGCTTTTTTGTTTTTTAGCAGTAGTGGATACTGGTGGGCTATGTCTTGGTAAGCTCACGCAGTGTGCCATGTTTGTTCTAATGAGGCAGCGAGTTTTTTGCTTCGTCAAATGGTCGCAGTCTCCTAGTAGTAAGATGAAATTTGGGGTCACTGTTTATTTCCAGTGGTATCATAGCCAGAAAACTGATAGATATTGTACCTTATGGCTCTGCATGAGAGGTATTTTTCCGATATTTGTCAAAATTGTAAAGCAAATGAAGTAACTAATGATGCAATTTTTACTAAATGGTGCTTGTTAGAATACATAGATTATATAGACATGTCTAATGTTAATGCTTTATCCTTTGTGCACTGCTTTCCCGGACTTACCTTATGGAGAATTTGTTGTTCTCTTTCTTGATCGAGACGAAAATGAAGAAGACGGCAGTCTGTCCCTGTTGCTACATTCTCCTGGTAATGTCATCTCGTGTAATTTGAAGAGTAAGACCTTCAAATCTTTTGAGTTAACTACTGACGAGCGTTTGCTTGTTGAACATCTTAATTTTATGTACAAGGTGAGTTTGGCTTGTGTGTAATACATTGTTATCTTCTTGATTTTATCGTAAACTACATGATTACAATACCCAAACTATGTAGACATGTCCTCTCGACCCTCTTCATTTTGATGACGATCAATCCTCTTAAGTTTGCTCAAAACCAAGATCATGCATGATGACATGATTGACATCAGAGTTTTTCAGTCCTGCAATGGTCTCTTCCTGTGTTGTGTTTTCATTCTGAAAATGTAACACGGTGAACCCCATATTTTATTTTCAATCCTACACAACGAGTTCTCTATACTTGCTCCTCTTCCAGCTACTGCTGTTACCGCTGCTGTTGGTGAACAGGTTTAACCATATTTCATCTCTATTGCTCTGGCTTTTGACCACCCTTCCAAATACCCTCATCACAAGGTGGTCTATCTTCGGACCATTAAAGTTGGAGATTATCGATTCTTCTTTGAGATGGTATTTGTCATCCCCTATGCATGTGTGCTATACTGGAACGGTAAAATGTAAAGTTGTAAAGTGTCACTTCAATCTTATACTACAGCTTTGAATTAGAAACAGCATCCATATGGTACTGCATACTTGATGGGAATCTACATAATGGCCTCAGACAAATGTGGTACCAGATCCTTGGAGCTCTTTTTATCATCGTATGGAATGTTGGTGCGACGAGCTTGATATGTTATTCAATCAGCAAAATCGTTGATCTGAGGATGAAGGAAGAAGATCTTGACATTGGTGATGATGCAGTGCACGGAGAAGAAGCCTACGCTCTTTGGGGTGATGGTGAGAAGACGCCAGCGACGATCAGGAGGCATTTAAGGATTCCTTCCATCTGTATATGGCAGAAATGAAGTTGGAAATGAAGAACTAATAAGTCGAAACGAATGAAAGAAAGCATGCAACAACTCTCGTTGCTGGCTTGCTTGCTATTAGTAAATGTTCATATTGGTGAAGAATATAGCTCCTGCGATCATTTTGTACACAATGATGAAGTGTCCTTGGATAATATAATACATGATATGATATGTAATTTTACGTCATTCGAGATACTGTAGTGGTTAGCAATTGAGATGCCAAGTTACATAATGTTATCATGTTCATTCATTATTGTCAAGCAGACGATACATAAACCATCATGAGAACCAAAAATGAAAATAAAACATTGTAAACTGAAGACCACTAGTCTTTAAATAGCCAGATGAAAATATTAATTAGAAAAGAGCAATAAAAAGAATTCTAGCAAGACCAGAGACATGAGAGGGGTTTTCCTTCTTGGAATGTCTTTACATAACCCAATACTATCTCTCGCAACTGTTTCTCCACATCCTCCTTGGTTGAACACGCATCTATGATCTGCATCGGGCACAACAGATTTTAACATCATCCAAGTAATCCAACTCACCCAGTAATACTATACTGCAAGAATGATAGTACAAACCAAAACAATTGTATCACTGTTGAAGGCTAGTTTTGTTTAATGCCCAAAATTCTAACAGCTAGTACGATAACCATCCATATGGTTAACATCAAAACATTCAGTGTAGTTTTAACTGCCCCATATGAGGAACCAGATGTTCCGTTGGTGGTCCAGGTGACACCCACTAGATAGCATCACAACCAAAAACAGTATTCAAGCTCTATATGACAGTAAAGCAATAAACTACCTTCCAATTGGCACTGTGGAGGTCCTTGTATCTTTGGCAGACTTTCTTCTGAAATTCAAGCTGCTCATATCTCTCACCTCCATATCCCCCTCTTTCCGCAGCTTTCTGATATTTAGAATGTCATAGATCAGTTCAAAAACAATTAGGAACTACTAGATCCAAGATACATCTAATTTGCAGGAACCTTATAACAATCTTAAGAGATCAACAATTATCATGAAGGACCCTTAATATCAAAATATATATTCTAGTTTGAGAAGCTGTTCTTTGTGAAAATTTGATGTATGTAAATAAAATTCTCATGAGATGTCTGTGAGTCTCAGTAAGACATGTCAGGTTAGATGACATACAATCAGGACACTTTTCGCACCATACCAACCTTAAAATTATATCATCAGACTTTAAAATCACGGGACACACTAAAATACAAGTAACAGGATTCTGGTTTAGTCTTCCCATGTTTCTTCCCTACTGGTGACAATGAAACATGACACTGTTTACTTACCTCAGGTGGTATGTCAAGGTACAGAACAACATCTGGGGCTAACAACCCAATCTCAGGAGCCTGCAAAAGAAAACCTCATTTTGTTTAGTATTAGATTTCAAAATATACTTCTCTAGGAGAAACAACAAAAACCCAGCATATCACCACCTTACACCATTCAATGTCCAGTCCTTCGGCAGATGAGAATGCCACCCCAGAATAAGAATACCGGTCAACGACAAGAGTGGTTCCACTTTTCATTTTACTTTCTTCCATCAATGATCTGCACAAAATTTTAGACCATTTAGTATAACAATTAATGCCGAATTCTTTCTTTACGCAAGAAAGAATTTTAGAAATTATTGAAGCGTGCACTCTTACAGATGAAACAGATAGCACCTATGACTTTGCAACAAAACATGGGACAATGATTTTCTTTTGCTCATAATCTATTCCCAAAGCCTGTGGGAAGCACCACTCCTAAAGGGAAAACAGGTGTTAGGATGGAAAGCCAAAAACTAGGGAATATAACAAATTACTCAGCATTATTTTGTACACCCTCTTCCTTTTCACCTCTGAAGTTCTCTCAAAAGTAGGAAAGTCAAAATATTGGTTTCATCTTTATGGATTTAACAGATCCAGGAAGTACACAATCAAACAACATCAAATTAGCATCATTTTAAGTTTGATGTTCATGGACACCGTGAGCTGGAAAAACAATGCACTCGGATGCCCAGGAACCCCAAGAACTGAACCCTACAGGTGCATAAACATTCACTTGGGGCAACCAGACAACTGCACTAACTGATTTACTGCTTGCATATGCACTTCTCATATCCTTGAAATACTTTACCAATCAGTATGTTATGCTGGATACTCAAAACAGCTAAATCAATAGTATTAAAGATTAGGTTCCGACCAACTATAGGTTGTCATGCAATTCAATGAGCAAAAGATAATGCCAGTGTGCATTCTGCTGGTTTTGTTTTTATCAAGTCCACCGGTGGGAAAAAAATCCAACCCAGGTTGGATCCACATGGGCAAAGTAACCCAGCCAAAAATTTCTTGCTTCCACCCATGAATGAGATTGCTCCCCAATTCAACCTGGGTTACTTAGAAAATGAGCAAACTGACCCAGGCTAGAGGTGTAATCCAACCCAGGTGAGTTCTGTCCACCTCAGCCCAGGCCACACACGTCGACACCGGAGGAGGCCTGGTGCACTTGCCTCCCTTTCTTCGACGTCGGAGCAGGCCTGGTCCAAGGCCGGAGGAGGCTTGGTGCACTCGCTGCCGGGGTGGTGCAAGGCAGGGGGCTGTTTGCTGCTATGCGTGTGGAGGACGCCAGAGGGCTTCCGGGATGGTTGCGCGCCTGGTCCAAGGCCGGAGGAGGCCTGGTGCACTCGCTGCCGGGATGGGTGCTCACCGGCGGCAGCCCAAAGAAGAAATATGGGTGCCCAAAGAAGAAATACAGCAACCCAGAGAAAAAAGAGAAGAAAGAGCAGAGAAAAAAGAAAAGAGAAGAAAGAACAGAGAAAAAAGAGAAGAAAGAGAAGAACTACGGCAGCCCAAAGAAAAGTTTTTTTCTCTTTAGGGTTTTTTTTCTTTTTTTGATTTATAAATTTATAGAAAAAATATGTAAAAATAAATAAATTTATACTGTGTGAATTTTCATCTCTTTTGCATTTCTAAAAAAAAATATTAACTGGATTGATAGCTAATTTTATATATGCTTAGTTAATTTAGATTGTGTTTTTCATTAGACAATATCAAATAAAAGTATTTTTTAAGCTTGACTTGTTACTTAAATGTCATAAAATAAAAACATTAATTTTAATATGTCATATAATATATAAAAATTACTATTTATTTATACATAAAACGATTATTCACACTTAAAAACATTTTTTTAAATTTAATAAACAGTTATTGCCACGTGGCAGCAATCTCACATTTCATACGGGTGGAAACTGTTGCCCAGTCACAGTAACCCAGAGTGACCCAGGTCACTTAAGTAACCCAGGTCACTATATTCATTTTAACTCAACGGGTGAACTTGCTCTAACTGATTTACTACTTGCATATGCACTTCTCATATCCTTGAAATACTTTACCAATCAGTATGTTATGCTGGATACTCAAAACAGCTAAATCAATAGTATTAAAGATTAGGTTCCGACCAACTATAGGTTGTCATGCAATTCAATGAGCAAAAGATAATGCCAGTGTGCATTCTGCTGGTTTTGTTTTTATCTGTTTAATCTCAATGCGATATATCAATTACTAACAGAAGAACAGTCAGAAATCTAGCAATTTCTCTATCATATATATAGAAACACACAAGGCAAAGTGTAGCATATACCAACCTCTTCTCCCACCGGTTGGCACTAAAAAGAAGATGGATAGTATGATCATCCAGTTGTGATTTGTTTGAAAGATAAGAAGATATCATTTGCCCAACACTTGTAGTCCTGTCAGGATACCTCCATAATTCAGCTGAATACCCTAAACTCTCCAAGTGTTTAACTAGTCTACTAGACTGTGTTGTCTTACCGCAACGATCCAAGCCTTCCAAAACAACCAACGCACCTCTTGAATCCTCCTTGCTACTTCTTAGGCTACAATCATGACTATTATCTGCCATCTGAATCTGCCTAAAAAAAGCCTTTTGGGGAAAGTTAAAAGGAAAATATGATGATCTTCGCAGCGGTCTCGCTCCAAAATTCCTGGAGAAACAAAATCAATCTATCATAGAAGCTCTTCACAAATACTATTTATTCTGATAAATGCACAAAGTTTAATCTGGGAAGCGAAAAGTAAACCCTTTCCGCTTAAATTGGGGGTTCTTTTCTTATCTAAACAACAACCAAAAAGCACAGTAATCTCATATTTCAATCTCTCATTCCTCTCCTTACTTTCTCAACGAACCCAAACTGACAAGAACAAATGCTTAATCTAACAGAAGTAAACAAGCTTGAACGTAAATCTAGAGTATTAAGGATTCTTACAAAGCCTTGCAAACTGTGAGATAAGAAGCATGGCTCATGTCCCACACAACCTGTAACCCAAGAACCAAAACGAATAGAAATTCATAAACAACAAAGCTTTCGATGATTCTGAGCTACTAAACTGGTAAGGTTCATAACTTTCTAGAGAAAACTAAGTAGTTCTCTGTGTAGTCAAATTGTTGAAGCAAATTCGGAGTAGTGAAGAGAGGGAGTCACCTGTGGAGGAATTGCAAGTTGTGTAAGAGTGATCTGATGATCTCACCGGCCGGTGAGGAAGAACGCGCCGCGGCTGAGTTAACAGGACCGGCAGAGAGCAAGTGACTGCGAGAGGGAGAGGCGAAAGGTTTTTGAGTAAGAACTATAACTGTCCTTTTTTTTTTCTTTTTTTTTTTAACACACTTTCTGTATACACTGATTTTTTTTAATATATACTTTACTTTATTTTTATTTTTATATTTTAAAAAAGAAATCGCCCAATATGATATGATTTGGTCGCATAGTTTCTAATTTAGTAAATGAGATGTTATGAGTTCGACTCACACAGTTGTAATTTATTAAATATTTTATTATAAATTTAGAGCCGTAAAGTTTAAAAACTTAGAGGAGTAAAATAGTAAAGAGATTGTATACGTAATGTAAGACGAATCTAGAGATCCGGGTAAAAATGAGGTTAGAGGTACGAGGGATTGATAGGCTTTGACGAGTGAGGGAAAGTGGTAATGGAGCAACCGGATGAATCAACTTCAAGTAAGTAGGGGGGTAGAATAGTGCGTGAGTTTGAGAAATTGGTGAGGAAGCTTACCATTCTTGATGGTTGCATAATGATTGAGTTGTGATGGTGGGTAAGCGTTTTGCCGACTGAAGCTCTCACCGTATTACAAGACACTTCGACGTATTAGTGATTGTAAAACAGACCTAGTGACACTCAATTTATTCATTTTCAACCTCATCATTCATATTTATTTATTTTAATTGTTAACAAGCCCGACCCAAACCCAAAATTCTGTCGGACTTGAAAGCAGTTGGGTCAACACATACGGCACTAATTAATCCAGATCCAGTGGCTGACAGCCATTTATACGTCGGTTATCCAACGGTTGATATCCATCAACTCTATATATAAAAGCGAGTCCCCCCGAGTCATTTATTTTTATTTCCTCACCATCCTTGGCCTTTTTTAATTCCTCCTTTCAAAAAAATAGAAGAGAGAGCCAAACACTTGGGCTTGCTCCATTTTCGCCGTCTTCCGGTTTCAACCGGTTCGGGTCGTGATGCGGTTACTCTCTCCGCCGGAGTCTCTCTAGGGCTTGCGTCACTCTTTCTACTCCTCAAATCTTGCTTCGCTGCTCTCGTTTCGCTCTGGAGGTTGAGACGAAGAAGAAAGGCGCGGTTTGATCGCGGCGGCAGGGCGTGAAGTCGATTCGGCAAGTGAGGATCAGCGGCTGGTATGTGGTTTAGGGCTTTGAGTCGGTTTCAATTTTGGAGAATTTAGGGTTCAATTTTGAAGAGTTTGGGGTTGGCGCTCAGAAGCTAGGGTTTTGATTCGATTTTTGGGGATTTTGGAGTAGGATTGTAAATAATGAGCTTTTGAAGTTACTATGGAGTTGATATAGCTGTTCTTGAGCTCTCTGGGGGTTCGTGATTTTGGAGATGAAGAAATTGATAGCTTAATTTTGTTTTTGATAAATGTTTTAGCTGTTTCAAATTTGACTGATCCGCTTTTGTAATTTGTTGCTTAACCTGTTCAGATATCGCTAATAAATCGCACACTGCAAGTCTCTTTTGTGAAGAGAAGTGCTATACGAGGTTTGTTTGGATATGAAAATGGCCAAGAAGAACAGGTACCCTGGAGGGGGAGGGTATTACGGCGGTGTTTTTGAGCCGGCAGGTGAGTATGAGTGCTCGGGTAGCTCAGGAAGAATGGACACAGAAGTATCAGTCTCTGAGGGTTCGAGTGCTCCGAAAAGGAAGTGCATTAGTTCGGTTTCCAATTATAGTGACGTTTTCAGAGTGCCCAAGCAAGTTCTTCCGGTGTCAAGCATGATGTCATCAGAAAGGAAGGATTTGATAAGTAAGTTGAGGATGGAGCTTGAACAGATTCAAGTACTTAAGAAGAGAGTTGAAGTGCATAGGAGCAATGGTGTTACAGTGTCATCTTCTAGTGATATCCTCAGCTGTAGCAATGGGCTGCATGTGGAAAATTTGCCTAATTCAATAGCAACTTTATCTTCTGGACAGGGGAAACCGCAGTACCCTGTGGCTCAGAAAGTGCATGAATTGAATCGCAGCAATTTTGGTACGTTTAAGTCTGTCAGTCAGGCTTCAACACCTAGCACTGCTACAGTGATGTTGATGAAACAATGCAAGACGGTATTGCAACGGTTAATGAACCAAAAATGTGCACATCCCTTTGTTAAACCTGTTGATATAGTGGCATTAAAGATTCCAGATTACTTCACTATTATCAAGCATCCAATGGATCTGGGTACAATACAGAAAAAGCTAACTTCAGGAGTTTATTCAAGCCCATTGGAGTTTGCTGCTGATGTCAGGCTTACTTTTACCAATGCTATGACTTACAATCCAGGAGACAATCTTGTACATGTATATGCTGATGATCTTAGTAAGAAGTTTGAACTCTGGTGGAAACCCATTGAGAAGAAAATCCAAAAGGCTTCACCAACTAAAACTCCTGCTCATGAAGACATGGAAACTGCCAAGCCAATCCTCCCCTCAAGAAAGAGGCCAATCACTTCAATGCAACGTGAAGTAAAGTCTGAGCCTGCTAAGCGGGTAATGTCGGTGGAGGACAGGCAAAATCTGGTGAGAGATTTGGAGTCTTTGCTTCCAGAAGAAATTCCTTCAAGTATCATCAATTTCTTGAGGGAACACAGTTCAAAAGGAGAGGACGATCCAGAAGGTGAGATTGAGATTAGCATCGATGACTTCAGTGATGATACCTTGTTTACAATCCGAAAACTCTTGGATGAGCATGCACAAGAGAAAGAAAAGAACCATGTCATGGCTGAGCCTTGTTCAATGGAGGTATTATTTTGGCCTCACTTTATTCTTGAATTCAAAGTAGATTGATATATGAATAATAGGCAACTTGTTTTCAATTATTTCTTGCAGCTTTTGAATGACTCGGGATTGAGCAATTCGTCGATGCAGCCATGTGAAGGTCAGATACTTGCTTCATTTGCTTGTGTAGTTGAAATTCTAACTATAGCTTATATGAGATGTTATTTTTTTTTTTCCCCCTTCACATGTGTGCATCTGTAGGGAATGACCTCGATGAGGAGGATGTTGACATTGGTGGAAACGAGCCCCCTGTCTCAAGCTATCCTCCTGTTGAGATAGAAAAGGATACTCGTCACAGAAGCAGTAAAAACATAAGCCCAAGCAGCTCCAGTGGTAATTGAATTTGTCCTGTTGTGGTCTTCCTTTCCTTAGTCTCTTATATGAATTGTTCTTTACTGCTTTTTTTTTTTCGTTTGAGTTTCTTAGTTTTGGTAATCATCTCCTCCATCTCTTTAGCTGGAGTAGGGCTTCTAGGAGAAACTTTTTATTTCTGATTTTGTGTACCTCAAATGACATATTGTTAAGAACAGAAGGAGAGTGATTTATGCTTGCAAAGAGCAATCATGATGTTAGAATACTGAATTGTTTTCTGCAATCTGTATGCTTTACAGAGTCAGATTCAAGCAGTTCCGAGAGTGACAGTGACGATGATTCTAAGGCCCCTAGTCCAGTAAGTGCTAAACTCTGACAATTTTTTTTTAACCACTATTATTTCCATTAAGTGCTAAAAGCCTATATTATTAAGTTTTTGTGGTACAGTGCTGTATGGTTGGTAGTTTGATTGTCATTATATTTTAAAATCTTCTTCAGGTACTACAACCCTTCTGTTCTGAAGCTCAAGCAGATGAAAAGACAACAGTTGGAAATCCGCTTGAAGGAACTCGTGAGTGTTCCTCCTTTTGATATCTAGGTGTCACATTAAAGTTCTTTTGATACTTAGTTTTTGTGAATTAGAAACACAGGGTTGGCTAGAATACTGTACCTAAATATGGCACGCTAGAGTGAATCATTTGAAACTGCTGTGGGGAGGGTACACTTGTTCTGCATTATACTTGACCTTTTAACGGGTTGGCTAGAATACTATACCTAAATATGGCACGCTAGAGTGAATCCTTTGAAACTGCTGTGGGGAGGGTACACTTGTTCTGCATTATACTTGGCCTTAAAACACATCATTTGTGGTCAAATCAGTTTATCACGATAGATGTGAATGTATTGAGTGATTGAGTACTGTTATTCATGCTCTTGCTCTCAATCGCATTGAAGGATCTCATTTGAAAAATGACAGTACTTTATCATCTAAAATTAACTTGACAATTTTTTGTCATCAATTGCCCTTCAATAGGTGTCTTTGTAAGAAAACAAATAAAACCTCTCTTGATAGAGAACATCAAGAGCAAGGATTATTGTAACTTGTAGATTTCACAAAGGATATAGGATCAGAAGAAAATGAAGTTAATTGTGTAAATCTATATTAGTGTGCCTCTCATGTCTATAGAAATAGAGTTTAAAAGTCTAAAGCTCTAGCTAGTAATATATTAGTAAAATTTTACATATTTAGCTTAATGATGTGGTATGCATATTGGAGACTGCCAGGATTATTTAGTCAACTACCTTTGCTGAAAAGATATTCTTCACTAGTTCTCATTAAATAACTGATTTGATAATCCATGCGTACAGAGTCTGATAGTGGGTTGGATCAAGTTGAAGAAACTTCCCAGCCAAAGCCAAGTTCTGTTGAATCAGATAGCCGTCAGGATGGTAAGTGGAAGGGTTAACAATTAAAAAGGCAAAACAATTAGGCTGTTATTTATGTGGTAGCATCTCTTTGCTGATCTTAAAAAAAAAAAAAAACATTTAGGGGACATTGCTCCCACAGAGAGGCCAGTCTCCCCTGATAAGCAGCGTAGAGCCGCTCTGTTGAAGCATCGTTTTGCTGATACCATTTTAAGAGCTCAAGCGAAAACCTTTGATCAGGTGGGTTATATGAAGTTTGGCTAGTTTTATGGTGTTTCATATATACATTTTTATTGTGGATGTGATTATTTTATCTGGCTGAGATCAGGGTGACAAAGGGGATCCGGAGATTTTGCGGCGACAGAGGGAGAAACTTGAACTGCAACAGAAGAAAGGTTAGTGGCCTTTGCATTTAACATACACTTCACTTTTGTGTATGGTTTTCATCAATTCATTTGCGAATACACTTAAAACCTCTCCTGTTTTACTGAATTAATAATGGATATCAATAGAGTAGGCTTATTCTTTACTTCCATTGCCAAAATATGTGCAGAAAAGGCTCGGTTGCAAGCAGAAGCTAAAGCTGCCGAGGAAGCAAGAAGAAAAAAAGAAGCAGAAGCTCTAGCCGAGGCTAAAAGGAAGAGGGAGCTTGAGAGGGAAGCAGCTAGACAGGCATTGCTGCAGGTAGTTCTTCACATCCCATTGCTGAAGCCCTCCTCCTTAATTTATGTGAACTGTTATTTGAGCATCTTATGGCATGTGTACAGATGGAGAAGACTGTTGAAATCAATGACTCTCGGTTCCTTCAAGATCTGGAAATGCAAATGCTTACTGCCCCCATGGAGCAGTTACCAATCAAAGTAGATGAAACTACAAGCCCAGATCATTCAGACGATGGATTAGGTGGTTTCAAGTTTCATGGCAGTAACCCCTTGGAACAACTCGGCTTGTTCATGAAAAAGGATCAGGATGACGAGGAAGAAGAAGCTGCTGATCTCGTTGCCCCAAAACCTGTAGATGATATAGAGGAGGGAGAAATCGATATTGAGTAAATGCTGCTTGCTCTTCTTTTTACGCAACTACTCCCTTTGTACTTGTGAACAACAGCTCAGAAAGAAAACATAGATTTCTTTTTTCTCCGGTAAAGAAAACCATACAAATGTCTGCAATTCTGGCAGTGTAATGATACAAATGTCTGCAATTTTGGTAGTGTAATGTTAAACCTCAGTAAATCTCTTCAACCTGAAAATTTCCCTCTTCCTCGGAACGATTCATCTTCTCTCTAACTCGGCAACTTTGCTCGGAAAAGTTGTTACTCGTCATCTTTCTGAGTTCTTACCGGCAGTGTAATGATAAACCTCATTAAATCTCTTCAACCTGAAAATTTCCCTCTTTCCTCGTAATGATTCATCTTCTATTAGAACGATTGAGTAAGTTTATTAGTTCATCGCGGGTAAACATTACTGTCATGTTTCGACAAATAAAAGTTACCATGAAGGGTAACTCAAGACAGTGGTACTGTGACACCTGAAACGTCCTAGTATATATATGAAAAGAGTGACTCATTTTCAGAATTCAAACGGCGTCAGAGAGAGAGAGAGAGTGTGAGTGTGTTCTAGGGTTTCAAATGGAAACACAGAGCCCAGTAATCCTCCCACCCCTCCCAATCCTTTTCTCCTTCTTCTTCACCGTCTACCTCATCGCCTACTTCATCGTCTTCCGCACCTGGAGCCCCAAGATTCGACCCGAAGCTTCCAGCTGTCTCATCTCCCTCGCCCACGGCACCCCCGCCGTCTTCTTCTCCTCCTACGCCCTCCTCTCCGATCCCGCCACCGGCTTCGCCGCCGCCAACACGCGGCTCCAGAACTCCGTCCTCGAATTCAGCGTCGCCTATTTCCTCATGGATCTTCTCCACTACCTCGTCTTCTTCCCCGGCGACGTCCTCTTCATCGGCCACCACCTCGCCACGCTCTTCGTCTTCCTCACGTGCCGCTACGTCGCCTCACGCGGCGCGTTGGCCGTCCTGGGGCTCCTGATCCTCGCTGAGGTCACGAGTCTCTGCCAGAATGTGTGGACGCTCGCGAACGCGCGGCGGAGGGAGGTGGAGTTCGCCGCCAAGGTGTATGATTTCTTGTCTCCTCCTTTTTATGTGCTCTATTCGATTGTGAGGGGATTTGTTGGCCCTTATTTCGTGTATAGGATGACTGCTTTCTATGTTAGCGGCGCCGCCGAGGGGTTGATTCCGCGGTGGGTGTGGCTTTCGTGGATTGTTGTGGTAGTGGCTGCTATTTCTGTTAGCATTATGTGGATTTCGAATCTTTGGGTGGAGTTGTTTAGAGATAGGGGTGGCAAGTTAGAAAAGAAAACTAGATAGGAGGTTTTTTTTTTCTTTCCGTGCGAAAGAAAGGTGTTGAATTTAACAGGGAACTGTTTACGAAACTTGGTGTATGATTTCTCAAGCTTAATAACAATGCGGCTTGATTTACTGTAACAATGTAGCTATGTTTCTGTCATGTATTTCATCAATTTATGTTTAGACGATGTTGTAGATTGGTGTGTAAATGAGTAGAAGCAATGCTAGGCATACTTTTCTTATCATGACCGCATAACAGAGACGATGCAGTTTTTGAATGCATAGCTTTTACATTTGCGCTTCGCTGTTAAACTTCCAAATTTGAGACAGAGCCTACTTTATGAAAATGCTGGTTAGGTTTGATGATCATAAGGATATTTCTATTATGAGGATGAAATGAATAAATTGATGTAGTTGAAACTAGGCCACCTACCAATTTGTTGCAAAGGGTTTTGTTCCTTGACTTATAAAGTTGTTGACTTGTTGTATAGGTTAAAGCATTGAAATCCTTCATTTTGGTGGTTGCTTTCCTTCTTCTTTTTCGGCAATATAATGTTACTCACTTTTTCAGCTACTTAGAGTGCCCCCTTGCTGTCATGTTGGATTTTTGGTGAGACATTCAGCTTTGGTGAGTTTGGTTGGTAGCCAAGACTGTCATGATCTTGTTTCTATTACCTAACCTGAAAATAAAGTTCATTAATTTAAATGATAGGTTTTGAAAGGATATATTAATCTCAAAGATATTATTTTTCTTGTATCTATTGTGATTGAACCATTGACAATTTTACTTTCTCTGTTATTACAATCAAATCTACTTTATCTATGAAGTGCTTTGCTCTAAAACATTTCCAGTATTAGATGACTGATATTCTAACAGTAATTAGCAACACAATGAGTAAAACTCTGACAAGAGACTGTCGGAAACTTGTTTGCGCCTCTTTTATGTTTTCTGTCACACATGGTTGCCTCTGTCTATGCATTGGACTTCAGGTTGACGATCTGTGCTTGTACCATGTATCTTTAGTTGTAGAAATCGTAGTCCTTCGCTTGAAGTATTATATGCCTTAACCCTCCTATAGGTGATATGATCATGAGCAGGACACCCAGTGTAATGCAAATCTGAAATTGAAGAAGCCAATTTAGAATTGAAGCAGTCTATTTTAATGATAAAAGCTGAAGATGCTTATATTACATACCCAGTTAATGAACCAAGATAAGCTAAACTTCCGTGGTTTCTTTATGGCTAGCCAGATTACGCAAGGGAGCTGAAGAGTGAAATCAAGTTAAGACCATGACTAAATTTGATGTGATAGAGCGATAGACTATAGGATGTCTTACGAAGTAGGTTGTTGGCGAGAAAGCAAATCCTCCGAAAAATCCCAGAAGTCCACCAAAGAAGGGAAAACTGATGCCCACGAACATTGTGAATGCTGCATTCAAATACCACATTTGAGTGTTCAGTCTGCCTCAAGCGACTGAGCAAGTGACAACATAGCTATCTTACCAACGTATACGTTCCTCGTAATGAAGCGTAGAGTTTGTGTAGGCCTAAAATGCAGTTTCTTTACCAGGACAGTTTCTATCATGTCGAATACTGGCATAGCAAATAGCTGCAAAATGATGTAAAGGAAACCTAAGATTTGATCAGAATCCACTGAATTATGTATTCGACCTTGATTGATATAGATGAAGAAGCAGAAGTGCAGAACAAACCTGATAGCCTCCAATAATATGAACAACCACAAACATGTTGGCTGTTATGATGAGCCATGCAGGCTTCTCCAAGGAGATCAGGATGTTGTCCTCGACTTTATTGCCAAAAGTATAATATCCGATGAGGGCCACAGGGAAATAGCACAAAGCGACGACTGTATAGGCAATGATTACCCCTCTCCACATAAGCTTCTTGGATGGCTTGTCAGGTGAAGAAGGGAGTGTTGCTTGGATCTCCAAAACCACATTATGGCCTGCATAGGCGAAAGCGACGTCTCCCAAGGCCGTGAAGAAGTTGAAAGCTGTCCCCGATGCAGTATGAGCTTTGTATCCGTATTCTACATCTGCCTGAACACCCTTATGTATGGAAGATGTCCATGCAATAGTAGAGTAACTGCATCATATAGTCACAGTTCAAAACTTCATTTCATCTTATCTATTGTTTGAGAAAAACTAATTGTTGTACCTTAAACACATGACTGCTGCAGTTAAGGACACGCCAGTAATGGAGCCAAAGCTGGGGAGATGTGCGAGTACAAACTGAGCCGAGGCATAGATCATGATGAAGTAGGTGAGTTTGATCGGGTTCTGGCCTTTGCGAACTATGCTATGCACCTTCTGCAGTGTTTTTCCTCCTGACACCATATACACGATGTTCACACCAACTTCGCAAACTAGCTGTTGGGGCACCACAATCCAAAGACCAAGCTTTTCACCAAAGGCATGCTGACCCAGTTCATGATACCTATCGAATCGCTTCCCAGGTACCATTTCATGCATCTCAACCATTTGCCATAATGTGAATAAAGTGATCACCCATGATAGTACTAGAATAACTACGCCAGGACCCCTGAAATTCAACAAGGAGTTCAAAACTTGTAGTTGGAAGTGAAAACGTGTCTTAAGCTTTAGTGTTAAACATACCATCCTAGATTCGACATGGCATAAGGAAGACTTAGGACACCAACTCCAACCATGGAGTTAACATTATGGAAAGCTGAGTGCCACCAGGTTGCATTCCTTGAGGAAGTAATTGGAAGCCAATCATCAATTTGCTTCTGCCTCTCTAGCTTTCCCTCTGTCTGTGATTGCTTCTCTGATTGCTCCTCCATCTGTGGGTTTAGTGTATTTCCACAGTTCTTAAACAAACTCACTAGCTAAATCCACACCAGTAGCACCATAAGCTTATTAATGTGAAGTTGTGAACATAGTGGTCCTGTGGAATAAATGGTTCATCAAAAAGAATCAAAATCTAGTCAAACTTGGCATGTAAAAGAGAGTCTTACATTGCTGGGAATGGAAGAATTTTCGCCGGTTGGACCTTGAGCTCCCATAGTGTACAGTTAGGCTTAAGAAGTTTTGAATCGTGTAGAATAAGTGGCCAGGAGAGTTGGAACTTATAACACTCTTGAAGTTGACATATTTGTTTGCTACTGTTCTGTGGGGGAATCTTGTAATTCGGCCAGCAAAATGTCTCCAAATTAGTGCTGAATAATAGTAGTATAGAAATTAATCCTTAAACTAGTCAATCACACGCACTCTGCTGCGGGCTACTTAATCCTAAAATTTGTTTTCATGTTGATTGGAGAAAAAAGTGACCTTAAGAAGTACTAAAAATTGCTATAAATAAATAAATTTGATTGAGGTAATGTTGACAACTTCGAACCTGTTTCTCAACTTTAATTCCAATATGATTGTGTTAGTTTGGTGGGTTACTGTCAATGAAACAGTCTGCAACAAACATGCAACTCTTATGTTTAGGGTTTATCTTCCATCAATCATGCATTCTTATGTTTGTTTCTTCTAATTTTTTGAAGAACGAGTCTAACAAACTTCGGCGCTTTCGCTCAATTAACTCACAAGTGGTGGTCTGAGCTAGGATTCAATCATCAATTCATCTTCATCATATTTCTGTTTACCCAGTCATGCGATCGACCGATTCAGATATTCAGTGCAGGCCAACGACTAAGTGGTTAGTTTAGTTTTTCTGCACCATTGTTCTTTTTCTAATTTCCCAGCTGCTTAGGTTATCATTTGGGATATTTTGCTGTTCTGTTGCACTTTGGTGAGACCATGAACTTTCACTTTGTTGGCCATGAATAACTAGTAGTCCACAAATACTATTTCATTGCTGCTGAAAGTACCCCTTTTTTTTTTTAATTAAAAGGGGAAAACAATAAAAGGTCTGTAATGTATGAAGCACACCATACAAAACAAAATTAAAAAAAAATCTACAGCTCCGAGAAGAAGCCTATAAATGTCTCTTTTGCTGTTCCTTGTTCAGTTCAGAGTTCAGACTAGCCAGAAGGAGACCTATTTGTGTATGTCTTCGTTGTCTTATTCGTCACATATGCTTGCATCTATATATCTGCATTGGATTTCAAGGTTACCAACCTGTGCTTGTGCAAAGTACTTTCAATTGTAGAACTTGTAGTTTTTAGCTTGAAGTATGATACTCCTTAACCCTCCAATAGGTGAAAGGATCATGAGCATGAGTCCCAATGTAATGCAAATCTGACATTGAAGAAGCCAGCATTTAGAAATGGAGCTGGTTTAGCTTTAAGAAGATAATGATACCAGTGAATGTATACATACCCAGTTAACGATCCAAGATAAGCTAAACTTTCGCGGTTTCTTGATGGCAAGCCACATGATGCAAGGGAGCTGAAGGATGACCATGAGTTGAGGCTTGGCGTCATGTAAAAAACTCCACAAAAAACTAACTGACCTCAACTTAAGGGTTTTGTCTAGGAAGACTTACAAAGTATGTTGTTGGGGAAAAGGCAAATCCGCCAAAGAATCCCAGAAGTCCACCAAAGAAGGGAAATGTGATACCGACGAACATTGTGAATGCTGCAGTAAAATGTGACATATGAGTACTCGATGTAAATCACACAGATCTTGCCTCAGCCTAGTGACCAACTGCCCTGGTTACTTGTACTTACCAACATATAAATTGCGGGAAATGAAGCGAAGAGTTGTAGTTGGTCTGAAATTTAGTTTCTTTACCAGGACAGTTTCTATCATGTCAAACACTGGCATTGCATATAGCTGCAGCAGAGCAAAGAAAAAGCCCTCAAGATTTGATCAGAAATCTACCAAGACCATAGCCTTTATGTTTTAGTTCTAGTTTATATGACTTAGATAGGAAAGACGTAAAACAAACCTGATAACTCCCAATAACATGGACAACAACGAACATGTTGGCCATTATTATGAGCCATTCAGGTTTCTCCAAAGAGATTAAGATGTTGTCCTCAACTTTGTTGCCGAAGGTGTAGTATCCAATGAGAGCCACCGGAAAGTAGCACAAGGCCACAACCATGTAGGCTATCACAACTCCCCTCCACATAGGCTTCTTCGATGGGGTTTCGGGTGTGGAAGGGATTGTTGCTTGGATCTCCAGAACCACATTGTGGCCTGCGTAGGCAAAAGCAACGTCTCCCAAGGCGCTGAAGAAGTTAAAGACTGTTCCTGATGTGCTGTGTGCTAAATAACCGTAATCTACATCTGCCTGAACACCCTTATGAACTGAAGCCGTCCATGCTATAGTAGAGTAACTGCAACATTACAATTCAAATGAGTTTAATCTTAGTGTTCCATCATTGTCATTGAGAAGATTAAGCTTATGAGGAATGACCTAGCACTTGCTTATGAAGATTAAGCTTAAGGTAGTAGTGATGAAGCTAACAGTATACATCAAGCAAACATTAGCTGATAAGAGGAGATGTACCTTAATGACATGACTGCTGCTGCTAAAGAGACGCCAGAGATGGAGTTGAAGTTGGGGAGATGAGCAAGTACAAAATGAGCAGAGGCAAATATCATGATGAAGTAACTGAGTTTGATCGAGTCCTTTTCGTCTTTACGAACTATGTTATGGACCTTCTGCAGTGATTTTCCTCCTGTGACCATGTACACAATGTCCACACCAACTTCGCAGATCAGTTGTTGGGGCACCACAATCCAAAGGCCAAGTTTTTCACCAAAGGCATACTGACCCAGTTCATGGTACCTATCAAACCGCTTTCCTGGCACCATTTCATGCATCTCAACCATTTGCCATAATGTGAATAGAGTGATCACCCATGATAATATCAGAATAACTATACCAGGACCCCTGAAAAACAAGGCGTTAACAACTCAATATATCGGTGTACAAATTTTAGTTTTGATATCAAGTTCATTGATTATTTTGTGTTCAACATACCATCCAAGATTAGACATGGCAAAGGGAAGACTTAGGACACCAGCTCCAACCATGGCAGTGACATTGTGGAAAGCTGAGTACCACCATTTTGCATTTCTTGATGAGGTAATTGGAAGCCAGTCATCTATTTCCTTCTGCCTCTGTAGTTTTTCGTCTATCTTTGCTTGCTTCTCCGGTTGCTCATCCATCTGTATGTCATTTACTATACAACTTAGAGTCCACACACAAACGAAATCACACAGAAATTCATCTTCCCACACCTAAAAGTATAAGATTTTTTTCGTGTTGATGAGAAAATCTTTGTGTGCTTGATGCCATAACTTAGTTAAGAAACATACTGTAAGGTTCAAACAACGAAAGGCTAATGGAAGCACCAATATGTGGTGTTAGTCTAAAAAAAATAACATCATTTGTCGGTGGTGCATGATTGATAATACTTGAAATCAATATCAAACTTCAAGCAGCTAAGGGCAGGGTCCTTAAATAAGATGTAAATTCCTTTTCTCGTGTGTTCAAGTCATGCATGTCTATACTTCTAAAGAGAAAGAGCTTACATTGCTTGGAGCAGAAGAACTATAGTCGGATGGAGCTTGAGTTCCCATTGATGCACCGAGTAGGCTTCTTCAAATCTTGTGAGGAAATATTAGAACATGGAGCATCAAAATGAATGGAGAGATGAAACATATAATGTACTTAGAGGCTGAGCTATGAATGTGCCGAAAATGACAGAATGTTAAGCTGCAGAAAACTCCGCCCTAATAAAAGTTGCTGGCAACTTCCAAGTTCATTTGTTTGCTAGCCTTCTGTCTTCTCTATCAAATACTCAATTCGGCCTGCAAAGTCTGTCTCCAAATGCTGATTGAATCAAGTATCTATGAAAGGTACAAATACAAAATCACATTCTTTAAGCTGTTTAATTTGATGTTGTTTGGGTTGGGAAAAGAAAGTGACGTACCTACCTGCTTATTAAATATTACCAGTTGTGGCTTTTCATTTGTTTTTTGTTATTTTGCTGAGGCTATTATTAACTGGTTTTTCTGCATATATACATGTAAACAACTCCGTGCTATATGGTCTCCGGCCTATTTCAGCTGGGAAGTCTTTATGAGTGGGTGGTGTTAAAGATTATTGGAAAATCATCTGAAATGGAATGATCAGATAATGAGAAGAACCCGGAGGAGGAAGTCTGAGTTTGGTTTAGAATTGTTGAGTAACTCAAGGAACAAAAAGCCTCCAAGAATAAAAATGGGGTTTATAGGAAGGAACGTCCTCTTGCTTTTCTGCTTCTCACAGAATCAACAAGAAGTTTCATACCAGCACATGCAGTAGATTAGCTAAAAGCTCCAAACAAAGTGAAATAACCCCAAAGTTAAGTTTTTTGACAGATATGTTGAACTTTACGAGAAGCTAAATACTTGAGCTGCTGTAGAGCACCCAACTGAAGCTAAATGTTTTTGTGCGCCAACAAAAGCATAAGCAAGTTAATAAAGTGTAACTGACTTCATTTTTTTCTGTCATATCAGTCTAGGAAGAACATGTCTGCATAAATATAAGTTTCATGTTCGGTAGCTGATCATCCCTTCTAGCAAAATATGGCAATGTAATAAACATGGTGAAACAAGCTTCCAATAATATCTGTAGTCTGAGACTGACAATTGGTTTCCAAATTTCATGCCTAAGAGACCACTTGCGTAGGATTCTACGCTCTAAGATAAACCGAGAATGAATTTAGTTAATATTTAGTTTTGTCCAATACTTCATACATGATGCAATTAGATCCAATATGCATGTCAGACATGATGCAATTAAATTTCGATTTGTAAAACCCCTCTTGTAGATTTGTAGTTTCATATCATGCACATTTTGCAGCTACCTATACACTTTGCGAAATGCATGATAAAAGAAACAGAAATGTATACAAACAAGATACATGAAAATCATCCACGTACGATACAGTTATTTTCCAAGACATTCAAATGTCTCAAGTTTCATTTTACTAGTGTGTATCAAGTCATTAAGATATAACACGGGGGGTAGCAAATCTGTAGAAGTCTTCCATCAGAGTTATTGGGATCCAAGGCCAACATTTCAAGAACTCTCTCGGGTTTGAACATGCCCTCAGACGCAACCGAATATCTCTGTGTTTATATGAGTTACTCAAATGTGTGTACATGTAATTGAATCCAACTTTGAACACCAAAGAGCTGCAAATATGTCTCTTTAAGATCAACATATCTATAAAATATGACTGCACTTCTTGTTTTGTTTCGTTGTTATTTTGTTAGGAGAGGTTTTAGTCTAATCTCCCTCTCTTGATGTTTCTCTCTTTTATTTTTTAATACATAAGAGTATTAGGGGTCATTTCTCTCTCACTCATCTTTCAGCAAAAAAAAAAGGCTACCTCTTGTCAAATACGCCACGGGGTATGCTGCAATGGTGCAGTTCATCTGGTAGGGTTGGATAATGAGATCGCGTACTATCACATAGATGATGAGCTTGTCAGAAACAAGCCGGTCCAAGGCCCGGTGCGGGAAAAAAAATGTGTCCCTTTGTATAAACTTTTTTTTTTTGAAATTTAAAAAAATAAAGAACAACCAATTTTTTCGGGATTCCAAACATAATCAAGTGTAATGTCATAAGGCTCATCCTCACGTATGAATTTTTTTTTTATTGATATACTAAAACATGGTACAATGGAGGGACATAAAACCATTAGCCCTGAAAAGAAAAGAAATAAACTTTAAATAGATCAGCAACTTAAGGTCTTAACAAAAGTTTCACAAGTCATTACACATTCCAAATTCTACCTATATAAATGGTTTAGAATGGCTTTAAACTATTAGTCTCAAAAACATAAAATTCATTTTATCAAAACCAAGGTCCCAAGCACAAAATCGTATGTGATATATTCATAGTAACCTTATGTTCAGTCTTTAAAAACTGGATTGTGAGAAAGGAGATGTGAAATTGAGAGAGGATGAAAATTTTTTAAGGATCATGAGTAATTTATAAAGAGAGCAGATAAAAAAAATTGATTCCGGAGAACATCAATCTCCAATCAAGTTCTTTTATCGCTGCAATGAGTATTTGAATTTGGGAGAAAAATCAAAAGATTAAAAGTCTGAGAGAGAAGAAAAGACTGGAATAAATGAATAAGAAATATCTCTATATATATATATATATATTAATTACACCTATATATATATATATATATAACAAATAGAAAAAAAAAGTGTCCCTTCAGCCCTGGGCCCCGGTGCCAGCACTGGGCCAGGATCGGGGACCGGGCTTGGTCAAAAATGTCTATCATCCTTCTTCTCCTCTCATGAAATGCGAGTTGAGAAAGTTTAGGTGTTTTTAGATATTTTCAAGTCTCATATGCATCTTCTTGATATCTATGCATCTCATTTTACTCAATTTGAGATGTTGGAGATGGGGAGAGACTATTCTGGTTGGTTCCTCAAGTACCATGTTGTCCTTGATCACCAGTTAACTGGCTTCCCGTGGCTCGGGTGGTGTCAATTTACTGTTCTCTTTCTTTTTCCGGAGGAAGTTGAAGGAGAGGAAAGTTCGTCTCTGTTGCTGCATTGTCCTGGTCAAATCCTTTGATCTACCTTCCAGGCCTGGTGTTAATGATTCCATACTACGAACTTATAAACGGAGTCACCGTGTCATCGTTATATGGAGACTTTGGCTTGTGTGTGATGCAAGTTATCTATTGGTTGTTGCAACCTCTATATCTCGTGTGTATTTGACATTATGTATATCAGTATCTTCGAAGTGTGATGGTATTGAATTTTGGTCGTTATCAGCTTAACATGACAGGAAAGTTATATTGTTTGTCTTATGAATTTGTGCGAGGATTATTGTTCAGTTTCATCTGTCAAGAAGGGATTAACAAACATTGGTAGTCAAAAGATAGATAGCTAACTGAGGAAGGTCTCAGAAAATCTTTCTATAGGACTTCTGAATGAAGTGGAGGTCATTAAATGATGGAAGGAGTCTAACATAGTTGATTAGAGAGAATCATTAAGAAAGGTTGATGATCAGAGCTCGTTTTACTCATCCAGTTAGAGTCTGGGGCTAGTTTATGATTCCAGAAACCTTAATTCTTAGAGTTAAATCACATGACAAAAGGATTATAATAAGGTTGATAATATACTTGATGTTCTACATCTTGTATTGATCTTTATTTGGATTTGATATTCTATACATGTTAAGACTCGACACCTTTTACTGCTTTTCTTTTCATTGAATTGATGAATTCTGCATGTTAGATTCTTGTTGCAATAAATAATTTAAATCTAATTACTAATTAATTTTCTCTAATATCTCAGACATGATGGAATTAAGTTTCGATTAGTAAAATTCTCTTCTTGTAGATTTGTAGTTCAATATCACACAATACCTCTGTGTTTACAGGTAACTCAATTTGTATATCATGCCATTCCGTTCTAGTTCAAATGGGTAAATGGCAAATATTGTGTGTACATGTAATTGAATCCAACTATGAACACTAAAGAGCTGCAAATATGACTCTTAAAGTTCAACATATCTGTAAAACAAAAATATAACTACACTTTGTTTGAAGCTTTAGCTAATCTGCTCACCTATTAAGTCCAAACCTACAACAAGAAATGACAAGCCTTGGAAAAGTAGGAAATAGAAGTGAACTCCATGTGCTGATAGGAAACTTCGTGCTGATGCTGTGAGTAGCAGAAAAGCAAGAGCAAGTTCCTTCCTATAAATCCCATTTTTCTTCTTCTTCTTGGGAGGTGCTGCTACTTCTTGTTCCTTGAGTTTACTTAACAATTCTAAGCCAGACTCAGAGTTCCTCCTAAGGATCTTCTCATCATTTGACGATTCCTTTTCAGCTAGCGCGAACAAATCTGACTCAGATGATCTTCCGGTCTTCTTTGTCACCACCCACTCATAAGAACTTCCCAGTTGAAATAGGCCGGAGACCATGGCATTGAATTTTGTGACAGACATTGTGTTTTCAAAGAGTAGGTATGGGACTAGGAAAGGGAAGGATTTTGGGGATGGGAGAATGTTGAGGAAGGACATGAAAATAGGTACATAGCAAATTACCCAAAGAGGTAATTCAGCCTCAGGTATGAACATGGTCAATGGAAGTATGATACAGAACAATGTGAATGAGTAAAAGGGAAGAATCAGCTTCCTCAAAAGAAAGAATAGAAATATCAAGTTTGCCTTCTTGAATATAGATATCTGCACAATGATAATTAAAAAATGGTTACAAAATTCATATATATAAGCAGTTTTTGAAAGTAATCGAAAATTTAATATGAAAAGTGAAAAAACCAACCTTGGAAGTTAAGATAGCAGGAAGGCATAATCTGAAGAGCTGCATTGGACCCGAATGCCATCGATGCTGCTGCTTCTTATAAGTTTCATAAGACTCTGGTAATTCACAGAGGGCTTCTACATCATTGAGGAAGATGAATTTCCATCCATTCAAGTGTGCTCGGACTGCAATGTCCATGTCTTCAACTGTTGTTCTCTCTAGCCAACCTCCTGATTCTTCCAGGGCCTTAATTCTCCAAACTCCTGCGGTTCCATTGAATCCGAAGAAATTGAGAAAGATACCATTCACCTGCTGCTCCACTTCAAAATGGAAGCACAAGTTGATGTTTTGCAGCCTTGTAAGTAAATTCTCATCCTTGTTCACAAATGACCATCTTGCCTGGACTAGTCCTAATTCTGGATTTCCCTGTGACAAGTTATAAGATTGTTAGTGGCTACTTAAGAAAAAACTAAATCTCTTTTACTGAGAACATATTATAATAGCACTAGTCAATCAATCACCTTGAAGTGAGGAACAGTGAGTTTAAGGAAATCAGGATTGGGTGTGAAATCAGCATCAAAAATTGCCACAAACTCGTAGTCTTTGACATACTCACATCCCATGGCCGAGTTAAGATTCCCAGCTTTGTAGCCAGTTCTGATCAATCTATGCCTGTAGATTATGTTGATACCTTTCTGACTCCATGCTGAGATTTCATCTTGGATTAAATTCTGTAGAACTATGTCATCCGAGTCGTCCAAAACTTGAATCAAAAGTCTGTCTCTAGGCCAATCCATCTGGCAGGCTGCCGAAATGGATTGTTCGTACACCTGAAGCAATTAAACATATTGGAAGCTACATGGGAATCCAACACAAAAGGACTAGTTGTAACAGAAAGTACAGCTAGTTTGTTTTCTGTTACCTCTCTCTCATTGCACATTGGAATCTGAAGGAGGACCATTGGGAAGCTAGAAGGGTCTTCAACATCATAAGCATCTGGCTCAATGGTAGGCTTTACCTTCTTGAACTTGATCCAGAAGCATCCAAGACACAAGACCAATCTATCAAAAGACTGAATCAGGAACAGAACAATGCAGAACTTAGAAAGGAAGATAGCCACTGGTGCAATATAGTCAACCCTGAAAGACAACCAAGCCATATAGGACCAATGCACCAGACCCTGCACCTCCCAAGGTTGATGAACTAGATTCAAGTTCCAGTTCTTGTAATGAGCAATAACCTCAACTCCCAAAGCCACAATTGACAACATAAGAAAAGCCTTGATGAATGTATACAACTTTCCTCGATTTCTTGGCTCCTCATCACTCATATCCGATAGAGCAATGCGTTTCCTGAATGCCATTGGAAGCCATGAAAGACAAGCAAAGATTCTGTTGACTTTGAGAAGAAGAACCCATGTAAACTGCTTGGGGCTCGCTGCTTTCTGCTTCTCAAAGAACACAGAGGAGTCCAAAGACTTGGCCTTTGATAAAGAGTTGTCTGGCTTCTGGATTGTGACTGCAACAAAGTTGTTTGGAGCCATAACCAACCAAGGAAGAAGCAAAATGATGAACAGGCCGGAGGGGACTATATGCTATGTAAGGAAAGAAGCCATGAACATAAATCTGGGATCTCTTGGAAGACAAGGAAGATTATATATACAACTAACCAATCCTAATCCTAACTCTGATGCATGATATGATATGATTGTGAAAGAAAACCATGTAAGCCACGTTGACATTTGACTTTTCACTCGCAGTAGTATAAAGCCATAACATGGGGACGACAAATGCAGGACTTCAACACGGCCTTGAGTTTTGATTAGCTTGATTGCTCATATATAAAAGTTAGACCCTTCCGGCCATTTTTCTTTAATATATTTCAAACAACACAAAGTATGTAGCTAGCTAATTACATATTCATATATGTTCAAAAACCCAGTATAATAATTGAATCAATAGCAATGGGTATGTCATGGTTTTTAATTAGTGGTTTCCATGTGAGCTAAAACAAGTGCAGGCTCTCTCTGGTGAAATATACAGATCCATGACAGTTTCACAACCCAGCAAGCCGAAGTTAAACTGTTAAAACGGTTATTGTTTACCAACCATGTACACGTAATGCTTGGTAGATTATGATTTAGCTATGGAAAATTGGAAAGAGATACAGTAGCAAAGGATGGGGCATATGGCACAAAATGTGCATCTTAATTTTTGTCTAGGCAAGAGTCACATGGATTTAGATCACTATGTTAAGCTTGGTAGCCACACCAGCACTACAAGCTCCATGTGAGTTTGATTACCTATACCCTGGACTTCGCTGTACACGTCAATATGTTTAGACTAATTATTCAACATGTTGAATTAACTAGTTTATATAGTACTACTGCTACACTACTAGCACTTGCTAGAGGACTGAGATTAATTAGTATCTCTAAGACAACATCATTACGTTAATCGCATCTCTTAATTGCCTTTTTATATACATGTATCATCAGAAAATTAGTATAGAACCTTCGTGGCTTCATGTGCGGGGAAAATCCTCAAAGATTGCGTTTAAGTTGCATTAGCCATTAATCATTGGCTTAATCTAGCTCAATTTTATCGGATCGGAGTGTGATCGATCAGCATTTACATAATTACATCACAGCATGTTCATATATAGACAAAGCTCGTCGGTTTAAGCTCAAGGGTCAGCACCATGTTCATATTGCTTGACGACCATTGTGTATGTGGGATTGGTATGTTAGAAATTTAGGGTTAATGATCTTAGCTAGGATCGATCTGGAATCGAAGAGTTAAACTACATATAACTCTTGAGCAGCAATGTGTGAAGCAAAGATATACTCGATCATCACATAGAGAATGCGTGTCTTTTTGGCCGGTGTATCTGATACACTGGACTGGTAACAAACATAGAACATGTACAACTTGTTGGCACTAGATATGTACAATATATAGTCACACTCGCATCAAATCAAAGCTTACAAATTGGCCAGGACGCCAGGATCATATATACAAGTTAAATGTGATATCTCGATGTCTACCTTGATCATGTCTATATATCACTATCATTGCATAATATTGCCGACAGAGTAATTGATACATAACAAGAGAGGTGTCTGCTGTGTGCCCTCACCAAATGACACACCCATGTATCAACAAGTTCGACAAGCTAGCTAGATCGAAATACTACTTGGCCAGCTTTATATCTTCGTGTCTAACAGGATTGAAATCGAGGATTAGATCGACAAAAGGACTACTCAATATGATCGCTACACTTCCATGTAGATGAGTTTGATTAGCTATATATGCTTATCCAACACTTTGGCTTGCTCGTTATCGAAAAAAAAACACACACACACTTTGGCTAGCTGTAGATTATGTAGAATTAACTACATTAGATTACACGGTACTGCAGCTAGCTACAGTCTTTCACTCCCCAGCGAGATGGGATTAACCACGAGTTAATCACCAAGTCATGCCAAATGATAATTGCATGAAATCCATGCATGCATTTACAATTTTTCATGATCTGCCTGTGACGCTTTTTATCCTAAGTTCCATGTGAAGCTTTAATCCAAACAAAAATTCTATGCAATACTGATGTGTGTGTATACACCTAAACTTTATGGTATCAAAATAAATTTGATGCACATTTGTTTAAGAAAATTAATGGGTCCTAGACTCTTGAGGTATTGGAAGAGACTAAGCATGCATGGATTTAGTCATACAAGATGGAGCTTGGAGAGTACCTACAAACATTTTAAGTGTAACGATGGAGCTTGGATCCAGAACATCGAATTAACTGATACAAGGGCGAAAAATATCAATAAGTTGCAAATGGCGCTGTCAACAGACTCGAAAAAATATCTAGATACCCTCCTTCCCCAGCACTTTTCTCTGCTCATAGAGAGAGGATGAGGAGGTACATGACCGATACGCTCTTCACCCACTTGAAAGTATGAAAGCTCACAAGTCAGGCCTACCCAGTGAATTGCTCCATTGAGGAATACAGCATCATTTAAACAGATTCGATCATTTATAGAGAAAGAAGAATCAAGAAGCCTCCAACTTTGAGTCTCAGTCGAATAGATGAGAATGTGGAAGTGCTGGCAGTCCATGGTTCCATCAATGGTGCGTACGCAGACGGCCTTGTAGTGAGGTGATGAAAGGGTCAAAAGCCAAAGCAATGCTGACAATGTAGGGCGCCTCCACTTGTTGATCAGCATCGTTAGTAACAGCAGTAGTCAGAGGAGGAATGAGTTCAGAGAACTGGTTGGTTGTGGGATTGAGAATAATATATGGGGGGTTCAATCTTTTTGCATCCAAAAGATTGCACAACAACAGGCCGTTGCAGGACTGGATAACTTTGATGTGATCGTCATATTGGTGTTGAAAGATATTCCGAGGATTGAAGGGTGAACCAAACTCAAGATGATCATCCAGAGGAATAGGGGATGAAACCACATTTGGTGGATCTGTACGGAAAGACCGCGGAGATGGGAGTGTTTGGGTTTCGAAGGGTGTGACAGTGACAGAATTTGGGGTCCGAGATAAGAGAGAGCCAATGCTGGGAGACACATTTGAGGCGGACCAAAGGTCTAGCCGGAACACGCAAAAGGGTAAAGAGTTCATCAATGTTACCTACTGTTTCTGCTAAGCAACTGGTGCAGCGTTTGGGGTAGATACTGAGCTTCATCTGAATTTTTAACCAGGAGAAGTTTGGTCTTTTCTAGGCTTTTATAAGGCTACTGAACCTATCAACCACTCCTGATGGAAAAAGAACAATATTAAATCCCAATCCCAATCAAACAGAAAATTAATAATAATAATAATAATAATAATAATAAATATATATATATATATATATATATATATATATATTTATATATGTATGTATATTAGGTTTGGTCGTCTAGATCATTCATGAATTTCTGGAACTTCATGAATGCTATTCCCAACCCAAACCTGGAGTTATATACAGCAGGATATGAATCCAAAGCAAAACATATCGTGCTTAATCATGTAGTGTTAAACACATGATAGCTATCAATAAAATTGCAAATTTATTGTAGCCTTAAATGTAAAGCTAATAATTGATCAATAAAAACAACAGAATAACATTTATAAGAGCTTAAATGTAAGTGTCAAATGAACACATGTATAATAAGACTTTTCTAATACAAAGACTTTACAACCAGAAGCAGAAACCACACAGCACCAGCAAGGTGATAGTATCACACAGAGGCCAAAGACTCCATATATCGAAAATTAGATGGTTCAACTCGTAAGAGATGATTCTTTACTCCGGCCTTGGGAGTTAACTCAAAAGATTTGTAAGTCCCGCACTTAAGATTATAAGATATGAGTTTGCCTGGAGTATGCAGCAACAGATACGAACTTTCCTCTTCCTCATTCTTGTCTTGATCTATAAATAAAACAACATATCGTTCAGACGGGGTCAGCCGGCGGCATATAGGATCCAGGTCAACAACGTACTTAACAAACCAGCCAGAGTAGTCTTTTCCCATCTCCAACACTTCAAATTTAGAAAGAGAATGCCGAAAAATATCAATAAGATGCAAATGGTGGCCGTCACTAGACTCCAGAAAGTATCTATATTTTCTACTCTCATTTAACCTACCGTACAAGTGAGGAGGTAAACAAACATAACCATGTGTTCTTCATCTACGTGAAAGTATGCTACATCATTATACATGCCTAACCAATTAATTGCTCCATTCCAGTATAGCACGCGTGAATAGACGATGGAAGATACCCTCTTGAAAGTTGAATCGAGAATCCTCCAACTTTGAGTCTCAGATGAATATATCACTATGTGATAGATAGTGCCGTCTATGGATCCATCAATGGTTCGAAGACAGACCACCTTGTAATGAGGTGACTTGGAAGGGTCAAAAGCCAAAGCAATAGAGATGACACAAGGTTGTACTCCTTCACCAGTAACTGGAGGAATAAGTGTGGAGAACTGCTTGGTTGTAGGATTGAAAATAAAATATGGGGGGCCTTGCTTTGGAGAATAAAGTAGATGACACAGGAAGAGGCCATTGCAGGACTGGATGATTTTGATGTCAGCATGATATTGGTTTTGAGCAAACTTAAGAGGATTGAAAGGGGGTGAGCTAGACGGAGATGGGTTTTGGATTTCATGGTTACCGGTATTAATACTAGTACTACAAGCTCCACGCAAGTGATCAAAATCAATAGGGATGAAACAAAAGATTCGGTTGGATTTGTCACAAAAGACAGCAGAGACAGGAGGATTTGGGTTTTGAAGGGTGTGGCGGTGACAGAATTTTGGGTCGGAAATAAGAGAAAGCCAATGCTTGGAGACGCACAAGGATTTCGGTAAGGACTTGTTCTATGCTGGCTATTGTTTCTGCTAAGCTGCTACTGGTGCACCGTTTGGGGTAGAATCCCTGCTCCATCTAAATTCTAAATGAGGATCAGGTATGGTCGTTCAGCCTTGATTAAATAACAATCCTGATGAACCCTTAATCAAAACACTACTGAATCCTGATGAAAATAGGAATACAATAAATCCTAATCCAAATAGAAAAGTACTGAAAACATAAATCTGTGCTAACCTATCTCCTCGCTCATGTCTCCACAACACAACCCTCAACTAAACTAACTCAGCTTCAATTCGATTCAACTCACTTTTTCTTCCACACAACACTATGTAAGGATTGAAGAATGAATCAAGGTAGATAATCTGGTCTAGTACCAACAAATTAACGAAACGAAACAAATAATAAAAATTTGAATGGAAATTCAAATCGTTTTGGGAAATATGGTATGGATCAATTTGATTGCGGAGTGGGTCAATTTGGAGCTCTTCTTCCAAATATCTCGGAAGAAGATTGAAAACAACAACATTGTAAATCAGAGACCAAACACAATAGCATCCGAATTGGTGGAATTACGAGAAAAGCTTACTTGGGTTGGGTCGTAGATATCAACAGAGACCGAAACACGCACTGAGTTTGATCTTCAATCTGTCGTCGTTTCGATACCAAACGACACTCTGCCTGGATTTCGCGGCCGGGATGGAAGTTGAAGTTGTAGGTCGAAGAATGACGAGGCATGCTCTTTCTCTTCTCCCTTTATTATTATTTTTTTTTTTGGAAATGCCTCCCTTTATATTACACTGCCACGTTTGTCTTCTTTTCTTTTAGAAAAAATAACAAGAATTTTATTCAACTACAACGCATGGGAATGACCGAATTCAAAGTTGCGCGTCCATCATTATGAGTGACATCCATGACAGTTACATGCTCGAAACGAGCTACCAAAACTTTAGAGTAACGATTCAGCCTCTTTTCTAAACCAAACTAATCCTCAAGTTCCAACTGAAGACCGAATGCTTTGCAAAGAAAGAGTACCTTTTTTCAGGGAAACCCAACAAACGCACCCAAGCTTTTAAGACTGTTCGCCGATGGGAGTTTCTTTCATGAGCGCAAGGTTTGTCCCTCTAACACAGACGTGCTTGAAATGATTGGCCATTCTAGGGGTCTAGTTGTAGACATGTAAAATTTAACAAAATAATTGGGTTTACAAGTGATGGCGCACCAAAGGTCAGTCAAGTTAGATAGTGGAGTTCGCAGGCGAAATGGACTTCGCATAGAAGTAAATGAAGGCGAGGCGAGATGGCTCCGCATAGGAGACTTCGCGAAGGAGCTAGTCAGCAAAGTTCGCATGCATGCGGAGATATACGTTCAAGTTAAGTCGTCCGCGAGGTGGGACAAGAAATCACCACTTGCTTGGAAATCAAAGTTCCGCGCCCTTCCTTCTATATCCGTGAGATGGCACGCCCCCTGACTGAGGATCCTGGTCAAAGCAGGATATTCAATCCAAAGCGATCTGGGCATATCTAAATATTAATATTTGATTTATTTGATTATGGTAAAATTGGCAAGTAAATCAATCAGTCAAGATTCATTGATTCGATTAAGAAAATATTATTGATTCAATATTTTCGGTACTTGCCAAAAACGAGGAATTTTAACACTATAAATACCCCCTCTCATATCAAGATGAGGGGACAAACAAAGGAGCAAAAACAAGCAGCAGACTAGAAGGGGAGTGAACCAAGGAGGCAGCGAACCAGAGAGAGAGAGAGAAAGAATTACTCCCAAGAGCTTAGAAGTCTCCCAATCCCTTGAAGAATCATCAAGCTGTCAAGTAGCCGGTTCTTCATCAACCTCAAGTCTAGAAGATGTTAAATCCCGAAGAGTCATCAAGCTGTCAAATAGCTGACATCTTCATCAACTTCAAGACAAAAAGCAAACCATCACGTGAAACCGCTTGTGGATCAAACCCGATCAACATCAAGCCTCCACGGCCCTTGATCTACCCTCGTCTTCAAGTCTTCAACAAATCAAAACCTCCACCAAGTTCTTCAACAAACTCATGGAGAATCAACAAGCACCGAACACACGTGCTGATTCATCCCCGTCAAAGTCGAAGAACAGGCACCACGTGATACTGCTCGTGGCCTAAATCTGATCAAGAACAAGCCTCTACGGCCCTTGGTAAATCAACTTCTACAAATCGTCAACACGACAAGAAGTCCAAACTACAAACAATTCACCTCAAGAACAAGTGCTTGTCACCATTGAGTTAAACCTATATTCGGAGATAGAATCAGAGGAGTTCACAAAGATTGTAACCCGCATTCGCATTGATAAAATTAAATATTATTCTTTATACACGTGTTGTTCTGTTATTCGTTGCAGATTTTCCGTATTTACATTAGTATGCTTTAAAAATGCAAGCATGAGGCAGATATTGGTTTGGGATTTGCAACGTCAAAGAGCAAGGACAATTGTTGCGGAAGTGGATGAAGGAGGAGAATCAAGCTATGGCTTCGGCCACAGAAATGGGGTTTATATGATTGTTAGGCTGGGAAGGCCGGCTTTGTTTTACAATTGGCAGTATTTTGAGTACCACATTAAGGAACTGGCACCCCTTCTGACTCGGATTGCAGGAACTAGCACCCTCCTCCCTTTTGATCTCAAAGGTTAATGTGGATGGTGCCTGTGACCCTAAGAGTAAGCGGAGTGGCATTGGTGTGGTCATCCGAAACCATCAGGGTTCTTGTGTTGCTGAAGCTAGCATTTTTGGGATTCGTAACTCAGCTATTGAGTTTGAAGCTGATACAGTGGTTTGTGGAATGGAGCTTGTCAAGCACCTTGGTCTACACTCTATTGCTCTAGAAAGTGATTGTCTTGAAGTATTTCAGGCCCAATGTAGCAAGATTTTATCCCCTTTGAGTCTCTCTTTTGTGCTGTACTGTTGTTTTTTGTTCTTTCTGGTGTTTTTCTTCCCTTGTATGTGTTTTTTTTCCTCTTAATGAATATTATTTCAGATCAAAAGAATATATATATATAGGGCTTCTCAGCTACAAAGGTCCGCACCAATGGTTTTGGTGCGGATTTTCATTTTTGCACCACTTTTCGATCGAATTTCCTCATTTCTACTATCTAGTATCTAGATAATATTGTGTAGATCATCTCTGCAAAATTTCAGCCAATTTAGTAATCGTTAAGGCCCTTAAACTCGAAAAAACAAATAGACGGATTGAATCCTGTCAAACATGAACCGTTCATGTTTATAACAGAAAGATGCAATTTTAAGAGCCTTAACGATTACCAAATTGGCTAAAATTTTACAGAGATGATCTACACAATATTAACTAGATACTAGATGGTGGAGATGAGAAAATTCGATCAAAAAGTGGTGAAAAATGAAAATCGGCACCAAAACCGGACCTTTGTAGTTGAGAAAAATCATATATATATATATATATGGTTTTCTATGGATTCTCCAAAAACATAGACTAATCTTATATCAGGAGTTCAAGACATCTCTTCACTACCAGCCAGTCTTAATTCATATAATCTGGCAAACGAAAAAGCACAACAAACTAGTTCATTGACAACATGGTACATAAACAAAATTGCAGCACAAAATTCCCTTTCTAAGAAACAAAGTGATACACCTGGATTGCATTAGCCAGGCGAGTCCAAGCTAAATGAACAATGCTGATAAGCGAAAATAGACATAACTAGCTCAAAATCTGACGTATTATAGGATCAATCAGTATTTGGGAATTAAGAATTCACACATATCCACCTAAGAATGCAGAAACAAACACAAGAAGAAGGATCATATACATGATGACATGCACAACCAAATACATAATGAAGAGAAGGAAACAGAAGAGCCCCTTTGGAAATTAATCTCATAATGAAAGATTCTTTTCCCTGAAACATGGCGATCGCGACCAGTATTCCACTCCATAAACAACCTTATTCATTTCTTTGTCCGCAGCTTACTTGCTGCTCAAGGTATTTACTCCATAATTTCTTCCTCATCTTCATCAGAGAAACGACTCTATGTTTTTTCTTTTCTTCTAAAAACTACTACTACTACTACTATCCCTTTCAGGCTTGTTGCTTGGAAGGATGATGATCAATAGCTTATGAGTAGAATTTGTAGGTCTTGGCTTGAACTATGATTGATCTCAGCCCTCCAATCGGTGATAGAACCATCAAAAGAACACCAAAGAATATGCAGATCTGAAATTAACAAGTCAAAATAAGATTAACTCAAATATCTGCAATCAAAAGGAAGTAAAATGCATGTTTAAGAATCATAAAAGTATATAAAGATTAACCAAACTGAACATACATAGTTGCAGCACCAGGATAAGCTGAACCTCTTTGGTTTGTAGATGGCAAGCCACATTACACAAGGGAGCTGAAAATAATAACATGTTCATTAGACGTGTGAAAATGAAAATCAGAACATCAATTCATTAGACTGTAATGGAACAGATTGTGAGCTTACAAAATATGTTGTTGGGGCAAAAGCAAATCCTCCGAAAAATCCAAGGAGACCACTAAAGAATGGGAATGTTATTCCAACAAACATGGTAATTGCTGCAAGGAAACGTCAATTTTAATCCATCAGTGTATATCCAGCTTGATCTCGAAGCAATAGCATAAACTTGATGAGATTAAGGTCAGCAGTAACTTACCAACATATGAAGTTCGTGTAACAAAACGAAGCATAAAAGTTGGCCTGAAATCCAACTTCTTTACCAGTAGAGTCTCCATCATGTCAAACACTGGCATTGCATAAATCTGCAGCAGAGATCATAGAGTCAGACTAAATGTTTGAGAACAGAAAATGAAATTTAGAAATCTACGCAATATGATCCTCAATCGGTCCATCACCTGATAGCTTCCAATAACATGGATGACAACAAACATGTTGGCCGTTGCAATAAGCCATTTGGGTTTTTCCAATGAGACGAGGATGTTGTCCTCAACTGAATTTCCATAAATGTAATATCCCACCAGAGCAACTGGGAAGTAGCACAAAGCCACAATTATGTAGGCAACAATGACTCCTTTCCACATTGGTACCTTGGAAGGCTTCTCAGGTGTAGAAGGAATTGTTGCTTGGATTTCAAGGACTACATTATGGCCAGCATACGCAAAAGCCACTTCACCCAATGCGGCTAAGAAGTTGAAGAAATTTCCAGTAGTAGTCTTGGATTTGTAACTATAATCGACATTTTCTACCGTACCCTTGTCTAGTGCAGCAGTCCATGCTATGGTAGAGTAACTGCACAAACATGCATCACAATTAGTATCCAAGAGTTAATGAATCAAATCACATACACAATAACATAACTTGGAAATAGAAAGCTGATGGAGTTGAAGACTAGCACAAGTATCTCACCTCAAGGACATGACAGCTGCGGCCAAAGACACGCCGGAGATGGAGTTGAAGTTGGGAAGGTGGGAAAGCACAAAGTGCACAGAGGCAAAGATCATGATGAAGTAAGTCAATTTGATATTTTTGCAGTCTGAGCACACAGTGTCATGGACCTTTTGGAGCGATTTTCCTCCGGTGACCATGTACACAATGCAAACACCAACTTCAACAATGAGTTGCTGAGGCACCACTATGTAAAGACCAAGCTTTTCACCAAATGCATGCTGACCCAATTCGTGGTAACGATCAAAACGTTTCCCTGGAACCATCTCATGCATCTCAACCATTTGCCATAGTGTGTACAATGTGATGATCCATGAAAGGATCAAAATAGTTATACCAGGACCCCTGAATTACACAATGAGATGAATCCAGTTACATTAGTTACTATAAGCTAGTGTTAAATTTGCTGCTTAACTGGAATATAGAATAGTTGACATACCATCCAAGCTCTGCCATGGCATAAGGGAGACCGAGAACACCAGCTCCAACCATGGCCGTGACATTGTGAAAAGCCGAATACCACCATTTTGCATTCCTTGATGAAGTAATCGGAAGCCAATCGTTAATTGCCTTTTCCTTGGCTAACTTCTCGTCGAGCTATCATGAAAAAATTGAACGCAATTTAGTACATAAACTCAGTTGTGTTGAATATGCTTTCATGAACAATATATGCACACCAAATCGATCACTTCAAAATTTACAAATCAAACATCAGTAGTTTATCCATAGTTCCTAGGAAACCTAGCTATGGCATGGGAGACTTGGAGGGAGGGTAGCAGTGGTAATTTTGGGACTTTGGAGGGTCTTTTAGGAAATCTAGCTGAGTTCAGTGAATCTTGGGATATTGGTATCCCCAAATTTGGGGAATGGAATCAAATGATGTCGTCAGTTGTCAATTTGTGATGGCTGGTTGCTGTCTTATTAGCTTCTTGGGCCCATATCTCATAATGGCCCAGTACTTGTGGAGCCCATCAACGTGTTCATACAATACTTTTTTGTTGTTATGTGATATTTTTTTGAACGTTGATTTTTTTCTATTTTGGCCTAATTTTGGATTATTAGAAGTACGTGCCATACATAATTTCAAACCTAATCTTCTTAAAATTATAGTGACAACTAGATAGTGTTAAAAGAAATCTAATGCTGCCAACGAAGCCACGTATTGGTGTAGGGAAATACTAAAATGCAAGTAGGAATAGTCAATGTGTGCTCTACATTGGAGACTTTGAAGGATCTTAGTTGAAAATAATATCTTTCGGGGTTTCGTTTATGTACTCAAAGATGAAACAAAAATGACAAGAAATGATGTCTAGAGTGTAAATTATTGAAAGTTTGGCCTATAAGAAACAAATGAGATTTATTAGTTTATAAACAAATAGATTCAAACATCATTGACGTATATAAGGTGCGTGAGTTTATAATAAAACAAAGTTGGAAAGAAAAAAAAAAAGGATTGCAGCATGGTAAAAATGCTATCTTGTATAAGATCAACGTACGTTTTAAGTTAATTATATAGAACCGTCTCTTTCTATGAAATATGAGGATGAGAAACAAAAGGAAGTATATATCAGTCAATTCCATCGAGATGGGACGAGTTGGCTTGAAAAATCAAAGTGAGGCCAAAGGTGCCGTAAGCCATAGGATAATTAGAACAACCGAAACCGGAAGACACTCATGAGCTCCAGAACTCGATCAGATTCCGAGAATACGTCAAGAATTAAAAAGCTAAAACAAAATGGGCAACCAAGACATGAAATTTTCTCATATCATTCTTTATGAAATGAAACATATGCAAACCTATAGCTCATGATCACCCCAATGTAAACAAGATCATCAGCATCATTTTCCGAAAGTTTCAGATAGGGGGATGGAGAAAAGGACACTAACCTCTGTCTGGTTGTAAGTATTATCGGCATCGTTCGGAGCTTGAGTTCCCATGGCGACTCACTCAGGATTTGAAGAGAGAGGAGTAGATGGATATATGCAGCAGTAGCTGATGATATAGGTGAAGACCGATAAATGGAGCTCTCTGGCTAGTCTCTCTCTCTCTCTCTCTCTCTCTCTCTCTCTCACTCTCACTCCAGCACAGAAAATGAGGAGGGTGCTCTATGCTATATAAATAGAGAAGCTCTCTTAAAACTATGAGATTTTATGTCTTCAAACTCAACATCAGCTTCGTCCTTTTGTCGTGTGAAGGAGGAGAGCTGGAGTCATTCGAATTCCTGACGCTTTTTTTGTTTGACTTTCAAAATAACAAGGACAACACCCTTTTTTTTTTTTTGTTCCTTTCAAAGGCTGAAGTTTCCAGGCAACGACGTCGTCGTTGTGGCCTGGCATGTAGCTAGCTAATTTATGTTACAAGTTATCAGTTTTGAATATATGCTATGTATTCAAGTATATTATTAGTCTCTACGACTATTAATAAAATACATGTTACATACCCATAGATATAACGGACATATGGGAAAGAGCGAGAGGCCTATCCAGATCCTTGTTTAGATTCAAACTATATCCCATGTATGTAGTTTTTGACGGCAATAATTCCACTCTTATGTTTCCTTTTAGATCGAATCTATGGACTTGTATCATATCACGAGCGAGAGGTTAATTAGGTCGTATCGCTAGGCCTAATTAAACCCAGTGATCTTGATGATTCAGTTCGTAGGTACGTAGCTTTCTTATATAAGAAGCAGAGACCATAAACCTATAGCAATTGCTAAAACACGGGATAGTTCTATCTTGTAAGAGAATGTAGTATGGCTGCTAGTAGCCATGCCTTACTAGCAGAATAATTGATGAAAATGTGCAGTATATATACACACAGAGAATGAGAGATTCCATATTGCTAGGGTTAACCCATTTGCCACTTGCATTTTTTAGGATGGATTCGTAAAGCTAGCTAGGACCAATCTTTTTTTTGTATTTTTTTGTTTGAAGGAATAGCTAGGACCAATCTTAGCAAAGAGGTAAGTGTGTATATGCCAGTCCATACACAATAATCTAGCTAGCCCCTTCTCAAAATAGCACGTACACGACTCCATGAATTAAGAAAATTTGGAGCCTAATTGCTTAACACACGTTGCAACTTGTATGAAACCATAACGTGTCTCTTTCGTTTGCTCAGGCTTTGATTCTTCAACCCGAAGATATTTTTAGTTTTTTGTTTTTGAGATTTTCATTATACTCTTTTTTTCTTTTTCTTTTCAGAATAGATTTTTACTATAGTACTTGAATATATAGTTTATATCTTTTATTCACAGTGGTTCTTCTCCAAATTGTATAGCATCTTCGTGGTGATGATCATCATTAGACATTATTGAAATACAGTATTCCAGCTTGGGTACATAAGTTGATACATAAAGTTTTATCCTTTGGTAATTAAGGGGTCAATTAGTTAAGACCAAATGCAGTTTTATACATATAGGCTGAAACGGGATGATGGCCAGCACAGCTTAAGTACAATTGATTAAAGCCTAATCAAAAGATTAATCAAACATTCATTTCTTAATATATAGGATGAAAGACAGATGTTGAAGTTGCTGCAAAGATGAACAACACAAATGTGCGTTATACATATCTGATACGTGTATATCCTTATAACTAATAAAAGAATCTAATAGCTACAAATCAGTCAGTCGGTATCTTTGGAATCTCATAAATATTATAATTAACCTAATTCTTCTCCATTCTATAGTATTTGGCTTTTGCTATAGCAACAGATGTACAGAAGGAATGAATGTCAACTATATATGTGAGCAAAATGGGTGCTATATTATTATAGAAAATAAACAAAAAAAAATATCGATGAAATTGTTCTTGTAGTTTGTTGGAAACTGCTAGGCGTGGAGTAGGGTGTGACCAGATCGAAAACAAAAAGAAGAAGAAGACGTACGCACTACAATGGTTGCCCAATAATTCGATAAATCACAAGGCCGGGGAACCAATTGAAGTCAATGCCAAAAAAGATCGCATGAACCAGGAATCCACTAGAATCAAATGAAATATATATATGAAGATTCATCGGTATCTAGCTAGAATATTGTGGAAAAAGTTGAAACCTAGCTAAAAGGTGGTAGAACAATTAAGTTGTACATGAATCATGGTGATGAAATTGTTGTCGACTTCTCTCTGGCACACGACGTATCATAGATATTTTGATGGCCCAGAAACCCTAACAAGCTTCTAAATCTTTGCTTTTCAATATTATCTCATCAGTTCGTGTTAGGCTTTTCACTGTGGCATTAGCAACAGTGTCGACGATCTACTTTCTATAAGATCATGATGGAGGAGCAGCCAACATTTTATTGGATGCTTTTTGAATTGATCATTATGTGCTTGATTGAATTGAGCCGGCTAGCAATCCAAGTTTGATTTCTAAAGCAAACACAATGAGAACATTGACCTGCATTATTCGACCGATCAGAATCTGCGAATACATATTTTAGTGTAGCTGTGCCGGAAATGATGTGATCAAGAGTTGAATTGTTGCAAAAGCAACATGATTACGGCCGGAGAAGGATTAGATTATTTTGTAACAGATCGAGGATTCGGCGGTCCATTAAATATGCTCAGCCATATATTTATGAGAATTTGTCAATGGGATGAAATTTCCAAACGTTTTTAACTGACCTATCAATCTTCTTATTGATAGATCAGTAGCTGAATACATTGATTCAATTCTAAATTAGAAAATGTGATTGAAACTTGGAAGCACCTGTTGAGATATAAATCTCACATTATGAAAATGAGATTTTGTCTGTAGTTTATAAAGGTTTGGGTCACTCCATCCATTATCAAATGGTTTTAGATGTGAATCTCAGATTACTTTATCATGGTATCCGAACGGTTTACCCATGTTCACATGTGAAGTCCAATGACCACACAAACTCCACGTCACACAAATGTTGTTCATGTGTTAGGCTTGAAGATTCGCTATACATGTGGAGGTGTGTTGAGATATAAATCTCACATCGAGAAATTAGGATATTACATGTAGTTTATAAAGGTTTTGATCACTCCATCCATTACCAATTGATTTTGGATATAAACGTCATACTACTTTATCATCAGCATCTTCGTCACAAATTACCACAATTCCTAATTGGGTCGTCATCAACATTGTCCCAGTCGGAAGAACAAACCATGAAATAGCAGTGGGAGCCAAAAATGTGGAAATTTCAGCAAAACTGCTAGGGCACACAACAAGAAGACTTTGACCCCAGAAAACACTGTTATACACAATAATTAATAATAGTCAACACTTTACGCCAATGATCGAATACGAATATGATTCGAACGATGCCCTACACTTCACTTGACATCTTACAAATCCCAGAAAGAAAACCAAGAATGCAGTAGTCATAGTCGATAACTACAGCATGTAATAAGAGTACCAGCATTTTTCTTTTTTTTCCTTTCACTAATTGACCTACTTACAACTGCTGCATGTTTGATTATCTCCTATATGCTTGAATTGGCTATTGCGTGTTGCATTCAGTGTTTTCTTCAACATGGGTTTCTTTTCAGGATTTGTGAACTATTGAATTTTCTTCAATATAAATCTTCACATAATTTGATAGGAATTTTCTCAAATTCGGGTTCAAAAAACCTGCCAATAAGTGCCAAACTCGACGTTCGGAAGTAGGTTTCCATCTAATTTTAGAGTGTCTTTATCCTTAAAGAGTTGAAGAGTAATGAATAGAGTAAGCTAACATGGTTTGTTGCCCTTATCGTAAGGTTATCTTGTCTTAATTTAACCATTCACATGCAGATGCGAAGTTTGTGGTATGCTAGTTTAAACAAATTTAGGGTTAATTTACTGCATTTAGCTTATTAATAATGAAACACAAAGGTGGATAAACTCCTATCAAGTGGCATGACATGGATGGCCGGGACTAGCTAGTACATGCAACTAGTAATGTCAAATTTTCCTGTCTTAAACTAGCCAATTCGACCATATGTATCTTATATATTCAAACTAGCAAGAAGAAGAAGCTAGCCACACGTTTCCACAATGGCTAATATTTAGCCAATTTGGTATCCGATGCCGATATATATATCCATGACGACCCCAAGTCCACCATGAGAACCCCTAAGTCGTTCACACAAGAGAGATCATGAAGTCGACAATTGCAGGCAGAGATAGCTACTGCATTAGAAGTCGACGACGTATAAATGTACGTAACAAAGTTACATATCGAAACCGCTTGAGGTTTAGTTCAACTCTATCCGGGAAAAGTTTGAGAAGTTGGAATTGATTTATGTACACTCATTATGAACATTAACGTCAATCGGAGACTAATATTCATATAATTGTGGCAGTCAAGAAAGGACAGAGACAATGAAGTAGCAGGCATGTACAATAATTTCAAGTGGAATTTTCTGCAAGTAGAGAAATATGTGTCCATGAAGTACGAAACGGTCAAGAAATTAGAAACTAAGACTCTCACAGCTGCGGAAGCTTGTGCTTGTACTCACCCTGGTGATGTTAACATGGAAGAATTTCATTTGGTGGCTAGCATTGATCTCTTAATCAACTCGATTAAGCTAAAATAAACTTCATATATGTGCTATGGTGTTTTCAACTTCGATTGTGCCAAGTGGTTCAAATCTGTTCATTCTGGTACAATATATTCTGCGAGTTAAGAGGAGTCAGCGTGACGATTCTAGTGTGTAATAATCCATAACGTATGTGAATGGAATAAGAGACAATGAAGTTAAGGTTCATTTGCAGGCCAGGGAGTTAGTTATTGATTAAAACTTCTCCGGCTGGGCTAGGGTTTGACGTTGTTATATGATTGCTCGATTCCCAGCTAGTTCAAGGCTCCAATTTTTTTTTTTTTTTTTTTTTACATATATATGCAGGATAGTCGAATTAATCTATAATTCAAATTGACGAATCGAGCGGCCAGCCTTTCTCTCATAGGGTTTCGGTATGAGCTTTTGTGTGTGGAGGGTGTGGACTGTGGACTTCTGTGAGTCACAACTTGGTTTGAATGTCTTCAACGTGATGTGGTCGCAGTCGACTGATGCAGCGGCTGTCTGGCAAAGCCCCGGCCCTAGCCTCTTCTTCTAGTCAGTCTGAGTGTGAAACTGAATAGCATACGATCCACAAATCATATCGATTGCGACGTCGGAAGGTGTCACTAGTGGAAAAAATCACTTAGCCGACGGAAAAATAATATTTTCGTCGCCTAAGATCTACTTAGCCGACGGAAAACCTTTCGTAGCCTAAGTTTTTACCTAGCCGACGGAAAAATATTCCGTCGGCTAAGAAGATCTTAGGCGACGGAAATTTTTACCTAGCCGACGGAACATTTATATATAAATATAAATGATTATTTATGATAACTTAGGCGACGAAAAATTATTCCGTCTCTTAGGTTATCTTAGCCGACGGAAATATCTACTTAGCCGACGGAACCAAATTTAAAAAAAAAAAAAAAATTTAAATTTTTTGGCGGGGATAACTGCCGCTTAAATATTTTGAACTTAGGCGACGGAAAAATATATTCCGTCGACTAAGTTCAGAAATTTTAAGCGGCAGTTATCCCGCCAAAAATTTTGAATTTTTTTTGGCTCCATTTTATAACTTTCAGCTCTCTCCCTCATCGTTTTCATCTCTCTCTCCCTAGCTCGTCTACTTGCTCTCTCTCTCCCTCGTCTGGTTGCTCCCCCACCACAGCGGTGCCTCCTCCTCCTCCTCCTCTTCTCGGCGCCTCCTCCTCCTCCTTCGCCGCGGCACCTCCTCCTCCTCCAAGCAACGCCGCCTCCTCCTCCTCCTCTTCTAGCCGCGGCACCTCCTCCTCCTCCTTCGCCGCGGCACCTCCTCCTCCTCCAAGCAACGCCGCCTCCTCCTCCTCCTCTTCTCGGTGGCAACTCCTCCTCCTCCTCTTCTCGGCGCCTCCTCCTCCTCCTTCGCCGCGGCACCTCCTCCTCCTCCAAGCAGCGCCGCCTCCTCCTCCTCTTCTCAGCGGCAACTCCTCCTCCTCCTCTTCTCGGCGGCACCTCCTCCTCCTCCTCTTCTCGGCGCGCGGCACCTCCTCCTCCTCTTCTCAGCGGCACCTCCTCCTCCTCCCGGCGAGTTTAGCGTCGGAGGTGGAGTGGAGTTGTTCGGGAACACGTAAACATAACCGTCGTGGTCGCCGGAGAAGAGGAAGAGAAGGAAAAAAAAAAAAAAAAGACCTAAAAAAATGAAAAAAAAACCCGCCAATTATTCTAAAAAAAAAAAAAATTAAATTTTTACTTCCGTTGACTAAGATCTTAGGAGACGGAATATTCCGTCGGCTAAGAAAAACTTAGTCGACGGAAAAGTAATTTCCGTCGACTAAGTTCCATCGACTAAAATCTTGGTAGACGGAACTATTCCGTCGACTAAGTCCCACTTAGCCGACGGAATTGATGATTCCGTCGGCTATTGTCATAGCAGACGAAGCTTAGCCGACGGATCTTATTCCGTCGGCTAAGATCTTTGCAGACGAAATATATGTCTTAACCGACAGAACGGTTCCGTCGGCTAATAGCCATAATCCAGTGGTGTGTGCATTGTAAGATGACGGAAGGCTCATTGTGGCTAATGGAGAAGTGGCCTTAGGCCAGATTTCTAGTAGTGATCATAGCCAAAGCACCAACGGACGCATCTCTGTCTGTATGTACACCAGATCGAACAGCCCTCGTGTTGTAAAACACTAAAACACATATTAACCTCGATCGTATGATACACACCACAAGCATATCTCTCATTTTCGAAGGCAGTGGTACCAATAATCTATAGCTAGTATGTATTTTTTTTTTAATAAATAGAGGATTAGGCGATATTAGCTCCTCTGTAATAGCCGATAATTCCCTATAGCTAGTATGTATTAGTTTTAGGGTTTGTCTACCATACAGATGTATGGTATACAAACTCAAAAAGTGGTTCACTCACTTCTATTTAAAAGCATATAAATATAAAAGACATTTTGAAGGAATAAAATTATCATTTTACTATATTTTCAAGCAATGATAACCATGTTTAATTTGTATGGTATGCAAATTTGTATATTACAATTTTCGTAATATCTAACATCCATACACATCTTTTTCAAAGAGGATGTACACAACAACAAGTGGATGATGAAACAGTTGAGGAAAATCAGAAGAAGTCGTAGGAGAAACAATAATGAATAGTTGGCGTTGTTCGAACAAGATTTGAAGTCTCACCTTACGACCTATAGATCGATATTATAGTAGGAACCAATATTAATTTCTGTGAAGAAGTTCTTGCTTGCAGATCAACACTGCGTACAAAATTGATATACCAAAGTTGACGTTGACTTGTATTATTTTGGGTGATTGCTAATGTAAGATTGACCAATTCTATATATATCTCGCCATCAACTGCTTTTCGATTTTCTTCATTATTGCGCATGTATTTGTGCATGTATTGTGTTATTTCTTGTGTATGATCTGGACAACAGAGTTTCCTGTCAATGAAGCATGCCACTCGTTGGAAAATGTATTCAAATTTCATATATAATGTTACAAAACTTGGGAATGGGGTATTGTACGTGTGTGCTAGAATGAATTGGATTTGCTAAGTTAAATCCCTAAGGCAAACCCAGAACAAGATTGACTACTATAGACGACCATTAATTGCAGAATTAGGCGACTACCTAGTCTTAGATGATCATAAGCCCATTCCATCATTTGATAATTCTTAGGTTCACTCAAGAGGTGCTGGATCTTTTTGTGTTTCAAAGATTAGTTTAACTCCTGAACCTAATGTGTTAAACAAAAACAGCTACTGGCTACAAAGGTTACTTGCATCTCATCGATCCTTTTAACAATATAATTGAAAAAGAATATGCAAGTACTGGAGCTGAATGTCCATGTGAGAACCAGTATAGATATGAGAGAAAATGCACCAATGAAAAATATTATTAGGATTAATTTCAGTTTACCCTCATGAGGTTTGGGGTTAACATCATTTCATTTCTCATATATACTCTTAATTTTAAAAATTTACTCCCTATAGTTTTTAGTTTTCATAAATCATACTCAATTGCTGAAATTCCGTCTAATTTGGAAGTTAAATGTTACCATGAAATCTTTAAAAAAATGATCATAAATGGCGATTTTGTTGTTATATGATTATTTTAGCTCTTAAAGTGAGTTATAAAGTCAAAATTAAAGTCAAAATTGTCATGATCCATCTCGAATTTCACCCTGAAACCCAAAGTAAGTCATGCGGGAACCACCTCTAAGGAAAGTTTACCGAAAAACTCGACAAACCTTCCTTGAAAATGGACAACCATAATCCAAAAAAATTACAGAACCACCCTCTTAACTAATATATCAATCTTCAACTCAACCCAAATAATTGAATAAAATAATACACAAATATTTTTCAGAAAGTATTCAGAGCTACTAAAAGAAAATCAACGGAATCTGACAAAATTCTAGTAGATTAATCAGATAACCTACTAGCGAAAAGTAACGGAAAGATTTGTGACTATGCCTCGTTGCCTCCTCCTACCCCACCCGAACTCTGCAGACTTGACATTTTTAAAATGAAGGGCCTAGGGAAAAATATTCAATTACGTCAGAGTGAGTGGACAAAAGTAAATTCGACAAAACAATAATATTTTCTCAAAAAATACTTTCATGGAAAACGTTTTGCAAGCGATAGCTTAAAAGCTTAACTAAAAAATTCTTAACTGGTGTCTAGCCTCGCTAGACTCCCAAACTTTATAAAATGGTCTCTCAGGATAGAATTATATATATCAGTATGTATTTACACTCGTCATATTTCTTGTACGAAATCTATGAACAAATATATACGAAAAATAGAAAGTCATACAAGGCTACGACGCTGGCGTCTAACGCTCACGTCACCCTATACTGAAATTTACCTCATGATGGAGAAAAAGTACGTATAGCTAGCTAACATTTATTTATATACATAATATTCTCATAAACATCTATATATGAGTATAATCACCGAATTCTCAATTTCGGTTATTTTCCAACAAAAGGAAATTATTCAACAATAAAACATTTCAAGCACATTATTTAAAGGGTTAAATGCACCAACAGTGTCTGAACTCTTGGAGGACTGTCAATATGGTACCCGAACTTTTAAATGTATCAAAGTGATACCTGGACTTGTATTTTTGTACCAACGTCGTACCTGTCGTCATTTTCCGTCACATCTCTGTTAGTTCACGTCATTTTCCGTCACTCTTTTTTTCAGTCACGTGCGTCACATGTGATATGAACTAACAGAGCTGTGACGGAAAATGACGACAGGTACGACGTTGGTACAAAAATACAAGTCCAGGTATCACTTTGATACATTTAAAAGTTCGGGTACCATATTGACAGTCCTCCAAAAGTTCAGACACTGTTGGTGCATTTAACCCTTATTTAAAACAAATGTCCACTCACAAGTTAGGCCTAAGCCTGATGTTGGTTGGAGGCCTCTTCCGCTCGAGTCTCCTCGCATCCTGCTCCAAAAACATAATTAAATCCTTAATTAAAATACCGACGCTTAAAGAAAATAGGCAAAATTAAATATGAGCTTCGCGCGCTCAACCATGCCTATCGCCCTAAATCTTAATTTCGCCATAAACTAAATTTCACCACAAATACCGACATCCTGAAAATCACCTTTCACCTTCCTAACCATAATAGTCCAATGGCCGGATTCTAACTTATTAATCCGCCAAAAATACCAAACTTTAAAAATTCTCAAACTTATCCAAAACTCCTCCAAAATTTCTAAAATTCATACCATTACACTCCTCTTAAAATTTCCCATTAAAAACACATTAAACCCTAGCTCTTTAATGAGAAAAGCTTTCTTAGCAGTAGTCTTTTTCTCAAACAAGGACTTCAACTTCAACCATAGCTCATGCGCACTGGTTTTGTTGGCAACATGGTGGAACACACTATCGTCCACCCATTCCTGAATATGACCAATGGCTTTGCGGTTCATCTTCGTCCAAGTTGCTGGTGTGGTCCCTTCTGGCTTGGCATCGTCTCCCTCGATCGGCTCGTGCAAATCTTTGCAATAGAGAATATCTTTCATTCTCAGCTTCCACGTAATCCAGTTGGAGTGGTTGAGTCTGATCATGGTACTCTGTGATCCTTCCATTCTAGCAGCTCCCGGTCAGAACCAAGAGCTCTGATAGCGTTGTTGGGTTATACGGAAAAATAAACTGTAGAATGGAATCAGAAATTCACAACCACAAATGTAAAATGTAGCGGAAATAAAATGATAAAGAACACCAGGAATTAACGTGGTTCAGCAAAGTGCCTACGTCCATGGGGCAACAACAACAAAAAACCTCCATTATACGAATAAATGTTACACAGAGAGAAACATTACTTCAAGACTCACACTTGAAGAGATACACTCTCACACACAATTTGTTTTGCTACACGCACAAACTCTCTACTCATGAGTTTTCTATCTCACTCTTGATGATCACACAAGATGAGCTCCGGTTATTCTATCTTTTGCACCATTGCAAATGCCTCTATATATAGGCAAATATATGCATGCATTCTTGATGTACATCCATCACTTGGAAGAGAATTTCACAAGTCTTCCTTGTTTCATGCTTAATGTTTCCAAGGCACATTAATGCATGCTCTTCCATTTCAATCTTTGTAGCCACCTACAACACTTATATACATAGGTTGCTAATGGAGAAGGATAGTAAATTACACTTGTGGGCTGGGGCCATTGTTGGCACGCAAAACAATAACAAGGATAACAGTTTATCACGGCAATGACGTCGTTTTTGATTATTACCCAAAGGTACCCGATTTATTTACAGATAATTTTCCGGCCTTTTCCTACCATTTATGGCAGTTGTGGTCAATCAACGCGTAGCCGGTGTCTTGTAGATTAGAAATTTGTTCCTGGAAACGCGCGAATATGACCGGAAATGCGTCGGAAACATCGAAAAACGTATTAGTAAATAAGTTGGATACGTGAAGAATATAAAAAATAGAGAATAAAGCTGTGTCTGAGAAGTAAGCCGACCTCATTTCTAATTAATTACTTGGGTCATTGCGGCATATAGAGGCTCAAAGTCCTAATTACTCACATGTACGCAATTTTTTTACGGATAAGTTTCCGGCTTTTTGCAGCCATTTTTGACCATTTACGACCGTTCCAGTCATATCAACGCGTAGCCGGTGCCTTGTAAATTAGGAATTTGTTGCCAAAAACGCATCGGAAACATATACGTAAATAAGTCAAATATGTAGGGGTAATAATGACTTTTCATATATAGAAAAGAGTAGAAAATAAAATAAAGCTGCGTCTAAGAAGTAAACCGACGAGTTTGGTAGGCTCTAGCAGAAGCTTCATCACCGGCAGCTCCAACACACAAGAAAGATAGATCTCAACTACTATGAGAATAGTACATTAACTTGGACAGTTTTCAGTTTTAACTATCTAGTTAAAACAAGCAAGCAAAACATATCAACAGAAACACTAAAATGTTCAAGTAGTACTAGTAGCACCAGCTAGCTGAACTTACTGATCATCTTCCTCTATGTTAGTTCAATCATTTAAGCAACTGAAATAACAGGAGGAGCCTTGAAGCCTTGGTTCTGATGTTGCCTGCTAACCGGGTGCTTCACAGATATGCCTGATGCGCCGAAACAGAAGTAATGCCTCCTCAACTTTCTGTTACACAAATTTGGGGTGTCATCATCAGCTACTTGATTGGACCAAGATGGTCCGGCTGCATCATTGTCAATGCATACACCTTTCTGTTTATCTATAGAACTCGGTGAAGAGAGTGATGATGATTTCGAAAATGAGCTAGAGCGCGAACGGCCTGGGACAGTTATGTGTGGGATTGATTGCATTACACCATGCCTTAAACCTGAGGCGAACTTCTTCTTGGCTGTTGGACTTGATTGGTTACTCCTCACTGCGAGTGTTCTTTTGTTATTAGGTAGTGGTGAAGAGGCCTTTGAGAATCTCTGCCGAAGTGGTGTGGGAGTTGCCTCATCTGAAATAGTGCTGCCAAAATCTACTGAATTCTTGAATCTTTCAGGCTTCTTCTCTTTGATCCGGGGCCACCCTATTGCGCGTTTCAGTCGTTGCGCTGCATGGTTTACAGAACCTGAAGGCTTTTTAGTACCGATTGAGGTCTGGTTTTCATCATTGGTGTTGTGTGGATTTAGTTCCCTTGAAGATACATTGCTTCCTATACTAAGCTTATGCTGATGACCAGCACTGGCAACCGGTACATTTTCAATTCCTGTATACAGAAAGATTTCAGTGTCGGAGATTTTAAACGATGTTCCAGGACTGCCTCCATCGCCTTGCATTTTTAAGTGTGAAGCAATGGCTTTTCTTGCATTGTAATAGTCCTGACAACCAAAAATCCCCCCAGCCGAAATCAACTGCCTAATTAGTTTATCAGACGATGCAGAACGAGGCCATTGCCTGAGGTAATCAAGTGCTGTCATGCCATCCACATCGCGGACATTGACATCAATTGATTGAGACATCATAAGAATTTGCACCAAGTCAGAGTGAACATTACCAATGATCGCTGTGTGAAGGGCAGTCCGGCCTTCGTTATTCTTGGCATTGATGACTTCTTCAATGTCAAACACTCCCACAGACCAAGATCTTCAGGAGCTGAATCTGCCGGTCCAATCTACGGAAGGCAGGAGTTTGGAAACCGGATATAACCTTATGGAGAAATGTTTCTCCAGAGTTGTTTGTCGTAGCAATCATTGACGAAGGAAATGCAGATAGAAGAGCTTCAACTGTAGCTAAGTGGCCCCTAGACGCTGCTACATGCAATGCTGTGTTTCCTTGATGGTCTCTGGAGTTAATGATATCACAGGTCGCTGTAAGATACTTCACTACCTGCATCGATAACAAAGATCATTTTCAAATGTACAGACCAAATAATTACGAAGTTTCAGTCAGGGCATAAAATAAGTGATTTCAACCAGGGAGGGACAACATATGCCTTAATGCCTTATACAGAACAGCTACAAGCTGGAATTCTCTTCATTAATAATCGCAAAGAAGTTAAATCTGAATGAAGTAGATAGAAGATGAAGATGTAGCTAACAAGAAGTGATTATTATTATTTTTTTTTTCATAGTGAATTCACAGTAAGAATCGATAAGTTTTTCGAACAATCATGAATCGGCCATCTAGCATCTGTGGCGGCAATTATGCCGCCTTGAAGTTATAACTGTAACCCATGATTCATGGTAACACACAAACACAAATAAAGCCACACAGAATCGTATGTCATTCACCTTATTTTCTCTTCATGCTACTATATCCATTCACATACAATAAATTAACCATAACTTCATATTGGCAGAGATTATTAGCGTCTTTAGTCATTTCCAACTCCAAAAATTAGTCATTTACCAAGAAAATCGATTAAGAGATATCTCTGAAATTTATGCAGCTTATGCTTGTACAAGTGAAAGAAGAATACGCAAAAGACAAAAAGCTTTTCAATATGCACATAAATGGAAGCTAGAAGCCTCACCTCTACCCGTCCTTTTCCAGCAGCTGCATGTAGAATAGTGGATCCTTGAACATCTCTAAAAGTCAGAACATCATTGCAATCCGTAAGAAGCTCCTTCAAGACCAACAAGTTTCCTCCTCTAGCAGCAGCATGAACCGCCCTATTAACCATCTCCCTCTTATAAACACAAGGAATTTCCCCGATGTGTTCCTCCAACTCCCCACCTCTACCTGAAAATCGCGGCGAAACTGCAAAGTCAAACAGCAGCCTGAAAACTTCTGCATTCTTGCTCTTAGCAGCGGCATACAGTACATCAGTAACACCAAACTCTCCTTCCCCGAAAACAAGAAGAGGGTTTCTCTCTAGCATTTCTTGCACAAAACCAAGCTGACCAGCTGAGGCAGCTGTGTAAATGAGCCATCCACCATAACCAGCTCGGATGAGAGAGTTCTTTCCCTTCTTGGACTCACATTCATGAAACAGCTTTCGTGCAACATGTGCACGGCACTTCGCTACATCGTGGAACTGTTCTTCATCGTCCCAAACAGTCTCAAGGCGGCGAATTCTGCGTAGTGAGGTGAGCTTAATGAGGTGGTTGCTGTCAATGCGGAGGAGCTCTCGGACCAAATCATACTGTCCATTGGCAGCTGCATAGTCTATCGGAGAAGCATACCACCATTGGTCTCCGGTGCTCTCCCACCGTAGAGGAAAGTGTGTAGGAGGCATTCTGTAGAATGTGTTTAGCAAAATATAATGCAATGCTACTAAGAATACCAAAATTAGTGAGACTTGATGAAAGCTCACACAATGAGAGGAGAAGAGGACCCTGGTTTGGTATTAATTTAAGGAGTTGAACTACTTCCTGCTGTTCCAATTCATGTAGAAATATGGAAATGGAAATGAAGAATTAACAAAAGGAAAGCGCATGCAGCAAAGGGAATTAAGAATTGCCTCAAGTGTTGAGGCCAAGGTTAGAGAGGAATAGTTAATATATCAAGTAGTTGAGATGAGAAGGGAAACAATCATCATTGCTTACACAAATGGAAGGCAGGAAAAGAAATAGGCCCTTTGAGATATGTTGCAATAAAATATGGTCAGTATCAAATATTTTCAGAAGATATCAAAGAGGCAGATGATCAATATTTGGTTGTGACAGATAAGGGACTGGTGGATAGCATATAAACTATATATGACTTGAATGCTATGCTATGGTTTGAGGAAGAAAAACTAAGATTAAAACGATATTTCAAGGTGAAAGGAGATTCCTCTTGTACAGTGAAAGTTACAGATGCAGAAATGACGATGATGATGTTAAGCAATAAGATAGATTAGACTAAAGTTTACTGGTAGGAGTAATGATAATGATCATAGAGGAGAGGAAGAATTACCGTGCTCAAAGATGTCGGAATGATAAAAAAGTCTGAGGCAGAACTGAAGGAAGGCAGAGAGCATTTCAGAAACGTAGGAGAAAATTCTTAGTGACCCTTAAACATATCATTAGTATAATTTTTGGTTTCCACACTTGTAATTATTATAATTTTGCTTTATTCTTTGGTCTGTTAGCTACTCTATTTAGAGAGATATGGGCTAAAGTGACATTCTACCTGCATCATCACCCACTTTGCTGTTCCAGTCAAGTACTTAACCAAAGAAACACTGATGTTTAGCATTTGACTCCAGAATCTGGTGTATATATTTCAGGAAATTTTATTCAAAAGAAATAAGAAACCAACTTAGATTTAGAGGAACTTAATGTTGGGATGGTGATAGGTAGCTTACTCAAACCAACTTCTATGTGCTAACCTAAATGGCTCATCTATTATCAACTGCATAAATTAATTTTGGGTCGGTGCATACCCAACTAGCACATCTTTGACATATATGTTCCAAAACTCGACTTATAAATTCCAACCATGAGACATAAATAGGCATTATTCCTTATCATTCAAGACTCAGAAGGTTTAGGAAACCCTTCAAGAGAGATTTTAATCATCTGATTTTCTCATCATTCTCTTCCCTCTTGCAGAATGGAAGTATCAGCATTCAGCAGATCAAATTCTAGAGGGGAAGAGATATGGTATAGCATAGTTGGGTTTGTTAACTCATTCCAAGAGAAACTGAACTATAAGGTTGGGAGGGTGAAGTCCTCTTATTGAAACATACAGCTAACTCTCCCTAAAAGCAAAAGATGCCATATGAAATGTGGGATAGAGGCATGCACCAGCATTTCTAACTTTTTGAGAAGAACAAAATTCAAAAGCTATGAATTGGGAATAGTGGGTTACTACCCCAATACTGACTTTACAAAGCCTTTAGCAATAATAATGCATGCTGCATGTGACATGTGACATGTCAAATTTCCATGAGTCTCTTTCTTTGCTTTGATAGAATCCATTGAAGCCTAATCCTTCACATGGAAAATACAGAAAGCATGTTGGGTTTATCCTAGTATGTATAAGCATACATAAGAGTGATAGATCATATATATAGTTCTTTGTATTTCTACAACAAGCTAGAGAAGTTCTGCGTAGATGTGATAGAGTTAGGACCTTGATGAATGAGGACAATGGATGGGTGACCAAGTTGATGTGATAATGATGGAGGAAAAAGGGAAAAGCATGTAGCTTTCTGTGAATCGATCACTAGTGATGAGATAGGAATAGGATTGGAAGTAGGATCAAACAGAATCCGACCCACCATTTGTTATAAACTTAAGTTGAGTAGTACCTAATGGGGGACATCAGTAGGACAGGAGGATATGGTGCCTTCCACCACATATGAATATGATGTTCAATAACCAATCTCCTAAAGTTTAGGGCCCAACTGAATGATGCATTAATCAAATTCTATAATGCATAGCTGGGATTAATGTGTTCTTGGTATGTATATATAAGAAAGCATCTTGTATCTAGGCATATAACTTCCTTGCATATATCAGATATAAACCAGGATTGTTTGTATCAGGGTATGAAGACTAGTTATGCATATAGATTGATGTTCAAAAGGGAACTCAAGTGAAGCAAGAGTCTTGATCGATCGTGTGGCCAATGGTGGTTATTAACGCTTCGATTAAAATCGCAAGAGTGCTATAGTAAAGTTATTCTTAGGTACTAGTGAAAATTGTTTGCCTAGAGATGAAATTAATGGTTATTGAGATTTGTATGTAGTGTACCAATCAAAGGCTCAGCTGCTGCAAGTCCAAGTCCAAGGCATGCCCTTTCCCTTTCATAAAGCATATCTTCTTTCTAAACTAAAAGTCTAGAACTGCTGTGTGAAAGTCGATCATAGAAGCAATAGTGAACTGTGAAAGAGAACCTTTCTTTAACTAGCAGAGTAAAGGTAGACTCCATTATAAGCTAAAACAGTAATGAGGTTAATGAGTGATTGAGTGTGTAATTGTTCAGGCTCCACAAATGAGCTAAGATCATTTCTTCGATTTCTTTTCTTCTTTAATATTCCATCACATAATCTCCTCACATGCAAAAGACACAATCATTCAAAGGAAATCCCAGAAGATTCAGAAGCATAACAAAGTAGTAAAATTGGTACCTCTCTTCTGCTTGTTAGCACATGACACAGCAATCAGGGCACTTGACCATTTGTATTAATCTTCCAGACTCGTCTGATCTTTAGGGTTTTGGCACCAAGATCACAATGCTGTCAATGCATGGTCTGTAAACTAGGGCCCAAGCTCACCCATGAAACCCACTAATGCTAGCAGAAATGTCATCACCCAAACTCTCATTGGAATCTTTCTAGGGTTTCTTTCCCAGTGTATATCTGCTTAGGGTTTCGACTAGTGATGACAGCGACGAGGAAAAAGAGGGATTTATGGTTTAGGGATCGATCTCGGCATCGATCCATATTCTGCTATGCTACATGTACCTTCCTCTTATTAATGCATCTAGCTCGATCAATTCATTCTATTTGATTAGGGTGGAGTTCATCGGAATCATTGCTTTGAACATTTTGTCCCTCCAACACTAACATCAATTTGCCAAATCCTTTTTTGATCACTGGCAAACTGATATTCGAGGGAAAAAATGTTTGAGGCAATGAACTCCACCCTAGTCTACCCTTTTATACACTTGAGCTAAAGAAGGGATTGCCCGTGCTTTTTATCCTATTCTTTGATCTTTCCCTAAAGTATAAAATGGTTTAATTTACCCAAAAATAGTTTCATTGTGACTTGTGAGGGCAACAAGTTCATTATACTCTGATCATAGCTCTCTCGACTTCACTTCATACAGAGCTTTACAAGTCTAAGAGAAGTTTACCGATATACATGTATTTTTATTACTCTTGTTCCTCCATCATGACTCCCTGATCGAGTTATTAGGTGTTATGCTTGATGCATAGTTGCATATCCACAATTTCAGAATTTTGAGACACCTGTCAAACCTCCAAAGGACATATTTGATCGTTCCGTAATAAAAGTGTCTTGTTACATATCATTTGAAAACTCGAGACTAAAACTATTTTTAGTTCATTTCGGAAATATGAATGAAAGTTGTTACATAACATAATTTTATCAGAGAAAAATCATGCGATATGTAAATGTGGTGGGTATTACCGTATTTGGCTCACGATTATTTTGCAACGGTTCAGTAACAAGTATCAAAAGAGATCAACCAACCCTATAGTTGAAGGGTAAAAATTCAATCTAGATAAAACGGTAAAAGACGACGGCCCAAAGTCACAAGAAGAAGCTACCTAGAAGCCCGGCCCAGCCCACCTTCAGCGAATTGCCCTCTTGCCCAAGTAGTTAAAGGGTTTTAATAGCGTGACATAAACCCTAGTACCCTCAGAAACCCCACACATTTCTATCCCAAATCTCCCTTCTCCTTCTCTCTCTGAGATTCCTCCCAAGATGAGCAACCAGGCCGCCGTGTCCTTCCTCACCAACCTCGCACGCGCCGCCTTAGGCCTCGGCGCCAGCGTCACCATCGTCAACTCCGCCCTCTACACCGTCGACGGCGGCCAGCGCGCCGTCCTCTTCGACCGTTTCCGCGGCGTCATCGACGACACCGTCGGCGAAGGGACCCACTTCCTGGTCCCGTGGCTCCAGAAGCCCTACATCTTCGACATCAGGACCAGGCCCCACACCTTCTCCTCCGTCTCCGGCACCAAGGATCTCCAGATGGTCAACCTCACCCTCAGGGTTCTCTCCCGCCCTGAGGTCAACCGTCTCCCTCAGATCTTCAAAACCCTAGGGCTCGAGTACGACGAGAAGGTCCTCCCTTCCATCGGCAACGAGGTTCTCAAGGCCGTCGTGGCGCAGTTCAACGCCGATCAGCTCCTGACGGAGCGCCCGCACGTCTCGGCGCTGGTGAGGGAGAGCCTGATCCGCCGCGCTAGGGATTTCAACATTGTGCTGGATGACGTGGCGATTACGCATCTTTCATACGGGGCGGAGTTCTCGCGCGCCGTGGAGCAGAAGCAGGTGGCGCAGCAGGAGGCGGAGAGGTCTAAGTTTGTGGTGGCGAAGGCCGAGCAGGAGAGGAGGGCTGCGATTATCAGGGCGCAGGGTGAGAGTGAGGCTGCAAAGCTGATTTCGGAGGCGACTGCCACTGCTGGTAATGACCTGATTGAGCTGAGGAGGATTGAGGCCAGCAGAGAGATTGCCGGAACACTCGCCAAGTCGCCCAATGTCAACTACCTGCCTAAGGGGAACAATGTTCTCTTTGGCCTCGGTGGCCGTTGAAGGTAATGCCTTCGAAAATTGTGTTGTTTCTTACGATTATGTTATGCTTTGTTTTGGTGTGCATTTGCTTGCTTTTATTGTGAATTGAGACCTTGATGCTATGAATTAGTGTGAATTGAGACCTCCATGCTATGGATTAGAATAGAGAGCAACATTACTTGTCTGTTCTCATTGCGAATTGATAACTGAATGGTAGTCTTTTGTATTTTGTTTCAGTAGGTTTAGGTAGACATAAAGAGCAACACTATATGAACTGATTAATCAGAATAATGTGGTCAAATTCTAGCTTAGTGACGGCATTTTAATTGTTATGATATGATAAACATTTAAGTAAATTAATCCTGTCCTGATGAGAACTGATTAACAGGAATACAGTGTGATCAAACTTCTAGTTTAGTTCAGACCGCTTCTGATATAATAAAGCATTAATGTAACCAAGTATCTATGGTGGTTAAACAACGAATGAAGAATGAATGATAACTAACAACCAAGTTTGGTTATATTATGTGTCTGTTTTCGTTGCGAATTGATAGCTGAAAGATATACATGTTTGTTTTGTTTCAGTATCTTAAGGTAAATGAAAAGAAAACCCCTATCTGAACTTATTATTCCGAAGAACGTGGTCAAATTTCTAGCATAGTTCGTTTAAGTAAATTAAACCTGTCTTGATGAGAACTCATAACTAGAATACAGACTTCTAGTTTAGTTTAGACCGCTTATGATATGATAAAGCATTAATGTAACCAAGCATCTATGGTGGTTAAACAAATTGGAGCCTCGAGTCTGAACTTATTATTCCGAAGAACGTGGTCAAATTTCTAGCATAGTTCATTTAAGTAAATTAAACCTGTCTTGATGAGAACTCATAACTAGAATACAGACTTCTAGTTTAGTTTAGACCGCTTATGATATGATAAAGCATTAATGTAACCAAGCATCTATGGTGGTTAAACAAATTGGAGCCTCGAGTGAAGAGCAGAGAGCCATGCGCTTGTTACTTCTCATAGTGCTCCGGAAATTTATTACCTTGCTGTTTCAGAAGGATGGTTTTCCATTTTTTTTGTGAATATTAAGGGATATAATAAATCATGTAGTTTAATTTATGGCTCAAGCTGCTAGATAGTTTTTTTTTGAACTTCTGGATGTAATCCTTTTCTGTTGCTGTTGCTTTTTACTATAAGAGGGGGAAGCTTAAATGTGGTGTGCTTCTCACCCTTGTAGCCATATAAGTTGCATGCAGCTTACATGAGCATTGACATGTTACTTTAGTTGACATGCTTAAAGTTGGTGGTTGTCCCCTGCAACCTATTGTTATTGCCTATGCTGATGGGTAGCACCAACCAAGAAATTCTGTTAATCTTAGTCGGCAATGCAGTACTTGGTTTTCAAAACTTTGATTAGACATTAATTGGGAATTGGTTCTCAGACATACTGCATTTGGTTGCTTATTTTATGGCTCCGTATGCTTTTACACTAGTAAGGAAGAATTGATGAAAATAATTGTTCTATATCCTTGTTACTTGATTTAGTTCATTTTGGAATTTAATATGCAAGATATTGCTAAAAATTATGCAGGTTCATCAAGGAGTAGCATCAACATGATCGGATCATAAATAGTCAGAAGAGAACACTATTGGAACTTCTGTTTTTGCGTGGAAATAGTTTATCGGAAACTTCATAATGATAAAAACTGATGGTATTAGCCTTTTAGGTATCTGGATGTCGTTTAAATGTCCAAATTTCTGATTGTTTGTTCGTACTTTTGATAGAGATTTTGGAGCCTTTTGTTAATATGCTTCTGTGTTGCCCACTGATCTATCATTATTATCTGTTTCCTTCAATCTATAATGATTTTCTTATATCTTCCTCAGTTCTGATGAATTTTATGTCAAAACATGAAACTATGGTAATAGCGAGGAAGAAGTGGATGTTCAAGGGAACAGCCTGCTTGTATTTAATTGTATCCATAGCTACTCCAAATGAAATGAACACCTTGTACCTACTCGAGTACCGGTGTTCAACTCTTTACAAAATGGAAGAAAATCTACATCTTGAGGTCAAGAATTAGCTGCCTGTGAACTTTCATCTTGGCTAACAGAGGCCATGTGACAGATCAAGTTGATAACTTGTGTGCTGCAAAGTGCATCACACTGTTTTAGTGTCCCACTGTGATGTTAAAGAAACCCAGATTGCATAATGAAGTCAGTGAGATACTTACCTATAAGCCCATTCGTTGTCATACCAAGAGACAAGCTTTACAAAGTTGTCATTCAGAGCAATTCCAGCCTTGGCATCGAAAATGCTGGACCTGCAGCATAACAAATGATGCACTCATTGAGAAATGCTCCTGCAATTTCCATTAGAAAGGTCGAAAAGAAAGGCGCACAACCAGAAACTACTGAAAATCCAATCTGCATGGGCATCACACTACATTATATGTCCGTCGATCTGTACTAGTATCCATGAAAACCCTCACCTATTGTCGCCTAAAAAGTCGGTGGAAACCACATCATCATCTGTGTATCCAAGGATTCCTTTCAGGCTACCCTCAGATTCTGTCCTGCAATTTGCAGCAGAACAAGACTGTAGATGAGCAGATCATCAGAGATTAAGTTGTACCATCAAACAGAACAATCTGGCAAATAGGTTGTTACATCCTCATTCTTCCTTGATAGCATTGTTGATCTCTTCATAAGTTGCCTGCTTTTCAAGTCTCACGGTGAGGTCAACCACAGAAACATCGACAGTGGGAATGCAGACGGCCATTCCTTTCATTTTCCCATCTAGTGCCGGCAGCACTTTACCAACAGCCTACAAATATCAAATCAGCTCCAATTATCAACATCTCTAAAAGAAAAAAAAATTGGTGAAAAAAACTAAGATAAGTAGCACAGACAGAAAGGTCTAGGTCGATATTATTCCTAGCAGTATTGGAGCTAGGAATGATGTTGCGCCCGGCAGCTCTTCCGATTCTCCAGTCTTTCTGACAATGTGCATCAACAACCTTTCGAACACCTCCTGCATTGCATCGAAAAATTACAGTGGTACCTTACTTTCTGCTGAAATGGATACATGTACACTAATTTATGCAATCCTCAGATTTCTCAATGTGGGATTCTAAAATCTCCATCAAGATCGAAAACAGGCTGAGCTTGCAACTGAGATGAATGCATTACTGATCAGCCATAGAGTGGACCGTAGTCATTAGACCCTCCACAATACCGAATTTCTCATGGATAACCTGTCAAGATATGTATCATAGTTATTTACCCAGTTAATCAAGTAACCAATATGAAACTAAGCTGGTTACCTTTGCCAATGGAGCAAGACAGTTGATAGCGCCGCTTGCATTGGAAACAACTTTGAGGTCGGGAGCGTAGTCCTTCTCATTTAAACCTTGCACAATGTTTTGAAAGGGCCGGAACTCTTGGAAATGTGGAATTCCTCTCCCAACTGGTTATTTGTATTCATCATTCATCAATCTCTCTATACTATTCATCTGTTTTTTTTGTGTTTTGTGTGTGTGTGTGTGTGGAGAAGAACAATCTTAACACAAATCAAAGCAAAACCAAAATCTCTCCCTCGTGTTTGCTCATTCAATTTTGGATTAACAACAGAAGAGTGGTACTGAAGGCCTCCCAAACAAAATATGTAACACTCAAGAGTCAGCTGAAATATTCCAATAAAAAAAATCTGTAGCCATGGTTGAAACCTATCTAGCTGCATGCAATGGTGATTTAGAAACTGACATTGCTTATGCAACTGTGGCCATGTGATAACTCGTGAGCTGCAATACACCGTGTTCATCAGAAAACTGTGATGTCAAAAGAAATCTACAATATGCTTATGTAGAAATTGTGGTATTACCTGTAACCCCACTCATTGTCATACCAAGCGACAAGCTTCACAAAGTTGTCATTCAAAGCAATTCCAGCCTCGGCATCGAAAATGCTCGACCTGCAGCATAACATGTATGCACTCCCTCAGAGCCTCAATCAATTAACTGAAGTAAAGAATAGGGCAGTTACCTAACCAAGTGCTGCAGGTTTTATAGAGGCAACAGGTCAGAGTCAGCAATATTCTGTCATTCTCACCTGTGGTTACTCACAAAGTCTGTGGACACCAAATCATCGTCTATGTATCCTAGGATTCCCTTTAGATTACCCTCAGATTCTTCCCTGAATTTCACAATTGAAAGGAAACTCAGATGATTGAGGAGATAGAGGTGAGCATGCCTTGAAAGACAAGTAAGTTATATCATCAAACAAAAAAATAGGCATAGAGAATTAGAGATGCACCAAAATATGAAACCAAGCAACTCTTTAGTAGTTTAGTGTGTTACAAATTATATAAGAAACCAAAGTGGATGGCCTGATCCTTACTTGATAGCACTTTTAATCTCATCATAGGTAGCCTTCTTCTCAAGTCTTACTGTGAGGACACATCAACAGTGGGAACCCTGAAGGCCATTCCTGTCAACTTCCCATTTAGCGCAGGAAGCACTTTACCAACACCCTATAAATCAAACCAAAATTAGTTCTGAAAATTTCCCAAATCTTTTAGACAGCATTAGAGAATCATACGAACTCTGAAGACACACGTTACATATACCAATACAAGGTGTTAGGGGTCCAATATAATACCTCGGCAGCTCCAGTACTAGTCGGAATGATGTTACGGCCAGCAGCTCTACTACCTCTCCAGTCTTTCATTAGTGGACTATCAACAGTCCTTTGAGTAGCTAGATCACATATCAAAAGAACCTTCAACCAATGATTCATTACAGTCTAGCTTGCTTAGAATCAAATAAGCCTACTATACATTCTCACCAGTAACTGAATGGACAGTGGTCATAAGACCCTCTACGATACCAAATTTATCGTGGATAACCTACCAAGACATGTACATTGATACAGTAAACATGAGAAAATTAACCAGTTGATTGAAGTACTAGCTAGCTGATATTGATTTGATTAACTAGGACAATAATAAGAAATGAAACCTTTGCCGGTGGAGCAAGACAGTGAGTAGTGCAGCTTGCATTCGAAACAATGCTAAGATCTGGAGTGTTGTACTTCTCATTAACACCCACAACAAACATGGGAAACTCGTCACTTGGCGCAGAAATGATTACTTTCTTTGCACCAGCCTATGTAATGGAACATTGTATACATGAGCAACAAAATCTTCATGAACATGTAAACAAGCATGTGAAATTTTTTTACCGTCAGGTGGCGTGATGCTCTCTCCTGATCTGAGTTAACACCGCTGGACTCGACGACAAATTCAGCACCATCATCTTCCCATGGGATTTCATTAGGTAAGGTAAACAAACAACTATAAACAAGCCAAAGTGAAATTTCATTGTTCTTGTTAACTACAAGAGTGGGAGTGTAACTGGCGTATAAATAGTAATTAAGAAAATATACCTAGAATCATAAACCTTTACGGCCTTATCACTTAAGAGAAGTGTGCTTTCATCCTTAACCTTAAGCTCGCCATGCTTCCACTGCCCATGAACACTGTCGTACTTGAACATGTAGCTCTGAGAAGATGGGATTAGTTAATACATGCAACCCCTTTGTCGAGAATTAAGTTACCTAATACACAATAACACAAATTCAACTCCATCCACAATAGTGGAGAATAGGAAATTCCTCCACTGGCGAAGGTAAAATGTTTGATGAAATGTCTCAAAAAGATAAAGACGGACACTATATTCACGTAGTTAACTCGTTTAACATACACATACCATGCGATCAGCAGCCAAGAAAGGATCGTTTATGGCAACGAGTTCAATGTCGTCTCTCTGCAGAGCAACTCTGGCCACCGTCCGGCCAATCCTTCCGAATCCTTCATTCACAACATAATCTCCATTCAAGACAAATGATATCATACAAATACTGAACAAACCAGTGAAGAGAGACACCAATACCATTGATGCCAATCTTGATCTTGGCCATGGGTAACAATGTTTATGCTTTGTTAAACCCAAAGAGAGTGAACCAGGGAGGACGGCATGTGTTTGTGATCAAGATGGGGGATCACTGTTAAATTTGAGAGATGAATTGGTTAAAAGAAAAGGGTATGAGAAGTAAAAGAAAAAGACCTAGAAAGACGGGGCTTGAAATGTACATTTGTTTTTCAATAAAACAAAAATACATTTGTTTTATACAATGTTAACTCAGATGACTGCCACTTGGCTTTTACAACATAAATCAACAATCTTCTTACATGTGGTTTATGATTAGTAGTACATCAAGAAAAGGAGGAAGAAAAAACCAACTGTATGAGTTATATCATAGTTGAAGCGAATATACAAAATCTTCTAGTCCCCCAGAAGCCTCACTCCCTGATACATTGCACCAGATTGAAGATCTTCTAAAGTATCAATGCGTCTGTAGCCACCTAATTCTCTTAAATCTCTCAAACCAATCAAGCCGCGACGGGTAAGGAAATCACGAAAGTCATCCTCAGTGTAGAATGTTATTTCTTCAGTCCGAACTATATGGTCGGATTCATCGCAGAGGCAAAGTTTAATAGTTACTCCTGCCAAAAGAAGCATACAGCTGCTTACTATGTATCCAGTAAACCAAAATCTTGGTTCCACAATTAATGGAAATGTAATTGTGTGGGATACCTTCATCAAGGTGGAGAGTGTAATTGCCCAAAGGCATATCCCTATCAAGACTCCGAACAACCTGATACTCGTCCTCCAACCAAAATGATCGCTTAGTTCTTATTCTGAACGCAGACTTGATTGCCTCTTTAATCGCATCAGCAGTTCCATCAATACCAATCCTTCTGGTGTTGTATTCCCCCAACTTGACAGTTATAATCCTTCCACAATAAGATGAGTGTCCCTCCCCTCCTGACAATAAACAATCACACGCTTCAAACAACTTGTAAAATCAGACTTTTACAAGATGTGTGTATCGGTTTTGGTTGTCATTTTGGTTTTCAGAAAACGTAAAGGCAAATTGTGATAAAGCTTAAAGTGGAAGTACCATCATCCAAGTGGTTGATGACAACAGAAAACTCTACTAATGTGGTAGAAAGGGAAATGGACACGAATAACAAAAGTGAAGCTACTTGAAAGATGACAAACACATCAAGAATGTAGCTGTTTTTTGGTATCACCACTAAATTAGAATGCAACATGTGTAGTTATTAAGGCAGCTTAATATAAACATACACAACCAATTCAAATGAAACAAAGTGTAGGTCATATTGCCTTCTATTTTTTTTCTTTCTTTTTCTTTTTTTCGGGTGAAGGCTGCTTAATTCCAGTTGAGACGGTGGATATGCATATACTAATAGAAACATTTCCACTACCAATTATAGCAGCATCACGGTTTTTTTGGGTGAGAGCAGCTTAATTCCAATTCAAGGCAGTAGAGATGCATATAGTAATAGAAACATTTCCACTACCAATTATAGCAGCATGACAGCATCTCAATTCTCAAATCATTACTATCTTACTTATATGGCATTGCAAGTCTAGTTACGAAAGCTCACCATTCTCAGGGCCCTCTCTCCAATTCCACGGTGGAACCTCATTGCCTGCCACTGCATCACCCGTGGTAATAGCCAGAGGGTCACCGTCATGATCCAACTGCCTTTCCAAGTCCACTGCTGTCCGTTCAGCAGCTATAAACACACACACACACACAAAAAGCTCTCACCAACTGCAGAAACAAACTCTTAAACTATCGAAAACAAAAACTGAATTTATACCTTCCATGGGTCTCTTAAACTATCGAAAACAAAAACTGAATTTATACCTTCCATGGGTCCAAACGGAATGCCTGCATCCTCTAGACCTGCATTGCAATTTCACAAATTACACAACCATCATATATTCAAACAATTCAGAAACACGAAAACAAAACTCACTCTTATCAGAGAAACGTATGAAAGACTCGAGCTTCGGAGGCGAATTCGGCCTCTTATAGGAACCACCAGCAGCTCCATTACTAGCCGCCGCATTATTGGCGCCACTATTACTATTATGACTACTAGTCCTACCCCTCAGCAGCTCCTGAAGGTCCTCGTAATACGTCATCTTAGCAGACCTGCTGCCAACCTTGGCTTGATGCCTGGCCTTCTTGAACTCCTTAAGCAAGTTCCGCCACTTATCCGTACACATGGTGGGGCTCCGATCGAACCCTTTATCCCTCATCTTGGCCGAGATCTGCTCCCAGAGGTGCTTGTTCGACTTGGACGTGTTGAACAGTCCGTCCACCTCGCGCCGGAAGCTGATCAGGCTACGTGTCTCTTCCTGGATCCATGTCTCGGCGCGTTTCTTGGGGGCGCGGAACTCGTGGTCCTCGCCGCCGCTGCTGGTGTTGGCGGCGGCGGCGGAGACAACGTCCATCATGATGTCGCGGTCGGGGGAGGAGGAGGACTTGTAGAAATCGATTGGGTGGGGCTTTTCGGAGAGGTACATGGCGGCGGCGGGTTGGGATTGGGAGGAGGTTACGGGTGGTGGAACATGTGATTGTTAGAGAGGAGGAGAAGGAGGTTGAAGAAGACCGAAGGGGAAAGGAAGAGGTGGGAGTGGACTCTCAACACTGTTTGGGAAGTGTTTGATTGTGCGAATATTTGCACACGCGTGTTTTTCTTTCGAGTTTTGACTTTGTACAAGTACATCCTATCTATTTTAGGAAAAGAAAAAAGAAAATATACGAAATTCTTGTATGCATCAACATGCAAGACTACGAGCGTCGATTACAGAATATAAATAGAATATCAGTGATGGTTTGATATATAGAAAGTGAGATCGAAAGCGTCAGGAATGTTGTCGGAACATATTGTCGTCTGAGAAGGAGCTCAGCTTAGCTTCAGATAGTTAGCTCGTAAGGTACGTTTCGTGTAAATGCATTAGAGCAACTCGTCATAACGTAACCTAGTTTTGCTAGATTTTGGAATGAGGCTCCTCCGTGATTAATAGCTATAGGATCTCAAAAGTTCGATCCAAATTCTTACTGTGGATAAATACACGAGGGGAAGAGCAAGAACATCCTTCATTTGTGATCCATGTAAGGTAAGAGATCTGATCCAGGTTTAAGAAAAGTATTATTCTTTATTCTACAACCATAGAGACATAGACAAAATCTTGAAATTGGCAGATCAAACCAATCACCTATGCATCATTGTCTACAACATTTCTAGATATGCCCTGATTTTCCATCAATGTATCAATGATCTTCTTCAGTGCAGGTGCGCTCGTCCCACTGTTCTGATCAACAAAGCAAGACCTGCCTTCTTCAGCAGCCTTGCAAAGCTCGGGATCCAACGGCACCTTTCCCAGGAAGGGTACCCCCATTTCCCTGCACATTTTTGTAGCTCCACCACCACTGTTATCAAACACTTCATTCAAGGCTATTATATCAAGCAATTCCGGCGCTTTCTCTTTCACATACTCTATAACCCATTCTGTAACATCTTTTTCCTCACCTGCCTCTGTCATCCTCAAAAATTTGGAAGCTGCCAACATCGGCTGGCGCAAACCACTCATATTTTCAACAACCCCAATAACCTGGATTCCAACTTTCTTGCAGAAGCTTACTTCTTTCCTCACATCAATAAGGGAAACTTGTTGTGGAGTGGTGACAATGATTGCACCATCTATTGAAGCAGCACCCAGATCTTGAACAATTGAAATGTGCTCATCTGAGGTTCCAGGAGGAGCATCAACTATAAGAAAATCAAGCTCACCCCAATCGACATCCTTGAGGAATTGCTTAATGAGCGCATTCTTTCGTGGACCCCTCCATATAACTGCGTCATCAGGGTCTGGAAGCATAAACCCTATTGACATAACCCCAAGGTTGGACTCAACATAGACAGGAGACCAGCCGAGGTTGCTCTGGTGGATTTCTTGGCCCTCTAGGCCAAGCATCTTTGGGATGCTAGGGCCACAAATGTCGATGTCCAAAAGACCCACCTGGAAGTCCATAGCTGCTAGTGCAAATGAAAGTTGTGCAGAGAATGTGCTCTTACCAACCCCACCTTTCCCTGATAGAACGAGTATCTTATGCTTTACAGTAGCCATTCTTTCTGCAATTGCAACCAAGTCTGCAGAAACATAGACAAAAGTCGGAGGACAAATGCATCAGCCTTGAGCCATGAGCATATAGACAAATCGTCAAGAGAAATGGATGAAAACAACTATTTGTCTGCATCAAACAACAACTTGCAAATTTGCACAAAGGATGAAAATCCTCGATGATTACTGATATCCTAATGCACTTCCATAGGTAGACTTATGTTAATACTCTCCTAAGTAAACTTTGCATTTGCGATCAAAGCTGGTAAATGAAACCATCAGAATCCATACTTTGGTCCAGCATTAGGTTCTACTACAAGGAAAAGATTCTCACTGTTCCACTTAACACAAATCTTTTGTCAATGAATACACATGAAGAAAAAGGCTCATCAACTGAGCTCAGAACTACAATGAGTTCAACAAATGATATGTGGAAACCAAGGCTTACAAATACAAAACCTCATAGCCTCCTCTCTGTTTTGCATCAACATCAAGACTTAGCTAGGCATAAGCAACATACTCACATGAATAAGTTTCAAAGCAGAAGACTCGATATCAGAAAAGGCCAGAATGCAAGACTCTTTCAATGCATCCGGGATGTTTCAATCCACACGAAAAGTGCTCTTTAAAGACAAACACACTTCACCGAACAAACTACGCTATCAATCATCATCAACATGCCAAAACACAATCAACACCAACAAAACAAAGAAGAAACGGAACAACAGCTACTTCAAAAACCAACACAAATTCCCATGATGACTAAAATGTGGTACATAAAAGCATACACTTGGGCTTGTTCTTATAATTGAATAAAACGTTTGTACTCAATAACCAGGAACCAAAGAAAGAAACAGAACCCAACAAATCTCCAATAATCAATGAAGAAATCAACAAACTTCAAGCTCAACTGCAGCAAAAAGACACAGAGAAAGAGCAAACCTGGGTCAGGGCCCTTTGGAGCAGTAGCGCAAATCTGCTGATTGGGGCATCCTTCACAAGAATCAGCCTTCCCCGCAGACTCGGATTGAGGACCTGGGCAATCTGCGCAAACAAACACCCCCAAAATTTCACAACTCAAAATTAAACAACAAACAATAAAAATCAAAGACATCCCAAATCAAACAAAACCCAAAAATCTTACGTTCATTAGCGTTTTCGGGCACTTGGCCGTTCTCCATGACGATGAGAAATTGAGAACCCCCAAAGAAAGATTCGGGGTTTTTAGGGTTTAAGATGTTTATCGATTTTGAAATGTTCTGAACCCAGATTGTTTTCTTTTGCGGTATTTAAATGTTATAATTATATAAATAAAAAAATTAAAGGAAACCGCCTAAGCGGTGGGCTAGGCGGATTTTTGGGCCGGCTAGGCGGATTTTTGGGCCGGCTAGGCGGATTTTTGGGCCGGCTAGGCGGTCGGGTATAACCCGTTCTCGACCCAATTTTTAAGACCTTGGTTTGTACCAGCAATGCTTTTATTTATTTTAGCGTGGACCGATGCTCGCATTTGTTATGGACTCTGACCTAACCCTAGATGGAGGTTTCTATTGTCGTATATATAGAAGCCGCTCAATCTGATGTTTCGAAAATGGTAACACCGTCCTCTCTAATTCTCAGTTCTCTCTCTCTACTGCCATCGATCGTTCAGGTAGTTTAGGATTTTACATTGCTAGCTATATATTGTTGGATCATATCCTATATTTAACAGCAGTGATTGATGTTTGCATCCTGATTCAAGTGAAAAGAAACAAGGAATTTAAGACAATAGGAATAGAATTTAGGGTTCTTAATTAACATAGACAATATCAAACATGATTTTATTTATATATACTTGTTGGTAGATATATAGTATCTTTTGTTTTTGTATACATATTGCAGAGAGATCGAGTATCTTTTCTTTTCTTTTGCATTGGAGAGAGTCTCTCAGACAGTCTCTGGGGTGAAACTAGCTATGTGTCTGAAACTCTGGACTACTGAAACTCTGAATGAGGGCGTCAAGGGGTGAAAGGGTGAAAGGTGAAGGTCAAAGTTGTTTGGCTTTCCCTGATGCGTTTTGCCTAAACCATGCAAGGCCTGATATCACCCCATAATTGGCACTCTTCCTTCTAGGTCATGCCCATGTCAAAATCTCTTTGATTCTTTATTTATTATTCCAATTAGTTTTGCAAGCTTCTCAAGTCTTTGTTTTGCTGCATTGGTACATTCCCATTGGCCATTGCCCCAGAGCCCGTGATATTGATCATAGAGGTTCAAAGATAGGACTCCAAGTTCTTTGCCCGCGGCCCGCCACTGGGTCGCCTGGGTTTTTGTCTGAGAAATATCATGATTATCTGATCTCTGGTCATCACCTCGTTCCTTCAGATCTCTCTGATCGATATATATATATATATATATATATATATATATATAATATGTCTCATGCTTCTCTGGATGCAATTTCGACGTTTCTATGTTCATGGTTATCTTATTAATCCTGTTACTATAATACAATTGCTGAAGTTGTTTTCCCCTTTAAAAACTGCAGTTATCTACACTTTGTGATAAACAGATACATATAGGATTTTTTTACAACGCCCCTGTAGAAAATTCTGATGCTAAAACTTCATATTGGTGATGATCACAAGGAACATTGAAATGCATATTTCGAAACCTACTTACATGTCCAGGGGAAAGATATATATCACAAAGCCCAAGCCCCTAAGTACTACAAATGCTCCTAACGCTTGAGCCTGAAAATAGTGTTTGTGGCGGACGAGAAGTTCAACGTGGATTTAACGATGAGGAAGACGATATGAGTTAACTTGGAATTTGTCGGAAGCTTTTCGTGTGTTTGCCGCATCAGATGAAGACCGTGACACAGAGTGCACCCGAGCCGATCAAACCTCTATGATCGCGTATTAATTTTAGTTCATTACTTCATTTTAAACTTTTAATCGTTAAGTATGTGCATTGTTTTTGATATGTATTAATTTCTGCATTGTTTTTTAGTATGTGCTTGTGGTCAATATATGGAGGTAGACACTTACAGAAGTAGACATCTCCAAGTTCTTCAAGTAGCACTGTTAGCAACAGAAGCATCAATAGCAGAAGGAGTAATCTGCTTAGTAACTGGAAGAACGTGGTTTAAGAAACTGAAGAGGCAGTCGCAAAACATGAAGTGGATCAGTATTTGGAAGACGCATTTGAGCTCATCGATGATTTAAATTGCTTTCATGACATCCTACTATGGTGGAAGCTCAATTAATTCAAGTATATCCAGTTTTGACAGCAATACCTAGGAATGTTCTTGTGATAGTTCTTTTTGAATTAAGCATGACTAGGCTAAGATTAACCCAATAATTTAATTAATGAGAAATCTTGTATGTGATTCAAACAATGAATAAGAGTTGTAGCGTGAGCCTGGTGTGGGAGCTAAAGACACATCACAGTGATGAGAATTTGACTGAGTTTTAGGTATAGTTTTTGGAACAAGCTAGGTTTCAAGAACAAGAATTAGGGAATGACTAAGAATGGTTATTACTTGAAGGCATAAGAGTTTGGGCTTGAGTGTTGAACCATAATTATATATATATACACACACACACAGGGCTTCTCAGCTACAAAGGTTCGCACCAATGGTTTTGGTGCGGATTTTTATTTTTGCATCACTTTTCGATCGAATTTCCTCATCTCCACCGTCTAGTATCTAGATAATATTGTGTAGATCATCTCTGCAAAATTTCAGACAATTTGGTAATCGTTAAGGCCTTCAAACTCGAAAAACAAATAGACGGACTGAATTCTGTCAAACATGAATTGTTCATGTTTATAATAGAAAGACGTAATTTTAAGGGCCTTAACGATTACCAAATTGGCTGAAATTTTGCTGAGATGATTTACACAATATTATCTAGATACTACACAGTGAAGATGAGAAAAATCGATCAAAAAGTAGTGGAACCATTGGTGCGGACCTTTGTAGCTAAGAAAAATCCTATATATGAACCAACTTGGTGAGTGTGGGTTGATGGGTTCCATTTTTTCTTTACTTTTCTTAAACATATATACTTTAAAATTTAGAAATCAAAACCATTGTACATAACTATGCACTTAATAATATGAAACACGTCACAATTTCAGATTCAAATTTGATATACAAACTCTAGATATATAGTTTTCAACATCTTCAACACTTAATTCTTCTTTAATTTTGGTTTCACCACTATACGAGATTTGACATATATACTTTCACATATTCATGGAGTATGTATGTTTAGACAAATACATTTAAATATGATATACGTATAATCGAAAAGATGAAAATATAATAGCGTGTGCTCACTACTTGACTTGGTGCTGAAAACCGAAGATCACCAAATGGGTTAAAAAATGACAGTAATTACCTCACTTACCAAAATTTACATATACTTCCTTTATTGAGAGTTGAGACCCAAAGGGAATATCAAAGTTCAAAGAATTAAGTGGAGTGGTTGGTCTAATGGAAGCATGTTAGGCTGCATGTGAGGCAGACGCTGTAAGGATTCTCCTGGTAATATAAGGTCTTTGGTTCGAACCCCAGCTTGTGAAAAATATTCATTTAAAATGGGTTATACCTACAAATTGTTTCGGACTCTAAAGTAGTAACTTACTCGATTACCATTTGATTGTAAAAAAATAAAATAAATAAATAAAGACAAAACTCTGGAGCACCAACAGATTACGAACACGGTGACGCAATAAAATATCACCAAAACGTCGTCGTCAAAGTAAGGCGGCTTCCTCTCTCTCAAAACTGGAGCTTTAAAAAACAAAGTTCCCAACCTCCACCAAACCCCTCCACCAGATTACTCTCTCACTCTTCACATTTTTTCAAAGCTAGCTACTTCTGACTTCTCTTCTACCAGTCCCCACTGTCTCATCACAATCTCAACTTCGCTCCCCAAATTCGATCCCGCTCTGCTCAAATCCGGTTCGTTATTCTCTTTAACTCCTCGCTTTTTTGCATGCAATTCTTATTCGGATTCGATCGCGCGTTTCGCCACGCGACTCTCTCGATCCTTCCCGAATAATTCGCTCGAATTTCGATTTAATTCTGTTGATATTGTTAGAGTGGTAGTTGAATTTTTGGTGGAAGTTGTAGGAGGAAAATAAAACTGAATTAATTTAGGTGATCAGTGGTGTTAGTCTATTTAGTTGTGCTAGTGAGGAAAGTGAGGGAAGCTTTTTGCGTGATTGCATATATAGAGGTAGTTGAGTGTGTAATTGACTTTTGTGTTTATAGATCAGAAGGTGCAGCCTCTCTGATTAGCTGCGCAGCTCAGGAAGGATGGGATCAGGAGCATGGAAGATTGAGAAAAGAGACGATTTTAGAAGCGACTCGTTTAAAGAGGAGAATGTGCTTGAGAATGGGACTCTGTCGATTATCGTGCTTGGCGCGTCCGGTGATCTTGCCAAGAAGAAGACATTTCCTGCGCTGTTCCACCTTTTTAAGCAGGTTTGTTTGCTGAGCTTGTTCTTGTGCCGTGTTTGTATATGTTATATCATGAAATTTGATTGAAATTTTAGTGACATTTCTTTTTGTCGGTTGCTCTTTAGGGGTTTCTGAATCCAAATGAAGTTCACATTTTCGGCTATGCAAGGACTAAGATTTCTGATGATGAGCTAAGAAGCCGCATACGTGGGTGAGGTTTCTTGCCTGCCTTTGTGCATTATTTTCTCTCAACTACGGCAGCTTCAGTGATTTCCGCTGTTCGAAATTCTTTTTGCTCTCTTTCACAGATGTTGTATCAGATGATAGACTTTGATGATTGGTACTAACTGCAGATATCTCATCCAAGGAGCTTCCTCCAAGGACTTGGAAGAAGTAACCAAATTTTTGCAACTGGTTAGTGCCTTATGCTGGCGTCTTATATAATTCCATCCATATTTAGATATTCAACTAGTTTGATAACTTTGTTTGTAGATCAAATACGTGAGTGGTTCTTATGATGGTGAGGAGGGTTTTCGGCAGCTTGACAAGGAAATTGCAGTTCACGAAGACTCCAAAAACAGTGCAGATGGATCGTCTCGCAGGCTCTTTTATCTCGCACTTCCTCCATCAGTATATCCATCTGTTTGTGGCATGATCAAGAACTATTGCATGAATAACTGTAAGCCTTTTCCAATTCTATCTAATGTTGTATTAATGTAGATATTTAGAACAAACTTTTCTGTTTCCATTATTATTTTTTCTTTCTATACATCTCTTTTCTCCTTAAACTGTTCCGGAATGAAATCACTGTAGATTAACATATTGTTGATTACATTGATACAGCTGATCATGGTGGATGGACTCGTATTGTTGTTGAAAAGCCTTTTGGCAAGGATTTGGAATCTGCAGAGAAACTCAGTAATCAGATTGGACAATTGTTTGATGAATCACAAATTTACCGTATTGATCACTATTTGGGAAAGGAATTGGTGCAAAATTTGGTAATGTTATAATCTCGGTCTACATGCTGTTTCTGGTTATTGATAATCGTGAAATTAGCTTATTTTATTCTTATGTAAATTTACAGTTGGTACTTCGTTTTGCAAATAGATTCTTTTTGCCCCTTTGGAACCGAGACAACATAGAGAATGTACAGGTGAGAATCCTTATGTGTTGGTAGAACATTGACAATGTATATTACTGGTGGTACTTTCAAACATTGACAATGTAATGTTTTCGCAGATTGTGTTCAGGGAAGATTTTGGAACTGAAGGTCGAGGTGGATATTTTGATGAATATGGGTATGCTTCATGAATGCTAATGTGTTGAGTTGTTTTTTGAAAAGTGTCCTGAACGAAAAATAATGGCTCCAGTTCCTAAATAATGCTTTATCAATATTTGTTTATCCAAGAAATCCTATTTCCTGATGTCTCTTCTGGAATAGATCTTGATGAATATTCCCTCTGTTGTAATGTTTCTGGCTTTTTTTTTTTGTTGAAATACATCTAAAAGTGTTGACTAATTGGTTGTGCTTTATTTGTACTCAGAATTATCCGTGATATTATCCAAAATCATCTATTGCAGGTAAGATCTTGATACAAGTTTGACCATCTATTATTAAAATATGAAATAAATCATCATTACTTTGAAAAATCAATTTAAAATCAGACTGAGCATCAATTATTTCACTTGTGGTCTTTTTAAGTCTCTTATATGCTTTAGTTAAGAGCTTTTATAAACTTGGTGGACCATATTTATTGTTGCAACATCTTTGAATTATGATGCATCAGATCTTTCACCAAACTCCATACCAGGAGAAAAAATTCAAACTTTTTAGCTAAATATTTATGTAATTTCCCTCTGCAGGTTCTTTGTTTGGTCGCCATGGAAAAGCCTGTTTCCCTTAAACCTGAGCATATCCGGGACGAGAAAGTGAAGGTGTGTGTTCCCAATTTATTTATTAGCTGGTTTACAAAAGGAAAATAATTAATCTGAAATGTGTTCTTCGTATATAACAGATGTTCTTTCATCATGTACCGTGAGTTCCAAAAGTTCCTTGTTGTACTTTTGATGATTAATAAATCAAAATGTAGGTTCTTCAATCGGTACTTCCAATTAACGACGATGAAGTTGTTCTTGGACAATATGATGGGTATACAGATGATTCAACTGTTCCTGACCACTCAAACACTCCCACTTTCTCAACTGTGGTTCTGCGTATACATAATGAAAGATGGGAAGGTATAGTACCCTGGAAAAAAGTTTGAATTTTATAGGCTATATTCCCTCTTTCTTTGTTCTCATTGCCAACACCGTCTTTTGCAGGTGTTCCATTCATACTAAAGGCTGGAAAAGCATTGAATTCAAGAAAGGCAGAAATAAGGGTTCAGTTTAAGGATGTTCCTGGTGACATATTCAGATGTAAGGCACTGGGCCTTTGCAACTCTGAGTAACTTAGTTTCAACATATTAGTCCATCAATTGCATACTATCATGTTGAAAAATAACATAAAAATCAATTATATTTTCATACCCTTGCCAGTCTTCCTTTTTCTTGAAACTCTGGCATCAAAGTAGAATCATGAATGCCTGATATGAAGGATATCAATAATTAATACACTGTAGATCATTGTTTCAAGATGATTTATATAATATATTAATGTTGCTAATTTTTGACTATTATCTGATTATTTAGGTAAAAAACAAGGGAGGAATGAGTTCGTAATACGCTTGCAACCTTCTGAAGCTATGTACATGAAACTTACGGTATGTGTTGACTATCGAGTGTGTTAATAATATATTTGAGCTGATATCTCCGAATTCATGTGCATTTGTTGTTGAGCAGTTGTAGTAGTATGAGGCAAAACTTTACTGTTTTATAAATTTGAGTTGCAAATATCCTTGAGAAACTTACATTCATGTCTACCTATCCCTGTTTTAGAAATTGTTTCGGAGTTGTCTGAGATCTTATTCGTATGCCAAATTGGAGAAGCCTCCTATTCTTCTATGAATGGAATCAATATTATGTGCCTTGGGTCGCAAGACCTAAATGCTTTTATGCAACACTCTCACTACATTGTTCTCCTTTCTGTCATACTTAAAATCTGCATACATATAATGCAGTAGTGAAATTGCTATTTCTTTTAGCTTTTGCCCATTGCCGCATCGAAGAATATATAATAGCTAGCGCTATAACTATATGTGTTTGGTATACGATTAAGTTGCATGTCACTCTAGAGAAAGTCTTGGCCATATTTTGAATTGCAGTTAGAGTCCCCTATCTTCTTCATGATAACTTACTAAGTCAATTTCTATTATGCAGGTTAAGCAGCCTGGACTTGAGATGTCGACTGTCCAAAGTGAATTAGACTTGTCATATGGGCAACGTTATCAAGGGGTAGCAATCCCAGAGGCTTATGAACGCCTTATTCTTGACACGTATGGCCTCTGCCCTTTATATTGTAGTATTGTATTTTTTTTTTCAAAGCTATATAAATATCGAAATCCACTGAACTCATAGACCCAGTAAGTAGAGTTCAAATAACTGAGTGATAATTATTCTATCTTTTTATTGATAAATGTGAATTTGATTGACAGAATAAAAGGAGATCAACAGCATTTTGTACGCAGAGATGAGTTGAAGGTAAACCAAATTGTTGATCGTACCCTTATTTTCTTGGCACAGTAGCCATGCTCTATGTTGACTAATATGCCGTGTAAATCATTAGGCCGCCTGGGAAATCTTCACACCTCTTCTGCACAGAATTGACAACGGTGAGCTAAAGCCACTTCCATACGAACCAGGCAGTAGGGGTCCTGAAGCAGCAGATGCGCTGCTAGAGAAAGCTGGTTATGTACAAACACATGGCTATATATGGATCCCTCCCACCTTGTAGATGTGCTACCCTGTTTGCTTCCCAGCTCGGGCTTACACAGAAGTGTCATAAATTTGTTGTTCTTTCAATTGCAAGCGTAATATGCTCAAATGCAGAATAAATAAAGAGTGCGGTATTGTGTGTGATAGATTGAGCCATCATGAGTAGTAAAGTGCTGCTTCTCTGATTCATCCCAGTTGGATGGAGCAGCAGTTGCTTTGTTAGTTTGTTGTAACCTATCGAATAATGTTCACGTTAACTAATGGAAAATACCCATCCTCTTAGTAATTCCCGTACTCTAACCTTACTTAATGATCAAATGCTGCCATCTGATGCCGTCTATCGCTAAGTATGAAAATATTAACTCCTGATTCAAACGAAAATATTAGTTTGAAGAGATGAATCACGTTGAATTTCAATATTATATGATGCTATTACGAATGAATTGTTCGTCAGTAATGACATCTCCTCAAATATCCACCAATGTTTTGAGTTTTGATAGTTTAGGAAGCTCTTATGCCATTCTTCAAATAAGCTCGTTATCACTATGTCTATTTTCTTTGTTTTTGGATTTTGCAAATAAAACTCTTAACCAAGAGGGAGAAGGTTATATATTTCTTTAAAGGTAAAGGAATCAGTGTAACTCCATATCTGGTTAGGAAATGAAAAATTTACCAAGTAGCAAGTCGAATCTCAAAAGGTTTCAATCTTGGGTGAAAAAAATTAAAAATTAAAATAAAAAAGAAATAGTATCTTATTGTTGAGGCAAGGTCCTTCTCGTGCAAGGTAAAGACCAAAGAAGAAGCCGAAGGGTGGAGTCTTTGTTGGGTTGAGATAGAAGGAGAAGAAGACTTTCTCTCCACGCGTCTATTTCCCAACCTTCACTCTAAATTTAGAACCACGAACTCTCCTTTTTCACCTTCCAAAATTCTCATTGCGCCTGGTTGGTTTGGCTTTCCTCGCAAATTTCGGTATATATTTCTCCCCTCAATCCCTTTTTATATTAGAATTAGAATTTCTTCTCTGTATTGGACACTGTTGCATTGATTCAATTCCACCCCAAGTTTGGATTTTCAAGACTTTAGAACAAATTCAGGGTTGCATTGATTCAATTCCGCCCAAAAGTTTTGATTTTTATGCTTTTGGTACTTAGAGAAATATTGAGGGCTGCATTGAATTTGATTCAGTTTCACCCAAAGTTTGGATTTTTATGGTGTTGCTACTTGGAGAATTTGAGGGGATTTGATGATTTTTTTTGTTCTGGGTTTGGTTTGTTTTGATTCTTAGCTGTCTGTTAGGGGCTAAAGGATGGCTTTGAATCTGTCTAGGGGATCAGTTTTGCCTAAGTACTCTTCCCCAGAGCATAGTTTGTGTTCTGCTGTTAGGTGCTCTAATGGGTATGTGAGGGATCAATGTAAAGAGAAGAGCTTGGATGGTGATGCTTCGAGTTCGAATTCAGATTTGAAGAAGAATAATAGTCATTATAGTGAGCCTTGTGTTGATGATATTCTTGAGAGGTTGCCTGTTGATCCTTTTGGGATGGATATGAGGTCTACTTTTACAGCGATTAGTGGTTGGCTTGAGGATTTTGAGAAGGGGTGTGAGTCTTATGAGTTTGGGGTGGAAGAGCAGAAGAAGAAGAAGGTGGATGGTGGTGGGTTGTTTGCTGGTCTGAATTGGGTTTGGAATAGCGCTGTGATATTTCAGCCGGAGCTGGGTGAGGTGAAGTTTGATGGGATATCGATTCCATATGATAGCTTTGATGGGTTTGGGATCAATGATGGAGGTTTTGTATTGGACGACAATGTGGAGGAGTATTTGGGTTTTGGCCATGTGGTGAACTTGAATGTTAGTTATGGAGCTAAGGAACTGTCGGTTGGAATTATGGAAAGGCCAGAACATAGCATAAAGAATTATGACAGTGAAGGGGGTGCTCCACATGATGCTATGTTTTATGCATTGGGTTATCTTGGTGTTCAGGATCTTCTTTCGGTTGAACAGGTCTGCAGGTCTTTGAATCACGCAGTCAAAAGTGACCCTCTTCTATGGAGGAGCATTAACATTGACTGGCCGTTGAATGAGAGGGTCACCGATGATGCTCTTGTAAATTTAACTAGCAGGGCTCAGGGTAATCTTCAAACCTTAAGTCTAGTGCATTGTGCATGGATCACCGATACTGGGCTGCATCACATGTTTGACAGCAATCCAAGGCTGACAAAAGTAAGTACTTGAAATTTTGATCCTCTATGTTTGAGAATATTTCAGCTCTGTTTCTTTGTCTGATTATGGATTTGTATACTTGCTCCATTTTATTGGCATATTGAATGCAAAAGTGTAACATAGAGTTTGGTATAATGTTCTTCTATAATCGTTTCTTGCTCCACAAAGGACGAAGTTTGTATATTAGTTTTTCTAACTTCTTTGTGCTCATATCTTTGTATTTCAAACTTCATAGTTCTGTTTTCCCCTTGATGACAGTTAAACAAACCTTGTGTGTCTGCTTCTTATTAAAAAGACAATATCTCATGCACCATTTGTTATCAAAGTGAGGAACTATATAACTTGTTAAAGTTACTGTATATGACACATGTTTTAGAAAAAACTTTTCTATCTTTCAAAGCAAGTAGGTTTGAAGACTGTAGTCCTTGCAGTGGATTTTTTGTGTGATTTTAAATGGTTGCTTATTGTATGTTGTCTTGCTTTTCCACTCCAGAAAAATGGACGAAATAGGTATCCTATGTAATTCTTCTACCCCCTTTCTATAAATACCAGTGATTTTGACAATCCATGCAGCTCTTGATGCTGCATGTCTCACTTTTCTGTCATAACATCTTTTTATTGATGATTAGTTATAATGTTTAAACTTAGTGCACTAGTCCTTTCCTCTTTTTAATATTGAAGTTTGTAGGCATTCATTGTACTTATTAATGTGGTTAACTAACTGAAGTTATTGTACTCTTCTTTCCCTATGCAGTTGAGTATTCCAGGATGTATAAAATTAAGTGTTGAGAGCATATTGTTAAACCTAAGGACCTTGAAGTCTGCAGGCAAGCCTGGAATAAAGCACTTGAGACTTGGAGGTCTCTCTGGTATAACAGACAAGCAGTATGAAGAGCTAAAATGCTTGCTCAGTGCAGATAACCATATTCAGGTTAAAGCCCCAAAACCACGGTATTTTCATGGTGGGCTATCGTATCTCTCTTGTGATGATGATTGTGCCATCGACATTGAAGCATGCCCAAGGTGCCAGAGATTAAGTTTAGTTTATGATTGCCCAGCAGAGACTTGCCAAGGGAAACATCAGAAGGCTCAGATGTGCAAGGCTTGCATACTGTGCATAACTCGCTGTATTAGCTGTGGGTGCTGCCTTGGAGACTGTGATTATGTGGAGACGTTTTGCCTACAGTTGCTTTGTTTGGAATGTTTGGAGAACCTACTCAACTGTCAAGAGAGGCATGGAGAAAAAGGTGCTCCCAAATGTGCCATATTTTGTCAAGAGAGCAGGTATCAGTTTTGCCTTTTTGGCTAATGGGGAAAAGAAGATACTGCATATTGGAGTCCTGTTGGTTCTGGATTTGAATCTAGAAGGTTTGGCTGTTTGGAAAATGCAAAATGGGCAGAAGCTATCCAATGCATGCTTAGTTTCCTGAGGATTTTTACCACGAGGAAATTGCACTATGGAAAAAGAAAAAACAAACAAAAAAAGATGAAAAAAAAAATATAAGAAAAAAGACAGAAATGAGAGTCTTGCCGATGGGGAAAGTGTAAATAAAAGAGGTAGTAGTATGGAGAAGTTTGCCTGAAATGTTATCTCATGCCCAAGTGGTTCCTGTCCTGGATAGTCGCCAAAGGGCAATGACGAAAAGTATCTGGAAAATTTACGGGTGGAAGTGGAGCAGTATGGAGAGTAACTGTCGATTTTCGTTGTCAGCTTCATCATCATCAAAGTTGAGCAGCATGCAGGAAGTTCTGGAAGAAGCAGTTGCACTGTTGCAGGACTGATTATATTTCAAAGGATCTCCTTTTGCGGTTGTAGCTGTCCACATTTTGTCTTTGGGTTATATGTTGCTATTGTACCTTTTCAAGTTTTCATTGCCTTCAAAGTTTAACTCATACTTGTGCAATGGATAAGCATTCTTTGCGCTGGTAAATGAATAACGCCAGTAATGGTCTATGATGATAAATTGGTGCTTCATTGAAAAACTTGAATGTAGACATGTAGTCATCTTTTTCTTTCCAGAATTGAGACCTTTCATGTTTGTCTACTGTTGATCGATTGAAGAGCAACTATAATTTATTTGTTATTCAGATGTCAATCAGATACATTCGCTCTCTTTAGAATCTTCTTCGGTAAGTTTTTTTTGTTTTTTTTTTTTGCTGGTTGAAAAAAAGAAAAATTGTATTGCTGATAAAAGTCACATACACCCTACATCATGTCCTCATACTAATAATGCTTGCAAGAAAATACAAAGTTTCTTGCTGATTGAGCAAAGCCTAACTTCGCTATATATGTAAACTATGCAGGTATACCATTCATCTTTCGACTCTGTGAACTTTTAATGTACCAATATTTGAGGTCAACTGAGGAAATTTGGAAGTCCTAATAAACGTACTCAGATTCATTTTATGAACGTAGTTGTGATATATACAATGAATTGATGATTGGTGTCCGTTCGACAGATCAAGTTCAAAAATAGCATAAAGTTTGATGAAGATTGTGTTGGCTAGCAGCTGCATTTATAATTTTGAGTTTATTAGAACATAATTAACTTAATTATCTGTTGGCTTTCTTGGTCATTATTTTCCTTAAAATTCCAACGTCTAATCGGATTTTGTGTATTATACTGGATTCACAAAAAAAAAAAAATCCATAATACGTAGATCGAATCCGAGTTCCTGATTAAGTTGCTAAAGCTGAAATAATTAACAGGCTACGTATTAATATGCATGCAAGATGAACCCTAAATCTCTCTCACGTGCGAGCTGTGCGAGGCGCACGTGCTCTATTTCCTACGTGTTTACCGCCATCTCTTTCAGTCTTCACTCCCTCTCGCGCCTTTTTTCTCTTTTTTGTTTCAGTCCAACACTTCATATTGGGGATTAGGGTTAGGGTTTCCTTCGCTCTTCTTCAATTTTTTTTTCAGAGATGGGCAACAAAATCACCGACGAGCTCTTATCCACCGTCCGTTCAATCGTCGATTCCGGCTACTCCGACATGGACATAATCCGAGCCCTTCACATGGCCAACAACGACGTCACCGCCGCAATCAACATCATCTTCGACACCCCCACTCTCAAATCATCGAAAGCAAGACCCGATTTTCCCAGAAGTCCCAGAATTCCGAGCCCCGAAGTCGCGAATCCGAAGCCGAACAGCGGCGATTGCGCCACCAGTTCCGGCGATGACGTGGAGAGGCCGCTCGGCCGCAGCAAGGAGTGGTGGTTGGTGGGTTGCGGCGAGGTGGCGGGTTTGTCGACGTGCAGAGGGAGGAAGATCAAGGCCGGAGACGTAGTGGATTTCACATTTCCTCAAAAGATTTCGCCGTCTCCCGGCAAGGTTTTTGGCCGGGGACGGCCGGCGGCGGCGTGTACGGAGATTGTGAGGTTCTCTACGACGGATTCCGGGGAGGTAGTCATTTGTTTATGGATTTGAGATTGTTTTGTTTTGATTGATTGTCTAGAACTTTATATTTTCTGTGCTAGAAGTTTAGTTTGATGAATATGTGTTTGGCAATGATGGGGTGTTATCGTAGATTGGACGAATACCGAAGGAGTGGGCTCGGTGTCTGTTGCCACTTGTGAGAGATAAGAAGGTTAAAATTGAGGGGCATTGTAAATCTGCTCCGGATGTCTTGAGCATTATGGACACCATTCTCTTGTCTATAAGGTACACCATTTTGATGGTTTATAGCTGCTTATTTGATAAACAAACGACAGTTTCGAAGCATGTAGTATTTTAGGAGGATTGCTTGGTTGATGATTTTGAGTTTGTTTGTTTGATGCAGTGTGTATATCAATAGTTCTATGTTCCTTAAGCAAAAGCAGACCTCGCTTAAGGTGGCGAGTAATTCCACAGAGGAAACAGTGGTTCATCCTCTCCCAACATTGTTCCAGTTGCTAGGCCTAACTCCTTTCCAGAAGGTGATCAATTCTGAATGTTTTCTTTAGCAATTATGAATATCTTTGGGCAGTGAATGTGTATGTTTTGGTTCAGAGGTGGTGATTTGTTATTCTTCTATTCATCTTTTTGATAGGCAGAATTTACTCCCGGTGACTTGTACACGAGAAAGCGCCCTTTAGACCAAAAGGTATTGAAATGGTACTCTCATACTCCCCAGTTATGTTCTCAGTTGATTTCAGTGCCTAATATTTTGTTCTGAACAGGACAGTTCTGGGGTTTGTGCCTCAATTGTACATGCAGTAAAGCATAAAAATCCTTCTATAAATGAAGGTGAAGTTGAAAACGAGGAATGTATTTCGGATGCTGAGGTTGATAACATCGTTGGGGTTGGAGATTGCTCTGAGTTAGAGGTGTTGTCATGTATATAGCATCTTGTACACATTTATGGAGGTTAGTCTTGCTTAGACAAATAACCAAGTAAATATTGTATTTCAGGAAATGGATCCTCCTGCTGCACTTCTGTGTGAACTTCGTCCGTACCAAAAGCAGGCTCTTCATTGGATGATCCAACTAGAAAAGGGTAAATGCATGGATGAGGGAGCAATGACTCTTCACCCTTGTTGGGAGGCATATCATCTTGCAGACAAGTATGTTGGACCATCAACCTTATTTTCAATGCTAGTTTATGATTTAATACTTATTGAAGGTGTTTTGATATAGGAGGGACCATATTATATATCTGAATGCATTTTCTGGTGACGCAACAACAGAATTTCCAAGCGCACTTCAAATGGCCAGAGGAGGAGTATGTCTCAAGTTTGCTTACCCTTATTGTATCTCTTTTCTCATACATTTTTATACGTTTTGTTAAATACATTGCCTTTCTTATGCATTTGAAGATCCTAGCTGATGCTATGGGCTTGGGGAAGACGATTATGACAATAGCACTCCTTGTTGCTCATTCTGGACATGGACCGTCAGGTAGTCAACCTATAAGCCGGTCCACCTTTGAAGATATTGAAGCCAGTGACATGTCAGATCATTCCTCAAAACTCCCAAAGGCGGTCACAAAGTTTTCAGGATTTCATAAGTTGATGAAGCAAAAAAACACGCTTGCATATGGTGGCAGTTTAATTGTATGTCCTATGACCCTTCTAGGCCAGTGGAAGGTAATCAAATCTATTTCCTGAATATTGTTTGTATTCTGCATACTTTCTATTGGTTGGTAGTTCTGTTGATATCAGAATGTTATGTGCACTCTGATTAGATTTTTCTCCATCTGAGAGCTGCTTTTAACAATCTGAGTGTGTGCTCACCTTTCAGGCAGAAATTGAATCTCATGTGCATCCTGGATGTGTATCAGTATATGTTCATTATGGACAAAGTAGACCAAAGGATGCAAGTCTCTTAGCTCAAAGCGATGTTGTGATCACTACATATGGAGTTTTAGCGTCAGAATTTTCCACAGAGGTAATGTAAACAAATCCTATTTGTAATTGTTTACGAGTTCTGCACATGTGTATAGAAGTTGAGTATGTGCATCTTTTCCTTTCTCCTTGTCTCTCTCCATCTAGAATTCTAAGGACAATGGGGGACTTTTCTCAGTTAGTTGGTTTAGAGTGGTTCTGGATGAGGCGCATACCATAAAATCCTCTAAAAGCCAAATCTCTATTGCCGCTGCTGCTTTAGTTGCTGGTCGCCGATGGTGTCTTACTGGCACCCCTATACAAGTAAAGTATTTCTATGAGCTTTATGTTAGTATTTGAGATTGAAATTTTTGTTAGTATTTGGAGGTTGATTCTCTGCCACAACTCCTGACATTTCCTTTGTTGTTGATAGAACAATTTGGAGGACATTTATAGTCTACTCCGATTTTTGAGGGTAGAACCTTGGGCGAATTGGGCTTGGTAAGCTCTGTTTTCCTTTTTCCCATGGAACATATATATACTGTTCATTGTTTGTGTGTGTGTGTATATATTACATTATATGGAATATTGCTTTACTGTATACATCTCATTAGTCTATGATAAGATTAGATATCATATGCTGCTGAAATTATCTTACTTGTAAAGTTGTAATACGAGCCTTAATCCATGATGACGAAAAGGAATTGTACCATTGTCGACCTATCAGAATTTAGAGTGAATCCATATTGTTTGGAAGGAGAATTTTGCTCCTTTTTAGTGCTAAATTCTTTAAATATAATAACTGGTGTAAGTTGGGACTGATAGAATCTCAAGTATTTGTGGAGGACAATTTACTGTCATAAGTTGAATCCAATAAGTTGAGCTGCCTCTAACTACAGTGTGATCTTTTTTGATTAATCTAGGTGGAATAAACTTATCCAGAAACCCTTTGAGGAAGGTGATGAGAGAGGGTTAAAGCTGGTTCAATCTATCTTGAAGACGATTATGTTAAGGAGAACCAAGTTTAGTACCGATCGCGAAGGCAGGTGAGTTTTTTGTTCAGGATATGCCACTCAATTCAGTTCTCCTTATCATATTTTATTCTTTTCTTTTTGGGATCCTAAAGTTTACTGTTTGTTTCAGGCCTATATTAGTCCTTCCTCCTGCTGATATTCAGGTGATATACTGTGAACTCACAGAAGCAGAAAAGGACTTTTATGAGGCCTTGTTTAAAAGATCAAAGGTATTCTTTCATTCCCTTGACTGAACTTTCGTATTTGCTTTGATCTACTCTATCTTGCATTTGTAGCTGACAAGTTTGTTTCAACTTTTCAGGTGAAATTTGATCAATTTGTTGAGCAAGGACGGGTTCTTCATAATTATGCATCCATATTGGAATTACTTTTACGCCTTCGCCAATGTTGCGATCATCCATTTCTTGTGATGAGGTGTGCTTTACTTCCTTATTCAATGGACTGAATATTTACTGAGCAGCTTTTTTCTATGTATCCTGTCTGTAGCCTTGTGGTTTGAATTTGCCAAACTTCTTTGTTTGCCTTGTATTATATTCTACTTTTGATGGATGAGTTTTTCATTGCAATTTTATAATCACATGAACGTATCAATGTTATATGAATTCCAATGGAAAGTAGATGTAGAGGTTAAAACCCCCCAAGTTCTTGAAACTAAAATTTAGGTTTCTTTGATTTGTTCAGTCGAGGTGGTACACAAGAATATTCGGATCTGAATAAGCTTGCTAGACGGTTGTTAAAAGGCAGCCAGAATTCTGCGGAAGGGGAAGCCAAAAATTTGCCTTCACGGGCTTATGTTCAAGAAGTTGTTGAAGAAATACGCAAGGGGGAACAGGGAGAGTGTCCCATATGTCTTGAAGCATTTGAAGATGCAGTATTGACACCTTGTGCTCATCGCTTATGCCGTGAATGTCTCTTGGCTAGTTGGCGGAATTCAACTTCCGGCTTATGTCCGGTTTGCAGGTATATCAAAATGCTACCTTATTGTTTCAACTCGGAATTTCATTTTAATTTTCCTTGTTTCCCTTTCTTATAATAAATTTACTACCATAGGCTTGAAGCTTAACAGTTTACCATTATAGGAAGATTGTAAGAAAGCAAGATCTTATTACAGCACCAACTGAGAGTCGGTTCCATGTTGATATTGAGAAAAACTGGGTGGAATCATCCAAAATAGTCATTCTTTTGCGTGAGCTTGAATGTCTTCGTTCGTCAGGCTCAAAGAGCATTGTCTTCAGCCAGTGGACGGCCTTTCTAGACCTCCTGCAGATATCTCTTTCTCGGTAATAGTGACCACATATATATGCTTTTCAAGAATTAAATGGTTTGTGAGTACATGACAATGCTGAAGATTAACTAATTTTTCTGTAGAAATTAAAGTCAATGTATGCTCTTTGTACAAGAAAACTATCTTGGAACACATGCATGTCTTGTATGTACCCTAGTTTCACTATATGAAGGAACCAATAAACTCTTTGTTTATTGAAGTTCAAAAATTGAATGGTCCGGACATGAATTATTGATATCCTTTTTACATTCTATCGTAAAGTGTATCTATCAACTCGTGGTCATATCCTTTCTTTTATCTGTTTCCATCTTTTTGTTTGGTGTCTTTTAATCTTGAAATGATTTCCCACGAAAGTACCAGTGATGATAGTGACTATCGTACCCTTTTTTCATTATATGCTGCTGGTGTTTATTCTTGGAAATATTCTTACGTTAGAGTTACAATTGATCTTATTCATCTTCTTACAGGAGTAACATTCCATTTCTTCGCCTGGATGGGACTCTGAGTCAACAGCAGCGTGAAAAAGTGTTAAAACAGTTTTCAGAAGACAGTGACATTCTGGTACTGATTTTTGACTTAATTGTATTTTGTTTGTTATTTTCTTGTGGGTTAAAACAGTTTGGACATGAGACTGGAAGCATAGTCATTGACTCTGTTACATGACTTATATCATCTGTCAGGTGTTGCTAATGTCACTGAAGGCCGGAGGAGTTGGAATAAATTTAACAGCAGCATCCAATGCCTTTGTCTTGGTATGCAATGGATTGGATTTCAAGATTATTTAGTGACATTTCTTATCGTATTAGTCATCTGCTTAAGTTTTCTACTGAGCATTTGCATTGAGGTGGCATGTCATGCAGTATTGTATTTGCCACTGCCCTAATAGTAGTTATGGACTTATGGTGCCTCTGTATCAATCTGCATGCAAATTACTGACTGAAATACAGTGATTATAGTGGATCTGCTGTATCAGGAATGCTGAGATTGATTGGTATCAGTAATGGGTCACTATTCGTGTTTGCAGGATCCATGGTGGAATCCAGCTGTAGAGGAACAAGCTGTAATGCGTATTCATCGCATTGGACAAACAAAAAGTGTGATGATCAAGCGATTTATCGTGAAGGTCCTCTTTATTTTCTACTTTTTAAAGTCGTATATCTCTGCTTTGTGTGATTAAAGCTTAGAATTTTGTTCTGTCTTAAGTGTTATGTCTGCCTAGTGTTTGGATTTGCAATGGACATATAAGCAATGAACCGAACATTGATGATTTTGATTGTCTGGCGGTATCTGAATGTCTTTGAATGGCAGGGAACGGTCGAGGAAAGAATGGAAGCAGTTCAAGCTCGTAAACAGCGGTTAATTTCTGGTGCCTTAACTGACCAAGAAGTTCGAACAGCTCGCATAGAGGAATTAAAGATGCTTTTTACTTGAGAGCATTGTACCGTAGTTATAAGTATTCAACTGTCACTTTCAGAATGGGTTTTAACACAAGGAAGATTGTGTCTGAACCCAGAAGAGTGAGATACCTTCTCCTGAGCGCTAGCGGTTTTCAGAATGCTTAAGCGCCTTGGAAGGGTTATTTTGTTTTGTAAGAATTGCCATATGCCCCTTTGTAAAATTGTACATTTGTAACCACCAGAAGGAATTTCCAGATCAATTAGATTCATACTCACCTTCCTTGGTATTCATTATCCGATAATAATCCTCAGCAGTGAACTCATAAAGGTCATCTGTGTCCTCTGCCAAAGAAAAAAAACAACAGAAATGAAAGTCTATTAGGCAATCTCATTCATCTTGCATTGACAGATACTCCAAAGCACGCAACAGTCTAATCTGAATGTTTGTAGGGGGAGGATAGAAGTTGAAATTTGTAAGGACCTCTCGTATGTCTGAGTCTTGAGTTGTACGTAGTTTGTGATGATGCAAATTGGTAATGAGAGTAAACTAGAGCAGCCGGATCATGTAGCGTTACTGTTTTGTCCCTGATCCAAGTTATGGCAGTGCAAAATCCGACAAGCTTTGTACATGTTTTAAGTGCTACTGTTATGGCAGACTCTAGAAATCATGCCGGAAAGAGTTTAATTTCAATATGCCATAACCCCCGAAGCCAACCAAGCAGGCAACCATTGCCTGCCAAGACTCCACTGCCGCTCGCAGTGAGTACTTACACTTGTTTCTTGATGCTAGTGAGTTTTGATATTATCATTTAGAGGTGTGTTAGTATAGTGAAGATGTGCTTGAGAATAGTTGAGATACAAACTTACCAACTTCATTTCTCTGTCTAAAGTTTATTTCCTAAATGAGGTTACGAGGTTTCATCAGCAGTGCATTGCATGTTGCTCCTGCCGTGAGTTAGATTTGAAATTTGGATCATGTGATACTTTTGAGTTAGTTGGATTGATTTTTCTTTAAATGTAGTATTGTGGATCATTATTGAGTATTGACTACTCTTGTGCATGATTTGTTTGTTCGTATGTCCCTTCTAGGTTGCTTCTTCATAATCTTCTTGTCTTGGATTCGAGCTAGTGATCAAGTACTCGAGCACTTCAGGGCTCTGCATCAGTACAATGCCGAACTGCAAATGAAGAAATCAAATTTGGAGAAGAAAGAACAAGGCTTTGATACTAGCATGGACCTCACTTGAGGTAAATATTCTTAATGCAATTTTTTATTGTGGCAATTACATATTCACATTTAGATCTGTCAACTCAAATCCTACTGATATTTGTAGGCGTCTCATAGGCTTGAGATCAGTGCATTGAGGAGTTAGCGAGACGCAATGTGAGGCAAAGAAGGCCCTAAGTTTAACTTGAATACTCCCTACCATGAGAGATGAAAACTAGAATGGAGAGCAGCGTAGCTAAACTATCAGCATTGGTCTCCTATAAACACGAGCCTAACCTGCACCATGTACAAGAGCCAAGTTCTTTGATATGTCATCAATAATTTGAAGTATCAACTGCGTCCGCCTTGATTGCTAGCAGCCCCAGGCCATGAGAAACAGCCAAAGTGTGGCCATCCTTGCTGCCTCAGCTTCTACCTCGAACACACCACCACCATCCTTCTTTGGGACTTGAAAAGATGAGAGAATTAGGAAATGTATTTCTCCAAATCATCTTCATTATTTTTGGAATGAAAAGTGGGAATGATAAATTGGACCATGAGAAACAGAGAATCAGTTCCCCATCCATAACTCAAATTCTTCTACCTACACGTCAATGTAAAAGGAAAAGGATAAAGAATAGAAAGAATAAGCACACCACCTACAGCGGCATTCTATGTAAAAGTTGTGCGTTATTACATTGTTGGAGAAAGCATAAACAACCTTAACAAAGCACAGATTTGGCATATGTAAAAGTCATCTCTCTGAACTCCTAATAAATATTTGCTCTGAGGCCAAGTTAAAGCCATCAAATAACTGTCATAACCAGCGAAATGTTACAGGAAAGGAAGTTGCGATCATTTGACAGAATTCAGATGATGAATAACAATTACACCTCCGGAAGTTGGTCATCTAATTCATTTCACATTTTCAGCCACTTCGGCTTAACAGATTTTTTCTCGGCTGGCTTCTTCTCTTGGACAACAGGGGGTGGTGCCTCCTGTATAGGTTCAGGTGCAGTCTGAACTGGCTCTGCATGCTCTTTCACAAGTTCCAGGCCTTTCAAAGACATTATCTCTTCATGAAGGAAAGGACCTGACTTGACATCTGCAGTATCATCACCTGGACATGTCACACAGAAGGTTAAGCATTTGGAAGTAGCCATTGTTATTCACAATGACAGTCACAATACAGATACATCTGTGAAAAAGAGATGGTGCCCCCTCCCCAAAACCTATCCCCTTTAGCCTAGAGTTACAAAGATTGGCAACATCCTCACTTCTTGTGTAGAAATTCCATATTAAATTTGTATGAATCTTATATAATAGTGTCACCTAATCTAAAACAAGTTTAAAAGAAAATATTTGATTCCTTAACAGTCACATAAGGCAATTTCCATAATCTTAAGAGTAAATCAGAAAGAGGCTAGGTAAGGTGAAATCATGAAGTTCAGTGGACAGTTACTATGACAGTGCAAAAACAAGTCTAACCTTTTGGAATATCATATGAAAAGTATACGATTGCACCAGGAGCAAAGCCAGCAGAGTAGAAGTCCTGGGTCATGTCCTTTATCAGCTTCTTAGGTGGAGTAGTATCTGCGAATGTAAATGTTAGACTGTACTGCATAATCAGTTAGCATATAAGAAAGGTCAATGTTTCAATTCATAATCTACATACATATATGGAATGATAATTCGGGTCGAGCAACCACTCTCTTGAGGAGATCAACCAAGCTCTGAATTGTTTCAGATGGATGAAAAGTGGCCTCTAATGTTGTGTTATCAGGAAAGCGAACCCTGATCACAGCCTGCAGATATGAAAGTAATCAAGAGTCAGAATAGGTTATGCATCAAGCGACAAAAGAGTTGATCATCTACCAACAAGAGCCTCTAGAAACCATAACTACATCAAGCAGCAAAGAAATGCTTAAGAGTAAGTACCACCTTTGTTATCCTTGACCTTCGAGCTGCCTGTTCTGCCTCTCTAATCTTTCGTGTTTTCAGGAACTTATCTGTTCATTGGGAGGTATGTAAGTATCATTTGCATATGTAACCATTTTAGTACCAATGTAGTCCTACGAATGTGCAAATCAATAAAATCCTACAAATTATCAAATTATTTCCACATTATTAAGTTTTTGTGAATAATATACTGGAAGCATGGACGAAACTTCCAACCAGAAGAATGTGTTTCTCATTCCAGACATAACTGCTAGAAATATATGTAAGAATAATAAACTTCTACTTTGTCCTGAATCTTTATCATGAGGTTTCAAATAAACTCACCTTCCTTCTTGGTATTCATTATCCGAAAATAATCCTCAGCAGTGAACTCATAAAGGTCATCTGTCTCCTCTGCCAAAGAAAAAAATACAACAGACAGGAAAAAAGTCTATTAGGCAATCTCAATCAGCTTGCATTGACAGATACTCAAAAGCATGCAAATGTCTAATCTGAATGTTTGTTGGGGGAGGATAAAAGTTGGAATTCTCCGTACCAGTATTTGACTCTACATTTTGTGAAGAAGAAGGTGCTACAGTTTCAAAAACACGAATTTCTCTGCCAAACTTTTCTTTTGCTGCTGTGAGCTTGGCCTGAAATTACCCCAATGATCCACAAGTAAATGTACTATTCCAACAACAGATAGCAAGAACCATCAGACATTTAAGCTACAATGGTTTCGATTCCAAAATTGCTATTTTGTATCTTAAAACAACACGCTAATATGCTAAAACCAGCAGTGATTTGCAAGCGCTGACTTCACCGAAGACTTGAAACAAAGCAATAGCACACAATTGATCGTGACACCAAAAACACTTGAGCAAAAACTGTACTAACTCTCCAAAAGTACCAAATTACATACATTTTAGCTGCACCAAATTCATTCCTTAATATCTACCTCCACAAATCACCAAAAAGCACCAAAAATTATACACAGACCAAGTAACCCATCAACAGAACCAAACCAAAGTTCGTTTCTTTACTACCAAACCACCTCAAACCAAAAAAATTAACACCTTTTGCACCATACCCACAACTTTAAAACAGCCAAGAACCACTAATCAACACCTAAAACCCACCACACGCAAAACCCAGATCGACCCAGTAGCCAAAACCAACACAAAAGAATCAAGAAAAACATGGCATAGGTATAAAAGAGAGTCTCAAACCTTGGCTTCTTCGGCCTCCATGGGATCAATGTTGGTGAGCCTCCTTCTTTTCAAGGATGGATTAGAAGAAGAAGCATCAATGATCATAGAGACCACGCTTATAAAACCCAGAAAGAATTTGATATTGGCTTTTTATGGGTTTCAACTTCAAACCGGGTCGGTGCAACACTCCTAATTCTTTTCTTTCCTCTTTGGACTCTTGATAGATATGCTTTAACCTTTATGTATGGGGAATATTGGACCAGGCTGTGTATATTTGGGCCGGGTTCTCTTATGAAACCGGGTTGTCCAGTGAGCCCAAATCTTTTTTTTGGGAATTATTCCAAATGTATTGGAGCTAAAAAGATCCCACAGTCCCACCAAACCTTTTCTTTCTCTTGTACAAGTCTTCAGGTTTACTCATTCCTTTTGTTTAAAGTGAAGCCATGTCTTATCTAGTGATATGGTTTCATAGAGTGAAGAGTATATGACATACATAATCCAAGCCTTAAGAATGAGTTGACAACATAATGTATGAGCTATTTATATCATTTGTCATAAGAGAGTAATCTCCTTTTCTTTTCGTTCTTACGAATTTAGCTCTTAGGCTTCTATAGATATGTTAACACAATTCCTCCTTAACATAGTGATGTATTTTCAACTCGTCCATACGAAATCGAGATACAATTGAACGGTCGCCTGGTATAGAAAAAAGAGAGAACATCATACCGTGGAGCGGCGGAGCACACGGTATTCCCGCTCCCACCACACGACGACACCTAACAGAATCCGCAGTTGGCCGGCAACAGTTTCACTGCCCCGCACGTCGCAGCCTTTCAAATCCCCGGCCCCACCAAAACAAACCTCCAAAAATTAAAAAAGAATTTAAAAACCAGGTCCCTCCACTTTCCCATATTTAAAAAACGACCCCGGCTTATTCAAATTCACGATCTGAAAAAACAAAAGCACTGACCTCCATTTCCGATTAGAAAACCAGAGAGAGAGAGAGAGAGTTAGGGTTAGGGTTTGGTGATGACGATGGACAGAGATAAGGAGAGAGAGATAGAGCTGGAGAGTGCAATGTACACTAACTGTTTACTGTTAGGGTTGGATCCGGCCGTTATCGAAGCCACCAACGGCAATCCTCCTCGGGTCGGGTCCTTCCGTCACTCCAACCCGAAACTCGGCGAGCAGCTCCTCTACTTCATCCTCTCCTCCCTCCGCGGCCCAATCCAATCCGCCAAGGTAATAATCAACTCGAAATTCCGTTCAATTCCGAATTCTCTCTACGTCGTCGTTTTGAATCCCACTCGATCTCTATCTCAGGATTTCGATAAGGTCTGGCCTATCTTCGATTCCACGCAAGGTCGCGATTTTCGCAAGGTGAGGATTTTTCTAGCTGGTTCGTTTGATTCTGTGTGTTTCGATTAGACGTTGTGTTTGAGATTTTGGTGTGCAATTTTGTGTGGTTCAGGTAGTGCAAGGGATTATTAGTGAGCTCGAATCGCAAGGGGCGCTTCCGAGGAGCAATTCGAGAGTTTCATCACTTGCTACATGTTGTGGACCGAGGTTCGTTTGTGATGATTCACCTGTTGTTGTTGTTTTTGTGCTTGTTTTTGCGGTTATTGAGCTTGATTATGAGTAGAAAATGTGAAATATAAGGATAAAGTTTAGTAGCTTTTACCTGCTCTGTTCATTTTTGCATTTACTGCTGAATTGATGCTGGAAATGTAGTTACGTGTAAGAATTGATATTGTTTTCTTTTGTGAATCAGCCAATTGGTGGCTTTAGAGTTGAATGACGTATCTGCATAGTTAAGTGATAATATCTTAGTTGTGCATACTCTTAGTTCATAACGTAATGGGGTGTCTGATGAAGATACATTGGGGTCTTTGTGATGGTATTTATGGTGCATTTGCTTCATGCAGGTTTGTGGAACTTTTGTGGCAACTCTCTTTGCATGCTCTGCGAGAGGTTCATAGGCGGACATTTACAGCTGATGTAGCTTCTAACCCTCTTCCGGCATCATTGACGGATGTAGCCTTTTCACATGCTGCCACTTTACTTCCTGTTACAAAGGTATTGTTGACCATGTACGTAAAATTTTAAAGCATGCATAGTGTTTCCTACCAAGTATCATTTTGAAGTTGTGATAAACTGTGTTCAACTTGCTTGGGCATCTTACATTCCTATGGAAGTGTTCACATGCTACCTAAAACTCTTAAATGAGTTTTCACAGTTAAGATTTTCCCTAGATTGTAATGTTGCATAATGAATTTATTGTGGAAAGCATTTAAGTAGAAGCCTAGACTGCTATAACTTAAGATTCCCTTGCTTTCTTTCTTCTTTTTTCATATTCTCATATGTAGATTCCAAATTGTTTACTTGACCTTCAGTAGTTAAGATTTGAGCTTTTTATTCTAAACAGGCTAGAATAGCTCTTGAAAGAAGGAAGTTTCTTAAGAATGCAGAAACAGCAGTACAGAGACAGGCCATGTGGTCAAATTTGGCTCATGAAATGACAGCAGAGTTTCGTGGTCTTTGTGCTGAAGAGGTATAGGAGTAACACTGAACAGCTTAATATACTGCACTTAATTGAAAATTCTAGAAGTTTGCAATTCACGTCCATGTCTAATGTTACTCTTCATAAAACATGCATCCTAGGCTTATTTGCAGCAAGAGCTGGAAAAATTACATGACCTTAGGAACAAAGTCAAGTTGGAAGGGGAACACTGGGATGACCTGGTATCTAGTTCGAGTCAGAATTCTCATTTAGTATCCAAGGCTACTCGTTTATGGGAGTCGATATTAGCTCGTAAAAGTAAGTCCAACCATTATCCCTATAGTGTCAGTTTGTGTCGCATAATTACTGTATTCATATATTTAGTTCTTCAATTTCAGATTAGAGTCATACTTGGTTAATCAATTTGATGATTCAATTAAATCTCCTTCACATCTAGGTCAACATGAAGTTCTTGCTTCGGGCCCTATTGAGGATCTAATTGCTCACCGGGAGCATAGGTAATATACTATCAAATATCATTTGAATTTGCCAGAGGTCGTTCAGCAATTTACCTTCGCATGCAAAATTTTCCTTTATAGGTACCGTATTTCTGGATCTTCATTGCTTGCAGCTATGGATCAGAGTTCTAAGGTTCCTTATGCAGATGTCTTATCTGTCCAGTCTGGTGATTTTACTCCGACACATGAAGATGATAAAGAACAGAGTGATGGATCATATGTCAATGTGAACAGAGAAAAGATGAAGAATAATTTAGATTCATCTCATTCACAAGTAAATGATGAAACTCTTCATCGAGCAGATGAGAGAAGTGGAAGAGTACACCCAACGGTGGACGTGGCTGAAATCATCAGGCGTTGGACACATGCTTTACAGCGTATTCATAAACAGTCACTCCATATGGTATGCTACTTGAAATTATGTTTGGATATTGTTGGGAAAAGGATAAGATAAAGTTCATTCTTGTCCTTGTTCTCCTTTTTTCTATTTTGTTTTGTTTTGTTCTAAGAAAAGCTTTTAATTTGAATCTGTGTTGTGGAAATGGTAATTTGTAGGCAAAAGCTAATGAGGGTGAGGGTCCAGAAATTCTTAGAAGTGCACATGAAGGCAGTTCAAGTGGTCATGCCGAATCATTAGCTGCAACACTTGCTGAACACCAGCAGCACTTGGTTAGCTTTCAGGTAAGTTTGTGCTTTAACTGAACTGGTAATGGCTAAAGTGCTTCCAGCTTCTCAGTTTGGACTTCATACAGTAGTTAGAACCAATTCCTATCTAACTTGGTAGACATCGATTATAAACCTGTGATGAAGTTGTTATTCATTCAAATCTTCGTCCATGACTTTGAATGAAGTATTCCGATTGTAGTTATTTTTGTTGGTATGAGGGGTTATGTGGGATAGTGATTACCAGCATGCTTGGACTACTAGTACTGAATAGACATCTTAGTAGGCAATATTGGAATTGAGACACTAGTAATGTATATGCTTTCTGGAATGCCCATGCACATCTAATATTTCTTGGATATCCTTGTACAATCATCTGATGCCATGCTGAGATTTTTCAATTGTAACTTGTATAGGTCCTCATTAATCAACTGAAGGAAGTTGCTCCAGCTATACAAAAGTCAATATCAGAATGTACAGATAAAGTAGATAGCATTTCTTCTAATCTGCCCCCAATGACTAAGCACTCTGGTCGCTCGACCTCACCTAGTCAAGCGCAGAGTAGTGGAAGGGCATTGGTATTACACTTAACTATTGATTTAGAACCTGTATCTGCTAAAATATGTCCACTTTATAAGTGCAGTATGATTTACTCATCTTTGTATATTTGGATTAATTCAGGAAAGCACTGATGATGTGGCTGAAGTGACTTCCAAATTGTCTACCTTTCAGTTTGAAAAGGTGTCAGCCAGTCCACCTGCTCTAAAGCTCCCCCAGTTATTTAGCGCAACGCCTAACTCTCATAAGCGCCTTGCACCAGCTGCTCAAATAAGCCACATAGAGAACTTTTCTGAAAGAAAACCTTTGGAGCAGCCTCTATTGAATAATCACATAAACGATCTGCCACAAGGTCTGCTGTTCGTCCTTGCTCTTAAATTTCATTTCATGTACAACTGTTGGCTTTTGGAAGGCCTTCCATTTTATGCATGGCTTCACTATGGGTTGTGGAATAGCTTTATGATGCAGGATTTTGATATTTAGTTTCATGTATGCAGATAGTGATAGCCATTTTGTCCAGAATTTAAAGAGATCTGTTAGGGAAGCTGCTTTGTCACAGAAATCCTTACAGTCCAAATCATTACTAGGCAGTCATTCTGATGAAGGCTCAGAGCACTTCTTCATGCCTCTTTCATCATCTGGGTTTTCTCGTCTGGGTCCAGAATCTAAAGGGGTTTTGTTAACTAGTTCACTTCATGATTATGACCATGTAAATGGGTTTCTTTCCATTACGGGTTCAAACAGTGCTGCTTCAGATGCACAAAGGTCGTTTTATGACTTCGAGGAAGCTCAGGAGCAGGTCTTCTCACCTCCTTTGCTAATAGAAGATGCTTATGAAGACTTACTGGGTATGTTGCTTAAGGCACTGACTGTTCCATTTAGTAGGCTTCTTTTTCATATAGTTTTTATATGTACAGATAGTTGACTGTCTACATTTAATCAAATATTGCTTTTGAGTTATACAGTTCTCTGCTGGTTCAGCATAGGTTATGAAATATATGACAGAAAACTCATACTACCATTACTTTATTTTCTCTGGTAAATGGCTTAAAAGACCACATCCTAGTCAATTATGACCTGATTAGAACAATTCTCCTTCATAGCTCAGCTCCATTTGTTATCTGATGGGAGATGTCAAAATGTGAATCCATTTTATGAATTCCCTGCCCTCTCTTATCTTTCCTTGTCGGAAATATGAACACATGCACTCTGGTTGAGCATGTCTACTTTTCTATATTTTGGTCTTAGTTGAACTGTGGCGTTCTTTACTTTGCCCTCGTTCATAATTTATTCCCATTGATAGACAAGTTTGTTAACTCTTTTGCAGCACCGCTTTCTGAAACTGAAGCAGCATTAATGGAACACTGAAATTGTGAATTGACTGCCGAGATTGATTTTTGGTCTGGTTTATATGTATCTGATTATTACACATGTATGATGCTTAAAGTCTCGAACAATAGAAATGAGAGATTTGTTGTTGAATCATAGGGTGTCCTATTTTCTTGTACAGTGATTATCTTCCCACTGGAATTATGAGTGAATTTCCTTGTTTGAGTAGAAAAAGATAAATCAATTATTCAAATAACTGTGATAAACAACTTACAAGCATGTCAAATCAGATGATCATACACAATACTTCATCAGAGTTAAAATCAATTTCAGCTACTTTACAATTTGGTTTTTGACAGCAAAAGAGAGAAACTCTCAGATGAGAGCCTAGCTCATAACCTCTACAATGACGTGCGGCACCTGTTTTAGGAGTCGCTCTTGTTCACATGCTTGCTTCAGCAGTTCCCTTTGCTCCAAGTATTCATCTAACTCAGCTCTCCTTCCCTTCTCATTCGCCCAATCGACGCAGTTCTGCAACCTAACCAACTCTTTCCTAATCCAACGCTTGGTTACATCTTCATGCAGTTCTCTTGCCTTGTGTTCCAACTCAAAAACAGTGGGTTTCCTTAGCAAGCGACAGTTTGCCACATCTTGTCGCAAATCCTCGCATTCTTCCTCGGTGAAGTTGCAATCTGAAAGTTGAGAAACAGGAATGTCTCTTGTCACATCATTGGTAAGCACTTGCACGAGAAATTCACTGATCGAGCTCTTCTTGTATATGCCTTGAACTTCTGCAAGTTGGTGATAATTTGTCCTAGAATAGTCTCTTGGGTCAGTCTTGATTCTCACAAAACTTCCAACCACTTTGCTTTTCCAACAATGAGGTTGCTCCTTCATCAACTCCTCCACAAGGCTCTTTTTCATGTAGACAAGCCTGATGTTATCAGCAACCAAAGATGCAAAGCGATTTTGTTTCCAAATATTGCATGGAAGATTGGTAGGCGCTTCTGACGAGCCTATACTTTCCGCATCATCCGATGTGATCTCTTCTGAATCATCATCGCTTTCGCTATCATTTTCCAACGAGCTTTCTTGATCTTCAAGCAGAACAAGATCCCAACAGCTCTTGCAAATGCCCTTTTTGTTTCCTATAACCAGTGCAAACTCAGAAGCACTGCTATTAACACGGCAATCTCCACACAACACTTGTGCACAACAAAAGCAAGAAAGCCTTACTCCGGTTCTTGTGCCGCATTCTGAACAAGATCGCCCACTTCGAGTGCATCGCTTTACACCTTCAGTTATGGGTCTCGTTTTCCCAACATAACCAGGACCGTGAACTTTCAGGTAGCTTTGGTAGTCGAACATGGTTAGGACGTTGCTTAAGAAAAAAAGGGTGATCGAGAAAAGGATATTTGGGGTTTGGGGATGACAATATTGCTGAGGTTACAGAGGAGAGAAGACCATGAGTTTTTCTCTTGGCGAGTAGCGAAATGTAATGCTGGCTCTTATGCTCTAGTCTATTTATAAACGAATGCCATTTCCTAGTGAGAATTGGATTCCTATTTTCCTTCCCTGGAAAGGAAAGGAAATCGAAACGAGTCAAAGTTGATAAAATGTGAGCTATGAAACGACACCGTTCCCATCAGATGCCAGTGGATTGGAGATAAAAGACCCTCGGTTACTGTCAGTTGTGACATCACTGCCAAAGTTAATGACCCCGGTTAAAAGCATTTTTCTTTTTCTTTCTTTTGAATAAATGAGCATTTTTCATTCCTCATAAAGGTATTCCTTTTCTTTTGGCCAAAAATTTTGAGAAGGAAATAGCACAAAACTTATCTCCAACGGGTGCTTTTTTGAACTGTTACCAATATCGACATCAAAATTGTGCAATACGTGGAACATAACAAATGGGCGGGGGTAATATATGCGTAAAGCTACCTAAACTAATAAACTCTCATGAGACGGTAAATTAGAGAATTTGGTTTGAGGTTACGATAAAATTTAATCACAGTAAACAATGTTATTTTTTGTTGCTTTAATTATCGTAGGCCAGACATTAGTCACATTACTCAATATCGCCGGAGTAACAAGAAGGAGAAGGAAGAAAAATAAATAATTGTTGACCACCCAAAGAAATAAAAAAAAGAATGAATTGAATCCAAGTCCATGAGAAAATATAAAAAAGGAAAATAGTCAAAATAGAATCCAAGTCCCCACTACTCTCACTCTCTTTTTTTTGTCAATACTCTCACTCTCTTGGTCTCTCTCTCTTCTTCTTCTTCTTCTTCTTCTTCTTCTTCTTCCTCATAACACAAGTGTGGCCCATTCTGAAACCCTAACGTCAATCCATGGCATCCCCCCGACGATTTCCTCGTTCGTAACCTCCTATTCAGCACCGTCACGCCGGCGATGAAGCTCTTACGGGATCATCAGGTTTGTCAAATAGTTCTCGTTCGTTTGATTATAAAAACTAATTGTTCAATTTCAAGAAATAGTGAATCTGAAAATGCTTTCAGATCCTCAATCGACTCCTCCGATCGTCATCAAAAATCGTCACGCCTTAAATTGGTTGCAGGGGAATTCACATGAAAGGGAACGAGGAATTTTCAACAAAAAAAGTGCTCTTTGAAATGAACGTAAAAGTTATTTTCCAATCAGACGGCTATTCTCGTAACTCCACTCTCGACTTGGATTATATATCCAAAAAGGTCGAAGTTGTTCAATATAGGCTACCCCTCATATCTACTTCTCTACTCTACAAAGTCTACTTTCTTCTTCCTTCAGACCGGGCCAAGCCATTAGGTTGTTTAAGTAGGTTAGGCTAGCTAAGTCGTTGCGCTCCTGCCACCTCTTGGCAAAGATGAAGCTCTTACACCGCAATCCATGGCGTCCCCCTGATGATCTCCTCGTTTGAAACCTCCCATTTAGCATCGTCACGTCGACGATGAAGCTCTTACGAGATCGTCAGATTTGTCAAATCCTTCTCGTTCGTTTAATTATAAAAACTAACTGTTCAATTTCAAGAAATAGTGAATATGAAAATGCTTTCAGATCCTCTATCGACTCCTCCGATCGTCGTAAGAAATAGTCACGCCGATGAAGCTCTTACACCGCAATCCATGGCGTCCCCCCGACGATCTACTCATTCGGAATCTCCCATTTAGCACCGTCAGGCCGGCGATGAAGCTCTTACGGGATGGTCAGGTTTGTCAAATCATTCTCGTTCTTTTAATTATAAAAACTAATTTTCAATTTCAATAAATAGTGAATCTGAAAATGTTTTCAGATCCTCTATCGACTCCTCTGATTGTCGTCAAAAATAGTCACGCCAATGAAGCTCTTACACCGTAATCCATGGCGTCCCCCTGACGATCTACTCGTTCAGAATCTCCCATTTAGCACTGTCAGGCCGGCAATGAAGCTCTTACGGGATCATCAGGTTTGTCAAATCGTTCTCGTTCGTTTAATTATAAAAACTAACTGTTCAATTTCAAGAAATAGTGGATCTGAAAATGTTTTTAGATCCTCAATCGACTTCTCCGATCATCGTTAAGAATTGTCATATTGATGAAGCTCTTACACCGTAACTCATGGAGTCCCCCCGACGATCTCCTCGTTCAGAACCTCCCATTCAGCACTGTCACACTGGCAATGAAGCTCTTACGAGATCGTCAGGTTTGTCAAATCGTTCTTATTTGTTTGATACTCACTGTTCAATTTCAAGAAATAGTGAATATGAAAATGCTTTCAGATCCTCGATCAACACCTCTGATCGTCGTCAAGAATCCTCACATCGGTAAAGCTCTTACACCGCAATCCATGACGTCCCCCCGATGATCTCCTTGTTCGGAACCTCCCATTTAGCACTGTCACGCCGGCGATGAGGCTCTTACTGGATCATCAGGTTTGTCAAATGGTTCTCGTTTGTTTGATTATAAAAACTAAATGTTCAATTTTAAGAATTAGTGAATCTGAAAATGCTTTTAGATCCTCTATCGACTCCTCCGATCGTCATCAAGAATCGTCAACCGCAGCCACCTGTGACATGGCCTACTCGTCGTGCATCACCCAACGCCCACCCCTCGCTGATGTCACCTTCGAAGACTCGTCGGACGAAGGGATCTGCGTCTTCTTCACACCGAAGGCAACTCTGATTTGAAGGTAACCTACCTTTGTTATATCGATTGTATCCATTGTAGGCTTGTAGTATATCCATGTTAGATTTCTTAGTATACATATGTTGGCTTGCTCTATACCGGTATCTTGGTATAGATTTTACATAGGGTATGACTATAAATTATATGACTAATTAGATGATTCTTTAATACCTTAACAAGAGAGACCACCACAAGTTAGTCATTACATATTGAATCGTTCTCTAAATTGATGTGGACAGTAGGGAAGAACCAAATTTGTCGAATATGAGGATGCATGTTTTGGTATCAAAGGATACTAGCTGATCATTTTGATGGAAACAAGAATTTATGGAATGAGTGTTTTGGATTTCATGATGCACACAGCATAGTCAAGGAGGATTGTTTTTGCATGGTGGTTTTGATTACCAATTCAACAATATAGTTCTTTTGCAATTATCTATCTCTTAATTGGTCATGTGTTGCATTTTGAATGTCACTGAGCCGTGGTTTGGTTGGTTAAGGTGTTTAATTGACAACTTTAAGGTCATGGGTTCAAACTTTATTAACATATGTAGGGTGTGTGAGTTATTAATAAAAAAGTTTTTTTTCAAAAAAAAATGTGTTGCATTTTGAATATGTGAGTGTTCTTTTTGTTGTCTGCATTCACTGAATGCTGTTCATTTAAGGTTCTGCATTTTTCATATGTGATGAGAGACTGATGATATTGTATTAAGCTATGAATATTAGTCTCAAGTGCACAAAGGAAGCTTGTTAGGACAACATAAGAAACTCTTACTGCATCGGAAAAATGCATAGTCGAGGGTCCAATAAATGTTTGTGTGTTGGATTTTTTATATGGATCAACAGATAATGTTCTAGTTTCATGTCTTTGACTTGTAAAGCCTGTTCATATTGCACCGGAGGCACAACCCTTTGTTATCAAAGAGAAGAAGCCCGCCGAGAAAAATGTTGTGCATGTCCATGAAGGCTCACCTTTAGGAGAATATTCTTGCGCCTTCAATTGTTGTTCCAAGCCGAATCTCTCACCACTCATCTTCGTCTTTCTCCTTCCGAGAAACCCTCCATAAGCTCCATGTATCACTCTTTATCCTCTAGAAGCGCCCCCAAGGGAAGACCGTATGGTCAGGCGTGAGAAGTTGTTTTTATTTAATGGATATCCAAGTGTAGAACCTCGAGTATTGCATGTCTTCATTGATGGCACGTCCCCTCCCCCGGATTCCTACAAACTTCAATTGATCAGGCACTCCCGAGGGCAAGTGTGCTTCTGAAACCCGGCAAAGAAATAGATCTATGTGTGGGATCTAGAAACGGAAACAGTGAAAAGAATGGTTAAAGACGTAGAGGTAGATGCTGGAAAGATATTCTCGTATGGTTTTAGACATAAAGTTACATGTCTATTCATGGTGGTCTGACTTGGGCACCCACCTAACTTCGATAAGAGTAAGCGTTTCAAATAAGGCTGGCAATTTAGGCCATGTCGAAAACAACCAACTGTACCAACCTAGTTGGTATACCAAAGATTTGGTAACCGACTTACTTGGTACGGTATACCGTACTAGTCTTGTAACATGGTTGGTACTTGGTATTGAGATTTTCATACCATCGATATACCGTACCAACCATGTATGTGTAATTATGCAAAAATACACACATATCTATGTAGGAAACAAGAATTGAACCTCTGACCTCTTAAAAACAACCTATAAAATCTATAATATATGCGAAGACAATTAAAATATATGTATAATATATAATATATGTATTGTTTTATATTTGTAACATACTATAGATATAAATACAATTAAAATATAAAATGTTTAAATTTTAGCAAGAGGTATGTTTCGAAACCATGACTGTTCTGATGGAAAATATGACCATATACCATCAGACCAAAACTATCATTGCATTATATTTGTGAAAAAATTATATTTATCACTTCATTTTTTAGGCCACAATCTAAACTTGGTAGATGTCTATTACCAACCGTACCAACTGTACTAACTAAGTCGGTATACCAACTTCGGTGGTTGGTTTTTGTAGAGAATTTTACCTACCAATCATAAGTTAATTGGTATATGATATTAATAAATAAAGTCGGTATACCTATCAATACCAGCCCTAATTTCAAATGCTACATTCACATCTTTGTCGAGGGAGAAAAGTGGAAAAGAGCTGAAACTATGGACATGTGTGACCATGTGTGATTTTGCCAATGTTCGGCCTACCGCTTTTGTGCGGCGTGACCACATGTTGTATTGGAAAGCTACGCTATGACTTGGAAGCTGAAATTCTTGGTGAAATGGTGGCCCCTCTTGAACATAACAGAGACTTGGTGCTTGGTCATGGGTTCAAGGGGCAGCTTGCTGCAGCACAGGGGCGGAGCCAGAGCATGGGTTGGTAGGGCTCAAGCCCAATAAAATTTTTTGGAGTTAAAAAATTTCTAGGTATATTATGTTATATATATATATATCTATATATATATCTATATATATATGTATTTTTGTTAGGGGTGGAACCGGTACGGTAACCGATTTTTTTGTCCCAAACCGTAAACCGTCCCGACTTATGTCGGTAGGAAAATCTTGATACCAATACCGACAGAAAAAGTCGGTATCCCGAACCTTCGGTAGCCGAACTTTCGGTTGGTATCGGTACGGTTGGGCCTAGAACCGAACTTTATTGGGCCTCTTAATCTATCACTGTTTTAAATGAAAAATAGGCCCAGACTAAAAAAAAGAGCAACAACAGCAAACTAGTGATTCAAAGTTTTAAACACTGTAGAAACCAAATATTTTCCTGTGTTTCACATGTTAAATTCCAACCCAAATAACAAAATTACAAATCCACAAAGTCACAAACTCAATTTGGCAATCTCAAAATCATAGCACCCTATCAGCCTAAGTGACTAAGACTAACTGCAAGGCTGTTGTCTCACCTGTCTGCAACTGCTGAACATCACAACAAATTCAGAAACCATCCATTTCAAACACACTGCTAGCCTGCTGCTACACATTGGTTTGCCCAGAGCCTCCAGTAAGCTCAATTGGGGTTGCTGCTGCCTCCTGTCCTTGATTGAAACCGTTTTCTGCAAAATAAATAAAATTCACATGGTTAAAAAAATAAGGTATGTGACAAAATAACAAATTCACACTGTTTTCTAATAATTACCTCTCTCAATCTCCTCCAACTCAGCGTAAATGGCGAGCTCATCTTCACTGGGATCCTTGTATAGGTTAGGTTGATCACATTTTAACCAGTCGCTTGTGCACACCAGGGCCTCTACCATTTTTGGTGTCAATGATGCTCTAAAAGGATCGACCACTCTTGATCCTAAACTAAATGCATTTTCAGAGGCCACTGTTGAGCAAGGAATAGCAAATATATCCTTGGCTAGCTTTGATAGCACTGGATAGGTTGCCTCATTGCCTTTCCACCACTTTGCAATTTCAAAACTCTTGGAGAAGATGCTGACATATCTATCGGATAAGTATTGATCAACTTCATTTCTTATACAATTTGATTGCTCAGCCACCCTCTCCCTTGCTATCTCCTTGCTAACCTCATCGAGGCCATCCAAATCATCTGCTTCCATTTCAAAATCATAGAGAGAAGTCTGCTCAGCCATCTCATTTGTGTCTTGACCTTTGTATTCTTCATACATCTTCATTAATATCTTCTTCAAGTCACTTTCTATCGATTCAATCACCACGGCACTTGCTTTAACTTTTCTCATTGCCACTTTAGCCCACTGCAGCTTGTATCTTGGGTCCAAAACATTAGCTATCATGGTTACCTTGTTCACAACCTCAAAACTGCCCCAATACTTGTCAAACTTCTCCTTCATAGAAGCAGCAACCCTCTTCAAAACTTCATCAGAAGACTCACAAGCCTTGTTAATCTCAGTCTGCAATGTAATCATCTCAACAAATAAGATGTTTGCAGTCACTGTTTTCCATGCACTAAGCCTCAAAGTAGCTTCATAAAATTTCTTCAAAAAAAGACAGAAGGCTTCTGCATTCCTCCAGTCATCATAAGTTGGTGGTCCGACCTTGTCCTGAAAATAACTTTTAAATGCACCATCTTCTTCTGCCATCCTCCCAAACACAACTTCATACTTCAGAGCAGCTTCTAGCATAAGAAAAGTGCTATTCCATCTTGTTATTACATCCAATGGAACATTGGCATTGGCCCTGCATTGCTCCAAAATAGCAAACTCCCTAAACTTGTCAAGCCTCGAAGATGAACTCCTCACATATTTTGCACAATTCCATATCGCTGCAATCCCATTCTCCAACTCCTTCAAACCATCCTTAACTATCAAGTTGATAATATGACAAGCACATCGTAAATGCAAATACTCCCCATCAAACATCAAAGTCTTGTAGCCCCTCAACCTTCTCTTCATGTATTGCACCGCCACATCATTAGCAGATGCATTGTCGACGGTGATGGTAAAGACTTTTGAGATCTCCCATTGCCTCAAACATTGCTCAACAGCTCTGCCAATATCCTCACCTTTATGACTGACAATTGGACAAAAGTTTATGATTCTTTTGTGCAATTTCCAATCAATGTCCATAAAATGAGCTGTAAGAACCATGTAGTTGATGTTTTGTATCGATGTCCAAGTGTCCGTGGTGATCGATATTCTTGTGTCTGCTGCCTTCAAGCCACTCAACAAAAGCGCCTTCTCATGATTGAACTTATCCAACACACCCTTGGCAACTTGCTTTCTATTTAATATCGGCCACTCTGGTTGTAACTCATGGACAAATTCCCTAAAACCCTCCTTCTCCACAAACCTAAAGGGTAGTTCATCCTTAATTATCATCGCTATGCACTTATCATCACACCTCTTTCGGTTATACTTATGATAAGTTCTTGCTCCACTCACATTATCTACAGACAACCTAGACTGTTTGGGATCAGAATCAGCTAGTTTGGGATGCAATGGGTGTTCCAAACATCTCTTGTTTACATGAGACCACATTGAGCTTGTCCCATTCCTCTTAACTGCACACAACACTTCCTCACCACAAATGTTGCATGTGCACCACTCCGGATCGATTTCATCCGAGTTTGGGAACTTACATCTAGTAAAGTATGCCCAAAGAGGACTTTTGTTGGCTGGTTCTTTTCGTTTCTGCCCACAAGAAGATTGAGGTTGTGAGCTTTGTGGCCGAGGTTCAGGTTGAGTTTGAGGATGAGATTGAGGTTGGGATTGAGGTTGGGATTGAGGTTCAGCTAAAGGTTGAGGGCGTTGAGGTTCAGGGGGAGGTCCTAATGGGGATGTGTGTAAGGATGCAGTTCCCTCTACATTTGCAGTTGATTGAATAGATGGAGAAGAGCTACTAGTCTGACTACTCTGACATTGAGACATTGTTGTATCCACTATGAACAAATAAAAAAAAAAGGACACAATTAACAACTAAGTCGAAATAAAGTTGAAATAAGATCATTCCTATTTACAGCAAATCATGTTAAACATTACACCAAAATGACCAAATCATGACAAGAACCAAATCCGAGATAAGGAATTCTGGACTTAATCTAATTCTTATTTCCGTCCAAATAAGCTAAAATTATCTTCCTGCATTCTTAATAAGATCCATACATTTAAGTTTAAACATAAAGGTATCATTCTAGCTGAAGAACATACACTGCTCTAGAGGTTGTCTCTTAGGATGTCTGCTACAACTTTTATGAAGAAACCTACTTCAAGTAATCAACCTAAATGGCTAAATGTACAGTTTTGTAGTAACAATAAGACTGGTTCCAAAACTCAGAAAACTGATTTGCTGAATGCAGACCTTAACTTTGAAAAATCATAATTTAATCTAGAAAACTCATTTTCAGGAGATTCAAATTCTTGAAGGATATTTAACATGTGTACTGCAAGTTTCATGCAGACGCCAATTCCAAATAATGAACCGAAATGTACAATTTTTAGGAAAAAGGCTGCTGTGTTCAAAACTTGACTGATTAATATAGACCTCTTTTTCAGCCTCAAACACTTGAGCAACGAATTCTAAATAAAATTGCATGAAACTACACAGATACCAAGCCTAAAGTACAAGCTTTACCATACATGCAAATAGATTCTGAAATGAATGTCTAAATCATAAGATATGGTTGCTCAAAGCATAATCATCCCGCTCACATCACCAACTTAAAATTCGATTACTAAGAACTTATCAAACATCCAAGAACAAATAAGTGAAATAACATCCAAGAACATCAAACATCCAACAACCAAATAACATATTCAAGCTTATCCAGGAAGTAAGGAAGGCAGGAACCATACCTTGTCTAGCTTCACTAGCTTGCGCTCCCCTACCACCTGCGCCCCTACCAATTGCGCTGCTGCTCATCCTAATCCTTTGGCGACCCATTTGCTTCGATTCAGCCGGATGAGGGATTGACCGATTGAGGGATGCGATGAGCCGATGAGGAGCGAATCAAAGGACGGACTGAGTGAGTGAGTGAGGAGTGGGGAATCGATTTGGGAATTGGAAATCGATTTAGGAGACTGAGAGATGAGAGTTTGACTGTTTGAGAGCGAAAGGAGAGTGCGAGCGTCCGAGCACTGAGCCCCCGAGCGAGTGATAGAGAGGAGAGAGTGACTGACTGACTGAGTTAGGTTAGGTTTCAACGGTTATGATTCATTCTTCTTGAAATCAACGACTAAGATTAGATGATTTTTAAAATTATAAAAAAATCGGTACGGTACGGTATACCGTATTTGTATAATATTACATACCGTTACCATACCACGTACTACGTACGGTACGGTACAACCGTACCGACAAGTCGGTAACCGATTCCGGCGGTAACCGATTTCGACAGTTCGGCTGGTTTTTCGGTTGGTACGGTTGGATCGGGACAAAATGCCAGCCCTAATTTTTGTTCAGTCAAGCTCACCCAACTTCCCGAATAACTGTGCATCTCCTCCTTTTTATATTCGTGCTTACGTCTCTATTTATCAGTTCTTTAGTTTCTCAGTTCATCAATCTCTTTTTCTTCTAGTTTTCTCCTTAAATCTAAAAAAATCCAAATTTGTGGAAAATTTTTTGTTGAGTTTTCAAATTTGTCTTTGACTTTTAGAAATTTCTTATACTTTTATTGACGCCTACTTTTTTTTTTAAAAAGACTTATGAATGTCTACTTGAGTTCCTACGTTTTGTATATGGTTGTATTTGGAAAAAAAAAAAAATTTGGCCTTCGGCTAAATTTAAAATCCACCCCATGTTCAAATCCTAAATCCGCTACTGTTGCAGCAGTTTTTGTTCCTCCAACTGAGCAAAGATTCTCTTTTCTGCATGTGTGGGTTTTAATGAAGGAGGTGGAATCTTCCTTTTGGCAGAAAATTGTAGCTTTCCCTTCCAATGATTACATCAGTGAAGATGAAGTGTTTGTATACCTTTGGTGTTTTATTATGGGAAGGATGACGGTGCTATTAACCTTGTGCTTCACAGAAATGGGGAGGAGCTTGTGCGCATTATTCCAGCGAATGGTAAGGTTGAACCATTAAACTCCAGCTTCAGTAAAAAAAAAACCATGTCGTCTGTTGGTATAAAGTTTGAATTGGGTTCGTGGCGAGAGTTCCAAGCAACACCTCTGGGAAGTCTGCAATACCGGTCCAACCTCAAGCTGAAGACTGCGGAGGTCCAGAGTCCTAAGAAGATAAAAGTTTGCTGTCAAGATGACGACACCTAGGTATTGCATTTCTTTGGCGGACTTGATGTAGTGCATTTTGAAATTTCTCTAAGCATACTGCTCTACCGTAGTGAGGCAATTGAATTGGTATTCAAAGGTTCTCATGTATGACACGAATTGCTCTACCGTAGTGAGGCAATTGAATTGATATTCATGCCTGTTTTTTTGGGTCTAGATTCTCTCTTCAAACTCTTCTGGGGACATGATTTCAATGGTTGGCATAATCCATATTTGCGTTTATATTATATAATGTTGTAGTAATGGTACCAGTCGCTAATTACTATGTTTCCACCTAGTCTAAACTATGGTTTTTACCTTTTTTTTTTCAGTTACAGAAGGAAACATATGTACAGGGGCTGGGGATGATCATGTCTAAAGTGGCAGCTGAAGTACCAAGGGGTCAAGTGTAAAGAACAGCTAAAGTTGGCCAGCATTGAACCATCTTTTTTTTTTATAAGCAAACAAAGGAGTAACAGCAGAAGATCACAACTTGAAACCTCTAGGACTATGATTGCTGTACCCTGGTCCTTGTTGCTGTTTTAGTTTTTGACCTAGTGTCTAAATCAGTGATATGAGATACTATTACTTCGTGTTCTTTGAATGGTTTGGTTGCGGATTGTCCTACTATAGAATAGTTAGGGTGGTTTATCTCTGGTATATGATCCCCTTCCCTAAATCCATGTCTATAGTATTCTATTACAGACCTAAAGCTTGTTAGGTAAAGGAACAGGAACTCTACTAGTCGAATATGCTACAGTGATGAATCACTGATGATAAACAAGGCCTTGCCTGGTTCTTGTTTCGTATGGGGAATTGGTATAGGCTGAATCCAAATTTCGCTATCTGTAAACGATGATGCGCCTGGGACCTTAGTAAAGGGGGCTATAAGAACGCTTTACTAGTAGTAGATACTAGGCAGCTTACCCGCGAGAGAGAGAGAGAGAGGGCAGATCAGAATTTACAGATAAAATAGATTTGCATTTCTTCCGATCTTCCCCCAATGACTTGAGCACCCTGGTCGCTCGACCTCACCTACACTTAACTTACCTATTCATTTAAAACCAATATCTGCTAAAATATGTCCACTTTAAAAGTGCAGTAGTATGATTTACTCATCTTTGTATATTTGGATTAATTCAGGAAAGCACTGATAATGTGGCTGAAGTGACTTCCAAATTGTCTACCTTTCAGTTTGAAAAGGTGTCAGCCAGTCCACCTGCTCTAAAGCTCCAATGGTTAAAACTGTCTACCTTGGTAGGCAACTTAAAACTAATGACTGATCCAAAGTAAAATAAGCAATTTAATAACAATTATAAGAACTTAAAATGATGTTCAGTGTCAAATGAACTCAAATAATTAGCAGTTTTCTAATACAAAGATCTTACAACCAGAAGCAAAAACCACACAGCAGAAGCAAGAGGGTATAAACTGTATCACACACAGGCCAAAGTCTCCACATATCGAAAATTAGATGCTTGAACTGGAAAGAGGGAATCATCAACTTCGGCCATGGGAGGTCCCTCAAGAACTGGGGAGGTCTTGCTCTTAAGATTATAAGAAATGGGTTTACCAAAAGTATGCAGTAACAGAGAAGAACTTTCCTCTTGTTCAGTTTCGTCTCGATCAAGAAAGAGAACAACATATCGTCCATAAATGAAGCGCGGGAAAACAGCCAAGAAGGGCTGAAGATCAACATTGTACTTGACAAATCAGCCAGAGTAGTCTCTTCCCATCTCTAACACGTCAAAATTAGTACGACACGGCCTATAAATATCAATAAGATGCAGATGGCGCCCGTCACCAGACTCCTGGAAGTATCTATATTCCCTCTTGCACATCTTCTTCTCGTAAAGGTAAGGAGGATTATCAACAAAACCGTCACGTTCTTCATCTACGTGAAAGTATTTTACCTCACCACACTGGCGTAACCGATTGATTGCTCCATTCCAGTAAACCACACGTCCGTAAGGGATGGTATAAACTTTGTAAAAAGACGAATCAAGAAGCCTCCAACTTTGAGTCTCAGATGAATATATCAGTATGTGATAGAATTTGCAATTTTTGGTTCCGTCAACGGTGCGTAGGCAGACGACATTGTAATAGAAGGGTCAAAGGCCAAAGCAACAGAGATGATATAAGGTTCTTCTACTTGTTCACCACCAGTAGTAGTAACAGTAGCTGGAGGAGGAGGAGGGGGGATAATTGTAGAGATCTGATTGGTTGTAGGATTGAGAATAAAATAAGGGGGGTCTACTTTTTCAGAATGAATATTACTAATTGGTTGTCTTTTCCATTGGCGGTCTACATGGTGACAATGGAAAATACAACACAGGAAGAGGCCACATTGCAGGATTGGATGATTCTGATGTCACCATGATATTGGTTTTGGGATGATTCTTTTCCACAGGAAGAGGATTGAAGGGGGGTGAGCCAGAGGGAGATGGGTTTTGGTTTTCCTGGTTACTAGTATTACTGCTAGTTCCACGTATGTGATCAAGATCAAGAGGAATGAAACCAAAGGGTTTGAGGGAAGTGTCAGGGAAGACGGCTGAGATGGGAGGGTTTGGGTTTTGAAGGGTGTGGAGGCGACAGAATCTGGGGTCGGAGATAAGAGATAGCCAGTGCTTGGAGACACATTTGAAGCGGACCAGAGGTCTAGCTGGCACACGCACAAGGATTTCGGTAAGGAGTTCTTCGGTGTTGGCTACGGTTTCTGCTAAGCTGCTACTGTTGCAGCGTTTGGGGCAGCATCTGTGCTCCATCTACATTCTAAACCCCCTTGTTAGAACAAGGCTTTAATTCATAGGGCTCGACCGATCCTGATAAGCAAAGGAAAGCATTAAATCCCTATCCAGATAGAAATGAAAAAAAATTAACAAGTGGACAAAAAAAAGAAAAAAAGAATTTGACTTTTCTTTTAACAATTCAAACTCAATTGCTAAATTTATCAATTTAGCTTAGAATAAATTGATAAACTTCTGTTTAGGTATTCTGCTGAAGTCGATTTTTGCTACAAAAATGCATAAATTTGTTCAAGTTTAGCGACTCTACTAGAGATGATACTCCAGTAGCATTGATAAATTGAAATAAATAAATAAATAGAGATTTATCAATTTTTAAATAAATCTTTACTCCAGCAGTATATTTAAGAAGTTGACAAATTTAGAAATTGATAAGCAAAATTGACAAATTTATCAATTCAGGAGAGAAAATTTGTTAAGGAATAGTTAAGTTTTCTCTAATAGCTACTATGCTGGAACATAACTTTTAAAATGGATTGATAAATTTAACTTTCATCTAAATTTATCAACTATTTTATCAACCATCGCTGGAGATGTTAAGGTGTGATTCTCAACATTAGTTCGAACCCCAAAACTGTTAAAGTGGCAACACATTAGAAAAAGACATTCGACCTGTGCCAAAAGATTATTATATATCTTCTACTGTCCAACACTGTTAAGTGTTTGAGAATACAAGAGATGTAACCTTTGTCTCTTACATGAAATATCTTGAAGTTAAAAAAGATAAGAGAACTACTTTGTATAGTTAAAATGATTTTTTTTAGAGAAATGACGTACGATCTTGTATTCAGTAAAGAAGAAGATTACATATACACAACTTACTCCCGATGGGCCACGTAAGAATCAAGTCATGTCAGTTACCCTAGAGTAACCTAATGCAATCACCAATTGATGAAGCACACTAGAACAAAGAATAACATGAATCCAAAACTTGCTAGCAAACTAACTTATTGGCTTGAATCCACAATAACAGATTAAGAACCTAAAAAAAACTATATTAAAAACCTTAAATAGACCAGGCCCAACCTAAGTTAGGCACAATCCCATAGCCAACACCATGGAAGCAAAAGAGGACCAACATCTCCATCGACAACCACCATGCCCGGTCGACCTCGCCGCTGCCGACGTCACTGCCCCGCACTAGAGAAGAGAAAGAAGGGAGAAACCCTTCTGTCATCAAATGGAACAAATCCAGTGCTCCCAGACGATTGCCGCCAATCGACTTCCTTTTCTTCTTCTTCTCTCCAATCCCAATATTCCTGACCTCAATCACCATTGCACAGCCAAAGAGAAAACTAGAACACCGGTCGAATGCCCAACTCACGAGGGATGACGAGACCCTAGCTATCCGACGACGGCGTAGAAGCACGTCACCGGACAGAGAGAATATCTCTCTGTTGTCGCTCTCTCTCTCGCTAGGGTTAAAGAGGAGGCCGCTATAGATAAATTGATTGTGTAGGTAAAATGATAGACAAATAGATCAGATAAATGGTAGTTTGTTGTTATATTTTTAAACAAAAGAAAAAAAGATAAAGAAAAAAGAAAGATAAATCATCCAATAACAACAGCCTTACAGCCGCCAAAGATTGCTGTTCAGCCTGTTCTTCAATACCCACCCACCTTCTTTTCTATTTCTTTCTTTTTATTTACTCAAAATTTTCTTCTCTCTCTCTCTCTCTCTCTCTCTCTCTCTTAAACAAACAACAAGCAGAAGCAGCTGAAGCACAAGCAGAAGCAGCTGAATCTGTAAGCATCTAACAACATTCATTAATTTCTCCAAAGATTGGTCCTTTATTTCCCTCTTTGCATGTCTCAAGCTCAAACTGAGGCTTTTCCTTGGTGAAAATTTGGATTTTAAAGTTGTTCAAAAAGCAGAATGGGTTTTTTAGATCATACCCAGATCTTGTTTCTTTCTGATCCAGCTGAATTGCTTGTTAATTTTTGGGAAAAGGGTCAGAGATTCAGTGTGGGTTTTCAAGTTTTTGATGTTCTCAGCACCAAGTCAAAGTCTTTAGCTTTTGAATGCAAAGTTTGATGGTTTTCTGCATCTGGGTTTTTGTCAAAAGGGTGGCTTAGATTGTTAGTTGTGGAAGGTCAAAGTTTAGTATTGCTTGAGTAAAGTTTGGATTTTTGGGTTTGATTGATATGGATCAGAGATCGGAAACTGAGCAAGCTGCTGATTATGCATTGTTTTATTTCATTGGAATATGCAGCTTTTGATATCTGTGCTCCAGATTTCCCCAATTGGATTGGAACATTTCATTTTAGCTGAGGAAGATCTGTGTGCTTATCAATGAAGATATAAGCAGCTTGGAGTTTTGATTCTTGCTTCATTGGGGCGATTGTTCGGGTTAATGTTTCTGGGGTTTTCTCGGCTCATTGGAGTTGTGTGATTGGTCTATCAGTGATGCAGTGTTTGGTTTGAAGCGCAAGAAGAAGTGATCTTGTTTTGCCATTATAAGGTATGATCAAACAGATACTTAATAGACTCCCAAGGAAGCCCAAGTCAGGTGATCATCGTGAAGGAGGATCGTCCAGCTCTTCTTCAAATGCTTCAACCAGTTCAAGAAGCGGCTCAACGAGTAACAAGTATGCACACTCGGGTACTACGTCAGTTTCAGGCCCCAATTCTACTCCAAATTATGGAGTAAATCATGGAAGCAAGCTTAACCAGGATGTGAATGCAAAGGTTAATGGGAATTCATTGGCTTCGTTTGAGGCACTGCCTAGCTTCAAAGATGTTCCGAATTCAGAGAAGCAGAACTTGTGCATAAAAAAGTTGAACTTGTGTTGTTATGTGTTTGACTTCACTGACCCAACAAAAAACCTCAAGGAAAAGGACATCAAGCGACAGACATTGGTAGAGCTTGTGGATTACATTGCTTCTGCTAATGGGAAGTTCTCAGAAAGTGTCATTCAAGAACTCGTAAAGATGGTGTCCATAAACTTATTTAGAACATTCACTTCTCCACCCCATGAGAACAGAGCTTTAGAGGCCTTTGACTTAGAAGAGGATGAGCCCTCAATGGACCCAGCATGGCCGCACTTGCAAGTTGTGTATGAATTGTTCTTGAGGTTTGTGGCATCACCTGAGACAGATGCAAAGTTAGCTAAGAGGTATGTTGATCACTCATTCGTTCTCAAGTTATTAGGTCTTTTTGATTCAGACGACCACAGAGAGAGGGACTACTTGAAAACCGTTCTGCACCGCATCTATGGGAAATTTATGGTGCACCGCCCATTCATCAGGAAAGCAATCAACCACATCTTCTACTATTTTATTTTTGAAACTGAAAAGCATAATGGGATTGCTGAGCTGTTAGAAATTTTGGGAAGTATAATCAACGGATTTGCTCTGCCATTGAAAGAAGAGCACAAACTCTTTCTTGTTCGAGTGCTTATTCCACTCCACAAACCTAAATGTGTATCCTTGTACCATCAGCAGTTATCTTATTGCATTACCCAATTTGTGGAGAAAGACTGCAAACTTGCTGATACAATAATCCGTGGGTTACTAAAATATTGGCCTATTACAAATAGTTCCAAAGAGGTCATGTTCTTAGGTGAGCTGGAAGAAGTTTTAGAAGCTACTCAGCCTGGAGAGTTCCAACGCTGTATGGTACCGTTATTTCGCCAAGTTGGCCGTTGCTTGAGCAGTTCACATTTTCAGGTTGGTGGGTCACCACTTTCATTTGTTTCCTAATTGGCAATTTATCTCTTGTATGCATGTCCTGTATTAATCTTTGTAACGTTAGAGCTGTTAATAGGAATAAAGTATATCACTGGTTTAAGCTGTATGAATTAGTAGTGGGCAGTGAAATACTGAGCTTTATAGAATCTTCGTTTATGTATTTGTATTCTTCTTCTTCCAGCATCTTAAATGTATGTTAGTAATTATTTTTATTGCCATCTAGGGGAAAGAATAAAATGGAGATAATGATGTTCTAATTTATATGGTAAACTGATAAAGGTGCACCTTAGTTGTTCCGAATTTGCAACCTTAGATCTTAAATTGCTTGTTTAAATTGTTGTATGCAATCCTGCACGGTTGATCTGCGAACAGTTGGTTATTTTCACGTCTTAATTTGGGTTAAAACTTTAGGTTATGCCCAGTCAAATATTGTTCGATGCATAGTACTATTAGGACAACCTGAGGCAAAATATATGGAAACATGTATACAAAGTTTCCTCAATCTAATTCTCTACTGTAATGCTATAAAAAAAGGTCTTATTCTTTTCCAATAAATAGATAGCATTTATGTGCGGTGGATTTACAGTTTTTGCCCCCGCTCACTCACACCCTATTGGTCTGATTTACAGTTTATGCTCTCCCTATCTCGCTGACACATATATATACCCCTGTTGGTCCTTAATTGCAGGTGGCGGAAAGAGCTCTCTTCTTATGGAATAATGATCACATTTCAAACCTAATCAAACAGAACCGCCATGTTTTACTGTCCATCATATTCCCCTCGTTGGAGAGAAATGCAAGAAATCACTGGAACCAGGCAGTTCAAAGCCTAACATTAAATGTTCGCAAGATATTCTCTGATATTGACCCTGAGCTTTTTGAGGAATGCTTGCTCAAATTCGAGGAAGATGAAGCACAAGAGAAGGAAATGAGTTTGAAACGTGAACTGACTTGGAAACGTTTGGAAGAGATTGCTGCAAAGAAAGCTTCTGCTAGTAACGAAGCGGTGCTTGTGTCCCCAAGAAAAGCCATGGGCAAACCTTCTGGCTAGCAAGTTAAAAAAAAACTTATAATGTGATCCTAGTGGTTTTGATGCTCAAATTACTACGCAGATCGTAGACTGACATTGCTTTATAAGTTCTGAGATATCGCTTGTTGTTGGTTCCTCCAGCTCGTTACCTGCCAAAATATGGGAATGTCAGGCGATCAAGTCACAGAGCATGAATGTCTCAATCTGGAATACAATTGCCCCTTTTTGGTTTACCATGTGGGGAGTGAGCTGTATATATTCCATTGGGTGTAGAAGAGCACAAAGGAGTACTGCTGCCACAGACATCATGGTCAAATAGGAGACTTGGCTAGTAAGTTACTCCTTTTATCATCAGGGTTTCTAAGTTAACAAAAGGACTTGAAATTGACTACTTATGGATTTGGTTTAATAGAGGTATCATTCCTTATCATCATCATCAATCTTTAGTCACATGTATTGTATCATGCATGTATCATCAAAACTATGTTGCTTCTGCTTTTGTGAATGTATCTTTTCGTATACCTGGTATATTTTGGTGCCCTCAATCCCGCTTTGTTGTTTCCTTCATTCATTTATTCATTAAATTTGCCAGGTCCTGGCAGTGTGTTTGAGTTTCCTTGACAAATTTATGCTTGGAAGACAGTAGAGTTATGGTTGAGCTGTGAGATGAGTTGGCCAACTCGTTTGCGTTTGCTCACTGTAAGCAATAATTCATATCACCATCATGAACAAATGGCGTAGCTGTTGTCAAATGCTGACTATAACAAGGTCGTAGTCACTAGTCACATACCAATCTATCAATCTGACTAAACTATATAGTATACATAATAAGCATTTGCAAACTATTCGAGCTGCCAAAAGTTATGTTCCATCTCTTCTTGTCCAAACCCTCCAAAGAACTCGCGAGCTACATTAGCTCTGTCGATGAACAATAATTTGTTGGAATTTTATTGTGGAACAACGGAGACAATTGACACCGAGAATGCCAGTGTCACTGAAGAAGTGAAGGCTCATGGCAATGAAAATGGTTTCGTCACATGAAGCAAGGATGGTTATGTTAAGGCTCTATGAACAAGCTGAAGCAGTCCAAAACTGCACCTCTGGAAACCCTAATTCCTTGTCAGCATCCCTCCCAAATCCCATGACACCATCTGTTACTACACAAGTAATTTGCGGCCCTTCGCCTGACGAATTGAGCTTAACGAGCAGCTCTTTGAATGGACCTAGCTAGACATGTTTTCCTAGTGGAGTCACACAATGCCGGAACATCTTGAGTTGCATCTTTGTCCGAAGGCGGCAAATCGTCCAGTATGGTCTCGAACCGGAAATCCACCAGGCCCTCAACGGATAAGTCGGAACCTTTGGACCGGACTAAGCGCCGGTGGTTGAACTCGGTGTTGACAAAGGTAATGTGGAATCCCCTCGAGTGTAGAAGCTTGGTTAATAGCTTCATAGGTTTAACATGGCCTTGTGCTGGGTAAGGGACACAAACTGCATGCAGCTGTTGTTCCATCCTGCTACATCTATTGAACCCATATTACTTGATCTTTACCAAACTTGGCAAGAATGTTAAAAGAGGAGAGGGTTCAATTTTTTTTTCTTCTTTTTTTTTTCAAAGTGTAATTTACAACTTTCCTCTCGTGGCATTTTATAGAAAATAATGTCAACTTAGGGAGCTTGGTTGTTATATGATATAGATTATGATTGAATGTGCATCGTATCATGAACCCTCTACTACCTTCGATGCATGTATAGTTAATATGACGCGACAGAAAAATTACTAAAATGGAATTGAAATGAACGAATGCAAATTATAATATAGCAATTATTTGCTAATTATGCCGCCAATAGAGGAAAGTCAATTTGCAAATAATCAATTAAAAAGAAATCGTTTTTTTGCCGAACGTATCAAACAAACCGATGGTTAATCATGAGACTGCTAACTTTCACGGTTTCATCATAATTATCAATTTGTTTGATGCAATCGGTTAAGCAAACGAATTTTGTTTACATTAATTTTTTACATAGATGATCTTTATTGATTAATTTAACTTTTAAACGGTTAAGACGATTGACTGTATTGTCAACAATATGCAAATAAGAGAATAGTACATGACGTTAACTCATTCATTACGGAGTGTGTCATTATCAAATTAATGAAGGGGTAGAATGTATTTTCTTACCATATTTACCCAACTCATTAGTTTTCATACCTGAGCTGTTCCTAGATTTTTATTAACATGAACCTGCATAACAATCTTATTGTGGACCCATACCATTTCTAGTGCTAACAATGGCTCTCTCCTTTTTCTCTCTACCAAACCTTGGCCGTTATGACTCGGGGCTCTATCAATGGTGCAAATCAAAATCACTATGTAGATCTTCATCCTTTGCCTCTTGTTGTCTATGTGCGGCAATCTATCAATTGTCATCACAAATCCGATCAACCTCTGGTGCCTCTCACCTCTTCACCGCAAGCATAATTGAAGTGAAGGTCCAAGCGAAGGCTTCCTCCTTCCCTAGCGAAAGCTTCTATGGTGTTTTCTTATCTAGGTTTTTTCATAGATTTGAAACCAATTTAACATCTGATTGGATTGGTGTTGTTGGTATGAAGCCATGGCGTGTGAAAGCAACGTATGGAACTTTGGATGGTAGCGGTGATGCTCGGGTCAACTGCAGAAACGGCAAGACTAGCGCTTGTGGCGGCAACGAAGGAGGATACGACATTGGCGTCGATGACTTGGTTGCTGCTGTCTACGTTGACGGCGACAACCACGTTACTGACATCAATTTTGCTAGGGTTTCCTTGGGCCTTAGCATATTGGGTTTGGCCCTACTTAGCTTTTTTTTTTAAAAAGTTTTTCTATTTTAAAACATTAGGGTATTTTTTTATGTATCAAGTAATAATTGACTTACTGAATAAGTGAGCATGATTATTAAAAAGTAGTCTATCATATGTACTAGGTGATGTATGCCTCATGACTACTTGTCTATATGTAGATGATAACAGTAGAGTATGTAATGATTACTTCAGACCTTCTCTTTATTCAAATATATGAAAGTCGTAACTGACTCTTTCAACAACAAAAAAATACCTTAGTTGTTCTTCTCTCTCTCAGTCGTTATTCAAATATATGAAAGTCGTAACTGACTCTTTCAACAACAAAAAAATACCTTAGTTGTTCTTCTCTCTCTCAGTCGTCTGATCCGAAGACCACGATCTCCTCCGACGGCTAGTGGTGCTACTCCAAACGAGCAAGCCTCTCAGGCAGAGATCAAGCTCCCCCACAGCCTCCTCCTCTCAACCGGCCATGATCCTCTTTGGGAAATTTGACAACCTCATTGTGTAGCAATAATCAAATTATTGCCGGGGTCCTTCCTCGCTAATTAAACTGACCAATATATAACTCGTACATCAGATAAATTCATTATGCAAATTTACTTTGACGTTATGAAACTTATGTTGTTGTTGTTATTGAGTTAATCACAACGTACAAATGGAATACATTGTCATTTCCTATGTTACGCTTTTTATTTTGGGTTGACTATTCTTCACTTTAGATTATTGTTGTAACGAATCTATTGCAACAAATTTTCCCTCCTTACTAACCCCAACGGGTTTGTCTATTATACCATATGACATATTATGTCTATTACAAATGTGTCTAATTGTATGACACATGAGGGTTTTTAAAAGAGTAAATGGTCATTACATGATCATTTAGTTGTTTCTTCAATCAATAATAACCACACATTTTATGAGACATGTTATATCATATGATATACTAGAATTTTCCAACCGGTACCCCAACATCGACTTTGAAAGATCATTGTAAAGACTTGCATGCAATTTCACCAAAACTAGTGACCAGGCAAGTGTAAATTAATAGAAAAGAAGTGTAAATGCTTAGCATTTATTTTGGTGTTTTCTTTGTCGGTGTAATTCAAAGGCTTGTTTGGAGTGCCGACCAGTTTCATGTAATGGAAAGTCGAATGTCACAGGTGTTTCTTAAATCATTTCACCGTCCATCAAAAATATCCTAGTCGGTGCCACGCAATTCACTTCTTGAGAAAGAGAAGAACACGACGATCACAATCCCTGTATTAATAGTGTATGTAACTCGCACCTTTATTGGTTTGGTTAACAATGGGACTAAGAAATATTGATCGAGGACAAAATTGAACCTTTGAGAGTAGCAAGTTTACAAACAAACTTGCAACCCTACAAATCAAGCCTTTCCGGAACACTCAAATACTGAAAAAGCCTCTCCGAAGCACCACCAAAAGTCTTTTCTGGAAGCGAAACCCGCTACACTCACCAGCTAGCCTTCTCCGGAAGCAAAAAAAACCCGCCAAACCCATTAATTGTTGCGGTCCGCCGTAGCAGATATCCTGATCTTGATACTGAAGAAGTGCCTTAAGAGCTTTCTTAGGTTTGAAGAATAGCCTGGCGACAAGTCTGTTCTCACCTATCGACATTCGTTTGGAGAAGAAGTCAAGAACACTCGCAAATACCCCAGGACAAGACATTTGCACTGCCTCAAGGTGCTGGAGGACTAGATCAAATTAAGCATCATAAGTTGGACCATTGAGGAGAGTAGCAAGCTTATATAATAGTGATACACATTCTTGTGGATGAAACCTTAGCGCTACGTGCTGGACTACGCTGCTTGAATCTATATAGTTTTTTAAAAGATTTTAAAGGGAGATTCCAAAATCTTAATAGCCTGCTTTTACTTGGTTTGCATGACATGCACCCCTTGGAGAATACGTTCATTACTTGGAGATATTCATCCACTTGGTACTTCCCTCAATGTTCAAGTGTGGAAGCATGTTAAGGGTTAACCTAATTTCCTAACTGTGCTTACTACAATGCTTCAGGCGTTCAAGGCAACAACTCCATATTCACTTTGGTTCTTCAGAATCCATATATTAGTTCCAACTCCCTTAATAAGCTTGGACCTGCAAGTATTAACTACTAAATTAACAGAAACCTAATGAGATTTAAATTTGTTGCCTTTTTGCAAAGGTAACTTGCACAGTTACACTTCATTCTTGTTTCGTCAATTATATATTTGTCGAGTCACACACCAACTATTATGCTTATGAATCGATCTCTCAAGTAAACGTGATCGATTGTTCCACATTGTGCTCGATAGATACGTGAATGGTTCATATATAGCCTTTGCTCTATCTATGCCGCTTGGATTGATCGAGTTGGTTGAGATATTTAAGATTTTATACATCAATATTTTTGTGTTGGGTCTAGTTCGTATTCAGTAACTGAAAGCAACTTCCACTAAGCTTAACTCGTTATTGTTTCTGATCTAACCAGGTTCGAAAATTTGTTTCAGTAATTTGAAGATGCATGATAATACTGTAATTATGTCTGAAATTATGTTAGTGATACATGTCATCTGTTAATTATAACGTTATGCATACTCATAAGATAAATGAGTGAAGTTTATAGTGTGGATAAAGATATCGATAGACGATGGCTACATTAGACATGTTTGTGACAGAACCAAGTATTTCTTGTTATCTTGCGTTATGTACTATGAATAGTTTTTTTTTTGTTTTTTTATGAGACTGTGGATAGTAGTTAGAAGAATAAGATAAATGTAAGTATAAATTTAACCAGAAACCAAAGTACGTTATGCTAGAATTTTCTTTTCTTTTTCTTTTTTTGGCAATAGAAATGTTGCTATAAATTAAGCTTATTTGCCTAGCTACTTTCGTGCTTCAAAAATTAAGATGGGTTCACCACAATTAGGAGCCAAAAAACTTCATGCAGTCTGTGTCCCTTTCCCATCACAAGGCCATGTTAACCCCATGATGCAATTAGCCAAGCTTCTGTACTCCAGGGGATTCCACATAACCATTGTCAACACCGAGTTCAACCACCGGCGTTTGATCCGATCCAGAGGTTCCGACTCCGTCAAGGGACTACTGGACTTCCAGTTCGCGACCATACCGGACGGGCTGCCACCTTCAGATAAAGATGCAACCCAAGATGTTCCACCTCTCTGTGACTCCACTAGGAAAACATGTCGAGGCCCTTTTAAGGAGCTGGTGACTAAGCTCAATTCCTCGTCTGAAGTGCCACAGGTTACTTGTATAGTTTCTGATGGTGTTACGGGATTTGGGAGGGAAGTTGCTAAGGAGCTAGGGATTCCGGAGGTTCAGTTTTGGACTGCTTCTGCTTGTGGCTTCATGGCATACTTGCAATACAGCGAACTTTTCAAACGAGGCATTGTTCCATTCAAAGGTACTTCATTTCTTTCTGAAAGCTGATTATTGAGATAAACGCAATAAGGAGAATTTAAAAAAAATCTAAACTGAATTTAAAGAACAACTTCAAATATAGGTATCACAAACATGTAGGTACGTAAGAAAATCCTCATCCGTTGATCGATCTAAACTAATATAATGTAAGTTTTACGACTGAAAACCAGATTAAGTATGATAATTAATTAGAAACTGTCATGATAGATATTTGTTGTTCAAAATTACAGTTATATAAACAGTAAAACATAAATATCCACATTCTCTAATCACATTTGACATTTCCTTGCATCTCGATCAGATGAAAGTTTCATGGAAGATGGTACACTTGATAAGCCAGTTGATTGGATCCCAGGCATGAAGAATATGAGGCTCAAAGACATTCCTAGCTTCATCAGAGTCACTGATGTCAACGACGTAATGTTCGACTTCTTGGGATCAGAAGCACAAAACTGCTTGAAATCCTCTGCAATCATCTTCAACACGTTTGACGAATTGGAGCATGAAGTTTTGGAAGAAATCTCAGCCATGTTCCCCAGCATTTACACAATAGGTCCGCTTGCTTTGCTTGGTAGGCATGTGCCTGAGAACAAATTGGTCGAGTCCCTCAGTTCAGGCTTATGGAAAGAAGACGCAAAATGCCTCAACTGGCTTGACAAACAGAAGCCCGATTCGGTTGTGTATGTGAACTATGGGAGCGTAACTATGATGACAGACAAACATTTGAGAGAATTTGCATGGGGGCTTGCAAATAGCAAGCACCATTTTTTGTGGATTGTTAGGCCTGATGTGGTAAAAGGGGATTCTGTTGTCTTGCCTGAAGAATTTCTCAAGGAGATCAAGGATAGGGGTTACATAGCAAGTTGGTGTCCATAAGAGCAAGTGCTAGCACATCCATCAGTTGGGGTCTTTTTAACACACTGTGGTTGGAATTCTACTATTGAAACTATATCAGAGGGTGTGCCTGTAATCTGCTGGCCTTTCTTTTCTGAGCAGCAAACAAATTGCCGTTTCGCGTGTACTGAATGGGGAATTGGTATGGAGGTGAACAATGATGTTAAGCGCCACGAGATTGAAGAACTTGTCAAGGAAATGCTGGTGGGAGAGAAAGGCAGGAAGATGAGGCAAAAGGCAAAGGAATGGAAGAAGAAAGCAATAGAAGCTACTGATATTGGAGGATCATCATACAATAATTTTGATAGATTGATTGAGCAGTGCCTGCAATAAGGTTCAACACTTCAACTTCAACTTCTTTTCAATATGTACGTGCCTTTTTATGGCTAAGGTTTATCTCTGTCTCCAGTTCAGTATTTCTTTTTTTGGTTAATGTTTATCATTTGTTCCCATTAAGATTATCTATCTAGTCGAGGTAACGCACTTCATAAATAAGCGACTGTTTTACAGTTTCAGAATATTTGGGTCATGTATACAATCAATATTTCTATATATCTGTGTTCAAGAGTAAGATCATAGGACATATAAATGTCATCATTTCAACAATACATGTACTGTTTTGAAAATCTATATGTTGAACAACAAAAGAACATGATTAAGGTAAATAAAATGGCTTCTTCTGCTTTCTGCAGTGTTCTCTACAATCAAACAAGAACAATCTACCCAGTCTTTGTAGCCCATTTAGCACTACAATAAGAAGGAAATTATTAACGCTTATTTAGGACCTCTGAAATGACAAATGTAAGAGAAAATGCTAAAAGGTCTGAAGAAGTGCACTTTTCTAATTGGCAATGACAGTATTTTGAAGTAATAATTCCAAGTCTTTCAGTCTGCAGTTGTATATATGAACTATATGTCAGTATCTCAAACTTCATTTCTAATTGGCAATGACAGTATTTTGAAGTAATAATTCCAAGTCTTTCAGTCTGCAGTTGTATATATGAGCCATATGTCAGTATCTCAAACTTCACAAAATGAAAGTAAATATATAGGCGAGAGAAGAAAATAAGTCCCAGTACCTAATGTTACTCAAGTCAGGATATATAGCTATTGCATCTTTAAAATCCTAGATCAAATAAAGAACAGATAGTTTAGTCATTTCACTATGAATCATCTGGCCGTCAATTCCTAGCTACTTCAGATCATCTAGATCGATGAAATCCTTATTATAAGAGTAAGAGGTTACCTGGTCAGCTGTTGGAGATGTATAGCTAATCAGACATGACATCCCAGCTTTTGTTGCTGCCTACAGAACAAGTTTTAATTTCCATAAAAACTGAACCACGTCCACTGAATTAGGTTCATAGGCAATAACTATTTATGTGAAAACTTCAACTGGTATTTTTTTTTTTCAACATATGTATCAGTAAGCTCCTTTTACTTTTAGTTGAGCCAAGTATTCGTCCATTTTATCCAAGGATTTGTTACAATGTAAAATATTACATTGCGATTTCCGGCTTTGCAAAGTAAATGTAAAACTACAATATTCCCAAATGTTACCAACTGGCTCGGACCAATTTCTTGAAGTTTCGAAATGCAGTTAAACATGCAATATGTTTACAAATATTAAGCAACTGATTACTATGATAAAACAATATGTACCTGTAGCCCAATAACACTGTCCTCCACAACCAAACAATCGCTTGCTGAGATACCGAGTCTCTGTGAGACACAGGCAGTTGGAGTTTTGGTATTAAGAAATTCGCAGTGATGGTAGAAATTGTGGATATTCACATTCACAAATGTCAAGTTAGGATGTAGATTGTTTACCTTGGCAGCTGTAAGATATATTGAAGGGTTGGGCTTTTTTTCCTTGCATCATCACCTGCATAGATAACAACAGAAATTATTGAAGTTAAAAATATCCGAGACTCTTCAAATACCAGTTCAATAAATCAGCTGAACTGGGAAGCCTCAATATTACTGAAACAAAAGTCCCTGAACAGTGTTACCCTCCATGAACACTTGCAGCTAAACTAATCCATAAACAGAATGGTATTTGATTTAGGCTTCTAGGCAACAATGCAGATAATTATGATATAATGAAGTTGGAAAATCAATCATGTGTTATTGGCGTGATAGAGCATGTGCTGATAAGTAGTGTATTAAGTCATACATGCCTCTCACACAAGGTTTTAACCAATAAGTGATAATAGATATCACATTCTGAAAGTAGTGAACATACCAGCAAGAAAGCAATCAAGACCTTGAAAGCGCTCCTAAAATAAGAAAGGTACAATGAATTGATATACACTTTGTAGAAACAAAGAGGTAGATACTACTTCTAACAGAAAAGCAGTGTTGGTGAAAAGGCTTACATTTCCTATCAGACATTCAAGACATAGTATAACTGAACTTTTAGTAGCTGCAGAGAAAACAGCGAGCTTTTTCCCCTACAACAATGAGAGACAGAATCACTCCCAGAAGAACTAAAGAGGCCCTTCTATAGTCTTATGTGACAGAACAGATCTCAAAATGGCATGAGAGAAGGCAAAACAATGCCAACAACAGAACAAAGTATGCTAAGAACACACACAACTGTTCAAGTTAGTCTATAAAAACCAAACTACAGATCAAGCGAAAGCATATGAATTAAGTGAATTGAAAGTACCATAACCAGAAAATTGCAATTTCAATGGTAAATGTAATCTTACAGCTGCCTTAGCCTCATCCATTAATCTCAAAACTCCTGGTCTTGGTTCCACCTGTTACCAAAAAAATAATAACAACAATAATCAGAGCTACTTCATCAAATTTACAAACCCAATAACAATGTGAGAAGCAAACGAAAATGCACAAGTGTCCTTACAGTTCCGGACTTGATAATTTCTTTAATCTCAGTTTTCCAATCCTACAACACCATACCAAAATCAACATAACTACATAGAAAGTTCACAACTAAACTGACAAAGAAACAACCATATACTTCTGTTCATTTTTTTCAGAATCAAAGTAGAACCTGAAGAGTGTCAATAATCTTGGCTCGGCCCTCATCGTACGGCCACCCGTTTTCCTTAAAGTACCTTAACAAATCAAAACACCCCAATAGAGCAAAACCCAAAACATCAAACGTTTCGGTTTCTCATAAAGACAAAACAGAATCTTAAAAGAAACATAAGGAAACGGACCACTGCCGCCGCCGATTTGGTTCTGAAGCTGGTCGTAGAAGTCGGGGTCCCAAACGAGGGGCTGAGAGGAGGAGCAGCGGACGTTGAAGTGAGCGAAGGCGTCGTTGTAACTTGTAAGCTTGGCGGTGCAAGTGCTCGGACTCGAGGATGACGCCGTCGCAGTCGAAAATCAAGGCTTGGAGAGAGGGAGAGGAAGAAGCAGAGACAGAAAGTGAGAGAGGTCGTCGTGTGGAGGTGGTGGAGAGATTTCTGGGGCTTCGGAAGTGGAGGCGGGTGGTGTGGGAGAGTAGAAAAGAGGAGGAAGGGCTTGTCTAACAAAGTTCTGCTCTTAAATGTTACAGGTTAAGAAGGTTGAAAGAGCTTGTCTAAGGAACCCTGTGAAGGTATATGAAAGAGTCTCTTGCACCATGTTCATTCTCCACATATTTGTTTCAAAAGCGATAACATGTCATTTCTTCATTCATCTCAGATTGAAGTAGCATCCAAGTACTCTACGGTTGACACAGTGCAGCAACATGTATGGTTGACGCCACACAGGCACAAGGTTCTTCATTTCTTATTCTTTTTGTTCTGAATTTTCAATTCTGGAAGTTCTACACATTCATGTTTTATATACTTATATATGTTGGCAAAAAACTGTTTGTAATCCGAGGAGAACTTAGGATTGGATCATCTTTAACTGATGCTCTAACTGTACCCCGACTTCAGATTAGGTTATATATAGGAAGGGCTGGAAGTCCATGCATACACCATTTCAATATGTATCTGTTTATTTGAGTAGTGCAAATCGAAGAGTTGAAGTTAATTCTTCCATGGAGTTTGGCCGTTTTGATCACTTACTGTATTGATTCCTTTGTATATGTATTCAACAAATGTTGTATCTGCAGGATTTCTATCTCGTATATATTCTTACGAAGAAGTGCCACTGCACCACAATGGTTTTTACTGAACAATGCGACTCAGCGACACTTCGAAATCTTGGAATTAGGGCCATCCCTCTTCATGGTAATATGACCCAGGTATATACCGTACATTACATTTAGTTTGCTTGAAGTACTAGCTACTGGCCTTTTGCGTAATCGATCTGGAGATCATCTAACCTAGCTTGTTTGTATGAACTTCTGGCACAGCAAAAAAGACTTGGAGCCTTAAACATGTTCAAATCTGGACAGTGTAATGTACTTATCTGCATTGATGTTGCAAGTAGAGGATCGGATATTCCATCGGTAGATATGGTTATCAACTATGATATTCCCAAGAACCCTAAGGTTAGGCTTTCTGTTGTTTTTTTCGATCATATGCGCCCTTGTTATTTAGCTGACTAAACATGATGGAATCACAGAATTACATCGATCGAGTAGGAAGAACAGCTCGTGTTGGACGATCCGGGGCTGCAATCACTTTCCTGAGTAGTCCACTCGAATTACCAGGGTATTGCCGGATAGAATCACTTATTGGTAAGCTACCTTTATGGCTGCTTGTGTTTTAGCTAGGCAAGATAGCGTGTGTTTTGATCGAATGCTTACCAGTTTGTTAACTGTTTACTGTTTAGGCAAGAAGTTACCACTATTTCCTGCTCCCGCCGGACCTTACAATTTCAAGATAGTGTCGTAGAGGCTAGAAGATTGGCCAACTCGATCGGTAATATATGTTCACCCTAACTTGGTTTTCATTTCAATATATATCAAGGTTTTAATTGGTATATAGTTGGATTGACACAATCGAGTTTTGCAGAAATTGAATGAAAAAGGAGGCAAGAAAAGAAAGTGGAGAGGAAACGATGATGATGAAGAGGATATTGTAATTTTGTTAAGTAACCGGCAGAATGGAAAGTCCAAGAAGATGTACAACAAAAGGTTCAAGAAATGATGAAAGATTGCCTTCATATCATAAAAATATGAAAATTCTCTATTTTGTAAAATGAACAACACATTTCTCTTATTCTTCTTATAAGAACTTCCTACTTCGGGATCGGAATTGGGTTTTATCTCTGCTAATATACTAAGGACATGTTTACTATTCTGGGAATGAAATTGAGAGTGGTATAATTGATTCCGGAATTGGTGAATTCCAACGTTTACTAACATGTTAAGGTATTTGAATGGATGTGGGTCTCAATTGCTTATCAGGAATATCATGAATCAATTCTTGACGACCCCTTATTTGATACCCAAAGGGGGAGATGAGTATCAGAATCAATGTAATGTAATCAATTTTTTCTCCTAAAAATATCCTCACATAATTATAATATTTCTAAATTACCCATCTTAAAAATATATATTGTATTTTAGGGGTATTTTAAATTCATTTCTTGTAGGGGTATTTTAGTAATCAAACTAGTTTTAATTTCGATTACATATGGTAAATAAATAGCATCAACCGTAATTAGATTCATTCATGTTTTGATTCCTTATGGTAAGTAAACAATAAAATGATATGAAATATTCGCATACCGATTCTTGTTGATACCGATTCATGATAAGTTATATTCCAAATTAGTAAATGTGCCCTAAGATTTATCTAAATCATAGAATTTTCTTCCGATCTAGTCCGATTATGCTTGTATTAAGCTATTTTTATTACATATTTGCACATAAAATCCTAGCTAATGCACTAAGGATTTAGTAGATCTTTGCTTTGGTAAAGGTTGTGTATGGAATGAACAAAATAAAGGAGGTGATGTTGTAGAGTTTGGACAATGAAAAAAGATGAATAAAGGAGGTGATGTTGTAGAGTTTGGACAATGAAAAGAGATGATGTATGATTTACTCATCCATCTTTTCATAAAATTATACAGTAATGAGTTTGTTTTGCTTAGGATGTCAGAATAAGATTTCAGATTTTCTTACCATCTATCTTATTATGAGTATAACTAGCTTCAAGTCGATGACACGATCACCATTTGATTTTTCTTCATGAACTTAGTGACACACGATTTAAGGCTATAGAGTTGATAGAAAATAGCTAATTGTTAAAATTAGAAATTTTTGTAAGCACGACGTGTATTTACACGATGTAATCTTAACCATTCATATGTTTGATCATCATGTTTATATATTATTTCTTCTAATCTGGAATTTCTGATTATCCATATATATACGTGAAGATACACGTCACGTATCGAAAATATTTTTTAAAAAATATAAAAAATAGAAAAAAATTGTAAAATAAAAATAAAAATTTGAAAACGCAAAAGAACAGCCAATTAAGAGCTTCATACTCTGTCTCTCTGTCTCTGTCTCTCTCTCTCTTTCTCTCTCTCACGCCATTGAAAGGCCTTTAGATTCAAGCAATCCCAGATTAAAACCCTAGAAATAAAACGACGACGCTTCATCATCCTCCCCATTTCCGTCTCTGCAAACTCACCGACTTTGTAGAGATCGCGAAATGCCAAGCGTAGCCGTCAAGCTCTACAGCGTGTTCTTCAAGTTCCTCTTGAAGCACCGTCTCCAGAACCGGATCCAAACCCGACCCGACGACTTCGACCCTTTCGGCGTCACCTCCCGCCCCGAAGAAACCATCGCCGCCGCCAACCCCCTTTTCGACGACGACGGCGTCGCCACCAAGGACATCCACATCGATCCTTTCACTTCTCTCTCCATCCGAATCTTCCTCCCGGAGTCCGCTCTCAGTCCGCCGGAGGCCTCCGTTAAATCTAGACCTAGGCGGCCGGATCTCAATTCTCCGTCGGTCTCCGATTCCGCCCGCCCCAGCCCGAACGGCTCCTCGCCGTTCCATTCCTCTCGCCGGAACAGTTACGGCAACGCGGCGGTGGCCAATACGTTGAAGGCGGAGCCGAGGAGGAGCAGCTACGGGTTTAGTAATGACGTCGAGGGGTTGAATTTGATGGCCGGAGTTGGTGCCGGAGTGTATAGAGGCTATTCGCCGGCGAATTCGGCTAAGAAGAGCCGGAAGCTGCCGGTGATTCTGCAGTTTCACGGCGGCGGTTGGGTCAGTGGGAGCAATGACTCGGTGGCCAACGACTGTTTCTGTCGCCGGATTGCCAAACTGTATGACGTCATTGTTTTGGCAGTGGGGTATAGGCTTGCGCCGGAGAATAGGTACCCGGCGGCATTTGAGGACGGGTTGAAGGTGTTGAATTGGTTAGGGAAGCAGGCCAATTTGGCCAATTTGTCTATGGGCGGCGCCACCGAGTTGAGGAAGACCGATAATCGGCATATTGTGGACACTTTTGGGGCTTCAATGGTTGAGCCGTGGTTAGCTGCCCATGGAGATCCATCAAGGTAAATCATTGTCTTCACATTGCTGAAGTAGTACTGTTGTTGAAGCTGAGATTCCGACTTTGATATTTAATTGGTGATTGCTTAAAATGTACTGAAACTAATCTGCTAAGAAGAGAACATGCATAAATATGAGTGAGTTTGGAATTGTTAGTTCAGTTTGCTGAGTGGTTTGCATTGCTTTTGGTCAACGTTTTAGAGTTCATTAGATCCATGAATTTGAGTAATGTTCTTTTTCATTCGCGATATTGCAATTGGACTATCTTGGGAATACTGCAAGTCAGATCCTGGTCTAGTTTTCCCAACTGATGGGAATGCTTTATCTTCGGAGCTCATTTCCATCTGATCTGGACTTCAATTAATGTCAACTGAGATCTATTGTTTTTCAATTTAAGGGTTGCATTGGTTCTTCTAGTTGACTAATTGGCCGCTAGCTGTAGGAAGGCTTAAGAAGGTTTATCCAGATCTTGGGAGAGAATTGATTTAAAATCTGATTCTGTAGCTCCAGCACCATATTTAATTTTAAACTCAATTTAATATTCAAGATTTGTGACATGAAACAGATGTTGTTAGCTTTTTTGTGGCCTTTGGTTATTGCTTTCATTATTGTTTTCCTCAGTTCCTTTTAACAGATGTTTTTTCTCCTTTCTCTTTGTAATGAATTTCTGTTTCTTATAAAAGGTTATACATGATAGATCTAATACTAATAAGATCATAAGAATATGGACTAAAAGTGGCAAGGTATATGTTTGATATAAAAATTGATCCTTTAGAATAGTTGCTAGTGGCAAGGTATATGTTGGATATAAAAATTTATCCTTTAGAATATTTGCTATGTTGGTTTTCTCCTGAAGTATTTTTGCTTTTAGCCTTCCGTCTAATACATGGATCCTTTAAATTAGAGTACATGTTGGATTCATGTAGATTGAGGGAGAAGTATTTTCGTCTTCCTAAGTTTGTTGCAATCTTAGATTTCTTGATAATAAGAGTTAGTAGTCTAAGTGAGTGGTAAGAGGTGAAGTGGGAGCTATTAGCATATCAGCCCATATGACTTACATCTAGGTAAGGTTTAAACATATATACCCATGCTTGCAGTGAATTGGACTAATGTAAATGACTTGTTGTCACATATGTATGTTTCCATTTTGTCATCTTCTCCTTACTGTTATCTACTCCAGAAGTAGCATGGATTTTCAAATCGCTAACTTTGTTTTGATTTAACAAACAGATGTGTTCTTCTTGGGGTGAGTTGTGGTGCAAACATTGCAGACTATGTGGCTCGGAAGGCTGTAGAGGCAGGCAAGCTTTTGGAGCCTGTAAAGGTGGTTGCACAGGTCCTCATGTATCCGTTCTTCGTTGGCAGTGTTCCCACACATTCTGAAATCAAATTGGCAAATTCGTATTTCTATGACAAGGCTATGTGCATGCTAGCATGGAAATTATTTTTACCCGAGGAAGAGTTTAGCTTGGACCATCCAGCCGCCAATCCTCTCATTCCAGACAGACAACCACCTTTAAAGCTCATGCCTCCAACCCTTACAGTTGTGGCAGAACATGATTGGATGAGAGACCGTGCCATTGCTTACTCAGAGGAGCTTCGGAAGGTAAATGTTGATGCACCTGTAATGGAGTATAAGGATGCAGTTCATGAGTTTGCAACCCTAGATATGCTTCTCAAGACTCCTCAGGCACAAGCCTGTGCAGAGGACATTGCCATCTGGGTAAAGAAATACATCTCTCTTCGAGGTCATGAGTTCTCATATTAATTAGGAGACAAAACCACGATATTGCTCCACTACATTTTTTTTCTGCCTGTGTATTCTGTTAGAAGCTAAGCAAAGAGAATAGCAGCCTGCTGCCGTTACCTGGAGCCTATACTGCTAAATCATTCAGGTGGCCTCTGCCTCGGTAGCCCTTGGGATGCGCTCCAGTTTCAAAAGTTACACAATGTGACCTTGTGATGCTCTGTGTTTTTGTAAGATAGATAAGTTGCCTGAGAGTAGGATTTAGATGAGCCTGTGAGATGTACCCCATTTTCTGGTGAGGAGCCACGACGAGTTTGAACATTCTTGTGCCATTTTTTCCTGTGAATTATGGAACTTTTTCTTGATGAATAGAGTTCAATTAATTTTAATGCTCTCTCACTCTCTCTTTCCCTCTTTATCTACTGATGAAGCAAAAGGTTGGAATCAAATAGTATGAGGAAGAGCAAAATGGTATAGCAGTGGCACCAAATCACCACCAAATGAACCAGACTACTCTCTCTTTCTCACACATTGCCCCAAAGTTCGTACATTAGCTTTCTATATGACAAGGAAGAGGCTTGCTGCTGTAATCATGGCCTAGTTGCCAACAGAGTCGCCAAAATGTTTGTATCGGTAGTGAATGGGTATGGCAGAATCTCATCCCTTTCGTTTGAGTAAGCAAAGACTAGGCCCAGTAAAGTCCAAAGGATTGAGAATCCTAGGAAGATCCTCGCATATTCACGGCAGTGAATCAGACATCGTAAAAAAAGACCAAGAACGAATTTGTTATGACGAGCTTGATAGTAACAGCAACAATTGCTTTCATGAACACGTAACTTATGTTTTGGCCCACGTTCTCAGCAAGGGATGATGAGTGATCAAATGTAAAAAAAGGGGTGTGTGCGGGGCGTGCCACCTCACGGATGAGGAAAGAGAACGGTGCGCGTCCTGACTTCTTGACCAGGCGAATGAGGGCTCCGGTGTCACCTGATGAGGAAATATTTCCGAGCTTACTCTTCTAAATCACCTGTCGATCGATACTCACTGTAAGAGCGAGCAGAGCAACAATTGGGAAATCGGAGACGAGTCCTGACGGGCTCTGGGATCTAAAGCGGGATGCGCTTAGAACGTTAGGGTTTCGAGAAGACTCGAAGGTTTCGACTGTGTACGTCTGTTTGAAAGAAATTTGTTGATTGATTGATTGTGTCTCTGTAAGCTGTAAAGCTTCTTTATATACTCATCCGTAAGCAACTCGTGGAGACTCACTCACAATCCAATGCGGACTCTGCAATTAGAATCCCACAAGGATACGTTTAACTCGCCAGTCGTGCGCTCCATGCAACACGTGTCAAACCTATCTCGCTTAGGTTTCGTTCCCTGCCTCGCTGCATTTCATTTGCCGTGTAGTAAGCGAACTCAAACACTAAGCGATCTTATCCCGAGGGCGTTATTAGTCATTTCCAACCCCTCCTCGCAAGAACTATAGAGTCCCATGCGAACTGGAGATAAGGACCCCGCGAGGACACCGATTCTCGCAAGATATTAGAATCTTCTGGATAAAATCCACGTCACGTGCTGCCAAACCTCGCTACCCTTCGTGGGCTAAAAAGGCCACAGGCGTTGGCCCAAATGATATCCAAGCCTTTCTCGAGTCTTGGACCGAAAATGCCCACTGGGCTCAAACATTGCCCCCTAGGCCTTGAGTTTAATCCGTTTGGCAACGGATAAGCGAAAAGGCCTAATTAAGCTTTTTATGGGAACTCGTATTTCAAAAGGTGCTGACGCTTCGGCGCTATCGCTTCCCTTCATCATTACGGCTTTTCGAATTTTGAAACGCGCTGACGTTTCGGTCGTCATTGCGTCTTTTCGTTGCGACCATTGATTGAAAGGGACGTTACGGTTCGTCTCCTTTATAAACCTCGACGCGGGTCCCCACATCTTACCATCGCTTTCAAAACAATCTCCGCCTTCTGCAAACAGCCAAACTCCAGCACCAGACAGACTTTAACCGGAAACAATGCCTCCTAAACCCTTTGCCAATGACCCGAACCTGAGCCTTACGGCGGCGACCTCTTGGTCGACCAGCCTTGCTCGCCGTTTCGCCACCAACCCGCCTCAAGGAACACCAATCTATTTCCTTGACACAGGGGCGGCTCTGCTTGGCCCGACTCCTTCAAAGCCCCTGTCCGACGCCGACCTTAACCATTACAACTCCTCCGTGCGTCGGCCAATCTTGGCCCAACGGCGTGAACCGGGAAACTTTTCTACCTGGCAAGCCCGCTCTCATGTAAACGTCCGGGTCGGGGAGTGGCCCAGCGCCACCGCGGAGGATCGAACGTGGTATGAGGAGCGCCTCCAGACCGATCAGACGATCTGGGAAGCCACCGGCATCCATGAGGCCATTGCCTTGAGTTTCTCGCTGCCCCCTCACACCGATCGAGCGCCTATCGCTGCCATGGCCTGTTTGTGGAACAGCGCCACCAACACCTTTGACTTCCCTTTCGGGCAGATGGGCATTACTCTGCTGGACGTCCTCGCCATCACTGGGCTGCCGATCCACGCAAAGCCGTATGTGCCAGGCGACTTTGCGTCGACCGAGTTCACATACGCCTGCAATTTGGGAGCCCGCCGCGCCCTGAGAATTTCATACGGGGCATGGCGGAAATTTTACATGGGCCACGCGGAGCCGCATGAAGGAGGCATCGCTTTCTTGGAGTACTGGCTTGACAAGTTTGTCTTCTGCGGCAGCGCTCACAAACCAACCGGGAGATGGACCAAGTTGGCCGAAGCGCTGTACAACGGGGTTGAAGTCGGGTTAGGGCAACCTGTATTAGGCGCACTCTACCGGACCCTGCATCTGCTGTCGCTGAGGCCTTTCCACCTATCTGGCGGCCCTCTGTGGATCCTGGATCTGTGGACACAGCTGTACTTTCCGCTCTTCCGGTGAGCCCCGGTGGAAATCATGCCCGAAGATCAGCTGCTTGGCTTTGCGGTGTGCAGGAACGATGCGAATCGGACCCCTCTGTCCTTCTTCGCTAGCCTGTCCATCCTCTACAACCACATCGAGCCGCCACCAACCATGGATATGATGGTTCGCCGGCGCCACCCTGAGGTTCTATCGACGGGTTTCTTCCCCCGCCAAGACTTTGACAACGATGCGAGGACTGCCTTCGTAAGAGCAACCTCATGCTGCGATCTTCAGCTCGCCGAGGATGACCAGGGCTTCGAGCTGTATGCCCCCAACCACTTCGCGAGGCAACTTGGTTTTCATCAAGGGATTCCTTACCCGCTTCTCCATTCGGTCAACAAGTACACCTCGTGGAGGAAAATTGGCGAGTCTGATCGGGTCACCCCGCTGCAAAATATCTACCCTCTTTCTCCCAACCTGCTGGAGATCGAGCCTTCGCTGGGTACTGACCCCGCTTACCTCGCTTGGTGGCGGTCCCTATCTGACAACCATTGGGAGTTCCCAGACGACGCTGTCTTCGCTGCCGTCTTTCGTCCTCTTTACGATACTTTGGGCGAATCAGACCGTACCGTCCTCGATGGCCAGCGCGACCATGCGGAAAGGGGTTCAGGGGCTACGACAAGGACTAGGCTCGCGCTCCCGCCAGTCCCTGCTGCTCGCCGCCCGACGGGGATCGTCATTCGAGAACGCGATCCCACACCTTCGGTATGTCACTAAATGTATAAATTTTGAACTTCCTTTGACATATTGATAAAATGCTCTCCTCTAATCCTCTTTTTTTCTTCTCAGTCTGCCCCCCGCCGGAGAAACGTTGACAGGTCCGAAGTTGCCAGAGGAAAGGCACCTGTCCGGAGGGAAACTGTGGCGGGCCACGACAGCGAGACTGCTCCTGTCGTTCCTCGGCCAACGAGCGGCGAGAGCTCGCGGAAGCGTCCTATCGAGGACGAAGAGGACTTGCTGGAGGATGTGCAGTACCAGCGAGAGTATGGCTTGGTAAGCAACCCGGTAAGCGGACCACTTTGAATTAAATTTTCCTAAGCCAGTCAACAACTCGCTAACTTTGCTTTTGACAGGTTCGCCGCACTCGACCTCGCCTCGCTGTCGTTGAAGAGGCGCCCGAGATAACGGAAGTCCCATCTCCAGAACCATTCGATATGGACTTGGCCCTCCAGAGGGTTACTGAGGCAAGCGCGGAGATGGAATTCGAGGTAACTGCCGAAGCCGGCGAAGAGATGGTTATTGAGGAATTTGCTGTGGCAGGCGCGGAAACGGTTGCCGAAGAATCTGCTGAATCCAGCGAGGAGGTGATCTTCGAAGAGACTGTCGAAGCGGCTGCGGAGGAGACTACCACGGTCATCGAGGGAGCTGGCAAGGCTAGTGAGGAAGTTATACAACCTTCCTCTCCAACCGCCGCTTCTGGCGAAGCTGGTCCAATCCCAGAACCATCCTTGGCTCCGGTTGAAAATGCAGCTCTCGACCAGTCCAACCAAGTCTCTGACCCTACTGCCCCCTTGGCGACTCCGCCCGAAGGCCTCCAACTGGTACTTTGGGCTCCTCCTCTGCGATTGGGGCGTGCGGGTCACACCGGTGAAGTGCCTCCGGCGGTTCCGACAAAGGATCTTGCTGACCCCCTGGTGGAAACAGAGACAGCTCATGGCACTCCGCCACCATCTCCAGAGATTGAAGCGGCTGCCGAAGTTGATCCAGTCACTCCGGTCCCAACAAGGAAGCCTGGCGAGGAGTCTTCTTCCTTCAGTATTCGGGCCGCTCGTCTTTGGGCCCGAACTACTCCGCCTACTGATCCAGAACCCATCCGCCTAGCTCGGTCTTTCCTTCATGGGTTGTTTCATCACGGCTCTCGCCCGAACGTCTTTGACTTGGTAGGACGTATTCGCGAGGCCCATGAAGCTCTAGATCGACATCTCGCTGGCGGCAATCCTGTTCTGGACCAAGCGCTGGAGCTGGCTGATGCTGTCGAGTCGCAGGCTCGCCGAGTTTTGGATATCGGTGCTCAATCGGCCTCCCGTGAGCAAGCTCGCCACAACTTAGACAATCAGATGGCAAACCTCTTGGCCGAGCTTGGTGAAGCTGGCATTTCGGGAGCGTCTTCAGAGAATCCAAGTGCTGGCCATGCTCGGCGAGTGGAAGCCTTGGAGGCTCAGATAGCAGAGCTGCAGGCTCAGCTTGCTCGGGCTCGCCAAGACTTGGCCCGCGCTTTGGAAGTGGAAGCTCGTTTGCAGGCCGCGGAGGAGGCCCAGGAGGCTTTGGACTCGGCCGTGGCCGCTGCTGAAGAAGTTCAAGCCCAAGCCTATGAAGAAGAAATAGCCTTAGAAGGCATGCTCTTAGATTTGTATAGGGTTTGTAGGCGTGCGTAGGTTTAACTTGTATTTGCCCCCTTGTGTACGAACTTTTAATGATAATATCAAAGTTGAACTTTTCCCGCTCTTTGCCAACTGTTTTGTAATAACTGTCAGGAAAAAAATCCTTTTCCGAGATTTAGCGACGGTTTCCAATGTAACTGCTCGCTCGGAACGCGGGCAATCATTATTGAAAAACGCGTCTGACCTTATCTCCAAAGCCCGTATCTCGGAGCAAATATTGCATGGGGGACAACTGTCAAACGCACAATCGCCCCTTCCGCCTATAAAAAGAAACGCTTGGCCGGGGTGAAGTATCAGTGAAGTCTCTGCCCCCTCACCATGATTTCTTATTCTCTTCTGTTCATCCTCTTGTCCCTGCTTAGAGCAAAGCCCTCAACCATACATTCCCATCCTTTGCTGATTCTGAAAATCTACTCTCAGGCCTAGAGTGATTCTGGAAATCTACTCTCAGGCCAAGCCTTTGTTCGGCCTGACCAAAGGTCGGGTACCCTCTGCCTTACGCCTGCTGTACTATCAGTGCGTCTGGCTCTGCCAGTCCTTCAAACGGAAGACTGGTGGTAGCATGAGGGATCTTGACCCACTGGACCTCTAGCTTCCCAACAATTTGCTTTAGGTCCAGACCGGCGTCAGGGTTTTGGCTGGTCTAAAGACGCGAGGCGTTCGTCAACTTTGAGCGAAGGACGCCGCGGCAGACTTTTCTTTAGCCAAGCGAGCCGGGACGAGGCTTCCAGTATCTGTAGATCTATGCTTTTTGAAATGTAAACATAGTCTAATTTACCTTTTCTGATCAATGTAAATGCTTTGGCCGCAAAGCCATAATTCGAAACATGTATTGAGCAAAGTGAAAAGGCAAAAATGAATGAATTTATTTTTTTAGGCCTCTGGAATAGGTCCCAATCTTGTACTAGTCTTTGTGTTTAGACTTTGCACGTTTACAGAGAATAAAGAAAACAATAGAACTTTTTAGGGCCTCTAGAATAGGCCCCAATCTAATACAGGTCTTTTTAGGCTGGTACGTTACAATGTATTCTATTAGTCTTTTGTCCCGAGTTGCCCCCTAGTGTTAGGCGGCGGAGCGAGTACGCGATGGCGCGTAGCACTATTGACTGTGGTGGCGGGATCTGGTGGAGGTGTAGGATCCTCGCGTTCCCAGACCCCTGCAATGTGGCGCTTGAGGAAGCGGCCATTAATAGGGTTGCGATGAATAGTACCGTCCAAGTCGCGCAAGTGGTATGCCCCCTTGGGAAGTATTCGGTGAATAATAAAGGGTCCATCCCAGCGAGCGGACCATTTGCCCCGACCATCTGTTTTATCTCCAAGCGGGAGTACCGCTCGCCACACCTTCTGGCCTTCAGCATAGCTTTGCCCGCGCGTGATCTTATCATAGGAGCGGGCGATGCGCTGTTTCTCCAGGACAAGGTTGTTGAAAGCGGCGACCCGGTGTTCGTCTAGATCCTCAAGCTCCTGCCACATGGCTTGGACGTAATCCTCGCCAAGTAACTGATGCTGTTCCTGGACGCGAAGCGAAGCGATATTGATCTCAAGGGGAAGGACGGCGTCGTGACCGTACATGAGAGCGTACGGTGTGGTATCCGTTGGGCCTCGCTTGGAGGTGCGGTAGGCCCACAAAGTGTGGTAGAGTTCATGGTGCCAAACGCGTGGGTTCAACTCCAACATCTTGCGGAGGATGCCAAGGATGACCTTGTTGCTAGCCTCTGCTTGGCCATTGGACTGGGCATAGTATGGCGTGGAGTGGAGAAGCTTGATGCCGTAATCGTTTAAGTACGTAACAACGGAATCGGCCATGAAGGCTGCCCCCCTGTCTGTAACGATGCACTCCGGGATACCAAAGCGTGAGATGATGTTGCGGAAAATGAAGTTGCGCACCGAGTTAGCAGAGGCGACTTTGAGTGGTTCGGCCTCGACCCATTTGGTAAAGAAATCGGTGGCAACGATAATGAACTTGTGCTGCTCAGAGGAATGGGGATGAATGATGCCCACGAAATCCATTGCCCATCCGCGACACGGCCAAGGTTTGATGATCGGCTGCAATGGGATGTTAGGAATATGTTGCACTGGTCCGTGAGCTTGGCAGTCTTGGCAACCTCTGGCGAAGGCAATACAGTCTTTCAGCATTGTTGGCCAGTAGTATCCATGGCGGCGGATCAGCCATCGCATTTTGGGCCCGGCCTGGTGTGAGCCGCAAACTCCGCAATGGACTTCGCGCATGAGACATTTAGCTTCGTTTCCGTATACACAGCGGAAGTCGTTGCCGTCTTCCCCACGCTGCCGGAGTTCGCCATTGCGTAGTACAAAGTTTAAGGCGAGGAAGCGGATTTGCCTGGAATGAGCAGCATCGTTGGGGTTATGGAGGTAGGCGATGAATGGTAGCCGCCAATCCTCGTCGATGGGGTCCAAGGCTGCAACTTCTGGGATGGCATCCCGAAATTGCCCCCTGGCGATGAAAGAGGGAAGAGTGCGGCGTTCGACCTTGAGCAGGCGTTCGCGCACTCCGTCTCTCAGGCTGAGGCCAGACGCTATCTGGGCGAGCTCGTTGGCAGCGAAGTTAAATTCACGTGGTATGTGTTCGATGTACACGTCGTCGAATCGATCCAGTACCTCGAATGCCTTGCGCAGGTATGGCTCAATTGACAAGCTTAAACATTTGAACTTTTCCACAAGCTGGTTAACGACCAACAAAGAATCACCAAAGATCTGGACCTCGCGGACTCCTAAGTCCAACAAGATCTCTAAGCCGATGATTAGTGCTTCGTACTCGGCCTGGTTGTTGGTGCATTTGAAGTCGAGCTGGAACGAGTAGGAGAAACGATCTCCAGCGGGATTGGCGATGGCTATCCCGGCTCCGGCTGCTGTATCAGTCCGTGAACCATCAAAGTACAAGGTCCAGGGAGCGAGTGTTACTGTGGCGAAGTCCAACTCGCGAAACGCTGTGAGCTCTGATGGTGGGTGATGGGCAAGAAAATCCGCTATTGCCTGTCCTTTGACTGCCTTTTGCGGAACATATTGCAACGAGAATTCGGACATGGCGAGGATCCACTTACCGATGCGTCCCCGCAAGATAGGGCGAGAAAGCATGTATTTGACCAAGTCGGATTGAGCGATGACGACCGTGGTAAAGGCAAGCATGTAATGGCGCAGCTTGCATCCTGCAAAGTAGAGGGCGAGACATAACTTCTCCATGGGCGAGTAACGTGTCTCACAGTCCGTTAAAACCCTGCTGAGGTAATAGACGGCATGTTCTACCCCGTTCTCATCATCCTGGGCCAGGAGTCCACCGATGGATAGATCGGCGGCGGCGATATAAAGTTTGAGCGGGGCGCCGTCGCGAGGCGGGATTAGGACAGGTGGGTTCGTAAGGTAGTCCTTGATTCGATCAAAGGCCTGTTGATGTTGTGGTTCCCATACGAACTCGGTTGCCCCCTGGAGCTTAAGTAGAGGGGAAAAAGGTTGGACCTTCCCTGCCGCGTTTGATATGAAGCGACGGAGAAAGTTGATTCGCCCTAGTAGCTGTTGTAGCTCCTTCTTGGTAGTGGGAGGCGAAGCGGTGATGACCGCCTGTGCTTTATCCTTTGGGATCTCGATGCCTCTTTGATGTACGAGGAAGCCAAGGAAATCACCGGCCTCCGCGAAGAAAACGCACTTGGCGGGATTCATCTTGAGGTTATGTCTGCGCATCCGTGTGAACACCTGCCGGAGGTCTTCCACGTGGGTTGCTCGCGATTTGGTTTTGACTACCACATCGTCGATGTAGACTTCGATCAACTTGCCCAAGATGTCGTGGAAGACGAGGTTCATGGCGCGCTGGTACGTTGCCCCCGCGTTCTTAAGGCCGAAGGGCATGACAACGTATTCGAACGCGCCAGCGAAACCAGGGCAGCGGAAGGCGGTCTTGTGTCGATCCTCCTCGGCGACGGGGATCTGATGGTACCCGGCCGTGCCGTCCATAAAGGATAACACCTCGTGCCCTGCGGCGGCATCAATAAGTAGGTCAGCCACAGGCATGGGGTATATGTCTTTTGGTGTTGCGTTGTTGAGATCTCGGTAATCAACACAGACACGCATCTTGCCATTTTTCTTGCGGACGGGGACGACGTTAGACAACCACTCGTTATATTTGGCTACGCGAATGATTCCCGATCGGTGCATGCTTTCGATCTCTTCTTTAACCACGATCTGGGTTTCAGTTCGCATGAAACGACCGTCCTGCCGGACTGGACGCCGGTCGGGATAGGTTGGTAGCCGGTGGCAGACCAGGTCCGGGGACAAGCCTGGCATATCTTCGTACTTGTCGGCGAAGCAATCCCTGTATTCGCGTAATAGGTCAAGGAGGGTTTCCTTTTCTTCCTCCGCCAACTTTGCACTGATGGAAATAAGTAAGGGCTTTTCTGCAGTCCCTACATCAACTTGTAAAGTGGGGTCGCGGACTTGAGGTGGAGTGTCGTCCAAGGCAGCAGGAGCTAACTGAATAACTTCTTCCTTGGTATCGGAATAATCCACCACTTCATCGACATATTCCATAGTCGCGACTTTGTCGTAGGCTTCGCGTTCTGCCCAGTACGAAAGGAGTCTTTCGCACAAGGACTCGCCAGCCTCGCGTGCCTCCTCGGAAAGGGCACTATCCATCGAAATGGGGTGTGAGAGTCGCGATGGTGTGAGGACGTTGCAGATCGTCCTTCGCCTGGGTAAGTCCCCATCGCGTTAGATTGGAGGCCGTTACTCCGTATGGGCGGCCCTTGTGATCGACGCCTTGAACATCCAACGGGCCCAAGTCTGTATTATAGTATCGGGCATCGTTGAGGTTAGCGGAAATGGAGAAAGGCCGCGGGTCGGCCTTGATGATGACTGACTCGCGTTTCTCGGTGTCCCAGATCATGAGCTCTTGGTGCATGGAGGAAGGCACGCAAAAACTTCTGTGGATCCAGTCTCGGCCGAGGATCATGCTGTAAGAGGAAACGCACTCGGCGACGAAAAAGGTATAAACCCGCGATGCTGGCCCGACCTTGACCCGTAGGAACAACAAACCTAGGGTTCTAGACACTTGTCCTGTAAAGTTTTTCACCGTTAAGGACGTTGTCTGGATCATTGAGCGCGGGATGTCGAGGAGTCCCATGGTGCGGGTTGTGACGACATTAACCGCGGCACCGGTGTCGATCATGACTTTGTTGATCAGTTTCCCTTGGACCTCTGCCGTGATATACAGTGGTCGCATGTGGGTGGCCATGTCCAGGGTTGGCGTAGAAAAGGTCATGGTTGGCTTTTGTGCGAAGCTACTCGAACCTTCCTCTTGCGGAGTGCCATCGGCTGGGGCCAGTACTGGGCCCATTTCGCTGCTGCATGGCGGGGGTACGTTGCTGTCGTCCTCGCTGATGATAGTGATATCCGCCGCGCTGCAGGTCGTGTTTGGTGGAAGAGCGTATCGTTCCGAAATGAAGAAAACCATCCCGACCTGAAAAGAGAATTGTTCGGAGACTGGGATCAGAGGCGTGTCAATGATCCCGTGTTCCCCTTCGAGCACTGCAAAGGCATCTGCTTCGCGGCTAAGCCCTTCATCAGCATCCCATCCGGAGACTTCCACCATATTGCAGGTGAATGATTCAGCCTGCTCTTCGTCTTGCTCTTCCTCTAGGTTGAGCCGAGGTTCTGAATGTGCCTCGTCGGCTTCCTCATTCTCGCGGAAACGTTGGGCCATTTGTTCGGCGAGGTTAGGACTGGAGGGTGCCGGTGTCTCTGCTGGTGGCTCTGAAGCCTGAGTTTGCCGCGGACGCCATACTGGCTTGGGTGAAGGCTGAGGATCCCTGGCTGGCAGTCTGTCTGCTGCCGCAGGGGCCTTACCGTTGTCTTCTTTCCCCAACTGCTGCAGGGCAGATACTCGGGGAACCATCCTAGTCTCGGGTTCCGGGGTACGCCGTGGCCGAGGCTGTTGTGGCGATGCTGGCTCCCTTCTGGCGTCAGCCTCTGGATTTTGACGTTCTTGTCGTCGTGAGGGCTGAGGCGGCTCACGTTTAGACTCTGAGTCCGGAGTCATGAACAACTTTCGCCTAGGGCCGGTAGGTGGAGCCTTGCTTTGATCGGGCTCCGGTGACGGCCTACGTCTGGAAGGCTGCTGATCCCTCCTCCTGGTAGGCTCCGGTGATGGATTGGGCCTAGCAGGCTGTGGATCCAGTCTCCTGTCAGGTACGGGTGACGGCCTGCGTCTGGGAGGTTGCTGGTCCCTCCTCCTTTCAGGTATTGGGGATGGCCTGCGTCTAGGAGGCTGCGGATCCCTTCTTTGTTCATGTGGCGGTGATTGCCTACGCCTGGGAGGCTGCGAATCCGGCTTTGGTGGAACCGCGAGTCGGCAGAAAACATTTGGCTTGGGCGCAGGATCGTCAGTGAACTGCTCACAGATTCTTGGAGGTGCGATTGGCGGCATTTGAAGGACTGCACGCAGACCTTCTGCTTCCCGCCACATCCGTTCAGGCGTCTGTGCGAGCTGCGAGGGGCGTATAGCGCCCTCGTCGACAGCCCGTAAGGCACGTAGGATGCTGCCGTACCGCTTCTGGAGCTTGCGCTTCTTGGACTTGCTGATGGTCACCGCCTTGCCCCCTTGCTGCGTGTACCAGACCCCTTCCTTGATCGCTGATTTAGACGTCGGGGGAATGTAAGGGTTGGTTAAGACGCCGTCACGAGGACTTGGTGCGCCGCTGCTGTGACTTCCACTGCTGGATTCTGACATGTCCATCTCGCTGGCGGCAGGGGATGGAGGTATTGCGGCTGCCCAATGCGCGGCAACGTATGTTTCAAGACGCGCTATCCTTTTCTCCAGCTCTTCGCGAGTCCTGGGGCTCGTAGGCTGGGAACCTTTGGCGGGAGACGGTTTATCGTCCCTCATGATTGCTTTGCCCTTATCCTTGTAGGAGGGGCGGTCTGGTTCGAGCTTTGCGACCAACTGTCGAGCTGGGTCGACTGCGCTCCTCATCTGGTTATCTGGGAGCATGTAGTTGTTCGCCGGCCGTTTGCGGTTTCGGCCTGGCGGTTCGGCTGGTCCTGCATTTGGTGACAGGTCTAATGTGATCATTCGCTGGCCGACGCGAGGCCAAGCGAAACCAGCAGTTGCAATTGTAAAGCCGCCCTCGTCCTTGAAGCAGATGTATCCGAGGTCAAGCCAGTCTTGGATCTGGTCTCGGAGCTGGCGACATTCGCAGGTCCTGTGCCCCCAACTGTCATGGAAACTGCAATGGACGCGTCCATCCCTATACTCGCTGTATGGCAAAGAGCGGAGTGTGACGAGTCCAGCCTCTCTGAGATCTTCTAAGACCTCGTGTGCCAGACTTTCATTGTAGGTGTACTGGCGACGCGGCTGGCGGGTATTATCGTCTCCTTCCTCGCGGCCCCTTTTAGGCGCGCGACGTCGCTCGTCGTCCTGGGCCTGATCAGCCCAGTTGACCTCGACCATGCCCACTACGGGCGGGAAAGGGTCTACATCGACCAATGAGGCCGTGCTACCCGGTGCCTTCATCCTCAGCTCGCCTGAGTTTAACCAAGTCTGCAGCTGGTCTCGGAGCTTGACACAATCTTTAGTGTCATGATTGTATACGTTGTGGAAGGCACAGTATTTCTTGTCCTTCAGCTCCTCCTTAGGCGGAATTTTGTGGTCCAGGCGCACGTACTTCGCCTCGATTAGGTCATTGAAGACCAAATGGGCGTTCTTGGCGTCGTAAGTGTACGACTCGTATTCTGGTTTGGTCCAGGCAAAGGACTGGATGGTGATTGGCTCGCGGGTCATCTTCAGGTTCTTCAGTTTGTGAGCCACTTGCTTGCCAGTCAGCTCTACCGCGCCAATGTCGTCCAAGTCCTGATCTGCATGGGCTGGCTCCGGCCTTTGATAGTAGGGATCGTGAGCAGGGGTTTGCATGCTGAGTGCCCCCACGATCCGGTTCTTCCCTGGCACATAGGTTCCCTTGGAAGCGTTGGCCTTATCGTCCAGCTCGTTCAGGATGAGCTCGTAGCTGCCAACCTTGTTGATTAGGTCACCCATGGAACTGAAACGCTCTCCATGGTGCTTCAGCCGCTGGCGGTGCTCCAGCCCCCGGATAGCCAATTTAATGGCTTCCTGCTCAGGCAGCAGGTAATCGCATTTGGCCTGCTGGATCTTGAAGCGCTGGAGGAAAGAAACTCCGGACTCCATGCTCTGCTGGCTCATCTGCGTGAGGGAGTCGAGGCCGACTTCGGGCTCGATTGTGCCATATGTCTCTCGGAAGAGACGTTCCATGGTGGGCCAGTCTGGAATTGACCCCGGCTTCAGTCTGGAATACCAGGTGAAAGCGGCTCCGGACAAAGAAGTCCCGAAGAGCTTGAGCTTGAGCATATCATCATTCCCGTATTGGCCGCATTGGACCTTGAAACGGGCCATGTGAGTTGCTGCATCTTCCCTTGTTTCCCCGGAAAATGTGGTGAAGACGATGTTCTTGAAACCGTGGGGGAAGGGGTACTGTGCCACGCTATCTGGATAGGGGTCACGGTAGTGCAAGCTAGCATCACCCTTTCCGGTGTGCTCCTTGACAATGCTTGAGATGAGTTGGCGCCAGTCGGCCGCCGTTACTGGTGCAGAATCTGCCCCCTGGTCATGGCCATGCCATGCGGAGAAGCTAGGGGCCTGTCCGACGTTCTTATGAGTTGAATTGGAATAAGCCACGATCGGGTCATCTGGTGTCCCCACTCCTTGCGGCGCAAGAGCATCGGTGCCCTTGAGTGTGATCCTAGGGCTGCATGGCGAGGGTAGACGGGGTGGCGTCCTTGATGAGCTGGCCCCCAATGTGAATTGGGGAACCTTCTGGGCCCCGACCCTCGGATTTGCCCTAGGACGCTCATTTGGCGGGATATACCTCGAGCCCTCCGCTGCGCTTGAACTGGTGGAGTTCACAGCGTGATTTTTCGGCGCTTGGGCCCGAATCCAGTCTTCCATCTGCAGGACCCTTGTACTCAGGGTATCATGGCGCTCTTTGTAGTCTTCGAGCTTTTCCATGCTGTTCTTGCTCCCGAAGAAGGAAGCGTCCTGCTGTTGCTGCAGCTTGGTGTCGTGGTCGTTCAGACGATGGGTTTGGACCTCTAAAGCCTTTGTAAATGCCACCTTGCTCTGATCCAGTTCAGTCTGGATCCTTTGCAGAGAGCCGGTCATTATGTCCTTGTCCTCCCTGATCGTGCCAACCACATAGTTGAATTCTTCGCTGAGCTTGGCGTGGTTCTCCTGGTTTGCGAGCCAGATCTCCTTGTCCTTAGCGACCTGCGCAGAGAGGTCCTGGACAATTTGCTGAGTTTCTTCAGCCTTTAAGCCGCACTCTCTCCTGAGCGCGCCGATCTCATTCTTGAAATCGCTCCTTAGTTCTTCGAACATTCTGCGGACCTCCTCTGTGGACAGAGCAGGTCCCGCTTCTGGGATTGGTTGTGAGTTTGCCATTGTGGACTTAGTAAGGTCGGGGTTGCCGAACCGATTGAGAATCTCTTCTTTAGCGAGAGATCTGCAAGCCGCGCTGTTATGGGGCTTGTATTGTGGAGCCTTATGTTTCAAACAAGAAAGCGAAGGTCTCCGGTATGGGGAGTCGTCGAACTTCCCAATGATTGCTGGAAAAATAAACTCCCTGTCCCACTGGGCGTGCCAATGTTTTGGCCCACGTTCTCAGCAAGGGATGATGAGTGATCAAATGTAAAAAAAGGGGTGTGTGCGGGGCGTGCCACCTCACGGATGAGGAAAGAGAACGGTGCGCGTCCTGACTTCTTGACCAGGCGAATGAGGGCTCCGGTGTCACCTGATGAGGAAATATTTCCGAGCTTACTCTTCTAAATCACCTGTCGATCGATACTCACTGTAAGAGCGAGCAGAGCAACAATTGGGAAATCGGAGACGAGTCCTGACGGGCTCTGGGATCTAAAGCGGGATGCGCTTAGAACGTTAGGGTTTCGAGAAGACTCGAAGGTTTCGACTGTGTACGTCTGTTTGAAAGAGATTTGTTGATTGATTGATTGTGTCTCTGTAAGCTGTAAAGCTTCTTTATATACTCATCCGTAAGCAACTCGTGGAGACTCACTCACAATCCAATGCGGACTCTGCAATTAGAATCCCACAAGGATACGTTTAACTCGTCAGTCGTGCGCTCCATGCAACACGTGTCAAACCTATCTCGCTTAGGTTTCGTTCCCTGCCTCGCTGCATTTCATTTGCCGTGTAGTAAGCGAACTCAAACACTAAGCGATCTTATCCCGAGGGCGTTATTAGTCATTTCCAACCCCTCCTCGCAAGAACTATAGAGTCCCATGCGAACTGGAGATAAGGACCCCGCGAGGACACCGATTCTCGCAAGATATTAGAATCTTCTGGATAAAATCCACGTCACGTGCTGCCAAACCTCGCTACCCTTCGTGGGCTAAAAAGGCCACAGGCGTTGGCCCAAATGATATCCAAGCCTTTCTCGAGTCTTGGACCGAAAATGCCCACTGGGCTCAAACAACTTATAAATAGTAAAATAGATGTGGTGGGGAGCTAGATGCTTGAGAGTTCAGTGGAGAAAAGATTGCATGATTTTGGGTCGTGGTTAAGATAATTTGGACTTGGTAACGGAGGCAAGTTCATGGGTTCTGCCCTTTCTCAAAGCATTTCTTTCGACAACGACCCTGCCTTTTCCTCTTTCGGAGGGAGGTTCGGCATGTAGGTTCCTCATCGAACCTGGCTCTAGACACCAGATGTTGGACGCAAAAAGTAAAAAGAGAGGAAACATCAAGAAGAATGAAAACAACAACTTGAGTTCATTTCAAAAGATGCAAAGCCGGATATGGCTTGTGATACATGTAGGAGAGGTATCTCTAAAACTTATGCATCAGCATGACTAGAAATGTGATTTCTATTGTTTTCTGATATCTAGGCTGAGCAAAGAACACATGAGGAAAGTGAGGCTGAGCAAAGAGCAGGTGAAGAAAGTTAAAGACTTGGGATACAAGAGCGAGAACACATTGTGGAACAGCAGAGGAGAGATCTGGTTTGTCATTCCTTACTCAATATAATTCTTTTGGCCAATGATAAACAACGATTTCTATCATAGCCTAATAGGATTGAGATATCTTATGTGGTCTGGTTGTGGTAGTAGAAGTTCTGTGAGGCTACAATCTGTCACATGTCTAATTAAGCGATCTATGCTACGATTGTTATACTATTATGTCTGCAATCTGCTTATGTAAGTGCTGTGATGATGATGTTTCTGGTTTGGTTCAAGAATGGCTCTCTTTGTTTGGATATGGAAAATGGATTAGGAGCTTGGTAGAGCTAGAATTATAGCATTAAAGAACTTGGATTTTGATTTTCAGGAGGCCAGGAATGCGGAATTGGCGAGGAAGTATGAGCAGGACATCTTTTCTCAAGTCATCTCAGCTCCTCGACCTCCGGTACTCTCACTCCCTCGCTCTCTCTCTCTCTCTCTCTCTCTCTCTCTCTCTCTCTATCCCTCTGCAAATATCATCAAACTAACTCGGATATTTGTCCATCTTTCGATTGTGTATCCTCTTTATTTCTTTTTCTTTTGCTATGTACCAATTGTACCAGATACGATATTGCTTGGCTTGCGCAGACAAGTTTTGAAACAAGTAACATGCTGATTGTCGTTCCTTTTAGATATGCTCAAGCTTGACTTCGAAGTTAAATAGCACGGTTTTATTTGTCATTGTTTAGGTACTAGTATGACACATATACTACGAAGATTTGCTCGGAAAGAGGGGTACTTTCATTATCATTTCTGATAATTATTCAGGAAATAAAGCATCATCATTTTGAAGACTTGGTTGGTTGGCTTGCGCAATTTCTTTTTTTTTTTAAAACCAAGTATCCCAATTCAATGCCTTTCTCAGCTGAAAATGAGTGAATTGATGTCTGTGCTAGAAATGATTGTGTTCATTTTTATTTTCTGAGCATTTTTCCTCTGGAATCTAAAGAGAATTTACTTTTGCTAAGGTAAAAAGTAAATTTATTTTTAATCTATTAATCAATATTTTTGAAATACTTATATCATTTTGATAATTAACATAAGAGATTTCGACACAAAACACATAAATGTCTTCTTGGTGACCGATTGAAGTATTGAGATTAATCAAGAGTTGAGTTGTATCCTCCCGACTCAATAATCTATGTTAAATGATTATGTTGGTTCAACTTGTATCTCTAGGGAAGTCAATTTCGAAAATAACTATACCTGCAAATCTTTTATGTTTCTAGTCTCACTTTGCTAGGGTTGTACGTTTTCATTTCATTACTCAACTACTAACATAATGAATGATAAAATCATTTGAATTATTTATTTGTAGCAACTCAAAATTTCTACCAATAATTAAATGAAGTGAACAATAAGAATTTACCGTTTTTTTTTTGAAGGAAAAGTTAGACGATCTATTTATTAACTTTCACTCCATCTCCAGTTTCTGCGGCTCCTCGAATCTACACCACTCCAGTAACACCGGAAATTACCCCAACCCGACCCGACCCGCCAAACCGCCACTATATATAACATCATTCCAAGTGCGATGCGCCACGGGAGTAATACACACAACTCTGCTACTCTCTCTGATTCACTTCCGAAGCTCTCCTTCAATCTCCGGTCAGTCAACACGACGTCGTTTCCTCCGCACCGCTTCGTCTCATCAGATCTACTGCGTCATTGCACACGTAAGCATTTTTCCTTTCTTCAGCTTCTTCATGCTGCTTCTCTAGTAGCTCAATTACTTCCGTAACGGATCTCAGTAGAATTCAATGCTTCTCTACTAGCTCAGTTTACTGTTTCCTTATAGAGATTTTCGATTTTTTTCTTCTTCTAGAAGCTTGATTTTGAATGCTGCGGAGAATTTCGAGCGGTTGAGGAGGGATGGAGGTGGTGCTAGGGCTGAGAGCCAAGTCCAGAATAGCACTGCTCATTGTTCTCGTGCTCGGCATCGTCCTCGCTGGAATCTATGGCTTGTTGAAGCCGGTTTCGAACGGGTGTAACATGACGTACATGTATCCGACTTATATTCCGATACAGTTCAGTAGCTCCGATTCAGCGCCGGCGAAGTACGGCTTGTATCTGTACCACGAGGGATGGAAGGCGATCGACTTCAAGGAGCATGTTCGGAAGCTCAGCGGCGTTCCGGTGCTTTTTATTCCGGGGAACGGCGGGAGCTATAAGCAGGTAAGGTCAGGTTTAGCTGTATAATGCTGTATGTGTGTGTGTTTTTGTGTGATGGAAGCTTAGCATTTGTGGATTTTTGTGATTTTCAGGTGAGGTCATTGGCGGCGGAATCTGATAGGGCGTATCAGGCAGGTCCCCTTGAGCGTACGTATTATCGAGAAGCCTGGTTGACTCCGGAAGAGGGAGGGGAGGAGGATAGGGATGTAGGCGGCTATGAGTTGCTGAATCAATACGATTCGAGGTTGGACTGGTTCGCTGTGGATCTTGAAGGTGAACACTCTGCTTTGGATAGCGGTGTACTTGAACAACAGGCAAGCTATGTTGTCCGCTGCATTCACAGGGTTGGTTTCTCTTTCTCTCTCACTCATAGAGAAACTACTAGATTGCATGTGGAATTGGAAGCTCTCAATGCTTGATCATTGAGTTCATACTATTTTCTTTGAAATTGCATCGCGAGATAGAGTCTTAAACTGCAGCACTTAAATATGACATGCATTTCTCAGTGTTGGATTTTTACCCTGTCAGTACTTTCCTTTTGGGGAAGCAACATCTTGTTGCTTGTGGTTCATTTAGTTTTTAGAAGAAAGTTTTGCTTTCTTATGTTTCCAGTTCTCATTATATTTAATCTACAAGGCTACAACCACGCATGCAGATTTTGGATCAGTACGAGGAATCTTTCAAGGCTAGAGAAAAGGAAGGAGCTGCAACCTCTGCGACTTTGCCAAAAAGTGTTATATTGGTTGGTCACTCTATGGGTGGTTTTGTTGCTAGAGCTGCAGTTATCGACCCTCATTTGAGAAAGTCAGCAGTTGAAACAATTCTTACACTTTCCAGCCCACACCAGTGAGTATTGCGGCTCATACAATGTCTTGTGTTCTCAAAGTGATGACATAACTTATTTTGATGAGTTTTACTTCTTTCATCCAGATACCCTCCTGTGGCACTACAGCCTTCCTTCGGTCACTACTTTAGACACATTAATCGAGAATGGAGAAAGGGATACGAGGTCCAAACAACTGCAGCAGGACACTACTTGTCTGATCCTGTTCTCTCAAATGTTGTTGTCATATCTATTTCTGGTGGTTATAATGATTACCAGGTACCTATGTTGACACATGTCTTGCATACACTAAATGTGGCATATTCATAATTTGCTGAAGTGGTTTTTATCTGTACTAGTGTAAGTATGGGCGTATGCAGTATCTTTTTTTTATTTACTGTTTTTACATCATATGCATGCAGATACACTGTGTATACATCTGTTCTTGCTATGTACCCTTACTTTGTGGGTGTTTTTACTCTTGTTTTTGTTTTCAGGTTAGGACCAAGTATGAATCCCTTGATGGCATTGTGCCGCCTACCCATGGTTTTATGATCAGTAGTACCAGCATGAAAAATGTTTGGTTATCCATGGAACATCAAGTTATCTTATGGTGCAATCAATTAGTTATCCAAGTAAGTGAAAGTCTGGTTTGGAAACCTGATTCAATCATATGCAGGCGCAATATTTTAACATATATGCTCTTGTCCAGGTATCACACACTCTCCTTAGTTTGGCAGATCCCATAACAGGCCAGCCTTTCTCTGACACAAGAATAAGACATTCAATCTTCTCAAAAATGCTTCGTAGTGCGATTCCACAAAGTTTCAATTGGAGGACACAATCACGATTGTCTCAACAGTCAATACATGCTCCAACTAGAGACGTGAAAGACAGAACTGGTAATAGATGATGGCATTTTGTATTGTTGTGGAAACTCCATCATATTGTTCTTTATGGTTTGTTAAGACCCTTGGGATATTTTATAGATCCTGTGACAGTAGTGCTAAAAAGGATGTACAAGGTTCTTGACAATGCTAATGTATTCATTTTGTAAACTGTACAACTGCAGAATCACTGATCATCTCTGATGCTTGTCCTAACAATGTTCATTGGAGTGATGATGGCCTTGAGAGGGACTTATATATTCAGACAACCACCGTCACTGTTTTAGCCATGGATGGTCGAAGACAGTGGTTGGACATTCGAAAACTGGTTAGCATCAGCAAACTACCATCTTGATAGTGATATGGGAACTGTTCTGAAGTTACTTTCAAGCTTAGTTTCATTCATGATTCCTTAAATTCATTTTAATCCTCTCTTTCCCCAACCCTCTTTCATCCATGGTTGACCTTATAAAAGGGTTCTGAAATTAGTTTTTATATTGTGCATGCACAACTTTGTTTGAAATAAATATGGTCTGTACCATTGATTTGTCATTATAAGTTGAGGGGGTTAAATTTGATCTATTGGCCTCGTAGTGCTTTTGAAGCTTGATGAATTAGTATTTACCTTGATATGTTCATTTTCCTATTCAGTTGTTCGTATGACGGCTAGCTCTTGTTGACTTTCTTTGTACTTTGCATTTTGTATCCCTGATAGTTCTCAGACTTTAATCTATTTGTGCAGGGAACCAATGGAAGAAGTCACTTCATGTTAGTTACCAACCTTGCTCCATGTTCTGGGGTTAGACTTCATCTATGGCCTGAAAAAGGAAACTCAACTTCAGAGTTGCCTGTATGTAAAAGGATCTTTGAGGTGACATCGAGGATGGTGCTCATTCCATCAGGACCAGCACCAAGACAGGTACTGAATGTTGCTTCATTACAGTTTTCATGGGTTATTGGCTTATTATATCTATGAGTAGATTTTTTTCATCATATTTAAATATGAGTGTTCAGATTTGAAGTGGACTTTTTCCTTGTTTCAAGTGAATTTTGTTATACACTGATTAAGCTGCTACACAGCCTTTTTTTTAAAAAAAAAGGAAGGAAAAAAGGAAAAACTTTTGCTATTCAGAATGATTCCTATGGCACATTTTTTTGCTGAATTCATCGGCATGCCTTGATTTTGGATATGCTCTATCTTATTAGATTGAACCAGGAAGCCAAACTGAGCAAGCTCCCCCTTCAGCTATACTCCTCTTAGGACCACAGGATATGCGTGGTTTCAGATTCCTGACCATCTCAGTTGCACCTCGTCTGGTATTGTCTTAACTTTTATGCTTCAAACGAATCTGATTGGATTGAATTTTGTCTTGTTGTTTTCCTTGTCATGTGCTAGACTGTTTTTTTTTTTTGACAATTCTGTTCAGTTTTCCAAAAGATTTTTCTTTTGTTTGAAATCAATATTTTCATTCTTTTTTCTTTTTCAAAACATTGAAATATGTTTTGGCCTGTGTGTTGTAAGCATAGATCTGGAGTACATGAAGTGAGTAATTGAGTATATTATAGCAATGAAGTTCAAAACAATAACTGCACAATGAGGTTCTTCTGATTTCTATTATAGCAATGGGCGATTTTAAATCGTCCACTATTTCATACTGTCATTTTCATAGTAAAAGCTGAACTGCAATCCCTCCAGGCCTCCATACTACATTTTAAGTGAATTTAGTCGTTCTGTTATGACTTTAGTTATTAGTCTTGTCTGAAGGCTGCCTGTGTTTCTTATCCTCAATTACTCAAACCTTTTGTTCTTTGTCTTGTTAAATGTGATATTTCAACTGTATTGGGTTTTGTACATGACGGTCGACAATTTTGTAATCAGAGTATTTCAGGTAGACCTCCACCAGCAGTTTCCATGGCAGTTGGTCAGTTTTTCAATCCAGAGGAAGGGGAGAGAGATATCTCTCCTTGGTCACCTCCGGTGTCTGGTTATTCTCACAAGGTTAATATTTCGTCGACTTGGTGATTCTGGAATTTGGAAATTGTAGGAACTTAAGCTGTCACTTATCTGATTATTTGTTTATCATGACCTGTGTGGCTATGCAGGATTTATCTTGGAAGGAAGATCATCCCCTTGCTTTAAATCTATCATTCACAAGTAGCTTAGGCCTTCTGCCTGTAATATTCTCTTTGAAGACCACAGGTTGTGGAATAAAGAGTTCTGGACTTCCAGATGAACAGGCTGGAGACATGGATAACAGCAGTTAGTGGCTTTATAACTTGTACCTCTATTATGTTTGACTTTATCTTTGGTTCGTATATCGTCATTGATTAAAGAATGTTGACATCAATGGTTTCTCTTGTATGACTAAGCTTGTTCTTTCTCCATATTACAGAGCTCTGCAAGCTTCGCTGTTTCCCACCGGTTGCATTTGCTTGGGATGAAACATCAGGTCTGCATGTATTCAGAAATTTGTGTAGCGACACAATTGTTGTTGATTCATCACCATCACTTTGGAGTTCACCTAGAAGGTCGGAGAAAACCTCCGTTATGTTGGTGGTAAGATTTCACCTATACTTTGACACAAGTCATTGCTAACTTATAAGTTCTATTTAAGCAAGAACAGTTTTTTTTTTTTAATAATTTCTTCCTGTTGTTGAAAGGCTAAGGTTTTTACATTTTTGTACACTACTTCACTTCAGGTAGATCCACATTGTTCATATAGGAGTGAGATGACAGTTTCTGTAATTGCAGTCGCCAGTAGGTTTTTGCTTGTGTATAATTCACAGGTAATGACTTCCAACAGCTCACGTCAAGATATTTCTGGATCTCAGCTGTGTTTCTTCAGTTTCTTTTGTTCTTTATGCTTATAAAGTGGTATGCTGATGGGTTTGAGGGGAGTAGGAAATTAAAGAGATTTGACTGAAAGGGTCCATTTTATTTATATTTAGTTGCTCTCATGTTATGCTGCCAAATTCTGATTTTAAGTGCACTTGTACCTAGAAATCGCTATATATATTAAACCTTTGAGATATAATTATAACCTTTGAGCTAAACATTGTTGTATAGTATCTGGAGTTATTTAATGTTAACTATCATATACATATAGATGAGTGGACAGCAGGCATGTGATTATTTCAAAATGCAATTCACTTCTGTAACCTGTCCCATCTCCCATTTACAGGATCTAGTGACAGTTTCCATTTGTTGAACCTATACATGCAAAATCCATACTGAATGAATATAATGTATGTTGAATTGGAAGAATTGGCGTATATCGCTTAGTGGTGAGGGACTGAGGGCTAGGTTCGAGTCTTAATATTCACTTATGAACCATTTAATTGTGGGGGTTGGTCAGACATTGAACTCATTCAATATTTGAGAGAAATTTGCACTTAGTTGATGGGCAGGTTCGATCAATCAGGTTAGAATGTTGGTGAAAAAGTCTTTTTTTTTCTCTTTTTTTTAAATGCTTTATAAGTAGTTTAACAAGGGAATAAAGAGACTTTTTTTTTACTCAAATTGGAATTTGCAACAGATGGAAAGGAATTGATTTTTGATCATGTTATAGGGCTTTTGTCTTGCAGATTATTGGTCTCTCCATTGTTGTTATCTTTTTCGCACTGATGCGGCAAGCATGTGCATGGGATCGTAACCTACCCGTACCCTCAATGTTGAAGGCATTAGAGTCCAATTTGAGATTCCCAGTACCATTTATCTACCTTGCTATTGTGCCAATCGGTCTCTCCTTACTAGTTGGATTTTGGATTTCTCAACCATCTCCTTCATTTGCTAGCTTCACCATTGTCTCAGTTGTCTGCTATTTCCTTGCTAATGGCTTCGTAGCCATTCTGATTTTGATATCCCAGTTTGTGTTTTATGGGGCTGCTCTGCTACATATTTTCATCAAGAAAAGGTCAGTAAGTTTTCTTTATTACTCTTTGTACACAATTGGATGAAGGATTACGTGTTTACTAGTGCCAATAGTGGAATGATAGAAATTAATTTTTGGCAGGTTTCAGTTGTCGGGAAAAAGTTCTCAATGGTTTCTGAATATGTCCTCTGGTTTTTGTTCATGGAAGGTAAACTTTATCTTGTAATACTAATGTCATCATTACCAACCCGAGCATATCTATAAACTGGTGTCTTGCCCATGTAGCTATTAGAAACTGTGCGTGTGTGTTCGCCTTCATTTAGTTGTGTTTGGTGATTTTGTGCACTTCAAATTTTAAATGATTACAACTTCCTTTATCTATTACTTATCCTTTTTGTTTCCTTTAGTTCTTGAGACTGATTCATAAACTTTCACTTGACTCTTTTTTGAACAGGTGTTGAGGGTTATAAGAGCTAAACCCCTACTAGTTACAGCACTTGCTGCAATTACTTTGACATGCTTGGTTCATCCAGCGTTGGGTCTACTTGTTCTCTTGTTCTATCATGCTTTACGCTGTCATACTGCACTTTGCAGGTATGTCATAATACTATGCACTTTTCTGTCCATTTTCTGTCCATTCATTGTTTCTAGTTTATGCATAATTTTGTATACTTCATGAGTCATTTCCTACGGTATCTGAAAAAAAAAGTGATCCTAAAAGTTGCTCTATGTCTTTGTAACAGTTATTTGACAGCTTCATTTCGCAGCCATGCACGAAGACATGAATCATTTGATTATAAGAAAGAAGGCAATGATGGGTCTGACAAACTTATATTCAAACGTGATGATCTATCAAACCAGAATTTCCCTTCTGAAGATACGTGCTCCAATAGCCCAGACTCTTCAAAAAGTTTTGGTGAAACTCAATTAGAGATATTCCATCATCGGCATGGGTTGTTTATTTTGCATCTTATTGCAGCACTCATGTTTGGCCCATCATTTGTGACTTGGTTGGAGGTATGATGATTATATCAATTATATTTCTCATCTCTCTAGAAATCCTATGAGTTTCATATCTATATCCACTAGACCAAGAATGTTGGAAAATTTCTGAACCAAATATTCCGTGTCATTAACTCTCTAGAAGCACAAAGTTTTCAACATTCATCAAGAAGAGTTTCCGATGAGTATCATATCTATATGCACCATACCGTAGAATTTAAAAATGATGCACATGCGTCTGCATAAGTTTCTTTGCCCCTGACCAAGCCTTATGATTACATGCAAATACAATCAGGATTTTGTACCTTGTTGTGATGACCATTCGTGTGATGTTTAAGCTATACAAGAATTTATCCAATTTTCTCTACGTAAACTAGTGTCTTTGTGGTTGCAGAGAATCGGGACAGACCATAGCTTTCCATGGGTCTTGGATTCAGCTCTTTCCACAGGTGTGATCCTTCATGGTATCTTCACTTCAAACCCTCAGTTCAATTCCTTTCTGGTGTCTTTCCCTCCAATCCGAAACCTAGAAGTGAGGATGCATTTACTGTACCTGTTTGCTGGATACTATTCCTATCTCTCTTCCCTGGCCATGGCTCCGTATAGGGAATTTTGTGTTATGGCTTTTGTAGGCTATACTTCTATTGGTCTGACCGTCTTACAGAGATGGAACAAGGGGAAGGGAGATGCCCATTTTGTTAGCCGAAAACACTCTCACAGGCACTGACTTCCCCAAAAACAGAGATATTTTACTCAGTGGCCAATTCCCCAGTTGTACAAATATAGGTTATGAAAACATGTTAGACTTTACGAGGGTGGGGTTTGTTTGTGGACTTGCTTCTATTAACAGTTTTGCCATCAGAATTCTCACAAGCAAGCAAGTCAACCTGTTTGGTGAAGCAAGTGAAATGAAAGTTTTGTTGTGCCACACGACCTCCTTTTTCAGGTCGCAGGGATGGTCTTCTGTGTTTTTTTCCATTTTGTTTCCTGATACCATGAGAGTCTGATGAGTGTTCTGTTTAGTTAGTTTACCCTGCTAGGGATTTTCTTGTTGTAGAGTGTGTCCATAGATGGAAACAACGATTGGAATGTAATCAACGTGTACCATTACAAGTTTGAAGTGTCTAATTTGTTTGTTTTATTTGCGAGGTTACCCGTTTCATACAACTTGTCAAATCCTATTCTGATTGCCATTTTGAACCGCCTTGTTGGATGCACATAGCACTGCAGAACTTGCAGCTAAGTCATAGCCTGTGGCCTTGTGTAATCAAATAGATTTAAAGCATGTCCGAGAAATGCATTAGGGGTCATACGGTACACAAAAAGATTTAAATCTTCATAAAAAATTTAAAAAAAAAAAGAAAAAGAAAAAGAAAAACCTCATCTAGATATCCTTCTAAGAAAAGCTGTGTTCACAGTTTCACAGTTCTTCGTATATGTTGGGAGTACATGAACAAAGCAGTGCAACAGATTTAGCAACTACTACGATTGAGCAATGCTAGTGAACAGTAATGAGAAAAGCGGTACAAAGCAGTACACCACCAAAGTGAAAACTAGATTACATAAATCGGGTTGCAGCACCACGATTGGTGGCTCTAGATGCCATGGCTCGGATGTTTGCCCTAGCAGACGAAAGAGTGGCACTAGACTGATCAGTAGTTCCCCTAAAAGCCTCCATAAACTCCTCCCTCTGTAACCTCAGAGCTAATGCAGCATCCTCATCTTGGTTTGGCACCCTTCTATTACTTATTGGATTTGCATCTCTGCTTGATACTCTCCCGATAGGCCGAATTTCTCTAGCTGCTGATATCCTTGCTGGTCGAGTGAAGGTTTCTGGATCTCGATTTTGATTCTGAGCTTCTCTCATCTGTAACCTTATAGCAAGTGGCGCAGGATCATCCTCGTCTTCATCTTGGCTTAAGACTGCCCTTCTTCTCCTTGCAGCCAGATCTCTACCTGATACTCTTCTGCTTTGATTCCTCGAGTTGCTACTACTAAAGGCCTTATCAGGGATTTTCCTCTCAGCTTCTTCACGACTATTCAAGGCTCCAGCTGCTTTCCTTGTTTCAACTTCTTGCGGAAACAGAAGCTGAATCGTGTTCCACAAAACCGTGTTCACGGTGCAAGATCTTCCATTGCTGCAATTGATGACAGATAACACCCGCAACTGCATTACAAGCCTATCCCCAATTTGAACAACTAGAAACTGTAGCTGAAACACCATACCTCATTAGCTGCCTGCATTTGGGGCACCTCTTCCCACATTTATCCGCAGCAGATCGCAAGCACTTCATACAGAAACTACAAGTGAAACAGCACTACTCAGCAAAAGTATCAAACACTAGGAGGGTTTCATCATCCAAAACCTCATTAAAGTATCCACAATTGTTAAAATTTAGCTTATGCTTAGTTAATCTCAAACTCACCTGTGTCCACAAGGAGTGGTACTGGGTTCAAAGCAAATCTCCAAGAAGATCTGCCCAAGAACATCAAAACCATTATTTATAAGTACTAAATCAAAATCATTTGTTCTAAATTCAATTCATCGAAGTGAGAAGGCTCTTACAGCACAAGAAAGCTCATCCCTGAGCTTATCTATGCAAGGAAGATTCGAGCTCGAGCACGAAGCACCAGAGCTCTCACCCTTCTCATTTTCCCTTCTTTTCTTTTCTTCATTCACAACAACAATCTCAGGCTCTACCTTCTCCTTCACACTCTCTGCCCATCAAAACACTCAAATTTCAGTAAAAAAGCAAAATAAAAGAAACAATTGGGCATTGAATTTCAATATAGGGAACAAATCAAGAAAACTCAAGAAGGGGTTATTACCCTCTTTTGTAGTTTCTACACTATCAAGGTCAAGAACACCCACTGGGATCGAAACCGGGCTCTTTCGCTGAACTCTCCGCTTTCTGAACGGCCCAAGAAATCTGAATCAAACACAAGAAAGAACCTAACTTCAATTCTCTCAACTAGATCAGTTGAACAATGAATACCTTCTTGATGAATTGGTGGGCGGAGTAGTCTTGGACCTGAAAACAGATCGTTTCTTCTGCTTGGTATCTTGCTCCGGCGTGTCGTCGACGATGAGGCTCGCCATCAAGAGACTCTCTTCGTCCCAACCGGCCATGGCGGCCGCCGATTTGAATCTGGGGCTGAACAACGAGCTAGTCCCGCCGCTTGTGCTGTTTCCGATCTCAACTGGGTTTGATTCTCTGAGTTGAGTTCTTGGGCCCTGTTTTGGTTCTTCTTCTCTCACCATTGTTGGGTGTTCTGGATCGGATAAAGTGGACGGTTTTGTCTTGTGAAGAAAAGCAAACGGCAGTGTGGGGGAATTGTAGGGTTTTATAATGGCAGTTTTATTTTGAATCGTATGGTGTTAGGCAATTACAACGGCTATGATTTCGGGGTTCTGTAATTGATTTCAAAAGGAGGTATAAAGGGAGAGTATCTTTAGTACACGGGTGTATCTTCACATACATACATGGATGGTCAGGATTAGAAGAAATAATATAGAAACATGGTGATCAAACATATGAATTGTTATGAACGGTTAAGATTGTGTCGTGTAAATATACGTCGTACATACAAGAATTTCCAGTATAAAGGTAGGAATTTGCTAAACGAATATTTTGTCAATGTGTCAATACGAAGGTTTTCAGAATTTTGCTTGACACGTGAATTTCTATTATAAAGTAAGTTCATACCGATGAGATCTCAATATCGAATCTTAAGTGGGTTAATATCTTAAAAAAGAAAAGGAGTGTGGATATGGAGTAATCCTATACAAATATAGTAATGTTAGTCTCACCAAAACAATAATTAGTATAAGTACTGGTTAGTAATGGGTTTGAGTACATTGAGAGCTTAGAACTTGGATTGGTTCGATGGCAATTTACATGTAAATCAAGCCATTGACTGAGGTTAATACTCCATACTATACATAAACCACATTGTAGTCTGGTTTCTAAGTCGTTTCATTAACAGTTAACACTTCCCTAGTTCCCTATCTACAAAAATAGTGAACAAATTAACTAGTCCACCCCTACAACAAAAAGAGTCACAAGTAACCTCTATGCTTTCTTCTCCTTCTCGGTCTCCTTCTCATCACCTTTCTCTTCACATGTTTTTGATAACCCTCCTGCCACGGCAAAAGCCCTGTATACGGATCAGCCAGGTTCTTCAACACCCTGTTCCTAAGTCCGGTGTCATTGACCTCACAAAACCTATCCGCCCAATCCGGTGGCTCCACCGCCTTCGTCCCCAACCCCGGAGCTCGATCCTTGGAACCCACGTTCTGCTCCTCTCCTGCGAGTCCGCCACATAGGTCGCCACTCTCCTATAGAACTTCTCCTTCAAAACCTCCCACACTTGGTACTTGTAGTGATTGATGATAACCAACAACCCCCTATCCGCATTCACTGGCTCGTAACCACTTCCAAGATGAAAATGGTGCACCTCATTCATCAATGTCAAATCCAACGCCTCCGGCTTCAAAATGCTCTTGTGCCTCTCCGGGGCGGTCACGCAACATGTATACCCCACTGTCACGCCTTGGACCAGGACACTCCTCAATCCCGACGGTCCAAAACTATAGCACAAGGTCCGGACCTCACCCACATAACCATACATAGATTGATTACGCGCGCAGCACGTTATCTGGTGACAACCTCGAAGGCATGTGAAAAAACTCGTCCACGTCAATAAAACCTACCCATTGGCACGTCTCGCGTGCCTGCAACGGGCAATGGCCGAACCCGGCCGCCTCCTGGGTCTTGATCCAAGGCCACAGGTGCCGGGTAATATTGTAGTTCCCACTCTGTAGCACCTCAATAACAACATCAGTTTCATCATCACTATTGTTGTCGTAAATAAACCAACGTTGCACTCCCATTTCAGCATGGTACATCACCCATTCCTTCAAGAACCGACCCTGGTTCCTCACCATGGAGCATTATACACATTACGTGCTCTTTATTCCAGGGCGGTTCCACCAGTCCGGACCGGAGCCCCGGCCGGGATATAGTGTCCACCATTTTTCTGCCTTTTAACCTAACTGATACCTTCACCCCACGTTTGCTCCTGGTCAACACACTCAACGGCGTTTTACATAGTCGTTGTAAAACGGCGGTTGCTTGAAGAGAGGCCGGCTGGACATGTCATTAGGTGAAAAGTAAATACAGTCGATATCTTCCATTTTGTAAATAAGCTACCGGTTCGAGGGCGGTTCAGGAAAACTAGCGACTGATGCGGCTTCGTAACTACTTCTCTGACGGAAATGATGATCGGAGAGTCGACGGTTACGGCAGTTTGTGTACACTTGGCCATCTTAGCAACAGCCCTGATGGTACATTAATTCACATATTGTACTTTTCTCATGTTAGGGTTTCTGACCTTTAATGCATCAATATAATAATTGAACATTTTAAATATACGATAAATGGTTACCTCCGAAGAGGAGACGGAAGGTGGAGATCGAAGGTGAAGCCGGAGAGGAAGAGGAGGTTGAAGAAGACGAAGAAGGTGCACCAGAAGAACCTGCTCCACGAAACAGTATCGTCGTAGCGCGGTGGTGTTTTCCTATTGTTGTTGTTGTTACGTGGTTTGGGTCCTTTCATAACAAAGGCAACATGAACGAGCTTTGAAGTTGTGTGACCTTCTCATTCATAGTGATTAATTTGCATGGATTTGGTGCATAGTTTTGTTTCAGAAGAGTAGGAGGGAGAGAGAGAGAGAGATTGAAATGCAAAGTGGGAGGAGGTCGAGGAGAAGAAAAGAGAGATCGAGGGAGTGGAAGTCGGAAGCACAGTTGAGATAGAGTTGGTTTTTATTTGCCGCTGTGAGAAGTGAGAACATGCTTGTCATGGGAGTTTTTATCCTCTGAAAGACCAACTGCGCGGAATACATTTCTGCTTGTACGTGGTGTAGTTTTCGAATTTCTGCTTCTTTCTTTTTTCTCTTCTCTTGGTCATTTTAAGAGGAAGAGCTAGAAGTGGTGTAGATCAAAATGAGAAGATGAAGAACGAAGGATGTGGACTCTTCATGGTTATTGGTATGCTTCATCATTGCAGCGTATATATATCATTGATACCGAAACCCTAAATTCATTTTTGAACGCAGAGTCTATAAAACCTTGCACAACATACCGAAACCACCAACTCTTACTCAAACTGGGCTGGCATGGGTTGGGGCCCAGAGTCTGGCCTCTGTAGGATTTTGACCTGATTGCAGAGAGGTGAGAGCGACTCGATCGAGCATACGAATTGGAGTACAGTAGTTGTACCTAAATATGCTAAACATGAAGGACACCAATGGCAGCACTGGCCATTCAAACTCATCCTTTACATACAAGACAATTGTTCCTCATTCTTCTTCTTCTTCAAGCTAGATGCCCTTCCCAACATTAATTCCATCACCAAGGACTGGAGTCACTGGACCATTGCTTATTTTAAGCCTAGGTTATTTCTTACTACTGCTGATTAAGAATATAAGTCGTTTTCGACTCTATTGGCGCCATTGAATCTGCAAAAGCATCTTTCATGTCCTATGCTAGCCGTTTTGATTAGTAATTAGCAATCGCCAATGACAATAGATAATCCAACAACATTTCTTAATATAGACGAGATGTAACCCGCACGTACTATAACTTGCTTTGTTTGAAGTATTTCGACGTTGAACATATTGAACATCATTCTATAAGAACAAAAAATATTGATATGTTGATTGTTGAGTGTACGTCAATGGAATTGCCTTCATTGGCGTTCTCTTAACTAGTTTTTTCTGCTTAACTTTTTATTAGTTATAGGAAAATGATTATTCACCTCAATGAGCTTAGATGTGTGACCTCAATCCTACAAAAACACATAATCATACGTTTTAGTCATGTATATAGTTCAAACGCATTGCGCCCGGATCGCACTCACACCTTTGAGGAAAACGAAAACAAAATGACAGTGTTGAGCATTCCGATAGCTAAAACTATATTTTGAATCAACGTGATTTCCTTCATTGAGAATTTGAGATCCCTGCTCGATCCGGCACTGATAAAGTGGTACTTGCTAAGATCATCCGGTGGTACTTGCTTGTGAACTAGCTTGTTGGCTTAGGTAGAGCTATACACTCTGGCAGCTTGCTACTACTATTAGATGCTCTTCCAACTGGACGTCAGTTTTGTCACCAGCTACTAGATCTTTGTTCTTGACCTCTTTCACCAACAATGACGTCAGGGATATTTTATTTCAGTTTCTAAGCATAACTGCAGACATTTATAATATCAGGGTTCGGGTTATGGTAATACAATTCAAATTTTGCAACTCTAGTCGAAATATTCGTTCGAAAATGTCAAAAGCCAGGCACCATTTGAGGAGGAGGTCAATTTGCATATTGCATGTATATATGTAGCCTTTGAAAACATGACATCCATGATTCCATGTTGTGCAGCCGATTTTATTCGAGAATATAATTAGTCGAAATGTGATTAAAATTTTGATAATTAATCAAGAATGGTGAGCTAGCTTCAAGAACATGAAGATAATGTTTTCCACACAGCAGACTATGTCCCCCCAAATGTTTGTGTTTCTGATGACTCTGCATCTCCAAAAAAGATCATGGAGAATATTTGTGTGCATGAACCAAACTAAAGTCTGCAAATCATTGTTCTGTTTGGTAATATAAACTATTTTGCATATTGCTTAGGGTGGTAAGGATGTCAACCATTAGTGGAATCATTTCCCCATATTTTTATTTGATTTAACAGCATTTTTGGAAGTTCATACTTTTCAATGTACAGAGCCATCTTCTCAGTTCAACCAAGTATGTCTGCCCCTTCAGACTCTCTTCCAAAAATGCATTTTCGTTCAGTTTGAGTTTGACATACATTTTTGACCTATAATTTGGTCCAACATCAAGCATGGTATTAGAGAATTTGTATGTGAAATATTTGGACAACGATTTGGACATGATCAAAGTTGTGAAAGATTGTTTGGAAAGCCATAAAAAAACAGAAACAAAACCCTAAAGAAGAAAAGAAACTTGTGTATATTTCTATTCACCACAGAACATCATACTGGTAGGCTCTGTACTACTCAAATCATCTTACATGAGTGACCCCTTCTGTCTCCCCATTTAGGCATTTTAGAGATTGTAGGTTACCCCATCTTTTGTGTTTCTCCCACTTTTCTTATTCCCTTTTTCTATCACCTGATTGCAGCTTTGCATGATTTTGCTGGCCCAAACATATATGCCACTTAATTCATTGATGTACTTATTCACAAGTTAACTCAAATGATGATCTCAAAGTTCCTTCTCCTAAAAGCATCTAACCAAGTATAACATCTTCGAACGCGTGCAAGAAATGAACCAACAATGTATGTCGATCAATTGATTTTTTTCTCCAGATTGATGTAAAGATGTAAAAGGTGGAAGTATAGGTGTTATTTAGTAAGTGAACAAGAATCAAATCTTCTAATTATTAGGTCAGGATTCTAAGAAGCTCTGTTTGTCTCTTGTTACTTTTGTACTTTTCGGCTATTTAACTAAAATACATTGACTGAGGACTTCAACTCTGCGATGTAGGCTGTAGACCAACTTAACTTGATTCATCCAAGTCCCAAGTGGCCAAGTGAATCCATGTTTGGAATTTTCAGATAGTCTCATTTGCTAGTGAAGCATCTCTCTCTCTCTCATTACTCATTAGGCCTAATGAGTTGCGTCCAACGACAAAAGTGGGCAGCCTTCAATGGAACAAAGGAATCCCAATCAAGCTCATTGTTTATTTTCTTGGCTTATTACATACATTAAAGCCAATGAAGGAGGACTTAGGTTGCTAAAATAATGATTCAAAGTTTCTTCATCAATGAATTGAAGGCGACCCACGTCTGGTTTTTCTTTGCTGTAACAAAACAAGACTGATTCAATTAACTCTATAGAGGGGGTGGTGCCATTTTATAATGACAAAGTTCCATGCTAGCTAGCTTTTCTATACCTATATCAAAAACTCAAATGCTTTTCTTTTCTTTCCATTCAATCATTTTTCTCCCCTCTCAAACAACAGCTTTGATTTGTTTATGTGCCTCAATGAACTGGCAGCATCTTTGTTTGAAATTGTAGGCTCCTTTTTAAGCTAGCCTTCCCCACTTTATTGTCCACTTAGGAAATCAAACGAACTAGCTAGAAGCTTTCTTAGTTTCTTGCTCAATCTGTCGAGTTTGCCAAAAATGGGAAGGCAGCCTTGTTGTGACAAAGTTGGGTTGAAAAGAGGTCCATGGACAATTGAGGAGGATCACAAACTCATGAATTTTATCCTCAACAATGGGATTCATTGCTGGAGAATGGTTCCTAAGCTTGCAGGTATCTATTTGTGCACATATTTTCTTTTTAGCTAGACCTTCTTTTTTTGAAGCAGTGGTTTGACTTGGTGACCATTTGTATGGTGGTGTAGGATTGCTTAGATGTGGGAAAAGCTGCAGACTTAGATGGATCAATTATCTAAGGCCAGACCTCAAGAGAGGTGCTTTTACAGAAGCAGAAGAGAATCAGATCATTCAACTCCATTCATGTCTTGGTAACAGGTATTGTTTCTTTTAGTCCTTGCACAAAATGTAATAGGGTATAAACTGATTTTGTTAGCAAGGCCTAATATGTAGTAAATTGATTGATGTACAGGTGGTCTAAGATTGCTTCACATTTTCCGGGTAGGACAGATAATGAGATCAAGAATCACTGGAATACAAGAATCAAGAAGAGGTTAAAGCTTCTTGGAGTAGACTCTGTGAACAAAAAAGCCATTGAGCCAAAAGAAAGCATGGAAGAAAATAAAGAGATAGTTACTGATATTTCAACAGAACTAGGACAAGACAATGGCTTGGAGCTGAAATTTCTGCAGGATGAGGATAATGGGAATAAGGGATTTGAAGAACTTCCCAATGTGGTTGAGTTAAGTGCCTTTGATGAGACTACTGATGTTTTGAAAAATTATGATATGTTTTGTGGAAGCTTGGATTTGGAAGCATTCATGTTGAACCGAAGAGTTAGCAACAGCAGCACCACTAGTTCCAACAACACTAGTGCTACTACAACTAATACTAATTCTTCATTTTCTGTGGAAGAGTCTAATTACAACCCTTCTATAATAGGCGATCAATCGCTACAGCAACAGAACTGTCTACAACAATGGATTGAGAGTGTGGATTCCATGCTTTCATGGGATGGCTTCAACAATTTGGAACAAGATCTATTCTACTTTTGAATCAGAGTAATCATTGAACATATTTCATACTTTTCTTATAAGTGCCTTAATTTAGTTTCATGAACACTGATCACAAGTTACAAAGCTGTTGCAACAGTTAATGAGACTATGATTTTGATTGAGCTTGATCCTCTTCTTTTCACCATGATCAGTTCTTCTCTTTCGATCACTAATAATTCTTGTATTAATTTGTGTATTCAATCTCGATCCGGAAATGTAAGTTAATTTCAATCCGCGTGTGCTGATGATTTTCAAGTTCCTTTCTCTTTCGCTATCATGGAGATTTAGTAATACATAGCACATATCCGACCAGAGAAGCTTGAAAGCTTAAGTTGATCTCCAAGGTTGCAATTCTGATGATGAGGTGCTTCTTTTTCTTGTCCCTTAAGTGACTATGGATCCCTCAATGGTGGATCATACATATATCATTATGATGTCTCCCAAGGTTTTACTACTCGTTCTACTGTCTCTTTAAAGATTGACTTGATGAATCTTTTGCAAACCAAGTACAGGGTCATGACTCATGAGGAACAATGAAATCGTATTATCATCTAACATTGTGGCAAATTAACTTGCACAATTTGAAGATTTCTATGTTTGATGAATTTGCATGTATAGCAAGGTGTGCAGGTCGTGCTAACCACCATTATGCATCATCTCCCAGCACTACCACCACTACATAGGGACACATTGTACCGATGTTTCGAAATTTTGCTTCATTCTTCATTTTTCAGAAGGGAAATTAGAAAATGAGAGTATAGTTGACCATATCGATGCATTATTAATAAGAAAATTAGCATCAACTGAGTTAGGTGTTACACTTCAGTTACATTGTCTGCATCACAGAATATGTATTTTCTATGTAACTAACTAATCAGGATATATATATATATTGGGATTTTGAATCTCTCGTGTTTTCAATGGCCTTAATATGTATATAGAATAGGTCAGTTACTTCTAATTAAACTAACTATGATCCAATATTCCTGTATTATCAGCTGTGCTCCTTTTGTTCCAACCAATCAGTTAATCTACAAGTATGTGTAAGTCTAAAGATACATATTAAGATTAAAGATTTTCTTAATCTAAGGGAGAAACCAATTAATACTGGATTATGTATAGCAGATTAAGAAACAGTCTCTTTTGGTAGTTTCCCTAAATACATCTCAAGTACGTAGGATTATAATGAGTTTGTTGCACTGTTGTTCTCCTAAAGTCCAAGTTAATTATATGCTATGGTAAATCACATAAAATAAAATAAAGGTCAATTGTAGAACTACAAAGATGGTGACAATTAGGAATGACATCCTTGTTTGGATCCCTTTAACTTGATCAGTCTCATGATTCTCCATTTTGCTTCTAAAGTCCGCACAAGTTACTGAACTAATTTATATAAGAACCATCGTACGTTATATTTCATATCACTAGTTGCATGTTTACTTGCACCAAATAATAAGTATCAAAGTACGGACACAATTTAGATTCACTGACTCCCATAATTTATTTTTTTGGGTCAAGACTCCCATATTTTCTAGGAGATCAAAATTTGAGCAAGCTCCACCTTAAAATCAAGCATCAAACCGAAAAGTTTACCACATCTTGGCCAAATTTCTCTTTCACCACAATATCGTTGAGCACGAGTTAATAAACACGAGTGTAAAAATGAAAAAGGAAAATACATGTTTAATACTAATTTAAATCCCTCATCTTCTATTTCAATGACAATTTTTTTCATGAGCCCATTTTTATATAAGCTAACATTTTTTTATGTCAAAATACACAAATCTTTACTAAAATCTTAACAAATCATATTATTTTAAGATTATTTTGCCATCATCCCTTAAACATGCATAAAGAGAGAAAATGGAAGAAAAAGAATACTTGGTCAGAATCTCACCGGACTCCGATCACCGGATCTCCCATGTTGCCGGATTCCGGTCACCGGTGACTCGGTTACTGACCCCCAATAACTTGGTTACTGACTCCCAATAATCAGTTACTGACCCTCAATAACTTGGTTACTGGCCCCCAATAATCAATTATTAACTCCTAATAATCAGGTTACTGACACCAATAATCAGTTATTGACCCCAATAATCAGTTATTGACCTCTAATAATCAGGTTACTACCCCCCAAAAACTTGGTTGCTGACACCAATAACTTGGTTATTGACCCCCAATAACCAGTTACTGATCCCCAATAATCAGTTATTGGCTCTTAATAATCGGGTTACTGACTCCAATAATCAATAAAAACACAGAAGAACAAAGAAGCATTGAAGAAGAATAATAAGTAGAAGGTGATTTCTAACAAAAAAGAAACTTTAAAAAAAATTACTAACCCCCAGTAACTCTTAATGACCCCAATAATCAGTCAAAACACATACAAACAAATTATAAATCCAATACAAATTTCACTACTTCGGCAAATTATAACCCAAATATAGACCAAACCATTTGCTCATCTATCACAATCAATAATATCAGTTTATCACATACAGTACCATAGCCCGTATCATCTCATATTCTCATTCATTTGTATCATGAATGATGTATCATCTGCTTAACCTCCGTCTTTCTCCTCCCTCCACGAGTAGTTCTCCTTCTTGTACCCAACAAAGGACTATGTGAAGAAAGCATTACAATGCTTAATTGTAGATCCAAAACCAGATCGGGATGGTGAAGAGAGAGAGAGAGAGATAACGGAGAAAGATATGAGATCTGTGTGGGTTTAGTTATTGATAGGGTAATAGCGTCGTTTTCTTAAAAATAATTTAAAGGAGAATTTGATGTTACACCCAAAATCATAGACTCATTTTAAATTACACCCACATGTTATACTTTTTTAAAATACACCCAACTTATTAATTAGGTTGATTTAGTAAAAATATTAATATTGTTTATCTAAACAATAGAATTTGTTGTTGCAGGAAATTGCTGAAATACCACCAACTGAACCATTGCAATTAACAAGCTGTTTAGCTGACTCATTAAACATAATTACCCGGCAGCTGAAAACCCTAAACAGACTACGTCCAAACCCTAAACCCTAAACCTGGTTCCACAAACCCTAAACCCTAATCCCTAAACCCTAAACCCTAATCCCTAAACCCTAAACCCGGTTCCACAAACCCTAAACCCTAAACCCTAGTCTAAACCCTACACTACCAGAAAAAAGACTTTAGCCGACGAAAAAAAAAAAATCAGGCCGACGAATTTTTTTTAGCTAGTCCCTAAACCCTAAACCCTAATCCCTAAACCCTAACCCTATTTAAAATAGAAGAAAGTCAAAAGCCACATTTAGGGAATGTCTTCTCATTCAATCAGAAGGGAAAAATCTTCTCAAGAAAAAACAAAAAAAACGGAAGGGCAAAAGAGTCAACTAAAAGAGGGATACAAATTCCAAAAATAAAAATAAAACATATAAGGCAAGTTCAATAATAGGGTTGGGTGTAAATTAAAATGGAATATGAGCATGAGTTTATTTTAAAAGGGGTTTGGTTTTTTGAATTCTTGTCTAATTTTCTCTAATTTAAATGGGTAATTAGAGTGGGGTTTACTTTTGTTATTTTTGACCAAATAGGCATTTTTTTCCAAAATAAAAAGCCTCAAAACTAAACATGGGTCGGACTCCGACCCGATTCACACACTGCAAAAGCAACTAGGCCCTGATAGAAACTCCAGAATCAACCAAAAGAAACGAAAAATGCAAGCGCTCCAGCGAGCGGTCCGGCGGTTCCACGCCACTGCCGGTGCTCCGCCGCTCACCAGATTCGCTCTCCACGCCCCTAAATGTGTAAGCTTTGGACCCTTCTGTAATTGGATGTAAAGTTTTGAACTTTATGTATATATGAATGTTGGGTAAAGTTTTGAACTTTATGTATATATGAATGTTGGGTTATTAGAGCTAGTGGTTTCTGAATGTTGGGTTTGATTTCTATTCAGGTAGAGGTGGAGTTTGTAAATGGGATTGTGTTCAATTTGTCAGCTGAATTCTTAAGAGTTCACAGTCCAGCTGTTGATGCCAAGATTAGGTCCATTGCTGGTGAAAAGGTTACTTCTTTGATCAACCCTTGTTGTTATCATAACATTGAAAATAGGATGAGAAAGTTAAAATCACTTTGTCAAGTTCTTATGTTTAGTAGGGTAATTTGTTTTGAACTTATGCATTCATGAATTGTAATATGCATGTGCTCATGATTGCTGATGTATTTTTCGGTTGCGATTTCAGTAGCTTGTTTTGAAGTATGTGTTGATTGATAGGTGATATCAGGGCGGCGTCTTGTGGGGATCATGTCTGCAGAGCCTGTAGGAAACTATGGGGTGAGGTAGTTTTGAACTCTGAATTCATTGGTGATTGAGATCATGAGTATAGTGTGTATATGAAGAGTTTGTGTTGTGACTGTGGACTGTGCGCAATGGATGTGTTGCAGGATTGTTTTCGATGACTTGCATAAGACTGGCATCTATTCGTGGGATTACTTGTATTATCTGGGGAGCAACAAGTTCAGCCTCATGAGAAGCTATATCAAGACTCTCAACAAGTATGGACTGCGGCGAGATCCGCCTAGAAGGAAATGAACTAGGCTTTAATGCTTCACAATCAGTGGCTTCCAATCCACTTTCTCAGCCTTTTATCTATAGTTGAAGCAGCATTGATGGAGGATGGTGCAGCTTGTTTTAGTTTAGTTCATCACTTAGAGCCTTTGAGCTGAAGAGTAGTGAGGTAATTTGACATCAGTGTCGTTTGTAAACTATCATGTCACTGCAATCTCCATGTTAATCAGTTGGGGTGCTATACAGAGTCCTTATTTGAGAAGCCAATGGGGTACAGATCTCAGGCTTTGAAATTGTTGTTGACACTTTTTTTTTATCAAGAATAGGCTGTTTTTTTTGCAAAAGATGGAGTGCTAGAAGGAAATTATTTTGGCTTTGCTGCTGCTTTACAATCGATGGCTGCCAATGTACTTTCTCAGCCTTTTTATCTATAATTGATCCACTTAGTGGAGGATGATGCAGCTTGGTTTAGTTTCGAATTCATTGCTTAGAGCTAAAGAGTAGTAAGGTGATTCAATATCAGTGTTGTTTGCAATTTTCATTTTAACCAGTTATTTGAGAAGCCAATGGGGTGTTATACAGGCCTATTTTTCCTATGCCTATTTAAGTGAGCGCATTTCAGTTGTTTCAGCACCCTTTATAATTAGTTCACAACAATAAGTCAATGGTGATGCATAAAAGATGAAGTAGGGATTAGGGATTATGAAATCAAAATACTGAACTAGTTTCAGAATGATGATTTTCAAGAACATAGTTCAGAAATGAATTAACCTTTGTTTAGTCCCTAAGGTTTACACAACTCATCTACTTAGTCCTCAAGGTTTAAAAAACATCTATATAATCCTTAAGGTTTTGATTTCTCATCTAGAAGGTCCAACAGTTACAAAAAAACTGTTAAGCTACTGTTTTTCCGTTACAAAAAGGTTTTTTTTTTTTTTTTAACTTTACTTTTAAGTAGAAGGATAGATTTTATATTTGCAAAATGTTAAACAAATTCAAAATCCAAGACCCATCATGCTCCGTTCATTTTTCTTTTAAACAAAAATATCATAGAAAAACAGAATATTCTCTTTTCTGACGGAATATTCCATCAGAAATAATGGAAAGGACTAACCAGATTAACAATTGTAAGTTCAAGGACTAAACAGATTAAACTGAAAGTTCAAGGACTAAACAGATGAACCACCTAAACTATAGGGACTTTACAGAATTTTACTCTTCAGAAATAAGGGAGAACATTCAACTAAAGTAAACCCACTCGGCTAAAGTTGCATATCATCTATCTTTGATTCAACAGATCCCTTATTTTGATGAAACCAATATCCTCAAACATGATTACAAGTTTACACCATATCATAATCCCCTACTCATTGCGATTAGATTTTTTCTATTGAACATGTACCAGCTCGTGTTTAATCTTGAATCTTTATTTTGAGAGTGGAAAGTAACGCTTTGTCATCACTTACCAACACAAGTGTAACACGAGACAACACACTAGACGTGATACAGTTATGATTTGGAAATTGGAAATTGGAATTCAAGTGACAGTCGCCACTTACATATAAACAAGTTGACCCACGATGCATATTCCTAGTATGGTTTTCGACGACGGTGCAATTACAATAAGAAACCATACATAATTTATGCCAAAAGCTCAAGCCATGATGATAGTCAGATGATGAAGAGTTCAGTTTTACAAAGAGGTTCTCTAATCAACTAACTTCCTTCAGTCATTCTCATCAACAAATTTGTGCTTCCTCTAAATCTACAATGAATTAACACTGAAATACAAAAAATTATGGAACAACATGGCATTTACTTGTTACTGCAGACTCTTTTTAATGAAGAACTGTAACAACTATGAGGGCTTCTTCTTCCTTTCACTTTGCGTAAGTGAGACTCGTTTCAGTTCTTGAGTTCCCCTTTTAATTCCACTGTCACAAAAATAACCATTCTTGAAACTTATAGAAACGAGGATACACAATTGGGAAGTTCAATTTACATACCTTCTGTAGATGTAAAGATAAGTGTAGTAAAGGAGCAGGAGCATCAGAGTCAGAACAGAAATAACAATGTATGATATACTCATCCTCTTCTGCACATTTGACAAACAAGGGACACAAAGAATAAGGGCCTACGGTATATCAGTAGTCCGACAGTTAATCCTATTGATTCATTTTGTAATGCACCATGGTTTGCCTAAAATGCCTACTCCATGAGTCCGTCAATAAACATGTCAAACCACTAATTTGCCTGATTTTTTAAAAAAAATTCAAAAAATGTGCTTTAAACAAAGCACTCTGATGTGTCGAACATGACTTCCATCAGAAAAACATCTATCCACGAAAAGCTATTATGTAAGCATGCAAATCCACGGAATGTTAAATAACAGGGGTCATAGTGAAACTCACCTTCCTGCGTCCTTGAGAGAATGGTTTCCGCCGTCCACTGCAAGTGAGGGCATCACAGAATTGGCGTAAGAAGAATTCTGGCATATTGAACATCAAGAAAGTGCATAAGAAAAGATAAATAACTTGTTACAGCTTTGTAACTATCATAGAGAAAGATATAAAGTTACCATGTAGACGGTTTGCTGAAGGACCTTGATTGATTGGAAAACAACTATCCGCTAGACCCTGTGTATGGTGGAAAACATATGAATACAATGAATGCTGAAATCTAAGTGCATAAGACCTCATTAAGATGCAACCTCACACATGTGTTTATTCCGTGCGGCAGCAGCAGGATTGCACTTGGTTTTGTGCGGAGCAGCACCCATCGCAACATCACAATGCAACGCACCACAGACATCTGCTAAGCACCTACTATGACTCTGATTGAGCAATACACAACACATGTTCATTAGCAATGGACCATTTAGGCTACAAAAGGGTTGCAATTTCAGTGTGGAATTCAATTATAAACAACTAGTTTAACGCAATAGGATGGGAAAGGAGCTTGAGCATACGGGGTAGCCTTGGCTGAAATCAGAAGAGTATATTTTTAGACTTTCACAAGTTACTTAATTCTGGGGATGAAAGGAAACCTATGAAATGGCATTTTCATCACAAATTATTAAGGTGGAACACAAGGTCACTTTCTGGGGATTGATCAACCTAACCTAAATTCATAATTCATAATAAAGTCATCCTCTTAACATGTTAAGCTCCACTATTCAGTGCAAGATAGTTTAGCTAATACCATGAAATCAGAATTAGTTATTGATACAAGACCTAGTCATAACTATCACTGCCAGGACAAATAAAAAATGAGAGCATAAAACCAAATAAAAACCTACCACATTGAGCAAATTGTGATGCCTGTTGTCAAAATGCTTGTCAAGAAACTTCTCCTCGTAAAATCTTTTCTTACAGTATCCACACTGCCATTCATATACATCTATATGGACTTTGTGCTGTTCCTGATCTCCGTAAAGATCATTATCAGGGTGCAGCCTACACGATCTCGGAATCTGATACCGCTCTTTCTCTACATAGGGCATTAAATACTGCAATACCAAGACACATCACAGTGAAAACGCTAGTCCAATGACAGTAATCGGAAAAGGGTATATACATGATTTCCTTTGAATACCTCTTCAATCACTTTCCATGCTGCCTTACTCCTTTCTCTCGAACAATGTACCTCGGGCATATCCGATGCCTCTCCCCTAAAAGTCCTATAAATCCAATTGGAGTATTCGTTATAGAATTAGATAAAACCCAACTCAAAAGAAAAGAAAAAAAAACTATTTGAATGCATATAAATGTTCAACATTGTAAGTTTAGTACCTTGAGGTTGCAAATTCCTCAATATCCTGGTAAGAGAAAAACAGAGAAAGAGGGTCATATTGAATCACAGAAGCAACCAGGCTTGCGAACTGGAACTTATTCTTGATTGTAATAATTGTAATGATCAGAAAAGATAGGATCTTGAGCAAGATAATAAAGCACTAACACAATTGCATCCTTTGCTTATTGAATTCAGTTTTAACTTTAACAATACACAACAAAAGAAGCTGATGAAGATACCTGATCTGTTGGCATGGACTGACTAAGTTGTAGAGATAGTGACAAAGATATGAACAGAAGAGAAACCCATTTGGGTTTAGACCATTTCTTCTTCATGTTCTTAATTTGGATCCTCTGAACTTCGCATCACCAACTCAAGCCCTCTTTCTGTCTCTGCTCAACACTGAACCGAGTTTACATCCAAGACCAAAGCTGCCGCCCTACGCCCCAGCAACCAATCACCACGTGCCACAGGGGCTAGAGATTTGGGCCTCTTCTAGTAAATTTGGTATATTTGTTTTACTTTCGTGTTATAACTATGTAGGGAGGGGTTCTAATGAGGACCACTAAGTTAAGGACTAGTTGAGGACTTTCTCATTAATCGTTTATTACACCCACTTTTCAATTACATTTTTCCATCTCCATCGTTCAAATTTTAGGTCTATATAAGTAGATCACTTCCACAAATTTTCAGCAAAATTGGTGATCATTAAGGGATCAAACTAAATCAAATCAATGGACAATCCAAATCTGTCAAACAAGAGCCGTTCAAGTTTATAATTGGTAAATCATATTTATGAATGCCTTAACGATTTTCAATTTGGATGAAAATTTTGTAGAGATGATCACTCATATATATCTACAAACTAGACGGTCGAGATGTGAATATGCGATCGAACAATGGGTGAAACGAAGAAGTCCTTAACTAGTCCTTAACTTAGTGGTCCTCATTAGAACCCCTCCCTAACTATGTATATGGATTTTTTATTTTTTTTAAAGCTAAAAGGCTAAATTACAAAGAAGTGAAAGAAGGGCAACCGCCATCAAATAAATCAAAATTCACTGCTATCCTAATAAAGCTCGGTAAATTCGACTCCCAACAATGCTAAATATCTAGATTTTGCCCCAAATTTGGTAAGACATTGGCTGCAAAGTTCGCCTCACGAATGACATGGTGGAAAGAGAATAAACTGAAGGAAGAGGCAATCTGTTTCATATGTATAATGACCGTCTCAAACATCAAGGATGGTCTAAAGTTTGTAGTATAATTCGTTTCTAAAGTTTCAATACTCCTTTTAAAAAAAAAAATCAATACTCTATAGTTTTACGAGGGAACATTAGTAAAATATAATGCTAGCAACCTTATATTCATAAGATTTTGTTAGATCATCTTATGTCAAACACGTTCATTTACTTCATATCTTTCGGCTATCAAACGACATCCCACGTTAATCAATGTAAATACTCGGTCCAATAAAAACATTACTATATGAATTGCAATATAACTTAGGAAAGTTGGTGAACAAGATCCTTAAGTATTTACCGAATGGTATTGCTATTAACACATCTTATTTTGATATAAACACATCTCATTTTGCTATAAACACACCTCATTTTGATTGATGATTGGTTCTCACCGTACAGAGGGTGTGTTAATAACAAAAACTTCAAAAATGGGTGTGTTAATAATAATACCCTTGCTGAATTACCAAAAACATAGAGAAATGGTAGAAACAAAAAGCAAGTTTGAGCTGCAATAGTGGTTCTTCTTGTGGTAGCAAATCATGTCATGTGTGTTTGTGAAAGAACCAAAGTCTCTTTTGGGTAGGGAGAGGATCCTCTCCTAACCTAAAAAATTGTTTAACCTACCTAAGCTTTTGACTAGACAGTGACACCTGTATACAAAACAATCCAACAATGTAAACTGTCTCTTTACTTGTTTTCACTTTATGCCTTAAAATCCTGCGGCTGAGATTGGAGACCAACACCTGAACTTTCAATTTGATCAGTAAGTGTCCTCTATACTTCTATCATGTACAAGTCTGGAAACCATATATATCTCTTTTCATATTCATCTGCTCTGTTAATAGAACTTGTAACCAGCTGAACTTTGAATCTTTAAGATGTCCTTTTAAGATCTTTAAGATCTTGATCTCTAATTCGTTCTCCTTATCATGAAACTCTTCGCAGATATCCATCATGATTCATAAGCTTATCTCCATGATTTGGTGACATCTATATGAACCACTATTGACTTGGGGAGTATCTAGCAGTGTCTTTTTAGTTGTTTTGATGAAATGATACGAGAGGAGTCTCCGAGAAAAAGAAGAGAGAAGGACAATAAAAATGAGGTATAATTGGCCATTGGATCTAAGCTTGGACACATGTCTTCATCTTAGGCAGGTTTGGCAATTTTAAAGCTTACTAGGAGAATCCGGATCCTTTTGGGTAATGCCACCAAGCACTACGCTTCCATGTTCTCCCTAAAACATTGACAATTGTATTAAACAAACAACAAAACTCCGATTTTGACTTGAAAGCCATGAGATTGAGATCTCTGAGGCAACACCCTTCTCCAATCTAGGTCTGAATTCATCTCTACAATGATGGGTGGAGGTGACTTTGCATTGTGGGTGGTTCTGCTTCTGGGTTTGTGTGTTAATGGCGGGTCGGAAATGGCTCCGGGTCGGAGGGTGCATACTCTGTTCTCGGTGGAGTGCCAGGACTACTTCGACTGGCAGACTGTGGGACTCATGCACAGCTTCAAGAAGGCAAAGCAACCCGGCCCGATTACCCGGCTGCTGAGCTGTACCGAGGAACAGAGGAAGAAGTACAGAGGCATGCATTTGGCTCCGACTTTTAAGGTGCCTTCTATGAGTAGGCACCCCAAGACTGGTGACTGGTCAGTGTCTCATATCTGGGTTCATTCTTGTGTTTTTGGGTATCGTTTTATGCGAGTTCAGTTGTGATTGTTGCAAAGAACTGTGCTTTTGTGTGTGTGGTTTTGTAAAGTTGGATTCTTTTAGGTGTGACCTTGGAGATTAAGAAGTTGTGTTGTTTAAGGTGTTGTATTACTATGAAGAATCAGATAGAGAATTGAGTTTGTAAAGTCAACTACTTTAAGCTGTTCCTTGCTTTTTGAAGATGAGGTTGCCAATGTTTAAAGCTTCATCCTTGCTTTGATTAACATGATGATTTTTTTTTTTGTTACATTGGAGATTAGTGTAGCTGGCATAAGAAAAGCGAATTAAAGCCGTTAAGTGGGTAAAGAGGTTTAGGGAGGTGTTTTGTTACTATGAGTGATCACGTACAGGACAAATATTGCAGTGTGAGAAGTGATATTATGTTGGTTTCCAAGAATGCTTTTGTTCAGTTATGGGTTAATAACATTGTAGATAGTTAACTTTCCCCTAATGCGGGAAAGGGAAAGAGGTAACTAAATGTGTTTGGTTCACTTTACAGGTATCCTGCCATTAACAAACCTGCTGGAGTTGTGCACTGGCTTAAGTATAGTGAAGATGCTAAGAATGTTGATTGGGTTGTGATACTGGATGCAGACATGATCATACGGGGGCCGATTGTTCCTTGGGAACTTGGTGCCGAGAAAGGCTATGCTGTGGCAGCATACTACGGGTATTTACTTATTTTGCCTTTCTTCTAAATCATATCACACCAAAGATGAGCAACCAGGTTTCAACATTAAAGACAAATATGATTATGAATGTCCTGGAAATTTTCTATGTAGCCAATGCCTCGAGTATACTGAGCTTTTCGTTGGTCAATCACTTGCATGAACTCTACAAAACCTTGTCAAACACATTAGTGGAGAGATTTCTTTTCTGCCAATTGAATTATGTTTTCTGAACTTTTGTCCCAAGTCTTTTATAAGCAGTAAATTGAATTGTGGCTATCATTGTATATTCATTTACTTCATTTCTCCTTCAGGTATTTGATTGGATGCAATAATATTCTGGCTCAATTGCATACAAAGCACCCAGAATTTTGTGATAAAGTTGGTGGGCTCTTAGCAATGCATATAGATGATCTTCGAGCATTGACACCTATGTGGCTTTCAAAAACAGAAGAGGTGCGAGAAGATAGAGCTCACTGGGGAACTAATATAACTGGTGACATTTATTCAAGCGGATGGATCAGTGAAATGTATGGATACTCTTTTGGTGCAGCAGAGGTAATTTTCTTAGATTAATCTCTTTTAGGCATTTTCTTTTGTTTCCTAATAACCATAGGATTTATCACAAATTTACAAGGCCACCTCACACTGATAATCATGGAACTTCTTTTCTTGGTGCTTGTTTTTAATTGGTATGGTTACCTGCTTTTTTAGGTTGGTCTCCGGCACAAAATAAATGATAACCTGATGATCTATCCAGGATATATTCCACAAGAGGGTGTTGTGCCTATTCTTCTTCACTATGGCTTGCCATTTAGCGTGGGAAATTGGTCCTTTAGTAAATTAGATCTCCATGAAGATGGAATTGTTTATGATTGCGGCCGTCTCTTTCCTGAACCTCCTTATCCAAAAGAGGTATGTGTTCTGAACTTCTGAATCCAATAGACAATTAATTATTCCCTTTAGTATTTCCTTTGATTAACGAGAAGCCTGCACGTTTCTTTCATGAGGTATGTTTGCATCAATCAATCTCTTTGCTAAGATGTCATCATAGGCACCTGTTAGATAGCCCCTAATTAGTTGTTTGGAGAGTTCATTTTGGTATATTTATGCACCAAAAGTCATTTTATAATATACATGTGAATTGAGGCTCAACCAAACAACCTGAGGTTTTTGATCTAAGAAATCTCAAAACTCATGTACATAGAGGATTCCATTCAACTGGGTAAGATTAACATTATGTCTTTATTTCCAGGTTAAACTGATGGAACCAGATGCACATAAAAGGCGGGGTCTCCTTTTGAATCTAGAGTGCGTCAACACTTTGAATGAGGGACTTTTACTACAACATGCAGCAAATGGTTGCCCTAAGCCAAAGTGGTCAAAATACATAAGCTTTCTGAAAAGCAAAACTTTTGCTGAGCTGACTCAACCAAAACAGCTGACTGCTGCCACTTTAGGAATTGAGGAGAAGGTACAGCAGGTTGTAGACGAACCTGCGGAGCTATATCCAAAAATCCATACTTTATTTTCCACAGAATGCACTCCTTACTTCGATTGGCAGACTGTTGGACTTGTCCACAGTTTTCACCTCAGTGGACAGCCTGGAAATATCACGCGATTACTCAGTTGTACTGATGAAGACCTAAAGCAATATGCTGGCCATGATCTGGCCCCAACACATTATGTTCCTTCCATGAGCCGACATCCATTAACGGGCGATTGGTAATTCTATTTAATATTTATCTAATATCCTCTTTCCTTCTCCAAAGATGTGGGGTTCAGCACTGTGCTACTCTTAATGGTTTTGGCAAATTTTTCCAATTTTCATCATAGCATTAACTGATATACTTGAAAACTGATCTTATACCTTACTTGCCTGGCTACTGTAGTTTTATTTATCATTTGTCAGTTGCTTTACCATCCAATTCTTTCCAAGGCATTTTTGAAGTATCTTTTGTTAATGCTTTAAAACTCTTTGATGTCTGTCACATATTCAGTGAGGACTTTCTTGAAGTATCTCTTCTAGGAAAATCCATGTGTGTGTGTATATATATATATAGGCCCGATGTGGAGCGCATGTCCGCACTGGCTTAAAGTGCGCACATCCCTCCGTTCGCCACCGTCCGGGCCGACGACGACTCGCCTCCACCCCAGCGGACTCCAGCAGCGTCCCCAATCACTTTTTCTCCCCAGCGAGTCCGCCGAATTCCAGTTTCCGGCGAGATCGACTTTATTTGAAGTTTTGGGTGATCTCGCCGGAAAACTGAAAAAGAACGGACTCGTTGGGGAGGGAAAGTGGTCGGGGACGCTGCTGGAGTCTTCTGGGGTGGAGGTGCGCCGTTGTCGGCGCCCGACAGTGGCGAACGAAGGGACGTGCGCACGTGCACTTCATATCGTTTTCGTGTATATATATATAGAGGCCGGATATGAAGCGCACATTCGCACTGTCCTTAAAGTGCGGACGTGCCTCCGTTCGCCACTGTCCTGCGCCGATGGCGCGCCTCCACCCGAGCGGACTCTAGCAGCGTCCCCGATCACTTTCCCTCCCGGGCGAGTCCGCCGAATTCCAGTTTTCCGGTGAGATCACCCAAAACTTCAAACAAGATCGATCTCGTCGGAGAACTGGAATTCGGCGGACTCGCCGGGGAGGGAAAATGATTGGGGACGCTGCTAGAGTCCGCTCCGGTGGAGGTGCACCGTCGTCGGTGCAGGGTGGTGGCGAACGGAGGCACGTCCGCACTTTAAGGACTGTGCGGGCATGCGCTCCACATCGTTTTCATATATATATATATATATATTTTCAGTGATGGGAGGAGGCTTGGGGTGGATTCGTAGTTAATCTATGAAATATATCTGTGGAGTTGCATAAATATATTTATTCCAACCCAGTGGTAAAGCGTCTCGTTTGCTTTCTATCAGGTATCCGGCAATTAACAAACCAGCTGCGGTCCTTCATTGGCTGAATCATGTGGATACTGATGCAGAGTACATAGTGATTCTTGATGCTGATATGATTTTGAGAGGCCCAATTACACCATGGGAATTCAAAGCAGCACGTGGCCAGCCAGTTTCAACTCCCTATGAGTAAGACTGATGTTTGCTATTTCTAAGACATGAATGTAATTCTGCTTTTGGCTGCAGTTCTTGCTCTATTTTGTGTGCAAGTCTTTTTGTGTGTTTTGGAGTGAAACTTTCTTGATCATAATCAATACGAGGACTAATGTTCATAATCTCTGCATATTCTAGCTATCTTATTGGCTGTGACAATGTACTCGCAAAGCTTCATACTCGCCATCCGGAAGCCTGTGACAAGGTCGGGGGTGTCATCATCATGCATATAGATGATCTTCGTCAATTTGCTTTACTATGGTTGCATAAAACCGAGGAAGTTCGGGCAGACAGAGCTCATTATGCCACAAATATTACTGGAGATATATTTTCATCTGGTTGGATAAGTGAGATGTATGGTTACTCATTTGGTGCAGCAGAGGTAAATTTTTTATACTCTATATAGTCTATGTATCTCGCAACTTTGTGTGCCTTGGGTTTCCATTATATGCTTTGTGGGCAGTGTTTCTTTGCAAGTGATAGTGATTCTTTTCCCTCTTCTTTTTATATGCAGATGAAATTAAGGCATCGCATAAGCAGTGAGATACTGATATACCCAGGATATGCTCCTTCACCTGGTGTAAACTACAGAGTTTTCCACTACGGTTTGGAATTCAAAGTTGGCAATTGGAGTTTCGACAAGGCAAATTGGAGGAATACTGATGTGGTTAATAGGTGCTGGGCTCAGTTTCCAGACCCACCAGACCCTTCAACACTTGACCAGACGGACAATAACATACTGCAGAGGGATCTTCTTAGCATAGAATGCATCAAGACACTAAATGAAGCATTATGGCTGCATCATGAGAGGCGGAAGTGTCCTGACCCTAATTCCCTGTCCAATTCAAACTCAGATGCACAAGAAGAACTTGTAGTGTCGAGGAAATTTGGGAAGATGAATGTAAGTTCTGTTGTAGAAAGCAACCATGATCAAAAGAATCAGTCTGGGGAACTTTCAGAACCTACCGAGACAGATGGGATGTTTAGTTCTGTCAGGTTCTGGGTTATTGCTTTCTGGGCATTCTGTGGTTTGGGCTTCTTGACAGTTGCATCAGTGTTGTTTTCTGGTCGGAAAGGGAAAGGCAAAAGAGGTAAAAGTTATAGAGTTAAGAGAAGAAATTCGGGTTCAGGATTCATGGATGCTAATGGACGTGATAGGCATTTACAAGTACCATTATGACATTATTTTTGTGAAGTAACTGTTCAATACTTCTTCATAAGCTAAGAGGAGACCAAACTATGATACTGAAAGTTACAAAAGCCGTCAAGTTCCACTCTCAAAGGACAATGAAAGTAGTTATTTTAACAATGTTACAAAAGGTTAGATATATGAAGAGGAAGAGCCAGTCATTTTGATATGAATTTGTATCATTTCTTCTTGAGACATTTTCATCTGAAATGGTACAAATTCAATCGAGTGAAATCATAATAAATGATAATGAAAAAAAGTGTATTATAACTTCACCAAACAATCCAAATCAAGTCACGTTCCTAGTATCTCAAGTAGGTATTAAGGTTGGTAAATAGTAATGTTGTAACTACTAGTTGTTCAACCCTTCACATCTCTACCCACATTGTACTCCATTTCATACTATATTCCTTCTAAATTGTCATGGTAGATGTTGCAAAACAATCTATTAACTTCTACTAAGTAACAACAAAACCTCACTTGTCTCACCACCTAATCAAAAACCCCCCCAAGATTCAATATTTGCTTCACTTCCCAACAACTATAGGAGCAAACTTGTGCTATAAAAAGTACTAGGCAGGAGGACTAGCATAGAGAGAGAGCCTAAACTTGTTCAACTTCAAATTTCAAAATGTGCTAATTTTAGCCGTTGAAGGATTCCTCTTGCTTTTGGGACACGTAGGCCAAATCCCACCTGTCCCACTTTGGCTTTTGCAGACTCCGAACCCAACTCTCCTCTCTATCTCTCTCTATATCCCCAAGGCCTGAGGGGGCCAGGCCTAAACTTTTCCCTAAAACCCCTTTTTCTCCTCGTTTGAATTTCAAATTCGAAATGTAAAACGACCACATTGCCCCATTTGCAATCTTAGATTTCTTAACTTATTTAGCAATTTAGGGTTTCCAAGTTTGGATCTTTTTCTCTCTCTCAAGTTTCAATTAGACAATTCAATTATGGGAGACTCGACCTGTCTCATGCAACCCTTTCCTTACGCTTCTGGAATTCCCAATGAGGCATTCGAGGTTTGTGATCTCAGAAACCCTAATTTCAATTATGATTCTAGACTAGTTCTTCATGATTGTTTCTGGGTTCATTTGTTCATTTGGGGCATAAAGTTCAGTGCTTTTTAGGTTTTTGGTTACTGGGTAGTTTGAATTTGGGGATTTCTGTTTTGGGAAACTAGGAAACTTGAATTACCTGTTGAATTGTGGCCTAAAAATTAATGCTTTTTAGGTTTTTAGTTAATGGGTAGTTTGGTTTTGGGGATTTCTCTTGAATTGCTTAATTTTATGTAGAATTGTGGCCTAAAGATTATTTGCTTTTCACTTTTTCACTTAAAGGGCAGTTTGAATTTGGAGATTTCTATTTTGGGTCACTAGGGAAACTTGAATTGCTTGGAGAGGAACACATTGTATGTTGAATTAAGGCCTAAAACTCGGTGCTTTGAAGTTTTTCATTAGTGTGTAAGTTTGGTTTTTGGGGATTTTTGATTTGCTTATGACTTGAGGTAACTTGAATTGTTTACAGGGGAATCCAATTCATGCTCTTGGGCATTCGGTTTCGTTTGGGAGGTTTATGACAGATTCATTAGCTTGGGAGAAATGGTCATCATTCTCTCATAATCGATACGTAGAAGAGGCTGAGAGGTATGCTCAGCCCGGCTCAGTTGCACAGAAGAAGGCTTTTTTTGAGGCACATTACAAGAAGGTTGCTGCTCAACGAGCCGCAGCTTTGCTTGAACAAGCAAATGCTGCGGCTTCGAAATCCAACAATGCTACTCCACCTAAACCCCAAGCCACGGTCCCAGATCCTCCAAAGTACATGATTTGTGAGCAGGAGCTAAGGGAGAAGGTGAAACAGCGAAATGGACTAAGTTCGAAAGTTGGATTGGACAAATTCGAAAGCATTGAGATGGTGAAAGTAGCTGATCTTGTCGCTGAAGAGGAGGCTGAAGAAAAACATAGAGAAGAAGTTGTATTGGTGGATTCCAGTGGGTATAACTCAAGCATTGACCCACAAAGAGAAGAAGGAGCTGTATTTGTGGATACCAGTGGGTATAACTCGAGCATTGATATGGAGAACTGTGAAAGAGTGCATCCTATCTCTGAATTCCCAGTTCCTGGGGAGAACTCTGCGGAAGCTGAATTCTCAACCCCGATGCAAGAAACTTATACCCACAATGTGGAAACTGTCATGGAGCTCGAGCAAAGTGGCACACTTCAGATGGAAAAACCTCTTTTACAGGTAACAAACAACATTGGTGGACAACCATGGTTTACAACATTTTATAACTGAAGTTTGCTTAAACTGAACTTTTTTGTTGTTTCAGGAGAGTCGCAGCTCTGATCAAGAAGCTTCATTGGAACAAAACAAAACTCTCTTTTCGTCCAAGTCATCATTATTGTATCACAAAGCACCTAAGGCACCAATTTCTCCATCCAAAACCACAGCTCCTTGCTTTCCAAGAAGGGAAGGGAATGCCACTCCATTACACAAAGCTCCTAAGGCCCCAACATTCCCATCCAAACTCACAACTCCTTGTTTTCCGAGGAGGGAAAGTAATGCCACTCCATTACTCAAAGCACCCAAAGCCCCAGCATCTCCAGCCGAACCCACAGCTTCTTGTTTTCCAGGAAGGGAAGGTGCCATTCCATTACACAAAGAACGTAAGGGCCCAACATCGCCAGCCAAATCCACAGCTTCTTGTTTTCCGAGAAGGGAAGGTAATACCATTCCATCACACAAAGCACGTAATGGCCCAGCATCTCCAGCCAAACCCACAGCTTCTTGTTTTCCGAGAAGGGAAGGTAATGCCACTCCATTACATAAAATGCTGTCATCAGCTTCCGAGGACAAGAAATCTTCTACACCAAAATCGCTTCAAAAGTCTGTCAGTTTTACACCCATCAGAGAGCTTTCTAGATTTACTTCAACAGTCATGAGAAAGATTGAGAACTCAAGAGTTGGTACTAGTTCTTTCAAGACGCCCAAGGATTGCTCAACTCTTTTAAAGACTCCAACCACGGTGATTCCCTTACTTCTTTGTGTATTTACAAGATGGTCTCTGAAAGTTTGAGATGTTGTCAGGTAGTGTGAAGCATGCTAAGAAATTTTATCTTTGGAGCTGCAGGTATCTAAAAATGAGGTGCACAAGCATCCTTCAGTAACTCCTTGTTCAGGAAAGAGAAGGTAGTTGTCGAATATCTATGGAACAAACAGGCAATCTCTTAAATGTTGAAAAGCTAAATTAATTATGACTGATTCAGTTGTTTTGTGAATCACAGGGCAAAAACGCCAGGCGATCCCTCATCAGTCACTGGAGCGAAAACCTTGGGGCCTAAATGGCACTCAATCCGTACAGAGTAAGTGCCTTTCCTTTTGTCCTAAGTTTCCAGTATGTATTATCATGAAGTGTTCCCATTTATATCCACTGCATGTTTAAAACAATTACTGATAATGAAATCGCAAAGAAACCGATGCACATTTTACCAGGTATAATGTATTTGTGTACACGTAGGTTAAATTGCCTAACACTGCTTAGAAGTTGTTTTGAGACTATTAATAGCAATAGATCCAACAGTGGAAGTATATTCACTTAATGGATTTATTAATTCAACCTTTAAAGTGGAATCAAGAGACTTTTAAGTTCTCATAATTTTTGTCTGCCAATTTGGACAGTTGCTCAAAAATTTTGAGTGCCTGCAGAAACAAAACACGATCTCCATTTTCATCTGCCTCCTTCAGCTTAAGAACTGAAGAACGAGCTGCAAGTAGAAAGAAGGCAAGCCTTTGCTTTTGTTCTTTTCCAGATATATGTTCGCGGACTATAATCAAATCTTTTATGTATATTTTTAAAGTACTTATGGATGTCAAATACTTCATTGCTTTCAGAAGCTCGAAGAAAAGTTCAATGCTGATGAGGCACAACAAGTGCAGGTAAAATGAGTGAACTGATCACATAAGCATTAAATTCTTTGTCATCTAATTCTTTGTTCAGTACAACTGGGCTCTATACACTAATTTCCATCTTTTATGCAGGAGAAAGCAGAAATAGAAATTAGAAAGTTCCGTCAAAGCCTTTGCTTCAAAGCCAGGCCACTGCCTGATTTTTATAAAGAAAGAAAAGCACCACACAAGGATGAGGTAAGTTATTCATGCTACATTGTGGACTGTGACTTGTATATCAATTCATGCTACATTGTGGACTGTGACTTGTATACCAATTCCATGTTTACCGAGTAATAACAATGTAGTAGACAACAATACCTGAAGGTTGCTGGTTAATGTACATCTTATCAAATGCTATCTTTCTACAGGTTCTGATTACTAATTCACAGACGGTAGGGAAAAAGCACAGTCCACGAGGCACAATCTCTGATCCTTCATTTAAGAGTAGTGGCTCCAAGCATACAAAGATCCAAGCAAGGAATAAGGAAACCCCAACTTGCTCCTCACTCATTACACGATCCTTAAAGACCGTTCATGAGAACACATCTCCAAATATTCAGTCCTCCTGATCTTAATCCCCTTTAATTTTAGAGATAGGGTTGATCACACCTCATACCAAAATTGATTTGCCAGACTACGGAAATATGCATAAATGTATTGAGCAAATTCATACATGTATGAAGTGGTGTGTAGTAGACAAAGATTGCAAAATCTCTTTAGTTACCTGTATCAATAATTTTTGTTAGTCAAGGACTTTTATTGGTTATGGAAGCCAGCGGTCATGTGGAATTGCCATATTGCCATTTGGATATAGGCTTTGGCATCTCCTCATCTGGCAAGAAAACTAAGAGGTATTACACGCCACTCTTTGTCTATGAGCATTATGTGTGTAAACTCGACTTTAAGGATTGCGAAAGTGAGATTCCAAAATTTAGATTATGTATTCATATTTTCTTTAGAATGATAAAATCATAATGATAATTGTGTTGTATATTTAAGCAACAGTGAGGATACTAGTTGGTCCCTTCCACAACAAGTTCATGACTGCTTGTACACTATAACACACAATCATTTCTGGTGAATGAGTCGCAGTCTCGCACAACATGATCAGATAGAGTTTCAGGTCAATAATAATGACTTGGGGAATGTTTCTGGTGATTGCCATACGGACTTAAATTGGGCTGCAACATTTCGTATACTACTGAGGATGACATAGAACAGAATTCTGTAGTCTTCTATAATAGTAGGAGGGTCTCCAGATGAGCCCAGGAGGACCAGGAAAGAAGAAAGACTACTACGTCACTACTGTCAGAAACTCACAACTACATGCAGCACAATATTAAGATATGAGCAGCATCAGATAAGGAAAGTTCTTTACAGCAAATACATAGTTCATAAAAGTAGTTGTACAAACTGATTAGTATTCGAACAGTTTGTTGTTGAACCATGCAAGCAAAGCTTCAAACAACCTCCGGCTGTACTGGGTGATGATGATCAGGAGATTTGCCCATAGCCCCTGTTCTTTCCTCACTCGTACTGCCATTGGGGCTATTTGCTGTGCTTTCTTGGCAGGATACAGTAGGAAATGTTGACACATGAACAGAAGGTTGAACAATATCGAGATCTGAAAACAATGTTCAATCAATTGACAGCAACTAATAGAATTTCAGAGAAGAAAAGGTAGAACAAAGTTTGAGAGAGTGATGACAGACAAAATATTCATACCAAAGAGAGAAGTGTCTTCCCTATATTTCCATAGAAGTTCACCCAAGAATCTGAAGAAGACGCACAAAACTAGCTTGTTAACAAATTTATGATGAAGTTGCTATCATTTGATGGAGGAATAGATGATGATTGGTGGATAAATATACGCTGAACTATAGACTGCACAGCCATTTGTGCATAATTTGTGAGGCCTCCGGTAAAATCAAGTAAAATGTTGCCAATGCTGTACCTATCTGTGCTCTTCCACATGAAGTTCATGATTGCCTATACATGACCATTGATATCAAAACGGTCATTATCAATTCTAATGCATTAGTCCCCATAATATGAGCAGTTACAGCAGAGAGAGTTTCAAGTCAATATTAACCTGAGGAATGTATTTGATGGCTGTCATACAGACTTGAATTAAGCTGCAACATTTCACATGCAATGAAGGAAAACCATCATTCATCGATGATTAGCAAGCGAACATGAAGCAGAAAGGTAAGGATAGATTATATTGCTAAAAAAAATAGTATATAATGTATCTTAGTACTTGAAAACACAAATGAGCCAAAGCCAAGAGTGGTTTGACAAAGCTATGAAAAAGCATACTGCAGCACTTAGCCACACAGCAACAACGATTCCAATGGAAATCTTCGACACCTTCTGATTTCCACGCTGCATATATCTATGAAACATACTTTGGTGGAAAAGGTCATAAAGTTGAAAAATCATCAGATGCATCAATTCAAGACTAAAGTAGAGAGAATTACTTCATAGATTGCAATTTGAATCAGGGTCAGTGCAGTCAATAAAACAGCATGAGAAGAGAATGCCACATCGTTCGCTGCCACAGGTATCATCTGCATATATACATGACACATTGAGAAAATGTCGGTATGATTATAAACTATAGCCCCTTTCATTTTCAGCTCAACGAATCCTAAACTAATTGGCAATAGTCCAGAGACCTGAACTTTAATTGTCAGCAAGCTATTGGTCCTTGTATGTCCTGATGTATGTGACTCTACAATCTCCAACATTATACCTTGTTGAAAAAGTCATAACATTTTGCATTTGGGGAAAAAGAGTCTAAATGTATATAGCTAGAAGTTGGGTCTGCAAAACAGACCTGTTTGGAGCCATACTTGTGAAAGTATTGCTTTTGAACTGCGGAGCTAAAGTAGAGAGTGGCATTGTAAATCAGATATGAAGAGTGCTTTGTCAGATTCAGTACCACAAAATCGAAGTTCAACCCCACAACACTAATACCACCAACAAAACAAACAAAAATCACATTATCATCAAAACTAGATAGCAAGCTATTACAAAAACTATTATTTGTATATCCGATATGAAACGCTATGCTAAGCAAGTACCTGTTCCTCCGGAAATTCAAGATGACTTGAGGGTAGAAGCTAATGGACCAAGACACGAAAGCTATCCATCCCAGAACTTCGTATGTCACTTCCATCGGAGTTGAATTCCATGACGCCATTTCTCTAATCAGTCTCTGAAATATAAACCTTCTTGGATGGATGAGAGGTGAGTGCTTTTTCTTCTAGCCCTCACTGTATATATATAAGCTTTGGTGTAACTGATGACCCTTCGGTTGTGTGGTTTATGAAGAATTCAAATATTGGTGCAAGTGATTGTTGGTTTTGTCTAACAAGTTTTGGCCTCTACTGTAACTGCATCTGTTTGAAGTGAATACCCTTATTTAATAGGTAGCATTGCAACTCCCCAGAAAAAATCTAGACAAGCACTTAGCATTAGAGATGGAGTAGAGGGTGATTTCCTAGACCAGGTTCGTTCAGTTTCTCATAAATAGTTAAATACTGACCTATATCTGCTTGTGCTCTATCATTTGGCTATTCCTAAACACTATGATTTAATTTGAGGTCATTTCCAAGTCCATGCATATTTGTTAAATTAAATGCTTCGCGTATTTGTCATTTTTATTCTTTTTGGTGAACCATTGGCGTGTGGATAACCCCATGAGGTAGGGGTACTATTTTCTTGTTATAAAGGATGAAATGGTGATTCATCTATGGCGATCCCACGCATGCCTTTGTCATCAGATCAACAAGTTTCTGTCATCGAATTTCAGATGTGAGAGTTATATGTCATATGTGACTTGTGACGTTGTCATTTGAGACCATTAGTTGGTATTCTGGAAATTTTTAGCAATTGGCTAGCATAGCAATTCCTTCACCATTGTATGAATCCAAAATTAAGGGGAGTATTTTCAGACTCTTTCCTCCCCTCCATTTGGTTAAGAAATTGAAAACTATATCTTGCTGCAATTAATCATATTCTTAAAAGAGTATTACGTGGGAAGACCCTATCACACAACACATGCAACATTTTAGACGTATTACAATTTACAATCAATTATATCTTAATTTAAAAACTTATAGTTCCCAATTTTTCAAATGGTATATGATATCTCACACGTAACAATAATATTCCATTGAACTACATATTAAAAAAATGCGAAGTCACTCTAAAACTCATGTGTTATAGTAAATGGTGTGGTCTCATATAGAGCTGAATTTGAGCGACGGTCTATACTAATCTTTTTAAAACTAGAGTAATTGAGGTATCTATAAGAGGAATATAGCACATCTCAGTCTTTGAAATTCACTCATTGCCTAAAAATATAACTATGTTAATGGATTTACAAGACTCACTACTCGTAAGTTACTTTGATATCTTCATCAGTTAAAAGACAAAGAACATGAATTTAAGGTGATATAAAGGCTTAAAAGATGTTAAATGCTGTTTATAAACACACCTTTAAGAAAAGAAAACAATGGGTCGACAAAAAATGTGAAATTACACCAAATTAACTTGTGTACTATGACGGTTTTGGCTCAAATTATGTGAAACTTAAACGGAAAGGTAATACATAATTTTTTTTTAAAGTGAGGTTCTCGAGGTCAAACAACACAAGCTTGAAAATTCATTTAATACCTCTGAAAACAGAAGTTTCAATAGCTTTACAAAACACGACACGCGTGAATTATTTTAGCTCGATTGTGAGTAAAATGATGAATGACATGAATTATTGATGCTAGATTGTTTTAAAACATGTTAGCAAGTGTCTATAAGCACATATGAATGGAAAAAATCAGATGTCCAAAAAAAAATGAAATTTCACAATAACCAATAGAAAGTTTTAGCTCAAAATGGGTGAAACTTGAAGGGAGGGGTAATAAGTTAATCTTTTTGAAAACTGAGGTTCCCAATGTCACTATGAGAAGAACTGAAGACAACACATAATAAGTAAATTTCGAGGACGAAATTTTTATAAGGAGGGGAGAATTGTCACGCCCCGACCCATAATTTTTACCTTTATTGCTGGCATAATGGTAATAAAAATTTTACCGTGTTCATCAATAAGTGAAAAACATAATTGATCCCCAGAGAGGAGTAGGGGACGATTATTCTGTGGGATTATTCTAAGGAAGAAATTTCGACGACGACGGTAAAAAATGGTAATTTTTGCTAGTAAAAGGTAATTTTATTGGGGTATTTATTTTGGGGTGTTGAATTTTGGAATGGGTTTTGTATTTAGTTGGACTGGGCCTTGATTTTTTGTCAAAGCCCGTGTTTTTCTCCCTCTCTCTCCTCCCGGTTTTCTCTCCCCCGAGCCTCACTGCCAGAAAATATTCCCGGCCGCCGTCCGGCCGCCCCAGCTCGCCGCACCGGTCTCAAACAGTCAGTCTCCAACCCAGCTGCAGTTCTAGACCAGTGGCAGCCCTCCTAGCGCCGCCGTGAAGGAGGAATCGACGCCGAGAGCCCCGACTGCCGAAATCGTTTTTTCGCCGGAACTCCTTCCTCTGGCCGCCATAGCCGGCGAGCCTTGGCTCAAAAGGAAGCCCTCCTCCCTTGCTTCAATCCCTCCAAAGGGCTCGCCCCGTCTTGAGCTAGGTAAGGAGAAATCGGAATTTGAATTTTCTAGGGCTTTATTGTGTGTTTGTGTTCGATTAGCTTGGTTAGGCTTAGAATTGGAGTTTGTGGTAGTTAGGAATGTTGTAGAGGAGGTTAAAAGGAAGATGCTGCCAAATTTTGGTGACCACCAGAGGTCGCCGGAGTTAGTCGCCGGCCGCCGCTGCCGAGAAAATGTTTTTGGTGGAGAAAAATGTGAGGAGTTTAATGGAATAAGTTTTAGAATTTTTGGAGGAGTTTTGGATAGGTTTAAGAATTGTTGAAGTTTGGTATTTTTGGCGGATTATTAATTTATAATCCGGCCATTGGATTTTATTTGATGGAAGGTGATTTTGAAGTTGTCGGTAAAAAATTTTGGAGTTTTGAGGTTGGCAGTGGATTTAAGATTTTGGAGTGTTAGGCTTAGTTGAGCGCAAAGCATATTTAATTATGTCTGTTTTGCATTAAGCGTCGGTGTTTTATTTATATAGAACAAGACGTGAGGAGGCTCGAGCGGAAGAGACCTCTGACCAACATCAGGCTTAGGCCTAACCTGTGAGTGGACCTTTGTTTTAAATATTGTGTTCGAAATGCTTTATCGCTTTGAATGATTTTCTGTTGTTGGATATTTCCCGAAATTGAGAATTTCGGTGATTATATTCTTATATGAGAATAGTATGTATATGATTAAATGCTAACTAGCTATACGTGATTTCCCACATACGTGAGGTACAATTCTGGTATGGGTGACGTGAGCATTAGACGCGAGCATCTGCGACTTTCTAATTTCGCATTTAATTATTCAAAGATTTCGTACAAGGAGTAAGCACGTATATATTACCACTCGGCCGCTTTCCCCCATACGCGAGGTACAATTCCGATGTGGGGTGACGTGAGCGTTAGACGCAAGCATAGTAGCTTTGTATGATATCTACCTTATTCAAGTTGTTCATAAATATCGTGCAAAGGGTCAGGCGAGTGTGTATACATACTATATAAAATATCCAGGCCTGAGAGGCATTTTCTTAAAGTTTGGGAGTCTAGCCAAGCTGGACCCCAGTTCAGAATCTTTCCAGTTGAGCCTTTGTATTTTTCCACTGATGAAAGCATTTTGGGGAAATATTTATTTGTTGATGGAAATCGTTTTGTCCACTCACTCTGACGTGTTGAATATTTTCCCCTGGGCTCTTCGTTTTTAAAAATGCCCAGTCTGCAGAGTTCGCGTGAGGTGTAGCAGGAGACGTCGAGGCATAGTCACCCATCTATCAGCTACATTTCGCCAGTAGGTTATCTGTTTAATCTACTAGGGGTTTGTTAGCTTTCGCTGTATTTTATTTTATTTTTAGTAGCTCTGAATACTTTTGGAATTCTTCGGTGTAATTTGTATTCTGGCTACTTTTGGATTGTAGTTGAAGATTTGTTTTGGAATAAAAAGGTGATTCTTAAATTCTTATAAGTTAAGGTTGTCCATTTCCGAAGGAGGTTTGCCGGGTCTTCGGTAAGTTTTCCTTGGAGGTGGTCCCCGCAGGACTCATCTCGGGTTTCGGGGTGAAATTCGGGGCGGGTCTTGACAACTTAAATACATGAGACTGAGTTTCACCGGGAGATTAAATTGCTTTCAGGAAGGACTTCTTCTGGACATAGTGGGATGGGTGTCCATAGCAGTTGGGCAATAGTTGGGGTGCCGAGATACGTACCGTCCGAGAGCAGATGAGTATCTCGTTGCTGGAGCCACCAGGATAAGAAGATGATCAGGCCGCGGGTTGAGTAGATCGTCTCCGGCTAAGCTCCCGTTCGACCTGACTTAGCTCTGGGTGTCCATAGCAATTTGCCACCGGGACCCGTTGCTTGCAGATCCGATGATCCCGGCTGGTTCCTCCGGTATCTCCCAGAGCAAGCGTTGCCAGAAGGGAGTTATAACCTGTCACATCCCAGGACCCATTCCGCCGTAACACGGTATTGTCCGCTTTGGGCCCACCGGCCCTCACGGTTTTGTTTCCGGCAGCTCAGGAGCGGCTTCCCAGTAGGTCACCCATCCTGGGATTGCTCTAGCATCAACATGCTTAACCTCGGAGTACCCATCCCCTCCGAAGCCGCTGAGCCACCAAAATGCATCGTGTTAGATTGGAGGTGGGCATGTACATATACAGCACATAACCCCTCTCCGTTGGCCGATGTGGGATATTATAATCCACCCCCCTTGGGAGTCCGACGCCCTCGTCAGCACACTCGCACCACACGGCATAGTGGCTCTGATACCATTTGTCACATCCCAGGAACCATTCCGCCGTAACACGATATTGTCCGCTTTGGGCCCACCGGCCCTCACGGTTTTGTTTCCGGCAGCTCAGGAGCAGCTTCCCAGTAGGTCACCCATCCTGGGATTGCTCTAGCATCAACATGCTTAACCTCGGAGTACCCATCCCCTCCGAAGCCGCTGAGCCACCAAAAAGTCTCGTGTTAGATTGGAGGTGGGCATGTACATATACAGCACATAACCCCTCTCCGTTGGCCGATGTGGGATATTACAATCCACCCCCCTTGGGAGTCCGACGCCCTCGTCGGTACACTCGCACCACACGGCAGAGTGGCTCTGATACCATTTGTCACATCCCAGGAACCATTCCGCCGTAACACGATATTGTCCGCTTTGGGCCCACCGGCCCTCACGGTTTTGTTTCCGGCAGCTCAGGAGCAGCTTCCCAGTAGGTCACCCATCCTGGGATTGCTCTAGCATCAACATGCTTAACCTCGGAGTACCCATCCCCTCCGAAGCCGCTGAGCCACCAAAAGGCCTCGTGTTAGATTGGAGGTGGGCATGTACATATACAGCACATAACCCCTCTCCGTTGGCCGATGTGGGATATTACAATCCACCCCCCTTGGGAGTCCGACGCCCTCGTCGGCACACTCGCACCACACGGCAGAGTGGCTCTGATACCATTTGTCACATCTCAGGAATCATTCCGCCGTAACACGATATTGTTCCCTTTGGGCCCACCGGGCCTCACGGTTTTGTTTCCGGCAGCTCAGGAGCAGCTTCCCAGTAGGTCACCCATCCTGGGATTGCTCTAGCATCAACATGCTTAACCTCGGAGTACCCATCCCCTTCGAAGCCGCTGAGCCACCAAAAGGCCTCGTGTTAGATTGGAGGTGGGCATGTACATATATAGCACATAACCCCTCTCCGTTGGCCGATGTGGGATATTACATAACTGAACTAGACGACCGGGATTTTGCTTCTAGGGACGTGGGGCGTGCCACCGCGCGGACGCAGAATGTAGGAGTTGTCAATGCTTCACAAGGTCTTTCTCCCATGCGGGGTCCCCTGCGCGAAGTCAACTCTTCGCGTAGCATATTATCTCGCGGGGTCCACATCCAACTCGCGTGATAACTTAGGCGAGGTCCTCCCCTTAATACTTGCCAACTCTTCCACTAGCGAGCCACAAACGTAGACCTTGGCTCGCCTCATCTTGTCCCTCTTTTGCATGCGAAGTCCTCTTCTTGTTTCTTGGCGTAGTCTCCCAGGCGAAGTCATCTCGCCCTTGCTTCCGTGCGAGCTATCTCGCCTCGCTTCCGCGCGAGCTATCTCGCCTCGCTTCTATGCGAGGCCTCTTCCTATTGCTCATGGATTTGAATGAAATGCCTCTAGGTGGGATACCTCTCGGGTGGCAGAGCAATATGACTTTTAGTAATGATTCCCACAAACGGCGCCAATTGTTTCTGCAAGAACCCGTAGGCTATGTAGAAGCACGGTTGAACATAAACATACGCACAAAGACACAATATTTATAGTGGTTCACCATGCCATCGGAGGGCACGGCTACGTCCACTTAAGATTTCACTATCATGTGGCCTCAATGCCTTGGGTGTTACAAGACTCCTCCGGGAATGAGTGGTTATCATTCCCCAGGAGAGAGAGATCTAGGGATCCATCCTTTCTAAACAGGAGGAGCCTTCCTTTTATAGATAAGGAAGGTTTCCTCTTATTACACTTAATTTTCTTCAAGACCTTCATCCTCATCTTCATCTTCACTTTCCTCGTCTTCTTTCGGAGCAGCCGGCATTTCCCAAAACCGATTCCCGAGCGCCGCCATCTTCACCGGATCAGATCTACACCTCATGAGCAAAAGCGCATTCTTTGGCGGAACGCAGATACTCACTCTACCTTCCTCTTCTTCCCTCATCAAAGCCTCACTCAATATCTCTTCTTTAAACTCAATGCCCTCGAAAACTTGCCTCCTCAAACTATGGCTCCCACTACTCATCTCTGTTCTCTCTTCTTCTTCCTCTTCCCCCACCACCAACTCTATCTCCCTCCTCTTATTCTCGTCCTCCCCATTCCCTAACGCCACAAACCACCTAGCAAACACCGCCCCGCACCCGCTCTCCGATCTAGCTCCTCCCTTGCTCTCCTCCTCCTTCTTCGCCTCTCCGCCGCTCAAGCACGACGACTTATTCGGAATCAGGTAGTTAAACTCTGACCCGAAAGCCCTCAACGCTTCGCAAATAGTCAAAGGAAGATGCACCCACCTCTGGTTGTTGTTGTTCCTCTGCCGTAAGCACTCCCTCTGGCTGCTGCTGCTCATCGGATGCGTCGGAAAATGAAGCGCTTGAAATGTTTCATGTTGGTTAACACTCTGCTCCGCTTTTCGAAAACTCGCCTCGGCTCCACCTACGTTGCCTCCGCCGCTCCTGCTCAATTGAAGTTTAAGTGTTACCCGTCTTTTCAAGTTTCACCCCAATTTCAGTCAAAATCTCTTGTTATATCACACGAGTTTTTGAAAAATATCACTTTTTCTGAACCTCTGGGTTTTTTTTTTTCTTCCATTCTTGTGTGGTTATATACATCATCTAACATCAATTGAATCATTATAGCATCAAATGCTCGTTATTTTTATCATTTTATTTGCGATCGAGCCTAAAGAACTCACAACAACTCTGTTTAGTAAATGTGTTGAAACTGTTACTTTTAAAGGAACTGAGTGAATTACTATGCTTGTGGAGTCTTCAAGCATGGTGGGTCTAGGGACCGCCTTGACTCTTAGCAACCACATCTAGACCCGCCTTGATAGGTCAAAGCAGCCTCTTGGCAGCCCTCGGTGGATCAAGACGCCCCCTTGGCGGCTCTAAGTTTGTCTTGGCTGCCCCTTGGCGACCCCAGATGTGTCTTGACAATCTCTTAATGGGATTAGCCGGCCCCTAAACGGGTCTAGAAGGGTTAAAACGGTCCCTTGATAGGTCAAAGGGGCAGCTTAGCGACCCTAGACGGGTCAACAGACACGGCTCTAAGTTTGTCTCGGCATCCGCTACAATGACCGAAGGCCCAAGGAACATAGTGCAGTTGACCCAACCCTATGAGTGTGCTTTACAACTTCCTATTTGCCTTTTTAGTATTTGGCGCAAAAACCCGACCGAAAGTGAAGCTCTCACTCTGCTACCCAAAACCATTTCTTTCGATTTCAGTTGAAATCAAATCAAATCCCAAATGGCCAATTTTCTCATAAGCAGAACCCTAAACTCAATCCAAAACCGCAACCTTTTCACCTCCCTATCATCTCTTTCCCGCCAATTCACCTCCACCGCCGCCGCCGCCGAGCAACCCCAATCCGACGGCAGCGAGGGATCCACCTTCACCTTCTCATTGGAAGGCCAAGAACACAAACCCAATCACGATGACAGCATCCAAATCAAACCCAATTCCTCCAAACACGAAAAGGCGTCGTCTTCGGTGACGATGCCGATGTCGTTCATGACGGGGTCGGTGGTGGGGAAGAGATTCTACAACCAAGTGACGACGAGGAAGGCGGACGACGGGAATGGATGGACGGTGATGCTTGATTACCGGACGCTCAAGACTCCGTCGAAGAGACCCTTAAAGCTTCCGACTTTGGGTCTGGCTAAGGCCATTGCTGCTGAGTGGGAATACCAGGTGTGTCTTTGAAGCTTCAGCTCAAATTGGGTTTCAATCAAAATTGGAAATTGATTACTTGAAGTATGTAGAATCTTTAGCTCAAATGCTTAGTGTTTCACTTGTTAGATATGCTATTGCTCAAATGGGTTGCACTCAAAATTGGAAATTGATTACTTGAAGTATGTAGAATCTTTAGCTCAAATGCTTAGTGTTTCACATGTTAGTTCTGCTAAGGCAATTGCTCAAATGGGTTGCACCCAAAATTGGAAATTGTATTGTTCAACTAGAATTATAAGTATATGATAGCGTAGATCAAATGGGTTTACCTTTGTTAGTGCTTTTCGCATTAGTACTAGCTCAGTTCAAATTGGAATGTAAGAATAGTAGGATTGAACTTATGTTCTCTGTTTTGGTACAACTGTTCCTTGCGAGTTTTGGATTCGCTGGCTTTTATTTGAGTTTTGGAATTGTTTTAAGCATTTTCATGTTATTGGGAACTAGATGGTTTGGCTAATGGAGCTTTAATATTTTAGGAGACAGATGGGATTAGGCCGTTTACGATGCCTCTCATGAAGCTTGCTTGTACTGCACTGGAACGAGTTCCTATCACACGGCATAAGGTTATAGAATTCTTGATAAATAGATTCAATCAAGATCTAGTCTTTTGTCGTGCCCCAGATGACAACGAGCTGACAAGTGACATCCATGGTATGTTGCTTCTTCTGAGGTCTTTGTCACCTGTTCTGTTTAGTCTTCTTCTTATCTTATATGTTTGAGACATGCTAACATACCACTATCTATAATCTGTTCATTTCTTGTACTTTCTTTTGAAAGTCACGTAGTGTTCTACACTAACAAGTTTACAATGAGTGTGTTGCATAACTCATTTAGATGTGATCAACTATCCCTGTTTCAGTTTTACATAGGCACTACTAAGTGACCATCATCCATTGATCTCCATTAGATGGCACATGTTTCTTCAAGATGTTCATAGCTAGAACATCATCTTTATAGGTAGCAGTCAGGTTTGTATGACTAATGTGAATGCCACGAACAAGAAAACGACTAGATAAAGTTTAATTTTAACCATTTATTTTGAGGCCATGGATCATGTTTTGGTACAAAGGAATGTAAGGCGCTACCGAGAGTAGCTACATAAGCCCCATCAAGACTGGTCATATCCATCTTACAAACATAATAAATTCTAGAAGGTAGCTGTGGTTAGAATTCACAGATTGTATTGGCTTAGACATTAGACCTTCACTGAATTCACAAATAGCAGCTTTCACATATGATCATCTAACTCTGTAACATAGATATTTTTCTTCAAAACATAGTTTAAGACAGTAATATGTCTATCGCAACTTATAGTGTTTCATTCTTTTTATGTAGAACGGCAAGTGGAAAAGATTGATCCATTACTTGATTGGATGGAGTCTGAATTTGGCTTTAAGCCTGTCGTTTACTCCAGCTTTTTTGGTGGAAAGCAGGATGAGGGACTTCTAGAAGCTGTAGAAACCCTACTGAAGAAAACAGATGAGTGTGAATTGGCAGCAATTGATGCTATTGCAGGAGCAGCCCACTCCCTAACAATTGCCCTTGGATTATTTCGTGGGAAACTGAATATTGAAGAAGCAATTGAGTTGATTAGACTTGAAGAAGATTTTCAGGTACCTATTGATCTTTATTGTTCTATACTCGTAGATATATAGCATCCTTAGATAGCTGTAAGAATCAAACTTCTGCCACCGTAATGGTTGGCCTGTGAGGTCTTAAAAGCAAGTTTTCTTATTTTGCAGGTAGACAAGTGGGGTCTGGTTGAAGGCGGTCATGATGTAGATATTGCTGATCTCAAAGTACAGATCACATCGGCTGCTGTATTCCTAGGTCTTTCAAGGAGGGTTTAATATTAGTACATCTCTTCTTCAGTTTTTGTTCTTACCCTCTTATATCTTAGCAATAGCTAACTTGTTGGCGAGGTTTTTTTACAATGTTTACGTTGTTATAGATCTGTAGAAGTTACAACACCAAGATGCCCAATATTTTGTGAAATCCTGTTATTTGTGAGATCAGATTAAACCAATGATGTAATAATCAACTCTGTTATATCAGTGCAATAAAATTATCTTTTGATTCTACAATGGGTTGCAAAAGCTAGTTTGGAGATGAAATCAAGGCCGTTCTTTACAGCATTGCACACACAATGGAGGTTCTTTTCTGACATCACAATCACAATCACAACAGGCTGTGTCGCAGTCATTGTTGCATCCTGCAGCAAATTTAACTTTCCAAACTTTTATCCACCAAATTTTCAACAGTACAGTGCTCAAAGGAACAGATATGATTTTGATTCATCACCTGTAATCGTAACGTAAGTGTACGGCTCAAGATCTTGAGGTTTTAAGAGAAAAGAAGGGCGTGCGCTTGCTTGAACAAGGTTGGTTCTCATTTCTATAAGGATCATACAGAGAAAACACCCGGCTAGCACTAACAGCTTCATTATCACCACAGATAATATGTTGGTGAAAGCTTCTTACCAGCAGATGCTTAAATAGAGGCTTGTAGTTTGTTCAGTTTAGGAGAGAAGAGAACCTAACCTATTTTGAAAATGAGTCACAATGTATGAAAATCTGCACTATAAAATGCCTGAAATTTATTTGTATGGATCATCCCATAAACGTGTGAATACAAGTACGCAATCTTTACTAGAATATAATGTTGTATCCATATTTAGGGGATACAGAACAATCATAGCAGTTGTGTGGTTTCAGTTTCTTAACTAATACCCATCTACTCTATCTTCCCCAATGAACAAACACTAGATACAATCAGGTTTATTTCTATTTGATAGAGAAATGAAGAGTTCTGCAGAGAAGAAGAAGATAATTGCAGGCTCACTGCGAAAGACAAATATGGGGACTAATGTATAAACGAAACCAACGTGCTTCTTTCCCATTTTCATGAAAGGAATAGACAATTCGATCAGTTCACAAATTATTAGCAAAACTCATAAAGTTGACAACTTCTAAACAAAATTCCAACAATAACAGTTCAAATGCTCCTATAAACTCACACACTCAAGCTGTCTGAGTTTCCTGCTGGCTGGAGCTGCTTGATATGTTGGATCTGCTTTCCAGGGTTTAAGCCCTTTGGGCAGGCACGAGCACAGTTCAATATGGTATGGCAGCGATATAGCTTGTACTCATCATTGATTGCATCGAGTCGCTCCTTTGTATATTCATCCCGGCTGTCAACTATCCACCTGCATAGCACCACACAAAATGATTCAGCATTCTATTGTTCATCTACACCGATGCAATTACAGAACAACTGAAAATGCCATATGCAAAGTTGACGCCCTAATTCTCTGGTCAAGAAACAATACTATTCAATAGGCATCTATCCAGAAAACAACAGTTTTAAACATAGTAGATGATCATGAAGCACTTGTTCAAAAACATAGTAGATGATCAGCAGAAACATTATCTCAACATAATTGTCTCATATTCTACTTCACTTGTACTTATTTACCAGGCAATTTCATATTATATAAGCCTTTCTCAAAATCGCATCACCTTCCAAACACGCTCATTAGTATGACCTAGTCTATGCACTCGAGTTCACAAAACTGCAGCTATATAATTAGTTTATATCACTGTATGACCGTATCGTCACTAGCTCCTAAGGATTCTCTAAACACTATAATTCAACACAAGAGATGTTTTCTATGAGTGATTCAAGGCAAACAGTCCTATCAACATAACTAACAAAAATAACAAAAACGACATTGTTGAATCTCAGTCACACACTGAAATGGTGAAATCAATGAAAATTGAGAGCCATGAGCAGTTCTCTTCTGTGCCTACCAGCAAAGCATGTCAATGAAAATACACAAACAGAGTAACATTTCGTTTCTAAAACACTAACAACAGATTTCTGTTTTAATTTTGCATCAACACAACAAAATCTTTGGCACTCAAGTAGCAAAATTCACCATCAAACAAGCACAACATATATCTACACCACTACGCTGGACGAAAGCTACCAAACAAAACCAAAAAAATGCAATGCACGAAAAAGCCGAAAAACTTAGACAATTATACAAAGCAGCAACAACATCCACATCTCCACATAAATCATATCAATCACCTGAGCTAAATTTATACTAAACTATCATAAACAATTCTCGAAAGCGAAAATGGATACCTATTGGCGTGGAGCAAAGCCGCAGGTCCCAAATAGGCCTCAGGATTCCACCAGTAGCTAGGGCAGGATGTGCTACAGCAAGCACATAGAATACACTCGTACATCCCATCGAGCTTAGCCCTATCCTTCTTCGTCTGCAGAATCTCCTTCCCTGGCTCCTCCGCCGGGTTCTTCCTCTTCAGCCACGGCTCAATACTCTTGTACTGGTTATAGAAGTTCGTCATATCCACCACCAAGTCCTTAATCACATACATGTGCGGCAGCGGCGTGATCGTCGTCGCCGAACCAGACTCGATCTTCGTCAAACACGCCAGGCCATTACAGCCGTCGATGTTCATCGCGCACGAGCCGCAGATCCCTTCGCGGCAGCTCCGCCGGAACGTGAGGCTAGGATCCATCTCGTTCTTGATCTTGATCAGCGCGTCGAGCACCATAGGGCCGCAGTCCTTGAGGTCGATCTCGTACTCCTTCAGCTCCGGCTTCGAAGGGCTATCGGGGCTCCACCGGTAAATCGAGAACGTCTTCAGCTTGGAAGCCTCACGCGCCTTCGGGGTTGACGCGTCGGTCTGCGGCTCCGAGGCGAAGGCGCGCAGCAAGACGCGCCTCGCCGCCGGCGACGATGAGGATGAGATTCCGGTGAAGGCTCGCCGTAACATACCAGTCGCCATTTTCGCAGAGAAAGAGAGAGAAAATCGAAATCCAAGAGTTCCAAGCGTTTAGGCTGAGAGTGTGGGGATAGAGAAGGAAGGAGGAGAATCTGAAATGACGTGAATGGGTTCCTATAATTGTTTGGGCTTCGACTCCCTTGGAGGGGCTTATATGTAATTGAGCTTCCGTGCCGTGATTAGATTGAGGGTGGTGACGTGGCATCGTCTCGGACGTCTGTTGAGGTGGAGGCGTGGTTGGATTATGCAGCAGTCATTTGGTTTTGGTGGTTAATTTTTCATAGCGGCGCGTGGGATGCATCAGCTAGTGATTAACACGTGGCGGCGAGCTATGTCTCCACTGTATTGCATCGTCGACGGGTATGGCCCAAGTCCCTAAGCAATGCTGCTTTTCTTCTAGAATACATGACTCGAAACTCACCCGAAATAAAAAAATATCGAGCAATCGAGCTGAACAATCTCGGCATCAAAATACTAATCAGTATTTTTATTTCAGTTTACAACATGTATGTTCACGATTTTATGATAACTAAATCAATTTGTTCACGTGATTCTTGACAATACTTTTTGCATGATAATCATCTTTTTTTCTTTTTTTTTAAGTAGAAAAATTTCATTGATCAAAGATTATGATAACCAAAATGGTCAAGCATGAATAGTCCGAGAATCACACAAACAGTTATTAACTACAAAATGAAAACACAACTATCAACAACAGCCGAATGCAATTGTATTATTGATTGGCCTAAAAGTTGCAGTAAAAAATCGCTGCGAAAAACAACGATAACCATCTTAAACGAGCTAATTAGTTTTTATTATTATCGAGAACATTTGTGTAATACTGTGATAGGGTACATAGTGCCTCCCGATCCTATTTATCCAATTTAGAAATTTAGTAAAAATGACTTGTTTATTGTAAAAAAATAAAATCATTTCATTGTGTAATTCATGAATAGGAGTTCATTTTCCCAAGGATTATATGAACAAGTCCACTCCTATTCATGTTTTTAGAGAAGTTTCTTTTGGTGGGAGGGTTGCCTAAACATAGAGTGGAAGAGATAAACTAGTTAAACAATACCAGTGGAATATTGTTAAGAATAAATGGTTATTCATGGTTTAGACAACTAAGATTTACAACAATGTGATAAATACTAACTATTTCCTTTTCTTTTTTATCAAACTTAGCTAGCTACTAATTACTTACAAATATATGCCCCCCACACAGGCTGTTTTTGAATAAAGAAGAACCCTAGAACTCTAAGAAAAAACCACGTACTACACCCTTTGTTTTTCTGTCTTTCTCATTCTCACTTTCTGGCTCAATTTTCTTCATCTGATCTCTTTCGAAATCCAATAGTAATTCCCCCTTTGATTCTGTAACACATTGTTTCATGGGATCGGTAAGATTTCATTTCCGGAACAACATTGTCATTTCTTTCGCATGATAATTATAATTCTGTGTACCTACGTTGAAGTTATATGAATGTGCAGCAAGATGCAGGAAAACCTCTGCCGAAATTCGGAGAGTGGGATGTGAACAATCCAGCCTCGGCCGAAGGGTTTACAGTGATATTTAGCAAAGCTAGAGACCAGAAAATGAACAATGAAGCCGGAAACTCGACCATGCCTACACACAATAAACCACAGCAGAACATTAATAATGATGATGAACCAAAGGTACGTATTATTGACCTTAAGTGATCTGATCCTAATGAATGGCATTGTTTTAGGGTTCCTCATTGTTGTTTGGTTATCTTTCTCTTTTCTTTGTTTGATGCAGAAAAAGTGGTTTTGCTGTATATGATCGAATTTATGTGTTGGCTTGATCTGGTGTGTACTGAAATCAATATCGATATCGATGCTGGCATTGCAGCAGCACGAGCATTGTGGCTATGCATTTAGATCAATGTTTAGTTAAAGTTGCGAAAACAACAAAAGACAATCTCTCTCTCTCTCTCTCTCTCTCTCTCTCTCCCCTTTGCAATTCCATGTTCAACCCTAATCATTTCCATGTTCCCAACACTTCTTTGTTAGTAGTCTACACATATATCTAATGTAGGATCGATGTTTCAGAAGTAGGAGGATCTTCTCAAGCTAGTACTTCTGAATTGCCAATTTGTGTTAGTATCAGATTTCTCAACGTGTTTTGGTTTCAGTGACTACAAACGTTCATTGTGAATGTAACTGTTGTATTCCAAGGGAACTGAAAGATGTTATATATGCATCCGAGGTATAGATTCTTCAGTGAAGAAGATGGCTAAGTTGGATTACCAACGTAAACCGCAAAACGTTTACATTGAATCAATTTAAATTGCATATATACATGCAGGGCCAGTATATTACATCCAAAGGCAAAAAGAAACTAAGAATATTGATCGAGTAGCTAGAATAGTCCCTTAAACAATGGTAGAATCCATACTCCACATGGAATTGCTGAAGGTAAAAGTCGATAATTCCATTCGTACTCTTTGATGGTTCCATCATCTAGACTAGAGATATGATATGTTTCGTGGTCCGGATAATCAAAGTTATAGGGCTCCTCAGTGGTATAGTATATAGAATTTGGCTTACACCCAGGAAAGCTTGAAGCCAAGACGGATATCGAATCCGACGCACCCACAAACAAAGCCTCATCTCCGATGCTATGTACCTCTAGTTGTTCCACAACCGATCCATCTTTGTCATCGAACACCACCTTGTAAACCCTAAACCTCTCAATGTGCTTTTTGTTTCTCGATGCATAAGAAATTAGTCTTCTCACATACCACAGGTGATCTCCCACGGCTGACTCCACAAGATACGAATAATTAGCCCTTATTTTTGGCACATCATTAGGCGTACGATTGATTCCTTTTGGTGGCTTTGAAGGTTTAGTACAACTATGAACATCAAACGACATGATTCTTTCCTTTCCATCGCTTCCGCCAACAACTGCATAAACTTGGTTTCTGTAAAATGTGACATCCTTAAGGCACGTTCGACGCCTATCGGTATAAGTCCATTGTTGTTGTCCTCCTTTAATGAAAGCCAACTTTGAACCACCGTAACCATTGTAGAGTACAACAACAACATAACTATCCGGATTCAAGATGGGGTCGGATGACAAGATAACCTTTCGGATGTACTCCTGCGGCTTGTTCGTCATGAAATCCAAAAGGGGGAGTTTAATTGGTTCCACTGATTTTTGGAAAGGGTGTACCAGAGTTATGGAGAAACATTTGCCTTCTACATCGAATATGGCCAACCAACCATGGCTAGAACCACAACACCTTTTCCCATGAGTGACCGGAAAATGAATATTATCTTTGCATCTATGTCCACCAGAAACATTATATGCTTCTAGTTCATGGTTGCTAGTCTTTCCTTTTCGTTCGGATTCAGTACTAACCAAGAAAAGGGGAAGCATCTTGCCCTTCTTGTGCCAGCGTTGAGTTGCAACATTATAGTTTCTTGAAATAGAGCACCAGTATTTACAAACGCCAGCGAAAGAAAGATGGTCTGTGGATTCGAACAACTTATCAAGAATTATAAAGGAAACATCTAGAGGAAGACTTGCCAGAGGGTTGTTCCCTTCCGGGATTGAAGAGACTTCTACTTCAGTTTTCGGCTTCTCCTTTGCGATTGAATAACTAGAATCCCCTGAATCCCTTGCAGACTTGTGCTTCTTTGCAATTGAACTAGCAACCCCGTAGTCTGTTTCACGCTTTCTCATTGGCTTTCTGGAATTGTTGGTTTCACTGATTGGTCAAAGGTATATAGAGGTTGGTTTTCCAAAATCTGAAAAAGAACAGTTTGGCTAGAGCCTAGAATGGTTTTTCATTCGTCTGCATCAATATATATACATATACAGTTGGCTACTGGAGAAAATCTATGAATACAAAAGGAAACAATTACGTGTATGTATATTGATGCATATTCATATGCATATTCCTCAATGTATATTCCTCAATTATCGATGTACATTCATCTGCGTATTAATATACATATACAGCTAGAGTCAGCTACACGTTTATCTCTCTCCTCCAATCAAGCTATAATCCAGCCTTATATGACTACTTATCATAATCTATGAATACAAAAGGAAACATAGTTGTACGTACATGGGATCTCTTTCATATAAAGAAGATAAATCAGAGATTACTTTCCTAACAAAATCTCAGGTATAAACCATTAGAACTGGAATCCACCCGAATCTTTAAACAGCTGAGAGAGAGAAACCAAACAACGTAGGTAACTAATTAATTATCATCTAATCTCTTTTATAATTACAAAACCAAAATTATATGATCAATAAATTGTTTTTCTTTTCAATTTTCCCTTTTTCCCCCTCAGATAGTCAGATTAACAACAAGCTTGCTGCACAACCCTGACCAAGCTAGTCTCAAACACGCAGAACAAAATCAAGACCCTTTTAACCGATATCGAAATCGAGACTTGATTAATTTGAGATTTGTGTTTTGTTTGGTTAAAGGATCTTCTGGTGAGTTCTCCCACAATTCAACACATTACTATTCTTATAGATACATGCATCTAGGATTCAATGTTCAGACGAATATAAACTGAATAATATATATAGATGCATGCTTCAGCTCAGAAGATAGAAAGATAGTATATGCCCTGGACTCTTCTAACCAGAATAGATAACTTTGGTACTGTCAGCTCAACTGTTAACAAAGTTCTTAGTTTCTTACTAAACGTCATTGGCGTTTTTTGGTCACCTCATAATTCAGTCTTTACTTTCACATTTGATATGGTGTTCATATATTGGGATTTTGGACCAGTAACCAGTTGATGTGGCAATGTAACTAGTATAGCGCATGCTCTGACCATTTCTTTCCATTCATATAGCACACAAGTTCGTTTTCTTTGATTTTTTTTTTTAAGGGCACTCAAAGAAGTGCACTCTTTCAAAAATACTACTACTCTTTCAAAAATAGGCGTATACCATTTAAACCGCCGCGCATACGGTATTCTTTGGTAAAAGACGAAAGAATAGTTCACTATGTACGTGCTTTTCCTTGATTGATTTGAATGCAAACTAGCTAGTATTGCCCCCACAAAGTAAACCTTGATTTGTGGGCGGTGAACGTTGGTGCATGAAAATCGAGCACGAAAATCGTGCTCGCCGGGCATATTTATATGCCTGTGAGAGTGCCAATCCCACAACCGTGAAATATATCACAACTTGTGACAACTGATCATAGTTGGAAAAGAAGAAAAGAGAAAACATGGGTGGTCGTTTTGCCCTATTATTTCAGGCTCTCTTCCTCATCCTTCTCATCATTACGCCTCACCTGGTATTGGCATCAGTAGCCGGGCATAAAGGCCACCACAAGCATGCCAAGAAACCATTCAAACCTTACAAACCATTTAAAAAACCAACACCCAAAGCCAAGAAACCAGGGGCAGCTCATGAAGTTTCATTCTGAATGTAGGATCGATCGATGTTTCAGAAGTATGATCTGCTCTCATCCACTAATACTGGAATAAAAGGGATTCACTGACCTGATTTCCTTCCTTTAATAAAACGACCTAGGCGAATACAGTAATAATCCTTCATCAACTAGCTATATAGTTTCCTAGTTCATGTAAGAAACCAGCCTTGTAAACATCACCGTACAAGGGAAAGACCTGGTTATAAGATACTCTGGAGATTGATGTGATTTTTTTCCTCGTTATTATTGTTACTGATATTAGAAACTTCGATTTTGTTGGTTGTACTGGTTTTTGTTTCTCATTGTTATTTTGTTTCTGTATGTTGGTTGCAGAATACGATCGTAGTGCTTTTTCTGTGTGTGATCAAATTCATCCATATCACTCCTAAACGCTTTTGCATGGTTATTATTCAATTAGCAACAATCAAAAATGAGGTATTCAAACAATAAATGAATGGCTAAGTTCTCACTCAAAAATAATTCAAAATTAAAACATCTAAGCATTCAAATCCTTCAATATATGCTGCTAGGTGTTAGCAGCTAGATGAATAAACAAAGGGACTAGACAAATCTGTCTTCATGGATTAATCCAAACTAGACTAGATAGACAAAGATAGTAGACAAAATCCAAACTGACATAACGACCAAATTGATTAAACAACATTAACATCCTAAAATGAAACAAATGATCAACTTAAATAGCGAGAACCCTAGAACACAACAGAAGCAACATAGAACAAAACAAACTGAACAAACACAAGTTTGGACACTCCAAGCTCGGAAACCGCAGCAGGATAACCAGCCGATTTTCCACCCAACCGGGACTCCTTATCGGACGCCATGACCTTAACGATCATCCTCTGCCCCTTTTCGCAGTGTCCGGCTGCCCCACTGATGAAGTAAAACGACCCCGAATGGTCAAACCTATAGACAGTGTTTCCACTATTGTCGAAGAATTTTGGATGACTTGAGTTGCACTTCTTGTAGTCCTCTTCCGGCACCTCCATCACCGAGTCCTTCTTGTACTTGAACCCTTCACATATAGAATTGTAAACAATGAGAAACAAAATAGAACCGTAAACACAAAAGGTGGTTCGTCTAGTTTTACTCTACATAAGTGCTTACGTATGGCGTTACTGACTTGGAACCTGTTTTCAGAGGCCCAGTCGTTGTAGACCTTGCTGTCATTGGTTGGAGGGACGACCCAACCTTGAATTCCACCAACTTGGAACTCATAAGCTGAGAAAACCAAGGAGTTGCCAAGAGAGATGAAAATGACGAGGCAGAACAAACTTGTTTTCAAAGCAGCCATTGGAGGGTTTTTCAGTTTCAGAGTACTAGCTCTCTTTCTCAATCTCAGAATTTCGCAAAGCTAGAAGAAGGCTCGGTGAAATGTGATTATGGGGGTGTTGATGAGGGTTAATATATAGACGAGGGGGTGAGGTTGTGGAAGAGGTGGTTACTTACACTACTCAGATAGTGGGGAGGCTACGTGACCCATGAAGCTGCTACTAGTTTTGACTCGGTCTTGGACTCGGAGAAAAGTTACTTCATTTAAACTGTGCGTGTGAGATAACTGTATATTTATTTACCCAAGTTGAGAGAAAATGAACTTTGGGGACTCATGACTCTTCAACAGACTTGGGCATGGGAGTGTCTTAGGATTAGTGGTGTAAAATGAAACTAAAGAGAGCTATTTTTTAGATTGTAGAAGCTGAAGAAGAAGCAGTTTTATAGTGTCTTTGGTAAAAGCACTTCAAAATTTAACCAAAGGACAATATGCTTTCAACAGTAAAAACAACTGTGTTGCTAACCTTCATCCAGGCCTAGTTGCATCAAATTCTTCACCAACACTGTCAATGTAAAATTCAAATACCAGCAAGTGAAAAATGAATTTCAATTGAAAGGAACTACAACTGTTTTAATCATATCCAACCTACCAAATTAATACATGCGTGTGCTTACATTACATATACTTTGTATACATTCTTATCCGTCCCAATTTTGAAAGTAAACGTTGTGGAATGAACAAAGCTAACACCTAAAAATCAATATGGCCTAAAACATTTCACTATGCAATTGTCACATCTCTTTCCTTTAGTTGCGACTCTGGATCACCCCCGTGATTGCTTGTTTTGTTTGTAAAACTAAATGATTTCTGGCTGAACAACCGGGCAAAGGCACTCTTTGATCTTGAAATTGTATTAGGTCCACTGGTTGGTTTGCTACTACTGCCATCATTATTCTGGCCAAGTTCATCAGATAACGCTTTGACAAGCTCGTCAAACCGACGCCTATAAGTTGGATACCTTGAGATTGATTTGGTAATACCTTGGAGCCTGCATGACAAGATAAGTCATGATAAATAACCAAATGGAAAACTTCAACAAGAAGGTAAAGGGAAATGGTTTAAAACTAAACAGGAAACATAAGCTTCTCTATGTATTTGCATTTTTAACCTTCGAGCCAATGCACCAAGTTCAGCTTGTTTACGCTCCGACTCAGGTGGTGAGCCAATGTTTGTGTTTTTCAACCTCACAGGATCACCACTCAATAGAACTAATTTGCCAAGGTACAACTCTTCTGACTCGGTAAGATTTTCTGCTTTAATCTGATCCTTGATGATCAAGAGAGGGTTGAGAAACCAATCATAGATTGTGTCTTTTGGTCTATTTGAGCTAGTTATCTCAGTGCAGTTGTCAACTGCATCAATCAAGCATAAAATTAATTTAAAATACAGTACAAAATTCGAAAAAACAAGAGCTGGTAAGAGTGGCAAGGAAAAAGCGTTTCACTTACTTAACAATATACCGGGCGAGTTGGCTTTTGCAGATCGCAAGAGTGTCTGGAGAAGGCAACAAGCTGGCAAACCAGTGCTAATAACTCTACTTCCTTTACTAGACTTGGCATCTGCGAGGTCTTGAGCTGTTATTGTTCCTTCAGAAACCAGGATTTCTCCATATCTTTTGCACTCCTTAAATAAACTATCCATTACCTGCATTACCCGTGAAAGTTGTTCGGTCAGCACGTGAACAAAAGATTATATAGGGAATGTTTTTCAAAGTCACATTCTACTCTTTTCTCCACGCATCACCCAGAACATAAGGGAGCAGTCCATGTTTCATTCCAGTAAGAGCTAAATATATTTTACTTGCACAATACCTCAAGGGGCTTCAACTCAATCATAGGATTATTGAATGAAGGAGCATGTTTCAAAGATCTATGCTTTGAGAAAGAAGGTGCACGAGAGGTGGTTCGGAGCGATTCAGTCTTCTTTCGGTAGGTTAGCCTGTCAATACAAAAACTTAATTTAAAATCCATATTTACTGCCAAAGTGCTCAAACCTACAGCAGAACTTCTGAGTGCTGAGTCAAGACCTTGGAAAGCAGGATCCTTCTGGCATGTCAAGGATATCATTGCTGTATTCATCATATATGGCTAAGGATGCAACGATATAGCGAAGTCCCATCCAAAGCGAGGACTCCTGTAATCCAAAGGTCATACAATCGATTATTACTCACGAATTATGTGACAAGGACATACTAAAAACCTATCAGCATCTGAACTGATTTCAAAGTATCTGGCATCGAACATGCATATTTTTGGTGTTACTGAGAAGGGAGAAGTACTAAAATATGGCACTGCAACGTAGTTCAGTCTTGTCCAGTCCACAACTCGAACATCTATTGGGTGTTATGGTATTGAAAAGGAAATTAATATAAAAGTGACTGTTGAAGATGGGGATTTTCTCAGGTAACAAAAGTGATGTTTGAGAGTTGCACCAATGAAAAGGCCCTAAAAGTATATAAGAAAAGGCGAATACAGATAAATTGAGAGTTGCACCAATGAACTACATTAGAGTGTAAGCAAAGTACCTGATAAACTACCACTCCAGCATAAGCACCATAAAATATGCTGGCCACCATAGATCCCAAAATTGCCCCAACAACAGCCAATGGCCAGACTAGGATAGCAAGCCCTGCAAATGGAACACAAATTGTTTCCAAGAAAGGGCCCTCCCGACCAATAAGGTCATGAAACAAACGGTGCCACCCCTTGAAGAGCATGTATGGGCTTTTGCACATGGCAATGAATGAGATCAATGGCATATCAACCATGAAACCAATGACCCCAGCTAGAACAGCCCCAGGAAGATAAAGCAACCTGGACAAGATTCAGAAAAGCTCTGGTTATGAACAAAATCGTGACTGATAAACTCGAGAAAAAAGATAACTGCTGGACCACAAGAGAAACCATGCGAAACCAGAAATGACATAACCATATTATGCAGTTTTCTTTCATCCTTAACTTCCAAAATTACTTTTCAAATAGAACTTACAACAACATGCGTACATTTTGAGAGGCAGAGCAAGACATACCTGATTTCATAATACTTTGCATCAGGAGGACCTTGAGTTTTCAGGTCATCCATAACTGAGAAGTATGTATGGTAACAGACATCCATAAAATCCCTCACAACAGTGAAGCTTCCCTTAACCGTGCTCACAGTTCCATCCTGCCAAATGGGGAGAAACACAAATCTATGTTATGAAGGCAACAACAGGACTGGTGGAAAGATATATAAGAGTTGAATAATCAAACACATACGTAAAAGCAGTGGTACAATTGATTGGTCTTTCCTTCTCCAACAGCCTGAAAAGTTTCAAATACTGGTGAAAGTAAGCCATATGCTGCTCCACCCAAAACACTTCCAACAATTCCAACCACTGGCCACAAGATCAATTGGAGAGGTAATATACTTATGCAGACAACCATCTTCAGAACTGGCCCGAATTGTTTAGCGCTGCTCATTTTCAGAAGAAAAAATGAGACAAGTATTCCTAGTGTACTATTTCTTTAACAATGAAACAGTGAAAATTGGAAACTAGCGGCAAAAGAATGCACCTCAAGATGCAATAATACGTCCAAACAAAGTGAACAGGCCAAAGACCCAATATGATAGCAGTGTTCCCAATTCCAATGATAAGGCATATCAATGGACATAAGACAATTCCTGAAATAAAACTTTGATGTTAGGTTGGAGAGTTACCCTCAAGTCATACATCCATCAAGGTTTCGAGCAGTGTGACTAAACTAATTAATCAATTCATAATACAGCATCAACTAAGCATTTACAGATATCAATTCCTATTCTAATTTCTCTAAGAAAATTTCAAAAATCACTTTAGAAATGGTAACAATACATGTCTGTGAACAAAAGTTCCATCTCCTTAGTCCTTAGACATGAATGAAATGCGGTCAAATGCGTAGTAAAGAAATGTTCTGAGAAGAAACCAAACCAGTGTTGGATCACAAGTTCAAACTACACCATATACACACACACAATCCTTGTTTTCCCATCAAATTTGCACTAAAACGAAAGCCAAATCCATAAAACCACAAAACCAGTTTGGAATTAAGAAGGAACACCAATTAGTACAGGAAAGAAACCAAATTCCCAAAATAAAGGACAAACCTTTAACTGTGCCAAGAAGAAGAAGCCCAATAAAGTAAGGTAGAAAACAGATAAAGTTCCACAAAGTAGCCAAAAACCCAGATGGAGGTTCCATCTCCCTCCTTACTCCTCACCCAAACCAGATCCCCAGAATCCCTGCAAACACTAAAGACCTCATATTTAGTAACACAGAACCATAAACTACATCAAACCCAGTAACCAAAACCCAACTCTCTGCAAAACCCACATCAGAAACTTACTCCAAATCTCGGATTCACTGTTCTTCCTGACACCAAATGACCATTGAGCAACTCAACAACTGGAGGAGGGGCCTTACTGTTTTAAACGTTGAATTTAAAAATGAAAATAACTGAAACAAAATACAAAGACTGTTGTAAGAAAACGTTTTTTGGGGTCTGAAATAGAGGAAGAGGAGGGTGGATTAGATGAAGCAGTTACCGTCAGAGAATAACAGGTAACGATTTTCAGCCATTTTATTTGCAAAAAGATTTGTTTTTTTTTTCAGTGCTATTCACTTGAAACCAAAGCAACTTGGGTTCCCTTCCTATTAAAGAAAGAAAGAATTATAAGCAATAAAAGGAAAATGAGCTGTTAATAGCACACAGCACAACTCAGTTTTTGACAGAAGCAATTGACCAGAAAGAATCAATGTTTTGATCTTTCATACTTGCTTCCAAAGCGAGTTAGAAACATACTCGCTCCGTTTAATATGAAACCTGTCCATTTTTTGGACAAGTCACTGAAATTCTGTGTTTGTGAAGTCAATGAAACCGCGAGTAGTGCCTTTTGTCTTGAAGAGGAGGCGTCTGTGTATGTTTCAGGTTTTAATTATGTTATGATGAGTGTTATCTGGTATGACTGCTCAGGTGGCTTAAGAAGCATTGAAAACTTGAAGTGCATTGAAAACTTGGAGTGCATTGAATCCTGGAATGCTGGGTTAGTGTATTAAGAAGCATCGATCAGCCACTTGTTTGATGGTGATTTATTCTCCAAATTTGGTTTGTTAATGGCAGTGATTACAGTTACAGTTTGGCCATAATTGACTTATTAGTCAATAAAGGAAAATATTAGCAACTTCTCTTTAAGTACCTCAATTACATCTGTACTTACAATACGAAATCAACATGCTAAATTTGAGAAACAATTATTTGGATATCAAGTTTTAAGAGACATAGTCGTAATCGTGTAAAATTAGCATTTGCTCGTTGCGGAAGAGATTAGATCATGTTAATATCACTAAGTTAGTGAACTTTACATGTACAAACATGACTTAAAAGTAGGTTATGAATGACTCTAGTGTATTTAGAGATGAGTTGCCATCATCATAAACATGATAAAAGTTTCCTCTAACGCTAACAGTTGGTTTATCTCATGCTCCACACCTACGAGGCAGCATTATTGGGAACTTGAAGACCTGCCTGGACCCCTAGAAGTAGAAGTTTATTCACCAAAATTTTGTGGACGAACAAACATTCTTTTATGGATGGTTGTTCAAATTTTCATCTTTGTGCATATCGTATTGGTTTTGATTCTTTGGCTCAATTCTTTGGTAACCTAGCTGTTATCCTTCCACTTAAAAAGAGACTGCTTTTGTGAGTGCCATCATATTCCTTTCCAATTTGCTGAATCGCCTGAATGCTATAAATTTGTAAACTTGGGTTGCACGAGTACTCAAAGGTGTGGCCCAAAAAGAATTTGTGAACTTGGTAGCAGATCGGGGCCCAAAAAGGGGTGGATTGGATTAGATGCTTGGGGCCTGTAGCAGATCGGGCCTCATTTCCAAAATTACTCTGGTGCTGTCAATCATCGTTTCATCTCTGCTACTACTATAAAGCCAAGTCTTCAAAAGTTTCATCAAATTGTGAACTTTCATAATTACCTTTAATGAACTAACTAACACAAATAAAAACAAGGTTTGTTATAGTAAAATAAAAATAAAAATACAAAAATTAAATAAATAATCATAAAAATTATTGGTAGTAAGACGAATAACTGTATAATACTGTAACTTATTTAACCGTTCACGCTTATCTTTAAGTAATCATGATCGTAATTATGTGCAAATATGTATGGGTAGAAGGCTAGTAATATTTTATGTCATTTGTTTTTATGAAAGATGGACATTAACGCCATGTATTAATTAATAACTGGAAGTAGGGGAATAACATAAACACCATCTGTCATAATTAGTTTGTTTATTTATTGTAAAGATGTGATATTTTCTGTGATGTGGCTTACGAATTCTAGTTACGACAACTTATGAATGTGAAGAAATCCAAAAACGGATCATCATAGTAATAGAGGCAATCTTTGTTAATGATCGAACTATCTAATTTAAACAATGGAACTAAGTTTCGTAGTTTCTTACATTCAAAGCAATGAAGGAGACATGGACAAACACCGGTGGACTATAGTATTGGATAATTCTTATCAATGATTCAGTGCAGTGAAATCGACATGAGAATGATGATGGAATTTCTGTGAGCTAATGGAAAATATATAAGAGCAATAATTCATGTGCAAAGTTCATCCTAACAGGACAATGGATGGCACCTTTTATTTACTGATAAAACACAACAAGAACGCCAACAAGAACAGTGTTGCATATAGATATGTGTCAGTGATTATGTTTAGAAAGTCCAGAATAGAAATTGAATAATAGATAGCAAATTGCAGCTAGCCCATGCAACTCTATTATTGATGCATAAAATCAACAGCTCTTTCTTGATGCGCATAAAATCTCAAGCTATATCTTCTGATATGCATGCCAACAATTAGCAAATCTTGTGGGATGCGTGAAAGGAATCAATCTCGTGCTTAACTTTTTAGTTTTCATCATCTACTTCTTTTGTATTTGTTTCGCATGCATGCGTTGCTCGGTGATCAGCTTATCTACGTGAATTTGCTTAAGTATTCGTCATTACGGATTTGCAGATTAGATCATAGAGTAATAATCACTAGCTAAGAGCCAAAAAAAACTGTAAAAGTGGATCGGATTCAAGTACTTACGGGTGCTAGCATTACTAGCCACTGATAGCTAATCCTCTAACTCAAATCTATATCTATGGTATATGAATTCATATCCTTGTTATTAAAAAGAGGTAAATGAATCCATAAGCAATATCTTAGATTCTTAGACAATGGTGTATTTGTCGTAAGTTGGATCACTACCACAATATCGAGCAAATGCCACATATCATGTGTGGCCAATAGAGGTGTTGCAAATTAACTTACAATTCTCATATATATGACAATTTTCCCTCATACTAGCTTAACTATTTATTGGTGGATCTTTTGTTCGAAAATACTATAATACTCGATGATCATTCATTCTACATAATAAACGAGAGAGGATAGTAGATTTGAAGAATTCTACATAAAGACTAAATCTCTATTTTGCATTCAAATCGAAGAATGCATTAATGTTTCACCATATACAAGCAAAAGTGTTTCACTAAAATGATGCCTTTCAGCCCATACCCCATAGATACTAGGATGTTATACAATCTACATACATATTGACACAAGTCACACGGATTTTAGACTTTTATATGTTTATGCATATGATACTATATGGTTCTCCAAGCTTCATTATTTCCTCTTCTACGATGATCAACATGTGGGGTGTCGTTTGTCGATCGCCAAAAGCCCTTATATATACAAATTTGTTTCCCTCTTCACCATGTGGTGGTATGGGATCGATCACTTCACATATGAATCAGTAAATTAGCAGCTAATGCCTAGCCTATTGTATATTAGTGAATCTTCCCCCCAATCTATGGGTTACTATCCCTTAATTTAGAAGGAGATTCTTGTTGTTTCATAAGCAAATTAAGTATCTCTATTCTGAAATTGAAGGAGCTAGAGCTAGATAGAGATCTTTGGACATGGTTGAATTGAAAGGAAAGAGAGGAGGGAGATGTTAGTTAATTAGTATTCCTAAGATATGTATCTTTAAGCTAGCTCTATCCCCATATAAGCACATGGTTTGATGCCTTGGAGAAAATTAGCCAACCACCAAAACGAAAAAGTAAACCACTTTGAAACAAATTAATCTATAAACATAACCACCAAACAGAACATAAAAATCCAACTAAACTTAAAGAAAACTTGCAAATAAAGACAAACAAACCTGGCTTTACTCTTAATTAAACAAATGTAACATATATTCCATAGCCAATTAGTTATGCGAGGGTAGCTAAGTAAATTAGGCGGCCCTTGATTGATATATTATGAAGAACATGCTAATCGCATCCTTGATTTATGATCATAGCTCGGCATTAACTATGTATATATGATATTATGATCATAGCTCGGCATTGACTTACTTTCCCATATTCGTTTAAATGCTTCTGATATAGGACAAAATACATTTAGAGAATGAGCACATAAAGAATGAAAGTTATCAATCACTCAAACACTCAATATTTGAGAAAACGGAAAAGAAAAAACGATTGTTGAGAAAACAAAATTTCGTTGTAACATATCATATGATATAGAGTGCGATGAGATTCTAAATACGAAATGTTGTGTGATGATGCCGGTCGATCCTTAGACCTGGTAGTCCTCACAAGTAAAGCAAAAACCGCCGGGCCAAGAAGGAATCCGAGAAAGCAAGTTAATTTGCATGCCGGTTTCTTTATCTGTGCCCTAGAAAGTAAGGTTCCTGATTCTGTCACCACATTACTAGCTTTAAGAGAACTAGAGAAGTACCAACTACTGTTACTAAAGCATGAACTCAATTAACAATGTGATTAGTTTGGAAATTAATTAAGTACTTAATTTCGTAATTAGTTTTTAAATTTTGAGGTATTGGCCCGCCAATCAAGCAAGCGTGTTCTTAAGCACCCACTCCCATGTGCATAGGGGGCACCTCCATGGCCTCCATCCTCATAAAATAAACCACTAGAAACCAATCCTTCATATTTTGTCCCCCTCGTGTAATCATCCCATTGGCCACCCACCCCTTCCCAGTCTTACTTTTCGCGACACAGTTTCGGGCGGCTTGTACTTTAGCCCTAACCCTATTTTAATCTCTATTTGTTTCGATCCTCATTTCTGCGCAGCTCCCACCTTATATAACTAACCAACTCCAACACTTCCTCAAAGCAACTTCCAGAGCTAGCCAGAGAGAACTAAGAGCAAAAGAGAGAGCTAAAGATAGGTTAAGCAAGGTAGTGGTTGAAGATGATGAAGCTGAGGTCGAAGAGGTTCTGCAGAAGCTTTAGCAGCTCTAAGATTAAGCAGGCGGGGACGACGACTGATCAGAAGGGTTATCAGTTTGATAATGCTAAGGCTATTAAGGTTGATGGTGAAATCAAGTGGGAGCTTCGACCGGGAGGCATGCTTGTTCAGAGGAGGGAGACTCCAAAAGCCGGAGAGGGCATGATCACCGTTAAGGTCTCCACTGTTTCGCAGTGGCATGACATCTCCGTCGAACCCACTTCTACCTTTGGTAAGCTGCTCTTACCTCCCTAATTCCAAAATTTCATAAGAAAACTGTTTAGCTTAATTTCTTGTAATATTTAGCTTCTAGCTAGCTAATTAGTTTTGGATAACTTGCTTTGCAGGCGAATTAAAAATGATACTGTCATTGGTGACTGGTACGGAGGCAAGAGAGCAAAGGCTGTTGTACAAAGGGAAAGAGAGAGAGGATGGTGAATACCTACACATGGTTGGTGTTAGAGACAAAGACAAAGTGTTGTTGCTCCAAGATCCAGCTATGAAGGAGATGAAGCAGATGCTACATGGAAGCAACATTGCAACTTCTACTTGCAGTCGCACCATTAGTGTCTGATGATCGATCTTGTATCATCAATAATGACTTAATATTTTAACATTGATGGAAATCAATTAATCTCCTCCATCGATTACTAACCGGCCAGAAAATCAAAATTAAGTTTGTACTTGTAATAGCTAGTGACTTTGATTAGTTGATATGTCTTCTTTTTTTTTTATGAAAGTGACTTTGATATGTCATTTTGTGGTTCTTCTTGTAATATTTGATCGGTTAATGACATAATTTACTTTACTCGAGCTCTGAGTACTGTGTTTCTAATCAATCATATTGTAGCCGCAATGTACATGTATGCGCATGCATTATAAATCTAATCAACAATACATTTGGTTTGGCGAAGAGACAAATTATATACATGCTTCAATGAATATATTACGCATTCGATGACATTGAACAGTACACTATAAATTGCTGAGATATCAATCTCACATCAGGAATGTGAGACATTGTCTGTGAGTTTATAAGAGTTTGGGTCACTCAATCAATTGTCAATTGGTTTTAGATGTGAAACTCATACCACTTTATCATGATATCAAAACGGGTTACACACGTCCACGTGTGAAGCCCAAAGGCCACACGCACTCAACATCACCCAAAATGTTGTCCACGTGTTAAACTTGAAAATTCGTCACATGTGCGGGAGCGTGTTGAGATATAAATCCAACATCGTGAATATAAGACTTTGTCTGTCGGTTTATAAGAGTTTGGGTCACTCCATCCATTACCAATTGGTTTTAGATGTGAACCTCATACTACTTTATCATAATATCAGAGTTGGTTACCCACGTCCACATGTGAAGCCCAAATACCACACGCACTCTACATCACCCAAAATGTTGTCCACGTGTTAAACTTGAAAATTCGTCACATGTGCGGTAGCGTGTTGAGATATCAATCTCATATCGGGAATATGAGACATTGTCTGTGGGTTTCTAAGAGTTTGGACTACTTAATCCATTACCAATTGATTTTAAATATGAACCTCATAGTACTTTAATATAAATTGTATAAATTATCATATTCGTGAATAAAAGATGATACATTTATCTCAAGATATTATATATTGCCATGCGTGCAATGTAAAAGAGCAGTAAAGCTTGTTGGCTAAAGTAGTAGTTGAATTGTAAAATGGGTGCGGACAACAGTATATGGCAACCACCAAAAGTAAAAACAAGTTTTTGTGGCAGTACTGCCGGCCATTTCAATCTATAAGACATATATCTCTGCTTTAGCAAAATTCCTAGACAGAAATTTAAAGAACAAATGAGCATGAGACACTCGAAAACTCTATTATAAGAAATGGATGTAATCTAGACAGGTCCCATGACAGGAATTGTGGGTTGTGGTCGGGTTTGAAAGACATTCGTTTTGTGCAAACTCTTAACTCATATGTTTTCCACTTTTCACAAATGGCCGGCAACCCAGCACAATGAGTTACGACCAAACTAAGTAAACATTAACGTAATAAGTAACTCGAGTTTGCAAACATTAAGCTTTATTTAACGATATATAGATTTGCATACTTTCAGTTTCATGTACATCACAAAAATGAATATGCATGAGAAACAAAGCAAAGCAAACGTTGATGATAGCAAACACACTCGTAACCATTTATTGTCACACTAACACACAGACAAGGCCCCCTTCAACTAGTAGTTAATGTGCTTCAATCTCAACGACCTTCCTTTGAGGTTTTGGAACCTCCTGCTTGGGGATAGTGACAGTAAGCACTCCGTTCTCCATGGAAGCCTGAATCTCATCGGTCTTGGAATTTTCCGGTAGCTTAAACCTCCTAAGGAACTTGCCACGACAACGTTCGACACGGTGCCACTTACATTCAGGATCATTCTTATCACTACCACCATTACCATCTTCCACTTTCCTCTCGCCACTGATTTGGAGTACTCTGCCATCATCAACCTCCACCTTCACCTCCTCTTTCTTCATCCCCGGCAGGTCGGAAACGAGAACGTGAGCATTAGGGGTCTCCTTCCAGTCAGTTGGGGTGTTGAGTACCGGACACTTGTTGATCACAGAAAGGAATGGATCCAATGGTTCATTTCCAAACAATCGAGAAATGAGTGACATGTTTGATCGTATATATATGGATGGGCTAAATACTTGTGACACCCTGTAGTTTACACCTAAAATCAGTTTTGTCCCTCACTTTTTTTTTAAACTGGTATACCCCTATATTTTAAATTATCGACTGATTTGCCCTTGTCGTCAAGTGAACCCGTTATGTAGCTGACGTGGCTAACATGTTGACACATGTATGAGACCAAGGTATTGAGATGACAATTTTACCCACCTCGCCATTTCAATCCTAAACCGTTCCGAACCAGCTATTCTCTTCGGACTGAACAAATGAGTCGCTGCGATTCTCCTCAGATTCTTCCAGTACTCTCCATATGGTGCAAACCCCATGGCTCTGTTAAACAGAAGCTCGTATGCAGTTTCATTCCTCGGCCTGTTAGCGAAAGCTGAACTGTTGAGAACCTCTTTCGCAGTCTCCGGGTTGCTTGAGATTACAAACCGGGTGAAACCAACCGATAGAGACAGCAAAGGTTTGGCATTCAAGCTTCTGGCGAGCTTGGCCAGAACTCTGTGAGGTGCAGAGGCAGTGAAGATGGACATGGAACCAATGAGAGGGTATCCGGGTGGGCCGGGAATAGGGTTGCAAGCTCTGACCTTACAGAGAGCCCAGGCGACACCGCCGGGTCTGAGCCAGAGAGAAAATAGGGAGATGAAAAACAGAGCATAAGCAAATGGCTCCAAGGCGGAAAGGGAGGAGTGAAACATTATGGGGATGAATAAAGGGTCGGAATCCATGGAGAGTTTCGGGGTCGTGGAAGGGTTTGAGGGAATGTTTTGAAGGGTTTGAGTATTTTTTATAGACATGAAGTCCTCCTTGGCCGACGTCCCCCTCAAGGAGCTCTTCGACTCCGCCGACCCCAGGGACATGAAGTCCAAGGGCGACCTTCCGGCGACCTTCCGGCAAGCCCAAGGGCGAGCTCACCTTCTCTTATAAGTTCGGGGAAAAGGTCACGGTGCCGAAGCCGGCCAAGAAGAGTGAGCCGGTGATGGCGTACCCGGTTGGTGCAACAAAGTCGACGGGAGTGAAGTTACTTGCAGCTGCTTTGAAGACCGGATGATCCGACGTTGTGATGAGAGATATTGGTTTGGTTATCTCGAAAAAAACTAGGGTTTTCAGAACAGGCTTTTGCATCTGACGTTGAAGGCATAGATAGCGGCGAACAAAGTAAGGAGCAGATATGAGATTATACCAAGACTTGGACACAAGCTTGCATTGGAATATGAGTTTGTTGCAGGGAAGGCGGCACAGGATTTCAACAAGTAAAACGTCCGAGAGGTCATCAATCTTAGCTCTGAATATCTCCCGACGGTGCAGCACAAACCAGCAAAGAAGAAAATCCTTATGGAAATTACTGGAAGTTCACCGACCCGGTTTTCGACCCGAGAAAATCCTCCTCCTTCTCCTCCCTCCCTTGCTCCTCCCCTCTCTGCCGCCACCTCGACTCACCCGGCTGTGGGCGCCGTCGTCGGCGCCGTCGGTGAGGCTTGCTGAAGGACCTGTAAAAGTCACTATAGTCAGGGGTATATTGGACATATTATGTCGATGTTGCAGGTTTCTAGCTGAGTCTCAGCAACTTAACAGTCTTCTTTAACGGTCAATTGACGACAAGGGCAAATCAGTCGAGAATTAAAAGTATAGGGGTATACCAGTTTAAAAAAAAAAGTGAGGGACAAAACTGATTTTAGGTGTAAACTACAGGGTGTCACAAGCATTTAGCCCTATATGGATCAATATGTGTGAAGAACTCAAGAAAGTACAGCCAAGGCTTTTGGATAGTGTGGTATAGCTTGCTTCTGCTTGATTAGCATTGTGTAGGGGATACTTATAGGCGACGATGAGATCATTGAGATGGGTCTTGAAGTTTCTATATGTTAAAGTCTTGAAGTTTCTTGGCTAGCTATTCATCTTTCTAACGACTTCTGATTTTATATGGAATAGATGTATACAACTGTATGTTCTACCATCTTCCATATTAGCTTTAACTTTATCTTCAACATTCTATAGCTTTAATGATTGTAAACAATGCATACATGATCATCCGATGATCGATGGGTCTTGAACTTTCTTGGATCTTCTTCTTTCTCACTATTTTTGTGATTTGATTCTTTAAAAAATTAAAAAATTATTACGTCGCTGTATCTCTGCGGGCCAGGGGGAGTTGGTACGCGTCTAGGCGGTTGCTGAGTTCGTGACTTACACGCGCTATGGGCTCCAGCCTTTAAAAAAAAAAAAACAATATTTGAATTCGACCCAGACCAGTCGTCCCTCCACAGAACCTCAATCATATAGTTTTCGATAGCTTGATCAAGAACCCAACTGCGTCAATATAGGCGACCGGCGGCCACGACCCCACCGTCGTCATCTTTAGAGACTCCACGGCCAGCTAAATCAGAGATGCTTTGGAGGACATAAGGTTTTTTTTTTTCTTTTCTTTTTTCTTCAAACCTGCCGGAGGATATGTGTTCATTGCAGAACTGCGCGCCATTGAAGGATTCATGTTGGTTTTGAACAAAACTAAGAGTAGAAGACAGCAGATGGGGTATAACCAGAGACAGTTCAGAGCCAAATAGGTTTTGGAGGTTTTGGTTTCTGTGGTCTGTATCAGGGCCGCTGATAAGAACATGATTAAGAGTAATAGAACAACAAAATTGAGAGAAGAGTCGGGCAAACAAACAGGTGAAGATAGAGGGGTTTGTGTCGAAATAAGTGGCGCCGTGGCGGTGAGAGAACTCGGTGTCGGAGATGCATTTGAATTGGACTACAGCACACGCAAAGGAATTTCATTAAGGAGGTCCTTCTACAGCACTACAATCTGCAGGTTTGGGGCATCTTCAATCTCTGAAAAGAGAAGCGGCCGACCTTTTGTTTTCGCTTCAGCGATGACCTTAACATTACAGCATCAACCACCAATATAGATCGACTCCTAATTGACTGGCATGTGAGTGGTACTGTCTATCTATATCAATCAACATAATCCAGGATTAAAGATGACCAGTACCACCTAAAGTAACATTAGAAGAAACACAAAAAGTAATTACAGGTGCATCAATGCCACACTCATTTCTAACACAATTTAAAAAATAAAAAAAATGCCACACTCATTTCTGATACGTTTTCAGAAGAAAGAGAGGAAGAATTGTATGTGGTTACGGTTGTCATTAGTCCCTGTAAGATTTTATGCAGCATTTATATTTTTCTTGCAAGAAGCATTATTACCTTCTCTACTACATGTAACATGTAAAATAGATGGAGAAAAGAAACAGAAACGGTAAACACAAAGTAAAAGGAAAAGATGATAGTAGCTAATTCTTGACATAAACACAAAAACCAAGCTGACTATGCTTTCCTTTTTCCACAAGTAATTAACTAATATGATCCATACCCTACATCTTGACTTTCAACTACTCCTCACAAACCGACCCTGCAGCATCAATTTGTAACAGACAATCAGCTATAAAAATCACCAAATCAACTGATCAAGGACATAAAAGATCATTATGCGAGGAGGAGCCTAGGCCACCTACCTTAACACGGGGTCGTTTCTCGGCATTTAGCTTCCGAACTTCATACCGGATCTGCTTTGAATACAGCCTGTTCTCCCTTTTCCGCTTGTATCTCAATAAACTCTCCTGTCTTTGCATCCTCTTCCTTTCCAAGCTACCACTCCCACTGCCACCCTCTTCAGGCACCTTCCATAAATCCTCAATCTACAGAACCCAACCCAACACGAACAAAATCCAACTAGTTATGGGTCAACATAGAAGAAAACCAATGATGCCACAAGTTGGGCTGCAGGCCCATATCAAGTGGGTCCCATAAGGACAAAAAGTGAAAAGGACCCTGATTAATTTATTAGACTCCAGTCCACTCCTACCCTAAAAGAGCAAGCTAATCACTTTTGCAGAATCAATGAAACAACCTAAAAACCTGAAGCTGAAATTTAGGGTTTAGTGAGTAATTAAAACGTTGATGATGATGATGATTAAGAATTAAGTAGAAGATGATGACACTGTTCTTACATTGGCCCTGGAATCATGGAGGTGCTGAAAGAGCTGATCCTGAAGCAAGTCCGGCACCGTTTGCGGCGGCGTCTCGCCGTCTTCGGTTTTAATATACAGCGAGCCCTTATCGGACCAAGCATTCAACACCTCCTCATAGTCAAGCTTCAACGTCAGCCGTTGATCCTGATGACTTTTCCGATCATCGCCGACGCTGCAACACGTGCTCGCCGAGCTCGTCGTCGCCATTAACTCGACCTCCTCCTTCACCAGCTCCGAGTAACACACCCACTTCTCAACGCTCCGATCTCCCCCGCTCCCCCTCATCGCCGTCCGCACGATGTCGTCGCCGCCGCCGCGGCGGTATCCGTAATTGGACTCGGCCTGGTCGTGATCGGACGACATTGTCGACGTCGTGGTGGTGGTGGCGGTGTCGGCGGAGGTGAGCAGCCCGTGGAGAGTGGCTCCGCCGTCGGATTCGAACAGCAACGCCACGTTGTCGTCGGACTGGTGGTCCGCCGCCGCAGCCTCCGCCGCGTTCAGCTCCGGATGCAGCGGAAACAGATTAAGCTGCTGCTGCTGCGGCTGTCCCCGCCTCGTCGCCGCAGCCTCCGTCGTCATCTTCGAGTCCACGTCATCAACCGCGGCGGCTGAAACGGCGTCGTTTCGGGCGGAGAGGCGCGAAGAGCGAAGGCTCAGGTACTTCGGCTTTTTCCTCCGGCTTCTCTTCTTCCTCGATTTCCGTGCCGCTGCCGTCGCTCGCTTTGGTTTTTTCACAGGCTTGACTTCTTCTTCTTCTTCTTCCTTGATGATGTTCATCATGGAGATCGACCTGGTCTGAATCAGCTTCACGTGACGATCGTGAATCGGAGGTGGACTGTTCTTGTTGTGGCACATTTCTAGCTCTCTTTTCTCTTTCTCACTCTGAGGTCTCTTTCTCCTGTGCAGTCACAGCCCTCTAGGGAGAACTGTGAAGGGCAAAAAGGTCATTACACTAAACACTGGGTCGGTGGAGTGAGAGAGAGACTGAGGCAGTGGCTCAGAGACGGAAGCGAGAGAGAGAGACTGACTACTTGACTCTGTTTTTGGGAAGCGGGATGGTGACGTTGTGCCCACGAGACACGTGCCGCTCCGGGATTGGGTGGAGGGGTGGATTTTGGGTGTGTTATCTAGATTTCGTTTTGACGTACACTAGTCTGGATGATCAGTGGTCTTGGATGGGTCGTGGGTCGGGTTAAATAGTCCTTTTGGGCCAAACGACCCATAATCGTCAGTATCATGGGGCTCTACGGTCCTTGCTCTTTCATGTGCCTCTGATAAATGCTAGTGATCTAGTACTACTACTAATCATGGGATGTATGTGTGTATTGTCCTCTACTAACAATAATGGTGTTTTGGTGAGCTCACATTATGAGTGTGATGATGAGAAAACGAGTAAAAAATTGTGACATTTTTGGAGTTTCGATTATATTCATGTGGTTTTACGTTATTGGTATACGAGTGTGTTACGATATATGAGTGCATAATGCAAAATTGGATAATAATAATTTTACGTATGTTCATGGTACCAACATCTAGTCATATTAAATTGGGACTTCAAAAAAAAAAAATCTTGTTACTTGTCTAGACAAATATATAATGAAATATATTAGTTCAAAATCGTAACTAATTTTCTAACCACAAAACTATTGTTTTGAAGATATTTATTTTCTGCTTCATAATTGACTTTTGAAACTAGATACGACACTTGTAACTGCTTCCATCTAAAATTTGGCCCATATGGAATTGACATAAAGTTTTGGTTTCAAAGTTTTGATCACCTTAAGGACATCTTTAAGGAACTGCGAGAGATAGACAAATTTAACGGCTAAAAATAAATAAACTGTTTTAAGTTGTTATACTTTCTTTTTTTATATTTAATATAATATAAGATAAAATGCATTTATCTTTCATAATCTCTTAAAACTATCACTCATGTGAACGTGAATGTAAATGATGATACTTTCCGTTCTAATACTCCATTTGAGAGTTATCAGCATTTATCAAAGTTGTTTAATTATATCAATATGAATGATTGGTCTCAACTCGGACGGAAGAACCGGTAATAGACATAAAACCATCCATTCTAGTTTTATATTTGTAACAAACTGATGTTTTACGTTTACCATAGTTTGTGTTTATAACCGTAAGTCTATTTTCTCCGTCTAAGTTTAACGGCTGAAAAATACATTTGCAGGAGTAACCATTCTAGAACACATTTGCAGGAGTAATAAATGTATAGCAACCGTAATATACGTCATGTATTTACTGCAACCTCTGAGTCAATTGTTCGAGTCAATGCAATAAGAAGTAAAAACAGTGGAATGATTGGATCGAGTAAAAACGAAGCCTTTGACCCTCTTCTGGAGAAAGCACTCTAAAAGTATCAACCCGCACGTGTTCTAATATTTGCCACAGCATATAACTCCCATCGCCATCGAAACCCAGAAGATAGAAAAATGAGGCTTTTATTCCGGTCTATTATTTAGTTAAAATTACGCTTTTGGGTTGGTGTAGCAAGCATTGGTGTTTTTTTTTTTGAGAATGAAAGCATTGGTGTTAGTGTATAGACAGGGACTGCTTCCTCATAAGTGATATGTACAATTTTGGCTATTTTCGTAAATTTGTAGGCGTCGGTCGAAAATAGTGGTGCCCTTTTTTGGGGTCTTGGTTGCCTCCCAACATTTCACATCCATCTTTGGTGGATCGGAGTGTTTGGACTAGACTTGTCCGTGGATATTTTTTTGGTCATAATCGGAGTTTCTCCGTCTTCGATGTTATTAGTCGAAAGCGAAGTGGGGAGAAATTAGTGATTATGGAAGAAGTAAAAATTTAGGTATTTGTGACGTTTGTTGTTCTTGAATGGTAGGTTGTTCTCTAGATAATTACGAAACTAGTCTTGTTGGAGTTTTGATCAGTGAAACCACGACAGGTTTTGGAGAATCAGATGTTGGGTAAATCTAACTTCACTCAAAAGGCTATGGAGAATTTGTAAAATTAGTTAATTCGGTCACATGATGAATTCGGGTCGAAGTTACGTTGCCCATTTGGAATTGTTTAGTCTACTGGGCTTGATAAAGCACTGATTGGATCTTTGAGATAATGGTCCCAACACAAAAGTTAGCCCACAAAAACATTATATCGATCACTGTTTCTGTTCTGAAGGTTTTTTTTTTGTTTTTGTTTTTTAAATACAACAAGGGCAGGTTAAAATGATCAAACCAGTACTCCTGGAAAACCCTTCCTAACTGATCAAACCTAGCTAAGAGCATTTGTGTCTGACAATAGATTTGAGCATACTCCCACAAGCTAGGGCATAAGGTTGCAATGATGATCCGATTCTGCAACAACGTACATCCGCAATTGCTAATTGAACTGACCTTGTTCAAAATGACCTTGTTCCAGAGGTATAGGTTATTTGAACAATGATACAATTCACAAATATAAGGACTTAGTTTTTAGACACAAGTAAAAGATCAAACATTTAACCCAATGAGGTTGGTCTAGTGAAAGCATGCTAGGCTACAAATGGGGCGGACGCTAGAAGGATTCTCCTGATAATAAAAGGTCATTGGTTCGAACCCCAGCTTGTGAAAAACATCAATTGAGGAGGGGTCATACTTACAAATTACTCCCGACCCTAGAGTGGTAGCTCACTCGGCTACCATTTTAATTGTAACAACAACAAAAAAAGATCAAGCATTGGAAAATACCAGCAAGGCAGCAATTAATCATTTCAAACGAGAAAAGTTTAACATGTCCCCTACAGCAAGCAAAGGAGTAAACCAGTTCACACTTAGCGGCTGACGCCCATGGAAAATCTTTGGCAATCATAACTCGATCGGGGGTTCTTGTCTAACTCTAAAAGACCAAAGAGGATAATTCAGTAGCGGCATACCAGGATATGATGAGTCTGATATTAAAGAATCGTCTTATTTGTTGGAACTTTATATCTTGTTATTTCTTCAAAGTAATCGACCTAGCTTGATACATGGGTCTCAGTTTCTTTCTTGACGCCAAAAGAGTCAAGGAAAGCAATCATGTGGTTATTAGGAAGGGAGAAAATGTGTCCCAAGATATTCTAATCCCGCATGCATGTTCACTCGAACCTAGTGGTCAAGCTGTTTAGTATGAAACCATCATGCCAAGCGTTTGAGTTCCAACTCTCATAATTCACTGCCAACAGGTTGGAGGAGCCCTCCAGGTTTGTGCGTATGTGATAATAGATTAATGTGCAAAATGTTAAGAACTCAATTAAAAATTACGATTTGATTCATAATCAAAGAAATATTCAAGTAACCATTTGTATATATCAATATGCGGACTTGGTAACATTCTCTTTAGTCCTTTCTTGTTAATCTTACTCAGATATTCATCGTTGAAAGAATATCTTGGCACTCTTTATGAGTGGAATGAAACAATTACCTGCAATATTGAGGCATTGAAGTCAACCATCTGACTTAGTGGGTTTGAATATCTAGGGTTTATCCTTCTTCCATGATTAACGGTTTAAAACCGAACTGATTGATAGGAAGGAGGAAGTCAGGAAGAGCATATACATGAAACTGTAGGAACCTGAAATTACGATGAGGCTGGACCCCTCTTCTTATACTAATCACGCCATCTCTCTCGGCTTTTTACTTCTCCGTTTGTATAAAAATACCAAAGCAACTAGAGTCTCGCAGTGCTTTGATTTCTTTGAGAGCTAGCTAGATCGATCTCCTATAAATAAGACATTGTGGGTGCAAATATTTTCAACACAGGTTTTAGGGTATTTCTTCATGATGAATTAGCTATATTGAAGGTGTATTTGCTTCGCGGTGAATCATGTCGTGGTCAGAATGTAGTCCTGGCCCAAATCAGACGACAACAAATTGAGTTATCATGTAGTGTGGGGGCAACTATTTTTGGTATGAGGTTTTGAATATAAGTTAGTAAGACAACTTATACCCGAATAAATTGGTCATTTGAGCCGTGAGTATAATGAGATGGGTAGCGGTTGAATTGGGTTACGGAAGAATTGAGAAGAGGGAGGCTGATTAAAACGTGGCCATGAGGAAATGAATCACGTTGTGGATAAGTCACGACGTGGTTGAATCACGTTATGGTCAAATTAGGTCGCGGTCAAATCTGGTAAGGCCTAAAAAAGGTTTGGGTCTCAACTCGACCACGAATGGATTGGGCCGTGAGTGAATTGTGTGGCGGCCAAATTAGACTGTAAGTAAATGGGAAACTTCCATGGGCCATGAGCAGAACAAAATAGGTAACAGTTGAATCAGGTTACGGGTGAATTGGCTCGCGGTACGAGCTGACCAAGTCAAGACGAGAGAAATCAAACGAGACTTAAGGAAAAGCCCCATGGCAGAACGTCGCGACGAAAGAGGTTATGGAGTAATGTTGAATGGACGTGACTTAGTGGAAGATGGCCACGTTGAGGGTATATCATGTAGTAGTGGATCACGTAGTAGGTCAAGTCAGGTTTGGACCGGATAGGGTGTCGGTCAAATCAAGTCGCGTGAGAAGAAGACACGAAGGGGAACGAGTCGAGGACGAAGTGAAATAGAGTTGGTCAACAGGAAAAGTGGGGGAATGGAGTTTCCCATGATGTCCATTATATGGAGTCGTGGATCCACTCGCGCTTAACTAGCGAGTAAAGCGCCAATATAAAGTGACCTAGGAGTCACGCCTATAAAGAGAACATGAATAAGATCCTGAAGGGGAGGTCCGAGGAAAATCAGTCACTCAAACCCATAATATACCCCTTTCGAGATTCTAGATCGAGAGATAGACCGTCACCATTAAATTTTCAAACCATTTTTACATCCATTATCAAAGAAGCTTTCATTCCTACTCCAGTCAAAAATGGTTAGTGAGGAAATCTTCTACCTGAATTTTTCCGCACCAACAGTTGGCGCCGTCTGTGGGAAAGTAGTTTCCCGAAAACTAAAATGGTGGGAATGGAAGATCATGATGTAGGTCAACCCAACAGATCTGGATTGGGTGGATCACAAAACGATCGAAGTGGAGAAATGCACACGAAAATGAGGAAGATGGAGGAGGAGATTGCCCGGCTGCGTAAAGAAAAGGAACTTCGAGAAGCCCGAAAACAGAAGCGCAAGAAAGGGGAACAAGAGTCAGATGATGACTTGAGCGATGAAGAAACAGAGGAGACGAATGAAAAGAAATCTGCTCGTGATGAAATCAACGATTCAGGAGGGAAAATTTCTGAATCTGCTCAAGGAAGCAATCAGAGAAAAGCCAAGAAAATTAAAAAAGAAAGCTGGAAATCACAAATAGAGAAAATGCTGAAGGACGTGCGAGATGCTAGCCCGAGAGAATTGGCCACAACCGCTGCTAGAGAGATTGGGAAGTCCCCATTCGTCAAAGAAATTTTAAGTGTGGACAAACCACGCAATTTTGTGACGCCCGTTTTTCAACAATATGATGGGATCACGGACCCAGTGGATCACCTCAGGGAGTTTATGCAGCAGGTGACCACAGAGACAAATGATGAGAGATTACTTTGCAAGTTTTTTCCATCAAGCTTAACCGGCGAAGCAGGAGTGTGGTTCCGTGACCTGAAGCCAGGATCTATCGCCAACTTCAAACAATTGAGGGAGTCGTTTGTTACACAATACTTCTGCAACAGAAAACGTAAAAAGGACATGGCAGCTCTATTCATGGTGAAACAAAAGGTGGGAGAAAGGCTTAAGACGTTCTACGAACGTTTCCGAGCCGAGCAAGTACAAATCGAAGGATGCACATCGGAATATGCTGTCGTCGCATTTCGTGACGGGCTCCTGCCAAATTCACATTTGTATAAGGACTTGGTGAGAAAACCAGCTAAGGACATGAGTGAAATCCAAACACGAATAGAAGGCGAAATCAGATTGGAAGAAATCGAAGCAGCACATGCAACAAGAAACACATCGCTCATTGCCTCACGGGCACCAGATGAGTTAAACATAAATGAAGCAGAACAAAACAGGTCATGGAACCGGAACCGACGAAGGGAACAAACAATGGATGGGCGAGGACTTCAAGAGAATCAAAATAAGTTCACGATCTCTCAATCAGCAATCTTACGCGCTCACCAGAACGAGGGGATATTCACAAAACCGCCCCCACTGATGTCAGATCCTAGTAGAAGAGACCAATCACGTTTTTGTGAATTCCATGGTGAATATTCTCACACCACCAATCAATGCCGAAACCTCCGGTGGCAAATCGAGAACCTGATGGCGAAAGGGAAACTCATCCAGTATAGAGCCCTTGGCGAGGAAGAGAATAATCCAGCTTCGTAAGTCATTCCACCACCACTTAAGTACAACTAAAGGATGGCCATCGTAAGACGTCAAAAAGGTTCATATCTTTCTGTTTTCATTTGTTTTTAGATATTGATGAAGAGCAATGCCGATGTTCAACAAAAAACAAAGCAACATCTTATTTACTTTCCGCAATTTCTTTTTTTCAATAAATGGCAACACTAATGTTCGTGATGAACAATGGTTATGCCTCATAGCATTTCTATTATATGTTCTGTTTTCGATTGAGTATGAAATAAAGTTGTTCTTTCATAATATCCGTCACCGGACGTAAAACATATCCGTCACCGGACGTTAAACATATCCCGTCACCGGACGTTAAACATATCCGTCACCGGACGTTAAACATATCCCGTCACCGGACGTTAAACATATCCCGTCACCGGACGTTAAACATATCCGTCAACGGACGTTAAACATATCCCGTCAACGGACGTTAAACATATCCGTCAACGGACGTAAAACATATCCGTCACCGGACGTTAAACATATCCCGTCAACGGACGTTAAACATATCCGTCATTGGACGTTTATCTCTCACGGAATAAGCAGTAAACGGATCATTTATATATGTTGTCGTAGAAGACTTTCTTGCAAGAAATTCCGGATGCTACAATTTTTAAATGTCAATATGCGACCGATGGTTATTTTTTCTTTCTCCATTCGAAACTCATGAAGAAAGAAAAAAGGGGGCATTGTGGGTGCAAATATTTTCAACACAGGTTTTAGGGTATTTCTTCATGATGAATTAGCTATATTGAAGGTGTATTTGCTTCGCGGTGAATCATGTCGTGGTCAGAATGTAGTCCTGGCCCAAATCAGACGACAACAAATTGAGTTATCATGTAGTGTGGGGGCAACTATTTTTGGTATGAGGTTTTGAATATAAGTTAGTAAGACAACTTATACCCGAATAAATTGGTCATTTGAGCCGTGAGTATAATGAGATGGGTAGCGGTTGAATTGGGTTACGGAAGAATTGAGAAGAGGGAGGCTGATTAAAACGTGGCCATGAGGAAATGAATCACGTTGTGGATAAGTCACGACGTGGTTGAATCACGTTATGGTCAAATTAGGTCGCGGTCAAATCTGGTAAGGCCTCAAAAAGGTTTGGGTCTCAACTCGACCACGAATGGATTGGGCCGTGAGTGAATTGTGTGGCGGCCAAATTAGACTGTAAGTAAATGGGAAACTTCCATGGGCCATGAGCAGAACAAAATAGGTAACAGTTGAATCAGGTTACGGGTGAATTGGCTCGCGGTACGAGCTGACCAAGTCAAGACGAGAGAAATCAAACGAGACTTAAGGAAAAGCCCCATGGCAGAACGTCGCGACGAAAGAGGTTATGGAGTAATGTTGAATGGACGTGACTTAGTGGAAGATGGCCACGTTGAGGGTATATCATGTAGTAGTGGATCACGTAGTAGGTCAAGTCAGGTTTGGACCGGATAGGGTGTCGGTCAAATCAAGTCGCGTGAGAAGAAGACACGAAGGGGAACGAGTCGAGGACGAAGTGAAATAGAGTTGGTCAACAGGAAAAGTGGGGGAATGGAGTTTCCCATGATGTCCATTATATGGAGTCGTGGATCCACTCGCGCTTAACTAGCGAGTAAAGCGCCAATATAAAGTGACCTAGGAGTCACGCCTATAAAGAGAACATGAATAAGATCCTGAAGGGGAGGTCCGAGGAAAATCAGTCACTCAAACCCATAATATACCCCTTTCGAGATTCTAGATCGAGAGATAGACCGTCACCATTAAATTTTCAAACCATTTTTACATCCATTATCAAAGAAGCTTTCATTCCTACTCCAGTCAAAAATGGTTAGTGAGGAAATCTTCTACCTGAATTTTTCCGCACCAACAGTTGGCGCCGTCTGTGGGAAAGTAGTTTCCCGAAAACTAAAATGGTGGGAATGGAAGATCATGATGTAGGTCAACCCAACAGATCTGGATTGGGTGGATCACAAAACGATCGAAGTGGAGAAATGCACACGAAAATGAGGAAGATGGAGGAGGAGATTGCCCGGCTGCGTAAAGAAAAGGAACTTCGAGAAGCCCGAAAACAGAAGCGCAAGAAAGGGGAACAAGAGTCAGATGATGACTTGAGCGATGAAGAAACAGAGGAGACGAATGAAAAGAAATCTGCTCGTGATGAAATCAACGATTCAGGAGGGAAAATTTCTGAATCTGCTCAAGGAAGCAATCAGAGAAAAGCCAAGAAAATTAAAAAAGAAAGCTGGAAATCACAAATAGAGAAAATGCTGAAGGACGTGCGAGATGCTAGCCCGAGAGAATTGGCCACAACCGCTGCTAGAGAGATTGGGAAGTCCCCATTCGTCAAAGAAATTTTAAGTGTGGACAAACCACGCAATTTTGTGACGCCCGTTTTTCAACAATATGATGGGATCACGGACCCAGTGGATCACCTCAGGGAGTTTATGCAGCAGGTGACCACAGAGACAAATGATGAGAGATTACTTTGCAAGTTTTTTCCATCAAGCTTAACCGGCGAAGCAGGAGTGTGGTTCCGTGACCTGAAGCCAGGATCTATCGCCAACTTCAAACAATTGAGGGAGTCGTTTGTTACACAATACTTCTGCAACAGAAAACGTAAAAAGGACATGGCAGCTCTATTCATGGTGAAACAAAAGGTGGGAGAAAGGCTTAAGACGTTCTACGAACGTTTCCGAGCCGAGCAAGTACAAATCGAAGGATGCACATCGGAATATGCTGTCGTCGCATTTCGTGACGGGCTCCTGCCAAATTCACATTTGTATAAGGACTTGGTGAGAAAACCAGCTAAGGACATGAGTGAAATCCAAACACGAATAGAAGGCGAAATCAGATTGGAAGAAATCGAAGCAGCACATGCAACAAGAAACACATCGCTCATTGCCTCACGGGCACCAGATGAGTCAAACATAAATGAAGCAGAACAAAACAGGTCATGGAACCGGAACCGACGAAGGGAACAAACAATGGATGGGCGAGGACTTCAAGAGAATCAAAATAAGTTCACGATCTCTCAATCAGCAATCTTACGCGCTCACCAGAACGAGGGGATATTCACAAAACCGCCCCCACTGATGTCAGATCCTAGTAGAAGAGACCAATCACGTTTTTGTGAATTCCATGGTGAATATTCTCACACCACCAATCAATGCCGAAACCTCCGGTGGCAAATCGAGAACCTGATGGCGAAAGGGAAACTCATCCAGTATAGAGCCCTTGGCGAGGAAGAGAATAATCCAGCTTCGTAAGTCATTCCACCACCACTTAAGTACAACTAAAGGATGGCCATCGTAAGACGTCAAAAAGGTTCATATCTTTCTGTTTTCATTTGTTTTTAGATATTGATGAAGAGCAATGCCGATGTTCAACAAAAAACAAAGCAACATCTTATTTACTTTCCGCAATTTCTTTTTTTCAATAAATGGCAACACTAATGTTCGTGATGAACAATGGTTATGCCTCATAGCATTTCTATTATATGTTCTGTTTTCGATTGAGTATGAAATAAAGTTGTTCTTTCATAATATCCGTCACCGGACGTAAAACATATCCGTCACCGGACGTTAAACATATCCCGTCACCGGACGTTAAACATATCCGTCACCGGACGTTAAACATATCCCGTCACCGGACGTTAAACATATCCGTCAACGGACGTTAAACATATCCTGTCAACGGACGTTAAACATATCCGTCAACGGACGTAAAACATATCCGTCACCGGACGTTAAACATATCCCGTCAACGGACGTTAAACATATCCGTCATTGGACGTTTATCTCTCACGGAATAAGCAGTAAACGGATCATTTATATATGTTGTCGTAGAAGACTTTCTTGCAAGAAATTCCGGATGCTACAATTTTTAAATGTCAATATGCGACCGATGGTTATTTTTTCTTTCTCCATTCGAAACTCATGAAGAAAGAAAAAAGGGGGCATTGTGGGTGCAAATATTTTCAACACAGGTTTTAGGGTATTTCTTCATGATGAATTAGCTATATTGAAGGTGTATTTGCTTCGCGGTGAATCATGTCGTGGTCAGAATGTAGTCCTGGCCCAAATCAGACGACAACAAATTGAGTTATCATGTAGTGTGGGGGCAACTATTTTTGGTATGAGGTTTTGAATATAAGTTAGTAAGACAACTTATACCCGAATAAATTGGTCATTTGAGCCGTGAGTATAATGAGATGGGTAGCGGTTGAATTGGGTTACGGAAGAATTGAGAAGAGGGAGGCTGATTAAAACGTGGCCATGAGGAAATGAATCACGTTGTGGATAAGTCACGACGTGGTTGAATCACGTTATGGTCAAATTAGGTCGCGGTCAAATCTGGTAAGGCCTCAAAAAGGTTTGGGTCTCAACTCGACCACGAATGGATTGGGCCGTGAGTGAATTGTGTGGCGGCCAAATTAGACTGTAAGTAAATGGGAAACTTCCATGGGCCATGAGCAGAACAAAATAGGTAACAGTTGAATCAGGTTACGGGTGAATTGGCTCGCGGTACGAGCTGACCAAGTCAAGACGAGAGAAATCAAACGAGACTTAAGGAAAAGCCCCATGGCAGAACGTCGCGACGAAAGAGGTTATGGAGTAATGTTGAATGGACGTGACTTAGTGGAAGATGGCCACGTTGAGGGTATATCATGTAGTAGTGGATCACGTAGTAGGTCAAGTCAGGTTTGGACCGGATAGGGTGTCGGTCAAATCAAGTCGCGTGAGAAGAAGACACGAAGGGGAACGAGTCGAGGACGAAGTGAAATAGAGTTGGTCAACAGGAAAAGTGGGGGAATGGAGTTTCCCATGATGTCCATTATATGGAGTCGTGGATCCACTCGCGCTTAACTAGCGAGTAAAGCGCCAATATAAAGTGACCTAGGAGTCACGCCTATAAAGAGAACATGAATAAGATCCTGAAGGGGAGGTCCGAGGAAAATCAGTCACTCAAACCCATAATATACCCCTTTCGAGATTCTAGATCGAGAGATAGACCGTCACCATTAAATTTTCAAACCATTTTTACATCCATTATCAAAGAAGCTTTCATTCCTACTCCAGTCAAAAATGGTTAGTGAGGAAATCTTCTACCTGAATTTTTCCGCACCAACAGACATCAAGCAAACCAAGTTAATTAACAGAACCCTAAGATGGAAACCCAGCTCTCAATCTCGGTTCTTTTTCTCGCTTCTTTCCTAATTGCAACTACTTCTGTTTCCTGCTCTCAACTTCAAGACCCTGAAGTAGTAGTGCAGGAGGTCCATAAGTAATTCAACTCAAAAGCTTTGATTTCATTACTTCAATTATAGTCATGCTTCGTCAAGTTCTAATGAGATCCTATATTGAACATCTGCAGGAATATCAGTGCGTCTAGGAGGCAGTTGGCCCATTCCTCGTGTGGAAGTGGCAACCCCATAGACGACTGCTGGCGGTGCGACCCCAATTGGGAGCAAAACCGCCAGCGCCTGGCCGATTGCGCCATCGGCTTCGGCAAAGATGCAATTGGCGGGAGAAACGGCCGAATCTACGTAGTATCCGACTCCGGCGACGACGACCCTGTGAACCCTAGGCCCGGAACCATCCGACACGCCGTGATACAGGACGAGCCGCTGTGGATCATTTTCAAGAGGGACATGGTGATCCAGCTGAAGCAAGAGCTGGTCATGAACTCGTTCAAGACCATAGACGGTAGAGGTGCAAGTGTTCACATTGCTAATGGACCATGCATCACCATACATCACGTCACCAACATCATCATCCATGGAATCCACATACACGACTGTAAGCAGGCCGGGAACGGGGACATTAGAGACTCCCCGAGCCACGCAGGGTGGTGGACGCAGTCCGACGGTGACGGCGTGTCGATTTTCGGCGGGAAACACGTTTGGGTCGATCATTGCTCGCTGTCGAATTGTCACGATGGACTCATTGATGCCATACACGGATCCACGGCCATCACGATTTCGAACAACTACATGACGCATCATGACAAGGTTATGCTTTTAGGTCACAGTGATTCGTTTACAGAAGACAAGGGCATGCATGTTACTATTGCGTTTAATCACTTTGGAGAAGGGCTCGTGCAAAGAATGCCAAGGTATTTGATTGAAATAATCTAATTAGTTAGGAGATAGATATGTTTTTCTGATTGTTTGATTTACAAGAAATTGGAGTACGTAACTATATATGCAGGTGTAGACATGGATATTTTCATGTGGTGAACAATGACTATACACATTGGGAGATGTATGCTATAGGAGGGAGTGCTGCCCCAACCATCTATAGTCAAGGCAATAGATTTCTTGCACCGGATCGACGTTTCGATAAAGAGGTTAGAATATCAACAAACTCCATCAATCAAGGAACAAACTCCATAAAAGGCTAGTGCATGCAATTTCTAACTTTTGTATCGAGCAGGTGACAAAACATGAAAATGCACCGGAAAGTGAATGGAGGAAATGGAACTGGAGATCCGAGGGGGATTTGATGCTGAACGGCGCATTTTTCCGGCAATCAGGTGCTGGTGCTTGGTCAAGCTATTCGAGGGCGTCCAGTCTCAGTGGAAGACCTTCTTCTCTTGTGGGTTCGATGACTGTCACTGCCGGTGCACTTAACTGCCGGAGAGGATCCCGCTGCTAGCTAATTCATAGTTTATTACTTGCCTTAATGCATGAAAGCATTAACCGCGGATATATAGTTAAATGCTTCGTAAACAAAACGGCTATATGGTAAAACAACATTACGTTTAGTCCTTTGCTGCTATATGTTGCGGTTAATCCTAAATTATCAAAGCTATGTGTCTAGCTAGTATGTTAATGGACCAAGCTAGAAAGAGCTCCTGCATATGTGTTGACTACTTTCCAATATATATCATGTCTAAGTCTGAGTACGTTATTTCTCGCATCCGTTGCCTTCAGTTATCACCTATTGCTTTAACTTTTTGGTTGTACGTAGATATTTCTCGTGTAATTGTGTGTCTATCTTTCTTAAAGTCTAGATTGGTAATTGTTCCCAGTAATTCACAGTTCATATCATACCATAAAACCAATAAACTCAGGTGGTTAATAATTAAATTGGGAATACTCTCTCTCTACCTGTGAAGATAGAGATCGAAAACGAAGATTGGTAATTGTCATAATTACCACAAAGCAAGCTGGGGTGCATGCTCAATTTTTTGGATCTAAACTCTCTTTCTATCTATTTGCCTTTGTTAAGATAGATAATGGGAATTACCTTATGGGTCTTCCCAATTTCGGTTTTCATAGTTTTGTTTTGTTGTTATTTTGTTATGATATGTTTTGGTCTAATCTCCCTCTCTTGATGTTTTTTTTAATACATAAAAGTGTTAGGGGTCATTCTTCTCTCACTCATCTTTCAGCCAAAAAAAAAAGATAGATAATGGAAATTCTAAACATACAATGGAGTTTGCATTACATGATGTTACAACCAGTACAATTTTTCTAAGGGTAAAGTTGAAAACTTGTAACACAATATTTTAAAGTCGTGAACAATTTTTGATTTGCAATATTGAGTCACAATATGAGTAGTTGAGCCTATGATGGCAAGAGTATCGAGTTAATTTATCAAACAGTAATCAACACAATTAATTAATGATCACTAGTGATCATCAAGAACTTTATCTGAAAAAATTAGGGCGCATATATGTAGCAATATGGATGGAAATTGAAACTGAGTTACAAACAGAAAACTAACTTAAAAAGCTCAGAAAGCAAAGAAGCCAGCGACCACTACGACAGCCGCGGCGGCGCCAGCAGTGGAGATCTTCCTTGCAGCGGTGGATTTGGGAGCATCAGTGGGAGGAGTAACGGGCCCATCAGCAGCGGTAACGGTGTCATCGGTGGGAGCCGGGGGAGACACTGCAGCCGTGTCTGGTGCGGGGGCATCTGTTGTGGTGTCGTCGGACTTCTTGGGTGGCTTGCTGCTGCTGCTGCCTGAAGATGAAGATGATGAGTCAGAACCGTCGTCAGATGAGGACGAAGATCCCGAACCCTTACCCTTAGAGGGTGATGGTGCTTTGCCGCTAGAGGATGAAGAACCTGATGATGAGCCCCCCTTAGAGGGTGCTGGTGCTTTGGAGCCGCTACCACTGTCTCTGTCCCTATCGCTACCGCTACCGCTGTTGTCGTCGGACGAGTCGGATGAGTCAGATGGAGGCGCCTTAGACCCTTTTGGTGATGATTTGCCGCTTGAGCTGTCGGAAGAGTCGGAAGGTGGATTGGCATGAGATCCCTTAGGAGATGGTGAAGGGGTGGGAGAGGATGAAGAGCCGCCGCCCTTGTTGGAGGAACCAGGTGACGGTGCCGATGATGAGGACGAGTCTTTCGATGACTTGGGACTGGGAGAATCGTCTGATGACGACGATGACGAAGATGACTTTGGAGATGGCGATGGAGATCCGTTATCCGAGTTTTTATTCTTAGACGAGTCTTGATTACTATCCTTGTCGCCGGGGGATGGTGAGTGGGAAGAACTTTTCCCCGACGACTCCGCCACGGCAACTCCGATAATGGCAACCAACATGAGGGCGAGAACAATCACTTTCCGACTTGCCATTCTGGCCATTGTCGTAGTAGTGGTAATAGTGATGATGAGCTTGAGGTCAGTGTTCTTATTCTCTACTAGGTCAAGTACGTACTAATTGGATCTTAATGGTTCATGCAGTACGTAGCTCTCTTCTCAGTGAATATATAGAGAAGGACTGAGCAACAAGAGGGATGAAGGATATGGTGGTGAAGGGGATCAATGAGATTTATAGGGCTTGACTTGGAAGAGAGGCAGGTTAGGGAATATGTGTATGGAAAAACACGACACTTGGTTTTCTTCATTGAAACTCATGGTGATGAGTTGTTTCGGCTAGGTTTTGTTATTACAATGACAAGGGTGAAGCTTGAAATGAGAGGTGGATATTCTTGTCTGACCAGGGATTAAGGGATCATGTGTTTATTTCCGCTGCTTAATTTGGCATCTGCTTTTATTAGACCAACTAATATTGGACATGAACTAGGACCTTTCGTTGTTTCATACTTTGTGTTGTTTCTTAATTTTCTTAATTACTGTCTATTAGTTGTCTAGAAGATATACCTTTGAATGTTTAATATAATTGGGGTAATTTTGGAGCTTGAATGATTAGGCCCTCGCTCACATGTTCACCTTTCTTTGTGTACACCAATCATAGGCCTCAACTTTACGAACAAATGATGTCTTAATGTAACGAGTAAACAGTACGATATTTAAAAAGTTTCATTTGAATTCGGATTACAAATATGTACATGATAATAAAATTCAAGGAACCATGATATTTCGCACCTGTTTATGATTATATTTCGCATTACTGGACTGGTTTCATGTCGTTCGAAAAGCATAGATGAAGCTACTAGTTTCATCACTTGTGCGTGGTAGCAACCTCATCGGAGCATCTTTCAAAATGATTAGGTGATTTAGTACACTTGTACGTTAATTTTAGAATTGAAATTTGTTTAGTCTTTATGGTTTGAAGTTGATATATGTTTAATCCTTATGGTTTTATTTTAATCTGAATAGTCCTTAAAGTCACAATTTTTTATCTAAATAGTCCTTATGGTTTTATTTTAATTTGAATAGTCCTTATGACCTTTTAACTGAGAAAATTGTCGGAATTACTATTTGAATGAAAAATCATGACTTTAAGGACTCTTCAGATTAAAATAAAACCATAAGGACTAAACAAATGTTAACTTTAAACCACAAAGATTATAAAATATTTTACCCTTTTAAATCTTAGAAAAGATTTCCACCAAGCTCAAGTTTATGGATTCACTTTAGCTCTTAATTTATGTAAATTTTGTTGTAATTAATTGAGATAATTACTCATAATACAACGTCATGTTTTACTACAAATTACAACAACTGAGGTATAACTGTTAATTATGGTTGTATTCTTGATATTACTTGGAATACGATAATTTAAAAAAAAAAACAATAATTTTACCTCCAATGACAATGAATATTGTAAATATTAATAATCAGACTTAAAATATTTAAAGTCCTTAATCTTGTAAAATAGTTTTTTTAATGTAATTATGGTCATTTTTATGTAAATTACACCATTCATGAGATCTTTACAACAAATACCACATTTAATGTGTTTAGTGATAATTACAGTATTAAACCGAGTAATTACAACATTTACGACCTTTATTACAAGTTTTTTATATGTATAATTTTTCATATCTTTTGAGTTAACTCAGTATGTTTTGTTCGATAAATGTATACTAGCTACAAGAGTATATTGCATGTGTTTAAACTCCGAATTCAATTCAAATTTGTCGAGTGACTTGTTGGTAATTAAACTTTAGAATAACATCGCTTGGTATACGTAAATGTTTGTGATTATACAGTATTGGAGGTGACATAATTAATCTTTAAAAATGAGTCGTGCCGGCTCGGCTCACATATTTGTTTTTGCCACCTCGTCGTGTTCTTCTTCCGAGGTTGAAACGTAGGACGTCGTACTGTATACATATGATCTTGTATTATTTACGTTTAACTAACAAGGCAGACTTTTAATAAAAAACATATTAGTTCTATATATGCATGGTAATCTCTGTACTGGGCAACAAACAACTAACTATATATAGCTTCCTCAGCCTATGATGATTTAGCTCTTGATGAGCCTGGATAGATCATCAGTGGGATAATCATCATCGTCTCCACCATCTGGTCCTTCGGCTACATCGCCTTTAGGGGAATAAGCCGAGTCGCTGCCTCCTGGGGCAGAGGCATCACCACCGCTGCTGTCTCCGGCTCCGGGGTAAGGCGGTGGAGATGACATTTGACTGCCCGTAGGGGATGGGGAGGAGTCGTGGCCTTCGCTTGGGCCGGGGGCTTCTGACGGTGACTCGGATGGAGGGGCAGGTGATGGTGAACTTGATGAGTCGCCTTGTTCCTGATCCTGTGATGTAACTCCAACAATGGCAACAAAGAGGAGAGCAAGCACAACTACTGGTCGACGTGCCATCTTGATTGCTTTTGGAAATGACTTTGATTACAAGTAATTGTTGTATTAAAACTCGTTTTAATTTGTGGTGCTTCATATATAGACGACAAACGAAGGACGAGAAGTTGGGGTTTGTTGGTCGGGCGAGGTCTGCGGGTAAATGGTCGGATGTGTTAGAAGAACACTATTATTAGAAAGAAAACAAGGACCTTTCGTTTTGTTTTTCTTCGTCGGATTTGGAGGAGATTAGTTTCAATCTTCCTATTAGATATCGATAATGCATACATTATGTGCGTGTCTTCGATCGTATTATTGATTGATTACATACAATCGATCATTGTTCATTCACCTACATGAAATGTTTGAAACAATTTGCTTGCATAATACAGAAACCATATTACGTACTCTGCAGATACCGAGATACGTATGTAGAAACTGTACGTATACAAACATTTGAAGCTATAGTACTACTACATTTCTCTGCAGACACGTACGTACATACAAACTGTATGCACAGTCCCTCTCTCGCATTCTGTCTTTATGATATATGCCATGCATGCATGTATATAAAGCTTAGCTAATCTCTTGGCCAACACGTACTGTGCATAGTTTCAGCTGGTTCGAGTCGTGTGATTAGCACGTCGCCTCCAACTCCAACTCCAGCTCCATCTTCAAGGTGGTCGAGTACTGATTGAGAGGGAGCTAGACTGACTACGTACTCTTCTTCTCCCCCGGTAGTCGTATGTACTAAGGGAGTGAGTTGTGAATACTTGACAATTTTCATGCTCAAATATACTGACAATTTTCAAAGCAGAACTTCGATCCCAATATCCTAACTCGATCCGTAGCTAATGAGAAATTAGAAAAGACCAAAAAAAAAAGTTACTGACTTCTGTAGGATATCAGAATTCTGTGCGATCATTTGCATCGATCATATGGTAGATTATATACATAGAATATGGAGTAGGATATATAGAGGTAGGCAGGCTGCTTCACCAGCCTAGCAAACTAGCTACTTTACTTCCTAATTTGGCCAGTCGACCAAGGCTACCGACGGGAACATTTTACTACACCTTTTATCCTACCTCTATCTAGCTAGACCTTTGTTTGGTTTGCTTTTTAACTAATTATATATGTTTCAGGTTAGGTTTCATCATGTACGGCTACAAAACAATCAACTTAATTTCATACGGTAAAATTCTTCCTCATGCCAAACTAGCTAGTATCTGTAGGTTCAGATGGCTTGGCAACAGACAGTACACATGGAAAATGCCACACGAGAGGCGAAGACACCAGTCTTCCATTCCATGAATCGTGTCGTCTACATTTTTGTGCATCTGAAACTCTTTCCAATATGAAAACTTCTGTTTGCTTTTGTAGTAAAAAAGAAAAGAAAAAAACAGTACTGGTGCTTGTGAAACGAAGAATCCATTATTGTTTTACACAACCATATAAGCTATGCAATACATAATAACATAAGTTCCACATTTTACATTTTCATAAAGTCCAAGACTGCAAAATATCCTGAAAATGCGAATGAAATAGTCTATGGATCATTCATTATTGCCACAGGAATAGTCAAGTTAGGTTATCAGTATTCCTATAAATGAAGAGGATAATATCAAAGACGAGCAAAGAGATTAATGGAAAGTTTCACCATTTGATTCAAGTGTCTTCATTCAACTCTTTTTTCGACAATTATCCCTCATGAATCAAATCTCAATTTCTCCTCATCTTTATAATACCAAACCAAACCTATTATTCAGTAACCAATACTCTGAAATCTAGATCACGAATTAGACGAGATTTCATTCATAACGTAAGTACTGGTCCAAGTGAACAATACTCCTCATAGTTTGGACCAAAGCTAGCTATAATTTGCCTGGCTAACACTCCAAGAATCCAGCATCAAGATTTTAGGAGGACTAAATCCAAGAGAGGGATGGATAAGCACAAAGTCCAAGCACACACATTTTACCCTTTATATCTATATCATAGGATAGTCATAGTCTCAAATGTGTAATTAGTCCAGTCCTATAGTCCTAGAGGAGATCGCCAGATTTAACGGGGAATACACAACGAGACATCGTATGTACCGAAACGTGTATGGCATCTCCGCCCCGACGAGTGTCTTCTCCTCTCTTATATTCTCTCCCTTCTCTTCCACGCATCACCCATTTACCCTTCTTCATTCTTCTCTCGCTTTCTCTCTTCTTCTTCTTCTTCAATGGCTCCACAAGAAGCAGCAGCAGCTAGTGTGACCCAGAAGACTGAAGAGGCTGCTCCCCGCAAGAACAGGGTCACAGTTGTGGGCAGTGGCAACTGGGGCAGTGTGGCTGCTAAGCTCATTGCCTCCAACACCATTAGGCTGCCTTCTTTTCATGGTTAAGTTTTGCTTTTTGGAGGCTTTCTTTGCATGCAAGAATGTTGGTGTTTGTGAATTGTGTGTGTGCATTTTAAAGATTGAAGCTTTATGGTGATTTTGTGTAGGATTCAGTGTTGAATGAATTGAGTTTTATATGGTTTGCTCTAGGCTGTTGTGAGTTTGGAGGTTTTAGTGGAGATCCTTTTGGGAATTATGTGTGTGGGTTGAAAAGAATGAAGCTTTATTGTGATTTCTAGAAATAGATAACGTGAAGTGAATTGAGTTTATCATATGCTTTGGTCTAGGCTTTTGTGGTTTTTGGAGATAATAGTGGAAACCCATTTTCTTAAATTTGGGTTTTTTGTATGACGAAATTCAGATGAGGTGAGAATGTGGGTGTTTGAGGAGACATTGCCAAGTGGTGAGAAGCTCACAGATGCCATCAACACAAGAAATGTAAAAACCATTGATCTTGAGCTACATTTTATGTTATATTAGTTCACATATGTGTTTCCCATTGTAATCTCTGATCATTTTCTGTGATAGGAAAATGTAAAATATCTGCCTGGCATAAAACTTGGGAAAAATGTTGTTGCAGACCCAGACCTTGTCAATGCAGGTACTTGTTTTCCGAGCGAAAGCTTTGCTGACATTGTCATTCTGTTGGGTACTTGAGACAAATTTTTAGTGATTTTAATGGGGGAGTTTTGCAGTGACTGGTGCAAACATGTTGGTGTTTGTTACTCCACATCAATTTATGGAGGGTATATGCAAAAGACTAGCAGGAAAGATAAGCGGGGATGTGGAGGCTATCTCCCTTATTAAAGGAATGGAGGTCAAGATGGAAGGTCCGTGCATGATCTCTAAACTGATCACTGACCAATTGGGTGTAAATTGTTGTGTTCTAATGGGAGCAAACATAGCTAATGAGGTTATTAGCCCTACTTTTTACTCTTTTTTTATAGCTTCATGTGCCGGATCATTGTACACCAGCCTTTACTGAAATTGGAGACTGCTTGTGTAGATTGCTTTGGAGAAATTTAGTGAAGCCACAGTTGGATACAGAGAAAACAAAGAGATTGCAGAGAAATGGGTTCAACTATTTAGTACCTCCTACTTCATAGTCTCACCTGTGAGTGCACGCCAATCATAAACATGGATTTAACAATTTAATTCACTTAAAAAAAACTATTGAAGACGTGTTCTGTTCACACGGGTTATATGGAATTTATAGGTCCAAGATGTGGAAGGTGTAGAACTGTGTGGTACCCTGAAAAATGTTGTGGCCATAGCTGCAGGTTTGTATATACTAATGTATCTCTCCCTTCTCAAGTTTGAATGAGGAACAAAGAGTTTAATCACTAATGGAACAGGTTTCGTGGATGGCTTGGACATGGGAAATAATACAAAGGTAAGTTCAAATATTTGTACAAAGGTTGAAATCTGGTCTCTCCTGCCTTTTATATTCATTTTGGTTTGCTTGTATGAATGACCAGGCTGCAATTATGAGAATTGGTCTAAGAGAGATGAAGGCATTTTCCAAAATGTTGTTTTCATCTGTCAAGGACAGCACCTTCTTTGAAAGCTGTGGTGTTGCTGATCTCATCACAACATGCTGTAAGGAATCATGATGATTTCTTCCTTCTATTTATGCTTATGTTTCTTTGTATTTTAACCTCACTGTGTATGGCAGTGGGAGGAAGAAACAGGAAGGTTGCAGAAGCTTTCGCAAAGAGTGAAGGGAAAAGGTAAACCTTCTTAATTTGGCACATGAAAGTTGTAAAAACTAAATATTAATTTAATTGTCACCTTTGTGTTTTGTCATCTGCAGATCGTTTGATGAGCTTGAAGCAGAAATGCTACAGGGTCAAAAATTACAGGTTTAAATTAACAATTATCATGGAATTTACTCGCAGTTATTGAATTAATGCACAATGATGATGATTTATGAAACATATGTTAGCTCTTTTTACCTTGTTAATAGTATACGGTGGCAAGATTGTGAATGCACAACAAAGCTGCTGCTTGAGTAACTTAACACGAATAATAATTTGTACTGATCTAATCACAAAACACACACCACATTTCATCAGTTCTAGAGTTCAACAGAACTAAGAATAACATATGGAGAAATTATGAAGTCTCTTTCTCTGACATTGAAATATGTGTTTATCAGTCTACTTATGAATGTTCCTTTCTCTTTTATGAAGGGTGTGTCAACAGCAAAAGAGGTATATGAAGTTTTAAGCCACCGTGGGTGGTTACAGTTTTTCCCGCTTTTTGCAACAGTTCACGAGATCTGCATTGGCACACTTCCTCCATCAGCCATAGTGGAACACAGTGAGCGCACACCTAAATAGCTGGCTTCCTTCACGACCACTGAGCATTCTTCAGGGTCTAAATGAAAGTATTCGTAAGTGATGTTTCGTACACGAAAAATAGGAGAGTACTAGGTGAAACTTTGGAATGTTGGATCACAGAGAAGCTTATGCAACAATATATCGTTGCAGGCTCAAAATTCAGCACCTTGTTAGAAACTATTTTTCTTGACAGTAAATTAATGAAATTAACATTTCTCTGAAGTTTCATTTCGATCTTTTTTGTCAGTTCAATATTTCTCCTTTAATTTGTGCAGACTATGTAATGAACACTAAATTGTATACTGTTCTAGAAAATACAAGTAATACAGTAAAGGATAAGAGAGATTGAAATCCTTTTACAACGAGAGAGATTGAAATCCTTTTACAACGTCTAGGTCAGGATAAGAACTGTGACATTGTTTGTGTTTGACAGCAACGTTCCATACACCAAGACAAGGATTGCTACCGTTTTGGTAACATTCCATAACGTCACCATCTCTGGCCATAGCAGTTTCCACCCAGTTTTTGTCATTTGAACTTTTCTGTCAATGTTTTTGTCAAAAAGCTTTTGTAGTTACCATATACACCTTGTCACATTCCATAAAGCTTACGTTCATTTCCAAAATTAGCCTTATTGTAAAGCAGTTATTCAATTTTCACATCATAGGCTTAGTTTTTTGTTTTGTTTTTCTTATTGAGACATCATAGGCTTAGTTCAATACTTCAATTGCTTTGAAGTTGGAACTAACTAGAAGGAAAGCCCTGTTGAATTCACAAGAATAATCCCATGATAACACAAAACCCCTTCTCATTTTATGCAATGCAATCGTTGTTATACAACTGCTACAAGCCAAATTACACAGCAGGATTACCATAAATTATAAGAAAAAAAAAAACCCAAATAACTTTCCTACAACACCAGCAATGCTTTGAATCTGCATAGAAGCTTTTACAACACCAATTACCCAGATCGTATTCTATCCAATCGATCCACACTCTTCCGCGCTCTATCCAATTGGTGGTCAACACTTTTTCTGGACTTCTCATGGCAGTCCACGCTTCTCCGAGACCTGTCCATATGGTCCAAGGACACTTTTAACTTTTCTAGTTTATCAGCACTAATGAACTGGTTTTTCAGTTTCTCAGGTCTATCAGTGGTGCTCTTCTTTGGTTTCTCTCTTCGATCAGTGCTCTTCCTAGAAACTTCGTAAACATCAGTACTCTTCCGAGGCTGCTCAAACTGGTCAGTGCTTCTCCTAGAACTGTACCTTTGGGACGGAGACTTCTCGACAGTTGATATGAACTTCTTCAGATGCCTAATATACTCAGGGTACAGTTCTAAATCACAGTGATTGCCTCCTTTTAGCCATAGCGGTTCATACTTCTCTTTACATAGCTCCCACAGTTGCTTGCCATGAGAGCAATCAACTACTTCATCTGCAGTTCCCTACAAGAGTGTATAATGGCAAATTTGTGAGGATTAGTTTGTATATTATTTGGCGTTTCACAATGACCAAGGACTGAATAGCCTCGTACTATTAAGTTGTCAAACTAGGATTGCTAAAGTTTTATAAAAAAATCACTTCAATATGAAGAGGCAGATCAGCTTGTTATCTTTATATTTGTACTGTACTCTACCAGAAGAGGATCAAAGAAAAACATTGATTCAACAGCAACAGTATGCTGTTTCTTAAAATTCCACCCATCAGCTAAGAAAACTGAAGTCTACAAATTCAATGCAATAATAAAACGTAGACAATTTTTATCTGGCATGCAACATTTGGGAGATAAAGGAGATCTTCAAGTCAAGGGCGTTCCTATATTCCAGCATCATAGTCATGTCAGCAACGCCATTTCTGAATCTAAACAGTATTCATGAGTCTGGTTAGGCTTCCAGGAGTCCCTACAGTATACGTGGGTTTGATAACCTTAACACCAACCAGTAACTTTTTCATCCTATCATGAGTCTGGTTAGGCCTTTTAAAGTGTCTGAAATCACGAGTCAGATACTCTCAGAATTAACAGTAGAAGTTTTACCATACTATGTTAACCTTTAGATCTAAGTAAATCAGAAGAACAAAAATTGTTGTGTGACATATAATGTTAGCCTTTTACTTACTGACTATACAAAGTACAAAGGATAAAGCAACCGGCCTAAAAGTAAACCTACTCAACTACTATATAACTTAAATTGATACAAAAGAAGAAACATCAAAGAAGGCAAGTTCTTATGGGAGAGTTTTTCATGCATGCACTAAACATAGTATGGATGTGAACCAAACACAAATGCGACTTTAAAGTTGACAAAACTGGAGTAGAATCACTTACATGAATGATGAGAACAGGACAATTGACCAGTGGAATTTTATCAATATTCTGCACACAAACAAATGACAAAATGAGGGACTCAATTACATTGAAGCCAGAACAAGCGTGAGATAGGCAATTAATGTGTTACCTTATAAATGTCAAACCAGTATGTGCGCTTTACAGGATACATGACTCTTAAACCAGATAGTATGGGACTGTGCAGGACAACAGCTCTTAATTGAGGCAACCGAGCAGCAAGATCCAAAGTTGGGCCACTTCCAACAGATTGACCATAGAGAATGATATCTTCCTGCTTAGTACCATAGCTTTCTTCAAGACACTTATATGCAGCTTCAATATCTGCGTATGTATTCTGCTCACTTGCCTGGAACAGATAAACAGGTTATGAGCCTTCCACAATCCATTGTGATAAAAAAAAAAAACCAAGCATCTTATGAAATGGACCGGATTTAATAAGAAAAGGTAAGTGCTCAAATCTCCAACAGACCTTTCCAGATGATTGCCCATACCCTGAATAGTCATACCTGCAAAACATTACAGATACATGTAATTCAGGCCAAAAATTTGCAGCAGTAAGAAATGTAACACTGAATTATTGATTATAATGGAGATAACTCTTATCCATAGGCCTGGGAAAGCATCATTCAACATGAAAATTACAAAACCTATTCTCAGCTTCAGGCACAAAGTTGGTGAACGATAATGAATACAGCAAAAAGAAACGCGCTACCAAACGCTATCATTTTCAAACCAGAATGTCTAAACACCCAAAGACGCCAGAGACCAAGCAACTAAGTTTCAAGACAGATCGAATAAAACTTACATCACTGAACTCAAACTCACCATCATAACTATCTATTTCATGAAACTACTCAAAATTCGCTTATAAATCAAACCTTGATGCTAGAAGAACTATATTAACTTTCTCTAGCATACAAACGAAGGAAACATTCCCAATTACCATAAAATCCCAACAAAGCAAAAGACAATTAGCCAATCAAATAAGTAAAACTCAGATGCCAAAAGCAGCAAGCTACTCATAAACCCAACAGAGCTCAATATTCTGATAAAACCCAGATGCCAAAACCACAAAGCAGCTTGGAAACTCAACAAAACCCAAGATGCCAAAACTGATAAAGCATCAAACTTCGCCAAAAACAGAGCAATAGTAGCACTAGCAGTAGCAGTAGTAGTTACCCCATGAGATTAACCCTCAAATGGATGCTCAGCTCGATGAAGAGCTCATACATCTGACCCAGATCGGCGGCGTTGCCGTGAGAGTAAAGCAGAGTGGAAGTAGCCAAAGGATGCCTAATGTAAATAGCCACCACCTCAGTGCCTCTACGAGTTGGCAGCTTCAGAACCTCCACGTTTTCTCTGTGGGGAAATGGGCTCAGGAGCAACAGCCCCGTCGGCTCGTCTGTGATCAGCTTATACGACGGCGGGTTCGGCGGGAAAAACGCGAACTTGGCCGCCATTGATGACGTCACGCCACCCATTACTTCCGAAACTGGAAGAAAAAGAAGAAGATGAAAGCTCACTTCTTTCTGGGTTTTGAGCTAAATGGTTGTTCTGGGTGAGTGAGAGTTTAACAGACCCAGATCGACATCCTCCTCTTTTTCTCTCTGAAGATTAGACCTTTATTCTTTATGGCAAAGAAAAAGTAGAGTGAACATCATAAAGAATAGAACTTGGTTCTTTTTCATGGTGGCTATTAATCTATTAAGCTTACCCAAAAGCTCAATGTGGCCAAAATGAAAGAGATAGAGAGAGAAAGAGGTTAGTGAGTTTAGAGAGAGAAAGTTTTTATTTTTTATTTTTACAGTGGGGTTACTTGGGTTGGGGGTAACACAGAAGTTTGAGCTTCAGAGAGGGATGGACCATGGGGCCTTAAGCTTCTGCATGCTATCATTTTTGTAGGGTATCTGATGGAAGAAATTGACAGAAGAAGCTAACAAAAGAAGATGCAGAAAAATTTGGTAAAAATTATTTGGTACCACTAAGCACCAAACCCATGTGGATAAAGTTGCTTGTCGTGTGAATTTTCAAGAGCCATTGCAACCCCAACAAAAATTTGTGAATGATTGAAAGCTCATAATCAAGTATAAACATGCCACACCATAGCTCACATAGATGTGGGATGCGCAGCAGGTCAGCTTGTTTAGGAAAACCACCAATATTAACACCCTTTTAAAACCGTTTAATGCTTTATATTTTCGGCCGGTCAAGGAATCACTTGATTAATTAAACTCTTGTTTTTGAACACAGAGTTAATTGAAACTAAAACATGATGAAAATGTAACGCTCGAACACTTAACTAAGGAATATGGACAATGGACGGTTATATGCTAATTCTCGTGATCTGTAAGTATTGCTCAGTCCTTAATCTTTCCCCAAACTCCTTTTTAATTCTTTTTAGGATTGGATCTCACATAGTATTCCGAGTCTCTATCACATGAAAACAGCACAAGAGTGAGTTGGGAAAACGAATAGGAATAAATACTGTTTTTGAAGAACAAGAAGTTGTGGGTTCTTTATGTAATGTGAGACATACTCCAACCCCATATGTTTGAAAATTATTACAAAGAATTCCTTTTTAGGTGATGCAAACTTCCAAAGGTCTTAAAATTTGGGAAAGGGTCATTCCATATGTTGAAAGAATCATACAAATTGAAGTAGATAACAAGGGAGAATGAGAATCACTCACTATATTTGGCCCAATAATCAATATCATTCATATGATTGTTTCAAATGCAGCTGCTCCAAAATGGTGGAAGTTCATATTGAAAAACAGTATTGCCTCTCCCAGAAAATTCAAGCCTATTGAACTTTTTGATTGTCTAATCTAGTAGCCACATATTCTTTTTCCAGAAAAACTCAAGCTCATAATCAACTCTAGGTGAACAGAGTAAAAACTAGTGTTAGATTGAAGGTTAATCTGCTTTCACTCATAGTTAGTAAAACCTAAGCACATGCTCACAAAGAAGATGAGCACCTGTGAAATATAGTAATATACATGGCTCTGATTATTTTGTGCATTCTTCATTAAAATATGCAGAAATCAAAAAGGTTGCTCCTTTTAAGGTCTCAACTTAGCTAACATGCCAACACTTCTTCATCTTTGGGATCATGAACTCCCTGAGAAGAAGTAGAGGTATGCAAATCACATGCTGTATGGCTATTTGATCAAAAACTACTAGTCAAAATGCAACATATTATTTGTATCAGCCACAACTTTAAGACCAGATTTCAGGAGGAAAATGACTCAAAACCAAAATTCAGGGCTAGAAGACAAGCACTAAACTCATAGCTAGAATACGACTGACTAACGACCCTAAGTCTGATAAAACCAATCACATAAATCAGTAGAAATGAAGCCAAATCCATCCAGAATAAAGATGTATGTATAATGACCCCTCGGGATCCATTATATCAAGCAAAGGAAAATGAAAGAGATGGTGGGTCTTACTGGCTTTATATCTATCCCTGTAATTGTGATGGGATGATGAGACATGTCTCTTTGAAGCTGCAGATATTCGGCAAATGCCTTGTATAAATAATTCACATATATATTTGCCAATATAGAAGTACAGTTCTCTATATATCATTTACAATACTAAACCAAACCCATGACCTGGCTGTTGCACTTTCAGACCTGCTCTTGTTCAACTAAGACTATTGCTGAAACTGAAAATGCAATTGGTTTGGATCATCTTCAACTACACTTGCAACTTTGTTTCATGAACCTATGTTTCAGGTGAATTAGTGAAATGGTATAGAAGTTGTTGGTGTAGGCGTGTAGCTAAAAGAGAAAAGCCGGATGAGCAACTACAATGCAGTCAGGATCTTCCTCCGTAATCTTCTTTTGTTAGATCAATGACTAGTGGAGTCTTTCCAGCATTCTGCAACACAAAATCAGTAGCTCACTCTTACAGATAACTTGGGTTAAGGGCAACACAAAATTCGGTTCTTACTCATTCAGCATTTTCGGGGTTTTGATTTGGGGGTTGTAGAAAGCTAGTTGTTGATAGAATAAAAATGTTGAGACAGAGAACCTAACTCAACGAGTTGGTGCTCAATCCGATAAGTATGTCATCCATGGAGTAACAGACTAACAAAGGCCTTGGACAACATAAACTGTGAAACACTGACAGCTAGTAGGTCTTCCTGTGCCTCTTCTGATGCTTAAATTCATAAAGCTAACTCTATTCTCTTTCTCTTAGCTCATAGTTGGCCATGGGAAAGAGACAGAAAGAATGGGATATCAGTACTAATAGCTAGCTAGGCAACTCTTTTTTCATTACATAACCGTCTATAGATTATGCTCCACAGTATAAGGTGTAGCAAGATGTTTTGATTAGCTGCTTGACATTATTTTGCTGGCGATGACTGTAAGGTGATGGTGTATAGATGGTCATCTTCATCTTAATTAAGATAATAAAGCATAATTGCTAATTTGGCATTTGTTCACACCACAATGTGACTTTGCGGACTTTCGTTAGATGAGATGATCAGATGATTGTATTCCAAATAGGTCATATTTTAGCATTCCAAAAAATTAGTTTTCTCCACGAAAGTGAGTTTAAGTTGGATGTTGCATGATATTTGAGGACATTTGAGTGTGTGATAATCTAATTTTTGATTCGATCGAGCCCCTAACCATTAAGCAAAGCCCGATACTTGAAAGCCAAATGTATGGCTGAACTTGAACTGATGAAGCTTGGATGCAGAGTACAGTAAATAAGAAGAGTTTGATCAACATATGTTTACTTTACTTTACTTCTAAATGACACTATGGATTTCTTCCAAAAAAAAATGACACTATGGTAACATCAAACATCATTTTAGCCTTTGTACTTAATTCAGATGATTGCATTCCAAGTTCGCCTCATTTTAGCCTCTAAAAAATTAGCTTTACTGCCAATGTAGCTAGGTTTGAGATGTTACACAGTTACATGACATTAGGGTGTCAAGACACCATGAGTATGACAGCACACGGATTGTTGATTATCACAACGTTGTAGATATTGAGAATCGAATATCATAAAAGTTAGAAATGCATGTTTAGTGTGTGCGTGGGTGTGATTAGTGAAAATCGAGTATCACCACAATCTTCTAGTAAAGTAAAGTGGATATAGATTGACAATGGAATGGTAAAAATAAAAAAAAAATCGTATCACCAGCGAGATAATTTGATATAAATCGAACGATAATTAAAATAAGATCGATCGAAACATATCTTAATTTTTTTTTTCTAAATATGTCAAATGATTTAAGCGATGGGTGACAAGGAACATGTGTACTGGCCTTGAAAACTAAAAGAAGCAAAACTTTATTACATAGAAAAAGGATTGAAGCAAAAAGAAGAGAAATTTGAATTTGCATTTTGAAATAAAAAAAACACAGTTAATAAGGTCGGTGGGTGGTCGTTTGGGAACCAAACAAAGCTAAAAGTCGGTGGCATTTGAATTGCGAAATCCTAACGTTCAAATCTGCAAAACCCCAACTTTTTTCAAACCGCTCTCCTTCTCTTTCCCTAAAATCCGAAACCCTATTTCGAATCTCTTTCATTGTCCAAGAAATCCGATACCCAATTCGAATCGCTTTCTTTGTTCGAAACCCCAGTTCGAAATAACCCCCAACTCTTGTTAGGGTTTCGAATCGCTTTCTTTCTCCTATCACATCCGACACCCCAATTCGAATCGCTCTTCAAATCCGAAACCCCAGTTCGATAACCAAACCCAATTTCAAATCGGTTTCTTTGGGAGATGTCAAGACTTCGCCTCGTCCTTGTTATTCAGATGAGGCAGCATATGGATTTGGCCATATTCCACCTCAAACCAAGCTCTATGCCTCGAAACTATGTGGATGTGTATGCGTAGGATCCTGCATCCCATAGGCGGAGTATCTAAGGGTGAACACCAGCACCTATTCTTCATGCACAATGACAATCAGATTGTCGGTTTCAAGTTTCACTTGCAATCAGATGGTCTGATGTGGAAGCCAAGAGCTAGGTACACACTGGATCTGCTTCAACCCAGGGCTGCAACTGACACTAATGAACAAGTTTCACGTTACAGAGCAGTCCCTATAGGACCGAGGGTAATCCCAATGAACATAGAGCAGGTACTTTCCTGAATTCTGTCCTTTGATCTTCATTAATGAATCTTTTATTTCATTTCAGCTTGGTGTGCATCTGTTCGGTTATGTAATATGCTCATCTCTTATACGTTTGGTCCTTTCCTTGTTTCATGTCACAGTGAGACGGAGCACTTAGGGGGCAGATTTACACAACACTTCTGGTAAGATACTACCGAGACTTTCAATTGCTTTTCAGCTATCTATGATTTGTGACTTTTGTCCCGTACTAGCTGGCTTTTCGGAGACTTTTAGGACCTAGCTTCTAGCTAGGATAGGAGGTACGGCAGCCATATGTGGTAGTAGGACTTGTACAAAACCAGCGTGCGATATTGCACTGTTGTTGAAGTTTGGTAAATGACTGACCTCGGATGACAGGCTTGTGGAATTTTGGTATGACATGTGGTGTTCCATTTAGTAAGACAAGTCTGTCAAATATAGAAAAGATTATTTCAAATGCACAACCCGTTTTGGTTGAGACACTCACTAAAGCGTGTGCGTGGCTACTTCAGTATAAGCAATAAGTGTTAAAAAGTTATCCACACCCCGTGGCTTTTCGGATCAATCTGATACCGTAGAGGCCAGGATTGTAGGTTTTTCGTATGATTTAGATTATATGATAACCCATCATAAGGGATGGTTTCACCTGTAAGCGTATATGTTGATCTCTGCTTAGTTGACGTGAGATGTAAAAGTGTGAAATATTTTAGTGGCGGAAAGGTTTGAATTTCAGGTTTTATTTCTACGTATGTAACTGTATGTAGAACATAGAAAATAATATTTACAATATGTTTGCTGATGGCTTTATTGGTTTCATTTGCAGTACATGACGGAAATATATAGCTAGACTTGGAGGATAGAATTTGCTTTCAGGATGGACTTGGAGGATAGAATGGCAGCAGGATGGACATAAAGTTTTTGTTGCAAAGCAGGTTTCTGATGGTGATAACTAGTGTTGAAGCCATGCTTGGCGAGGATGCAAGATACATTTTGAGTTGTTATTGATGTTTTGTTTTTAAATGTTGCAAGAGTATTTGATGCCTATAATAAGCATAGTTTAGTTCAGAATCTAAGAGCTGACTGAAGCTGTATATGTCTGAAAAGTGCGTCTCTGTTGTAGCAAATAGATTTCATTACTGGAAATGAAACGACATGAATAGAATTGAGTAACGCATCACTTGCTTGTTATCCTCTTAATTTTAATGAAATCCAATATGACTACTATCAGACTATGATATCTTCATCTTGCTGTTGTGTGTGTGTGTGTTTTTTTTTTTTTTTTGAAAAGGTTGTGTGTGGTTTTTGCTTCTCAGAGTTCTGGTTGGAAGATATTACAAAGGCAATTGTACAATCAATATACCATCTTTAATCATTATTATTTATTAGTACGATGTGGTTCTAGCCGCTGTTTCCATATCACTTTCTGTCCGAGGTATATGTTAAAGATGATGATGTTGTTTGTTGATTGTTAACGTTTGCATTTCTTAATTGTGATACATCGATGAGCAGATTACAGTTGATGAACAATATCAGTATACATGCATTTCTTTAAAAATTCACATGTAGATATTTTGGGGTCTAAACTAAAGATTCTTTGCCAAATACAGAAAATACAGTACTTTTGCTGAAATTGAATGATGCAATTGGTTTGGATCAACTTCAACTACTCTTAAAACTTTGGTTCGTGACCCTATGTTTCAGCTGTATTTGTGATATGGCATAAAATTGGTTGGTGCAGGTAAATGAAAAGCCGGCTCATGAGCAACTACAATGCAGTCAGGATCCTCCTCCATAATCTGCTTGTATTAGATCATAAGTGGAGTCTTTTCAGCATTCTATTAAAGCAAATATATTTCATTACTGGAAATGAAACGACATAAGTTAGAAACAATATTCATTAAGTGTAGATTATGAATACTTGTGTATTGCAGAGTTGCCAAGGTTACATGATGTAATCATGTTAATTCATTACTCTCAATCAAATGATACATTAACCATCAAGAACAGAAGAAAAAGAATGAACAATCGGTCACTCATTTGAAAATAAAAGATACGAAAATATACATTAAAACCAGAAGCCAAAACAACAATGCAACAGCAAGAGGACGGTTTCACACACAGGTTGGTGATCGATGTCATAGTCCTATTGGCTTTGATCAAAATCAAGAGTATAAAGAGTAGGCGAACCATTACACACAAGCCAAAGTCTCGTTATACAAATAATTCTCACACTTAACAAGGAAACGCTGATCAGTAGATAACTCGAAAGATTTGAAGGTCTTACTCTTAAGATTCCACGAGACGACTTGACCAGGTATATGCAGGAATAGAGATGAAGAGTCCTCTTCCACATTTTCGACTCGATCAAGAAAGAGAACAAAATAAACTGGTAACAATGAGGGTATAGAAAATACAGTTCTATAACATCATTGTCATGGCTGTTAGTTGCTTTTGCTCTTTTCTTCAATTAAGACGGACCATTGCTGAAATTGGATGATGCAATTGGTTTGGATCATTTTCAAACTTTGTTTTGTGAACTTATGCTTCAGGTGTGTTTGTGAAATGGCATAAAAGTTGTTGGTGTAGCTTAAAGTAAAGGCCGGCAACTACAATGCAGTCAGGATCCTCCTCCAGAGTCTGGTTATCTGGTAGTGTTAGATCAGTAAGTGGAGTCCTTTCAGCATTCTGCAACAGATAACTCGGGTAGTACGGTTAGTTGCAACATCAAAATGGTTTCGTACTCATTCAGCCTTTTCGGTGTTTTGTTTGGGGTTTGTAGAGAGCTGTTCCTAAGATGTAAATGTTGAGACATATATAGAACTTTGTACATATTGAATGTTAATGTCTGGATTTCTTCGTTGAGATATGTAACGATACATAAACAAAATAGTAATACTAAAGAAAACAGTTTTTGCAGTAGCAAACTTGGCAAATCGACGTTCCCCTCCAACTCTCCAAAACCTTGCCCTACTCTAGTACTCTTCATACTTAAATTTAAGTTCCTATCTAGAAAACACAATTAAATAAAATGCAACATTTGTTAATAAAAAAACAGATGCCGAAAACCGTTGCCATCATCGGAAACCACAAACAACTACTCCCTTCAAGCTTCATCTTCGTCATCATCGGAGGTAGTACCAAAAGTTTCTGCAGTAATAAAAACTTCTCCCACTTGGGAAAAGATATATAGTTCCAAATAGGAAAACCTTCCGGACGGGGAGGAATAGTTTCCGGGTCAAGTGGAGGGAATGGTCTTCGTTTTCGTTGAGGACAACCTTCAATGATACATCTAGTCCCATCAACACCTTCGATAACTTCTGGTGTTATTGACCTTCTTCCGCCTTGATGTGATGCCTCAGCAGCATCTGAACCCTTGACCTTGCCAACTTCTTCTTCGTCTTTCTTTCCTGAACTTTCTTTCTCGACCTTCCTCCGGGCGCGTCGCGCTTTGCTCTTGCCGGCGGCGGATCGTTTCCAAATATGGTTTTGGCGATGGAGAGAGAGAGAGAGAGAGGGTCTAGGGTTTATGGGGTGGCAAAGGAGAAATTGGGCCGGGTCGAACAAATGATGGACCCTCCCGGCCCGCTAAGGCCCATGTCAAGCAACCGCCCTGCCCTGACACGTTTTCGCCTAGCCCACGTGTTTTCATTTTTCTTTCTTTTTTTGAATAATAATAATAATACTTTCTAGAATATAGATAGTACACGCAGCTGTTTTCTACAAGCTGACAAAGCCGAGCTTCCATTCTTCTACGTCGTCGCTCCCGGAATTCTCTCCCAAATTCCGTCTCCGGCTGACCGGCTCTCCCGACTCGCCGCTCACACACGTAAGTCTCTCTCTCTTCCCTCCGTTATTTTGCTAGACTTAGGCTCTGTTCGGTTCGCCGGAATTAAGCGAAATATAGAAGAAGCTAAAGTGTTTAAGCCACCGGGAAGGAAATGCCGGAGATTTTCCGGCTCCGAACGGCTGTGGTTTTTGTTTTATGAGTTTTCTTGTGTTTTTGAAGAAATCAAAACGGAGCGCTAGGGTTTATGGAGAGAGAAAGCTTAAACTGAATTCGAATTTGTCTTGTGGATTAAAGCGTTTCTGAATCTATTGACACAGACTTGTAATTTGTGGAATTCGTTCATGCTTTTTGAGTAGTATAGTGTTGATTTTGTGGAATTTGATGCTTACTTCGGTTCGATTCTCGAGTTTCCAAAAGCTATTGGTTTGAGATAATGCAGTTAATTTCGTGGAAGATATGCTGATTGGTGTAGTTGGTTACAGGTTATGAGTTGCTAGGGTTCTTGCATTTGAGTGTTCGATTCCGGAAAAGGTGTGTGACCTTGGTTGTTATACTTGGCTGAGAAGAAGATAACTAGAGTGTTGTTCGTTTAGAAATTTCATTCGCCTGTGGTATAAATCTTGGTTCCTTGTTTGGTGCAGTTAGCCTTGTGCTGTTATGTCACAAGCTGCTGAAGATCTGGTTGGTTTGAGTAAACGCCGAAAATTGGGGCCAGACTACTTTGGGTACTATACACATGAAGTGGTAGAGTTGTTGTCACAAAATGAAGATGCTTCACCTTTTGCTTCCAAATCCTCAGACGTATCTCAAAGCAGATGTGTGGAGGTCATAGGCAAGGATAGGATTGATAATGCAGATGGTGTGTCTGGTTCGTTGTTTAGTAACAGCCTAGGGAATGAGCTCTCAGAATTCACAAAAGAAAGATTGGAGTTGTTGCTCAGGCAGGGAGTCAAAGTTCTTGCACCAGAAGTTGATGAGGTATGTTGGGGAATTGGGATGCTTATTTCCCGTATTGTTCTTTCACATGTGCTTAGAAAAAGATTGCGTACAGTTCTAGATTGATGTTCTTGAACTATATAAAATGATGTCGATGTTTGTACTGAATGGATCCTCAATTTGATATGTTTTCACATTTGATACATATGTTCAACCAAATCTGTGAAATAATATTTGCTTCTTGATGTTGGTATCCTGTACTTTCTAATAATGGTATGTGTAAATGCAGATGATAGAACCTGTTGTAGGTATGAGCCGGTTAAAATCACGGCTAGAGAGCAGAAAATGTGTTGTTGATGCAGAGAAAGCATCGACGCCTAAGAGACTAAAGAGATCTTCATGCTCTTCAAGCAAAGAGGTATCTTTTCCTTTTGACTTAAATGGGGATATATTAGCTCGCAAATTTATCTAAATTCGGGTTTTTCCCCCCTTAAGTTTCTCAGTTAGTACTGGAGAAATGCATAATCTCTCTTCTCTTGTAATTTTAATTATTATTATTATTATTATTTTGAAAATGGCCAAGGCTTCCCTTTAGGTAGGAGTAGTAGGTTTCCCACCCATATTATTATATATAATAGGATAGTACCTCGTGGGGGACATAAATTCTAAACCTTGTGAAGTAATACAACCATGCTCTATAAGGAGATCCTGAATAATATCAGGGGTTTCCCGACCCAAAACTCATCTTAAAACGATGACCTAGCAAGGTTTGAGTCAATTTGCAACACCATTTGCTTCATGGTAAATGTGTCTAAAAAGAGGTACCCTCAAAATCCCCCAAGTAACGACGGCAATCAAGTAAAATAGTACTAACCTTAGTTACATCATCACCCTCATCCGCCAGAGTTCATCAGAATAGCACAGTCACCTTCTATCTCAATTTTAATACCACCCTTGATGTATTGGTACAAGTAGACCGGCTCGCAATGCCTCTACCTCCATGTGTAAAGCTGACCTAGCATGAGACACATGTCAGGAAAGAGCTGCTACACAGTTTCCATACTCGTCCCTGGCCACCACTCCAACACCTCCCACATTTCTGCCCTCTAAGAAGGCTCCATCCAAGTTGAATTTGAGCCTCCCAGTGGTGGTGGGGGGGGAAGCCAGTAACTGCATAGCCCAAATGGACATGTGAGCTGGGTTCCAAGAAATTCCCTTCCAAACCAAGTTATTCCTTTCACACCACGCCACCCACTAAGAGATGAACAGAATCTCATATTGCAGCTGTTGCTGCACTGTAAGCTCGTTCATAACCATAAACACCCAATCACAATATTTCAAGCTGGATAGGATCAACTTCTTAGATAAAGGGGATTGTGCGTCCAAAACAGCCTCATCACTGGACAATCGGTGAATATATACATTCCCGTCTCTACTTCATTTAAACAGAAAGCACAGTTCATATCGTGTATAGGAAACTTATGTGCCCGCACCACCTTAGTTTGCAAAACCTCCCTACATAAACGCCAGATGAAGCTTCTGACCTTCGGAGGGGACTTTGGTCCTCCAAATTCTCTGCCAGGGGCTTCCACTTTGCCTACCAGAACTACATGAGTAGTTGGATTGCAAGTGTTGCCATCAGTGAGTCTAGCAACATGGTACCTCAACTTGACAGTGTAAGACCCATGATTGTCAAAATACGGCTGCAGTCTTTCCCCAACTTGGCGCAAACTCAAAGTCTTCTCTTGTATTATTTATTATCAATTGGATAAATTAGTTACAAAATACCTCATTTTCCTTTTCTTAGTGGTGCCAAACCCCAGCTTGAAATGGTGCAATTAGACATGCAGTAGTGTTATTTCTTTATGGTGAATTTTTCTAAAGTTGCTTTCTAATTCGTTGGATTATGTCACTTTCACAAGTCTGCACACACGGAACCCTTCAAAGACATGCCTTTCTTTCTTTTTCTTTTCCCAGCCTTTATGAAATACTTGCAAATTCACATAGAATCCTGTAAGGTAGACAAAATTAGGTTCGGCCATAGGTGCTGAGATAGAGAACGGAGAGTTGAGAAATAAACTTGTGGTTCAAAACTAGAGTGCTATGTAGTGTTGGATTGTTTATGGTGCTTGGTGAGGTGTTACTCAAAAGGGGCTTCTGTGTGTAGCAAGTATACCCATATCTGTTGTTAGCTTACTGATGCACGATCAGGTGACTGCAATGTATTGAAATTCTACTCTTCAGGTCGATGATGAAATGCAGTCCCTTATACAGAGCAACAACAGCTTGCAGGTTGAGGAGGCAGTAAAAAAATATTCTGATCAATATTATGCGGAAGTAATTTTCTAGAATTCCTCCTTTTTCCGTTAATACACAGTCTGATCAGATTCCTTTGTTCCCATTAGCAAAAATAATATATGGGCCTTTTACACTTCCTATATTACAATGGTTTACATCTGAACTAAAGGTTTTTCTGTTTTTTAGCTAGGGCACATGGAGCAGCAGCTTGAGAAAATTCTTGATACTGTGATGTCCAAGTGCAGGTATTTAGTAATGATGCTCTCTCAGAGTTGATATTTGACAGCTATAGCTACTTTACATTGTACTTAAGTTGAAAACATGAGATGGTCTAATGTTCTTTTAGGCATGTGGAAGTAGATGGTTGAGACCTTTAAGAATTGAAATCATGATTGAGACAATGTTTCACATGGAAAGGACGGGGTTCCAAAGATAACCTGGGTTTAGATTTTGTTTGATGGAATTTTGGAACTAGAATGAGAATGGATAAAGAAATGCTTCATCCCAGCATGGCAATTGATGAACTTTTAACTTCAAATTCCAGGCTGATGACCATTCATGAGAAGCACAAGCTTGGAAACCTGATTCAGAAGTTACCACTAGAAAATCTTGATCGTGTTATGGAAATTATCCAAAATGGCAATCCAGCTTATACGAGTTCCTCAAATGAAGTTCACGTGGATCTTGAAAAGGAGGTAACATGCAATTTCACACAATTATTTTAGCTGTTTGTCATTTAGATTGCTTTCTAAAGTTATATCTTGAAGAAGCTGTATACTTGGATAACATCTCAATCCCTTTATGAAAATGTATCTTTCCCATGCAGCCAAACGTAACACTTTGGAGATTGTTTAATTACGTAAAAGCAGTTGAGAATGCTAAAGAGCTCGCCAAGTAGGTAAATGTCAAAAGCTGTAGCAGGCCTATATGAAGATATCAGTCATCAGGCTATTTCTGTCGCTTCTTCCCCAAGGCTGTAAGGTTTTGATGTTTACTCTTTCCGGTTTTGATGCCCAGTATTTGGGAGAAGCGGGTACTTAACAGAAAGTGCTGATGGTTGTACCTTTTGACTATAGGATTTTGGGTAGATCTAACCCCAGTGGGTTTGATGGTTTTGACCATGATGGCCCAGGAGTGCATTATTTTTGGAGCACTCAACTTCACATGAATGCAAGAAGAGTAGATGACTTTTTCTTTTGCTCTGCACAGCGTAGTTTGTAACCATACTGGTAATTGCAATGGACGGATTAAATACAACGAGACTTGTGATATACTGCTGTTGAGATGTAGAGGATACATAAGGTAGAATAGCCTATCTATAAAAAACATAAAAATTCCCTAAAGTAAAATTTTCTTGTGGATACACAGAAAAAATTACAAGAATGCTAAGATTCTCTCCCAAAACCAAGCACCAATGTTGAAGAGCTCATATTAATAATCTTCTTAACTTCAAAACAAGCCACGCCTTGGTCTCTCTTCAGCAACATTTACCCGGATTGTCCTACCATCCAAACTCTGCATAACCAAATCGAGAGCAAAAATCAGGGCCTTTAACAATTGTATGAATCTGGCAGTAGGCAGAAGATGATCAAAACAGCTCGCGGGTTTTTTTACCGTTCGTGTATGGAGTGGAATAAAACTTTACTGGTACTCTTAGGTAAAACAAGTAAGCAACTAGCCAACAAGTAGAAAGGTTAACTTCTTATCCAAGCCATTGCACACACTACAGCATATAGCTATTCAATGTTGCACAGATAAGGGTCCAAAGATGGACCATCATGATCCCTGAAATTAACTTAAGCTATTGCAACATCATGTATCCCTATTGGACAGTATTATCCTCAAAGTTTACTTCTCAATTTCTCAGCAAACTCTTAGTGGGAGAACAAGAAGAAATTAACATCAATGAAACAAGTAAAGCATGTACCTGTCCGTCAAGAGCTGCGATGGCATCCTCCACTTCAGCCTCAGTGGAGAATTGGACAAAACCAAATCCGCGTGAACGGCCAGTTTCCCTGTCATAAACTACCCTCGCGCTCACCACATTGCCATGTTCACTGAACACCTGCTCCAAACGAGAATCGTCCACTTGCCATGGCAGGTTACCAATATAAATTCTGTAAGAGGGTTCATTCACCCTAGGCGGTCTTTCGGGGCGTGACCCTCTAGGAGCAGCCTTGTTTACAGTCAAAGGCCTTCCACCTAAATCCTGTGTAACAACATATTGAGCTTTCAAACACTCGGCTTACACGAGACAATTTTGAACCCAACAAGCTCACTTCTCTGATATGATTTGATGAGCTTTGCAAGCAATCAAAAGATGCATTAAATCGATGTAACATTCCCAACTGCATCAACATTCAAACAAACATGCATCCTTCTACATTTCCCCCCTAATTTCATAATGCACATTCAAAACAAAAGCAATTTGCCACTTACATATCGGTTGAACATCTCCACAGCCTTCTCAGCTTCTTCAACAGTACTCATAGTCACAAACCCAAATCCTCTGCTCTGATCTGTTTCCCTATTGTAAATCACCTAGCAATCGAAACAGCGAAAAAAACACACAATGTGACAACAATCCCTATGCTGCAATTCAACATCAAATCAAACAAAGGACCCAAAACTTACCTCAGCAATCTCAACAACTCCAGCCTCATTGAAAACATTAGCAAGCCTCTCACTGTCAACATCAAAAGGCAAATTACCCACATAGAGCTTGGCCTCTTCCGGCGGCTCCTGATAGAACTCTTCTACTTGTGCTTCTCCTTCAGACACTGCACTTGGCTCCAATGGCACCTCCTCTGTTTCCAAGACCTCATCTTTAACTTCTTCTGCAACCTCTTGCTGGGCCCATTCTGAGGTCTGAGCCAAATGGAGAGGCAAAGACTTGTGCTTGAGAGAGAGCCATGAAGAAAATGAGCATGAGAGAGTTGAGAGCTTGGTGGGTTTGGAGGGAAATGAAAGAAAAGGGTATTGGGTTTTGGGGGTTGAAACAGAGGCTAGACAAGTCTCAGCTATTGTTAGTGGCTTCAGAAACCCAGTGGTTGCAGAAGACATGGTTGGAGAAAGAGAGAGAGAAGTGAAGAGGGTAAGAGATAGAAGGGAAGAAGAGGGAGAGAGGATAAGGAATGAGAGAAGAATTGGGTTTGGGTTTACATGAGAGGCAAAGATGGTCCAGAGAATTGCAGGTAGGAGATATTTTTCAATTTTGAAGAATACAAAGATGTAAAAAGTAAAAGTTACGATACTCGACAGTAAAAATGAAAGACAGTAAAAAACCATTCCCCGGAGTAAGTCTTTCCGGCGACTGAATTCCGTTAGGTTTTGGATTAGAAAAACATTTATGATGGTAATCCGAAGCTGATACCTTGTTAATTATTTTTGATTATTGCGTTCCGTTGACTGTAAAAATAAATTTTTAACTTTTATGATAAAATTTATAAACTCAATATACAAATTTTTCATCATGTTTACATGTTTTCACGCAAACAGAATTTCTTTAAGGGTTTCATGCCAAAACTTGTTTAAAACAAGATTTACTATATGTTAGCCAAACCGGATTATTTAACACATACTAGTTTACTATCGTCGAGGAGAGTTTCCTAACAAGTTTCACATGTTTTTTTTTATTGTAGTTTCACATGCTTTTAGTATTAGTGTTTCCGTTGATTTCTTGCATGCATTCATGTATGTTATCATGATTAGTCGACGATTTGATTCATCAGAATTTCGAATTTTGGAGATATTCACAGTTTGCTTAGTAAGTTGCTATCATTGTTTGATGAAGTGAGGGCCTCTATTTGTGTTTAGGTACATAAATATACAGATGATCATTTGCTGTTACAAGTAGTAACTCACATACACATACACCTCAGTGCCCCGCATATGCTTCAGCTTTAGTCCATCATTCTGTGTCATATACAGGTTTGAAGTTCTTGTAAGCTAAGACTGCATAGAAGGGATCAGACCCGGACATCAATCCAAGCAAACCCATGAACCAACCGAATGGTGATTTATTCTTTGCAGCACCACTACTATTGGCATCTGGTAATTTCTTAACGATTTCAGCTTTTGTGAACCCTTCTACAGATTGGAAGTATTGCACTACTAGTTGTATCCGGCTGTATGCACTCCCATCTCTCCATGCCCCTATTGCTTTCTCGTAGAACAATCGATTACTAAAGCTCACTATGAACACCCCTCCCGGTCTTAGAACCCGGAACACCTCCGCAAACACCTGTGATACACATACATTATTCATAACCCGATGTGAAATAATGTTAAGTAAACCATATTTTTGCAACTCTTTCGTGTCAACAGCACAACCACGTTAATTAATACGTAAAATACTAAGTTTCCGTATATATTTTCGAATCAATACACCTCCACATACATGTGATAGAATTCGATCAATAACAATGTGTCTACAAATATATAAAACCATATGACCAAAATCAAACTAGATTAGTACCTTCTCAGGCTGTTGAAGATACTGAACGCTAACGGTGCATAACACAGCATCAAAACTAGAGCTTTCCAACTCAAGCTTCTGATCCTGATTCAGATCCTTGACGAAGAAGTAATCCAGCCTAGGGTTCTTAGCAAGCTCTTGTGCATTTAGGCCATGTCCCACGACTTTCTTAAACTGTACCTCTTTAGGTAAATGACTAACCCATGAGCTCATGAGATCGAGGATCTCGTAGTCGGGTCTCAGCTTTTCTCTGTACAGATTGGTCAGTGTGGAAATGAAGCCATCGTCGACATGGGTCACGAAGCGCGGATAGGCATAGAAATCTCTGTCCGGGTAAGTGTTGAGTTTGGTTCTGCCCTCTTGGGGAAGGACAAGGCGTTTGATTCTGCCTGCAGGGGAAGATTGATTGCTTTCTGATGAAGCAGTGCATGGAATTCTTGATGGGATGAGAGGTTTGGTGGTGAATAGAGGAAAGGCAGTGGTGTGTGAGTAGTGCTGCGGGTTGCTTGTCATGGACTGATGCCATTGCTTGAGGTTTGGATGAATGGTGACCATGTCTTTGTGCAGATAGTTTGTTTATGGTGTAGCTAGAATGGTAGAGAATGACTGAATGACTGACGCAGCTTCGAACGAAACTCCAAAAGTTTGGGCCTTGATTAACAGAGATAAGGGTAAATTGACATGGGCCAGAAGGTACGCTCTTCCTAAATTTGCATCATTAATTTGTCTCGACTCTCGATTCCGAAAGCGTGTGCGATTTGGGAAGATGAGTAATTTTGCCATTCCATTTCTTAAACGATAGAATATGGGTAATGCTATTAACACCTATTTTGCTATTCACACAACTTATGTATTTTCATAACACTACAAATTTGATTATGTTTTCGAAATTGTCTTTTAAAGTTGTTTTATGATTGGTCCACATCATAAAAGAGGTGTGTAAATAACAAAATAAGGTGCGTTAATAGCACCACCCTAGAATATCATACAAGTTTAATATCCTTGAGAAAGAAAAGTAAAATTTCATCGACACCTGTTAAAACTCAAGAATTGATGTACAACATGAAAAAAGTGTGAAAATGGTATCTTCTTTTAGACAGTGTCAAAAATATCAAAATCGTCTTATTGCATCCGATTACACAACTTCTTTTCATGATATATGCGAGACATTAGTATTTCTAATATAAACATTAAAACATTTATGCCTTCAAAGTTCATATCGTCAACATATACCTTGTATCAAGAATTCAAGATATTAAATATAGGCGTGTGCGTGATAACATTTCTTCGTATAACATATAGAGGCGAGTGCGTGATAACATTTCTTTGTATAACATGAATAAATAAACCCGGAATCATTAGGTTTAATATTGTATACATACAAAACACTAACAAGAAAAGAAAATTTCCATTCGATGTTGCCCGATGCATGTCTTTATCTTAATCCTGTCCTTGGATTTTCAAAACATCCCAGATGAAAGAAACAATTTCATAGTAAAAAGTGCCATAATCAACCATAATTACAAGTTAAAATGTAATCCAGCTAGGGTTTCTAGATTCATGCCAACCATCCAATTCTAATTGATCCAATCGATTATACGTGCACAATGCACACTCTAAAAGTTTAAGACACACTAGATTGATCTCCTTTCCTTTTGCCTCCTAAGTTCCTTCACATTGCTTCATACAAGGGTCCGTACCTCTTTTAATTTCTTCTCCTAATTAAAACCCACCTAAAGCCGAGAAATGAGTACCATTTTTATGGTTTTGGAAGAATGGGAATGATTACTCCGAGCAATTAGTTTCAACTCTGGTCGGGTTTCTATTCCAAACATCCACATCTAACAAACAAAGCCTAATCAAAGATTGTCAAAGTTTTGTTGCTCAAGTATATATAGCTTTCGAAGTGGCAAGTTTTTCAACCGAGTGTGTTTCCTCGTTGCTATTGCTTTAGGGAACCCACTGCCGTTTTCTACCGATAAACTTGAAACCTTTCATAATTCTTCTACAAAATAAAACTAATGTTCGAAGCAAGTGAGGCCTATTTGTACAAGAGTTAAAAAGGTTAATGAGGATACGTTTACTTTGTACGTATGAGTAAAGAAATCGATTTCGAACTAAGTTTTCTCCTGCATTTTTTGTTTGAATAAAGTTTTCTCTTGCATTTACATACCCAATTTTTCCGATTCGGCAATTCGATCTATGCTAGCTTTAAAATCAGAACCCATTTCTTAATTAACTCCTCGGAGTTCAGAACTGGATGCATGTTTAGGGTTTATTCATTTGTATTTTTCCATATATTGGGAATAAAATCATCATTAATGACCAATATGCTAGTACGTCGTAAGGGAATGGAATCAACCTAATAATACAATAGAAGAAATTATTATTTAAAAAGTGTAAAAGATGTCGAGAATTGAGAAAGAAATTAAAATAGGAGAGTATCTTTAGTATACGGCGTGTATCTTCACATACATACATGGATGATCAGGATTAGAAGAAATAATATAGAAACATGGTGGTCAAACATATGAATTGTTATGAACGGTTAAGATTGTGTCGTGTAAATACACGTCGTGCATACAAGAATTTCCATTAAAATAGTTCCTTAGAAGGGAAGGATTTATATCCCTTTGCATGCAATACGAACCATTTTCCTCCTTGCACAAGGCAAAAGTGTCGTGAACAGATAAGGTAGTGAGTATTAGCTTGTTATAATGAGTTGAAAAAAAGTAAAACAAAGAATGTGGAAAAGAATATATCAAAGGATTTGAAACCATATTTTTTCCATGTTTTGGCTGACCTAACCATTAAGTAGAATCTCAATCACAATACCTTTTCCCTTTCTTTATTTGTTGCATGCATGAGAGAGATATATATAGGGCTATATATGTGCTTAAGTAATTGGATCCACAATTAGTCAAATAGCTCACCCAAAGTAGCAATGGATGGATTTTCCCCTGCTTTGTCATTATCTTTGTTGCTTGTGCTACTACCAGCACTGGCCTATATGCTCCTCGTCAGATTACTTCGAAGTAGAGATGAAAAACTTGCTGATCTTGCCGCTAAAAGCTTGCCGCCGGGAAGCATGGGATGGCCACTTTTCGGTGAAACTCTTCACTTTCTCAAGCCTCATTTTTCGGGTTCATCCGGAATCTTCCTGCAACAACACTGCTCTAGGTCATCATCATCCTCCTCTTCGTCTTTCATCTTCATCACCGTTTGCATTTGATTAATATGATATTGATGTTTTACTGTTGATATTATCAACCTGTCAGGTATGGGAAGGTTTTCAAGTCCCATCTATTTGGTTCGCCGACCATAGTTTCATGCGACCTTGAGCTCAACATGTTCGTTCTTCAGAACAAAGAGAAGCTCTTCCAGGCCAGCTACCCCAAACCTATTCACGGCATTCTTGGCAAGTACTCTTTGCTCACCGTCTCCGGTGACCTTCACCGGAAGCTACGGAACATTGGCGTCAGCTTCATCGCCTCTTCCAAGTCCTCGCCTCATTTTCTCCACTGGATCGAGAAGCTGTCGATCTCCATGATGGACTCGTGGAGTGGTAGGAATGAAGTCTCCTTCTTCAAAGAAGCTAAAGCTGTACGTTGTACACTAGTCCAAGCTTTTTATTTCTTCTATAATCACATGCATTTTATACGTATATATTGAAGGGGATCAATTCCATAACCTAACTAGCTTACTCCTAACCTATTTACTTTATAATGGATCAACATATATATGTGCACAGTTTACACTTCGTCTTATGGTGAAGCACTTGTTGAGTGTTAACCCGGAGGAGGCACTAGCGTCGAGGATACTAGAAGACTTCCAAACGTACATGAGAGGGTTTGTTTCTCTGCCAATAAATCTCCCCGGAACTGCTTATGCTAAGGCTGTCAAGGTACCAATAAATGTATATGTAACCGCAATAAATGTATATGTAACCGCAGCGGTTACATGCATATCTCTAATATGTGCAAAAAATCTTATATTCTGATTGTTTCACAAAAGAACCATACTCTTTTTATTGTGATCTTCATTCAATCCATCAGGCTAGAGCGAGGCTTTCTTCGAGCGTCAAGGAGATTATGGAAGGAAGGCGAAAACGGAGAAGCAGAGAGTTTGAAGAATTAGGAGAAGGAGAAGGAGAAGGAGACTTTTTAGATGCGATACTGTCGAAACAAAGCCTAAACGACGACGAAATAGTAAGCATTGTGTTGGACATAATTCTGGGAGGGTACGAGACAACCTCAACACTGATGGCCTTGATTGTCTATTTTCTTCATCATTCGCCAATTGCTTTGGCCAAACTAAAGGTGACATAATGAAGCACTTATATAATTCATTTGTATATATCTATAATGTGTATAAGCTTTTGCTAGTTATATATATATATAGTTGCATTTGTAAATCAATTTATTCTTTGAAACTGTCGGCAGGAAGAACACCAAGCCATAAAGGAAAACAAAAAGGATGAGAGTGCTTCCTTAGAGTGGGAAGATTACAAGAAAATGAAGTACTCTTACAATGTACGTAATTGTTATGCATATATGATTATCAACATATTTTAGTAAATTAACTTTTGCAAAACTAATATTCTCTTTCTCGATTAGGTTATTTGTGAAGCCATGAGATGTGGCAATGTAGTCAAATTTGTGCACAGGAAGGCTATTCAAGATGTGAAATTTAAAGGTTAATTTGGCTTCCAAGTTACTCATCCGGATATAATTAACATTATTGTTAAGTTCTTAGGTATAGGACTATAATGGTGTTCATAGTCACCTAATTATGTGGAAGCATGATGGATTTGAATTGGTTTCTGATCTGATCTGATCTACAGAGCTTCTGATACCGTCTGGTTGGAAGGTTCTTCCGATCTTCACCGCGTCGCATATGGATCCAGATCTTCACAATAATCCGGCGCAATTTGATCCTTCGAGATGGACTGGTGTACGTATATACAGCTAGTTTCTTAATTTTTCTCTACGATTTGATGATTCTGGTTTAGAGTTTTAGATCACATACATGCATGGACGTACTAATTTGACATTCATATATGCATGCCAAGCAGGATCATTCCAAAGAAATGAGCAGAAAAGTGACACCGTTTGGTGGAGGAGCAAGACTTTGTCCAGGAGCTGAGCTCGCTAAAGTAGTCATTTCCTTCTTCCTTCATCAGCTGGTCCTTAGATATAGGTATACACATAAGAATTTACCTAGTTACTGAAGCTTAATATATAACTATTAACAAAGCATATATATGGTACTTAATCATATGTAATTTACAATTGCAGATGGAAAACGAAATCCGATGAGTGCCCTCTTGCTTACCCCTATGTTGAATTCCAAAGGGATTTAATGATAGAGATTGAACCTGCTGCAGCCGGAGGTGACTCGATGGATCTACTACTGGGAAAGATAAAATTGAGCTCTTGAGGATTGCAAATTAAGCTTTATTGGAGCGTACATACATATATATAGATCAAGCACAAAGCACATGAACTATCAACGTGATTTCTGCCTTTATTTCATTAAAGACGTTTGATTTATGCAGAGTTTAGTCTCAAGTTCATTTCAAGAACAAATTCAAACTTCTTGTGTTATTTGTTTTACTAAATTTCGAAGTTTCACCATCGTTACCCAACTTTAGGGTTTAAATAAAAACATACAAACTATTTTAGACATTCACAAAATGTACACTCTCATTACGTTATAAAGAATCCTTAGTCAAATCATCCGATCACAAAGATACAAACCGAAATAAAATGTTTGTGATTTCGGCATTATAAGAGATGCCCTAAACCATAACATGTTACAATTAACATGATTGAACACGACAAACAAAATCGTTACAATTTCCTAACGATAGGTTAACTGGTTGTGTTAGAATTAAAATCGAGACGAGTGAATATAACGGAAAACAAAAAAAAGTGAGATATTAATGTTCCACAATGGGCTACTGCCCAATAAAGTACTGATCAGGCCAAAGGTGGTAGAACCAAACTAGCAGAGAGCAACAAAAGTGTGATGGTTTTCTTGTCCAAAAGGTTATTCATTCCCTATTTATATTTTATATATAAATTCATAAAAACCTTTAGAGTCTCAAATCACTGAGAGAGAAGAAGAAATCGGAGCCCCAAAAAATCTTCAAAACTTCTTCCAGGTAATCTCACTATCATAAAAAAGTTACGAGCTTTTAGATCTAGGGTTTGCCGAACTCACATTAGGTTTGTGAAATCAAAAGCTTAGAGTAATCGGATTTTGACTCGGATCTCCGTTACTGGGTTTAAGCTTTAGCTATTTCTTAGATTTAGGGTTTGCCGGACTCTGTGTAATTGAGTTTCGGAAACCCAAAAGCGTAGAGTAATCGGATTTTGAGTCGGAGCTCCGTTCTGGGTTTAGGGTTTTGGGGATAGTAACTATGGGTCACACTGTGTTTGAATAATTTGAGTTTCTGGTTTTAGGGGATTTGAGAAAATGTGAAGGGTATAGAGAAATTGGGGGTGGATTTGTTTCAAGGTTGGAAATTGATTAGAAGTTTGTATTTTGTTGTTGTTGGCAGGTTCAGTTGAAAGTAAGATGTCTAAATCAGAGGTTCCTCCCAAGGGTGGGTTTAGCTTTGATCTCTGCAAAAGAAATGCCATGCTTTCGAAGAATGGGGTTCAGCTACCCCCGTTTACAAAGACCGGAACCACGATTGTTGGATTGATTTTTCAGGTATCAATTCTTTCGAGTCGAATATTTCGTTGTTCTCGGTTGGTTATTTTTTATGTACTTGGCTGATTTACCTCTTTAACCAGTCTGTCCTTGGTTTAATATTTTTTTATTTACTAGGGACTTTAAGATAGTTCAGTTTTGTAATGTCAATCATATTATTGTAACTTGCAATAGTTGATAAGAGAAGACAAAAGTGATGAGTAAAGCAGATACTTCTGACAGTTTGCCTACCTGGGTGTTATCCTGGTGCAGCTAGAATTAGCTGTGCTGAGCATCTGGGATAGGATTGAATGATTATGCAAATGACTGCTGACTGATTCTTTCTTGATTTGTAGAATTTATTTTCATAAGATAGACTTCTTGGGATATACTTTATTGAACTTTTCCTCTTTGAATTGTTTTCAGGATGGTGTCATTCTTGGAGCTGATACCAGGGCCACCTCAGGGTCAATTGTGTGTGATAAGAACTGTGAGAAAATTCATTATATGGCACCAAACATATATTGTTGTGGGGCAGGAACTGCTGCCGATACTGAGGCAGTGACAGGTAAATGTTAAGATTTGTTTAGTGCTGGATGTGTTTAGGTGCATCTGTGTTAGCACCACATGGAATTTTCTTGATATTAGCATCATACCGTAATTCTTAATATGCTGCTCCACTGTTTTTTTTCCTAGACATGGTCAGCTCACAGCTGCAGTTGCACCGTTACCATACTGGTAGGGAATCAAGAGTTGTGACTGCCCTCACGTATCTCAAAAGACATCTTTTCAGGTAGCGTGTAATCTCTCTCAAGTATTTCCTGCATTAATTAGCTCTTTTAGGTATTCCCTCATCATGTGCACAAGCTTATTTTTACTCCTATATCTTTTCTTTAGTTACCAAGGTCATGTCTCAGCGGCATTGGTGCTCGGTGGTGTTGATTTCACTGGCCCTCATTTGCACACGGTTAGATTTACTGCTTCAGACAGTTCATATGTGACTATACTGTTTTCTTTTGGCTTGTAAAATCTGATGTAACAAGTTTGCTTGCCTAATATGGCAGATTTATCCGCATGGGTCGACTGACACACTCCCTTATGCCACTATGGGTTCCGGCTCACTTGCGGCAATGGCCATCTTTGAGTCAAAGTACAAAGAAGGCCTGACTGTAAGGATCTTGTTTGTTTTTTGTAGTCACAGTTGGAAATGCTAGTTCATTTTTCAAAATTTTAACTTCTGCTTTGTTTCTTCAATACAGAGAGATGAAGGGGTACAGCTTGTTACAGAGGCTATTTGCTCTGGTATATTCAATGACTTGGGAAGTGGTTCCAATGTCGACATCTGTGTCATAACCAAGGTTTGTTGGTTCTCAGTAGTTGTCAGCTTTTCCTGGAAAACAGAAAGAAGTGATGATTTAGTACTAATGTAAACTCTTCTATATATTTGTGCTGGTTCAGGGCAACAAGGAGTTCTTGCGGAACCACTTGAAGCCTACTCCAAGAACCTATGTCAGCCCTAAAGAATACGCATTTACAAAGAAAACAGGTTAGCATCACACTTCTTTCATTTTGTTTTCCATGATTTAATCATATTTACTCAGTGTCATAGTGCCATACATCACTTCCATATCAAAGAGCTATCGTCACTCGTCACTTCTCTCATATAGGAATACTCACGTCTTCACTGCCTGTTGTTAATTTTTGGTTTGCAGTTGCTATTATTACATGAGCATAATTGCATCTAGATTAACTCTATTTGCTTTACTTTTACCTTTGGAAGTCTAGTGAAAGAGGCAACAGGCTCCAAGGCCTACGGGGTTTGACGTTGTCATTTTGATACCCATCTTCCTTGTTTAAGAAATATGACTGTCACTGCATATTCAATTAATGAAAGGTTGAAAAAAAAAATCTGAATGCGCTATGCTTTTTTGTTGTTGCAGAGGTTCTGTCGACAAAGATAACTCCTCTTAAGGAGAAGGTACAGATAATTGAAGTTGGTGGAGAGGCCATGGAGGAATAGGAAAGCAATCGGTCAGACTACCATACTTTTGCATTAATGCAAATCCTTTCTGAACCAAATAGAACTTGGCTCTTTATTCAGTTTTAATCAGTTGTTCCTGTGTTTTGAGCTTAAGAATTCAGCCTATGTGCTAATACTATTGGAAAGATTGTGATATCCTGAAACAAGCATGAGCCTCTGATATTACTTTTCTGTGAAAGGGTTTGTTGATATTTGGGGATGAAGAACCCCACCAGAATCATGGGTCCTAAATCCTGTGGCGTCGTATTTTCTTTTATTCTCCTATATATTCCGGTTTCTGTTTCGTGCTTTTTCCCCAAAAAGAAGGGAAGAGTAACTTGTACCAAAAGAAAAAAAAGAAAAAGAAAAGAAAAAAGTAAAGTGAAGAATACCCCACTTGGTTGGCTTTGGGTCCTCCAAGTATATATTACACTATCACAATTTACAGGTGCCATCAAATCATGCTATGTTTTTGCTTCAAGGAAGAATACTATTGCGGTAAGATAAGAAATGAAATTCAAAAATGAATTTAGTCTTATCTTTTTCTTAAGCCGTGAGACTAGCCATCTTGAATTAGGAATGGTTTTGAAGCCTCCACTAGGTCTTTGGGTTTACTCTGAGTGATTACGAGTGTCGATTTTCTCAAATTAGAGTTAACGATGACTTCTTAAGAGGCCATGATGCATTCACGCGCACTCTTTGAGTTATAGAACGATCAAATACAAATGCATAGTGGACGACTTCTTAAGAAGTCATCATGTATTCACGCTCACTCTTTTTGAGTTATGAAACAATCAAATACAAAAACATATAAATCGTCAAGTAACACATATATTCTAGGATATTCTACATTATTTTAGATATTCCTTTTGTGTGTCTTGGTTTTATACCAATATGATATGTAGTTAGACTAGATCTATGTATTCCTCATCATTACCATATTGGTATTGTGTGATATCTTATATAAAATGACTCCTATCAATAAATAAAATATTCAACTTTCACGATTCTCTATTCTCAAATCTCGTTACTAACCTACGTTATCAGTTCTTAGCTCAACCCTTGAGCTAACAATCTTTCTAAAACCCTAAAAATAAAAATCATTTTTTTTTTCACAAACCAGAAGTCCTCGGCCCCGACGCCGTCGCTACTCTCGACCGTCAGCTCCGCCTTCTTTTCTGGTTTCGTCTAATCAAGCTTTAGATCAAGAAATCTGAGTTTTTTGAATAAATTTTACGGTATGTTTTAAACCTTAACTCTTCGAAGTTCAATAAACTCGGGAGAGATAAAATGCTTTCTCCCCTTCTTCTCCTCCATTCTATGCTTGAGTTGGTGTATTTGCAGGTTTAAATCCTAGATTTCCTCCCCGGGTCCAAAGTTGTGTTTGATCAACTTTGATTCTTTCTTTTAAAGGTGTGTTTGATCACCTTCACATAATTTTTCCAGTCGCGTTTGATCACCTTCATATATAACAACGTAAACTTTATACACGAATTTTTGCAATAAACTCAAAAATATTAATAAATAAATAAATAAATAAACCAATCTAGGAGGCTAGAAAGCCCCATCATAATGACGAAGCAAACGTTATCGTGTCGGTGACTTTTACGTCACCATCATAATAATAAAAAAACAATTACTTGAATCGTTTTCAGGAATATAAAACCAAAAATAATGATGAGGCGGGCGAGGCCTAAACGCCAACAGCCCAGAGGAGCATCACAACCTCCTTCCTCCTCCTCCAATACGACGTCGTATCAACCATGTCTTACGACTACCTCTTCAAGTACATCATCATCGGCGACACAGGTACGTAGAGAATTCCGAAACCCTAGAATAGACGATGACAAGACTCGCCTGCTCGCTTTTCAGATTTTTAAAACTCGAAATAATTTTGGGGGTTGGTTTCGTGTGGACGCAGGTGTAGGGAAATCGTGCCTGCTCCTCCAATTCACGGACAAGCGGTTCCAGCCTGTTCATGATCTCACCATCGGCGTCGAGTTCGGAGCTCGCATGGTCACCATTGAAACCCGCCCCATCAAGCTTCAGATTTGGGACACTGTAAGCTTCGCATCGTTTATGCCCAATTACAATTGGTTAGAGTTGATGTCTTCTTTGTGCTGTTAAGGTTTAGATTGTGTTAAGGTAGTAGTTGACAGTTGATACATGTGATTCGCTTGGTTTGAGGCTGCTGTTTTAGTTTTTTCTGAGGAAGCAAACATTTGTTTTTATTTTATTATTTCAGGCCGGGCAGGAGTCCTTCAGGTCCATTACTAGATCCTACTACAGAGGAGCGGCTGGGGCACTTCTGGTTTATGACATAACCAGGTGAGTCAGAGAGAATGTGTGTGTTTACGTAACTTGTAGATCGCTGTGAGTGGGTGCGTGTTGCTAGGAAAGCTAGAGATGGTTAGAACAATATTAAAATGAACTTGTTTTGGTGCCCAATGTTATGCATTCTCTCTGTGTTTGCAACTTAACATGGGTAGGAATTGTTGTTATGTAATTGAGAATGATCAACTCTGGAATTGGGATATAGATGTTTGTGAGTTATCACAGCTAACATGTGACATTGGATTTGAGTTTTACTATTCCATATAAATGATGTCCCCCTGTGTTGTTGCTTAGTTTCTTGAACTAAAGTGAGGAAACTTGCTAAAAGGTTTTCTCTTGTGTAGGAGGGAGACATTTAATCATCTGGCAAGCTGGCTAGAGGATGCCCGGCAGCATGCAAATCCTAACATGTCAATCATGCTCGTCGGGAACAAGTGTGATCTTGCTCATAGAAGGGCTGTCAGCAGAGAGGAAGGGGAGCAATTTGCAAAGGAGAATGGGCTTTTATTCTTGGAGGCATCTGCAAGAACTGCTCAAAATGTCGAGGAGGTGACTCTTCTTTTTTTCACCATGTTGTGTGTTTATTTGTGGCTGAACTGCTACTGTTAGTGCACTTGAACTGATATGGTAACATATTTCTCAGGCCTTCATAAAGACTGCCGCAAAGATTCTTCAAAATATCCAGGATGGTGTGTTTGATGTATCAAATGAGGTAATTTTCAAGTCACTGTTGAACATATTGTTCGCTGTAGGTGTTGGGTCAATTCTAAACTTTTCTTGTTGCTCTAATAAATGATTACTTGAGTAATGTTTTGGTGTCATTTGCAGTCGTCTGGTATCAAGGTTGGATATGGACGCTCACAAGGTCCATCAGGCGCGAGAGATGGAGCTGTTGCTCAAAGAAGCGGATGTTGCAGCTAATTGGAACAGAAGTAGTTTCTGTACTTCCTTTTGTTCTAGCCATCTGTCTGTCCAGAATGTGCTTTTGAACATACCTTGTGCCACATAGGGAAAAAGTTGGATGTATAGTTTTAAGGTCTTGGATATATTCTACTATGCTTTCATCTACTCATTTAGTACTCAAGTATTTCTCTACAGGGATCCACTTTGTATATGTTTTGTTCAAAGAAATCCATTATTCCTTTGTTCAAGATCATCAAGAAACAATTTTTTGTCTTTAGAATGTTTATGGCATCGGAAATATGAGTAGCCCTTTAGAGCTAACTGTATGAGTAACGCTTTAGAGCTAACCGTCTAGTTTCATTCTGCCATGCTAGCACACGAATTTTTCAGCCAAAATTGAATGTTTTAATTTTTTAACCAAACTTTTTCTATGATCAAATCACGACAAATAAGCACTTTCCGAACATACGGAGCTTGAAAATCTCAATCGGATTAGTATATACGAGTTGTTACGAGGTGTAGTCCGTAAATACACAAGAATGTAAAAAATTATAAGTTACAAACAGTGATATTTCTCCGAGACTCATGTGCTATAAATAGTTTCTACTGTATGCTTGGAATAGGGATCCTAATACAGAAGCTACTTGCCACTAATGAGTAATCACAAACAAAACTGAACTAAACTTAAACTCAAACGAGAACGTAAAGCATGGCTACAATCAGGAGCTACACAACTAGAAAACACCTCGGATTTCAGCTTTCAAGCGCCTCCACTTTAGCATTAAGAACTACCAAATACCTACAAATGATGTGAAGGAGTAAGTATTCAGTGGCAATAAAATATGATTTCTCAAAGACAAAATGATGCTCACCCCTGCCAATAGATCTCTAGAGATTGAAGGTTTCTTTTTGGCAGCACCATCTGCAACTGGTGATTTCTGTCGAAATTGGCGAACCAACTTCAGTGGCTGTTCTACAGGCACATCAGGGGTGGTTCCTGACTCTTCTTGGACCTTCCTCTTCTGTTAAACCAAAAATAAATCAAATGGCGTGGAATCATCTAGTAATACTCTTATATGTCAAGCAAAATGATGCTGAATAGATATCATCCAAGAAATTTGCATTAACTGGAAGTTTCACAGATTCTGTAGCTAATTATTTAGATGTAAGAGCCTAAGAGTCGAATCTACACAAAGCAAAATGCTACTCAGTGAGTAACAGAAGACTGAGGAAGCAGACAAATTCTTTTACTAATGTAAACTGAGGCCAATTTACAATTGTGAAGAACATGGCATGACAATGTGAAGTTTTACACTAATAGTTCATTTGGTAAAGGCTATACTCTCCTAGTATCATAATGAAACAGACACTTTTCACATATAACACAGATAGCATACCTTCTTCATTCTTTCTCCTATGGCACTCAACTTACGAGACGATTCAACCTTTGAGAGGTAGAACTCTTGCTCCTTCTTAGCAGCAGAAATTTCCATCGCTAGCTTTTGCTCCCTCTCTGCGTTCTTGTAGGCTGCGACACAACCATTTTGAACACAAAGTTACACAAATGACCCAAATACCAAGCACAACCAAACAACATAACATTAAGGGTCTGTACCTATCTCTCCCGTAAGATCATCCCACTTGAATTTACTCAAGTACTTGATATTCCAAAGATCATAGTAGAAAGCTGACCTCTTCTTCCCACCTATACTGATCGAAACAATTCGTCACTACAAAAATTATCACCCCATCATATATTCAGTAGTAACAAGTAAAAAGAACCAACTACATTACCTATTTTTTCACCATTTAGCATACTCGCAACTCTTTTAGCAACCCTTTTATCTTTAAACTCAACCCACCTGCACATACAAATGCTATAATGACACTAATGAACACAATGACACAAATGTGTGCGAAAATGACATCCATACCCTTCCGAGAAACTCTCCGTTTGGTATTTACCGGGGCGGTCGCGGTTCTTGGCCGGAGCAGAAGGGTTTCTGGGAACGAGATAGATCTTATCCAACTCGCCGTAGGGAGAAAGCAAGTGACGGACGACTTTGTGGTCCATGCGAGGTGGGATTCTACCCAAATAGCACACACCGGGAGACAAAGGCTTCTTCTTCTTTTTGTCCATGGCGGCCGCTGATCGGAAAATTTGGTTAGGAAGCTCGGTTTTCAGGTGATAAATTTTGGAGAGGAAGATAAGAGAAACAGAGTAGGGTTTTGTTAAGAGTAAATATTAATCTTGGGCCTCGCAGGATTGTGGGCCTCTCACAATTCTATTAACTGGTCTCTTTATGCCAACTCCAATAGCTTTTCTAGTCTTGATTTTCTCAACTTTATAGAACAGTAGGATAGAGGAGCTCGTCTGATAAAGATCTTTAAGTTGAGAATTAATTGAATATTTTTTCGGTTATTTTGTTTTTTAATTTTATATTTATATCTTGATTGTTCAGTTTATAGATATTTTTAAGTAGATCATTTCTACAAATTTTCAACTATATTGAAAATCGTTAAGACATTCATAAGTGTGATTTACCAATTATGAACTTGAACGGTTTATGTTTGACAGATTTAGTTTGTCCATTAATTTGATCTAGTTTGTTACTTTAACAATCACCAATTTGACTGAAAATTTATAAGACTAATCTACTCGTATAGATCAAAAAACTGAACGGATAAGATGCTAATATATGATAGAAAAATAAGTCTTTTAAACCATAGACCGAAAAATTCTCAACTAGTCCTCAACTTAAAATTCCTCACTAGAAAGGCTAAACATGAAATCTGCAAAATTAAGAAATTACTAAGAAACTTTTGGAGATGCTTAGTATGGCTCCAGAATTTATGTTTTTCTTCGTCGAAGAGTAACTAAAGGTCTAATATAAAGCGGAGGATCCTTGACAACCCAATGCAAATGAAAAAGCTAGTAGTAGAGAAGTTGATGATTAAAAATACTAAATACATAAAATCCTTAGCCAATCTATCTGAAATCTTTTACAACAGCAGCTCCTGAAGGACAACTGAAAACACCAATAACCGGCCTGACGATGTTTGTGGGTTATCGGTGAAACAAAAGTGACATAAGTCATTGCTCTTCGGCTCTTCCCAGTTAAAAGCGAAAATAAAAATCAAGGTTGCCAAAAAGGGGATGGAGAAAGCAAAATTCTACATCTGTCTAGGAACCAGATGATTCATCAGTCTTCACTGTTGTTATTGAAACTCGATGCATCCAGAAAAATGAAGAATGAAAATTAGTGGGGCAATCCCATTCTGCTGGAAGAGGTGTGTACCAAAAGGCACGACATGTAGACTCTTAGACACACCCCTCCACCACGATGGCCTTGAATGCATGTAAACATACGAGCATCCACACCACTGACTCAAGGTTCATATAGCCAACACGGATGAATGTCCCTTTCCTTCTAAACATCAATGATCTCATTATGTCAGTTCAACGACAACAGAAGTAGGAACTAGTCGTTGGAGACTTTCATCATCACTTAATATGCTCGTCGTCCTCTGAATCTTGAAGAAAGGTTTTCGTAAGTTTTCGTAACTTGTACTAGTCGTAGATCAGCAGCAGGAATGTCACGTTCCTGCAATTACAGAAATAAAGGAAGCAATTGTCAAAAGCAACACAAATGAAAAGACCCAGCTCATCTTGATGTACAAGCAAAGTTCAAATGTGTAATTTGAAGAAAAAAGAAAAGACGAAAAAACAGCGATTAATGAACGCAATAAAATAAACTCAAAATCACATCAGAGAAACCAAGACAAGTAATTTCTAACAACAATTTGTTCTAACGGCACTTGTGTGAGCCCCAGGTTCATAAGCATGTGATCAATTTAATGTGAAGCTACAATGTGGGACTTTATTTAAATGCACCAAGTGAACGATGCCCCAATTCATATGTTGTGGTAATGAACTTTGGTCTTTGGGGTTAGATACTCCAAGTGCCAGGTTCTACATAGAATGGCATCACACAATCATAACTGGTTCAAATCATGATGGATTCAAACACAATCAAGAGACAGGAAAAAACAAATAACTCTTTCTTTCATGAATTAACATTCTTTTGCAAGTATGTATGATAACATTCCTGAGCATGAACACACCATAGACCAACACAAGGCTCTCAGAGCAAGGTGGTAGTAGATTTTCATATAAAAACTTAAGCAGTGTTTTCAGGTAGTATGTGGATTTGAATCCAACTATCACAGCATATTATAACCAGGAATGAATACTCAAGGCAAGAAACTCACTTTCAAGCCATTGTAATATGCTTCTACAGCAGAAAATAGAGGAGTTACGTTACGAGCTTGCATCAAGTCCCATATATAGTTTGCAGTAGTATAACCTCCGGTCTGCAAAAAAGGTACAGAAGGTTCATAGTAAGACAGTCCAAAGACTCAAAACCAGAAGAAAATGGATATAAAAACATGACAGGTAGAGAACATTCTTATCCTTTTGAGAAACTGAAGATAACTCTATAATAAAACATATCAGTAAGAAAGAGAACTCTGGAGTTAAACGGAGTTCCTTGCACACCTTTTCACCAGCAGCTACAAGGAGAAGATCACTCCCTTGTCTTGGGAGCAAGAAAAAGTTCCTCGAATTCATATCTTCCTGCATTGAGAAAGATCATAGAATAAGTATTGGAGGATTTCATGATTTAAAATATAAAACATTGCTATATGAAATAAGGCACTTCCATTGCCCAACCATACCAATGCCTTCTGGGCGATTTGCATTCCCTTGGGAGTATATCCAATCATGGCGCCCTCTGCAAGTGTCTACAGTAAATAACATTCCAGCTATTAGAGCATTCATATCAGAGACAATAAGCCAAAATCACAAACCAATTCATCAAAACACAGTTTAAAACTGCAATATTTAGTGGGCAGGAAAAGGTGAGCAAATTACAATTGTTTCTGGTACAGATGTTTTCACTATACTTTTCAGGAAATAAGATAAAAACTATTGAAAATATTTATGAGGGGGCAACCATTGCATTAGGGGTTATGGTGACAAATCTGACTAATAAGTTTTACATTAGCTAATCAACAAAAAAGGTCATACATTGCAGTGAAAATGTCCACAACTGACTTTTGAATTTTGATGTTTGTCTAAGCGAATAGACCGATGGAACTATTTGTATAAAGAACAATATGTTGACTCAATCTAATGTCTTTGTTGCAGAACTCACAGTATAGAGTTCTGATACAGGAGGCCTCCCTGTCTTCAGATATTCATCAAGCATCTGCACACCACGATCAATATCCCCACAGTTCAAATAGCATCTGATTTGAAAGGAAAGCAGTGGAAAGAACTTAGGCTCAAAAATAGATTGATGTATGTTGAAACCAAAGTCACCAAAAAAGAATTGATTAAAACTTTTGTGCACTCTGAATCAAAATTGAACGAGGGCATTCATAATCTCAATATATAAACATATTAGTTTGCTTGTACTATGCATGGCATCTATGAAGATTAATAAAAAAAATATATCGAAATTTAAAGATAATTTTTAACAATTAGTTACCTCATAGTTTGAATCAAAATATAGATATCAGGATATTTCCCCTCCTTTTGAAGCATGTCTAAAAGAGCTTCCATCACCTAGCAGTAGTACACAAATGAAATATAAAACATGAAAACGTAAAGTTTTTTACGTGTGCAAGGACCATTAACCAATATGTATGCCAAGTGGAAATAAAAAGGTATCATATTTAGGATGTAAATATCATTAAACTCAGCAATCTTTGCAATCAATGTTGAACTTGAAAAACAGGGAAGTTTCAGACCTTCTACTTTTCATTCTAGATTATTTGAGAATAATAATATAAAGATTGAAAAAGCAACTAAAACGCTATGAATCCATGAGATCCGACAACTTTCCGAAAAGCTCAAGAACCATGTAATGGCAGATCAGGCATTAAGTGCCAGTTTTTCATGCATAGATACATTTTTTTCCTCATAACCAAAAATGTAATCACCGGACTCAACAAATCAACAAGAACCACCGAGGCAAGTATAAAGTACAAATTGGTTTCTCTACAAAAATTGAACGGAGATTATAGAGAAATGCAATAGTACCTCAACATTTCGTAGGTCCGCACAAGCATTAAATGCAACATGATACACAGTTAGTTGCCTCATTAAATATCCACGCTTGTTAACATACTCAGCTGTTGGCATGTTATACAACTCCTCTTCTGTTATCCCTGTCATTACATTTTGAGCAGTTTCACTTGAAGCTTCAACTGACGACCACTCTTTTGACCGCTCGACAAACTCTATAATCTTACGACAAAAGCAGAATATTAGAGAACACCAAAAACAACAAAATAAGAGCTTACTTAAAGCAGCAGGTGCAACAATTTAATAATTACTTTGGCAGCATAATCATCCGGTAAGGGTGTCTTGTTCCTCAGTGCAGTGATAAGTCCCGCATAGCAAAACTTGTTTAACCCAAGACCGGCAGCAGTCATGTCACGCACAATCGCGTACCTGCATATGCATTCGACAAATTTTACACTCTGAACAATTGAACTACTGAACTCTAGTCCTCGCGGCAAAGATCTACATTAACAATAAAATCACAGAAAGCAGTAACATACACTTGATCTAAACGGCCGGCAGCTGCGCATGCATTGAGGAGACACATGTAGGTTTGCACCATCGGTTTCACGTTATACCTCTTCATTTCCTCCAACATCTTCGAATTCAAAAAAACCGAAAAACAAATCATCAATTCAATGCTCCATCCTACAACAACCAATGCTTAAAAAAAATAAAAACAAACATCAACAAATCCCTACACTACCTGAATCGCCTGCTCCGACTTCTTGCACTTCCCGCACAACGAAATCAGCAAGTTATACGAATTGACCTAAATCACACGCACAGCAATTGCATCGAAATTTCACATAGAAACAAAAAAACGACATCAAAATTTCACATAGAAACAAAGAAAACGACATCAAAATTTTCATGAAGCAAACCTACATCAGGGACCAAGCCCATGGATTTCATCTGCTCCGTGAAGTAGAACGCGTCCTGCAACCGAGAGCCTTTCATGGACCCCAAAATGAGCGAGCGAAAGGTGTCCCGGTCCGGCTGGACACCGTCGAGCGACATGTCGTCGTAGACGTCCCTCAGGAGAAACGGAAACCTTCTCTGCGCATTGATGTCGTTAACGACGCCGTTGTACTCCGTCACGTTGCTGGCGTAGTTTCTCTTCCTGTGTTCCTCCGTTTGAGCCGGAGCAGAAGAAGACAGGTGTCGCCGGCCGAGGAATCGAAGAAGTGGTGACCGGTGAGAAGCGCCGGAAATTGATCGGAGGAGTCTCATGGTTTTGCTGAATCTGACTGACGAGCTTTTCCTCTCTAAAACCTCAGAATCCCAAACCCTTCTGATTCGTTTTCCTTCACTTCAGCGAAGCTGAGGGGATACAACGCACCGTTTTGATGCGGATCATTTAGGGGACGGCGGGCTTTGGGTGGCTTGCATAAAGCCCAGTCCATGAGGCCCGTTAACAGAGGATGAATCAATGCAAAGTCCACCAAATGACCAAGTACGTAATTTAAAATTTCGTACAAAGAAAAAAGAAAAGTGATTTAGAATTTCAAAAGAAATTGAGTTTGAGAATATTCACTTTCATTTAGATTCCGTCATTTTTTTTCATTCGTTCAAACATAGCCTTAGTGGTGCCGCAACTTCAAGACGTTTTGTATTGAAGATAAAATGTCGTAATAGAAAATAACATTTCGAAATTCTCTATCAAAAATGAGAACATTTCGAGAAAAGAACGAGACCATACTTATTTTAGTTTTACCTATAACAAAATTCTAACCTCTAAACCTAGCTTTAATAGTAAATTTCTAACAATCACAACAGGGTCCATAAAACAATGTATCATAACTAAATGTTGAAAAAGTTCGTCCATAAATCCACAATCGATTTGACCACATTGATCGCAAATTCACAATAATACCAACCTAGCGGCCGTCCGACCATCACTAGGTTCCATTAACAACCTCTCTTTTTTTTTTTCCGTTGTACCTTGTTCCTATGATCCATTAGATCCTAGATTAGAGCATACGATTATTACTATATAAGTATATACGATATTCATTAAAGAATACTATAAGTGTCTCTACTAACTACTCAAAAATAAGTGTAGTATTCATCATCACTGGTCAAAAACAAGGTTGATGGACTTGTTTCATCTGTCAATATTATTATGACACGTTTATGACTCAATGCTAATCGCAACGCCCAACCTTTGAATTAGTGAATTCACAAGTGGCCACAACTCAACTCGATATCACCTGCCAACTGCTCCTGCGTTTTAGTTGTCCATGTGTATCATCAATGTACACTAGCTTCCCATCAGTATTTTCTCACTAATTTCAACAATCCGTTGCGATTCACCGCGCGGTTCTCGTTTGCATACAGCGTGCTACTATTTAGTCGAGTGATAGACGATGGCCGAGCCAGATTCAATTGTTACAGGGCTAATTGTAACATTAATGTAAAAAAAATTCAACGAATCTTGACGTATTGTGTGAGAAATTTTTACAAAAAATCTAACTAAATTTTATAAAAGGAGACCACAAAGTTTTAATTGTATTAGGTGTAAGATGAAGTATTTGACCAAAAAACATGAGGTGTAAGATGGAGTGGGGTTTGAGATATCTACTATTTAGTCGAGTAATAAAAGTCTCGTAAACAAAATGTCTTAATATGTAAACAAAATGTCTTAAAATCGACTAAAAATTAAAGTAGATTTACACATACACAATGTCATATGGTTACATATTACGGCATCTCCAAGAACAATGGTTAGGGTATTTCACGTACACCCAAGAACAATATGTATTTTGCATCATGGACTTCATCGATCGTTTTACTTCCATGTAATGTAAAACTTTCTTAGACAACCATTAACCACCACATAATAGTTAAGAATGCTTTCCGAATTGTTATAAGCACTTCTTTTACAAGGAGCAAACATGCACGGATGCACCTGAAGATTTAGCTGAATTCCTCTATGCTTCTAACAAAAGCGCTGCTTAACAAAACAAAAGCACTTTGATTTCGACGATAAAGATAATTTCAGTTCGAAAATAGAAATGAAAATAATAATAATAATAATAACTTTTAGTTTCTTGGGAAGGTATACTCCACCCCTGTCCTCGAAGGGAAGCTTTGAATAAGGTGGTGGGGGTGCTTCTGTTCCCCACCGGCTCCGGCGAGATTTCCCCGGCGCTGATCGACGCATTTCAACGAAGAAGGATTGACCTGCAAGAACATATAGTTCCCGGCAAACAGATCGCCGAAGTGAGACTGTCCATCCTTAAATCTCTTCACAACTTTCTGACACGAAACTCTGAGATAACCATACGCCAACTTGAGCTTCCTCCTCAGCAGCAACAGCCTCCTCAAGCTCACGACTCTCCTCCTCAGCCTCAGCCTCCTCTTCCTAACACTCGGCACCAGCTTCGACTTGAGCTTGTACCAACCGATAATGCTGCTGTTACTCCTCGGCTTCGTGACCACCACCCTCTCCTTCTCGAAATCGTAGTAACCATCTTCCGCAAACCCATTATCGTCGTCGTCGCCGTGGTGCTGCCTCAGTTTCCGGTATGAAGGGAGCTTCACGGTGGCGGAGGTCATGTTGCTAAGAAAGGTATGCGACGAAGGGTGGTGGAAGAGTGAGAATATTATGTGGTGTTGAGGAGTCGGTTTTCCTTGGTCATGATATGATGCAAAAGAAGGCAAAGTTGGTTCGGGAAGCTGCATAGCTTTTAAGTTCTGCAATAAATGAAACGAGAAAGGTGGCTGGCGAGTCCAGGTGGTGATCGTTGGTGTGGCTGGCGAGTCCTATCGCAAATCATTAACCATTTTGCTCTTGAATGTCATATTCATATTCTTTTTATTTTTTATTTAACAAACATGAAAAGCGGAACTACAAAACAAAACCACGACCTACACCTCTTCTTAGCTGATCCAAAAGGAATGTTGGGGACATAAAAGGGTTAAACGGTGAAACCAGACTGCAAGATCCAACTATGAATATGTGAAACGCTCTTGTATATCTTGCTCTTATGACGTAGTTAACAGAAGCATGAAATCATATATTCACAAAATAAAATAAAATAAAATCGTTACTTTGGATTTCGCTTAGCTACAGGATTTCAATAGTTTTAGACGTTAAAAATTTCGATTGGAGTGTTCATGTTTGAGAAAAATACATTTTCGTGACTATGTTACTACTATGAGGGGAGACCTTTGAGGACTTTTCGGTTTATCTCACTTTTTGATTTTATATCTACATCTTGACCGTTCAGTTTATAGGTATTAATGAGTAGATCATTTCTGCAAATTTTCAGCTATATTGAAAATCGTTAAGGTATTCATAAGTGTGATTTATCAATTATAAACTTGAACAGTTCATGTTTGACAGATTTGGTTCGTCCATTAATTTGATCTGGTTTGTTACCTTAACGGTCTTCAATTTAGCTGAAAATTTGTATAATTGATATATTCATATAGACTTAAAACTGAACAGATGAGATGCCAAAATGTAATCGAAAAATGAGTCTTTTAAACCAAAAACCGAAAAATCATCAATTAACCCTCAACTTAAGGGCCCTCATTATAAGAGCTCAGATCAACTATGTTGCAAACTTACAATCATACACGTATATCCAGCGCAAGTTTGAGTCACTCAGGTAAGTTTGAGTCGCTCTTACTTTTCGATTAATAAGATATTACGATCCTTGTTAGGTTATAAAGCTGGAACTGACCATGCATGACACCAAGAGCTCGATCAATGCGAATGTGAAGTCTAACTGAAACACGAGAAATCATTTGGTTTACAGATCCAACACTACAAGATAGTGTTCAGTGAGCATCATCATCAAACTATAAATCCAAGAAAACGAAATGGAAGACTTTCTGAAAGCTATCAATCGAGAACCAAAGACAAACGATGGGTCATCATCAATCACCATAGGAATGAATAACTACAGCCATAATAGAATTAGGACTGAATTGGTTGTGATCAAGATGCTGGTGCAGAACTTTGGTAAACAATCACATCACACCACACCACACCACACATGCATCTGCCAAAGGAAGCATTTATATGAGCTTCTTTTTCCATTTCATCCCCAATTGGTACAAAATGAAAATAGTAGTGTATCATGTGTAAAAACCGAAAAAAAAAAAAAAAAGAAAAAAAAAGTTGTATCATGTGCCATGGCTTCAAAGTAGATCACCGACATAAGGGACTTGAACAAATGTGTGATCCACCTCCTATGAGACTGCCACAACTACTATATAATCCTCATATGCTTACTATTATTTGTTTCGAAAATCACTTTGGTACAGCTTCTGCTACAAGCAACAACAATCTATTCAATCACTGGAACACAGAAGCAAGAAGAAGATAGAACACAAGCCAACTAAAAGGATGTACAGATGGTGGCGGTATTTCAATTTCTTAAGTTGTAAATTTGGCAAAACCTAACACCCTGATCGTCTAAGAAAATTAGTTACAAGGAATATACTGAGCCCCCAAAAGAACAAATAAAATCAAAGAATATCAGCAGCCTTCACTAATGAGATGTGATTATACGGAAGTAGCAGCGTCAATAGAGTTTTATTCTGGTCTGAATTGGGCTCCGGCATATGGGGCACGTCTGAAGATCTTGTCCGCATTCGCAACAAGTCTGCAAAAACATAGAGATATATTTAAATCTACCCTTGGGTCACTTATTCAGAGAGCAACGTTTCAAATTACCTGATGCCCACAACCAAAGGCCATGTCTTTTGAATTTGTAAGGCAGATGGGGCAGACCTGTTGAAGACCATGTAAAGCTTAATATTAGTCATCAAGACTCCGGGAAAACTAGATCATGGTATCAAAACAGCACAAACTGCATAAGCATGCAAGAGAGAGCAAATGCTTTAAGGCTTCCATGGAGTTGATCGTACAATTAAATCTAAAAACACAGCTACTACTTGGATGGACAATCATGCAGTAAAACAGACATATAAGCAGTAAATACTCATGTACATATTCAGATAAATCAAGTTCTACAAGTAGTAATTAAATGGCGCCAACTTGTTCATTCTCTCTGCTAAATCAACTTGTTCATAGGCTGGACAGACAGATAGTATCACCAGAAAAACCATGAGTTTTTTTAAATGCACAATCATTCATGAGTGCAAGTTAATCCCTCATTATAAACATGGAAAATTCTTTTCTAGATGAAAGCCATGTTGGCACACCTGATTATCATAAGTAGAACTGGTAGCAGGTGGAGCTGTAGCTGTAGTGAAAGAACTGTTGTCTTCATAATAAGGAGGAACACTCGGCTCATGAGAAGGTTTTGAACTGCTGAAAGATGGCGGGGCATAGAAAGGTTTTGAACTGCTGAAAGATGGCGCAGCATAGGAAGGTTTTGAACTCTTGAAAGATGATGCACCATAGTGAGGTGGTGGGAGAGGAACCCTGTGGGGAGAATTGCCCTTCTGACCACTGCCCATTTTAAAGAAACAAATATATATGAAAATTAACAAGAGTAATGAAAAGCCTCTAGAAGTAAGGGAGTAGGAAATGTTGTTACCCAAGGAGGTTGAGCTCTATTGTCGCTTTATACTGAGGCGGAATTTCCATCAAGGCTGCTAGAGCAAATTCAGTCTCCTTCCGCAAAGACGGCACGTTCTTTGACATTATTTCAGTAAAGTTCACAAACTATAAACAAGAAAGGAAACGAGCTATCAAATTTATATCTTCTACAATACTCATAAAACAAACAAAAAAAGATCATGAGTACTGGAAAGAAAAACCTATTCAATTGCTAACCACTTACTTGGAAATTATCAAATGCCCGAGAAGGAATGTTGTCATCAAATTCTTTCATCATGTCCCAGGGCCCATCTCCAACACCAACTAACATAATTGATAGAGGGAACTTGCTGTGATGGAAAAGCAGAAAATGTTGGATAAACAATAACTTAACAGCGCCAGAATTGACGAAAGTACTACACTAACCTTGCTTCAACAATTGCATCAACTGTCTTCTGTTCCTGCGGACTTAGCTTGCCACCCTCAGTATCAACACTTCTAGTTACCTGAGGAAATCACCATTTTTATAAGATGCTTTGTTGACGAAAGCACATAAAAATAATCACAATAATAATAATAAAATCTATGCCACTTCAAAGCCTTCCAAAGAAAAGATAATGCCATATTAACTAGAATATTTGATCTTATGTACTACCCCATTAGTGAATCAACCAAGGCAAGAAAATCCAGGAAGAAAGGATTAGCATAGCTTCTTTATTAACGGGACACTGTATGTCTACTGATTCATAAAGATTATATCAGCGTGTTGCCAATAACCAAAGGTAGCACTCAATTTTAAGTCTTAAGAAGGAGAGCTGGAGCAAGTTGGTTTCTCATGTCATGGAAGCAGTAAACACTCATGCTTTTTGAACTACAAACACTGAAAGACTCTCCATATATCCAGACTGTAATGCCTAACACATAACTTATCAGCAGACAAAAATGAATTTGCTTTGGATATTAGTTTACAAGTACCTAAGATCAATTTAGACTTGAAAATTGCAATGTTATGAAAAATAGCTCAATATGCAATACATTTTGTTGACAAGTTACACATTTTTTCTAATTTAAAAGCAAAGTTATAGCTTGATCGGCATGTATGGTACTCTAATTGCATTATGAAAAAAATGAAACAAGGCAAAATACCTGGCCATCTGCAATTATCACTAGGACATGGTATTGGCCACCACTCTGCTCAACAATAGTCATGGCCATTTCAATTACAGGTGCAAAAGAAGTCGGTCCTGCCAAAATTAACAACAATAAATGTACTATGACTGCTTCTAGAATGAGGACTACTTCAAGCAACAAACAGATACTAGGAGTCATCAGTCAAACCTGCAAGGCGAAGATTAGGAACAATTTCCCTGTAGCGAGTCAATACTTCCTCAAACCCATTGCAATGCCTATCGTCCGGGTAGAAACTAAAAACATCTTGATCATGGGTTGTTGCTGCAAGTAACAGAAGTAGTTCTTTTCAGTTTCACTCAAAAGAAACCAAATTCTGGAGAAACAAAATGACAGTAAGGATTTATATATTACCATCTCCAAAACCATAACATGGAATGATGTTATCCTCGTCGAAAGCAGCCAAGGTTTTTCCAATAATGGTTATTGCATGTTCATAGGGATTCTGACCACCCCCAATGTGATGCAAGCTTCTTCTGTTAAACGAATTCTTGCCTATATTTTCATAAAACCATGTCAGATTGTTCCACAAAACACACCACATATACATATCACTCCATAAATTTGATCCCAAAAAGGCCTCACCAGTCCACTCATTGCTCTTTGTGAAATCAATACCAACTATCAAATTGGAAGACTCAAGTCCAGCACGCGCAAGTGCCTCAGTCACCTACAAATAATTTAACCATTATAACACTAAGAAACAAGCTTCAACCAAAAACCAACACATTACATAAATACAACACATCATTTACCTCCTCAAGGGAATTGTAATTGTCAGCAATCCTCGAATATCTCCTGTCCAACTTCCTTTTCCCGCCATAATCCGGCGGCGGGGGACTGGAATACTGTGATGATGGATATGATTGCTGCTGGGGTGCATATCCCTGACTCTCTTGACCATAATTCTGCGGCGGATACGAATACTGTGGTGGGGGATAGGATTGCTGAGGTGCAGCATATGGTGGTTGCACATGAGGATAACCACTCCAAGAAGAAGAAGAAGAAGAACTATTCTGCCTGAAACTCCCATCCTCCTTTGAACTTCTCCCACCCATATTTCCTCACAATGCAATCAACCCAAAACTCACAATGAAAAATCAGCCCCAGAATCAATACCTACAAATTCAGCCACCAAAAACCCAAGAACAATCAACCCTTTGATTTCAGCAAATCCTAAAAGGCTAAAACATATACATATATGATGTGTGTGTGTGTGTGTGTATACAGACTTAAACAGATAAATCAGAGGTGCAACGACCCTGGAAGCTTCGCTACTAAGGAAACGGTGTTGGACACGACTCTGGTTTTCTAAAACCGACTCAAGAAGACTCGGTTTGGTTGAGGAAACGTAACAGAGTTGAACAACCCAGATCAGGACAATCACTATTAGGTAAATTTTGGGGAAGAAGAAAAAGAAGAGCAGAGGTGAATGACCCAGATACATTATAGAATCAAAGAACCCAAGAAACTGAAATCAACGGCTATATGATTCAAAATTGAAGACAAGGAGATCGTACCTGTGTGTGTTTAAGGAAGAAGGTGTGCGAAACATGGTGAACCAGTTCCACAGCCAAGTCTTTCAAGTGAAAGTGATTGAGGATCTAATTATTATTAAATATTTATATACGAAAGTGCGAAACCTTTTTTGATGATGATCTTTTTAAAAGTGAGTATATTGCTTTTCTGACTAGAAGCCCACATGGAAGTTTTGACTTCTGACCAAGTGGCTTGCGCAATGATAGTATTTTTTTTATATTTTTTTTTTCCTATTTTTCTTTTTCTTGAAGCGTTATTAATAAGGTAAGAATCGAAACAATATGACCTCGGTAAAAATCTTGTCGAGAAATTGACTATTAAGAATAGAAGGAAGTTACTTTGTATCATTTAATCTGGTAGCATAGTTTTCTATTTAGTGAGAGACTTTAAGCCGTTATAACGTTTGAGTTGTTTCCTTGAAAAAAAATAAAAATAAAAAAAGTTGTTGAATAAATTCAACCGACTTAAATAATGAATTTGAAAGGAGCCTATAAGACCCTCAACAACCATATTCAGTTTCTTATAAACAAGAGTGATTCACAATTTAACTTAAATATTGTTTTTGATATAACTTGTAGTGCTCTAACATTGATTTGAGAGAATATGTTTCTTACCAATTCTCACGATTATATGTTATTTATTTAAGTACAATTCTCGAGTCACATTACATCAAAAAAAATAATTGCGTTTCGTATGGAGGCAACAAAATTTAACACCATATACTAATAGGTTGCATCATCTGCTTCAACCATTGTCTAACACAATCAATTAAAGTTGCACAAAATATATCAGGTAAATGATATCATGCAACTCTTTGACAAGTTATACCATCAAGTTGTTGTTAGTAGATACAGGTAACAAACAGATTTCATAAGCTAAATTGATAAAAGATGTAGCTTGTTCACGATTCAAGTTAGGGATGATGTGTCGTTTAATTCGGAAAGAAGACTTTGCGATACGAAATGACCTATTCTCTTTTGAGAATTCTTAGCCTCAACCTCTATAGAGCTCGACCGCACTATGTTCCCGACCTTTTTTTTTTTTTTTTTTTTTCCTTTTCTTTTGGTCTTACCTCCTTTATTCACTCTTCACTCCTTAACCTCCTTTCTCTTTCCTACACATACTAATCCCTGGGATAAGCAATCTGAAGGTCATTGAAGAAAGAAGTTAAACGAACTAGTTATCGATCATGGAGTTGATGAATGTGGTATGGAACATTCTGTGCAAACTACCTCTGAAATCTCTGAAGAGGTTTCAGTCCGCTTCCAAGTCTTGGCATGACTTCATCCATGATCCAGAATTCATCTCCCAACACTTGCATGTCTTCAACTCTAGCAGAAAATACCAAAACATACTCGACGGAGGCAGCGACGATCAACACCTCCATCCTGATGGTGTCTGTGCTATTCGTCCCACTCCCACGTCGCGTTTTCACAACATAGTAGCTTATATCGACTTACTTAATCTGGATGAAACGTCTGGCGAGGTTAGCTCTCGACGGCTGCTAAATTTACCGCAATATGACAAGGTTCAAGCTCCATTTCCAATAATGTTTGGTCCTTGCAATGGCATATACTGCTTGCACCATGCAAGTTATCTCGTCGACGACATCTTTTACGTAATTATATTGATCAATGTAAGCTTGAGGGAACTCAAACTCGTTGCAGAACCAGATACCCCCCTTGCTGTAGGTTTTCAACAATTCTATGCAACCTTCTGCGTTGGATTTGGTTACGATCCGAAAACCAACGACTACAAATTTGTGTTGGTGAGGGTGTGTTATGAGGATTCATGGAAATTCGATGATTGTGATGCAGGTTGGCCGTGTGACTGTCGCGTTATGAGAAGTAAGACAAGGAAATGTACACTTCGGTGGCATACAGAGAGGAAACACTATACCAGTCAGATTGTTATATACAGCTTAATAAGTTCTAAGTCTTGGAAAAACTCAGATGATTATGTTCATATTGAAAGTATAGAAGTATGGTAGTTATCTTGTAGATGAAGTTTAGCTTGCTGGTGTGTGTTTGTGAAGCATGTGCTTCACTGTTGCAGCATGGTGACTGCTGTTGCAGAATGGTGAGCATGGTGATGTTTGGAGGTATGGCTATATGGTATGACTGTGTTCAATGAAGTATGGTGCTGGAAGTGAAAGCATGGTCGTGTCCTTGTTAGCTTTGTTTCTTTAGTCTAGGATTAGTTTTGTACAAGATGTAAAAAGGTGATGATGAAGTTTTGTTTCATCTCAGTCTCTCATCTTCTCCTATATATAGGTCTGTATTTTTTGACTAAAAGAGATAGAAGAAAGCTTCAGCATTCTTTGTGTTAAGTATTTCTTCATGGTATCAGAGCAGTGATTCTCATAGGACCTGCTTCTGCTCTTACCACCCATTACCTCATTCTCTTAGCTAACCATGGCACCTCAAAATCGAGGCTCTTCTTCTGAAATTATTCCTGTTGATCCTTCTTCAGTGATAAATGGGTATGTTGATTCAGGCTCAAATCAGAGCATCGTGGCCACCAGACTCAATCAGTTTAATTATTTGAACTGGTCGAGAAACATACAGCTCGCTCTTGGAGGAAGATCCAAGGCAAGTTACATTAAGGAGAACAAGGTTCCAGCTGCTGATGCTGAGAACTATGAAAAAGAATTGAGCAAGGATCAACAAGTTCGAGCATGGATTCTCAACTCAATGGATCCAGGCATTGCAGAAGTGTTCAACTATCATGAGTCTGCATATGACTTGTGGGAAGCACTAAAAGAACTTTATGGAAGTGTTAACAATGCTGCAAGGGTGTTTCAACTGCAGAGAGAATTGTTTGAAATTCAACAAGGTACAAACTCATTTGTTCAGCACCTTGGTGTTTTAAAATCCAAATGGAATGAGATTGATATTCTCAGACCCTATACAACTGATGGAGCTATATTGAGGAAGAGAGCTGATGAAGACAAGGTCTTTCAACTCTTAGCCAGTCTTGGACCAGAATATGAGGATTTAAGGAGTCACCTCATGATGAGTGCAGAATTTCCAAAACTTTCTACTGTTACTGCTGTCATACACAGTGAAGAAACTCGCAGGAAAGTCATGAATGTAGAAGTGGGATCAGGAAGTGCTGATGCTAGAGCCTTTGCTGCAAGACAGCCTACAGAAACTACTCGAGTATACAAAGGAAAAAGGCCAGATCTATTCTGCACTCACTGCAAGACTATTGGCAGAGCTGGAATTGGCCATTTAAAGGAAACTTGCTGGATACTCCATCCAGAGCTGAAGCCTAAATGGAATGAAAGTCAGAAGGGATATGTGCATAAGTCTGCTCCTAAAGCCAATCTATGCAGTGCATTTGAACCAATGGTGAATTTCACTTCAAATCCAATAACTCTTATCAATGAGTTTGCCAACTTCATTAATAGCAAGCAAGGAGGCATGAGTAGTGGTGAAAGTGGAAATACAACAGCTTTGCTTGGCAAATTTGCAGGTTTTCTGGAGAACTCTAATCTTGCTCCTAAGAAAGATATTCCAGGTATCATTACTGCCTTTTCTACTGCTTTAGATATTAGCAAAAATGGTGATGTTTGGATAGTGGACTCAGGAGCCTCAGAACACATTACAAATGATTCTTCAAATTTGTTAGTTTTTGAAAAATTAAAAAATCCCTCTCATGTCTCAATTGCAAATGGAAATTCTGTTGCAGTTTGTGGTAAAGGAAAATTACATATTTTTTCAAAAAATATTGAGTCAGATGTTTTGTTTGTGCCATCGTTTCCTTTTAAACTTCTCTCGGTTGGAAAAACAACTCGGTTACTAAATTGTCTAGCTATATTCTCTTCTAACAACATCATTTTTCAGGATCGAGTGACCAAGATGAAGATTGGTGAAGGTTTTTTTTTGAATGGTTTGTACTATATCTTCACTAGTCCAAGACTCTCCAGTTTTTCAGAATGTTTTCTTTCCTCCTCCAAGTCAGCTTCTCAGCAACTGTTGTGGCACAAACGGCTTGCTCATCCATCTTTTCCTGTTATGTCTAGGATATTTCCAGATTATTCTAAGGTTGCTCATGAGTGTGAAATTTGTCATATGGCAAAGCAAGCGAGATCACCCTTTCCCATTTCACACTCTCGAGCAACCAAGCCTTTTGAGCTTGTTCACTCTGATGTATGGGGTCCTGCCTCAGTTAATTCATTCGATGGCTATCGTTTCTATGTAACTTTCATTGATGATCATACTCGTTCTACTTTTGTTTATCTGTTGAAACACAAAAGTGAAGTTTTTAAAAGCTTTCAGGATTTTCACAATCTTGTTAAAAATCAATTTAACTCTTTAATCTCAATTTTGAGATGTGATAATGGCACTGAGTACACTTCTAATACCATGGCTAATTATCTAAGTGAACATGGCATTTTACATCAAACTAGTTGTGTTGGCACACCGCAACAAAATGGCATTGCAGAAAGGAAAAATCGAGATTTACTTGAAAAAGCTAGGGCCTTACTGCTGCAAAATCATGTTCCAAAAAGATTTTGGTCTAATGCAGTACACACTGCTGCATATTTGATCAACAGGTTACCTAGTAGTGTTCTTCAATTTAAATCTCCATTTGAAGTCCTTAAGGGAAGGAAAATTGACATTAGTCATCTCAGAACCTTTGGATGCATTTGTTTTGTGCATGTTCAAGCTGACAGAAGAGATAAGTTTGATCCAAGGGCAATAAAGTGCATGTTTCTTGGATATTCATCAACACAGAAAGGCTACAAGTGTTACAATCCTGTAACTAGGAAGGTTCTTGTGTCCAGAGATGTGCAATTTCATGAAGATTGTCCTTTTTATGTTGCTGCTGATGGTCAGTCTCAGGGGGAGGTCAGTCTCAGTGATTTGTTTCCTCCTCCAAGGTATTCTGATTTTAGTGAGATTGTTGAAGAAGTTGACACAACTCAAGAGTCACAGTCTCCTAACGATGACCAGAGAGAACAAGTTCCAAGTCTAAATGAAAGTCAATCTTCTCAGTCCACTTCTACTTCTTCTAATAGCCCCTCATCTGCTCCATCTTCTCCTGTGGTACCTAGGAGAAATCCTCCTAGAACCAGAAATCCTCCTTCAAGGCTGAATGATTTTGTTACTTATGCCACACGTTATCCAATGGATCTTGGCCTTGATTCTGTCGATGGTTCTCAACGTGCTTTTCTCACTAAAATTCTTGCAGATCGTGAACCAAGAAATTTTTCTGATGCAATGCAATTTCCTGAGTGGCAGAGAGCTATGCAAGATGAGCTGCAGGCACTAGATGAAAACAAAACTTGGAGTATTGTTCCTCTTCCCAAAGGGCAGAAGCTTGTTGGAGCTAGGTGGATTTACAAGCTCAAATATAATTCAAATGGTTCTCTTGAGAGGCATAAAGCTCGTTTGGTGGCTAGGGGTTTTACACAGACCTTTGGCGTGGATTATAAGGAAACATTCGCACCAGTAGCAAAGATGAATACTGTAAGGGTACTTTTGTCTGTTGCCATAAATTCTGGTTGGTGTTTGTCTCAGATGGATGTCAAAAATGCATTCTTACATGGAGAACTTGAAGAAGATGTGTATATGAAGATACCACCAGGCCATCCAAGAGAAAATGAAGCTGGTATGGTCTGTAAGCTTCACAAAGCTCTCTATGGATTGAAGCAATCTCCACGAGCTTGGTATTCAAAACTCAGTTCAGTTCTCATTTCCTCAGGGTTTAAAAGAAGTCATTCTGACTCTTCCTTGTTTGTGAGAAGTAACACAGTTGGAAAACTTGTTGTTCTTGTTTATGTGGATGATCTCATTGTTGCAGGAGATAATGAAAGTGAGATTCAAAAGTTGAAGGCTGTGCTTCATGATGCCTTTGCAATCAAAGATCTTGGTTCCCTAAATTATTTTTTGGGAATTGAGATGAGTCACACTCCCAATGGATTGTTCTTAAATCAACGAAAATATGTTGTTGATCTCCTAGATGGAGCGGGAATGTCTGCTTGTAAGCCTGCTCGAACTCCTTTGAACAGCAAAATTGATTTGGACACCCCAGGTGCAGCCCTTGATGATGCTAGTTCGTATCAACGCCTTGTAGGCAAGCTGATTTACCTTACCATCACAAGACCTGATCTTACCTATGCAGTAAGTTTGGTTAGCCAATTCATGCATGCTCCTACCTCTTTTCATCTCAATATTGTTAAGAGAATCTTGCGTTATCTCAAGGGTACTGTGAGTAGAGGTATTGCAATGCAGAAGCATGATCATTTTCAAATTATTGGCTACTCAGACTCAGATTGGGCAGGAAATGCATTGGATAGAAAATCTACTACAGGCTATTGTACATTTGTTGGAGGTAATCTGGTTACTTGGAAGAGCAAAAAGCAATCAGTTGTGGCAAGGAGCAGTGCAGAAGCCGAATATAGGGCTATGGCATCTATAGCTTGTGAGCTTATTTGGTTGAAGGCATTGCTGCTTGATCTCGGTATTTCTCATTTTTCTCCTGTCATGTTATATTGTGACAACCAGGCTGCTATGCATATTGCAGCTAACCCTGTGTTTCATGAACGAACCAAACACATCGAAGTAGATTGTCATTTTATACGAAATCAAGTTCAAGCCAAAATCATTGAGACAGTGTACACCAGGTCCTGTGATCAACTTGCTGATCTCTTCACCAAGGTTCTTCCTTCAGCACAGTTTGAACACCTGTTGTCCAAGCTTGGATCAAGATTTTCTCTTGATCTCGCTTGAGGGGGAGTATTGAAAGTATAGAAGTATGGTAGTTATCTTGTAGATGAAGTTTAGCTTGCTGGTGTGTGTTTGTGAAGCATGTGCTTCACTGTTGCAGCATGGTGACTGCTGTTGCAGAATGGTGAGCATGGTGATGTTTGGAGGTATGACTATATGGTATGGCTGTGTTCAATGAAGTATGGTGCTGGAAGTGAAAGCATGGTCGTGTCCTTGTTAGCTTTGTTTCTTTAGTCTAGGATTAGTTTTGTACAAGATGTAAAAAGGTGATGATGAAGTTTTGTTTCATCTCAGTCTCTCATCTTCTCCTATATATAGGTCTGTATTTTTTGACTAAAAGAGATAGAAGAAAGCTTCAGCATTTTTTGTGTCAAGTATTTCTTCAGTTCATGATATTAATTTGGTTGGGCTTGAGCACGTATTGGTTGAACCAGGTGACTCTCAATACTCTACTTATGTTGATGGCATTTGTTATTGGTGGATCTATTCTGATAATCTGACTTCGGTGCAAGTCGCCGAATCCGGTGACTATTGGATACTTCTGTATTTTAACTTGGTTGATCAAGTGTTGGGACAGATCATGCTTCCGCCGGAGATGGTGGTTTTTAGATCGCCGAACCCCGTTGCTTCTGATAAGATTTTATCAAGTACAGATGGTTCACTTTCAGTGTACGGTGGATCTCTGTACGTGTCTGTTTATTACAAACTACTGTGAGACATATCAGGATGGTCCATATTTTGATATCTGGGTTATGCATGACCATAACAATGATGATTCTTGGACTAAACAATTCAGTGTAAAGAAGATTCAAATAGAGAAGATGAATGTATTTTACTAACTGTATGTAAACTTACAGAGGTAGGTACATATAGAAGAGAAGAAACAAGTTAAGAACCACAACATCCTATCTACCAGCAGTTCCTTACATATCATAAGCATTTTCAGTCCACGGGGATTTTGGTCGAATAATGGCATGTTGTTTATGGGAATTGTGGTGATAGATTTCAAAGGAATTATACGACCCGAGTACGCAAAAGGGGACAATCTATCATGTTGGAAACGTCGACCGTGCTTCTGCTATTCAGAGAGTTTAGTTTCGGTGACAGGTGATCTACGAGATGAGCAAAATATGATGTTTAGTCTAGATATATGAAGTTGGCTCTGTTCCTCTGTGCATCTCTGTATTCCTCTATACATGAATAAAGTTTGCATGAATCTTACACTTATGAGACTTTTTCAAGCACTGACGGCAATGGTTCTCCTCTTATCATTGGCTTATTGATTAAGGATACAAACATTAGACACAAATTCGTACAAACTTCATAAGAATTTGGATTAATTACATAAGACCCTCCGAACTATAGGGGTGTTTTCAATTTGGTACCCAAGTATCAAATTTTGTCGTTTCAATACCTAAACTTTGCCGCCGTTATCAACTTAGTACCTCACCATTGGAACCTCCGTTATCTGTTGAGCTGGCTGTTATGTTTGAGGGCAATTTCGTCATTGCATCCGGTCAGAATCTCAGCAGACAAAAATTTTCTCTCCTAATGACGTCTGGGGGATTCGAACCAGTGATGTTCCAGGGAATAGCAACCCAACCACTACGCTAACGAGTGATACTGATAAAATATAAACAAAGATCTTATATATACCACTACGCTCCTGATATATATGAACGTTAGACCCAAACCCTTCTTCTTCCTCCTCCTCACTCCAAACCCCAAACCCCAAACCCTCCTCCTTCTCTGATTTGGGTCTTCTTCTTCCATCTCAACTCTCCAGACCCACCAAAACCCACAAAAATGGATTCACCCCAATTCCCAAACCCACAAAACCGTCCTCAAGCTCCAGCTTTGATATCGAATGGCCATCATCAACTTCATCATCTCTCCCAATAGATTTGTCAAAATACTCATCCTCTTCTTTATAATTCACCCAAATTGCATATTCTAATGGTTGGTGAACATGTCCCCCACCTTTGTCCCGGATACTCGTAAGAGTAGAATTGGTCCTTCCTGCATTACACAACTCATTTGACTTGGACATTTCATCAAGCAGGTGGAGTGCATCGCATTCTCTCTCATTTTCACCCAAATTCGGTCCTTGAATATCTTGCCTAACGGTAGCACTCTCAAGCCCACTACCACTATCCATCTTAACTTTCATATCAGATTTCCTCTTCTCAGCATCACAAATCACATCCACACCAGATAACTTAGCACCAGGCACATAATCAATACCACCACAACCATTGTTCATGATGAAACTGAAATTAGGAACACTAGAGCTAGTGCCACTTACCAACCCAAAAGATGTAGGGTTGTGGTTTGACTGGGCCGAGATGGCATCGTCTAGCAAAAGAGATGCAGCTAAACTCCGGAAGTTGAGCTTCTGGTATTTGCCAGTCTTGTGGAGCGTGGATGCTCCCAGCTTGGAACTGTGCGGTTTCTTCACTCCTCCAGTGGCCGTCGTCGATGTGCGAGCAACTTGTTTGCAGCGAGCCTTCCAGAGATGAGAGTGAACAATCTCAATTTGAGTTTTACGATCAGAAATTTGAGTTGATGACTGCTCCAATGGTCGATGTTGGTAGTGGGCTGGTGGTGGTGTTGTCAATCGAAATTGCTCAAACACATTATGAATCACACTTTGGCTGCTGAGATTCTCACTTGATGCAATGACGAAATTACCCTCAAACATAACAGCCAGCTCAACAGATAACGGAGGTTCCAATGGTGAGGTACTAAGTTGATAACGGCGGCAAAGTTTAGGTATTGAAACGACAAAATTTGATACTTGGGTACCAAATTGAAAACACCCCTATAGTTCGGGGGGTCTTATGTAATTAATCCTAAGAATTTATACCCTCTCGTAACAAGTCTTGATTCTTCTTTTCAATCGGCAGCAACCTGCATGTCATACAATTTTCAAGCATGTGAATTAACGTTCTTATGAAAGTTTTCAACTTCATTCTCAAAACCATTGTACCACTGTCAAGTGTCAAACACCTCCTAACTCTTTTGTTAAGATTAACTTTGATGGATCAGTCATAAATAATTCAGCGGCTTTTGATTTTATATTTCAAGATGACAATGGAAGACCAATTTTTACTGCCTCTCGTCGCATTGGAAGTGTTTCAGTCCCAATTGCTGAATCTTTGTCGTTAAGAGACGGCTTAATCAAAACAAAGGAGAAAGACTTCACCAATGTTGAAGTTGAAGGAGATTCCAAGTTGGTGATAGATGCAATGAATTGACGTCTTGAACTGCCTTGGAGATTAATCAAACTAGTACAGTATAAGACATTATAACATTAGCTACTAGTTTTGATTCTATTACTTTTATACATGTTTTTAAGGAAACTAACTTTGTTGTCGATGTCATAGCTAATCTTGAACATTCTTGTAATTCGCTTATGTATTAGATTAATATGGTTCCTTGTAAGGCTTCGAAAACTTTATTATTTGACATTATAAACGTTGGTTACCCTATAGACTTCTTAATACAATTTATTTTATCTTTTAAAAAAAAAGTTTTCTAATTTTATTTTATTGTCACATACTTGTTTTTTTTTCCTTTTTTCTTTGAGAGTACGAAGAAAATGACCTTATTAGCCCGAAAGTATTGCCAAATTTCCAAATCACTTTACAAGCCTCACGGAGAGCTCGACCACCACACTCTTACCAATCCCCCGCCAATCTGTTTCTCTCTCCCGCGCTGCGCCGAGGGTTTCATCGATTCTCGGGTCGGGTCGGGTCAGGTCCGTCACCCTCGAACAAAACAAACAAACAATGAAGCACAGGAATGACGTCAGCTTCCCCAAGTTGCTCAAGTCCGTTCTGCTCGGCCTCACTGTGTGCCTGGGTTTGCTCTGTTTCTACTACGGCTGGTCTTTCGGCCCGGGCTCCCGCCTCTCCGACGACCCGGATGGCTTCGACCCGCTTTTCGCTGGGTCCCGCCAGGTCGCCGAGCTCCCTAAAACCATTCATGTATGTTTATTCCTTCTCTCTGTCTCTGTCTCTGTCTCTCACTCTCTCTCTGTCATTTGAAAGTCAACATTGATTGATTAGGGTTTGCGCTGGTTTTGATTTTGCCGTGATTTGATTTCCGAGCAGATTTGTGATATGCAATTCTCGGAGCTGATACCTTGTCTCGATAGAAACCTCATTTACCAGCTGAAATTGAAGCTCAATTTGACGCTGATGGAGCATTACGAACGGCATTGTCCCCGGCCGGAGCACCGCTACAATTGCCTGATTCCGCCGCCGTTGGGATACAAGGTTGGTTAGGGGGAGCACTTTGATTGTTTTTTGGTCTAGTTTTGATGAACTTTCTGTAGAACTTTATTTTCAGGTGCCGGTTCGATGGCCGGCCAGTAGAGATGAGGTGTGGAAGGCCAACATTCCACACACTTCGCTTGCGCAGGAGAAATCGGATCAGAATTGGATGGTTGTGAATGGTGACAAGATCAATTTCCCCGGCGGAGGGACACATTTCCATAATGGAGCTGATAAGTACATTGTTGCGCTTTCCAGGGTACTGTTGTTTTTGTATGATGCTAGGCTTCTTTTTTTTTAGTGGTGTGTTATGTTGTGATTGCTCCTAAGCTATGGTTATAATTTGGTGTAGATGCTTAAGTTTCATGATTTTAAATTCAACAACGGTGGAAATATTCGCACTGTGCTTGATGTGGGTTGTGGAGTTGCGAGTTTTGGGGCGTATCTTCTTTCTCATCATGTCATTGCCATGTCCCTTGCTCCTAATGATGTGCATGAGAATCAAATACAATTTGCGTTAGAGAGGGGGATTCCATCAACTCTTGGTATCTTGGGTACAAAGAGGCTTACTTATCCGAGCCGATCATTTGAGCTGGCTCATTGCTCACGCTGCCGGATAGATTGGCTTCAAAGAGATGGAATCCTCTTATTAGAGCTTGACAGATTACTAAGACCTGGAGGGTATTTTGTGTATAGTTCTCCTGAAGCATATGCACATGACCCTGAAAATCAGAGGATCTGGAGTGCTATGTCTGATCTTACAAAAAGAATGTGCTGGAAAGTTGTAGCCAAGAAAGACCAGAGTGTAGTATGGGCCAAGCCGCTGACTAATAGTTGTTACTTGAAGAGAAATCCTTGGACAAAACCCCCTCTGTGCAATTCTGATGATGACACAGATGCAAGTTGGAACGTGAGCATGAAGGCGTGCATTTCTCAGTACTCTGCGAGTAAGTAGGTTAACTATACTATCAATGTTATTGTTTTCGGCTTTCCACAATCTAGTTGTTCTCACTATCAAAATTACAAAACAGAGGTGCATAGGGAAAGAGGAAGCAGGCTCGCCCCTTGGCCTCAGAGGCTTACAACAGCACCCCCTCGCCTGGAGGAAATTGGCGTCAGTCCTGAAGAATTCCAAGAGGACACTGTAAGAATCCTGATTACAAGCTTAACTCTTTTTGATGTTATCTTTTGTTGTTCTGCTTAATGAGTACCCATGAAACCCATGTGATACAGAGAATATGGCAGTTTAGAGTCAGTGAATACTGGAAGCAGATGAAGTCTGTTATAGAGAGAAATTCATTCAGAAATGTCATGGATATGAACTCACACCTTGGTGGATTTGCTGCTGCCTTGAATGGAAAAGATGTCTGGGTTATGAACGTTGCTCCTGTCCATGCATCTGCCAATTTAAAGATTGTTTATGATCGAGGCTTGATTGGAACTGTTCATGACTGGTACGTTTGATCTGATCAATAGCTCCTTTCACTTCTGTGTTTGGACATCTGATCTGTGAATCTATGATTTTTACATAAATGTGCTTGTTCTGTGGTTATATTTTGAATATTGACATTCCAAATTTTAGGGGTCTTCCAATGTTACTTTTCCTGTTTTTGAGATTTGACTGTTTGTGCTCACTGTATTTTACAGGTGTGAAGCGTTTTCCACGTACCCACGTACATATGATCTTCTACATGCATGGGCAGTATTTTCAGTTATTGAGGAACGTGGATGCAGTGCAGAGGATCTATTGATTGAAATGGATAGGATACTGAGACCTAATGGATTTGTCATCATAAGAGACAAACCCTCTGTTATAAACTACATCCGGAAGTTTGTGACTGCCTTGAAGTGGGATGACTGGTTATCCGAAGTCGAACCACGAGTTGATGCTCTTTCCTCAGGTGAAGAGAGAGTTTTGATTGCAAGAAAGAAGCTGTGGGATGAGGAGCATACAACAATGTGATTTGGCTTTGGGTTTCAGACTTTCAGGTATAGCCCTATTCTTTCTCATACTGGAATACTCTTGTGGACTTTTGATTACTAGCAACTGTTTTTGCATGCAATGTGCTAAGAATTCCAATCATGGAAGCAAAAACCTGTTGGATCCTTATTATTACCATGATTTGGTGTGTACTTCAAATTCCACTGCTGGATTATGAAAAACTTGACATTGCTTTATAATACAGGCTGGCTGCTATACAATCTTTGAGTTTAGGTCGCCCCAGTTGAAAAAAAAGACAATGTGGTGAGACATGAGAGAAAGAAATTTGTTGACTTGAGAGAAGCAACAAAGTGAATGTCTTCAGCCTTCAGCTGGCGTGGACATGTTTTCTTCCTTGATTTCGAGACGGTAGGAGTGAAGAAAGAGCAACACCAATTGTAGAAAAGCTTGCATAACCAGGACCAGGACACCTTTTGTTTCTGTAACTATTCTCAAAAGTCCAAAGTACCCAATTGGGAATGTGAAGTTCACTTTAATAACTATTACTCTATTACATTTATTTCTTCATTACTAGTAAAAATAACGCTTATGTACAAGAAATTTTTGTCAAAAACTGAGGTTAAGAATGAGTGTATATATGATTTTGGTCAAAAACTGGATTTCATTCGATCTATGACCATGGCTCGCAATGCTTGCGCTTGTCTAGAACACAGAGTAGTGTTTGTTTGAGGCAAAACCAACATGTTAGAACAATAATAAGAATAATTTTAGCAGACTTTTTATTTTAGCTTTTAACTATTTTAAAGAGTGTAACTTTTTTTTAGATGTTTTAGAAGCTCTAGCAGAGTAGCCAAACTTAAACTATTATAACTTTTAGTTATCTCACTAGCTAGATAACTAAAATGAGACTAGCTATACGTTATTACATTCATTTTAAGATATTTTAGGTGATATATAAATACATTTAAACTATTTAATCTTTATTCGAAGAATAATATTAATGTAATACTAGCTAAAATAGAGAGCATTGAGGCATACACATTTCTAAAGTGGTTAGCCAAAATAACATTTTAGCTAATTTGACGAAAATTTAACTCAAATATAGCTAACATTGCTAAAGATGCTCTAATCTCCGCATGAAAGACACGAAACATGGGTCTGTTTGTTCCCGCTAATATCGTAGCAATTCCCATTTTCACATTTCCATTTCAGGCTCTCCAATTCCATAGGATTAGGGGCAAAGCCAAAAAGCTTTATAGACTACGAAGACAATCGAGCTTCATCAAAGCAAGCAATGGATTCTGATGCGGCTTCTTCATTGAGCATTGGCATCCAACATCATCTTTCTCTCCAATCTAACAATGGATCCTCCTCTAGTCCCAGAGCCCCAACTAAGCAATCATTCTTCATTGGTAAGAATTAACCACCCTCTCTCCCTCAAATACTATACAAACTCATCATAATGTCCTTAGGTGCAGATGGTAACGATGTTCATATATGTTTGAAATCCTCAACATGTTAGAGGAACGATGTTCATATGTGTTTGTGTTGATCAGGTGTTGCTGGAGGAACTGCATCCGGAAAAACCACGGTGTGCAATTTGATCATCTCTCAACTCCGTGATCAACGTGTTGTTTTAGTAAATCAAGTAAATCTTTTTTACACTAATTTTATTTTAGATTTTGGTTTAATTTGAGAATATTGGTGTGATCGAATCGGTGGAGGGTGGTTTCTAACGGTGGTTAACCATGATTTCTTGTGCTTCTATATCAAGGATTCATTTTATCACTCCTTGAATGAGGAGAAGTTGAAGAAGGTGCATGAATACAACTTTGATCATCCTGGTAAAAGACTAATTAACGAGCATTGATTTATTTCATCTGAAAATTTTAACACTAAATCATCTGCATCGATTTGCCTTTCGTGCTTTCTTCTTCAGAGGCCTTTAATACGGAGTTGTTGCTTTCTTGTATGGAGAAATTAAAGCTTGGACAGACAGTTAGCATCCCAGACTATGATTTTAAGACCCATAAAAGCATAGAACCTACTTGCCAGGTAGTACATTTAATCTGCAGTTAAAAAACCAATCTGTTTCATTAGTGTGTGTGTTATTTCCACAATGGAATGTAACCGTGAATTTTACAATTGAACGAAATGTTGTGCAACATTGCCGATCAATTACAGGTCAAGCCCTCAGACATTACCATTTTAGAAGGAATACTTGTTCTTCATGATCCTCGTGTTCGTGATCTCATGAACATGAAAATCTTCGTTGACACAGGTTATCTTTGTCTATTTGTTCTGGAATGTGAACCTTATGATTATAATGAAGATCCTCCAACACCATTGTACAGTGTACTGCACACAAAGTTGCACCTTGAGCTTTTTTTGTGTTTGCATTTATCTTGTATTGTCGCTTATCCAAAACCATCCTACACCAGTGCAGACTCTGATGTACGGCTCTCTAGGAGAATTCAGCGTGATACAGTCGAAAGAGGCAGAAATATACAGAATGTACTCGAACAAGTTAGTTACATTCCTCCTGTTCTTTCCTAACTATCTTGAATGCTAATATTGGTAGTCTGTCATTGATTGAAAATGACACCAATGTATATCTTTTGCCTACTTATGCATGGAAATTTTGCAGTATACCAAATTCGTGAAGCCTAGTTTTGATGAATTCATATTGCCCTCGAAAAAGTATGCAGATATAATCATTCCTCGAGGTGGAGATAATGATGTTGCAATTGACTTGATAGTACAACATATTCATACAAAGCTTGGCCAACATGATCTGTGTAAAATATATCCAAATCTTTTCCTCATCTTTTCCACATTTCAGGTAACATTCAGTTATATTCTTCTCTTTGAACTGCTCATGTTGTTGATCTATATGTGAAATCTTTGCATTCTGAAAGTGTTACTTCTTTTGTTTGGTTCAGATACGAGGAATGCATACCTTGATACGTGATGCCCAAACAACAAAGCATGACTTCGTCTTTTATTCAGACCGACTTATTCGCTTGGTATAACTAGTCTCGTATGCACAATAGTAAAGCATTGATAATCACACGTTCTAAATTGAAATGCATACTTTTTTTTTTTTGGTAAACTTAAACTTATGTACACCTTGCACCAATGTTTCAGGTTGTGGAGCATGGGCTAGGTCACCTCCCTTTCCAAGAACAACAGATTATTACCCCAACAGGTATACCTCAGCATTCATTTCCAAGCCTTCAAAACTTGTTCACATCTATCATCACCTGAGTTTTTTTTTTTTTTTAAAGGACCTATAAACGAAAACTCTTATTAAGTTATTTGATTACAAGTAATTTGTTGTTATCTCTTGCAGGATCTATATACAGTGGAGTTGTTTTCTGTAAAAGATTGTGCGGCGTTTCAGTTATTAGAAGGTATATCTTTCAAGGATTGTGCTTCTCATGATATATATATATATATATATATATATATATATATATATAAGGTTTTCTCAGCTGCGGACATCCGGACGGGTTTTCCGTCCGGATTTCCACCGTTTCTCCACTATTCCAGCGCCAGCGACGCCGCTTCTTCTCCCCGGCGTGATCCCAGACCTCATCCGACGGTGTTGGAATGAAGAAGAAGGCCGGAGAGATCGCGATCGGAGGTCCACCATGATCGGTTGTGAAGTTCTGAATGAGACTGTTGACCTCCAATCGCGAACTCTCCGACCTTCTTCTTCATTCCAACACCGTGGGGGGAGGTCTAGGATCATGCCGGGGAGAAGAAACTGCGTCACCGGCGCTGGAATGGTGGAGAAATGGCGGAAATCCGGACGAAAAACTCGTCCGGACGTCCGCAGCTGAGACGGACTGTATATATATGACGGACTCTGTATATATATATATATATATATATATATATCACTTATTCTTTATACTTGACAACAAGCACACTGAGCTAACTGTAACCAGCAATTATAGACATTATTTTTGAGAAAATAGATAATTTTATTAACTTGACAACTGTCATAAGACGCTTACATCAATTTGCCTACTTACGACCAGCAGTAATTAATGGACATTGTTTATGTGCACATCATCAGCACATATTACTTGTTTATGTGTTTGTAGCAATATTTGACGTACATTGTCTCCCATGCTTGTTTTTTCAACAATAGTGGAGAAAGCATGGAGAATGCACTAAGAGCATGTTGTAAAGGAATAAAAATCGGAAAAATTCTCATCCACGGAGAGGGTAACAATGGTCGACAGGTTTGTGTTACATAGTCACTCTCTCACATCTTTCTCTTCGTCTGTCTTATATCCTTACAATGTATGTGTCTGCAGTTAATCTATGAGAAGCTACCGAAAGACATCTCAAGCCGACATGTGTTATTCCTCGATCCTGTTCTGTCTTCAGGTTTGAGAAAAAGCATCTATCGTCTAATTTCCAAGCATAAGAAATTTGTCTCTAAATCTCTGAATTCGTAGGAAACTCTGCCATCAAAGCTATATCTCTGCTACTCAGTAAGGGTGTACCAGAAGCCAACATCATCTTCCTTAACCTTATAGCAGTAAGTAAACACTCTGATCATGCTCAATGGAAATTTCCTTTTATGGAAATGTATAATACATTTCCTCTGATGCAGGCACCGGAGGGAATACATGCGGTATGCAAGAGATTTCCAATGCTAAAACTTGTTACATCAGAGATCGACTTATCTTTGAACGAAGATTTGCGTGTGATCCCGGGAATGGGAGAATTTGGTGATCGTTATTTTGGCACAGATAGTAATGAGACCGGTTCTGGTTCGAATTCAAGCTCCAAGTGACCTAAATATATGTAATAGCTAATATTATGTAGATATATCCACGCTGCAAGGAATTTCAAAGGTGATACCACAAATGAGTCCGGTTTTGAGTTGTTTTTTTTTTTTTTTTTTGTAGTGTAAGAACAGAAGACTAATGCTTCAGTGTGACCTGCTGCAAAGAGGTTTTCATTGCGATGTTGTAAGCCTTGGATCGAATGCACTAATTCTTGACATGCCATCGTTTGTTAGTAGGTAATATCATTCCAATTTCAATATCAAAGACAAAGTATGGATACATTTCAAACTTAACACTGATGTATTGGCTTAACAGCATTCTCAGAAGGCCTAGACCATGCTATTTGTTCCTTTTGTGGTGAAACCGGATTCCTTTCAGTTTTGGCCTAGAGGGTGGCGTCTGTAGTTTTTGCTACACGATTTTTCCTTCTTGGCTAAAATGGATTGTATTAGCCAAGACACATCGTATTTGATTGACAGGTTATCATGTCAATCAAATAATATTCCGAAATCTAAACTTACCATCAATATCCTGTCACTTATGTAGCTAAAAGGCTTAAATAACATGATGTGCTTGGCATATGCTAATTACACAGACCAAGTTATTATGTGGTCATACTCATCCACCTTAATTCATGTCCCACGCTTATATTGTCTTGACATTGAAACCAAGTCTCTACTGATGAAGGGACTTGAAGTGCAAGCGAAGAAATAACCAACCTCACGATCCCAAGTCCCCATTCATGTATCAAATATATTCACTCCTCAAACCACATTCTGTCTGCTACCTTCAATTCTTTCAATGGAGACACAAAATCTTCAAGTCGTTCCACATGATTACCGCGCCAATGTTGACACTTCAAGACCCTTCAGCTCCGTCAAGGAAGCTGTTGCCGTCTTCGGAGAGCGGCTTCTCCTTGGAGAGTTCTTCTCACCATCACCATCCCCTAAACCGCCACAGCTGCCGCCATGTTACACCAAGCAAGAAACAGAAACTTCTTCATCAAGGAACACGTTTGTCATCTCACCAAGTTCTAGTGCTGATCCACATAGTGAAGAAAGTGATCTTATTTTGGATAGTCTCAAGAAACTTGAGGCTGAGCTTGAGGAAACCAAGGTGGAGTTGAAGTTGCTCAAGGAGAGAGAGTCTGAAACCGAGGTGGCATTGGCAACCTTGAATGCAGAGCTTCACAAGAACATGTCCAAGTTGGCTCAGGCTGAGGCGGCCGCAGCAGGAAAGGCAGCGGCTAGTAGTGATCATCATGCTATCATTTCGATGAGATCAAATCCAGAGGAAGCAGAGAGGAATGTTAAGAAGGATCCGTGGTCGATGATAAGGATGGAGGACTCTACCTCTTTGGCTCAGATGTTGACCATTGGTTCTCAACATGGTTATTATGGGAGTGGAGGAAAAAGAGAGAGGAATTATAAGATGATGAAGAAGAAGCCTATTGTTCCTCTACTACAGGACTTGTTTTCCTGGAAAAAAGGGTCTTCCACTGCTCTCCACGATCATATCTATTCGTCTCCAAAACTCTACTATTGAGTATGGGTTAATGTCAGAATAAATTCCACTTGCAACTCTACTTGATTTCCGTTTAATTTGTTTTGAAGTATTTTGTGTAATGCTAATGTTGTCTATGCTGTTCATGTATATTATTCAAGCCAGCTTCTGTTTCAATTTAACCTAGATTTCATCAGAAGAAAACAGGCAATCAGTTCAGTGTCATAGATATACAACAATGTTAAAGAATTGATCAAAACGCAAAATTTCATATTCTACAGGAGTTCAAAAAACTTAATTTAGAATAAACGAAATGAAACCCAACTACTAGAGTAATGCAAAGCAAGAAAGACTACGGGAGTAATGCAAAATGGCCAAGTGCAAGGAAGAAGAATTGTATTTTTGAAACCTTCATATATCGTTTCTCTTTCACCAGGCTCTCCGTGTTTAATAGAAAAACATTTCTACATCAGATGCTCTTTAAAGTTGAAGCAAAGGTGGTCAGATCATGTGGTGTTCTTCTTACTCTTCTTCTTTCTTGAGGCAAAGCTGCTTGGTCCAATTTCTATGGACATTCTTTTTGTCCTGCAAGGTACCAAGAAAAATCAAGCAGATTCAAAAGAAAATGGTATACAATTGTTTCCAAAAGATTGGTATACAATCAAGCAGAGTCAAAGGAAACCAGGATGCTTATTGGTTCTTCCACCTATAGAACATAGTGAACATACCGCATTGAGATCTCTTCTGACTCCTCCTCACCATCTTCAACTGCATTATATTAAAGAAAAAAGTTATGGACTTGAGGGTCAAGCTGGAAAGTTCAAATTAAGAATAGCATGTCCAAGGATAATTACAAAACTAAATTACTACTGACTTTGCAACAATTTCTTGCCATCAGTCTGGTGACTCTACACTACGATGCAAATTTCAGTATGTGTCTTCGATGAAACACGCAAGAGTCTTGATCGAAGAATACAACCAGTTGATTTGTAGACACAATAAAGTATAAAGCCGCATAAATATATCCAGCTCAACTCAGCACATAATTCTCCACTCTCCAGTAACAACTTATATATTAAAAATCGCAAGCCCCTATTTGAAACAATTGACGTATGTAGAAGACTATAGCAGTTCAGCTGATGGACAACTTCAAAAGAAGCATTGACACGGAATAGACATTACATCTATAAAAGTTGGAAACAAAGAAAGCACATAGGATTAAAAGAAAGTTCAGATCCATACCAATTCCATCAACCTTGTCACTTTTGTTCTCATCATTGCTCTCTGACTCTGAATCAGATCCCCATCTGTCACCGCCATCATCAAAATCCCAGCGTGCTCCTGGTGGAGGGATCCAAAACTCAGCTTCTTCAGAATCACTTTCCTCACTATGAGACTTGGGTGTTTCAGAGATAATCTCATCATCACCATCCTCCTCCACCTTCACCTCCTTTTTCTCCTTCTTTTTCATCTCCTTCTTCTCCTTCCTGGCTCCATCTTTGCCAGGCTTAGATGCTTTCTCAGGTTTCTGATCATCCAGCTCTTCTTCCATTTTATTTAAATTTAGCTTTCCTTCTTCCATTTCCTCTGTTTCAAGTAACATTTATCATCAAATTCATAAACATAGGCGAGGCCAATCACTCCAAAGAACATCCCATATACTTGTTTCAAACGATTACTAATACGAATTGCATGAAGACCTTATAACAAAGAATGCAAGACAAATACAAACCCAGTCTGTTGAGGAATCGTTTCCCATTGATATGCTTCCAAATGTGTTCCTCCGACTTATTGATGGTATCCTCCGTTAGCTTACACACCAACTTTGAACTACAAAAAGAAACAAACCAACCGAGTATCAGCACTAAAAATTAACACTCAAACATTCACACTTATATTTCATCTAAAATTTCATCAACCAACAAAATTTCTAAGCAAAGCAGCCATACCCAACATGAATTACCCATAAAACAATCAAAGCTAAAGCCTTTATGGGTCTTCTCCTAAACCCTAAACCCTAAAATTAAAGCTAAAACCTTTATGGGTTCTCCACAAAAATCAAAAGGGTAGAGAGAGGAAGAAGAGGTATACCGAGAAAGAGGGTCCTGCTTGAACATGTTGAGAGGAGGTTTATTATGAGAGAGTGCGAATTCGATAAGACCCAAACGACACCGTTTGCTCTGAGAGTAGGTTTCAATGTCTTTGGCAAGCAATTGGTGCCCAGTCTCGACGCACTGGAAGCGACCATTGTCGAGCTCCTTGAAGGTTGGCGACCCCAGTAGGTTGTTCCCTTCTTTGGTCTTCTCCTCACTCGTCGCCATTGCTGGTTTTGCTATGGCTATGAATCTATGACCTTCACACTAAACAAACACAGAGGAAGAAGATAGTGTATTGGGCCATTAGACCTAAGGCCCAAATTTGGCCCATCTTGAGTGATGGCCCATTGCTCTTAAGATAATTGTTAACACCAAATCATTGCTGTTATCTTGTGTGTTCTTTGGTAATTGTGTATTAGAATCGAGATTAGTCACGGGTCAATGTACATCAGCATCTCAAAGAAATTTTCATACACTTCCTATATTTTATTCTTTGCGGCTTGTCTGCGTTCAAACACCATCATTTTTATTTCACGAAATCATAATTATACTCTGTCGTTACGTATCATTAACTGAAATAATTCAAATAATATGAATAATATACGTACATTTTGCTCATCTATTCTCATGATATACAAGTAAGAAGCCGGTTCATCGGATCCTCACACAATTGTAACAATTATTATTTTTTAATATAATCGTAGTGGTATGAATCATATGGTTCTAGTTATATGATAAAAAAGATGAGCATGGTGTCACATGCTTTCCAGAAAAGAACCCGCACATTTAAGTAATAATCTCTCTGGCAGCATGCCATAATCATCAAGAAAGATATGTGACCAAAATTGTCTTCCAAACAAACCAAAACTCTGAAATTATGGCCCCATTAAAGGAAGACATTAGTGTAATAGATCAAAATTGCTGGAAGATGCTCATATAAGTAGTTTACTTGCAGATGACATTAATGTCAATTCTCATATAGTCAGCTTACTTGTCTTAGGAGCATTACTCACTGTTTTTATCTGATTATAAGTAAGAGGCTATAGGGCCTATGTCCAAATGCCCTGCATATGTGTAACATTGTGCAGTAGAGAAAATGGAGACTGGAAGAGTTTTGGTTGCGAGCGTGTTGGTTATATATGCGCTAGTGATCAGTGTGGGAGGTGAAGAAGATGCATCGTCACCTTCGGCTTCGGTTTCGGCTTGTGAGTTTCCAGCAATCTATAACTTTGGAGACTCGAATTCAGATACCGGTGGTATATCTGCTGCATTCTACGCCATGCCGTCACCCTACGGCGACACTTTCTTCAACAGACCAGCTGGAAGGGGCAGTGATGGTCGTCTAATAATAGATTTCATAGGTAAAATTATGAAGGACCAGTTTCCCATGTTTGTCATGTATGTAAAGTTGTTGTGGAATATTATGTAATGTGGTATGCTATGCAGCTGAGAAGCTGGGGTTGCCATACCTGAGTTCATATTTGGACTCAATTCGAAGCAATTTTCGACACGGTGCTAATTTTGCTTCTGGAGGAGCAACCATCAGGCGGCAGAATGAGTCATGGTTTGACAATGGTGTGAGTCCTTTTCCTCTTGACATTCAGTTTGTGCAGTATGATCAGTTCAAGGGACGTACCACCACTCTTTACAACCAAGGTCCATGTCTAATTCGCCTCCTTTTTTTTCGGTTTTAAGAGACATGTATGAGAAATTTATTCTTCATTAGAGAAATTATTTGTTATGATGTGCAGCTCAGGAACTTTCCGACACACAAGATCTCCCTAGACCTGAGGACTTCTCAAAGGCTCTTTACACTTTTGATATAGGCCAAAACGATCTAGCTGCTGGTTTTCGGAAAATGAGTACTGAGAAATTTCTAGCAGAAATTCCGGACATTGTTAACCAGTTGGCTGCAGCAATCCGAGTACGTATTTTCACACCTGTTTAATGTGATTCTATATGCCAATATTGCTTACAAAACAAGCACCTTTTGTTATGTTACAGAGTTTGTACGACCGAGGGGCAAGGGCATTCTGGATACACAACACTGGTCCAATAGGTTGCTTGGGAGTGACATTACACTACATCCATGACCCGAGCCCTGCCGGATACCTTGATCGCCAAGGTTGCGTGAAGTTTCAAAACGACATGGCAAGACAGTTCAATAGGCTGCTCAAACAGAAAGTGATCCAACTAAGGAAGGAACTCCCTTTTTCTGCAATAACATATGTCAATGTCTTTGCTGCAAAGTATAAGCTCATCAGCAATGCAAAGAAGCTTGGTAAAAGTAGTTTCTTCTCCTAATATTAATTCAATCATCAAATTCGGTACACTTATAGTTGAATATATGCAGGGTTTTTTGATAAGACGAAGATCTGCTGTGGATATCATGAAGATTATGACCATGTATGGTGCGGGAATAAGGGAAAGATAAATGGGAGTGAAATATATGCAGGTTCGTGTGAAGATCCTTCCTTGTATATAAGCTGGGATGGTGTGCACTACACTGAGGCTGCAAATCATTGGATTGCTAATCAAATTGCCAGTGGTTCATTCTCAGATCCACCAGTTTCAATCACAAATGCATGTCATAGGCCTTAAACTGTGTGATTAGTAATTTGCCAATTTTATAGTTAACATGAAAGTGATTGACAATTCTACTCTGATTTTATTTCATGTACTTCATGATGTTTCAAAAGTTATTGACGTTAGAGCATCTTTAACAATGTTAGTCATTTTAAAGTTACATTTTAGTCAAATTAGCTAAAATGTCATTTTAGCTAGCCACCTTATAAACGTGGATGCATCAATGCTCTCTATTTTAGCTAACATTACATCAACATTATTCTTCAAATAAAGATTAAATAGTTTAAATATATTTATACATCACGTAAAATATCTTACAAGTAATGTATTAAATTATAGCTAGTCTCATCTGAGTCATTTCGCTCTCTATATTTAGTTAACGAGATAGCTAAAAATCATAATAGCTAAACTTTGGCTAGTCTGCTGGAGCTCCGAAAATATAAAAAAAACTAAACTAAACTCGCTCTCTAAAATAGCTAAAAGCTAAAATAAAAAAGTCTGTTAAAATTGCTCTTAAACGCATACATGTAAAAAACAAGTCATTTGTATGTTTTATGTATCGACATAAACAAAAGACATCTAAATTGTGTATTTTCTATTTTTTAACATCGAACTACTTATTTTCGTTCACGACTTTCAATAAACATAATAGTTACTTAGTTCCGTTGACAAGAAATTGATGGTTGTCAACAAAAACGTATATTTAACCAGAGATTCAAATCTATTTAAACTTTGAACCAAACACACACTAACCAACTTAGCCATAACATGATAACACGACTGATTTTAATACGACTTTGTATGACCTTTTCTTGCGTGCGAAAGACTTCCTACACATTTTGACTGCATTCTTCTTGCGGTCATCAAGGCATTTTAGCCACAACATTTTAGTGATTCAAACGCTGATTGGGGAGTTCCTTTCCCTAAACCACTGCTTTGTTTAGGAATTGTAAAGGCATACCCTAAGAATGTAATGAAGCCCAAAAATGGTATGGCATGTGACCACGGGTGACTCTGGTCCATGTCCTCCGACTAGGAAATCGTCAAAGATAGTGATCACCGACTATACTATACTGAAGTTACTCTCAAACACCAACATTCTTTATCCATTCAGTGCCACAAGATTATAAGGGTGTAACTGTCCCTGCAATCCATATATATGTCATGGTTTCAAAGCCAATGCATATATAAACAAAGTTGATGAACGTTATCCTCAAAACCAGTTCTGGCTTTATAAGTTGAGTAATAAGTATACTTTGAGAGCGAGTGAGAATGTTGGGAATGGAGAGATGGAAACAACTTGTGCTACTGCCAATTGGGTTGTTCTTGGCAATGTGTGTTCTGGGAGTGAGTGGTAGGGCGTTACCATCTTGTTATTTTCCGGCAATATACAACTTTGGCGACTCGAACTCCGACACCGGCGGGATCTCAGCCGCATTTGAACCCATTCAGGCACCCTACGGCCAGGGGTTCTTTGGTAAACCAGCTGGAAGGGACTCCGATGGTCGTCTCATGATAGACTTCTTTGGTATAAACAAGTAGAGTTAGTTTTGTGATGCAAAATCCCACCAAGTGCTTCATTTTTTGCAATGAATATAAGGCTGTATTGAATATGGTGTTTTATGTGTAATGTAGCTGAGCACCTAAGGTTGCCATACGTGCCTGCATACTTGAACTCGCTGGGAACAAGTTTCAGTCACGGTGCAAATTTTGCCACCGGAGGATCACCCATTAGAAGGCCGAAAGGGACCATTTTAGAGACCATTTTCGGTTTTGGCCTTAGCCCCTTTTCGCTTGATATGCAAACGACTCAGTTCCTGCAGTTCAAAGCTCGATCGGCTGATCTATTTCAAAAAGGTTCAAATCTTAACTCTAATGACTTGAGACACTATATATAGAGTATTGCAATAGTACTAATTGTCTTTGAATTATGATGGTACGTCTAGCCAATTATTTTTGTGACAGAAGCAAACTTCCAAATCCTCAAGACTTTGCAAAGGCACTGTATACGTTTGATATTGGGCAGAATGATCTCTCTGCTGGTTTTCGAAAGCTGAGCTTTGATCAGCTTCGTGCAGAAATTCCAGACATGATAAACCAGCATGCCGCAGCAGTCCGAGTGAGTATCACGTACATTAGCTCCTAACTATGTCAATGCTAATTTCTTGAGAAGAAATTAAGTTCCTGTGCTATTTGTGTATGTAACTTGTAACTTGTAAGTAAAGCATGCATGTTTCTACATTTGTGTCAAATCTTCAGCTTGTATACCAACAAGGGGGGAGGGCATTTTGGATACACAACACCGGTCCGATTGGTTGCTTGCCGGTGGGTCTGTTCTACAATATCAAACCGGCACCGAGTGCTCTCGATGAACACGGCTGTGTCAAGGACCAAAACGATATGGCCATAGAATTCAACAGGCAGCTCAAGGACAGTATCATCAAACTCAGAGCGGAGCTCCCACAAGCTGCAATTACTTATGTAGATATCTATGCTGCCAAGTATGAACTCATCAGCAATGCAAAGAAAGAAGGTACTCAAAACTCCATGTTTGCAAAACTCAATTAACTCACTACTCACTAATATTAGCAAATTGGGAATCAGGCTGACATTAACAGTTGCTTGCAATACAATGATTATTACTACAGGGTTTATGGCTCCAATGAAGGTTTGCTGTGGGTTTCATATGGGAAATGACCATGTGTGGTGTGGAAACAAAGCAACTGTAAATGGAACAGAAGTATTTGGTGGTGCTTGTGGAAATGCTTCATCTGTTATTAGCTGGGATGGAATCCACTACACTCAGGCTGCTAATAAGTGGGTTGCCAATCGCATACTCAATGGTGCCTTGTCCGATCCACCACTTCCCATTTCTCAAGCTTGTCATAGGCGCTAAGTTTTTTTTTTTTTTGAATAAAGGCGCTAAGTTATATGCCATTCAAATTGATATGTTATGAAAAAAGGGAAATTTTGAAATGTCGATATGCCATGCATACTTGTACAAAACAAGCCACTCGTATGTTGTACGTGTTGACAGAGATAAAGGACTTCAACATTTTGCACTTCCTTACATCAAAGTACTAATGATTTGTCATTCATAACTCTCATCAGACATTTGATTGATTTAGTCTGTTAGACAAGAAACTGATACTAAGAAGAAGAAAAAACAGTATTGCACTTCAAACTAGAAAAGGAATTCGTAATCCTTAAAGAAATATTTTTTACCTTGTCAAAAATAGAGACCGAGGCTACATGAATGTACATGTACAAGACGACACGAAGCTCATGATTGATGTCATCAAAACATAATTGTGCTCTTCATAAAACATTTAGGCCACTGCATGCTCATTCTCCTTTGTTTGCTCTAACCTATGTCTATAGAAATTAGAAAAGCAAACTTTACGGCATATGTTTTTGCATATGAAAGTCATCAATTCCTTAACAATGTCTGGCACATAAATCCGCAATGGCTGCTTTAAAACTTTATTGTTCTATAATGTGAATTTAAATTATTCGATTATCCGAAAGGCTTTGCTTTGTGATAGTTTTGTACTCCGTATACATCAACGGATATCAACGGAACACATCTCGATCTAGCCAACATAACTATGACATGAGAGGTTTTGTTACAATTTGTAAAGGCATATACTAAGAGTAACAAGCCCAAATGTGTTATGGTATGTGACGACTAGGTGACTAACCCTGGTGAGTATGGTCCATCTCCATCTACTAGGAAATGACGAAAGATATGAATCACCGACTATACTGAAGTCACTGTCTCAAACCCCAAGATTCTTCATTCATTCAGTGCCACATAATTGTAATCAATCAGTGTCATTGTCCCTGGTGATCAACAATCTGTAATTTGAACCATCTGATCATGATCCCTGCAATCACTGTCATAGACTCATAGTTTCAAAGCACATGCATATAAACAAAGTTGATAGACTTTATCCTTAAAACCAGTCCCTCTAGTTGTTCTCGCTTTATAAGTTGAGTAAGTAGCAGAGTGAGTGAGAGGTCTCTCAAATCTGAGATGCTGGGAATGGAGATTTGGAAGCAGCTAGTGCTACTGCCTTGTGGGTTGTTCTTGGCTTTGTGGGTTCTGGGTGTGAGCGGAGCTCCGTTACCATCTTGTTCTTTTCCGGCAATCTACAACTTCGGCGACTCGAACTCCGACACCGGCGGGATCTCAGCTGCATTTGAGCCGATTCGGGCACCCTACGGTGAAGGGTTCTTTCGTAAACCAGCTGGAAGGGACTCCGATGGTCGTCTCATCATAGACTTCATAGGTAAAACTATAGTTAGTTTGGTGATGCCAAAACCCATTAAGTGCTTCAATTTCTGTTATTGAATATGGTGTGTTTTATGTGTAATGTAGCTGAGCGCCTAAGGTTGCCATACTTGAGTGCATACTTGAACTCGCTGGGAACAAATTACAAGCATGGTGCGAATTTTGCTACCGGAGGATCAACAATTAGAAGGCCGAATGAGACCATTTTCGAGTATGGTATAAGTCCCTTCTCGCTTGATATGCAGACGGCTCAGTTCCTCCAGTTCAAATCTAGAACGGCTGATCTGTTTCGACAAGGTTCAAATCTTTACTATAATGTTTGGAGACACTATTTTGAGTATTGCAATACTGATTGTTTGTGAATTGTGGTGTCTAGCTAAGAATCCCTATGAGAGAAGCAAACTTCCAAATCCTCAAGACTTCGCAAAGGCACTGTATACGTTTGATATTGGGCAGAATGATCTCTCTGCTGGTTTTCGAAAGCTGAGCTTTGATCAGCTTCGTGCACAGATTCCAGACATTGTTAACCAGCTGGCGACAGCAGTCCGAGTGAGTATCACATTAGCTCTTAACTATGTCAATGCTTATTGCCCAAGAAGAAATTAAGTTTGTGTGCCATTTGTGTATGTAAGTAAAGCATGTTTCTAAATTTCTAATGGGTAGTGATTGTTTGACATATCTTCAGCGTATATACGAACAAGGGGGGAGGGCATTTTGGATACACAACACTGGTCCGATTGGTTGCTTGCCAGTGAATCTGTTCTACAATCTCAATCCTGCACCGGGTTATGTTGATGAACATGGCTGTGTCAAGGGCCAAAACGACATGGCCATAGAATTCAACAGGCAGCTCAAGGACAGTGTCACCAAACTAAGAGCTGAGCTCCCACAAGCTGCAATTACATATGTGGATGCCTATGCTGCAAAGTATGGACTCATCAGCAATGCAAAGAATGAAGGTATCAATACTCACTACTCACTACTCACTACTCACTAGTCACTACCATTAGCAAATTGGGAACTGGGCTTGACATTGTTAGTTGCTTGCAATACAATGATTATTGTTACAGGGTTTGTGGATCCAATGAAGGTTTGCTGTGGGTATCATGTGCGATATGACCATGTGTGGTGTGGAAACAAAGCAACTGTAAATGGGAGAGAAGTGTATGGTGCTTCTTGTGGAAATGCTTCATCTGCTATAAGCTGGGATGGAGTTCACTACACTCAGGCTGCCAATCAATGGGTTGCCAATCATATACTCAATGGCGCCTTGTCCAACCCACCGATTCCCATTACTCAGGCTTGTCATAGGAGCTAAGTTATATGCATTCAATTTGAGTTATGAAAGGGAACTGGGAAATGTTTCTTTGGAGTACAATAGGAAATAGTACTAAATAGTAATAAGATGTATTAGAACAATCAAAGAGGAAGTCATATTCAGACGAGGGAGGGTCTTCTTTTCATGAGAATCTTCATTTTGAATGGAAACAGAATAAATGATTAATTTTCTCTGTTTTATTTCTCATTAACATCAATACCTGGTGGAAACTCGGCCTTGGCAGACTCAAGCATAGGGAGATTAGGTTATGGCAGAGTTAGTTTTCAGTGACTGCAAAAGATAAGAAAATTCATTTTGGTGGTAAGAGCCTGAGAGCGCATCAAAGAAATGGAAACCCGGAAATTGCGACTCGGTTCCTTCAAATGAACTGATCAGCCTTCTACGCCAGGGTCAGTTTCTGATTAAGATTCATCCTGGATTCGATGGTGGTGGAGACTCGTGAATGCAAACAAGGGCCAAGGGAACGAGAAAGTATAACACAATGAGAGGTCACGGAGACTTGGCTTTACTTTTGATCAATCACGTTCACATCCATCTCAGTTCCTTCCCACTTCCACTAGGAGACACACAAGAGTCAAACGAGACCCTAAACTACATGACACATGACAGCAAAGATTTCTTACACCCAAAACCCTGAACCACAAACTAGCAAGTTGCCAAAAGCACAACAACTATCTGGGCAATTTCAAACAAATGGAGCCAAACTCATTTTATTGATGTAGGGTGCTGAGCATCTAAGGTATAAAATGCAGAATAAGAGTGCATTCTAAAAAATTGATTTATAACTACACAACTAAGAAGATGATAAAGAATGCAGATAATAGATATTAAACTATCCACAAAGCTATAACACAAAGTTCTTAACTTGTCTATGATAATAAATATTCACTAGAATAGCTAAATGTGATGTATTATTGAACTCAAACTCACTGAATAATGGACTGGATGACACCAGCGCCAACAGTCTTACCACCTTCCCTAATTGCAAATCTCATCCCTTGCTCGCAAGCCACCGGCATAATAAGCTCCACCACCATCTTCACTCTGTCTCCCGGCATAACCATCTTCGACTCCTCATCATTGTCATTCATGATCTGCGTCACCTTCCCGGTCACATCAGTAGTCCTCATGTAAAACTGAGGCCTATACCCTGCAAAGAAAGGCGAATGCCTCCCGCCCTCTTCCTTCTTCAACACATACACAACTGCCTCAAACTTTGTGTGAGGCGTGATGCTACCCGGCTTAGACACCACCATCCCTCTCTGAATATCCATCTTCTGAATACCCCTCAGCAACAGACCTACATTGTCACCAGCAAGTGCCTCATCAAGTGTTTTCTGAAACATTTCAACTCCGGTGACAGTTGTATTCCTAGTCTCTCTCAATCCCACTACTTTACCCCTTTCCACCCTCCCCGTGGCCACCGTGCCGCGCCCTGTGATCGAAAACACATCCTCAACTGCCAACAGAAACGGCAGATCAGTCTGGCGCTGCGGAATAGGAATGTAATCATCCACAGCATCCATCAAGTCGTAAATCTTGTCCACCCATTCATTCTCCCCTCTCTTTATCGTCGGATTCGCCATTAATGCCTCCAATGCCAGCAATGCCGAACCCGAAACCACCGGAACATCGTCGCCGGGGAATTCATACGATGATAACAAGTCCCTCACCTCCAATTCCACCAGCTCAAGCAGCTCGGCGTCGTCCACCTGGTCCTGTTTGTTCAAGAACACCACCACATTGGGGACCCCGACCTGCTTGGCCAGCAGGACGTGCTCTTTCGTCTGCGGCATCGGGCCGTCGGCGCCGGAGACGACGAGGATGGCGCCGTCCATCTGCGCGGCGCCGGTGATCATGTTCTTGACGTAGTCGGCGTGGCCGGGGCAGTCGACGTGCGCGTAGTGGCGCGTGGCGGTCTCGTACTCGACGGTGGCGGTGTTGATGGTGATGCCACGCGCGCGCTCCTCCAGCGCGGCGTCGATCTCGTCGTACTTTTTCGGGGCGCTGTTCCCCATGGAGGCGAGGGCCATGGTGAGGGCGGCGGTGAGGGTGGTCTTGCCGTGGTCGACGTGGCCGATGGTGCCGATGTTGACGTGGGGCTTCTTCCGCTCGAATTTTCCACGTGCCATCCGGACGGTGAAGGATCGGCGCCGCCTGAGCGCGTGGTTGACAACGACATCGAAAGATGCGGTGGAAAGGGCGGAGGAGGAGGAGAGGAGGGGCTTTGGGGCTAGGGCGTTGGGTGTAGAGAGAGAAAGGTGGGTGGGATGAGAAAGTGAGGGTGGGGAGAGTGAGGGAGTGAAGAGGAGTTTTGAGGAGGGCGGGGCTCCGATAGCAGAAGCCATGTGGATTTTGATCGCCGTGATTGAGAGGAGAGCCGACGGCGGACGGAACGAAGAAAACAACGAGGGAATTTGAAGGGGGAGGGAGAGGAGTTTCTATTTGGGCCTCTCTTTTTTTTTCTTTTTTTTTCAGTTGCTCCAAGGCCAGGCCCAAGTTCATGAAAACTAATAAGCCCAATCCAGATTTATCTATCTCCGGCAAATATTGGGATTTCCTAGTTTCTATTTTATTTTAATTTTATAAACCTAGTAAAGGGAATGTACGATGTACTTGTACGTACTCATCAGCAACAATGATTTAAAGTATATAATTTTATCCAGAACAAGAATTCATTTACCTAATAATAATTAAATTTACAAAACATTAGAATGAGCGGTAATTCTTGATATTTGCAGCGTATATTAAGTATACAGGCACATCGACCATGTCCATGTCGAATTGTAGTGCTTTTCTAGCCTTGAAGGTTGGGGCATTGAATGATTGTTTAAGCTGCTCATTGAATGGTGAACTATCTATCTTACCAAGTATATATATAGAAGCTGTGACATTAAAGCCCACATTTAGCTTAGTTTGAGAGTTTGATTCAGTGTACGTGTATTTTGGGTACCATGAGGTGCAACCGTGCAAAGAAGCAAAGTGTTTCTTAGTCGTACCTTTAACATTTTCACGACCCACATACGAAAGCTTATCGACCGGAAAACATAGAACACATATTAAAGTTGGTTGCCTGCATCTTATAGACCGAGGGACTACCATATAATCCACATTGTTTCTTATTTTATTGCATTTATTACTCACTTTTTTAACAACTTCCCTTAGGGGAGAAAATATGTTATCCCCGTTTCTCTATTCCTTTACATGTCTCCCTTTTAAATTTCAATATGTGACATTTGTATCCTAATCAACTTTAACATTCTTTACGAGCAACTTTAACAGACTCTCTATTTTAGCTTTTAGCTATTTTAGAAAGCGTGTTTAGCTTTTTTAAATTTTTAGGAGCTCCAACAGATTAGTCAAACTTAAGCTATAATAACTTTTAGCTATCTCACTAACTATATTTAGCTAGCGAGATAACTTAAATGAGGCTAGTTATAATTTATTACATTCCTTGTAAGATATTTTATGTGATATATAAATATATTTAAACTATTTAATTTTTATTAAAAATTACTAGCATTGTTAAAGATGCTCTAACCTTGTTATCCTTTGTTAACCTATTCAAACTCTAACCCAACTCTAACCCTAACTCAGCCGAGCAAACAAAAAGTATGTCCTTCAATAAGCCACTAGAAGATGTATGTGCTTTACTTAATCTAGTACCGAAACCAAATCTATATGAATATCTATTGTAGAAAGCAAGTGCATCTTTTTCTGTTTCAAACACCATACCAACTACATGGATCAATTCTTGACGCATTCTGGAATGAATTAATTGAGCTTTTTAACTTGGTCTTCTAACTAGTTTTGACTCTTCTTCACTACCTCCAACTTCATTACTTTCAACATCTATGAAACCATTCAAGTCTATACCACTTCCAAAGTCCATTTTGCTAGATATTTCATAATCAGAAGTACTTGTAGCATCGGCATCCTTCAAACAAATATAAGATCAGTACATTAGAAGTACCAACATGTTATAATCCATGTGAATTGTCCCTTGTGTGTGTAAATATATATATATATATATATATATATAGATATGATTGGCTTGGGACTACATTCCTTCAGTTCCTCAAAACCAAAATTGAAAGAACATTGCAATGAATTCAAACAGTTACAAACAGAAGCTGTATATATATATATATAGTGAGCAAAAAAGGAAATCCAGTAATCACCTGTGTTGATATTGCTAAGTTGTTTGAGTTTGATGGCGTATGAAATTTACGTTACATGACTGGCAAGTGTCTCGATCACCTTCAAGTTCGATAATCAGATGAGTTTCATAGTTCATTCAACAACGAAGAAGAACAATAGACAATCAAAGAAGAAGAAGACGAAAGAGAAGAAGAAGACAAAAGAGAAGACAAAAAAGAAGAAAAACAAGAGTCGTTATTCGATTTGGTAGTTTTGTAAATATAATAATAAAATCAAAAATTAGAGATGAGTTAGGGTTTGAGTTGGGCTAGAGTTTGAATAGGTTAACAGAGGTTAACAAGGTTATAGAATGATAAAGCTGATTAGCATACAAATGTCACATGTCAAAATTTAAAAGGGAGACATGTAAGGAGATAGGGAAACGGGGACAACAGATTTTCTCCCCTTCCCTTACATTACCAAACTTGGAAACAAATATTTTTTGAGAAATTCCATTAATTTCCCTCTTCTTTCTTTAATGATGAAGTGTGTTTTGAAATGTTCAAAATTAATTTCCCATTAGTTTCACTATACGATAACGTCACCGGGGAAGGGAATTACCGCACAATGGCTTTCCCGTAATATTATATAGTATTGGTCCCAAAGTGCTTCCAATCCCCTCTCCCGCTTTCACCAAATCCAATTGAACCCCTAAAAAACCCAGAAAGAAAAACTCATAACTCCTTTGTGTGCAAAGACCCCATTCCAAGAAATTCACACACATTGCTTTCCCCTACCTTTTCTCCTCTCTCGCGAACCACCACAGTTTCGAAACCATGCATGAGTGAAGAAGTAAACCGGATTAACGAGTTGGATAGTTCTAAGACGGACCGAGTCATTAACGGATCGGATCAATCTAGATCCGTATCCGATCCGTTTAATAAATGCTTGAATTGTGCTTCAGAGTTTTTATCGTTCAGTTGGTATGTCTGCATAAGGTCAAGATCAACTATTTATGTCACAAATGTGATTAAGCTTCGAGCTTCAGTAGTAGAGAGTTAACAGAGTTGTATTCACCACAAAATTGTACAAATGTATAAACAGTTACAGTGTTGCTACGTGAGAATAGCTCGAGTTAAATAGATGAGGAAATAGAAGAATGTTTGCAGTCACTATTACTTCGCCAGGAGGTAGATAGGGGTTTAAGAATGTTTGCATTTGAACTACTTGTTGAAAAACGCTGTGATAAGTACTCACAATCAACACGACAGTATATCGAGCATTAGCAGAATTCATAACTACATAATTTGTTGGCATATTACACTTCGCTATGCTGCTGCATGCTGGTATGATCAATGAGTTTGGAGCCGAAAGTAATGGTTATGTATCTTGTCTTTTTGGTTTGTCTACCGATTCTCATGTGGGGGTTCACCCAAAGACTGAATTACCACCAATTGTTAATAGTAATTGTATCAGTAATAGCAGGATGGGTCTGTTTAGAAGTTTTGGTCTCTCTCCTATCCATCTACCCAAGTCTCTCATTTGCGACTACAGAAGATTCAAAAGCAACATGCCAAAGACGAAGAGAAGATTCAAAAGCAACATGCCAAAGACGACGAGAAGATTCAAAAGCAACATGCCAAAGACGAAGAGAAGATTCAAAAGCAGAAATAGTGAAGGCCAGGTGGGGCCATAACACATTGCATGATATCGTCCACAAAATTTTATTTTAAAGGGTCCTACTTAACTCTGTAAAAAACACTTGTTACAGTTAAATCGTAAGGCCAATTATGTCAAATCCCACAAGACCAACAACCGACTCTCCGTCGTCAAGACTCAAGACCGGAGCTTTTTGCAAACCATGAAGAGGGCGGTAAAGTGGAGGTCGGAAGTCGGGCCATCATCTTCGTCGACAGTCGACACACACGCCGGAGGAACTCAGTCGATGAAGTTTTTAAGATGAGGAATGGCACTATGCATGGCAGATAGCTCAAGAAACAAAAAGAAGGTTTTACATAATCTGTGACTACTATTATAGCTATACCTCATTTGGTTGGCCACCAATTACCTGCGCATGCGGATCTTCTTCTGCAACTATAGATGGCCATCTAGAGATGACCAGCAACCCGCTACTTAAACTGGATTTTTTTTCCAGTTCTATTCTTCGTCCTTCTCCGTTTCTCTTCTTTGTATCCCATCTCCGTTATTTCAATCAGTTCTTCTACCAAAAACTACCCACTATTTTGAAAATAAATTCAAACAGAAATATGCAGTTCCAGCAATTTTATGGATACCATGGTAGCGTCGGCGCGTAAGGCCACCATCACGGCGCGTTGTTTTCGATCCTAGCCGTCGTCAAAAGTTGTGATGGCGATGAAGCCGTTGCAGCACATCATGCAGTTGTCCGAAGCCGTAATCAAAGACAATATGTTTTCCGGCAGTCTTGTGGCTCCTTCAATCCTTTATCCAGTGAAAGCTCCAGGCCTCCAGACTCTCCAGTCTTCACCTTCTCTATCGGACTAAAACACTGATTTTACCTAGTTCGTTGAAGTTCCAACGATACCCTTCAGCTAGTCTTAGTGAAAACTTGTTTTAACATCTCAGCGGACCTTTCGTTAACGACTCCGTCAAGAAGAGTAGGTGTACGACGGGCTACCATTTTGTTAATTTCTTAGTCACCAGGTTCATGGTGGTCCCCATTTCTTGCGGTAGGTTTCTCTCATAAAGCTATTCTTTGACTTGTGGCCTCTGGTGGACTCGAACATTTCATAATCTAGCTTGTCCGGGAAATTTTTCTGCATCCAATCCATGGATACCAGGAGCAACACAATTAAGTTGATGCTTTCCCTTTTCATCTCATGCCTATATCTCAGTACTTCTATCTCCCTTGCAGCTGACTCCATCACTACAAGCCAATCTCTTTCTGGTGATCAAACCATTGTTTCAGCAGGTGGGGTTTTTGAATTGGGTTTCTTCCAACCAGGTAATGTTTCAAACTTCTACATAGGCATGTGGTACAAGCAAGTATCACAGAAAACCATAGTTTGGGTGGCAAACAGGGAACAACCAGTCTTTGATATATTTTCCTCATTATTGAAGATCTCAGATGGTAATTTAGTACTCTTTGATGAGTCCAACACTCCAATTTGGTCTACAAATGTGGCCTCCAACATCACCTTAGGCACTTCTATACAAGCTGTTCTTTTAGATGATGGAAACTTTGTCTTAAGACTCGAGTCTGGTTCCTCCCACCCTTTATGGCAAAGTTTTGATCATCCATCCCATACTTTTCTACCAGCAAGTAAATTTGGATTCAACAGAGTTACCAAACAAAGCCAGATGCTTATTTCGTGGAAAAATTCAGAGGATCCTTCACCGGGTCAATTCTCACTTGAGCTAGACCCAACAACCAACTCATATATCATAAAGTGGAATAGGTCTAAACAGTATTGGACAAGTGGATCTTGGGATGAAAACGAACATACTTTCAGTTTGCTTCCCGAGATGAAGCTTAACTATATCTACAATCAAAGCTATGTTACAAATGAAAACGAGAGCTACTTCACCTATTCTCTTCATGATGCTAGCATTACATCTCGACTCATAATGGATGTAACGGGTCAGCTTAAGCAACTGTCCTGGTTTAAAGCTCAAGGATGGAACTTGTTTTGGGATCAGCCGAAGAGACAATGTGAAGTTTATGGTCTATGTGGGGCATTTAGTAGTTGCAATGAAAACTCCTTGCCCTTCTGTAAGTGTCTGATGGGTTTTGAACCAAAGTCAGTGACCCGTTGGGATTTGCAGGATTACTCTGATGGGTGTTCAAGAAAAACCAGGCTGAATTGTGGAAATGTTACTGGTGTTGATGGCACGAGTGACAGGTTTATTGAAATGTCTAGCCTAGCATCTCCAGATAAAAATATTTATGATGTTTATAGTATTGAAGACTGTGAATCAATTTGCTTAAATGACTGCAATTGCACTGCATACAGCCGCTACGGATATAGCAGCTCTTCTTCTGAATGTTCAACTTGGAAGGGAGATCTGTTGGCGGATGAAAATGGAAGAACTGTATACATACGAATAGCAGCTTCGGATTATAAGAATCTCAAAAGTAATGTGATGTTTATTGGTGTCTGGTGGTGACCTTAACTTTGAGCCATCGTGACTTTTTATCAACCTGATATTTTTCTGTTCTTTGCAGGTAGAAAACGGACCATTGTAATTACAACAGTGCCAGCAACAGCAGGGTTGCTCACTATAGTTTTTTTTGGCTATTTTTTAATGAAGAAAACTTTGGGAAAGAGAAGGTACCTCTCTCTCTCTCCCCATATTACTTCCACAAATATGAAGCTAAACATATTCTCTGGTATCAAAATAAAAACACTGATGATTGAACTATCAAATATTTTGGATTGTTAGAACTTCAAAGAATCTTAGTGCTGCTGGTGTGGAGAATGATACAGAACTACAACTATTTAGTTTGAGGAGTATATTAGTAGCTACTAATAACTTCTCTGAAGGGAATAAGCTAGGAGAGGGAGGATTCGGCCCTGTTTATAAGGTTAGCTATGTGCTTCAATCGCAAACACAATTTTCTTCATGAATATGAGTGTTTTGTAATTTGGTAGTTTCCTTTATATAAGGTTTTTCTGTGCCTAAAATTTTCTCCAACATTACAGGGGATTTTGCCTGAAAATCAAGAAGTAGCCATAAAAAGGCTATCAAAGAAGTCCAGGCAAGGACAACAGGAGTTCATGAATGAGTTAAAGCTTATAGCTAAGCTCCAACATACCAATCTTGTTAGACTCATGGGTTGCTGCATTGAAGCAGAGGAAATGATATTGATGTATGAGTACATGCCAAATCGAAGTTTGGACAAATTTCTGTTTGGTATATCCTCCTTTCCACTAAGATTCTAATTGATTATATTGTTAATTTAGATTCGATTGTTACTCACTCTTCTTTATGGTGCAGATCCATCCGAAAAGACAAAATTGGACTGGGGTAAACGTTTTAGAATTATAGAAGGTATAGCTCAAGGTTTGCTTTATATCCACAAGTACTCCAGATTAAAAATCATTCACAGGGATCTAAAAGCAAGTAATATTCTATTGGATGGAACATTGAACCCCAAGATTTCTGACTTTGGAATGGCAAAGATTTTTGACATAAATCAAACTGAAGCAAATACTAACAGGGTTGTAGGGACCTAGTAAGTGTTTCCAGCAAATGAATTCATTCATGTACTGCATTAGAATGACTACTATTACTAATTTCATTCTTGTTAGTGCAGCGGTTACATGTCCCCTGAGTATGCACGCTATGGTCATTTTTCTGAGAAATCAGATGTCTTTAGCTTTGGAGTTTTGTTGTTGGAGATTGTAAGTGGAAAGAAGAATGCTAGTTTTTGTCGTTTTGAAAGAGTACTAACTCTTTCTGAATGGGTAAGTAAAAAATTTGCAAACAACTAGAAGGTCGAAAATTTCAAATATATCTGTTGAATTGAGGCAAAAGCTGTTATGATCAAACTATATTTTTTGTTAGGCATGGGACCTATGGAAAGAAGGAAGAGGAACAGAGGTGATTGATGCATCAGTAAGGGAAACGATTCCGGTTCATGAAGCTTTAAGGTGTATCCATGTAGGACTTTTGTGCGTTCAAGAATCTGCAGCTGATCGACCTGCAATGGCGTCAGTAATCCACATGTTGCAGGGAAAAGAAGCTACGTCTCTTCCACCCGCCAATGAACCCGCCTTTTCAACACAGACGAATATCAATACTGCTACTGGTTATTCTTTTCAAACTTCTATCAATTATTCAAACAATGAGCTCATAGGTGGTTCAACAATGTTTCCTTTCTTCTATACATTCGAAGTTAAAGGTATAGTTCCATAACAACTTTTTTTTTATTTTGTTGTCCTATTTTGAGGTGTGAATCACTGAATGTCTGAATCTCTATGGACCTTAGATTATTGTACTTTTTTATATTTGAGAAGAGATCAACAAGGGGTTTGAAATTGTAACCTAATGCTATTTACAAGCCTTTACAATGGTCATTTACCATCACTTTCGTTTCGTGGCTAGTATATAAGTATTAGGATTTAGGACGGATACAGTCTTACTTTATTACGAAAAACAGATTATTATTATTATTTTTGAAATAGTCAGTTACGACTTTCATATAAATTCGGGTAAAACGAATGCATGAAGTAGCCACTAAATACTCTACTGTTATCATCTACGTACAAATAAACAAGTAGTTGTGAGACAAGCCTCACCTAGTACACATGATATACTACCCTTTAATCGTATTCACTCATAGAGCCGTCTAGAACTTAATGTCCTAAATAAGGGTGAGTCCATAAGAAAACTAGATATAAACCTAAATAGTTCCCTAAAAACGGGTTATTGGAAAATAACTAACTAAAACACTAATTATAATCATAGAAGCCAGAGTAGATTGTGTTTACGCCCAAATTAATATTTTACTGAATAGTAAATGTTTATGTGAATATTAATTAAATTCTTGGTCCATGTCATACCGGCGAGCCCAAGTTTCTTTAAGTTTACAAGTAATGGTCCGCCAGTAAAACCATGCGAGCTGAATTATAAAGTCCGCGGGCGGAATGACTTCGCACGGACTACAGATTTCGCGCGCTTAGTAGACTTCGTGCGGATTACAAAGCTCGCGCGCTGCAAGGCGAAGTGATACTTCGCGTAAGAGTGGAGCCTTAGGCGAGGCGGAGTACATCGAGGCGAGCTGACGAACTGGCTCATGTGGGAGGCTTGGCGTAGAAGGTATAGGCGGAGTTCGCATTCATCACATTAATCGTTGAAGACTCTTACAAGTTTTTGACATGCTTCAGGCCAATCACTGTGACCCTTTTAATATAAAAATCTCTTTTAAGGCTCGCAAGCTGCAATAGCCCGCGAGATAGAAGTAAGCTTCAGGAGCTCGTGGGATGGTTTGAGTACGCGGCCCCCGCGAGATAGGTTTTCTGCAAGGACTGTGACTCCCTGCGGGGTAAAGATGCTCCTAATTCCAGTCCGCATAGGAGTTTATAATTGGGCGGCGCGGAAGCAATGCCCTATGCGAAATGAAATGTGCAAACTGGACATGTGTCACATGATAGTTGGTTCGCGTGGGCGAAACAATGCCCTTGTGCTATTAGGGTTTCAGAGCCCGACTTGGATCCTAATCATCTTCCTTCCGCCGTAAGTCGAGCTGCTATATAAAGGCCTCGAGGGTTTACAGAAGAACAAAGACAAACTACACACAAATACAATAACTCAATACAAACAAACTTTCGAGTCTCTCCAAACCTTAGTTCTAAGCGCGTCCTCGCCTTAGCAACCATTTTTCCTTTCAAGCTCCCCAGAGTTCCCTTGCGAACTTGTTTTCCTTTCCTTTGGTTGCTCTACTAGTTACAATCGCGAGTATCGATATTGGTGGCGGAGAAGCTACTGTAAATCCTCGTCCGCGAGGTGGCACCGGAGCCTTACTATTGTTTGATTAGAAGTACAAGTCAACGCACTACAACAACAACCCTACTACTTTCCGCGTCCGCGCGGTGGCACGCCCTGCATCCCTTGAAGCATTGACTGCTACCATCTCTTTGCTCCGCGCGTTGAGGATCGTGGCCAAAACAGATTGAGCATAGCAGAAATCTCAAGGTAGCTCAAAGAAAGCTCTTGCACAAGGCCCACCAAGCTGATTAGGACCAAATCCCCGTCGCATGCCTCCACTGTAAACACCGATCGACTAGTCATCATTGACGACGCAACCATGACAACCTGCAACTCCACAACAACTGTCTCTCCGTCGTTGTCGCGTGATCGAAGCCACGATGACTCCCTCCATTGCACACCAACATAGCCATGGAAGAACCAATCCCGAAAAATTGATTATTGAATAACCATATAGTAACTTAATTGATACCTAAAGGAAGGAGATTGCTTCCACCTCGATCATTTCAGTGTTCATTTCACTTGTCTCTGGTTTATGACTTTTTTCATTCATGTTAATTGTTTCTGATTCATGTTTTTATTTATTTATTCCAAGTTGATGTGTCACAAATGTAATATAGACCATCTCTTTTTACCTCATTAGATAATCAGACGCCAACTATCCCAAGTCTATGCGCTTGTTCAAACGTGAATATGTAGAGACTTGTAAATAGACCGGATCTAGAGCGAATCGACATAGATTCAGAGGTCGTTAAACAATAGAAAATTTTCGATCCATACCCGACCCCGTGACCCGCCGGATTATTAATAACTCGATCCAAAATAATATTTATCAATTTAAGACAGACCGGGTTATTAACGAATCAGATTAACCTAGATCCGTATCTGATCCGTTTAATAAACAGGTTAACGTTTCTGAATTATTAATGGATCAAATGATCAAAATTTTAATCCAAATCCGTTTAAAAACCATAAATCTGGAGCAGGTATGAATCAAAATCTGGTCCGTCTAGAAATACGTGTTTAATTACCACTCCTGAAATAACACAAATGTAAATACTTGACGGTATTTTGTTAAATAAGAAAGACGAATCGCATTAAAAAAATTCAGTAGAAAACCCCAAACGACAATGTGTAAAAACGAGAGGATGTTAAAGTATTTGTCCGCTCTCACGATTCTAGTCTCCATCTCTCATTTGGTAAACGACGAAAGATTTCCCGAGTATCTTCTTCTGATTCCTAATTCTATTCGAGTTGGTCTCTCTATTCCTTGTGCTAGATGGATTAGAAGTGGTTAAGGTTTTATTACCCATGCCCGGCTATCTTCCAAATCAAACCAAAGCTAATATAAAGGGTTGAACTTCCCTGCCCTATTCGATCCCATTTGGTTTCAGTGGAGTTTTGAGTTGTTGAAGCATTATGGCTGTTGTAGAGGGATTCAGGTATGTTCATCATGTGGTTCAACAAAGCGAACCCAACCGAGAAGGGTGGGAAGCGGACAACCTTCTCATCATATTCAAGCTCTTCAAGGTAAGTATACGTCGCCGTCACCGTCACGCTCGAATTCATTTTCGAGATAAGAATCAGATTGATGAAAAGGATATGTGGGCTAGTTTCTCCGATTTCAAGCATCAAGTTTCAGCATCCAATCCTAATAGAAATACGGAGGTCTATGAGCAGCAGATCTGCAGTTATCTTTCAACTATGTCCGTGCCGGAAGATGAACATCCGGCCATTATGCAAAAGTTATTCCGGGTGGTAGAGGCGGCGGAGACCTCCCAAGTCCCTGTTATTGTACATGTATGGCACGCCCACTGCAGGCTTGGGCCATACACCCGACGAGTAGGTCGTCAAGTTGGACCCAAATTCACTCCTGCAGCTACATCCGCAATCGAGGGTTTGAGGTCACTTGTGCATTTAAAGGATTCTGTTTTTCGACAGACGTCCTCGTGTGCTATTTGCTTGGAGGACTTTGATGTTCTTGATCAACAAGAACTCCCCATTACTGGATTGCCCTGCCAGCACCATTTTCATGTACATTGCATTGTTCAGTGCCTGGAGATCAGCCACCTGTGCCCCCTATGCCGATACGCGATGCCAACACAAGAAGATTAACACCATCAAGTGCTGCTGCTTTCTTATCTATATGTAATGTAGTTGGTGTTGCTACTGAACCAAAATGTATCGTCTTTTATTTACTGTGGCTCAAGCAACTATGTGGGATTCTCCACTGTGCTTTCTTTGTAATAACATATTTGTACATGCTACGATATGCATTTTGAAGTTTGGTTCTTGAGGAACACTTATTTGGCAATCTATATATCATCTTTTGTTGAAATTTCTTGCCTTGCCTTGCCTGTTGCTTTGTTTGCTCTAACTCTAATAAACTGATTCAACTCATTTCATTTTGTGTCGTTCTATACAACTGGATGTTTACTCTTCAGAGCTCAGACATTTAGTTATGATCCCTTTTCTTTCTAAGTTTCAACCAGACTGAATGGCTTCATTGCAAGGTCCAAACAGGGAAGGAAACAATCTTCTTTGTCAGTATACTAACCCACTTTTATCGTCCACAATCTCCTTGTGTTGCTTCTTACTCTATGTTGCTGTTGCAATCATCAAATTGGATAGGATATGGAAATATGATTTTCAAGTCATCCCTACCTCTCCTATATCGCTAATTTGTCTATAAATCAATCAATCATGTTCTTATGTTCACTATACTGTTCATCTTTTCACATGACCTGGATTCGAGATCTGAATTCTTTCAGTCCTAGATGGCTCATGGTTTCTGCTATGTATATTTTTCTAATCATAATGAATGCCCGTATAACTATTAATATCTATGGTTTAATATGCAAATTGCTTAGGGGAGACATGTCCTCCTTTGTTTCTCTTTTAATTAGTGCCAACCAAAAAATTATCATAAGTTGGCTACCCGGAAATTTTTCCAAATTGATTTAAGGACAAATCCTTAAACACTACTAGAAAAGACTTGACTATGCATAATTTCTCACCAGACCAATCAAGCATCTTCACATATTGCAGCACATCTTCTTTTCCATTGACCTTAAGGTTGAGAATTAGAAAGCAGAAGGATCATAACTACATGTGCCTCCAGTTGGTACAAGGAAATCAAACAAGTTTAAGTCTGGACTCTGAAGAGTAAAGCCTAAAATGCAAAGTCTTAAAATTAACTGATCCCTCTACACCTTAAGGTCTCCTAAATCTGGTCTTTTGCTATCACGTACTACATGGTAGTTCATCGATGACTACATATCAAGTTAATACCAGCTAAATAGCAAGCTCTGCGACTCCAATGAATTATTTACTGCTGGGTCATCTAGGATATGGAACCCTTTGCTAGAAATGGACAAACTAGGAAATAAAACTACTAGACACGAAACTGCAAATTTCTCATTGATGCATGCCGCCAAAGGGTTACATTTAGTTTCGTATACTCAATATGTGAGCACCTAGATCTTGCCACTTCTCCAGCATCAAACTGCTTACACTGAAACCCTTGCAACACAAATATCTAACAGCAGCATTTGTGCTATAGCATTTGACACGAATCAGATTTAAATGAAAACAAACAAACGCAGCGTTTGGGCTAAACCTGAGTAAGCTAGGAAATGCTTACGTTATAACGTGTTCATAACATTATCAAAGATTCAAAGGATGGCTACACTCGTAGTTTCCCTATACAACTGTGAGCATAATGTTAATGAGTACTTTAGGATAGTCGTATCTATACAATTGTGGCGTTGTTTCTTTAGACTTGGTTGCTTGTGCGGAACTGGCCGGTCGAATTTAGTTAAGATCTTATGCTTGTCGAATTGTAGATGTTGCTTCTTTGCAATGCGCAAGCAGAAAAGGAAAAAGTCTCGATTACTCTACAACAGTCACATATATACATCATCCGACATGACCAGAGCAACAGCAAGCTCAACTTCGAGTGGATGCTTGCAAGTTATTATTACAAATGGCTGGCTGCCTTGTTTCTGAATAACTAAATAAAAGAACATGTATGGCTCCCCAAGGATGAAGGTGAACTGGCAGTTTAATCACAAATCTATAGTAATCTAGGTATAATAGGTCAGGGGAATACGCACTTAATGGATGAAGGTATACTGATGCTTACTCGCATGCCTTGCTTACACTATTATCGTTATCATGGATATTGCATAAATTGTTTCGTGACTGCATATCAGTCATCTATGTCTCATGCAGATACTCAAACCATCAAATATCGGGAGAGGTTCACCTTCAACCTCAATATGTTTGCATGCCACTTGCTCTCCTCTTCTGCGAGAGACTCATCCAAACTCTCTCTATTTCATATTCACCCCTTGGAATGGGAGGAATAGGTAATAATATGTCAACTCTCAGCAGCAACTGTTTCAAGCGCATTTTCCCCAAATCTTTGAAACACACAGAATACAGCATGGCTTCTTCCCCATCAATCATCTCCACGACTCCATTATTGGTTGTCCGGCCAAGATCCAAGCTTCTCCGGCTAATGCTTCGCCGACCGTCCCTCCTGGTTTACACGCTGCCATATCATTCCAGGCTTCTTGGTCCATGCCCCGACATACCCACACATGGTTTTTGGTCCCACGCCAGCCTACTCACCCAAGTTTCTTGGTCGCCGAAGCGCGCCCTCAATCACCTCCACCCTTTCAATCACCCCCGCATGTAGGTAACTCTTGTTCATTTCGTCGATTGTGTTTTCTTTATGTTTCAATGCATTTTGCTTGTTCATTTAATTTCTGTGTTATTAATCTGTCATGCTATTAGATATCATGTAATGTTAACATCTCGTCTTCTCTTTTTCATATAATATACTAAGCATTGGTTGAGTTAATTTCAGAAAAATTGTGTTTTCATACGCATGTTGTGTTCTTCTGGTTTGTTTTCTCTAAGAAATCACAAAATCGGCATTGAGTCTGGCTCTTGTTTGTAATTATGAGAATAAGCATTTGCTGGTAACTTATATTTCAGGAGGCAGGCGTGTAGAGCGCGTAAAGATCCCAAAGGCATGACCTTTGGCGTGAAGCATGATAAAAAAGAGAAGCGGTATGGTAAAAATGTGAAGACATTTGGCGTGAAGGACGAGGACAGAGTGAACATGAACAAGTTCTTGGACAAACTCGTTTCATAGGTAGGTCGTAGATTTTCGCGTTAACCAGTGAGAAATGACGACCTACCTATGAAACGAGTTTATCCAGGAACTTGTTCATGTTCACTCTATCCTCGTCCTTCACGCCAAATGTCTTCACATTTTTACCATACCGCTTCTCTTTTTTATCATGCTTCACGCCAAAGGTTATGCATTTGTGATCTTTACGCGCTCTACACGCCTGCCTCCTGAAATATAAGTTACCAGCAAATGCTTATTCTCATAATTACAAACAAGAGCCAGACTCAATGCCGATTTTGTGATTTCTTAGAGAAAACAACACAACATGCGTATGAAAACAATTTTTCTGAAACAACTTTTCTGAAATCAACTCAACCAATGCTCGGTATATTATATGAAAAAGAGAAGACGAGAGGTTAACATTACATGATATCTAATAGCATGACAGATCAATAACCCAGAAATTAAATGAACAAGCAAAATGCATTAAAACATAAAGCAAACACAATCAACTCACAATCTACGAAATGAACAAGAGAATTACCTACCTGGGGTGATTGAACGGGTGGAGGTGATTGAGGGCGAGCTTCGGCGACCAAGAAACCTGGGTGAGTAGGTCGGCGCGGGGACCAAGAACCATGTGTGGGTATGGTGGCGCGTCGGGGCATAAACCGGGAGGGACGGTCGGCGAAGCATTAGCCGGAGAAGCTGGATCTTGGCCGGACAAGCCAAGCCATGCTGTATTCTGTGTGTTTCAAAGATTTGGGGGAAATGCGCTTGAAACAGTTGCGGTGTGTTATGGGTTTCAGGATTTCAGCTATATATGTGTGTTTAAGAGGGAAACGAGAGGGGTATTTAGGTGGGTTGTATTGGGCTTGGTCCAAGTGATGGCTTTGTGCTTTTTATTCCGGCAAACATTTTTCAATCGCCCGTCAGGACCTTATACTTATCTGCCGTAATCACAAAGCACTTGAAAGGGCTTGGCACAAAATCGTGCACATTGAACATGGTAGAAATTGGACAAACAAAGGGTATGTTGATAAACAACATAGGGTTATTTGATTGAGAACAAACCCTTTGTTGATCCAACTCCATCTTGTTCAATTAGAACCATCACCAAATCAAGAGAAAAGATTGAAGAAGAAGAAGAAGAAAACAATTGGACCAACTAAGGGTGTGTTGATTAACACCAAAGGGTTTTTTGTTAGACGCAATACCCTCTCTTGATCCAATTCCCTCTTGTTCAAATAAAACTAAGTTCTCTGGTTTCTGGCAATTGAAGAAGGGGAGAGAGAAGAATGTATAGGTGCAAGGCTTTGGTGTTTTTATGGAGGTAGAAGATAGGTTCTCATCGCGCAATCACACCATTACCCCTACTACATAGAAGTCTACCTAATCCTCTACGGCTCACTTCATTGAGCCGCTACCTGGAACCAATGAGGAGTGCGTTCGCGTCAATACGCAGATCAGCGCAAAGCAGAGGATACATTATATATTGTGCTTCAATTCCTCAAAACTCAACCACCTGTTAAGTGATAACTAGTAGAGATTGGCTACTATGAAAATATGAAGTATGAAGGTTGCTAAGTCCTCGCTTTAAATTACACTTGTTGGCAAAGATGCCGATAACAATGTAGTAAACAGAATACCCTAGTAAATAAGGATGGAGAATGTAGTATATTTGTTAGTGTTGTTGCTTTATTATATTTGGTTGTAGAGGCTCTGATTCATAAGTTAGTAACGGTCTTCTTTTTTTTCTAATTTGATCGAGTTTGAGACTCATACTCGAGTTTGAGACTCATACTCTTTGTTATTATTAGATTTTCCCCCTCGTAGTTACAAGGCTTTTTAATTAAGCATGTCTTTTAGTTAAGGAACAAGGCATCACTTGGACCAAGCCTAAAGTGCAAGGCTTATGATTGTTTTGGATTAGGTATCGGTGCAGGGCTTAAACCACCTTAAGTCAGTTGGACCAATATGAGGAACGACCCTAGTCCGGGGCTACAGATGACCTTTTAAATTTAAAAAAGGAATGGCTTTTGGGGCACCTGGTGCCAAAACGCCATAAACCAAAAATTGCGAAACAGTCCTCTCCAAATTTCTGCTTCCCACAAACAATCTTCCATCTTCTTCCTTCCAAACTTTCCTTAAGAAGTGACGAGTCAAAGTTGCTGACTTTCTCCTGCATTTATCATGATCAATCCGCAGAGGAAACCAATTCAGAAAGTCAATGCTGTCCACCACTTGGTCAAAAGCCTGAAGCTCTGAACCCATGACCTGGTACGTTTACTTATCCTTACTGATTCATTTACTTTGTATGAATAAATCCCAAATTGAATCCAACAATTTCACGCTTTAATTCACTTTGCCCATTAATTTTGATGCAATTTAACCAATTACAGTAGGGTTTAAGCTCAGTTGCTGAATAATTTTGATCCACACAGTAGGGTTTAAGCCAAAGGTTTGACCTTTTCTGGTTGGTTTAAGCAAAGTTTTGGCCTTTTCAGGGGTTTAAGAGAAGTACTTGATTGTTTGAAGTGGTAGGAGCTGATGATCTTTGTGGTTGTGGAATCATAGAACTTGACAGAATATGGGGAGTCCTACACGATTGTATGAACTTCTAACTATTTATTTGAGAAATGTTTGTTATTGAGTGATCATTGTGTTCATGATCTTACAACAATATTGGAGGATCACTGTGGTTTGTGTAACATGGACCTTGTTTTGAGCTTGCAGTGGGAATATAAGAAAACCCAAAGAGAAAATGAAGTTTGTGGCAACAGCTCTCGTGTCGATTGTATTTGGCTTCTTTATTGGAGTGTCGTTTCCGACGATTTCGTTGACTAAGGTGCAAGGATTTTGTTTTGTTTTAGAATAAGTTCTAGTTTATTTGGTTCTGATCATAATAAGACTGACATGGTTATGGTGCTTGAATCTTGTAGATGAATCTCCCATCCAGCCTTTTTCCTTCAATTGATCTCTCATACATAGAGGAGAAGTACTCGGGGTTCTCAACCCAAGCACTGGTCAATGCCTGGTCTTCTTTGAAGGAGAACAAAGATGCCTCTGTAAAATACATCCCTAATGATGCAAAGGTATGTCCTTTGTAATGTACTTGTGCAGATGGAAACCTTGTACTCTGCTATGCTATTACATGTCTAGTTCTCATGGTAATACCAAGCAGATTGCTTGTTACTGACCAGAATTATGGTAGCTTTTGTAACCCAGTTCCCTTGTAGTGTTTTTGAGGACAATGTTTTTAGGGTTCAATGATACCTACAGTGGTACTTTAAGAAACATTTAAATGATTAATACACTGGTATACTAGTAATATGGTACTGATGATGATCACTTTTGTTTAAGATATTATGATGTTGTAAGTTTAACTGAAAAATTGGCAGTGACAATTGTCCTGACAATAATGTGATGGCATTGACTACTATCCATTGATTATAATGCAGATCTGGGTTCCAACAAATCCTCCAGGGGCAGAAAGACTACCCCCTGGCATTGTAGAATCTGAGTCAGATTTTTATCTTCGTCGATTGTGGGGTCTGCCCAGTGAGGTGTGCATCTGCTGTCATAATGTCACTGCCAAAACAATGCCTGTGTTTATAGTCCTCTTGTATATAAAGTCATTGAACCCTGCAACATTTTCTTTTCTCCTTTTGTAATGACTGTATTGACATGGTTAAATATGAGCAACTCCGTAACTGTATTGAAATGTTAAAAAGGATGACTCTTTAGTACTTTATCTAGGCCTCAGGTTAATTTGAAATTTCAAATATGAGTATTTTTCACATTAGAAAGGGAAGTTGGTAAAAACTATTAAGGGATTATAAATAGAAAATAATTCACGCGAGACTGATTTTTTTACAGAAAATATGGTGCACTTTATCCCTACAGGAACAACTTTTCTTTTTTGACACACCTTTGGTACTCAGAGTCCTCAACTTCCCTCCCTCCCTCCCTATCTTCTTCCAGGAGGGGCAAGGTGGAGGTTGATAGTGACTGGTGTTTACCAAGCTGGTTATTTTTGTCCTCCCTGTCTTTGAGTGATGTGTTTCAGATCCGTTCTCTAATCTGAACCTTTTCTTGTGGAGGTGGCACTTGCAGGACTTAACCATCAAGCCAAAGTATCTTGTTACCTTTACTGTAGGGTATGCTCAGAAAAATAATATAAATGCAGCTGTTAAAAAGGTTGCTTCTCTCTAGAAATTCATTTGCAGTTATTGCTCTTTCTTTTTCTTTCTCTTGCTAAATGTGTGTTGTACAGTTCTCAGAGAACTTCACAATTGTTTTATTTCACTATGATGGTTGGACAAGTGAATGGGACGAGTTTGAGTGGTCAAAGCGGGCTATCCATGTGAGCATTCAGAAGCAAACTAAATGGTTAGAAACGAATTGCCCATCTGTATATCTTAAATCTTTTCATCCTAATGCAATAGATATTGCTAAGCCCTGCGGAAGTTATGTTCTCTCATAAGCTTACTGAACTGTTTCTTAGGTGGTATGCCAAGCGTTTTTTGCATCCTGACATTGTGGCATCATATGAATACATATTTATTTGGGATGAAGATCTCGGAGTCGAGCACTTCAACGCAGAGGAGTGAGTTTTGAAAATTCATTATGCTGCTTTATTTGAGAACAACTTCTGGAATGAACTAGTGTATTTAAACTTTAAATTTTCGTTGTACCAGATACATAAAATTAGTAAGGAAACATGGGTTGGAAATATCACAGCCCGGTTTAGAACCAAATAATGGGCTAACATGGCAGATGACAAAGCGGAGAGGTGATAGTCAAGTTCACATGTAAGCTTGCCAAATTTCTTGCTCATTAAAAATGATAATATTCTGTTCATGTTGCTTGACCACTTCTTTTCCTGAACCTCTTCCTATAGGCAGACAGAGGAGAAACCTGGTTGGTGTAGCGACCCGCATTTGCCGCCCTGTGCAGCGTATGTAATAATATCTTATCCATCTACCTGTGGGAAATAGGTGCTATAACATCTTACCATGAATTCACAACGTGCAGGTTTGTAGAAATTATGGCCCCTGTGTTTTCTCAGGATGCATGGCGTTGTGTTTGGCATATGATTCAGGTATATAATATATACTTTCTCTTTTCAAGATATCCCAAGTCCTTTAATGATTACTCTAAGGCTAGCATGAAAACATTTTCCTTTCTTTTGTAGAATGATCTGGTCCATGGTTGGGGTCTGGATTTTGCGCTTAGACGCTGTGTAGAGGTTCAAAGCATTTTTTTTTCCTGTCTTTGTGCCTTAGCTCCCTCTTGTTTCCTATTGTGATTTGGTCTTCAACCTTTGTTCTTTGCTTGGAAACAGCCTGCACATGAGAAAATAGGAGTCGTCGATGCACAGTGGATTGTCCATCAAAGTGTTCCTTCACTTGGGAACCAGGTAAACACTAGCTTTTGAGCTTTGTTTATATGAGTGGCACCAAAACAAAATTCTTGACTGATACATTTACTTTATCTGTTAATAAAATATGATCACGACTTGATGTTTCTGATCAGGGGCAAACAGAGAGTGGGAGAGCGCCATGGGAAGGGGTATGTAACCATCTCTCTGTCCTTGCTCTTTTCTTACTGTGTGTTTGTGTGATAACGCATAGACAGAATTTCTCAAACATGAACTCCTGTAAACAATATTTACATAGCCTTTGCATTTCTAGTGAATTTACATTATCTTTCCAGGTATAAGAACCTGAAAAATGTGAATTACTTTCGTGTCAGGTGAGGGAGAGGTGCAGAAGAGAGTGGGCTATGTTTCAAGCACGAATGGCTGGTGCAGAGAAAGCTTATTTTGAGGAAATGGGAATTGATCCCCCAAATTCAACAGCACGTTAGGGCCTAGGGGATAGTCGCCAAAACTGGCCAGAAGGAACTTGTACCACTCAAGGAGTCGAGTCTAGTTGCGCCGTTACATATACAGTAACTGTTTCTTTCTCTTGTTCTTCGCTTCTTTCTCTGGCTGTCATTTTCATGTGTTACACTTGGGATAGTCGCATGTAGTATCAATAGAACTAGAATCTTATCACTGGAAACAACACTTCGGTTAGAAAGACAATGTATTCTATTACGATCTCTAACATGAATGATATTCATTTTGTGTTGCCGGTAAACCTACCAAACACTATTTGGTACCTAGTTCACGGTTATCTGGGTATATTAGGCAACACAATTTAGGTGAGAAGTGCAGTTTAATGTTGAACAAGGGCCTAGGCTTCGAACATGTACTACTGATGCCAAGGTTCAATTTGAGCTGCTCCATTACCCGGAAATCACGAAGGAAGCACATGGAACTCATTGAGCAAGTCAACCCCTACAGTGCAAAAATCTGGGAATTTCAGATTTTGGCTTTCTTTGAGGCATTTTCAAGGCCCATTCACCGCTCCTTGCAGGGGCTCTCTCTGTTCTCCCTCCGCCATGTTGGAGCTGTGATGTTATGCTGCAATTCTGGAGAAAGAAATGCCAAAAGATGGTGTGAAGCATAATTTCTAATCCCCAGAAGTTGACACCTTGAAGCAGCTATTCCAGAAAACTTTAACTATTTCGAGTTTTTGAGGCACTGTTTCGTAATCTTAATGTGTACCTATCACAGAGGTACTGATTTACACATCAACATGTGATGTCTTAGGACATTGTGAACTCAAGATTCATCTGCAAAGATCATGTTACAAGCTCAAGAAGTCAGCCATAAAATAACCAAAAGCTGGAAATTCCAGAATCAGCTTCTTGGAGCTGTTTTGTGAGACCATTCGCGCCATCTTCCATGGTTCTTCCTGCTGTTCGTTCTACCATTACTTCAAGTACATATGTTGTGCTACATTCGCAGCCCAAGATCCGATCAGAAACATCAACTGAGCAGCTGTTAATCGTTCCCCAAAGTTGGCTCCCCGAGCAGCAGAATTTCATCAGCTTTTTCACGTGGCTTTTTGTGGAATGCTTTTCATGGCTTGCTTAGAAGTCTTTCACATAGGAGTTGGTTCAGTTTTGCAGCTGTGATATCATAAAGCCTCTTGTTTCTTATGGGAGAATTTCATAACGTCAGAACCTGACCAAAATAAAGCCAAGAAAGGGATGGGAGAGACGGTAGACCTTTCAAATCAATCCAGAAAAGAAAATTGAGTTTCTGCAATAGACCAAAGAGAAAATTAGGAAGTGCTGCCTCTCTAGGGCAGCCACATCCTAGTTGGTCGAACATGACTGCAATAGCAATGGAGGTAGGCAGGGACCGGTTGCATAATCCTGAGTCTTCTACTATGTGGATTAAATGAATAGAAATGCAGAGAGGCTAAAGAACCACACCAGTATGCATGTAACATGGTTTTCTCGCATTCTCATCAAGGCATTGTATGTCTGAAACAATTTCTGTTCACGTACTTGAGTACAAGCAATGTTGATTTCTCTATATAATGAATAGTACATGACTCATACAATCAACACTAGTAGATTTTCAATGAGCTTTGAAAAAATTGTTAGATCTTCTACGCGGTCCTTCTTGTAAAGCTTCAGAACTTTTAAGATAAAGAATCGGAATGAAATAGCTAAGCTAGAAATACGTTTTGGTAATTGCATCCTCCAGCTCTTTGAAGTCCCATGAATTATCTGCAGAATATTCCCCTGGGCAGTATAACAGAGTGTGTCAGATGTTTGAACTTGCTGAATGGCCTAATTGTCGATATAACAATGTAACGAGAAACACTATCAATCAGCACTTCAAAGTCAAAGAATGAAATCTCTTACCAATTGAATCTCTTCGAAGAGCAGTTAAATGAGCACAACTGCACAAGTGCACATGGAGTTACAAAAATGTTAGACTCAAAACCAGACCCGGAATAACCTCAAAGAAATTTCAGTTGACAGATAGATACATAGGTCCCATCTTCAATTCATCAACTTTAGATAGCAAAGTGAAGTGGGAGAAATCATAGTCAAGAATGACTTCTGAAAACCAAATACCTGCCGAGAGCTTTCCCCAAATCGGCACATAGAGATCTTTAGAGCAAGTAACCCGGAAAATCAAGTTTTGTCTGCAAAAAAAGAAAAAGAAAAGTATATGGCTCAGAACTTAAGAAATTAAACTTCTAGAGTAGCATAGACAGCTGACTTAGTTTTGAAGTCTAAATCAGTTCTATAAGAAAGCACGCAATACAATGCAACCATCAAACTTGATATTTAGAATAGCAAAATTATCTATTCAGAGGCAACATTATATAAAACCAATAAAACTAGGTTTACCTGTCATCTAAGCTGCGCTCAATGTCAAACTGATAGATTGATATCCGTCTGGGTGAGAGGTCAATGCTTTCTCCTCTCCTTGCCTTCTCATACATCTTTTCACCTCCAACCTGTCGCAAGGTAAGGAGGCTTATGAACAGAAAAGTTATAAACCTAGAAGATGACTGAGTTTGTACTTATCTATAGAATATATTAATGTAAATGTAGACAAAGACAAACGAGAGTTACTATGCCAAAGGCAAACAGTTTTAAAAGAAATGGAAGAGTTTGAATGTGCGATAATTTAGCTGAAATATCCCTGTGCTACATTTTTACTAGTCCTGCACAGAGCCACAACTACATAAAAAAGAAGAAATCCTTACTTTGATGGCAGAAAACATTGGAGGTACTTGCCATATCTCTCCACAAAAGGATGCAGCAGCTTTCTTTATATCTTCATCTTTGATATGCTCCCATGGCTCGCGCTGAATGACTTACATATTGGGTGATGCACAGAGAAACTTAGACCATATATAAGTAGTAAGCTAAAAGAATTAAACATAAACTCAACACAGTAGTTCTCAGAAATAGACCAAATAATGTCATCCACCAGACATCAATGAGATTGCAGAAAGAATTTCACAGGGGATTTAAGTCACAGTCCCTTTTCTAGTCTGTAGGTTTAAATAAGCAACATAATGCAGTTAACTAATACTGAGATATCCATGAATTATAAAAAGATCAACACACCGGTGAATCAGCATCCCAAGTTGAAGTAGCCTCCCCCAAACGGAAAACTCCACTGTAACCCTTGGTCATACCCTGATAGCTGCAATAACAGATATTTAAACATCTCCGGAAATGTATTCACTTCACAAAATAGAAATACTCTTTCTCATGTGACAAACTAGCAACAGAGAGTAATTACCTGTCCACAACCTTAGTAGCTTTACCGACACATACAATTAACAATCCAGTTGCCATCGGATCAAGCGTTCCGGCATGCCCTACCTGCAATGCACCACAGTTCAAGTCACATGAACATTTTATAAGCAAAAACATACTGCAGTTAAAAGAAAGAGCGAAATGTCCACCTTCTTCACTTTGACCAGGCGCCGCAGCTTCCCACAAACTGTAAAAGATGTCCACCCTGTCTCAAAAATACAATTCCTATCTTTCCATCAGTTTCAAAAACCCCACAAAATCCACAATGTGAATCAAACACAACACGCAAACACTCACCTTTCGGCTTGTTCACCAAAACCACGGTCCCATACGGCCCGTCCCACCTCGGAGGCAGTTCACTACTCCTCGTCAGCAAATACGGCTCCCCCTCCTCTTCACTGGGGCCTTTCTTCAAACACTTGAAAAACTCCTCCACCTTCTTCTCCTTAACATCTTTCGCCGCAACCGGCTCTCTCACCTTCCCCTCCTCAAAGAACACCGTTCCTTTATCATCATCATGCTCTATCTTCTTCTTATTATTAGGTGGATTCGATTCGCCGGGTTCGAGAAAGGCCTTATCTAGACACTGATCAGGATAGTACTTCTTCTCGAGCTGGTACACCATCTTGTAATGCTTGTCCTTCTCCCACGGATACGCAAAGGTGTCATAGAAGTAAAGCTCCTCCTCTCTCTTATGCAAAGTGTTGAACTCCACCACCTCCGGCTTCAGCTCCACCAGCCTCTCCTCCTCCCGCCGCTTCTCCTCCTCCTCCTCCGAATCGCTGCCGTGCATCCGCTTCCTCCTCTTGTTGTAGTACTTCCTCTTCGACTTCTCCATCGGATCGTCGCTGAGCTTCTGGTCCAGCCAGTTGTCGAAGCCTAATTCGTTGGGCTTCTCCGGCGAAGAATCGGAGGAGTTGTTGCTGTCGGGCGTGGCGGCGCGGGCGGGAAGGCGTTCGAGGGAGGACTGGGTGGGGCGGTTGATGATGAGGTCGTATTGGAGAGGGAAGGGAGTGGAGGTGGTTGAAAACGAACGCGTATTGGGGCGGCATGGGAGAGAGAGGAGGGGGCGGGTTCTGGTGCGGGTGAGAGTTGGGCGGGGGTGAGGGAGAAAGCGAAGGAAGAGAAGAGACAGTGAGACTGGTTTAGCCATTCGAATAAACCCAGTAGAGGACCTCGCTCGGGTTTCCTCTATTTATTACTAGTTCCCTTTCCAATTTCCAAAATGTTAAGTTGCCAAAAAAAAAAAAAAAAATTTCCAAAATGTTACACCGTAGCCTCCTTTTATTTACGCCGATTGTCAACTTTTTCTTAAATTCCGTCGACATCTTCGTCCAACTTAAGCGAAACCTACAGAGTAGCTCACTACCTTATAGCAATTGCAAGAGTAGTTACTGATTTCTCGATTAAATTGGTACTATTAATTCATTATTTATTTAAAATTAGTAATTATATTCCACTGATCGAAGGTAATTTATTTGTTAATTTATTGTTTTTGAGAAAATAGACAATTTCATTAACTTGTTCAAGGTCAGAAAACACTTACATCAGTTTGCTTATTTACGACCAATCAGTCTTACTAGCAACAAACAGTAACAAAGAGACAGATAGCTCTCATAACAAATACGTTCAATTAAGCCTACTAATCCACTGCTCATATTACCAATGATCGTTTTCACAGCTATAGTTAAGTTTCAGTTGTATAAAGCAACCAAGTACGTGTGGGCTCCACACAAATTGCCCAAGTAAATCGGTGGCAATTTTCAGCAACCCAATTGGCTAAGCAATTACCGTTTATGTGTGACCTTCAAATTAGTCAGACAATATTGCCCCGGTGCGTTGAAGAAATGACTGAAATTAACAAATGTCAGCCAATTGCACCATGGGTGCAACTGCTCTTATCAATTTTGTTTATACTTTATTTTCCACAGTTTTTGTTTTTTAATCAAATAAAAAAAACTCAAATGCTTAGAAAGACCATACCACCCGATCAAACGGTACCGGGCGATTTTATCATTGTTTAAACCCATATGCTAAATGCTACGGTTATTATGATCTCTAAATTTGCTCAATATACATCTCATTCTTTCTACACCTCAATTTTACTTTTTAATATAAGTATTTTCTCACTACACCTCATTTCAAATTCCTAACATAACTTTAATTATTTATTGACATATATTTTAATTAATTACTTACTTTACCTCTTATTTAATTATGTGACATAAAATTATGTATTATCATACATGTTGAACGCATATATTATCATATATATATATATATATATGTGTGTGTTCGCGCGCGCGCTTTAATAAAAAAATTGAAAAACAAAATATATAAAAATAATAATAAAGAATGTAATTAATTATTATTGAATTGAAAAGTTTAAAGAATAAATATATTATGAAAAGTTTAAAGAATAAATATATTATTTCTTTTTGTACATATATATATGTGTTATTTAATAATAATAATGAAATGGCTAGCGAGCCAATTTAGATGACTTTGTCAAATAAAATAAAAGTAAATAGAGAAGTGAAACGGGGTGTCGTTCGTCAGTGCGACGCCGTTTTGAGGTCTCCCTATCTTAAAAAAGAAATTCCGATTTAATGGGGATTGCAGTCTTCCCCTGAAACCAACTCTCTTTTGCTCGCTCTCTCAAATTTTGGGGTTTCCCGCTCGCGGCGCAATAATGGAGTCAACGTCATCCGCGGCCTTCCAAAACGACGACGAATGGGAACTCCGCCGCGACGACGACGGCTTCGTCTACAAGCGTAACAAGTACAACAAGAAGAAGCGCCACCTCGACAACGACGCCCCACCGCCTCCGTCCTCCGCCGCGGATCTCCCGGACGCCGCCGAGGCCCGCCGGAGAGAGTGGAGGGAGGAGGCTCTGCTGAAGCTGAAGACTAAGTACCAGACCGAGATTGAGCACTGGGAGCTTTTATCGAACAGGTTGAAGGAAATGGAGGAGAAGACGAGCCAGATTCAGCGCCGAAGATTAGAGCAGCGTGAACGAGACCAAACGGCGTCGTTTGATAGTTCTGCCGTCGCAGGGAATCGGTGCTCGGAGTCGGTTCTGGACGAGCTGCTCTTGCAGGTAATTGAGGTTTTTTTCGTTTTCGTAATTCAATTGTGGCGGAATTTGAGAAATTGAAACGAATTTGGGGGTTAGGGTTTTGAAAATTTCAGAAATTTATGCTCAATTGTGCATTTGGGGCTTTACGGTTCTCTTGCATTTTACATTTCCCTGATTTACTTATTAAGCTCTTAACTGCCCTTGAAATTATGTATCTTTGGTGTATACGATGAAATCAAGAAGCTTGTTATAGGATGTGTGGTTGAATTGACTTGAATTGTGAGCAAACTTGAACTGAAATGTCTTTTATTTGGTGCAGGCCGAAGCGCAGGAATCGATCATTGCTGAGGTTTCGAGTCTGTGTGACACGGTGGAAGCCATGTGTCGTGCCGAAGAGGAAGATTTTGCTCAGTCTTTGATCGATCTTCCAATCTGGGGTTCACCGCGCGAGCTCATGAGATCACTCTGTGACGATTGAGAAGAGGTAGGGAGATATGAGATAGTTTTCTTTGCTTATGATGTGATATAGTATGAGAGAGTTATGTAACTGAACTAACCACAAGATGATGAAGCTTAGAAAGTAGAAAGTGGGTTCTCTGGTGACCTCTACTCAGCACAGAGCAATGTGTCTGGTTAGATTAAGCTTAGGACTATGCTGATTGCTGTGTGTATCTATTAGGTCTTGAGCTCTTTAGCACTAGTGGTGGTGGCGTGTTGTATATGTAAGATTGAGGTTCTCTTCTCCTTTTATTAGTTTCCATTTGTTCTTTTTTGTAATGATTTACTATCAGTTCCAGCTTGATGCATATTTATTCTTTTAAGATTACTATCATAATGTTAATGGAGATATAGAGAGCTGGTATCCTCCATTTTCGTTTTGTGAAAGCTTTTCAGCCCCATAGGCAATGAAAGAGCCCCATTCAGAGTCGTAAAAGCACGAAGACCCGACCTAAAACTTTGGAGTCTGCATTGTGGGGTTCGCTCCAGATTTTGTTAATGATCTGAAAATACATTTTTGAATCGAGTCTGTCACCTTTACTCACTGTGTCACTGGTCTTCATGATTTTATGGTTCCCTATTGTGAAAGAGATTGCTTTGGCACGTTTGAATGTTATCAATATCCTCTATATATACTGGGATGGATAAAATGTCATTCCCTGTTTGACAGAGTAGGTAATACAATACACATGTATGTGTTATCGTTGAGCTTGAGGGGTTGAGTCTATGTGCAATGGTAGTAGCATGAAAACAATCTTGCATTAAAACAAGCTGGTCGATCAATGTTCGTCCTTGTTAAGGTGAAACATGCTCAATTTGTAAGTCGTAACCTAAACAATCTGTTTATTTATCACCGATGAAAATTGTAAGGCAAAACGAAGCAGAAAGTCTGAATTCTGACCAAAGAATTAGGTAGGGCAACCGCATAAACCACATGGCACACCCGGCCAATCATGTAGGTAGAGAGGGTTCAAGCTGACAGCATGTAAACCAAATTGAAATCTTTCCGCTTTTATTAATTAACATGAAGAAACTGAAGGTTCTACTGTACCAATACAAGCAATGGGACAAGAGAAGGGGGGGGGGGGGGGGGGGGGGAGGGGTCAGAAACTGAACCGTATGGTTAAGAAGTAAATTGGAAAGAATGCAAATACTTATTTCGACAGGGTTTGAAGATCAATCTTATTAAGAAGTGAGGGAATCACTTTAATTGGTTCAAGTTTAAAACCAGCACTTAGACATGCTTCCTCTAATAGCTTCACTTGTGAAGGGCCATCAGGACAAAATACAACCACAGCTCCTCCACTACCTGTGAATTTCGAGGCTGCACCAACCCTTCGAGCGACCTCTACCATTTCTATGTTTAAAGCACCAAGAGCATCATCTCCAAACATGCGTCTGCACAACATCCATATTGCAAAAGTCAGCAGCAATGAAATGCACAGAAAGCTCAAATTGTGAGATGGCTAGAAAATGTAAGCTGCTACACTCTTGCCCAATGCCATTCATCATTCAAGTAGACACCAGACAATATGTAATTGCTTTGTTCTCTCTACTTATTATATATAAAAAGGTAGCATGACAACTCTATGACACATAACTTTCTTGTTTGTTTAGTGGATTAGGAGTGAAATGATGCTTTTAAGGTTCAACAACAAACAGAATGTGTTATGAAGTTTTCAACAATCAGCCTTGAGTGATGACAGTATAAAAACTCTAAGCAGCTTCTGTATCCTATCTCGCTATGTATGAAAAACATGCTCACGTAAATATCATCTTCCTTTTGTAGATTTTGACATTGCCTTTTTCTTTGTAACAACATTGCATAATCATAAGAGCTTCAAGAATCAGAACCGGGAAATCTCATAATAAAACGATGAGTAGTTGTTCCTACAGCATGACGCAAATGCAAATATGCAGAGATCACAAACCTTCTAAGATCAAAATTAGAGTTCATGAGAGCTGCTAGTTTAGTGTAGTCCTTTTCGAGTAAGGCTGTCCTTCCTTCTTTTGCAATATCTGCGACTTCTTTCATTGATGATATTATAAGCTCGTCGCCACTGAGCCACCTTTGGCGAACTGTACTGTGTACCTGCCATTACAATTTATTATGTCAGTTCATAAGCTAATCGTCAACAACTGAAAAGCAATGGGGGAGCTAACAATAAGTAAACGCTAACCTTCCCAGAGTCGCTTGGATTCTCTGCATATATGAGATATAGAGGCGGGAGGAGACTAACATCCATGGGTGTGTAAATGCCATGCCCCAAACTATCCATGTGTTCCTTGCCAAATTCCTAAGAAGCGGAAGAGTCACCACACACAGAACGTATACAATATGTGACATATCAATAACAGCAACGGTTGAGAGACTACCATGTAAACAAGGCCTCCATAAACCTGCGCAACCCGATCCTGAAGACCAGCAACAATCCCAAGCTGTTTCTCCGCTTCGAGGACAATGCCAGGCCTGACCTCCACTTTGATCAAATGCCTCACATTATAGAAGTCAAGAAGGCAGCTAAGAGCAGCACACACAATAGCACTAGACCCCGAAAGCCCCGTCTGCGAAAACAATCCAAAACCATCACCACACAGCTCAAATTTCCCTAATCTCCAATCACTAAACTCAATTTAATCACATCAAATTCAGATCACCTGGCGAGGGATATTAGTGTCATACGAAAGAGTGAAATTTCTCGAGTCGAGACGGATCCCTTTCTCCTTGCAGTAATCGGAAAACACTTTGCAAATCGCCATCAGTAATCGGACACCGCCGTAATAGCCCTCATTATCGAGACGGTTCACCTGTTTCGCAGTACATGATAAACAATGCAGCCCTCATTTGCGTTCGTCAAATTGAAGAGTCAAAAGAGAGAGAAAATGATACCAGATGGGGGAGAGATCTGAAGACGACGAGGTCGTGGGTGGGGTGGGGCCGGATGACGAGCTCATCGGAGGGGTGTAATTTGACAGAGGCCCAGAAGTTGCCGAGGCTGAAGGAGATCGTACGGCCGTAGTAGACATCGCTGGGGTTGCCGAGCAGACCAACCCGGGCGTAGGCTCGGTGCTCGATGGTGGCCGCCTCCGACGACGCCGTTTCGGTATTCTGATGACGCTCCATTTTGGAGTTGGATGTTTTTAGTGACCGAGCTCGTCAATTCTTATGGAGTAGTTGCCACGTCCCTGCTTATCTATTTAGATTAGCGCAAATCACTATTCATTTCCAACTTCCTTTCCTTTGCAGTACAATTGAGGACTGCATTTTCTAGAAATGAGAAAGTAGATATTGTTTGTCAAAGATCCTACTTCTACAATTAAATGGTGCTTCTCTGTCTTTCGCTCTGCTCTGCCCTCTCCCAACTCAGTGCTCTTTGAGGTTGCTTCAACTGGTTTTGCGTGCCGTGCATGCATCTCTCTCCTGCTAGCTCCGGTGCGCGCTTAAGCCCCACATCCAGCTAATGTAATTTGGTGGATACCTCCTGCACTCAACGAGGTTGAACTGAAATTTTATGCCTCTATAAATGGTTCTTCTGCTGCTAGCGGTTTCGTTATTAAAGTTGTTATGGGACACCCCTTGGTGGCTGGAGCTCGATGCCTTTTCACCGCCAATGTTCCCTTGATTGAAAGCTCAGCTCTTAAACATGGTCTTCTTTCAGTAAAAGATTCAACTACCACTCTTAAATATGTCTAAATTCCGTTACTATAGCACAAATTCCTTACTATAAATTGAATGTTCTTATTTTTTAATAACACATTTTCTATTATTAAATCATGATATATGAATATTTCTCGAACTAACGTAACTCGAAAATCTCAATCAGATTTGTGTATACGAGTTTCGCTTGATTTTAGCCCAAATTCTTTTGTTATAGCACAAGAATTTTTCAACCAAAATTGAATGTTCTTATTTTTGGACCAAACTTTATTTATTATCAAACCATGATAAATAAGATTGTGTTTGGTGCAGCTTATAAGATTCCTTACTACAAATTGAATGTTCTTATTTTTTAACAAAATATTTTATATTATTAAATGACGTAACTCGAAAATCTTAATCGGATTTGTGTATACCAGTTTCGCTTGATTTTAACCCAAATTCTCTTTCTTGCTATATCACAATAATTTTTCAGCCAAAATTGATGTTCTTATTTTTAGACCAAAATTTAATTATCATCAAATCATGATAAATAAGTATTTCTATAATTGAACTCAAAAATATCAATCGAATTTGTGTATGCGAGTTTTACTTGATTTCATCCCAAATTTCCTTGCTATAGCACACAAACTTTTTGGTCAAAATAGAATGTTCTTATTTTTTTTAAATCAAACATTTTCTATTATCTAATCATGATAAATAAGTACTTTTGAAACTCACGAAATTCAAAAATCTCAATCAAATTTATGGGGTTTTATCTTGAATTAGGTTCAATTTTAAGCGACGGCCAACACAATTTTTTAGAAAAGGAGGTTCTTAGGGGTTGTATAAGAGGAATAGAATACGTACCGATCTTCGAGATTCACTAATTGACTCAAAAATTGCCAATCTCAACTTCTTAATTAACAAGACTTGATATTCGTAAACCAATTTGAGCTCGATCCTCTCATAAAAGACATGAAATTAAGATGTTATAGTTCAAAATTGACAAACACTAGAGATAATATGTGTTGATTAAGGGTCGAGCTCAATTCTCGACCTTAACTGTCTAAATAATCCAAAATTTTATTTATCAATACTTTTAAAAGAGCCAGGCTCAGGTAGGGTTGGATTATGACCCATTAAGGATTCTGAAATCTAAAATGGAGTATTTCATTTATTATCACTCTTCTGCTGCAGGAGAGGAGATAGTCGACCTCAGAGTCTTTGGAGAAGGACACGTTTCCCATCATAATCCAGTTCTGCAAGTGTCGCCAAACCGATCTGAATACCTTTGAATCACCAATTTAATTTAACAGACAACTAGATCAATTAATGTAACAAACAACAAGATCAAAATTACAAAATTTTAATTTTTTCCAATATCTTAAAAGGACTATGTTATGTTAGTCTATTGGTGGGATAGCTCTGCAATAGGACTATTGGCTGTTCCTTAGATTCAAAAGAAAAAGAAGAATATGCAATAACATGTTGGAATTGTACAATATGAATTTGTTTCAAATGTGTGCTTGTTTAAATTCAATTCGTAGTTCTTATATCAACTCAAGTCACACCTCTAGCTATCATGTTGCTAGCATGCAAGATCGATGGTATGAAACTCATGTTCATAATATGCGCTGTTAAACGTCTGCAAAACCTAATGCTAAACTGTGGGAACAAATTAACTCAGAAGGTAAGGTAAAAGTAAAACATCCTGGAAATGCTAAACTGACAATCATCCTGCATTGACGACCAGCTGCCATGGCAAGGCGGCCAAGGCCAAACGATGAAGGCTGCTTCAACTCTTAATCTTTGTAATCATGATATGTACGTGAACTCTTAAGAATAAGGCCATTCGCTACGATTTCCTTGTCTGAGTTTCCTTTCGATTGTAAATTGCACGAAAGAATAGGACTATATATAGAAGGGTAATTTAAAAGGGAATTTGATACATGGGACAGCAATGTGGATGGTCACAGAGGATAATGTTCATGATTATTGTTGATTTTTGCCTCTATGAAACCTGCAGTAGTATTGCGGCTGGGTGTGTAAATTCGATGCCTCAAACTATACATGTGTTCCTTGCCAAATTCCTACGAAGCAAAGTCACTACATGCAGAACGTATACAATATGTGAGTATGTGACATATCAATAAGTTGAGAGACTACCATGTAAACAAGGCCTCCATAAACCTGCGCAACCCGATCCTGAACCCCAGCAACAATCCCGAGCTGTTTCTCCGTGCTGAGGAAAATGCCAGGCCTGACCTCCACTCTCATCAAATGCCTCACCTTATAGAAGCCAAGAAGGCAGCTAAGGGCAGCACACACTATATAGCACTAGACCCGTCTGCGAGAACAATTCCAAAAATCCCAAAAACCATTAGTCCATTACCACGCAGCTCAAATTTCCCTAATCTCCAATCACTAAACTCAATTTAATGACATTAAAATCATCACCCCTATCAAGAAACTTCGTTGTTCCTGTTTAGCAACCCCCAGGTCCACTGGAGTTATGAAATCTTCTTAGTTGTATGTTGTAAATAAGCTTCATTGTAAAGGGTCCTTGGTTGACGAGTTACTCAGTGTGATATAGCTACTCTTATTCTGATTAATGAATTTGGGTAGAAAGAGCACGGTATCCGTTTATATAATACGGAACTGTTGAAAACTGAAACACAACAAGATGGCATATGCAAGAGCATAAGCTAAAGGCAGAATCCACAAAATTCTTCACTTTAACTCAAAACCAAATCATATGATTATTACAGCCCTAGGACCAGAATAAAACTACAAACAAGATAACAAGCGATGCACTAAGGATTGAAATTGTATGTGCCCCATAGCCCAAGACAAGTTCAAGAGCTCCAAATTTGGGTGAGGCACGGATTTGTTCAAGCAAAAGCTATTACATTTCTGGATGTGTCTTGGAGCTCCTCTTCAACTGCACGAACCCTTCATTGATTGCTGCAATGAAAACTGAAAACCAGAAAGGAATGACACCAAAGCAAACTGAAAATTTGACAGAAGAATATACAATTCCTCATAAGAATAAAAAATTTCTCACTAATGCTAACTTCCTTTCATTGGTTTCTCTCAGTCATGATGATCCATATTAGTGCACACTATTAACATAAAACACCATGTTTAAAAAGAAATCACAAGACTTTTTACCTATACCAGCTCCCTCGAAGCAGTCGAAATAATCTCTTGCACTGCATATTCTCCCTGCCCATAGTCAGCATTAGTCTCCTCTTCTGTGTCTTCTGTAACCTCTACAGCCTAATCCAAATTTAAGTTCATTTAACAAATGAACCAAAAATGACAATGTACAAATAACAGTAGAAGGGAAAAAAATTCTTACAACAGCAATTGCAGGCTCAGGTACAGACATGTCGGCCATGAAAGGTCTCCTGAAATGTCCTTTTGCCCTATTCCGAGCACCAGAGCTCGATCCACTGCTATCACCACTACCAGCTGAAGATCCAGAAGCAGATGAGGAAGTAGTTCTTGGATGGACCCTGACTGGGGCCACAAAAATCTCGGGGCCGAGCACTATATATCCCCCTGGTCTCAATGGTCATGGCTGCACTAACTGCATCAAGAAAGGTAGGGTAAATTACACTTATCATCTTATCTGCGTACACTCTACCAAGTCCTGGTCCTCTCATCAGGAACCAGATATGGCACATGATAGCATTTTTTCTCACCATACCTCCACCTGGATCGAACCAAACATCTTGACATGTTGCAGCATATCCATCTTGTTCACTTGACCTCCAACCAACCCGACCAAGCACCTGTACATATTGAAGCATTTTTCATCACCTATTTTTCATCCTGCAGATGATGGATACAATTTTGATGGTTTTTTGTTTTATATTTGGGTTTGACACACTGTTTATAACTTGTACATTCTTTCTAGAAAGCGTATGAATGTTATGCCTCCTGGTAGATCGAAACTATAGTCACATATTGACAATGGTCTAGAAAATGAGCAGAAGATACCTCAATTCTAGGAGGATAAATCTCTTTTCAGTCAAGTCCCCTCGATATGGTAGTTATTTTGGAATTACCATAACGGTATTTTAGACTTTCCTTCAAATATTAACTACGGTAAAAATGCATGTCCTTGTTGAACCGATAGATCATTTGCGTGGTCTTTCTTAACTCTGTAAAAGTGATCGAACACATGTAAATCTGATGAAAGGAGGCCCCAAAATACCCACAAAGTTCATATCAAGTTCAACTAACACAAGTTTTGATGAGTACCATTGAGAATAAATATCAAACTGTACAATTCACTGATTCAACTAGAAATATACAAGCAAGATGAAAAAGAAAAAACACAAGTCGGACACCAGCGTCATCAGTCTTCCTCCTCTTCACCATCTGCAGGCAATCCCATATCATCTCCAATATCTTCAAGCAGCTTGTCCACGTCCTCCCCCAACTCCAACAACCTACCACTAAGCTTTTCAACCTTGCTCTGTTCTTGTCCGAGGCATACGAGAAGATCATTCAGCTCTGCCTCGCTCTCCTTCTGAGCTTCTTCCCTTGCCTGAGCTCTAATTGCATCCACATCCGGAAAGCCTGAAGACCCCACACCCTTTTCACCTCTTACCTCCTTTTCTAGTTGGAAATTGGCCTGCTCAAGACTGTTGTAAGCATCTGATAGACTCTTCAGGTCGGATTCCATCTTCCCAGCTAAGTTTTTATACATGGATGCCTCAGATTCAATCTTGGCTTTCTCTGCCTTGAGCAACTCCAACCGCTTAGAGGCTTCTTGAAGATCTCGTCTAAGTGCCTCTACGTGAACTCTATCTGAGCCTGTGCCTTGTTCAGACCGAGAATGACTGGCCCCACCAGTTGCTGCTATGTCCTCAGCCAAGCTTGCATTGCGCCCAAGGAGGTCCTAAAAGATGAGAAAGACTATGAAACCAAAGACTGACAAAAACACAAATTGCCAACCAAACAGATTCAAGAACATGCATACCACAGCATGCTTTTTATACAGTCAATTTTTCCATGTGCATTTTAGAAAGAAAAGGCAAAAGTAGGTGTACATTTTAGAAATACCTGTATTTCAAAGCATTGCTTTTCCACAAATTCCTTCAGCCGCTTAACATACTCCCCATCGCTTTCCCCACTCTTTTGTTCCAATTCTGCTGGCACCACTGCCACATTGCTCTTTGGTTGACTGTAAACCTCAACAATTTTTTCTCTGATGTTTGCCTCTAAACTCTTGACAAGGTTTACAAATGCAACATCAAAGATTGAGGACAGAACCGGTAGATCCTCATCTTTCTGATCAGATAAATTGTTCTCCTCAACATCTTCAGGCTCTACCATACCAGCAGAAGCAGATCTAGTTAACTGTTTAGGGGGCTCAGCAGACCTTGCAGAGGTGAAAAGGAAGCTTTTTCTCATTTCATCAAACTTCAGAAAGTATGATGTGAGTCCAACCTTCTGGCTTATGGAATCAACTACAGTAAAAGCATCTTTCCCACTTTCACCAGATTTATTGTAGATAACACACTCTCCCAGAAGAACAGCCGCCAGTCCCTTTATGAACACTGTAGCGGATGAACTGGATACCAACTCGAGCAGATATGTAATGTGGGGACGTGAATCTAGGAAGCAATGCACAGCACTAGGGAAATCAGCTAGCCAAGTCACCAGCATTTTCAAGAGAATTGGTTGAATATATGCATTTCCACTTGACTTCCCATCTTTGTTTTTCATGGAAGAGGAAAGGGCCAAGTATTTTACCACGCGATACATTAGAGGTTCAGAAGCGCCTAAAGATGGCGTAGGTGCTTCTAGTTCAATATGCAACACCTGCAAATTGGTTCTTCAGATTAGAAATAGGACCCTTCATTTAATTTAAGTCTTCTTTGCCATGTAAAGTGATAAAACAAGAAAGCACAAACTTGATGAAAGTGCATGGTTGGCCCAAAATCTGATTATCATACTTGTATTACATCAGATGAATAGGAAGATGGTGTGACTGCATACCTTTTCCTTGCACTGGATATTGTCTTTCATGACATGAGATAGAACACTGGCAGCTCTGCAATATGTCTGCACCGCAATATATTAGCTAATGGAATAGAGGTTTTAAAGTCTTAGAAACTCAGAAGCAACTAAGCATTGCATTACCTCAAGATCAACTTCATTCTCACTCATGGTAAGACCTTGTAACAATATGCTGCAAGAGAATCAAGTCTTTACATTAATTACCATAACCAGCTTTTTTGACCAAGATTTCATGCAAATAATATGATGCAGAAAAATAGTATATAATAAACTGTAATGGAAGCATGCAGTAAATATCTAAAGATGCACATAAATAAACAGACCTTCCAAATGACATGTTCACATCTTCCTCAAGCGGTGCATGAGTCATTGAATGTGGTTGAGGAATCAATGTTGACGCTAACATTTTTTGGCCATCAGCATTTTTCTGATTCAAGCGAGGTGGTAGCAAATTTAGAAAATATTAACAAAAAGAAAGTGAAAAACCCACAATCAAGAAGTCATTTGTCGGGGACTTGACAAATTAGTAACATGTGAACTGCTCATGAAGCTCCATAAGAAAGTATAAATCAAAGATACAAGGAACAAATAAACTTTACCAACCTCACAAAAGCTCTTAAAAACATAATCTGCAGCAACAAATTCTTGTACACTAGATGTCCTTAAGATGATTCGTAGAATTGAGTTCAGAGCAGGTTCCTGTGGCCCCTCCCCAAGAACTTTGCTTGCAATGGCATCAAGATTCTTGGAATGTCCGATAATCAGATTACCAATGCATTGTAATGCCTGATGAAAGCGATTCAAGATTAATAATTATGAAGTAACTCAATGTCTACAAGGCATTTAAAGATTTCATTACAGCATAGTTTTACACCTTCCTTTTGAAAATTCCTTTTTTTTTTTTTGTCTCTTAGATTTATTATAAGTGACATAAGTTTCGGGGAACTAGGACCAAATTTGATATCGACCTCTTATGATTGGAAAAGTTAAAAGGTCGAAGAACTCTTCACAGACCAATTTCTTAAAGCTGTGTTTGTATTGTCTGTGTCATGGAGGGAGAGGGAGAGAGGTGATGAAAAAAGGTTTAAGAACTATCTTACCGCACAACGGACTGCAACAGGTGCCCACTGGCTTTCTACACCCAACATTAAAAGATGGTCCAAGACTTTTTTCTACATACATTCAGTTAAAAAGTTTAGATATCACTCATAGCACCATATTGATATTTCACTGGAGCACTGGTTATGTTTCAAAGTACCTGAACGAGAGTTGTCTTGTTTGCCAGCTTATTTCCATCTTTTCCAGGATCAGCCTCTGAACCTCCCATTATTAGCAAATTAATAGTTTCCAATGAACTGAGTAGATTAATTGTCTACTGGCATGGCGTTTGTTTCCAAATCAACAACAAATTACCAGTAAGAATTGTGCAATAACAAATATAATTGTTCAATACAATGTTAAGAAAACTGAGCATCTAACCTTTTGTTGAGTGAAACTGTAAGTACTTCCTCGTAACTTTAAAATTGACATTAATGGATCAAATCCAATTGTCTCCCTCAGTAGTATCTGGATGAAACACGCTTTCAAATTAAAGCAAGAATACACCAATTGTGTAAATGACAATAACCGTTATTTCAAAAGTAGAGCAACAACAATAAGATGACAACCTGATTAGATGCGTTCTTCCGAATAAGGTTGTTTAACAGTTCAATACAGTCCTGTGCAAAAGCATTTACATTAGAATAATTATATAAGCAAGAGATGTCACATATATTTTCTACAAAAATAGCAGAGTATCAAAATTAGAAACTCGATGTATAGACGTTTAGCTCCGTGCACCACAAACTAGTAAATATCAACAGAATGAGTCACAGCGAATCACCTGGACAACAACACCACCATCTGAGCCACCTTCCTCTTTGATGATGCTGAAAATCTTTTCAAAAGCACCTTCAAAGACCAGAATTTTTTGAATTTCCTGAAATTATAATAATTAATGTCAATACAAAAGTGCAAAAAAAAAAAAAAAAAAAAACTAGGGTTTCACCATTTCAGTCAGAAGTTCAACAAATATACTTGAACTTAAAATACATATAATGAATCATCACAGAAGAAAACCTCACCTCAGCTTCACGTGTCAAGTAAGTAAGAAGTAACAAGGCCTCATTTCGTATAACCTAGAAGGCAACAATAACAAGTGAGTATGACCAATGAACATGAAAGCACTGATACTAATATTTTTCCAATCATTTAAATCTTCTCAAGTTCCAAGATTGCAAAAACTGGAGCAAGAAATATTATTCTTGAAAGATGAAAGATCAACCTTACAAGTTAAATGGAAGCGACAAATGTGAATGATAAGTTAAATTCACACAAATAATCATTCAACGCATAGTACCTCACGGTCCATAAGCATATCCATTAGGCGAGTTATACCACGAGGTATGGTCAGAATGGCTTCCTGTAACCTGAAGAAGGGTAATCAGCCAGAAGTCTTCCTAAGCCATCAACAGATCCAAAATTTTGGACAAAAAAGAAACTAGCTTTAAACTAATACCTGTTTGGAGAATTCGTGAGAAGAGCAGTCAAAAGCTGAAGAGTGTAATACCGTACATAGAAATCCTCCTCTGACTACAATAAGAGAAAAAGTAAATAAGGAGATGAACGTTGTTAAAACTATCTGTTTGTACAAGGAAAAGGTTCCCACAACACTATCTGCATTTACAAAGATAAAATAGCTTAAATTAAACAACTCTAAAAATAATTATGTTCAGTGTTTTCGTAATACAATAAGAAAAACTCTCACCAACAAACTTAAGAGAAGTGAAATGCTGTCTGCTTCTCTAGAAAGCAAATCCGTGTTCATCAAAGCTGGTTGAATCTCGTTCTTTGAGACTTTTGAATGTTCAATAGGAGTCAAGGCACCTACAAGAGTTTCTAGGGCACCTCGGACCTGTGTATGTAGAATGCCTAAAGTGAGACATATCCGTGGATAAAAATTGATAGTAAAGCACTATAGTTAGAATCTATTTCATAATAACTGTCGGGACAGGAAAAAAGAAAAGAGACAATGACGTTAGAGTTTCAGAACATTTATCAAGAATAGACTTTCCCAACTCGATAAATTTGATAGGAGAACCCATTCTCCAGCATTCAACTCGTAAAAAGCAGTAAACAGATAAAAGCACGGAAAAAAAACAACAACAAGAAGCAGTAGCAAACCATTTCAACATCGTCGCGTTCTTCTCTCAACACACCCATCATCACAGGAAATCCTACAAAAACAAAACAACAAAAAACCAAAAGTCTCAAACACTGCAAGCTCGAAACGAAAATAAATCACAACCAACTATATCAAAACAACCAGTAGCACTCACCCATGGCTCCAAACGCCAGCTGAGCACCAGAGCTTTCAACCACAACAGACTGAAGCTCCACCATAGCAGTCCTCCTGTCCTCTGCCAGCTTCCCATTGCTTATGCAGTCCAGCAACCGCTCGACATAACTGCCAAAACCAATCCACAACTACATTCAATCACACACTATTCCGAAACAGAAAACTACGCAATGTACTGCTATTATTATGCAAGCGATAATCTAAAGTTTATTTTTACCTATCTTCATTTGAAGACGAAGATTTCTCATTGCCGAAAACCAGACCTACAACCCCCTTGTAACTATTCACCAAATCCATCTGAAACCCTAAAAACACAGCAAAATTAAAAACGTACAATCTCAAATTCAATCCAAATTGGAAGCAGAGAAGTTCACTTGCCTGAGAAGTTAGGAGGATCGTTAAAGCTCGAAGACGGAGATGGAGTAACCGATCCAATCTCCAGAGAGATTCAGAGTTGAAATTAGGGATCGTTTTTTTTTTTCAATTTAATTTTGCATAAATAATTGCGACCAAAACACACAGAGAGCTTTCGTTTTTTTTTTTTTTTTTAAAGGGTTTTGGGCGTTCGGGGATGATACCCCTTTATCGGAAACTCAATTCCCATTCGAGCCGCGTTAGGACCGCCCGTAGACGGGGAAGCTCTCCCAAGATTGTTGCTGCATACACAAGGATCGAACCTTCGACCTTGCTTAAGCTACACTAGCTCCCACCCACTAGTGCAAACAAGCATTGGTCACAGAGAGCTTTCGTTTAAGACACTGACTCTGCACCTGGTGATGCCGATGCCCGGTTTGCTGACCCGACCCGACATATATTGGGCCTATTGGATAAGAAGTGCGGCTACCCGGTTTGGTCTTGCGTTTGGGCTGTCCCGCAAAATAGGTTTACGAAAGGTTTTCTGACGGGTCAAAACTCGGTTTCCGACACTCGAATGGTTTGCGACACGTCTTTTTAGTTTATCGAGTTTTGATATGAACCATTCGAGTGCCGGAAACTCGGTTTGGATTTTTGAGTTGTTCCATGTGTTATTGTGTTGGAAAATGACAGTACCAAACGAATGAGTTGCTAATAATGGCATGGTATGAAGATGAGTAGGTGATGGAGGTTCTTTTCATAAGAGATGACAATCACAAAAACAATGTACTATGTTGAAGTAATTAAAGATGGGTCAATTGCTTATGCATGTGCAACAACTTCAAAGTGTATTGTCTGTCTTTGTGTACTTTAGGGATGATAATATATATAAAAAGAACAAGTTTAAGAATGCATGTCTATATAGTTAATCAAATAACGCGTATATTTCTTTGAATATATATATTCTTTTATAACATAATATAAAGACATTTTTAGGTGAGCAAATCACTCCTCGAGATGAAATCAAAAGAGTATGCCGCGGGTTATGACACTATTTTGTACTAAATATCTCATGTCCATGTCTTGTTTTGTGTTGTAATTAACCCAAATGACACAAGAGATTGTAAACCAAAGCCAAAAGTTCAGGACATATATGAATCCCCTCGCCATGGACGATGTGCTCTAGGCATTTGTTCTGTTGCTGCAATTTGTTGTTAAATTATGCACACAAGTTTCCATCGACAATTGACTTTTACGAAGTCGTGAATTGACTTCCCTAGCTACAACCTTGGCATTATATATTTAAGCTTTTCTTACTGGAAAATATTGTAGACCCTAGCTAGAACTGCAAAGGTGGATGTGGGACAAATAAGCCATTCCAATACGGCAGGTAAAAGAGGGTGATCTAGTGAAGAACATCTTCTTCTTCCTCTTTTTAAAAAAGAGTATAGTTTAGTCCTGGGTTTGGATACCTGAAATTCTGATGGAGACTTTGGAGATCTTGTGGATTAAGAAACACCCACTTGGAAGTTCAAACCCTAAAAGAAATATTATCGAGTTTTCATTCTAAAGAAGTTGGGTTCTGATGGGGGAGATTCGTCTGAACATGCCTATTGCAGTTCATGCAGTGTTGACAAGCCTAACATTATGGATTCCATGAAGGCTGTCTAGTCATTGTCTTGTAAAAATGGTGAAAATAACAGTCCAATTTGCTAGCTCCACAACATTTAACATGAGATTGAAAGTCCAACTTTATGCAAATAAAGCAAATTTGTTTGTGCAAATTGAGTAAGCAAAAGTTTATAGTAAAGTACTGAACATATTTGATTATGGTAGCTCATACACTAATCTTAAATTGATACCATACACATGTAATGAAACTACGTGTTTGATTGAAGTGTTAAAAGTTCATTTGTGTCGGAGACTCAAGTATCACTACGGAAATACTAGTTAGATAGTTGCACCTTAGACATATACTACCGAGGAGTTAACATATCATTATCTCAATACATAGCAGTACTAAATAAAGATACGAGTTAAATCTTTATCGTAGCGTGTTAAACAAACTAAAGGTCCTTCCATACCTAGAAGATTAGATCTTAATTCTCAAGTCTGCCAAACTTATAGATTTTCCATAACTTCCATTAACATGCATATGCCAACCAAACCCTAATCCACCACTTCAGCCCTACTTTGATCTTAGTGTTATGGATGAAGACATCATTTACCATATTAGGAAAGACACCTAAACACCCATTTGTGTTTAATACTTGATAGCATTTCCTTTCTCTGCCATTCACATTTTGAATCAGATCGAATACATGGAATAGAAGAATATGCCAGAGAGCTAGCCTGTGGTTTTGGCCTGAGATCAAAAGCAACCAAAACTTAGATGTTTCCTCTGAACTTCCGAGGAAGCTGCCTTTGTTGTTAACCAAATTACCAAAGTATCAATCCCCACCACAATCACAGTCCCATTGTCGCCCTCATTGTGCTGTCCACTTCACAGAAAGAGACCGTGATTTATTCTTCACTCCCTGCAGAAAACCCTAGCTCTGTCCTCGCTAGCTCTTCTGATTCTTCGAATCTATCTGGCAAATATAGTTTCGCGAAAACACGAGTTGATCTCTTGTTATTCACAAAAATCGTCGACCTGGCTGTAAAGATTGTATTTATTTAAGACATTTTATCAAACATTTCATTCATATTTTAGTGTTCACAATTAACGGACGGTGGTGCATGAATTTAGAACAAATGATTGAGAAGGTAATTACTTACTCGAAATTTCGATTCAACCTCGAATTTGCATCGCCTCCACGCTATTTTGATATTTCTATCTAAGCATTACAACAATTTTAGTGAGTGAATCGAAGACGATAGTTTTCATTTATCTGTTAAAATATCTAATAACTCAGCGGAACGTATTAAAATTACCGAGACTAAAAGCTAGGTATCAAAGTCGCAAATCCACTCATAGTTAATTGCACCATAGCTACACGGGAGGTGGGAATATTATGATTGAATCCATGTACCTATGCCATGCACACAGATTGCCACAAATTAAAGATGTGGCATGGATTCTTCGATACCCAACCAGACCCTTCACGACCATAATCAAACATTAAACCAAACTATGTGTTCTCAAAAGGATAGAGAAAAGAGTGTTTGGACCAAAAAGAGAAAGGAGTGTTTGGACCAAAAAGAGAAAAAGAGTGTTTGGACCAAACAGAGGAAGGGCGTGTCATATATTTAAAAATTGAAATTTGTTTAGTGTTTTTGGTTTGAAGTCGATATCTATTTAGTTTTTATGGTTTTATTTTAATCTGAATAGTCTTAAAGTCATGATTTTTCATCCAAATAGTCTTTCCGACAATTTTCTCAGTTAAAGGTCATAATGACTATTTGGATGAAAAATCATGACTTTAAAGACTATTCAGATTAAAATAAAACCATAATGATTATTTGGATGAAAAATCATGACTTTAAGGACTATTCAGATTAAAATTAAACCATAAGTAATAAACAGATGTCAACTTTAAACCACAAATATTATACAATATTTTACCCTATATTTAAACAAGCAAAAACTTAGGAGATTCCAATAAAATGTGGACTTAGGTATCAAAGGCTGTTCCATAAATTCGGTGAGTTTACTCGTACAGTAGTTGTTTGGTAAAGACATGTACGTGGCCAAATTATGTGAAGAATATTGAGAATAATATCTAACTTTTATGTGATTCTCGTCTTTATGATTGAATTTTAAAATGATATACAACTATGATACAAAAAATTTGATTCGACATATCTTTTGAAGAAGTTGATTAATCAAATATTGGACTAATTGTACATATGTATGAAAGTTAATATAATGAAGGCGACTTATCAATCAATCATTTTAAAACTGGCTCTATATAGTGTTTGAAAACTTTGTATGATATAAAGTATGCTCAAAAGCGCTTTAAAAGTGTCTTAGAGTGATTTGATAAAGAACGTTTTCGAATATTGCTTTTCACTTGACTATTTATGGTACAAATTTTGTGTGTGGTACTATGAAAAGTTTTACAAGAAATTTTTCAGCACTACGGGAATACCATGTGACAGTATGACGTTGTCCTACATTCTAATCAAATATTGACACATGAATTTTATTAAGAAAAAATTACATCAGTTATTTTGTTAAAGACAATTTTTGGTTTGTTGTTGCTTTTTAAACCCTAAACCTAATTTTAGACACAAAACCCTAACTCCTAACCCCTAAACCCAACCCCAAACCCTAAACCCTAGCCCAAACTCAACAAAAACCCAAGAATGTCATTTCACAAAAAATAGAAAACTTTATTTTATAATTTAGTTGTAATAAATCCATGTGTCAATATTTAATTAAAATATAGGGTCACGTCATACTGCCACGAGGTCATTCTGTAGCATCTAAAAAGTTCTCAAAGTTTTACCAAGTAAATAGTTTTTTTTTTTTGTCGTTAAGTAAATAGGTATTTTAGAGAACCATTTTCCTACTCATAACTAAAATTTAGTCACAAATTAAACACAATCAGTTTTCTTGTCAGTATCCTTAAAAAAATATGATTAAGGAATATTTGTCAAAAGAAGGAGAAGAATGATTAAGAAATGTGTCTGGGCTGAATAAGGAAACAAATCAAAGTGTAGTTTCAAGAATTGATTCCCCAAAGATTCATTTGGGTGGAAATTAATTAATTTGTATGATTTGCATTAATATATTATGATTTGTGTGGATAAGACCAGGTAAAAGCCTGATTTTGTAGTTAATTGGTAACATTATTTGAGCTTGGTTTGATCTCTTTACCTTTACACACATCATTGTCAATTAAGATGTACTTACCTATTCAATTAGATTCAATTTTCTCACCTATTTTTAGTAACATGTTACATTTTCTTCCAAATTGTTTCTCTTGTATATGTCCTCTCATATATGTTTCTTTTTTTTGACATGTTCAATTTCAACCTACAGTTTACCAAATATTTCTCCAAAAAAGAAAAGAAAAGAAAAGAGACAAAATCAATGGAAATTTTTGTATACACGATGTAATCTTAACCGTTCATAATGTTTTATATGTTTGATCATAATGTTTCTATATTATTTTCTCTAACCCTGACAATCCATACATGTAAGCCGTATACTGAAAATGTTCTACAAAATCAATAACAATTTCTAAATTTTTGAGTTTTTTGTAATTTCACAAAAAATGGTGCGAATGTAACGGATTTTCATTTGACCGCGTCAAACCGCCACAGGTTACACTCCGTCCCTGTCTCCCCTGAGTAACCTGACCATTATACCCTCCAATCCTCGCTAAAATCCCGTGCCGAATCACCGCCTCACGGAGGCTAAATTCGGAAAGTCCACGTGTTTCCAGCCTAATGAATTTACTATGTATAACGAGATCAACTGCCATTTCATCCCACCACTCGCGCACCCTACACTTCCACCGTCGGATCTCCGCGAGCCTCATTCGACGGCTCAAAATTCACCTCGGAAAGCCTTGTAAATTTATAATGTGGGGGGCTCCTCTTCTCCTTCCTCTCCTTGTTGTGTTTGTCTCAGTCACTTCTCAGAGAGAGGAGGTCTGGCGATTCAAAACCCACCCAAACGGCTATAACTGGCGTTACGGGAATTTCAGAGGCTCAGATATTTAAGGATTGAAGAACCTTTTTTGGTTCTTGTTTGCTGAATTTTGTTTCAGAAATTTGGCTTTTTTGTTTTTGTTTTGTTTTTTGGGTGATGAGGAAAAGAAGATCTGGGTGGGTTGGAATCTGGTGAAGAGGGAGAGGAGAAGAAGAAGAAGAAGAGGGTGTATTGGCCTATTGGGCATTTCCCTTTTCTTAATCAGAGGTTGTTGTTTCATTGTCATTTTGTTTGTTTTGAGGTGAGTGTGAGGTTGAGGTTTGAATCATGTCTGATGGGTATTACAGTTCTAAGAAGACGGATGATATTTGCGACGACGTTTGTGGAGAGGTACTTGTTTATTTTCTTTGTTATGGTTTTTGATTTTATTTTTTCGAGGAGGAATGGAACGATTACATCCATTTGTTTTTGTGGTGTTGGAAATAGAGTTTGTGGATATATATATACATATATTTATTTTTTTAGGTGCAGTCATTTGTCTGGTATCTCTGTTTCGTGTTCGTCCTGGTGATTTGCCCTGTTTCAGTTAATTTTGTTTAAGAATATGTTGTTTATTTTCTTATACATTTTATATCACAAGGTTATGGAATTGTTTGAGCATCTATATTGCATTATTATACCTTTGTGGTTTGGTCTGTGACTGCTCTCCTGTTATTTGCTATGTTTGAATCTACAATGGGTTTCCGACAGGCAGGAATTTTTGTTGTGTTAGTTTTTGATATGTTTTATAATAGGTTTTTTGTGAATATATAAACAGGATTTCTTAAGAAAAGTTTTGTTTTTCATTTGGTGGCAGGGATCAGAAGCAGCATTGGGCATGTCCAGACTCCGATGCATTCTGCGGGGGTTTGATTTGAAGACTTACATTTTCGTTTTTGCAGTTCTTCCATTATGCATCTTGGGTGTGTATTTACATGGGCAGAAGGTTTCATATTTTTTACGACCTATTTGGGAATCTCCCCCAAAGTCTTTCATTGAACTTCCACACTACTATCATGAAAATGTGTCGATGGAGACTCTCTGCAGACTTCATGGGTGGACGACTCGTGAGTCACCAAGACGGGTTTATGATGCAGTTCTCTTCAGTAATGAGGTAGACATCCTTACAATCCGGTGGAATGAATTGTATCCGTATGTCACACAGTTTGTGCTGTTGGAATCAAACTCCACATTTACTGGCCTGCCCAAACCATTGGTCTTTGCTAAGAACCGGGACAAGTTTAAGTTTGTTGAAGACCGGCTAACTTATGTAACAACAGGAGGAAGATTTAAGAAAGGTGAGAACCCATTTTATGAGGAGGCATTTCAAAGAGTAGCACTAGACCAGCTTCTGAGAGTAGCTGGTATAGAAGATGATGATCTGCTGATAATGTCTGATGTTGATGAGATTCCTAGTGCCCACACAATTAATCTCTTGAGGTGGTGCGATGACATCCCACATGTTATTCATCTCAGGCTGAAGAACTACTTGTACTCTTTTGAGTATTACGTTGATGCAAAGAGCTGGAGGGCATCAGTTCACAGGTATCAGACTGGCAATACTACATATGCGCACTTCAGACAGAGCGACTACCTTTTATCAGATGCCGGGTGGCATTGTAGTTTTTGTTTCCGTCATATCAGTGAATTCATCTTCAAGATGAAAGCTTACAGCCACTATGATCGTGTGAGGTTCTCTCATTACTTGAACCCTAAAAGGATTCAGGATGTGATATGCAAAGGGGCTGACCTATTTGACATGATTCCAGAGGAGTACACATTTAGGGAGATCATTGGAAAGATGGGACCTATTCCTAGATCTTATTCAGCAGTTCATCTTCCTGCATATTTGCTGAACAATGCCGAGAAGTACAAGTACTTGTTGCCCGGAAACTGCAAGAGAGAAAATGGTTGAGACTTGAAAAACAAGGTGCCTGCTCAAACAGTTGAACAGGCAAATTGTTGATAGAACTCCTTGTGAATCGGACCGATAGTGCTCCCCGTTAGAATTTGATAGCTATGGTGTCGCAGAGATACAAAGATAGGTCATTTTTGGAGTGTTTTTGAGAAGAACATCATAGATTCCTGCAAATTAATGGGAAATTATGTACATTTCCTTTCTTTCTTTTTTTTTCTTGGGTTTCTATGAAAGCATATCAATTTTTCAAGTGGGGAATTTTTTACGAGGGCAAAGCTTTTCATGAGCTTTGGTACCCACCTCTTGTTGATATGACATAATCTCAAATGACATTTCCCAGGCTTCTCTTAAAACCGTTCACTCTATCAGACTGGCAATACACCATTTCCCAGGGCATTATTTGAACCAGAAAAGAATGCAAAATCTTTGCCTCAGTTCACAGGTTACATGGTTTGTTGAATTAATAATTTGAAAGATTTTTGCATTCTTTTCTGGTTCAAATAATGCCCTGCATCTTTGATGTGGGTGGCACTGTAGCAACGACTAATTCTGAGCTAATAGAAATCAGATTGCCCACGACTTGTTGACTGTTTTGAAGAAATCTATCTACTTAATTGACTTATTTCATTTAATTCAAAAACCCAGTTGTCTAATGCACGTCTCCATTATACACAGATGGACCTCATAAACACTATACCTTCCAAAAAACCACTTGCTATATAGAAACCTTTGTTCTTTTACCACCATTGTCTATATGCTCAAACCTACACTTCTACATGTTCTCGTCTTCATAACATTCCCGGGTTCTGACCGTGTTCTTAAGGCAAACACTGTCATCCTCGAAACTCGCCATCTCACTTCTGGTTGCATATTGTATACCAATTTTTCACAAGATTGAGGACATTTGCTACTGATATTAAAAGGGTCAGCTAGTTGTTTGACTTAGACCACATAAGTCATTCTTACCCATAATGGAGTGAACTTTACGCATAGCTCTACGGCTCTCATCTGTTTGGTTGGCACAAACCTGAGTAGAATGGTGTATAAGTTGGTTGTATTTATTAAACCAAAAAATAGGGGAAAATGAGAAACACATACATTGGCCTTGAGCAAAGTTTGCTATCTCCATCTCTTAGAATAGTAAAAGTTGATTGTATTTGTTGAACCAATACGGGAGAAAATGAAAAACAGAGACATTAGTCTGCAGTAAAGTTTGCAAGCTAATTCCAAACACATACTTCCAATGTTCATTTCAGAATTCGATGTTAAAATCGACCTGGGTCATGAGGCAGGTCAAGATTTTCATGAACATAATTTAATGAGGTTTCTTGGAGATTTATTTTGGTCTTTTACAAGTCATGGAGACTATGAATTGATATACAAATCATGAAGAAAACCAGTGCAAAATTGTTGTCCAGAACTTGGACATGAACCTTCATGGCATAGCATTTCATCATTGTAACACTTCTATGATTAAAGTCGTAATTTATTAAAGAATATGAAAAAAGTTTGAATAGTATACACAGTTCCATCTTAGAGAGGCTGTAGGCCTCAAATGCAGCCCTATAATCACCTATCTAATCACTGTCCCAAATCTCATCCAACTCTTTTGGTGTTCTTGTCCGCTTGACATCATCCGCTTTACTCTTCTCTTCTCTCCTTACTGGATAATCATCTTCATCACTGCTCCTATAATTGTATTTTCCTGCAGTTGATGCCCGTGAATCTTTTATTGCCTGTGATTCCCACATTGCAGTTTCATCCCCACTAAAGAGATCGTCTGGCTCCGTGTCCTCTTCAACCGACTTTCTTCTTATGTTAAAATCAGCATCTCCTTTTAGATATTCACTGTCACGCTTCCCCTTTGCACCACTTGATACCTTGAATTCGTCATGAACTTCATTGGAATCATCAGAGTTATCTACCTGCTGCTTCTTTTCTAATTTCAAGTAATTTAACTTCAATTCCTCTTCGTCATCACTGCTGCTTAGGTATCCATGTCTCACAGCTCTTGATGGTGTTGATTCAGTACCTTCAACTTCCCCATCATCGGAGTGCCACATTGCACTTTCAAGATCACTGAATGTGTCCTCTGATTCAGTACCTTCAACTTCCATGATCTTTGTATTATTAGCTTTAACACTTATTTTAAAGTGTGCATCACTTTTTCCCCTCCCAATCTGATACTGCTTTACCCTGTCAATTGGAGATGCCTTGAACTTCTCTTGCATTCCATCTGAATCATCAGCATCACTGTCAAAAACACTAGCATGCGCAACACTATTAGAATCTGAATCTCCCTCGTCATCTTCATAATCACTATCAACAGGCATCTTCTTGCCACGTGTATCCCTCCGATCCCTCGTCCTTTTTGTCTCATCATCAGAGCTGTCATTTTCAAGTACTTCAGATCTTCTGTATCTCCCCCCAAATTCTTCTTTGTTCCAATACCTTAATCGGGTAAACTCTTCTTTCTCTGCTGCTTCCTCAGCAGCCCACTCGCGTTCAGCTGCATTTTCAATCTCAGAGATGAATTTGTCTAACTCCTCCTGCTCATCTTGATCGGGAGGTTCTAAATGTCTCAATTTGTTATCAGTCTCTGCTAGTGACAGCTTATCCCCATGGAATACATAAGGAGTCCCTTCCTTCTGATCAATTGCATTGAAGAATGAGGAAGCAACTCTCTGGATACTGGCCATGGCAACTGGATCCTCAGGATTAACACCACTTCTGCGTAGCTCCTGTTCTATCTTCTTAATATTTAGCTTTTGTGACTCAAGAGCTTGTTCAAATCTGGCCTTGAATAATGCCTGCACATAAAAATGACAAATAGCTTCCCTTAGATCCTTCAACAGTACTTCACTGAGATATCCTAACAGAATTTTATTTTGATTTATTATAGAAATATGAATTTCCAATTAAAAGTCTGAAGCAATAGGCTCCACCTATATAGCAAATCTGTACAAGCACTGCTTATGCAAATGCCAGTACTAAAAATGCGACCCTCCCTGAGCAACAAACTTATATACATATTTAAACGGAAAACTTATGTTTACGTACCTTCCTTTTTGTAAGGGTATTGAAAGGTATCAAGTTTTTAGGCTGACGGTAATTTCTTCCACGAAACATAATAATTGTTTTTGTATTATGTATATTTATCACAATACCACCACTCAACCTTGCAAGCATTGTTGCCATTTCCTTGATTTTCTCCTTAGGAAAGTTATCACAACAGACTTGTACGGTCTCATGAAACTTCCAGTGCATGTGCATATTCTGGACAACTCCTCCAAAAACCCCACGAACACCAACAGGAACGTAGTTTTTGTTTCTGAAGCCAATCTTCTTAAATGCCTGAAGCTGCTCTAGTGTAAATAGCTCCGGATCATGTCGGGGAGCTGGCAGATCTGGAAGCTCATATTTTTTTAGCTTCTGTAGTAGCAATGCCACTTTTCTCTTGGCCTGCATGATTCCGATAGTCAACATGGTTACATAAGAAATGCGAAACCAGTAAAAGCATATAGCACGGACGCTTGAATATGTGGAAGTAAACCACCCTGATAAATAAGGCTCGATTTGATAAAGTGATTTCAAATAAGATTTTCTATTTGAGAACATAACATATGATAGATTGCATGTACCCGATAAGACAGGATACAATACATTTTACACTGGATTTTAGATAATTATTTGCAGTAAGTAATTTCAAATTTCTTTGTTTTCTTCTTTTTTTCTTCTAACTCAATCTTGACAGTAGTCTATTGTTTTTGCCCATTTATTGTAATGGCCTCAACCTTAAACATAGCAAAAGTTTAAGCTCATAATGTCAACTGAATCCCTACATGTAAGTCACTCTACCTAATGTACCTAGTATATTTGGAATTACAAATTAGCCCATACTGAAGTCTCTGACTTAAGATTTGCTGCGACATAAGGATCCATCAACTCTTGTTTACCTAAGCTCCTCTATGCATATACATTGAACTACTGGTATGGCTGGATTGCAGTTGAATATAGGTACTTTAAATTATATTGGTAACCGAGAGTCGGGAATGTTGAAATTAGACTTATCCAAAAGGATAAATACTTGACAATACATCATTATTTACTTTTAGCTTATGAACTGTGTTAGAAAAACTTCCATCTTTTACATCTTATATGTTAGAAAATCAACCAAAAAGTAGCCATCAGAGGCCATCCTACACATCTCAAACTGAAACACTAAACATCAATTTGGCATAAAGATTATAACATATTGGTAACTGAAAATTAAGAAGCTCAGAGTTCGAACCATAATTTATAATAGCAGAACCTGGTTTATGCAGCACATATGACATATCTAATGCTTAATTCAATAAGAAAGGTAACATACCCTTTTGAGGTTGTAAATGCGCCTCTCATTTTCAGTCATCAGCTTCTTTCGGATCTTACTTGCCCTCCGAACCTCTTTTTGAGTTCTGCCAGTCTCCTTTTCCACCCGTCTCGCTACTTTGCTTCTCATTCCCCTTCCTGTAGATGACGAACCTCTAGATGATGACCCCCTATGTGTGGACATTGTCCAGGACCACCCATCCAAGGGATGGAAAGGTGAAGATGAAGAAGAAAAACAGTCTTCAGTAGCTCTACTCGGCCTAACCACATTGCTCGAGATCAGTTTAAGACCAACGTCTCTTAAAAACGAGACATCCCTGCATTGAAAAAACATTCAAACACTCACCAAATTAGCCTAAACTGCTCATACCAAATGGACCATTGTACACTAATTCATATCTCCATGAATATTTGGTGCTAAGTATCAAAACAAATGCTTCAAGTTTCCAGTATCATACTCATTTCTACAAACTATTGAACACAATCCAAACCATACAGAATCACTCAACAATGGTCAGAACTAAAAGCAAAAGACTGAGACTTTCACAATGAATTAGCTTCTGGGTCAAAAAAGCATTGATCTTTCAACTTGGGTATCATCTTAGAGCAAATGGGTAGTCACAGAAATGAGTCCAATGTAACAATTTGGTGATGTAAACCCTAAAATTACAGAGAGAGATAGCAAGGAAGAGAGAGAACGTACCTGGAGGGATTGTGAAGGAGAGAAGAGAAGGACTTGAAGCATTGTCTGCGGAGGTTCAACATCGATGATGAGACCCTCAATCACTGCTCCACTGTTTTCTCATTTCATTCCATTTGCTTAGAAAATTGGACTGAAAATCCAGGGTTTAAGGTTTTGGGGGTTTAGGGATTTTGGGAATGTTTTTGACTAAAATGGGTCTATTCTGACACTTATTTACCAATATGGTACTAAGCGGGCGGAAACCTATTTGGTCGGGGTCTAGGCAGGATGGTTGGTCCAGCTAAAAAAAATAACTAAAATGATGATTGAAAAGTGAAGTTGAATGATGATGGCAGCAAGGAGGAGAAGAACAGCAAAGGCTGTAACACAACGAAGCACCGATCTTGGGCTCACCGGCGGTTGAATTCCCAATCGACCGGAAGGAGCTGAGCCTGGATCCTGGATCTTGAAGTTGAACCCTAAGTGTTGTTTTTCAAAAAAGAATGACATGAAGTTTGTAACTTATCACAAAGATAACTTTTGAGTTATGATTATTCCGCACGAAGGTGTAGTTTTTCTCTAATGTATTGTTGTACATTGGGAGCTAGGGTGGGTACCTTCAAGCTGTAATTTGTGAGCTTGTAGTCTCCACGTCTCCAATGTTTACACTATGACAACACATATACAGAAATGGACGATAACGAGGATCGATCATGAGTGAGTGAAGAAAAAGATTAGGAGGTCTTTCACCTGCCCAACTACTCTTGTAAAATTTCAGTTATCTATTGAGCTAGTTCCGGCAAGTGACAGACATTGGTTATCAAAAACAGTAACAGGTAACTTAACTAGCTCAATCAAACCATCAAGAGGTTCTAATATCAACACAACAGTTTTCTGTCTATCTAAATACTGTTCTGAAAACGGCACCGGCGTGATGCAAGTGGTTAACCGCTACATCATAGTAACTCTTCAAGATACGTATCCATTGTTCTCCAAGATTCTTTGAATGCATATCCTGTCCAGCTTCCATCAGGTGGCCATGATCCGACTCATGCATGGCAGTGACGGCAAAATATTTTATAGCCTTCGCCGACAGCTATGTTCTCGGGGTTTCGAATAACCTTCAAGTAGGGACACTCGTCTGAAGGATGGTCAACGACCTTCATACAAACTTCACAAAGTTGAGGCCCTTGATCAACTAATTCTGAATATGAGTCGTCTTCATCACGATTAACTGTTTGTTTGGTGCCGACGTTAAATACAAGTATGTTAGAACAGAAACAGTAATGCTTATTGTATAAAGTTTAACAATTACAAATACGCAGGTAATGAGTTCCAATTACAGTGAACCGACTAAAATAAACACACAAGGCCCTGTTACATTTTTTAATCACTTTTCTTCAAACAATATAATTCCATTAAATACAGAGGTCATATATAGTAGTACTCGCCAAAACTATCGTGAAAATTGTACTTTGGCAACATTGTCATTTCCACAAGATTGTTTAGTTTCTTAAAAGCAATTTCGAGATCAACCAACAATCCAGAGCATAGGAGAAGTGCATGAGATTCAAGATTTTCTTGATACTGCAAAAAATAAAGATCAAAAGCTTACTTTCAGCCTCCTCGAATATGGAACAAGGCAAGCTTCAGTTTCCTTGCATTTCTCGGAATCAAAGGTTTTTTTTTAAAAGAATGACTGATGCGGCTTCCCTCAAGCCTCTATTAATGAATCTGTCGAATACAAAAATGGGGGACATGAAGCCTAAACCCCTAATTACAATAAGCATCTAAAAGTCTCGAAATAATATCGAGAAATTCTACAAAGTACATGTACTAACAAACACCAACTAGCAAAGAATATTACTTTAATGACGACTCTATTTGCTTTGTCACAGCAGTGAGATAATTGAAAGATCAGTTGATATGTGACCCGATCACATATTCTGGTGTCCAATAATGCAGCTTTCCTACTATATTGCTGCTGGAGAATAAACCCGACAACACTTAGTTTCATCCTACCACTAGGAGGTTGCGACCATTTGACCAAACATACGACTTGCCACCTGCCTAGAGCAGATGAGACACACAAGGTGCATAGACCGGCACAAGGCCATTCGCACCCTAAGGAATTGTCGTCGAATAGTACTCAAGTGATCTAACAGAAACATTTTGGTTACAGCTTCTTCATAATCCCATTCTTTGTTAACACTGGCACCTGTTTGTAGTTGAACAGATGTTAAACTACAAACAAGTAGTTCTTGGTTGATACTTTTATTAGGTATCAACCAGCTAGGTACTTCTTCTTTGTAAAGAGTGGCAGCTGTTTGTAGTTCAACAGATGAGGATGGTTGATGAGACGGACTTGAAGCAATGACTGCGGAGGTTCCTCATGAGACGGGTCATCTAGTTTGGGCGGGATTAGCAAGTGTGTGTGTCTTTATGTACCAACATCGATCGTTGTCTCGTTGATGAGACTAGGTGGCTTGATTTTGTGTGTGTGTGTGTGGCTTGATTAGCAAGTATCTTCCCTACTTACTCCTTTTTACTCGTAAAATTACTGGAGTCTCTTAATGTGTTTGTGACGTTGAGTATCTTTGTGGTTGGAATTGAATTACTAATGTAGTCAGAGGTATACTCGTAACAGAAACCATGAAGCAGCACGACTTAGAATGGAAAGTACATTAGACATCAAATTTTCTCCATATAGCTAGTTATTAGATGAAACAATGTTCACAATTATGATCATAACTAAACCCAACCAGTCAAATTAAAACCTACTAGCAACCAAGCATGATCCCAAAATTAAACCTGCACAACCAACAGCCCCAACTGTATATCTGAAACGTTCAAAAGAACTGTCAAAAAAGAACTATGTCCAATGCTTGTTCTTGATCTAACAACCATGTCCATGTTTACTAAAGTTGACATGAAACAATGAGCTGGTTCCCACATACAGCATCCTCTCTACAAACCCACATATGTTACATCTGAAACTTCATAATGTTTGCCTCCTGAACAATAAGGAACAGTGTTATAGACTAGTACAATCTCAAAATTAAACATTACAAAAGACAAGGTGATCCGACGATGCAAGTTTTAATAATGACAAACTACTATGCTTTCAGTCGATTTTTTCAGTGACAGTCACCTTGAAACCACTCGACAGACAGATATTGATAATTTGATACTGCAAAAGAATAGGACAAGACACTATCTTTAAACTCTGGGGATTACATTGATCAGGGATCCCTACATGATCAATCATTGCTTGAATACCTTCCCAGTTATAGCTATCCATAAATGGAAAGTGAATGCTTCAGGCATTCAAATTCAATTTAAATGCAGCAGTAGATGCAAACCAACTCCAACACAGCATTTCCCAAATTCCAAATATTGTATCAATACATTCTTTTTTCTTTTCCAACTTATCCACTTAAGATAATTATAACTCAATTCAAATGGAAACCTTTGTACTTGCTCCTTTGACATACATATAAGGGTTGCTTTTCTCTCCCAAACTCTCTTGAAGATTATCAGAAAGACGCTATATTTTAAAACCACCTACTACAAGGTTTAGCAACTCACACATCACTAACAGCGTATCATGAAAGAGTATGCTACTTGAAATCCTTTAGTGCCATTGGGCAGTAAGCACAGAAGTTATTATATTACCAGCACATAACTGTAAATGATATCATCATGATGGTTAGGCAATATATTTAAATGATATCATCATCAATCATCCAATTGGCAAACAAAATGTACAGTGAGGATAAGGTTCCAACAGAGAGACTAGCCACAATATTCTCAGATATGTGAAACTTTTCCTATATAATACTTGAAACTTAAATTTTACATAAATATCAATGCATAAGTTCTGACATAGTTAAATTTACCTTTTCCTCGAAGTCCAAGTGATCAAGTTTGTTTATTGTTAGAGGCTTCTCTGCACAGGACCTTCCATTTATCCTTCAGATTATCTGGAGTCCGAGTCTCATGAAATATATCCCTACCCAACTCCAAAATTCTCCTCCAAGGAAGATTTTTCTTTACTTGGGCTGAAAATATTTGTATTCCTGCCTGGAGCATAAGAATACTAAGTTAGATTCAAACTACCAGACCAAATCAGAAAGAGACACTATCCCTATCGTACCCAGATCTAAGCATTAATCATTCCCAGACAAGCAATGTCTCAAACTTTGTGATGATCAGTCTATGTAAATCTTCCAAAAGAACAAAACCTGAGAAATTGTAAAATACTAGATAGAAAACAGAACTTAGCATATGCTACTGGTAACTAATAATATGAAGATTTGAAAACTCCTGGTGATTCATATTACTCTTATGAGATGCTTCTTTTCTCTTCTTCCTATATTTAGCAAGTCCATTAAGATAACCTTACAGAAGCCACCCTCAGCCATGCTTTTACCACTGAAACCACGAAAAACATAAGATGGTTGAAAGCTGTAACTTGCTCTACAAATTGCATGCCATGAACTAGTACATGATATGTCAAGTTTTGCAGCATCTAGAAAATAAAAGACATTTTCTCATAATCCATTTTTCCTTCTTCAGAGAAGACAAATATATAGGATCAGCTGATACTATTTCAGATGATCACATCTATTCCAGAAAGGCAGGAAGGCTATGACCACAAACACATACCTCCAACATTTCCAACTCGGCAGCTGTCCAGTTAACTTTCCTCCGCTTGCTAATACGAAATAACAAATCTTCATTGCAAATATAGGAGAAATAATTGATTGCTAATTAGTAACTCTATCTGCATTTCTATAATAGGAAACTTACAAAATCCAATAGAGTAACAAAAATTAGAAAACTGTGACATAACTCATGATCACCTTCCAGATTCCGGAACATTTCTTGGTTCAGCAGAGGAGCTACCTTTCTCATTTGTGTTCGAGTCTGGAACTTGTCTTGTCTTGGACAGGACCTCAGTAGCTTTGTCAGTTTGGTTCAACTGTGGAATGTCACTCCCACCTTTCGCATGTGGGTCCCGCTTCTTTGGCAGCTTCATCTTCCTCAGCAGCGCCCTCTTGTAAGAGCAATAAGGGCAGTAGAACCTGCCCATGTCATCAATCTCAGAGTTGGAACTCATACACTCCTCGTGGATACCAATCGGGCACCCGATCACACTACACGCCACCACTTTCATACCATCGTCACCGTCGCCGCCGCCGCACGTGAGACACTTGTCTATTACGAATCCATCTAATTCCATCCAGTCTTCTTCGTCTGACATTGTCGCTATCGATAGCGGTGGCGGTCGATTCGTCTGCATTAAAAAGGAAGACATCTTGTTGGGTTAGTGGATTGGCCCAAATATGCACATTAGTACGATATGCCTCGATATCCATATATTTCTTCGAAATTTCTGATTTTTACAAGCATTGATGTTTATTTTCATAGCATTATATTGTAAAACTAGTCTATTTTTCATTGAACATACAATTTTTAAATAAAATTTTGGTGAAATTGTCATCGATATTTGATTTGTTCTAGATCTATCTATCGAATTTTTTTTTTCCGAAAAGTACATATTTTCATGACTGTTAATATTTTAGTTATTGATTGGATCACGCTAGGTAAATTGTTATAAACCGTGACATTACCGAGGTCTCGTTGGTCTAAAATCAAGATTGTATCTCTATCAGAATGAAATTATGTGTTCAAAATTTTCATCTAAAGAGAATATAAGTAATAAAATTGAGAGATTAACTATCGGATATGTAAATTTTATAAGAAACAAAATCAAAAATGAATTTTAGAGATTCACTATGTCTGATTTAAAATGATGGAAAGAAATTAGACTTTAGGTCAAGCTGCAAGCAGCAAAATATGCATCTTTGTTGTTGAAAATAACGGATAAGTTTTATTGAACAAAAACAGATCATGAAAGGTGAACACGTATAATAAAATGTTCTTTATGCTCCTTCGGTTGTTTTATGTTAAATATTTAACTTTAAACTGGACATCTCATTCTTACCGATGTATGATTTAAATGTTTTAAGAAACATCAAATTTTCTCCAAATAGCTAGTAAGTAGTTATAGATTGAAACAACGTTCATAACTAAATCCAACCAATCAAATTACAACCTACTAGCAACCAAGCATGATCCCAAAACTAAACTTGCACAACCAACAGCCTCAATTGAAACGTTCACATTCTCAATCGTCTTCTCCCTCTGGGGGAGGAACGCAGGGTTTAATCATTCTCTGTATAAAGTTGTAACGTTCTCTCCCAATCGATTCATTCTCAGCGAGAGCGAAGTAGGAAAGAATGGGATGATGACCAACATAGGAGGCATATGTTGGTCATAGCTATCACGCTGAATATTCACTGCCCATTCATACCTATGCAAGTCGGCATGCCCTGTTCCCACGTACTTAGCTTGAAGGTGTTCGAGCTGGGAGTTGATGATGAACCTATCACAGGCCTGCATATTGCCTCTGCAAACGAAGAAGAAGCACCGGCGGCAAAAGCAGATATATGTGATTTTGTGTAGGGAGGGAGAAGACGAGGACTCTGCAAATTTAAACCCACCCCACTGACTATACACACACACACACGTCTACAAACCTGTCACCTACTACGATTTGGAAGCCTTTTCCTATGATAACCAGGAATCCTAAATCATTGATGAGTACAAAAGCTCCTCTCAGACAAGGATTGCAAGTCCTTCCCTATGTTGGAAAAGCACAGCTATATGCAATACCTTTAGAGGATACCTGATGTTGTTGGTTCCAGAAAGTGAAACTTAATACGAAATCAAATGTTCAGTTACAAATTTCATACAACAGCAAATACCATTGTTTTAACAGAATTATGGATACAAATTTGATACATATATATAGAGCACATATATGCTATTGCCAGCGATGTAATAGTTGCTACAATGGTTTTCAAGTATCCCACATCCCATCATTCCCATGGGAGGCCTTTTACTACCATTATAAGCAATACATGTATACATCGTTGGCAAAAGCAGTTTCATACAAAGAACTGAACTTGATGGTTAAATTAGTCAAATACACTCATTAGCCGAATGAAGATTGATAAATCTGATCTCAGCAACAGACAGCTGGGTTATCTTACTTGTAGCTCCATGATCACCTACTTTGAGACTTACAAAGCTTGAAAAGCTTGCATAAAGTTTGCCTCATTTTCTACTAAAGAGCATGAAATTCTGCACAAAATTTGGGAATTAAGTTTCATTCCCGGAAGCTCATTCACATCCAGTCCAACCAATCAAGTATACTATCTTGGGAACAGAATTGCAAACCCTGCATTATCAATGTTACTATTTAGATACAATAGTTCTTTAGAAATCTCATAGCAGAAGAAGAATGGTTAAACATGGAGCTTACATGTAGCTGAAAATCTGGTGGACTATCAAACTCAAGGTTCTCAAGGTCAGGGACTCCAAATGATGTGCTTCTGTTTCCAGTCACCCCGTTCGTATTGTTAGCATAGTCAGTGATAGATATGGGATTCAGAACTGGACCATTCAGATAAGTGGAAGAGTTAAATGTCTCCTTGCATAACAAGGTGTCATCCACGCTGTTTAAACCATAGTATTCATCAGCCTGAGATTCGCCTGCCAACCAGGTAGGTTGTCCAATAATGTCCTCAAATTGACTATCAAGTTGAGGAACATGAGACATGCTGCCCTCGAACGTCCTGAGTTCGGCATACTGAGATTCTTCCGGGACATACTCTGCCACCTGTGCCACAAAATAGAATGCAATAAGGACTCAGCATACTAAACACCTTTTAGGAAATCAAGCAAAATATTAGAATTTGATATTATATTCCACAGCTTAGAAAATAACCTCCTTTTTCTATTGTAGTTTTCTCTTTGCAGTTTGCATTATATATTTACTTCAGATTTTCTAAGGCATATATCTGAACATAGTAAATCATTTTGCTACTGAGTATATATATAGCTTGCACACAACACACATATAGACAAAAGTTATTTCCAACCTTGGCAGGGGATTTGTGCATATATTCATCAGGATCAGCATCACGCAAAGCAGATTCCTGTGGCGCAGGAGTAGTTGGAGGACATGTTATGGGGGTTATTGGAGAAACTTGAAGTATGTAGGATTCAGGTTCTCCTTTGACCGAATTGTCTTCATTCTTGTCAGTCTGCTTAGGCTGTTGGTAGGATATCTTTGACACCACATATTCACCTTCTTTCTCATCTTCTGTACTTCCCAAATGATACTGATGCATCACCCAGTCAGCCTTATCTGCTTTGGATCCTTTGTTTGAACTTTTATACAGCACCATGATCTTCTTCCAGCCGGGATGCACTCCACCTTTTATAGCCTTGGTCTTGCCGGTCTTGTGCCAACGAACAGCCTGTGCATCCAAGCCTTGCTCTTTGTCAATCTTGCGACGCTTCCGCTGACCAGTTGAATATGCATTAGATGTTTTATGAAAGAAATGGATGCTACTTCCATCTTTCTTTGCACCTGGATCAAAACCAAGTAAAATGATCCTAATATTAGCTTTATGAACTAAAAAGAAGAAGCACACTGTATACAACTATTCATCCTTATACACAAAAAGAGAGGAGTGACAGTTACAAGCAGTAGTCAATCCAGTCATAAAATTTTTCACTATCAGTAGTAGATGCAGCAATGCAAAGATTAATGCCTGGAATCATAAAAGGCATATGAGAATATGAATGAAGCTTGTGATCTCCTTACCAGGAAGCTTTTCAGGATGAGTGTAGCAAATGCCTAGGTCCCAATCAATAGTCGGGATGAACTCATCAATAAACATGTGTGGTTTTGAGTTGCCAACACCAACTTTTGCAGCTAAGTGATCAATGAGTTCAGAATCAGATGGATCAAATTTCACGCCAGTCGGAAAGCCAGGCCATTTTGTTGAAACCTACAACAACAGAGTTCCAAAGAGTACAATTTTAAGAGATTAAACTACTTGCACTACATAACACCTCTATCAAACTTATTCTCAGACAAACTTTGAATTCATTGCAAAAGAACATATAAAGAACTCAATCAAATGAACATGAACGATTACATCGCTGTTGCTGATAAGATAATGGCACCTTGGGCATTCACGATTTGCCCCACAATCTTGGACTTGAGACGAACAGTTTTTGACTTTGCTTGCAAATCCTCTGCTGTTGAACAACCAAGCCCTACAAGAATTATCTACTGCATTAGCCTCAAATTCAATTACAGCAGATTCCAGTAACATCATAAAGTAACCAACAGAGAAACCACATTGCAAGACAAATTCAACATTCATTGCAAACATGAACCATTGAAAAATTTAATAGAAACTCCCAACATTATCAATTCCAGTAGAATGAAAATGAAAGCCAACATTACAAAATCAAAAGGAGAAGCTGAGATGGGCCTCTCAGAAAACACCTAAGAACGAACACGATTATGAAAGCCAGCATTATCTTTCTTATCACACCCAAAATACACCCAAATCTCAACCCAAATCCAAGCATTCAAGCAAACGAAAACATAAAGTCGGAATCTTTGATTTGATAAGCACCATACTTTGGAATTTAGCCTAACCTGACCAAATACAGAACCAATTTTAGCTAAAATGCAAAGCAGCTGTGACACACAGAGAAACCCCTGACTTACAAACTATAGAAAGTACTTCATAAAGCTTTGATTCACTAAGAAACTTTCAACACCATCCATTCCAAATACCCAGCTCAATCTTCAAAAAGAAGAAAGCTTGAAATGGGTAAAAAGCACCCAAATCTTCATAAAGTTTCTATTTTTCGATCATGCAAATCCAAACCCAAATCCACACCCTAAAATTTCAACCCCAAATCCATAAACCCATAAAAGACACAACCTTTCAGTCTCAATCAAACCCAGAAACCAAAACCCAGAACCACAAAATCCCAAAATTACATTGAGGGGTATAAAAAGATAGGGATTGAGCTTCTTCTTCAGCTCTCAATCAAATTTTCAACCCGAGAAGAAACACGACCTCCTTAAAAATTAGTTTAGTTAGTTCATATGTAGACATGTTCTAAAACACTGAGCTGAATTTAAGGTTCTCACCTCGCCATTTCTCCGAAGTATAGAAGAAGTTGTCACCTCGGAGAGAAGCCTCTTTATATAAAGAGAAAGAGTGTAGTGTGTCTGAGAAGCTCAACCCCTTTCTACACTGGAGAAAGTTAAAGTGGCGTTGTCTGAGCGGGAAAACACCCAGCTCCGGACCTTAGGTTCGGATTAGAATCTTTTACTGACGAGGCCAATAGCAGGAGCCTTTGGTGGGAGCTACTTGTTACTTGTTCTCCAAGTTATATATGTAATGTTACGTTGCACATATACTTCATTTTGAGACGTATACCATATCTGATACAATATTGATACGGAGGATACACGAATCTTCTTAAGTATACTCGGTACAGTACCTTATAATTGGATATGTGAATTTAGATACGTAAAATTAAATTAGATATTTTTGCCAAAAGAAAAAGGTTGTCGTGTTAGAAAGTCCAAACAGAAGCTCGAATGCCTCTTTTCCTCCTTTGGCAATCTTACGACCATAATTTCGTATGCACCTAAATATCATGTAGCTGAGCTTGTAGTAAAAACAATATGAGAAGGGCATGAGGGGAGTGGTGTGTTGACGTGACTGTTCCGTTGACCAGATGGGAGACTAAAATGAGACCCACACTTGATGGAGCCCTTGAGGCAGGGGCTTTGGTTCGGAGAACGAGGCTGAGGCTTTGTGGAGCTTTGAAATCCGCGTCAGTTTAGTGAAATTCGAGCTGGGAGGTGTCATAAGCTACTTGTTCTCGAAGCCATACATAGCTGGGAGTTTCTATATCAAGCAGCAAAAATGGACTGTATGTCAACTAAGTCGTTGTAGTATAGTGGTAAGTATTCCCGCCTGTCACGCGGGTGACCCGGGTTCGATCCCCGGCAACGGCGATTTTTTTGTTCTTTTTCATCTTTTCTTCACCTAAAACTTCTTCTACCAACCCTTTTTTACTGCATTAAACTCCTTTATGGTTCTAGTACTATATTTTCACTGCATTAATCTCCTTACTTGTTCATGGTGCTTGTAGTGACACTGATCTCTTTTCCAGTGTTACAAACCCACAATAAGAATCGCAGAGTACGCAACTATGCATTATTCATCCAATCATCCTCATAGAAGCAGCTTAAAGCATTTGAATGTTAACAAGAAAACACTTATCGATACATTATTGTGTTACAATCAATTGATTCAGATCATGACATGATCAAAGGAGTTGTCTTGAATAGGAGCAAAAGGTTTTTGGATGGACCTTATTTTACAATGTAACTACATCACAGCAACCCCCAACTCCAGTACTCTAAATTCCTATCGAGTTGATCTCCATCAGACCAAACTAAGGTTAACAAAACTGTCCATTTCGACAGTAATATCGGATGACTGAGCATCTCCTTTCTCAAGGCTAGAAGTTTTTTCGGTTATCAACAACATTGGTTAAAGCAGAAGAAAAAGCCTTTAGGTTTCTCTTGCATGTCTGCTTTAGGTGTTTCACCCGATTCATCGTGTGTAGCCATCAAAGAACTAGTACCGGGGGACTCTGGTGGCAGTACAGCATTATCAGACCTGAATATTCGTTGGGGGATTGCTGGTTTTGTCGGTGCAATAGTAGAGAGATAATGCAGTAGCATCTGTATAATTTGGCTGAAGTTGGGCCGATCATTTGGATCCTCTTTCCAACATGAGGTTACTATCAACGCCAAATCCTCTGGCAGGTCTTCAGCACTTGGCCTCACATTCTGAAACAACGTGAATAACCTCAGATTTTGATGCCAAAGAAGACTCTTAGTTATGAATAAGGCTATGTTGGTACCTTAAAAGCAGCTGCATATGCTGCTTGCAGATTGGACATGCCTTCAAATGGCAGCTTATTATGAATGAGTTCCCATAATACAATTGCAAAGCTATAAGCATCCACTTTATGATTGTAATGCTTCTTCTCTCCATGTCTTAATGTAACTGTGCTATAAAGCTGCCACCAAACATAATAAGTTTTCTGATATAAAAGGCCACTAACAAGACTTATCATTAATAAAAGTTTAGCTTTAGAATCATAAGAGGCAGTACCTCAGGTGCCATCCATCGGTATGTCCCAGTTTCAGCAGTCATCATTTCTGTTAATGACTCTTCTCTTGCTAAGCCAAAATCGGCAAGTTTAACTGTTTTATGGTCTGCAGTCAAAATCAAATTCTCTGCAAAAAGGACAGGACAAAATGTAAGATCTGAAGTAACCCCTCTCATGTACGCTTTAGAACCACCTATGTGCCAGGAAAGTTGGACTTGGAAAATCAAATGGGAGAACCAAAGCTAATGACATTACTGATCATGAACTGATTTAGTAAACAAGTCTCTGATCATGTTAACTACTGGATTTATCAGCTATCCTAGTGCATAATAGTATGATCTTTCCGTTTTCTATATTCCAAAAATGTTAACAAACACAGTCCACAAGTTTACTCACTCAGCAACTTCCTAGTTCAAGGAATATCTTAAACAATCAACCAAATCTTCACAAATTATGTAAGTAAATCTGTACCAGGTTTCAGGTCCCGGTGAATGATTCCATGGGAGTGTAAGCATTCCATAGCACGAGCAATATCAAGTGCAAACCCAACTGCCACAGGCATGTCCAAGCACCTCGGACGCATACTGAACAGGTATTTGCGCAGAGTCCCACCCAGAAGAAGCTCAGTCACTATGACCATGACAGGTTCTTTGCAGGCACCAATGAACTGGTAAGACACAAATTGCAGCAGCGTCATCAGACATTGCTAACATATACACCGACTTATTATACATGAATACTTGAAACCAAAAGTTAGACGACGACCTTCACTAAATTTTTATGCTGCACTCTGGACAACATAGCCACCTCCCTTGCAAACCGTGCTTCTCTCTTGGCAATCTCTTCTGGGGTCTCTCCTCTATTGACAATTTTCACAGCAACATTTTGATTCTTATATCTGAACAGAAAACCAGAACTCACAGAGTAAATTCCAACATTGATTCATTGTAATTCAACACTTACTCTCATAAAAGACCCTAATTGCATTTGCAGAACAATAAAGCTTGGATAAATTAAATTGCAAAGTTCAGATCTTTAACTCTTTCCTAACCCCACTCATCAACCCCACAAAACTGAACCCACAACTGAGCTCTGAACACAATCATAACTTCACAAATCTAACAAATTTGGCATATAACTTTATCAAGATCCAACCTTTTTTCTGACCCAAAAACAGATTCCATACAACAATAGTAATCTGACAAACTTGAAAAAAATGAGAAACACTGAGAGTGAGGTTGACTTACTTTCCCTCATAGACTTTGGCATGAGCACCCTCCCCAATTCTGGGACCAACAAAAAGATGTTTCGGATCAATAAGCCACTTGGCATCTAAATCAAAACCCCCAGCTGCTCCCATTCTTCCTCCCCAAACTCAGCTCAACTCACTACACTAGACTAATCTCTACTAATCAAAACTGCACATACCCTTTTCTTGTATGATCACATTTGAAGTAAAGCTGGGAGCTTTGGGTCAGTTTAAGAATGGCAAACACTAAAAGAAGGAACAAAATTTACATCAGAATATGTGACCCTTCTATGGTCTATAATAAAAGGGCATGGTGTAGCAGGCTTGAGAGAACCGACCCATGACCTGAAAACACGGTTGCAGATCCCACAAATCTAATGTGTGCCTTTGTTCAGGAGGCAGAGAATAAAAAAGCCAGAGGCACCCACCAACAGACCCAGAATTTAAAAAAGGGGGAGGAAGCTCAGGACCTCTGTCAGTGGAAGAAGCTGAGCAGAGATAGTGTGGAGCGGATTTAATGTATGGGAAATTGGGAAAGAAGGAAAGAGAGGTAGGGGGTGGTTGAGATTTGGGATTGATGAAGGTGGTAGTGGTGGGATGTGAGGTGAAAAGAAGTCAAGAAAAAGTGAAAAGAGTTGAGTTGGGATTTACTTGTATGTAAATAGATGTGCTTCTGGAAACAGATAAGGAGTTCCGTCTCTGTCAGAGAATAGTGTGCGCTGCTCTCTATTTCAAATATTGACAAAAACGTCAATTTATTTATATATTTTCGTTTTATCACCTCACTTTTATTTCTTGTCTTCTTGACTCCAAATTTACTCATAAGTTTTTACTTTTTAGGCTCCGTTTGTAACCAAAAAAATAATATATATATATATATATATATATATATATATATTTACTCATAAGAATCTGAATGATAGGGTACCTATGACAGGAGGCAAAAAACACAAGTGATCTACATCAGTATCATTTGAGTTCAAAGGATCAGGAATCTCCAAAATACTGAAGCCATCTGAAGTTAAAGTCTATGACTCACAAGTCACAAAATGCATAAACATATTCTTGACCAAAATTTATGCATTACATGAAGCATATCGGTTTATAAAGAGTACAAAGTGAGGCAGATATAGGGGGTAAACTGACGACCTATTCCCCCATTCCGTCCATTCCCTATCATCAAGATTAGGCTCTCTACGTAGATAGAAGCTCGCAGATATCCATCTGTTCCATGAAAGGTTCTCAATATTTTGGGTAGTTGTGTGACTGTATATTGTATGAGACCATTTGTCACTTGCTGTCTTAGCGAAAGTGATAAAGTTCAGTGAAGCCTTCCATCTCAGCGGCGCTTATACAGACAAGGTTTCAACTCAGGCCAATCAATATCCTTTTTCTTCGAATTTTGCTCCTCCTAGAGAACAAGAATGAAAACATTTTTAATATACATTGAACCTTGCAAGACTTATTCAGAAATATATGTTTTCGTCTACCAAAAGCTAACCTTTTTCTTGAAGTAAAACAATATAAACATCTTATTTGAGAAATCCTGCAATGATACACATCAGTTAACTGACTTGGTAATTTATCATAAAGAAACATCAGCAACAAATCATCCAAGGAAACGAGAGGAACAAAAAGATACCTTTGCCACAGAGGTAAATCCTAAATCACACACTGCTTTTGTGAACTTCTTTGGGTCTGCTCCTCCAGTATTGGAATCAAATCTGCTCTTCACTTCTGCTATCAAAAGCCAGCCACTGTGAAAAACAACCCATCAGTTGGACTACGATATCACTCGAGCAAGATGATCAAAAGTTTAAAAGAGCATTGTGTACAGACTACAGACCGTGGCTTAAGAATTCTGTGTGCTTCGTTAAGGTAACTTGGGAAATCAGTCCCCATCAATGACAGGCAGAATACAGCAACATCTACAGATGAAGAGCCAAAAGGTGTCTGCAAGTACATAGAATGATTTCTTAAATTCTTTGTATCCCTTGTGTTGTGTTGACAGTATTGGACAATTACGATGAAAGATCTTAATTGATAGGAAGAACAAAAGAAGTTCCTCGTTTTTTATGTATTATCCAGTTGCCAACAGTTTGGGGAACACAATATAAGCTGTGTCACTCCAAGCATAAAAGAACAATCATATGCAACCTTTTCAGGATCCAGAATTGTTTTTATATAAAATGTTGCAGTAGTATTTAACATATTAATCTACTCAATGAAAGCACATACATTTGCCATATCACAAGCAATTACTGAAGGCTCATTTGAGATGAGATCAAAGGAGTGAACTTTGTTCTTCACACTCTTTGCAAGGCGTGCATCCCCTGGAATAGAAACGATGTAAATACATAAACACAGAATCCAATTTTACACCACTGAACATATGACAGATGATCTATTATTTCATTGGAACAGTGAGCCATGGTAATCGGAGTTGACTAAATCTTACCACATCCAAAATCAGCCACGACTAGAGATGAGCTGCGATCTTTGAGCCACTTTATGATTATATTCACAGGAAGCTCAGGCCAATGTGACATTTGCTCTTGATATCCTGCATGGTACTGCCAAAGCAAGTAAGTAAAATCCATAACTTCAAACAGCAAGCTTTGATATACATACACAGTGGATGACCATCGAAACTAAAGGACAGACTAGAAAGCTTACTGCATCATACAATGTCGGGTCGTCATTGAAATACTCAAGTGCCTCTTCCCCACTGAAAAAAAACAAGAAAACAACATCTTGTTTTGTTCAAATTTACATAACATTCATTCATTTAATACATGTAAGACACATTAAAACCCATCTACATTTCCATTAACAAGTCAAAAGTACACAACTTTGATTGCACCCTTCAAATTTCAGTCACCAATTTGCTCAAAAACCAATTACCCAAACTTCAACGCTTAGTAATTCTGCATAAAACTAATTGGGTTTCGTTAAAAAGACTCAAACTTTCAAAGTAAAACTCAAATTGTGTTGGGTAAAAGTAGTACTTACGTGCAAGTGTAGAGCTTCTCATTAAGCATTCTGAAATGCCCTCCTGACAGCTTAGCTTTCATCTGCACCCAAATTCCTCAAACTCATTCAAACAAAAGAAAACTACATAGAATCAAAACAACGGCTTTCAGAAATAGACAAGAACCTTATCGAGGAAACTGGAGGAATTAGAGACCATCCCCTGAGACTTTCTGCGCTTTGAAGCTTTTGGGTTTCGCTCTTCTTCGTTTCCATCGACTCTTTCATCTTTGGGTTTCTCATTTGGAGCAGGTCTGTGACGCCTCTTCGCCCCCTTCTGCTTTTTCCCTGCTTCCATTGCTCTGTTGCTCTCCTCTTCTTCTGAGGCCTGAACTCAAAGAATAGTCAATTTGCAAACCAAGTTTTACTAGTAGGGTTTTAAGTAGTTGGGCTAATTTGGTTAAGCCCAAGTTTATCCGGGTCTTGACCCGACACTTCATAACCCAGAATTTACTTAGCTGCTATATATAAAACCTAAACGTGAAATTTACTATATACTAAAGTTTGGTCGACTGTTCACAAGCACTGTTTATAAGCTTATGAACAGTGGTTTTGTGAACAGCGATTTTGTGTTTTGTAAGAGACTGTTCGCAGGCTTATGAACAGTGATTTTGTGTTCTCTCCGGTGAACAGTGCAGAGTAAAAAACCGCCAGCGGACTCGGAGCCCATCTCGCAGGCGGAGTCCGCACACTTCTCTTAGGCGAAGAGAGAGAGTTCGCAAAAAAAAAAAACGAACACCCAGCGGGCTCCGCCTCCATCTCTGGGAATGAAAAGGACATAACCGTTTTTTTACTGTCATTAGTGAACAGTAACTGCCCCTGTCTCTCTAGATTTTCTATTTCTCCGCCCCGGAGAAGAACGCGGAGTCCGATTATTCTTTTTGTTTTGTTTTTTTTTCTGTTCTCTTCATTCCCAGATATAGGCGCGGAGCTCGCTGACAGATTTTTTTTTATGGACGAACTCTCTCTCTGTCTCCCAAGAGAAGGGCGCGAAGTCCGATAACTTTTTTTTTTGTCCTCTTCATTCCCAAAGATGGGCGCAGAGTCCGCTCGGGGATCACTATTTTTTTTTTAAACTCTCTCTCACTCTCACTAGATTTGTATAGACGAACTCTCTCTAGATTTTTCTATTTCTCCGCCCAAGAGAAGGGCGTGGTGTCCGATCACTTTTTTTTCTGTCCTCTTCATTCCCAGAGATGGGCGCGGAGTCCGCTGGGGGATCACTATTTTTTTTCTAAACTCTCTCTCACTCTCATTCCCAGAGATGGGCGAGGAGTCCGCTGGGGGTTCGTTTTTTTTTTTGTGAACTCTTTCTGCCTCTCTAGATTTTTCTATTTCTCCGCCCCAGAGAATGGCGCGGAGTCCGCTGGCAGATAGTTTTTTTTTTGGACTAACTGTCTCTCATTGCCGTAGAGAAGGGCGCGGAGTCCGCTGACAGATCGTTGTTTTTACGAACTCTCTCTGTCTTTCTAGACTTTTCTATTTCTCCGTCCCAGAGAAGGGCGCGGTGTCCGATTATTCTGTTTGTTTTGTTTTGTTTTTCTGTCCTCTTCATTCCTAGAGAAGGGCGCGGAGTCTGCTGGAGAATCACTATTTTATTTTTTAAACTCTCTCTCACTCTCACTCTCACTAGATTTGTATAGACGAACTCTCTCTAGATTGTTCTATTTCTCCGCCCAAGAGAAGGGCGCGGAGTCCGATCACTCTTTTTTTTTTTACAAACTCTCTCTCACTCTCATTCCCAGAGATGGGCGCGGAGTCCGCTGGGGGTTCGTTTTTTTTTTTTTCGAACTCTCTGTCTCTAGATTTTTCTATTTCTCCGCCTCAGAGAATGACGCGGAGTCCGCTGGCAGATAGTTTTTTTTTTTGACTAACTGTCTCTCATCGCCCTAGAGAAATGCGCGGACTCCTCCCACGAGATGAGCGCGGAGTCCGCTGTCAGATCGCTTTTGTTTTTTTAACGAACTCTCTCTGTCTCTTTAGATTTTTCTATTTCTCCGCCCCAAGGAAGGGCGCAGAGTCCACTGGCAGATCGTTTTTTTTTGGCGAACTCTCTCTCAATCTATCTAGATTTTTCTCGCTTTCTTTGCCGCTATCTCTCTAGACTCCTCTTGCTTTCTCTACCGCCTAAGATTTCTCTATATATAGAAAGACTCTTCTCATATTCTGTCGCCTAAGATTTCTCTCTGTTCTCTCCCTCCTAATCCATTGATCTAGCTCGCAAGTCTATACTCAATAACCGAATCCAAATCCTTTCCAGAATTGATCTCAGTACCTTCCTCCACTGTTCAAAACTGCCAACTATAATCTTCGCTCTTGACAACAAGAAGGTGGGTTGTGAATATTTTTTTTTGATCTATTAACTTACACTTCTCCGTCTACACTGATGCGTGTAGATTGGATATTTGGGCTAAAACTTCATCCATGATTTTTTAAATTCGGTACCTTTTTTTCTTTTTCCTATAATAGATATTAGATTACAGAGAACAATTGTTGAATAATTTTTCTAATATTTATCCATCCTTTCCTGCAGGTATTACAGTTGTTTTTGCAATCAAGTTCTAATCTTGAGCAGATTTACAACTATCAGACGTGCGTATCATTTTTTGGTAAGTTGAAGCTTACACTCCCAGTAACATATACTTTTCAAAATTAAAAATTATTGAATAGCTGTAATCTATTACTGTCATCATATTGTTTTGGTAACATAGAATCAAATACAGGCTCAATTAATTCAGTTAGAGTGGTAAGCTTTCATGCTTGGTCCATCTCTTCACCATCTGGCATAACAGCTCTAATATATAATTTCAAGTACAGTATCTTCCTGATCAACATCTGAAGAAGAAAAAATTGAGGGTATTAATTAATTTATAACTATGGTTATTTCTTTTTTTATTTTATGTTTATAAAGCTGGATATGATACATAGCAAACTCTCACATATTTTTCTTTTTTTATGTCTTATGCAGTCCACAATATTTTTTCTTTTTAGGTTGCAATATAACATGAGCTGAAGTAAACAAATTTCTTTACAACAAATATTTCAAACACCCGCAGCAAAGTGTGGGTTTAATTTATTGAAGATGATATTAGAGATATTAGCTAATCCCGCTGCCACTTTACCCGTTGCTCAGCGCCGTAACTATACACTCCATGCGCTGTATACACCGCGTCTTGGCGCGGGTATCTTCCTGGTGCAAGTAATTAGAGGAGTGTGGGTATGAAAAGGCGGGAAGCTCTAGTGAAGCTATTTGAAGAATGTGGCAGTGGGAAACCATTAGCGCAGTTACACTCTCAAACCCTCAAATCTGGGTTTTCTAAGGACACCTTTTTCGCCACAAAGCTGATTGCTTTGTATTCGAAACATGAGTCAGTTGGGTATGCACGTAAGGTGTTCGACGAAACGCCTGAGAGGAGTGTCCATATGTATAACGCTGCACTGAGAAGCTATTGCAGGGAGAAGCAATGGGAAGAGACAATGTTTATGTTTAGGAAGATGTTATCGGAACGGAAGCCGGATAATTTCACTGTGTCTATTGCTCTGAAGGCGTGTGCCGGATTGCGGGCAATTGGTGATGGGAGAGTGGTGCACGGGTTTGTGATGAGGAATGAGGAGATTGCGTCGGATGTGTTTGTGGGTTCGGCGTTGGTTGAGTTTTATTCGAAATGTGGGAAGATGGGTGAGGCTTTGAAGGTGTTTGAGGGGTTGTCTCAACCGGATGTGTTTCTGTGGACTAATATGGTTACCGGGTATGAGCAGAATGGGAATGCTGTAGAAGCGTTGGAGTTTTTGTCCCGAATGGTGACGTTTGCGCAGGTTAAGCCTGAGCGAGTGACGCTTGTTAGTGCTGTTTCTGCTTGTGCTCAGATCTCGAGTTTTAGACTTGGAAGTTGTGTTCATGGTGTTGCGGTTAGGAATGGGTTTGATTCTGATTTGTGTTTGCTGAATTCGTTGATAAATCTTTATGCAAAGACAGGCTCAATTAGAACTGCTACTAGGTTGTTTTGGAAGATGCCTGAAAAAGATGTAATTTCTTGGAGCTCCATGATTGCTTGCTACACTCATAATGGGGATGTACTCGAAGCGTTGAATCTTTTCGAGGAAATGATTGATAGGGGAGTTGAACCTAATTCAGTGGCTGTAACCAATGCATTACAAGCATGTGCTGGGGCATGTAACTTGGACGAGGGTAAGAAGATCCACAAACTTGCTACTAGGAAAGGTTTTGAGTTAGAAGTCGCAGTAGCTACAGCCCTGATTGACATGTACATGAAGTGTTCTGCACCTCAAGAAGCAGTTGATCTCTTCAAAAGAATGCCAAAGAAAGATGTGGTTTCTTGGATTGCTATGTTGAGTGGGTATGCTCAAAACGGAATGGCATACAAGTCGATGGGGATCTTTCGCAACATGCTTTTAGATGGAACTCAACCTGATGCTGTCTCTGTGGTTAAGATTCTCGCAGCGTGTTCAGAATTAGGGAATCTTCAACAAGCTCTTTGTATCCATGCTTATGTTATTCAAACCGGTTTCAAGGATAATATCTTCGTTAGAGCCTCACTCATAGAGTTGTACTCAAAGTGTGGTAGCATAGACAATGCAGTCCGATTATTTAAAGGGATGGTGTACAAGGATGTTGTTATCTGGAGTGCAATGATTGCAGGTTATGGAATCCATGGACAAGGAGGAGAAGCTCTGAAAGTGTTTGATGATATGGTTAAGCACTCAGCTGTTACGCCTAATGATGTAACATTTACCTCTGTTTTATCTGCGTGTAGCCATTCAGGTTTGGTTGTAGAAGGTTTGGGGATATTCAGTATGATGTTGCATCAATACCAACTGAAGCCCAGACCCGAGCATTATGGAATATTGGTTGATCTTCTTGGCCGCACAGGAGAGTTGGACAAGGCCATGGAAATTGTTGAGCGAATGCCAAAGCCAGCTGAACCCCATGTTTGGGGAGCCTTGCTTGGTGCCTGTCGGATTCATAACAACGTCAAGCTGGGAGAGGTTGTAGCAAAGAGACTTTTGGAGTTAGAGCCGGATGATGCAGGTTATTACGTACTGCTATCAAATATATATGCCATGGATGATAAATGGGAAAATGTATCAAATCTTAGAACTTCCATAAGGGAGAAGGGGTTAAAGAAGATCTTTGGACAGAGTCTAGTTGAGGCAGGGAGTGAGATCCATAGTTTTGTTGCAGGAGATAGATTTCATCCTGAATTCGGTTAGGTGATGCAGATAGCAAGTATATCACCTTCATTCCAAGCCTGCTAATATGGTTGCTTTTCCTTTTAAGACATAGTTTATAGAGCTCTTACAAATTCCATTCTACATGAGAACCATAACATCAAAGGGTTTGAAGAAGGTTGTTTACGCATTAGATGTCTTGACATGCTGAAACGATCTTAAATTTTATAGGGAGGACTTTGAAAAGAAGGGGATAAACAACATGGTCACAGTAGGAAATAAGGAATTAGAGATATTCAGGGTGAAGGATTTCCAGATAAGTTGTCTGGGAGAGCGGATTCTGTCATCCTGGACCTTCCCCAACCCTGGCTAGCTAGCCATCCCTTCAGTTGAGAAAATGTTTAAACAAGATGGGGTCGTATGCTCCTGATTAGAAAATGTTGGAATAGTGAACTATCCTGACGTTTAGTGCAAAATGATTGATACCTGGCTGCCTTATAGCTGTCATCCATTTAATTATCGAGCAGACTTGGTTGACTGGACTTCATTCACTCGTTATTCCAGTCTGGGATCGATTTCATCTATTTCCTACATCACTCACCTCAAAAAACTTCTCTTTCTATCTTCATGGAGTTTGCCGCCATCATTGCTGAGAACGTCCTGGGAAGGCTAGCTTCCCATGCTTCCCAAGAGGTGTCTTTGGCATGGGGTGCCCAACTTGAGCTCACAAAGCTCATGAAGACTTTATCCACCATCAATCTAGTGCTTCAGGATGCAGAGAAGAAGCAAGTGAAGGATCCCCTAATCACTCATTGGTTGGGACAGCTCAAAGATGTTTGTTACGACGTCGATGATGTCCTTGACGAACTGGAGTTTCGAAAGCTGCGGAAGAGAGTGCTGGCTAACAACCATGGGCGTGTCAAAGGACAGGTACGCCACTTTTTTTCTCGTTGGAATCCAACAGTGTTTAACTTCAAAATGGGACATAAGGTGAAAGAGATTAGAGAACGACTTGTTGAAATTGACAATGAAAAGAGACAATTTGCTCTTGTTGAGGTGCCTAGGATAGCTGAAGATCATAGTGTGCCCCAAGGGATGCAATACAATCAAAGAGAAACTGATTCCTTGGTAGAGGCTTCAGAAGTCATTGGGAGAGATGATGATAAAGAGCTAATTTTTAGTCATCTCTTACATGACACTACTGATATCTCTACTGAGGAGAATGTTTCTGTTATTTCAATCCTTGGGATGGGGGGCTTGGGTAAGACAACTCTGGCTAAACTGGTGTACAATGATAGCGTGGTAGAGGAGAATTTTGAGGTGAAAATGTGGGTATGTGTCTCAGAAAACTTTGAAGTCAAATCATTAATTCTCAAGATTATCAATGCTGCAACTGATCAAAAATGTGAGGATGAAAGTTTGGACCGTATGAAAAGAAGGTTGCAAGATACTTTGAGAGGTAAAAAGTTTTTGTTAGTGTTAGATGATGTTTGGGATACGGAGTCTATTGGAGTAACACCAGAAAAATGGTTGGATTTAAAAAGTCTGTTAAGTGTGGGAGCTAATGGAAGTGGAATCCTCGTAACAACAAGACATGAATCAGTTGCTTTACTTGTGAATCCCTTATACATGCATTCTTTGAAAGGTCTTCCCCACAAAGACTGCATGTCCTTGTTCATCAAAAGGGCATTCAAGAAAGGAGAGGAGCAACGCTATCCACACTTGATAGGAATTGGAGAGGATATTGTGAACAAGTGCGGAGGAGTTCCTTTAGCTGTAGCAACCTTAGGGAGCGCGCTCTATTTGTACAGGGAGCCAGACCGATGGTTGAGTGTGAGAGATGATGACATGTGGAGTATAGGAAATGACAATATTCTACCTGCACTCAAATTGAGTTATGATGCATTGCCACAACACTTGAAACCATGTTTTGCATCTTGTTCACTTTTCCCAAAGGATTTTGAATTCAATAGTGAATGGCTGGTTGCACTGTGGGTAGCACAAGGCTACCTCAAAACATGTAAAAACAATGAAGATCTTGATAAAATGGGTATGGACTATATAAGACAGTTCTGCTCTAGATCATTGTTTCAAGTTGTAGCCGATCTCAAAACCATAGTGCTGTTTAAAATGCATGATCTAGTTCATGATATAGCAATTTCGGTGGCACAAACAGAGTACTCCACAGTCAATTTGCGTCCCTCTAGTGCTTTGGAAATGGTTCGACATGTGTCAATATCCGACAAAGACTTGCTTGGAGAAGAAGCACAAGTGCCTGATTTCATATTCAAGTCAACCAAGTTACGAACCTTTCTAATTCCATTTCAAGACGGCAAGATGATGAATCAACGTTTTGTGAAGACATGCATCTCGAGATTCAAATATATGCGGTTGCTAGATCTCGGTGGGTCAACCCTTGAGAAGCTACCAAGTTCCGTTGGTAGTTTGTTTCATCTCAGATATCTCGACTTGGCTTCCAATGATAAGATAAAAAGGCTTCCGAATTCCATCTGTAATTTACTGAATTTGCAGTCCTTGGTCCTTCGTCAATGTACCGCACTTGAGGAGATACCCAAAGACATAGGGAACCTGATCAACCTCCAACACTTGGAGATAACTACACAGCAGAAGTATTTGCCAAAAGGAATTAGTCGCCTCACTTCACTCCAACTTTTATGTTTTGTTGGATGTGTCAATCTGATGACTTTGGGGGAAGATATCCAATTCCTCGCTAACCTTCGTAAATTGATGATTTCCGACTGTGAAAATTTGGAATCCTTGCCACCAAATATGAAACTCTTGACCGGTCTGCATATGCTATTCATAGACGAGTGTAAAAAGCTTGATTTGATGAAAACCAGAGAAGGCCCTCAAGGTCTTAGATCATTTGCGATCACCACTTCAGATTTGGAGGCTTTGCCTCCCTGGCTTGAAGATTCTGCAAAAGTTTTGCAGAGAATAGCAGTCGGGGAGTGTGATAATCTGACTGAACTTCCGGAATTGCAAAAATTTACATTCCTCGAGCAACTAGTGATTGAAAGTTGTTCCAATTTGTTAGCTTTACCGCAAGGGTTACATCGCCTCACTGAGTTGAGAGAATTGACGATTATTGGTTGTCCCAAACTGAGCAAGAGCTGCAAAAGGCAATTAAAAGGTGAGGACTGGTCGAAGTTCGCACGGGAGGCAAAGATTGAACTCGACTCTGATGAGGATACCGACGAAGAGGAAGACAGAGATGAAGGTGCTTTCAACGATCACAGTGCTATCTCAAGTGATAATTAGGTAAGGAACTATCTACTGCTTATTGATTTATTTATTTTTGTATCCATATCTTGAACAATGTAATGTGTGACTTTCATACTAAACATTGTGGGTTTTATATGGTATGCATCAATTTCATATGCTTGTCACTTTGATGAAAATGATGACTTCAAACATAGACGTATCCCTAGGACGATTTCAGTTCTAAACTTTGAACACACACAAAATAAAATGGTGCACATGTAACTTGCTACATTTCTTCTCTAATCTATCTATCTTATAAAGTATACCAAATTATATATTTTGATAGCTTCTCTGACCAAAAGAACGAGTACGCAAATTTTAACTTATTAACACTAACGATTGATTGTTATAACTTGCTCTCTACGACTAGATTTTCATATACTTATAACATGCAGGCTTTTCATGTATTGTAGATCTCCAGAGTTGCAACAGAACTGCAGCTAGGTGATTTAGAATGAAGTAACAGTGCACCACGTACTGGACTTGGCTACTTGCATTCTACTAATATGCTTCGGTCACGACGGAGCAATTGCAGCTGCGGCGGCTCTTTCTCCTTGGCTCTTTGCATGCCTGGTTTAGGCCTGTAGTCTTTCTTTTTCGGTTTCGGCTTATTGTGTTTGGTCTGTGTTTTTGTTTTGGGTGGCTTTGTTTTTCCTGCCTAGCTAGTTTCTGGGTTTTATGGTTCTTCTTTTCAAGTTCATTCACTTGATTGTTGTTTGCTAAAAACAAAAATTCTGTAATGTGAGAGGTTGATGAACTCAAAGTGATGTGTGACAAATGTAACTGGATATAATAATGTTCTTGCTGCTAGCTCTGCTGGCTTCTTGTGAACCAGGTTTTTATAATGTGTTTGATTCTGTGTAAAAGAATTGCCGTTCATTTTCATGATTCGGTTATCATGTTTATTTGGTTTCTCTAATAAGAGAATTTCTGTTCAATTCATGATTTGGCTATATTCAATATGTTTTGCTCTGGTATCAGCTGCAGTCTCTGTGATCTTAGCTAAAATGCTTTCGTATTGGCTGGAAATCTTCTGTCACCAAATTTCTTGTCACATTCTAGGTAACCCATTAAACTTTTGACACGGCTTTGAGAAAATAAACTCTTGTTCCTTTTTTTTATTATAATTATAAAACTGAAACCCAGAAACGAACGATTATTGGAATGTTTATCTCTACCAAAATACCGATTCTATATAAGCAAAATTTGATCTTCAGAAGCTATCATGAAGTAAGGATAAGTGTCAATTCCATATAGATTCTTGTACAGTTTAATTAAACTTCCAATTTCAAATTGCTTGCCTATGTAGATCCAAGTTATGGCTTTAGACAAAACCTCTAGAGGCTCCGAGTGTTTCACATCCCAATTCCCAATTCCTCAGTTCCCCAATTCTCCAAATCTAGTTTCAGGTAATGCTTAATACCTTATGCAACTTCCCCGAACCAATCAAGTGATTCGCTTGTCTCTCTTGGTTGAACCCAGATCAGATCTATTCTCTTACTTGCAGGAACCAAACCAAATCCTAGACAAATTCACCGATGTACCCGAGGCGACGGTCGCTAAATAATGAGGTCACGTGTGCGATGGAATAGGGTATTTAGCAGGAAATCTAGTTTGGCTTTGGTAATACCTATCAGATGAAGAAGAAGATCATAGTTGATTGGATTGTTTGGATTTAATGGTCGGAGATTTTGATTGAGGATGAAATGCATAGTGCTCCTCTGTCGATGATTGAATTGGGTCTAGGGACTTTGCAATTGGTGAACAGTTTCGTGACTCAGTGAATCTACTGCCCATTTTTCTTTCTGAGAAGGAACCTCAAGAATTTTGATCACCAGAAAGAAAGGAGGCGAAGAACTAATTTTGATATGAGTTCGTCCTTATTAATTACATTTTAGTAAAATTACAATTAAAAATGAAAAATAATTAAGATCAAATATAGTTAACTCCGTCAAGTTACTGTTAAAATTGTTAATGTGGATTACACATGTCTTAATGTCAATAGGTTACAGGGAAAATGATAGGAAAGTGAGAACATAAGATTTTAATCAATTGTTGATTTAATTCTAGTGCAGTTCATTTTTTAAAATAGGGGCATCTTGAGGAAAATGAGCTTTAAATTTGACTTGATGTGCATTTCTGTAGGTGTGTAAGCGTCACATTCAGTATGTTTTGTTTTATAGAAAATCAAGTGGTTGATCATTTTGAAATGTTGCATAGAGAGAAAGTAAAGCAAGGAATGGGGAAAAGGAGGTTTGCAGTTTGATCTAGTAATGTGTAGATGGAGGTTTACATAAATAAATAAATAAAACCAAGTCCAACATATATATTAAGGCTTGTTATGAACTACAAGTTCCCTGGGAACCAGGTAAAGGCTATGGCCAGACAAACGGGGTTATAACCTCTCCTGTCGAATTGAGATCTTTCATGTACACTAATACCTGCAACATTTTCCAAAAGCAGAGTTGAATAACTCTAACAAACCCAATTAGACTAGAATCATGCAAAATCGTGGATATTTTACTGTACTCTATGGGATGTATGAAATACAATGTATTAGATAGAATATGCTTCAGATAGTAACTAAATAGAAAGCACAACAGCACGCAAATACGTGGATATATATTTACTTTACTCTATGTAATCCTCATTACAAAACCCATTACTATAACATTTCATCTTTGTACACTTTGACAAAAGGCACCTCATGACTAGAACAGATAGACAAGAGCAAGACCCCTACATGATCATAATAATATCTAAAGATATAAAAGATTTTCAAAGAACATACGGTTTCGCATCCTTCTGAAGCATTGGTAAGATAGTCTGAACTACAAGAGGAATCATCAGACTGTGAGGCAAGTGCTGGAAGCGTTGTCAAAACTTTCGGCTGCAGATACAGTTATATAAAGTAAATCAAGATAATAAAAGAAAAGGAAAAACCCAATCGGAGCTGTTCATTGGTAATAACAAGAGATAAAGAGTCCAGACTGAAACTGAAAACTTACCAACATGGTAAAACGACTTATATCTTTTCTAGTGAAAATGTTATTGTAAAATAGGATAGCCAGCAACATTTGAGCTCCCAATTTAGGATCCATCGTGGAAATAGCAGCCATAGAATCTAGAGAAGTGCCTCCCTATACCTCATGCATCACTCAAAGACCAGCAATGGAAGAGAGTAACGAGGGCATCTCTACAACAAATTAATAGTCGGGATTACATGCAAGTGAAAGCATTACTGACAACATTTCTTTGAAAAAGAGAGAGAAGGTATTACTAACAACAAATGCATCAAAACAAATAACTACCAGAAATTTCAAGCTTAGAAACTTAAGGAATGGAGTTGCAATCTGAACATTTTACCAGTTATGTATATTTCTTGAGCCTGCAGGAGAGGTAGGGAGGACTTTCGTTTGTCAACAATGTTGTGACTTGAAGGTAGAAGATAAATTAGTTTTAAAAGGGTTGCTATCTAAAACTTGTCCAATACTACATATATGGACCCTTTCTCACTAGTCTCTTCTTCATTTAACACACTAAATCTAGTTAGTTGTAATGTCCAATCTGATCTTGTGCACATACAGAATGGATATTGGATTTTCCTTGTGTTGGATTACCTGAGAAGCTTTTCCCGGGGCTCAGGTTACTTGTATTGGCCAGTTGATCTGTACAGTTCCATTTTCTGGCCATCGGACTGAGTTGGAAATGCTTGTAAGAATAAATGGATCAGTATATGTTATGTCTGTTAACACAATTATGGGAATGCTTGGATATCATCATGTTTGGAAGTTGATGTTTAATACAACTAAATATTTCTTTTGAGATCCCATGAACATCACATTTGTTACAAGGTCAGTTGAACTTACTGCTCAAAGAGAACTCATCATTATTATGATCATCAGCATCATCCTTCATTCTGAATTCCTGTTCAACAGATTAATCATGGCACGTAGCCACATAGGTACTTTACAACCACGGATTCTTGAGACAGTTTGGCAATTGCCTAGTAATGCTTCATCATCTTTACTTGATCATTGTACTGTCTGAAGTTTGAACTGTACATTGATGCCACCGGAACTAGAGTAACAAATGTGACGAAAAACATATTTGTATATTTACCGGCTTTGTTTCAAACTTCGAGCATCAGTAAGCCAGAAATAAACAGATGCATACATTTAGCAATTTTAGAGGTAGAAATATTTCAACTACACTATCACATACAATCATTGCTCACCTAACATCATTCCAGCAGCCATTTCCGACTTTCCAGTTCTAAAGTCTGTCCATAGAAGTTAGAAATAAGAAACTTGAACCATAGAGAATGTTGAAACATGATCTGATGGTGGAGACTTGTGGAATAGACTCAATAGAGAACTATCATGACGTTTAGTGCAAAATTATTGATACCTGGTTTATGGCTATCATCCATTTAGTGATCGAGCAGGATAATTGAGGGAAGACTTGGTTGACTGGCTTTCGTTCACTCATGATTTCATATATATAACTCTATTTCCTACTTCACTCACCTCATAAAACCTCTCTTTCTCTCTTCATGGAGTTTGCTGCCATCATTGCTGAGAACGTCCTGGGAAGGCTAGCTTCCCATGCTTCCCAAGAGGTCTCTTTGGCATGGGGTGCCCAACTTGAGCTCACAAAGCTCACGAAGACTTTATCCACCATCAATCTAGTGCTTCAGGATGCAGAGAAGAAGCAAGCAAGTGAAGAATCTCCTAATCGCTCATTGGTTGGGAAAGCTCAAAGATGTTTGTTACGACGTCGATGATGTCCTTGACGAACTGGAGTTCCGAAAGCTGCGGAAGAAAGTGCTGGCCAACAACCATGGGCGTGTCAAAGGACAGGTACGCCACTTTTTTTCGCGTTGGAATGCAACAGTGTTTAACTTCAATATGGGACATAAGGTGAAAGAGATTAGAGAACGACTTGTTGAAATTGACAATGAAAAGAGACAATTTGCTCTTGTTAAGGTGCCTAGGATAGCTGAAGATCATAGTGTGCCCCAAGGGATGCAATACAATCAAAGAGAAACTGATTCCTTGGTAGAGGCTTCAGAAGTCATTGGGAGAGATGATGATAAAGAGCTAATTTTTAGTCATCTCTTACATGACACTCCTGATATCTCTACTGAGGAGAATGTTTCTGTTATTTCAATCCTTGGGATGGGGGGCTTGGGTAAGACAACTCTGGCTAAACTGGTGTACAATGATAGCGTGGTAGAGGAGAATTTTGAGGTGAAAATGTGGGTATGTGTCTCAGAAAACTTTGAAGTCAAATCATTAATTCTCAAGATTATCAATGCTGCAACTGATCAAAAATGTGAGGATGAAAGTTTGGACCGTATGAAAAGAAGGTTGCAAGATACTTTGAGAGGTAAAAAGTTTTTGTTAGTGTTAGATGATGTTTGGGATACGGAGTCTATTGGAGTAACACCAGAAAAATGGTTGGATTTAAAAAGTCTGTTAAGTGTGGGAGCTAATGGAAGTGGAATCCTCGTAACAACAAGACATGAATCAGTTGCTTTACTTGTGAATCCCTTATACATGCATTCTTTGAAAGGTCTTCCCCACAAAGACTGCATGTCCTTGTTCATCAAAAGGGCATTCAAGAAAGGAGAGGAGCAACGCTATCCACACTTGATAGGAATTGGAGAGGATATTGTGAACAAGTGCGGAGGAGTTCCTTTAGCTGTAGCAACCTTAGGGAGCGCGCTCTATTTGTACAGGGAGCCAGACCGATGGTTGAGTGTGAGAGATGATGACATGTGGAGTATAGGAAATGACAATATTCTACCTGCACTCAAATTGAGTTATGATGCATTGCCACAACACTTGAAACCATGTTTTGCATCTTGTTCACTTTTCCCAAAGGATTTTGAATTCAATAGTGAATGGCTGGTTGCACTGTGGGTAGCACAAGGCTACCTCAAAACATGTAAAAACAATGAAGATCTTGATAAAATGGGTATGGACTATATGAGACAGTTCTGCTCTAGATCATTGTTTCAAGTTGAAGCCGATCTCAAAACCATAGTGCTGTTTAAAATGCATGATCTAGTTCATGATATAGCAATTTCGGTGGCACAAATAGAGTACTCCACAGTCAATTTGCGTCCCTCTAGTGCTTTGGAAATGGTTCGACATGTGTCAATATCCGACAAAGACTTGCTTGGAGAAGAAGCACAGGTGCCTGATTTCATATTCAAGTCAACCAAGTTACGAACCTTTCTAATTCCATTTCAAGACGGCAAGATGATGAATCAACGTTTTGTGAAGACATGCATCTCGAGATTCAAATATATGCGGTTGCTAGATCTCGGTGGGTCAACCCTTGAGAAGCTACCAAGTTCCGTTGGTAGTTTGTTTCATCTCAGATATCTCGACTTGGCTTCCAATGATAAGATAAAAAGGCTTCCGAATTCCATCTGTAATTTACTGAATTTGCAGTCCTTGGTCCTTCGTCAATGTACCGCACTTGAGGAGATACCCAAAGACATAGGGAACCTGATCAACCTCCAACACTTGGAGATAACTACACAGCAGAAGTATTTGCCAAAAGGAATTAGTCGCCTCACTTCACTCCAACTTTTATATTTTGATGGATGTGTCAATCTGATGACTTTGGGGGAAGAGATCCAATTCCTCACTAACCTTCGTAAATTGATGATTTCCAACTGTGAAAATTTGGAATCCTTGCCACCAAATATGAAACTCTTGACCGGTCTGCATATGCTATTCATAGACGAGTGTAAAAAGCTTGATTTGATGAAAACCAGAGAAGGCCCTCAAGGTCTTAGATCATTTGCGATCACCACTTCAGATTTGGAGGCTTTGCCTCCCTGGCTTGAAGATTCTGCAAAAGTTTTGCAGAGCATAGCAGTCGCGGAGTGTGATAATCTGACTGAACTTCCGGAATTGCAAAAATTTACATTGCTCGAGCAACTAGTGATTGGAAATTGTTTCAATTTGTTAGCTTTACCGCAAGGGTTACATCGCCTCACTGAGTTGAGAGAATTGATAATTAATGGTTGTCCCGAACTGAGCAAGAGCTGCAAAAGGCAATTACAAGGTGAGGACTGGTCGAAGTTCACACGGGAGGCAAAGATTGAACTCGACTCTGATGAGGATACCGACGAAGAGGAAGACAGAGATGAAGGTGCTTTCAACGATCACAGTGCTATCTCAAGTGATAATTAGGTAAGGAACTATCTACTGCTTATTGATTTTTTTATTTTTATATCCATATCTTGAACAATATAATGTGTGTCTTTCATACTAAACATTGTGGGTTTTATATGGTATGCATCAATTTCATATGCTTGTCACTTTGATGAAAATGATGACTTCAAACATAGACGTATCCCTAGGACGATTTCAGTTCTAAACTTTGAACACCCACAAAATAAAATGGTGTACATGTAACTTGCTACATTTCTTCTCTAATCTATCTATCTACCAAATTATATATTTTGATAGCTTCTCTGACCAAAAGAACGAGTACGCAAATTTTAACTTATTAACACTAACGATTGATTGTTATAACTTGCTCTCTACGACTAGATTTTCATATACTTATAACATTCAGGCTTTTCATGTATTGTAGATCTCCAGAGTTGCAACAGAACTGCAGCTAGGTGATTTAGAATGAAGTAACAGTGCACCACGTACTGGACTTGGCTACTTGCATTCTACTAATATGCTTCGGTCACGACGGAGCAATTGCAGGTGCGGCGGCTCTTTCTCCTTGGCTCTTTGCATGCCTGGTTTAGGCCTGTAGTCTTTCTTTTTCGGTTTCGGCTTATTGTGTTTGGTCTGTGTTTTTGTTTTGGGTGGCTTTGTTTTTCCTGCCTAGCTAGTTTCTGGGTTTTGTGGTTCTTCTTTTCAAGTTCATTCACTTGATTGTTGTTTGCTAAAAACAAAAATTCTGTAATGTGAGAGGTTGATGAACTCAAAGTGATGTGTGACAAATGTAACTGGATATAATAATGTTCTTGCTGCTAGCTCTGGTGGCTTCTTGTGAACCAGGTTTTTATAATGTGTTTGATTCTGTGTAAAAGAATTGCCGTTCATTTTCGTGATTCGGTTATCATGTTTATTTGGTTTCTCTAATAAGAGAATTTCTGTTCAATTCATGATTTGGCTATATTCAATATGTTTTGCTATGGTATCAGCTGCAGTCTCTGTAATTTTAGCTAAAATGCTTTCGTATTGGCTGGAAATCTTCTGTCACCAAATTTCCTGTCACATTCTAGTAACCCATTAAACTTTTGACACGGCTTTGAGAAAATAAACTCTTGTTCCTTTTTTTTATTATAATTATAAAACTGAAACCCAGAAACGAACGATTATTGGAATGTTTATCTCTACCAAAATACCGATTCTATATAAGCAAAATTTGATCTTCAGAAGCTATCATGAAGTAAGGATAAGTGTCAATTCCATATAGATTCTTGTACAGTTTAATTAAACTTCCAATTTCAAATTCCTTGCCTATGTAGATCCAAGTTATGGCTTTAGACAAAACCTCTAGAGGCTCCGAGTGTTTCACATCCCAATTCCCAATTCCTCAGTTCCCCAATTCTCCAAATCTAGTTTCAGGTAATGCTTAATACCTTATGCAACTTCCCCGAACCAATCAAGTGATTCGCTTGTCTCTCTTGGTTGAACCCAGATCAGATCTATTCTCTTACTTGCAGGAACCAAACCAAATCCTAGACGAATTCACCGATGTACCCGAGGCGACGGTCGCTAAATAATGAGGTCACGTGTGCGATGGAATAGGGTATTTAGCAGGAAATCTAGTTTGGCTTTGGTAATACCTATCAGATGAAGAAGAAGATCATAGTTGATTGGATTGTTTGGATTTAATGGTCGGAGATTTTGATTGAGGATGAAATGTATAGTGCTCCTCTGTCGATGATTGAATTGGGTCTAGGGACTTTGCAATTGGTGAACAGTTTCGTGACTCAGTGAATCTACTGCCCATTTTTCTTTCTGAGAAGGAACCTCAAGAATTTTGATCACCAGAAAGAAAGGAGGCGAAGAACTAATTTTGATATGAGTTCGTCCTTATTAATTACATTTTAGTAAAATTACAATTAAAAATGAAAAATAATTAAGATCAAATATAGTTAACTCCGTCAAGTTACTGTTAAAATTGTTAATGTGGATTACACATGTCTTAATGTCAATAGGTTACAGGGAAAATGATAGGAAAGTGAGAACATAAGATTTTAATCAATTGTTGATTTAATTCTAGTGCAGTTCATTTTTTAAAATAGGGGCATCTTGAGGAAAATGAGCTTTAAATTTGACTTGATGTGCATTTCTGTAGGTGTGTAAGCGTCACATTCAGTATGTTTTGTTTTATAGAAAATCAAGTGGTTGATCATTTTGAAATGTTGCATAGAGAGAAAGTAAAGCAAGGAATGGGGAAAAGGAGGTTTGCAGTTTGATCTAGTAATGTGTAGATGGAGGTTTACATAAATAAATAAATAAAACCAAGTCCAACATATATATTAAGGCTTGTTATGAACTACAAGTTCCCTGGGAACCAGGTAAAGGCTATGGCCAGACAAACGGGGTTATAACCTCTCCTGTCGAATTGAGATCTTTCATGTACACTAATACCTGCAACATTTTCCAAAAGCAGAGTTGAATAACTCTAACAAACCCAATTAGACTAGAATCATGCAAAATCGTGGATATTTTACTGTACTCTATGGGATGTATGAAATACAATGTATTAGATAGAATATGCTTCAGATAGTAACTAAATAGAAAGCACAACAGCACGCAAATACGTGGATATATATTTACTTTACTCTATGTAATCCTCATTACAAAACCCATTACTATAACATTTCATCTTTGTACACTTTGACAAAAGGCACCTCATGACTAGAACAGATAGACAAGAGCAAGACCCCTACATGATCATAATAATATCTAAAGATATAAAAGATTTTCAAAGAACATACGGTTTCGCATCCTTCTGAAGCATTGGTAAGATAGTCTGAACTACAAGAGGAATCATCAGACTGTGAGGCAAGTGCTGGAAGCGTTGTCAAAACTTTCGGCTGCAGATACAGTTATATAAAGTAAATCAAGATAATAAAAGAAAAGGAAAAACCCAATCGGAGCAGTTCATTGGTAATAACAAGAGATAAAGAGTCCAGACTGAAACTGAAAACTTACCAACATGGTAAAACGACTTATATCTTTTCTAGTGAAAATGTTATTGTAAAATAGGATAGCCAGCAACATTTGAGCTCCCAATTTAGGATCCATCGTGGAAATAGCAGCCATAGAATCTAGAGCAGTGCCTCCCTATACCTCATGCATCACTAAAAGACCAGCAATGGAAGAGAGTAACGAGGGCATCTCTACAACAAATTAATAGTCGGGATTACATGCAAGTGAAAGCATTACTGACAACATTTCTTTGAAAAAGAGAGAGAAGGTATTACTAACAACAAATGCATCAAAACAAATAACTACCAGAAATTTCAAGCTTAGAAACTTAAGGAATGGAGTTGCAATCTGAACATTTTACCAGTTATGTATATTTCTTGAGCCTGCAGGAGAGGTAGGGAGGACTTTCGTTTGTCAACAATGTTGTGACTTGAAGGTAGAAGATAAATTAGTTTTAAAAGGGTTGCTATCTAAAACTTGTCCAATACTACATATATGGACCCTTTCTCACTAGTCTCTTCTTCATTTAACACACTAAATCTAGTTAGTTGTAATGTCCAATCTGATCTTGTGCACATACAGAATGGATATTGGATTTTCCTTGTGTTGGATTACCTGAGAAGCTTTTCCCGGGGATCAGGTTACTTGTATTGGCCAGTTGATCTGTACAGTTCCATTTTCTGGCCATCGGACTGAGTTGGAAATGCTTGTAAGAATAAATGGATCAGTATATGTTATGTCTGTTAACACAATTATGGGAATGCTTGGATATCATCATGTTTGGAAGTTGATGTTTAATACAACTAAATATTTCTTTTGAGATCCCATGAACATCACATTTGTTACAAGGTCAGTTGAACTTACTGCTCAAAGAGAACTCATCATTATTATGATCATCAGCATCATCCTTCATTCTGAATTCCTGTTCAACAGATTAATCATGGCACGTAGCCACATAGGTACTTTACAACCACGGATTCTTGAGACAGTTTGGCAATTGCCTAGTAATGCTTCATCATCTTTACTTGATCATTGTACTGTCTGAAGTTTGAACTGTACATTGATGCCACCGGAACTAGAGTAACAAATGTGACGAAAAACATATTTGTATATTTACCGGCTTTGTTTCAAACTTCGAGCATCAGTAAGCCAGAAATAAACAGATGCATACATTTAGCAATTTTAGAGGTAGAAATATTTCAACTACACTATCACATACAATCATTGCTCACCTAACATCATTCCAGCAGCCATTTCCGACTTTCCAGTTCTAAAGTCTGTCCATAGAAGTTAGAAATAAGAAACTTGAACCATAGAGAATGTTGAAACGTGATCTGATGGTGGGGACTTGTGGAATAGAGAACTATCATGACGTTTAGTGCAAAATTATTGATACCTGGTTTATGGCTATCATCCATTTAGTGATCGAGCAGGATAATTGAGGGAAGACTTGGTTGACTGGCTTTCGTTCACTCATGATTTCATATATATAACTCTATTTCCTACTTCACTCACCTCATAAAACCTCTCTTTCTCTCTTCATGGAGTTTGCCGCCATCATTGCTGAGAACGTCCTGGGAAGGCTAGCTTCCCATGCTTCCCAAGAGGTCTCTTTGGCATGGGGTGCCCAACTTGAGCTCACAAAGCTCACGAAGACTTTATCCACCATCAATCTAGTGCTTCAGGATGCAGAGAAGAAGCAAGTGAAGAATCTCCTAATCGCTCATTGGTTGGGAAAGCTCAAAGATGTTTGTTACGACGTCGATGATGTCCTTGACGAACTGGAGTTCCGAAAGCTGCGGAAGAAAGTGCTGGCCAACAACCATGGGCGTGTCAAAGGACAGGTACGCCACTTTTTTTCGCGTTGGAATGCAACAGTGTTTAACATCAATATGGGACATAAGGTGAAAGAGATTAGAGAACGACTTGTTGAAATTGACAATGAAAAGAGACAATTTGCTCTTGTTGAGGTGCCTAGGATAGCTGAAGATCATAGTGTGCCCCAAGGGATGCAATACAATCAAAGAGAAACTGATTCCTTGGTAGAGGCTTCAGAAGTCATTGGGAGAGATGATGAAAAAGAGCTAATTTTTAGTCATCTCTTACATGACACTCCTGATATCTCTACTGAGGAGAATGTTTCTGTTATTTCAATCCTTGGGATGGGGGGCTTGGGTAAGACAACTCTGGCTAAACTGGTGTACAATGATAGCGTGGTAGAGGAGAATTTTGAGGTGAAAATGTGGGTATGTGTCTCAGAAAACTTTGAAGTCAAATCATTAATTCTCAAGATTATCAATGCTGCAACTGATCAAAAATGTGAGGATGAAAGTTTGGACCGTATGAAAAGAAGGTTGCAAGATACTTTGAGAGGTAAAAAGTTTTTGTTAGTGTTAGATGATGTTTGGGATACGGAGTCTATTGGAGTAACACCAGAAAAATGGTTGGATTTAAAAAGTCTGTTAAGTGTGGGAGCTAATGGAAGTGGAATCCTCGTAACAACAAGACATGAATCAGTTGCTTTACTTGTGAATCCCTTATACATGCATTCTTTGAAAGGTCTTCCCCACAAAGACTGCATGTCCTTGTTCATCAAAAGGGCATTCAAGAAAGGAGAGGAGCAACGCTATCCACACTTGATAGGAATTGGAGAGGATATTGTGAACAAGTGCGGAGGAGTTCCTTTAGCTGTAGCAACCTTAGGGAGCGCGCTCTATTTGTACAGGGAGCCAGACCGATGGTTGAGTGTGAGAGATGATGACATGTGGAGTATAGGAAATGACAATATTCTACCTGCACTCAAATTGAGTTATGATGCATTGCCACAACACTTGAAACCATGTTTTGCATCTTGTTCACTTTTCCCAAAGGATTTTGAATTCAATAGTGAATGGCTGGTTGCACTGTGGGTAGCACAAGGCTACCTCAAAACATGTAAAAACAATGAAGATCTTGATAAAATGGGTATGGACTATATAAGACAGTTCTGCTCTAGATCATTGTTTCAAGTTGTAGCCGATCTCAAAACCATAGTGCTGTTTAAAATGCATGATCTAGTTCATGATATAGCAATTTCGGTGGCACAAACAGAGTACTCCACAGTCAATTTGCGTCCCTCTAGTGCTTTGGAAATGGTTCGACATGTGTCAATATCCGACAAAGACTTGCTTGGAGAAGAAGCACAAGTGCCTGATTTCATATTCAAGTCAACCAAGTTACGAACCTTTCTAATTCCATTTCAAGACGGCAAGATGATGAATCAACGTTTTGTGAAGACATGCATCTCGAGATTCAAATATATGCGGTTGCTAGATCTCGGTGGGTCAACCCTTGAGAAGCTACCAAGTTCCGTTGGTAGTTTGTTTCATCTCAGATATCTCGACTTGGCTTCCAATGATAAGATAAAAAGGCTTCCGAATTCCATCTGTAATTTACTGAATTTGCAGTCCTTGGTCCTTCGTCAATGTACCGCACTTGAGGAGATACCCAAAGACATAGGGAACCTGATCAACCTCCAACACTTGGAGATAACTACACAGCAGAAGTATTTGCCAAAAGGAATTAGTCGCCTCACTTCACTCCAACTTTTATGTTTTGTTGGATGTGTCAATCTGATGACTTTGGGGGAAGATATCCAATTCCTCGCTAACCTTCGTAAATTGATGATTTCCGACTGTGAAAATTTGGAATCCTTGCCACCAAATATGAAACTCTTGACCGGTCTGCATATGCTATTCATAGACGAGTGTAAAAAGCTTGATTTGATGAAAACCAGAGAAGGCCCTCAAGGTCTTAGATCATTTGCGATCACCACTTCAGATTTGGAGGCTTTGCCTCCCTGGCTTGAAGATTCTGCAAAAGTTTTGCAGAGAATAGCAGTCGGGGAGTGTGATAATCTGACTGAACTTCCGGAATTGCAAAAATTTACATTCCTCGAGCAACTAGTGATTGAAAGTTGTTCCAATTTGTTAGCTTTACCGCAAGGGTTACATCGCCTCACTGAGTTGAGAGAATTGACGATTATTGGTTGTCCCAAACTGAGCAAGAGCTGCAAAAGGCAATTAAAAGGTGAGGACTGGTCGAAGTTCGCACGGGAGGCAAAGATTGAACTCGACTCTGATGAGGATACCGACGAAGAGGAAGACAGAGATGAAGGTGCTTTCAACGATCACAGTGCTATCTCAAGTGATAATTAGGTAAGGAACTATCTACTGCTTATTGATTTATTTATTTTTGTATCCATATCTTGAACAATGTAATGTGTGACTTTCATACTAAACATTGTGGGTTTTATATGGTATGCATCAATTTCATATGCTTGTCACTTTGATGAAAATGATGACTTCAAACATAGACGTATCCCTAGGACGATTTCAGTTCTAAACTTTGAACACACACAAAATAAAATGGTGCACATGTAACTTGCTACATTTCTTCTCTAATCTATCTATCTTATAAAGTATACCAAATTATATATTTTGATAGCTTCTCTGACCAAAAGAACGAGTACGCAAATTTTAACTTATTAACACTAACGATTGATTGTTATAACTTGCTCTCTACGACTAGATTTTCATATACTTATAACATGCAGGCTTTTCATGTATTGTAGATCTCCAGAGTTGCAACAGAACTGCAGCTAGGTGATTTAGAATGAAGTAACAGTGCACCACGTACTGGACTTGGCTACTTGCATTCTACTAATATGCTTCGGTCACGACGGAGCAATTGCAGCTGCGGCGGCTCTTTCTCCTTGGCTCTTTGCATGCCTGGTTTAGGCCTGTAGTCTTTCTTTTTCGGTTTCGGCTTATTGTGTTTGGTCTGTGTTTTTGTTTTGGGTGGCTTTGTTTTTCCTGCCTAGCTAGTTTCTGGGTTTTATGGTTCTTCTTTTCAAGTTCATTCACTTGATTGTTGTTTGCTAAAAACAAAAATTCTGTAATGTGAGAGGTTGATGAACTCAAAGTGATGTGTGACAAATGTAACTGGATATAATAATGTTCTTGCTGCTAGCTCTGCTGGCTTCTTGTGAACCAGGTTTTTATAATGTGTTTGATTCTGTGTAAAAGAATTGCCGTTCATTTTCATGATTCGGTTATCATGTTTATTTGGTTTCTCTAATAAGAGAATTTCTGTTCAATTCATGATTTGGCTATATTCAATATGTTTTGCTCTGGTATCAGCTGCAGTCTCTGTGATCTTAGCTAAAATGCTTTCGTATTGGCTGGAAATCTTCTGTCACCAAATTTCTTGTCACATTCTAGGTAACCCATTAAACTTTTGACACGGCTTTGAGAAAATAAACTCTTGTTCCTTTTTTTTATTATAATTATAAAACTGAAACCCAGAAACGAACGATTATTGGAATGTTTATCTCTACCAAAATACCGATTCTATATAAGCAAAATTTGATCTTCAGAAGCTATCATGAAGTAAGGATAAGTGTCAATTCCATATAGATTCTTGTACAGTTTAATTAAACTTCCAATTTCAAATTGCTTGCCTATGTAGATCCAAGTTATGGCTTTAGACAAAACCTCTAGAGGCTCCGAGTGTTTCACATCCCAATTCCCAATTCCTCAGTTCCCCAATTCTCCAAATCTAGTTTCAGGTAATGCTTAATACCTTATGCAACTTCCCCGAACCAATCAAGTGATTCGCTTGTCTCTCTTGGTTGAACCCAGATCAGATCTATTCTCTTACTTGCAGGAACCAAACCAAATCCTAGACAAATTCACCGATGTACCCGAGGCGACGGTCGCTAAATAATGAGGTCACGTGTGCGATGGAATAGGGTATTTAGCAGGAAATCTAGTTTGGCTTTGGTAATACCTATCAGATGAAGAAGAAGATCATAGTTGATTGGATTGTTTGGATTTAATGGTCGGAGATTTTGATTGAGGATGAAATGCATAGTGCTCCTCTGTCGATGATTGAATTGGGTCTAGGGACTTTGCAATTGGTGAACAGTTTCGTGACTCAGTGAATCTACTGCCCATTTTTCTTTCTGAGAAGGAACCTCAAGAATTTTGATCACCAGAAAGAAAGGAGGCGAAGAACTAATTTTGATATGAGTTCGTCCTTATTAATTACATTTTAGTAAAATTACAATTAAAAATGAAAAATAATTAAGATCAAATATAGTTAACTCCGTCAAGTTACTGTTAAAATTGTTAATGTGGATTACACATGTCTTAATGTCAATAGGTTACAGGGAAAATGATAGGAAAGTGAGAACATAAGATTTTAATCAATTGTTGATTTAATTCTAGTGCAGTTCATTTTTTAAAATAGGGGCATCTTGAGGAAAATGAGCTTTAAATTTGACTTGATGTGCATTTCTGTAGGTGTGTAAGCGTCACATTCAGTATGTTTTGTTTTATAGAAAATCAAGTGGTTGATCATTTTGAAATGTTGCATAGAGAGAAAGTAAAGCAAGGAATGGGGAAAAGGAGGTTTGCAGTTTGATCTAGTAATGTGTAGATGGAGGTTTACATAAATAAATAAATAAAACCAAGTCCAACATATATATTAAGGCTTGTTATGAACTACAAGTTCCCTGGGAACCAGGTAAAGGCTATGGCCAGACAAACGGGGTTATAACCTCTCCTGTCGAATTGAGATCTTTCATGTACACTAATACCTGCAACATTTTCCAAAAGCAGAGTTGAATAACTCTAACAAACCCAATTAGACTAGAATCATGCAAAATCGTGGATATTTTACTGTACTCTATGGGATGTATGAAATACAATGTATTAGATAGAATATGCTTCAGATAGTAACTAAATAGAAAGCACAACAGCACGCAAATACGTGGATATATATTTACTTTACTCTATGTAATCCTCATTACAAAACCCATTACTATAACATTTCATCTTTGTACACTTTGACAAAAGGCACCTCATGACTAGAACAGATAGACAAGAGCAAGACCCCTACATGATCATAATAATATCTAAAGATATAAAAGATTTTCAAAGAACATACGGTTTCGCATCCTTCTGAAGCATTGGTAAGATAGTCTGAACTACAAGAGGAATCATCAGACTGTGAGGCAAGTGCTGGAAGCGTTGTCAAAACTTTCGGCTGCAGATACAGTTATATAAAGTAAATCAAGATAATAAAAGAAAAGGAAAAACCCAATCGGAGCAGTTCATTGGTAATAACAAGAGATAAAGAGTCCAGACTGAAACTGAAAACTTACCAACATGGTAAAACGACTTATATCTTTTCTAGTGAAAATGTTATTGTAAAATAGGATAGCCAGCAACATTTGAGCTCCCAATTTAGGATCCATCGTGGAAATAGCAGCCATAGAATCTAGAGCAGTGCCTCCCTATACCTCATGCATCACTAAAAGACCAGCAATGGAAGAGAGTAACGAGGGCATCTCTACAACAAATTAATAGTCGGGATTACATGCAAGTGAAAGCATTACTGACAACATTTCTTTGAAAAAGAGAGAGAAGGTATTACTAACAACAAATGCATCAAAACAAATAACTACCAGAAATTTCAAGCTTAGAAACTTAAGGAATGGAGTTGCAATCTGAACATTTTACCAGTTATGTATATTTCTTGAGCCTGCAGGAGAGGTAGGGAGGACTTTCGTTTGTCAACAATGTTGTGACTTGAAGGTAGAAGATAAATTAGTTTTAAAAGGGTTGCTATCTAAAACTTGTCCAATACTACATATATGGACCCTTTCTCACTAGTCTCTTCTTCATTTAACACACTAAATCTAGTTAGTTGTAATGTCCAATCTGATCTTGTGCACATACAGAATGGATATTGGATTTTCCTTGTGTTGGATTACCTGAGAAGCTTTTCCCGGGGATCAGGTTACTTGTATTGGCCAGTTGATCTGTACAGTTCCATTTTCTGGCCATCGGACTGAGTTGGAAATGCTTGTAAGAATAAATGGATCAGTATATGTTATGTCTGTTAACACAATTATGGGAATGCTTGGATATCATCATGTTTGGAAGTTGATGTTTAATACAACTAAATATTTCTTTTGAGATCCCATGAACATCACATTTGTTACAAGGTCAGTTGAACTTACTGCTCAAAGAGAACTCATCATTATTATGATCATCAGCATCATCCTTCATTCTGAATTCCTGTTCAACAGATTAATCATGGCACGTAGCCACATAGGTACTTTACAACCACGGATTCTTGAGACAGTTTGGCAATTGCCTAGTAATGCTTCATCATCTTTACTTGATCATTGTACTGTCTGAAGTTTGAACTGTACATTGATGCCACCGGAACTAGAGTAACAAATGTGACGAAAAACATATTTGTATATTTACCGGCTTTGTTTCAAACTTCGAGCATCAGTAAGCCAGAAATAAACAGATGCATACATTTAGCAATTTTAGAGGTAGAAATATTTCAACTACACTATCACATACAATCATTGCTCACCTAACATCATTCCAGCAGCCATTTCCGACTTTCCAGTTCTAAAGTCTGTCCATAGAAGTTAGAAATAAGAAACTTGAACCATAGAGAATGTTGAAACGTGATCTGATGGTGGGGACTTGTGGAATAGAGAACTATCATGACGTTTAGTGCAAAATTATTGATACCTGGTTTATGGCTATCATCCATTTAGTGATCGAGCAGGATAATTGAGGGAAGACTTGGTTGACTGGCTTTCGTTCACTCATGATTTCATATATATAACTCTATTTCCTACTTCACTCACCTCATAAAACCTCTCTTTCTCTCTTCATGGAGTTTGCCGCCATCATTGCTGAGAACGTCCTGGGAAGGCTAGCTTCCCATGCTTCCCAAGAGGTCTCTTTGGCATGGGGTGCCCAACTTGAGCTCACAAAGCTCACGAAGACTTTATCCACCATCAATCTAGTGCTTCAGGATGCAGAGAAGAAGCAAGTGAAGAATCTCCTAATCGCTCATTGGTTGGGAAAGCTCAAAGATGTTTGTTACGACGTCGATGATGTCCTTGACGAACTGGAGTTCCGAAAGCTGCGGAAGAAAGTGCTGGCCAACAACCATGGGCGTGTCAAAGGACAGGTACGCCACTTTTTTTCGCGTTGGAATGCAACAGTGTTTAACATCAATATGGGACATAAGGTGAAAGAGATTAGAGAACGACTTGTTGAAATTGACAATGAAAAGAGACAATTTGCTCTTGTTGAGGTGCCTAGGATAGCTGAAGATCATAGTGTGCCCCAAGGGATGCAATACAATCAAAGAGAAACTGATTCCTTGGTAGAGGCTTCAGAAGTCATTGGGAGAGATGATGATAAAGAGCTAATTTTTAGTCATCTCTTACATGACACTCCTGATATCTCTACTGAGGAGAATGTTTCTGTTATTTCAATCCTTGGGATGGGGGGCTTGGGTAAGACAACTCTGGCTAAACTGGTGTACAATGATAGCGTGGTAGAGGAGAATTTTGAGGTGAAAATGTGGGTATGTGTCTCAGAAAACTTTGAAGTCAAATCATTAATTCTCAAGATTATCAATGCTGCAACTGATCAAAAATGTGAGGATGAAAGTTTGGACCGTATGAAAAGAAGGTTGCAAGATACTTTGAGAGGTAAAAAGTTTTTGTTAGTGTTAGATGATGTTTGGGATACGGAGTCTATTGGAGTAACACCAGAAAAATGGTTGGATTTAAAAAGTCTGTTAAGTGTGGGAGCTAATGGAAGTGGAATCCTCGTAACAACAAGACATGAATCAGTTGCTTTACTTGTGAATCCCTTATACATGCATTCTTTGAAAGGTCTTCCCCACAAAGACTGCATGTCCTTGTTCATCAAAAGGGCATTCAAGAAAGGAGAGGAGCAACGCTATCCACACTTGATAGGAATTGGAGAGGATATTGTGAACAAGTGCGGAGGAGTTCCTTTAGCTGTAGCAACCTTAGGGAGCGCGCTCTATTTGTACAGGGAGCCAGACCGATGGTTGAGTGTGAGAGATGATGACATGTGGAGTATAGGAAATGACAATATTCTACCTGCACTCAAATTGAGTTATGATGCATTGCCACAACACTTGAAACCATGTTTTGCATCTTGTTCACTTTTCCCAAAGGATTTTGAATTCAATAGTGAATGGCTGGTTGCACTGTGGGTAGCACAAGGCTACCTCAAAACATGTAAAAACAATGAAGATCTTGATAAAATGGGTATGGACTATATGAGACAGTTCTGCTCTAGATCATTGTTTCAAGTTGAAGCCGATCTCAAAACCATAGTGCTGTTTAAAATGCATGATCTAGTTCATGATATAGCAATTTCGGTGGCACAAATAGAGTACTCCACAGTCAATTTGCGTCCCTCTAGTGCTTTGGAAATGGTTCGACATGTGTCAATATCCGACAAAGACTTGCTTGGAGAAGAAGCACAGGTGCCTGATTTCATATTCAAGTCAACCAAGTTACGAACCTTTCTAATTCCATTTCAAGACGGCAAGATGATGAATCAACGTTTTGTGAAGACATGCATCTCGAGATTCAAATATATGCGGTTGCTAGATCTCGGTGGGTCAACCCTTGAGAAGCTACCAAGTTCCGTTGGTAGTTTGTTTCATCTCAGATATCTCGACTTGGCTTCCAATGATAAGATAAAAAGGCTTCCGAATTCCATCTGTAATTTACTGAATTTGCAGTCCTTGGTCCTTGCTGGGTGTACCGCACTTGAGGAGATACCCAAAGACATAGGGAACCTGATCAACCTCCAACACTTGGAGATAACTACACAGCAGAAGTATTTGCCAAAAGGAATTAGTCGCCTCACTTCACTCCAACTTTTATGTTTTGTTGGATGTGTCAATCTGATGACTTTGGGGGAAGAGATCCAATTCCTCGCTAACCTTCGTAAATTGATGATTTCCGACTGTGAAAATTTGGAATCCTTGCCACCAAATATGAAACTCTTGACCGGTCTGCATATGCTATTCATAGACGAGTGTAAAAAGCTTGATTTGATGAAAACCAGAGAAGGCCCTCAAGGTCTTAGATCATTTGCGATCACCACTTCAGATTTGGAGGCTTTGCCTCCCTGGCTTGAAGATTCTGCAAAAGTTTTGCAGGGCATAGCAGTCGCGGAGTGTGATAATCTGACTGAACTTCCGGAATTGCAAAAATTTACATTCCTCGAGCAACTAGTGATTGGAAGTTGTTCCAATTTGTTAGCTTTACCGCAAGGGTTACATCGCCTCACTGAGTTGAGAGAATTGATAATTAAAGATTGTCCCAAACTGAGCAAGAGCTGCAAAAGGCAATTAAAAGGTGAGGACTGGTCGAAGTTCGCACGGGAGGCAGAGATTACACTCGACTCTGATGTGGATACAGACGAAGAGGAAGACAAAGATGAAGGTGCTTTCAACGATCACAGTGCTATCTCAAGTGATAATTAGGTAAGGAACTATCTACTGCTTATTGATTTATTTATTTTTATATCCATATCTTGAACAATATAATGTGTGTCTTTCATACTAAACATTGTGGGTTTTATATGGTATGCATCAATTTCATATGCTTGTCACTTTGATGAAAATGATGACTTCAAACATAGACGTATCCCTAGGACGATTTCAGTTCTAAACTTTGAACGCCCACAAAATAAAATGGTGTACATGTAACTTGCTACATTTCTTCTCTAATATATCTATCTTATAAAGTATACCAAATTATATATTTTGATAGCTTCTCTGACCAAAAGAACGAGTACGCAAATTTTAACTTATTAACACTAACGATTGATTGTTATAACTTGCTCTCTACGACTAGATTTTCATATACTTATAACATTCAGGCTTTTCATGTATTGCAGATCTCCAGAGTTGCAACAGAACTGCAGCTAGGTGATTTAGAATGAAGTAACAGTGCACCACGTACTGGACTTGGCTACTTGCATTCTACTAATATGCTTCGGTCACGACGGAGCAATTGCAGCTGCGGGGGCTCTTTCTCCTTGGCTCTTTGCATGCCTGGTTTAGGTCTGTAGTCTTTCTTTTTCGGTTTCGGCTTATTGTGTTTGGTCTGTGTTTTTGCTTTGGGTGGCTTTGTTTTTCCTGCCTATCTAGTTTCTGGGTTTTGTGGTTCTTCTTTTCAAGTTCATTCACTTGATTGTTGTTTGCTAAAAAAAAAAATTCTGTAATGTGAGAGGTTGATAAACTCAAAGTGATGTGTGACAAATGTAACTGGATATAATAATGTTGTTGCTGCTAGCTCTGTTGGCTTCTTGTGAACCAGGTTTTTATAATGTGTTTGATTCTGTGTAAAAGAATTGCCGTTCAATTTCATGATTCGGTTATCATGTTTATTTGGTTTCTCTAATAAGAGAATTTCTCTTCAATTCATGATTCGGCTATATTCAATATGTTTGCTCTGGTATCAGTTGCAGTCTCTGTGATTTTAGCTAAAATGCTTTCGTATTGTTTAATCGACCAAATGTTTGAAAATTTAGGAGGGTTTGTAGAATGGCTGGAAATCTTCTGTCACCAAATTTCCTGTCACTTTCTAGGTAACCCATTAAACTTTTGACACGGCTTTGAGAAAATAAACTCTTTTTTTTTTATAATTATAAAACTGACACCTAAAAACGGGCATATGAATTCTGCAAACGATTATTGGAATGTTTATCTCTACCAAAATACCGATTCTATATAAGCAAAATTTGACCTTCACAAGCTATTATGAAGTAAGGATAAGTGTCAATCCATATAGATTCTTGTACTGTTCAATTAAACTTCCAAATGCTTGTAAGAATAAATGGATCAGTACATGTTATGTCTGTTAACACAATTATGGGAATGCTTGGATATCATCATGTTTGGAAGCTGATGTTTAATACAACTAAATAAAACTTTTCCTGTTCAATTGCATTGCAGAGGAAAAGAGCTAGGTCCTGAAAGAGTCGCTCTTTACACGTACAACGCAAATAATATTGTTAACATTGCTGAATAAAAAAGATGCTATTTCCATTAACAATAAACATGACTTGAGGGTCCAGTATGACACCTAGGACACTTGAAAGTTTCCAACCAGTTCCAACTGCCATTCAGAGTCAAGTAAATTGTTGAAGATATCTATGGGATGTTTGAAAAACAATGCATTAGATAGAATATGCTTCAGATAGTAACTAAATAGAAAGCACAACAGCATGCAAATTTGTGGATATTTATTTTACTCTATGTAATCCTCGTTACAAAACCCATTACTATAACATTTCATCTTTGTACACTTTGACAAAAGGCACCTCATGGCTAGAACAGATAGACGAGAGCAAGACCCCTACATGATCATAATAATATCTAAAGATATAAAAGATTTTCAAAGAACATACGGTTTCGCATCCTTCTGAAGCATTGGTAAGATAGTCTGAACTACAAGAGGAATCATCACAAACTGTGAGGCAAGTGCTGGAAGCATTGTCAAAAGTTTCCGCTGCAGATACAGTTATATAAAGTAAATCAAGATAATAAAAGAAAAGGAAAAACCAAATTGGAGCTGTTCATTGGTATTATTAAGAGATAAAGAGTCCAGACTGCAACTGAAAACTTACCAACATGGTAAAGCGACTTATATCTTTTCTAGTGAAAATGTTATTGTAAAATAGGATAGCCAGCAACATTAGAGCTCCCAATTTAGGATCCATCGTGGAAATAGCAGCCATAGAATCTAGAGCAGTGCCTCCCTATACATCATGCATCACTAAAAGACCAGCAATGGAAGAGAGTAACGAGGGCATCTCTACAACAAATTAATAGTCGGGAGTACATAAATATCATGCAAGTGAAAGTATTACTGACAACATTTCTTGAAAAAAGAGAGAGAAGGTATTACTAACAACAAATGCATCAAAACAAATAACTACCAGAAATAGAGTATCTGAACATTTTACCAGTTATGTATATTTCTTGAGCCTGCAGGAGAGGTAGCGACTTTCGTTTGTCAACAATCAATAGAGTATATTCTTGTAAAAGAGAAGCCCAGGATCTTGAAACACCGTGAATCTCCTTGCCAATAGCATTACCAATACATGAAAAACTTAAAAACAAAGTGGACAATGAATAGGAATCCTGCAAAGCAAAAGAAAAACATAAAGCTCAATCGTCAGGTGCTGCAAAATCCTATAGTAGAAGCACTAACAATCACAGCTCAGATCATTGACAATTATACGTCCAGTATCATGTTCTTTCCTTTATAAAAAAAAATGGATACAAACTTGGACATATACAAGAACAACAACGTGACCAGGAATTTGAACGATAGAACACATTCACACAATAATAAGATAAATAGTCAAGAATACTTGGATACTGCAACAAGACTACAAAGAAAAGAATCACAGATAAGAGATTACCTGAAACCATAGATGCTGAAAGATTCTAAACACAATAGATCCAGATGTGCTTAGAGAGGGATATTCTGTCAACAATTTAAGCACAGGCATTGCATCACCAGGAATCGAGCAACAAAGAGACGCCACTGACGATACCAAACGTATCTCCCGTCTCCCTCCTTCCCAGACCCAACCCTAAGTTCTTAATCCCAAATCGTTTTTCGCTGCCCAATTTTGGTGGATAAGAAAGAAGAAAAATCTCATATATCCTACTATCCAATTTCGTTTCCTTTGTTTTCGTTTACCAACAATTGAACATTTTTACTTAAAAAGCAAAAAAAAAACAATTGAATATAAATAGTTCACTAAGTTGAATCTTTAAATTAATTTGTTGATTAGGAATTTGAAGCTTTGTGGCCTTATTAGTTAGTTTTTGTTTTTATTTATATGTTTCTTGTATTTTATTGTACATATTTTATGTCGAATTGTTTGAGCGTAATGTTTATTACGTCTTATATCGTATCTATGTGCACCGTTCAATTCTTTAAAGTTTTTGTGTGACCTACATTTAACTCGGGTAACATTTTTATCATGGATCTACCACTGCTCTTGATTCAAGGTAAGCAACCTCTCACGGAGGTTCACATAATTAAGTGAAGTTTGGTTTTACAAGATGCTGGGTGTTGGTAATTCTGAAATTAAGATACACTTGGGATCTTCTTCCTACTTTCTTTCTGAGTTTAGTAGTTGATGATTAATGTATATCTAAAGTCTTATATTTTGAGAAACTTATTCTTTCTCAAACATGAAGCTTTAATTTTGTATCCAATTCAGACTCTTTAGAGAATTGATTTCATACTTTTTAGCACGTAGTTATTTAATCTTCTAACTATTTGATCAAGTAGAACTTTAGAGATAGCAATGACTAGTCAGCAACAGATAAAAGAACTTCCCTACTACAATCCTCCTCAACATCTTTTCGGGTGCCAACAAAATCTCTTTTGTTTCAGTTGTAGGAAGATAATAGTAATCTGATATGGTTCACAAATCAGATGCTTCAAAGGCAGCAGCTAAACATGTCTCAATACAGAATTTGCTGGGTTTATATCGAAGGGTATTATCGAAAAAGTTGTTGGGTATAATAAGAAACTACATCATTTTACTAGTGTAAAAAGTTTGTTGGGTCTACATAGGAATTTGCTGGGTACATCTAGAACGAACAACACAAAAACTTATTTAGCAATCCAGATTCTTAATTTTCTGAACAAAAAACTGTAAATGTTTATGAATTTGAAAAATCTCTAACTAGCTACTTGAAAGTTTCAATTTCAAGAGATTTCAGATTTTGATGGAAAAAACTATCAGTTTTTAAGATCTTAATGGAGTTAAGAATTTTGGCTACGCCATTGTCCACATGACTTAAACATATATTGATCTATATGATATCACTATCTCTATGTACAAATCATACTCTGAGATCAGTTTTATCATAAAAGTTACCAGTTCATGGCCTAGCTAGTGATCTAATTATGTATGAATGAACTGCACAAAAACTTATTTAGCAATCGAGATTCTTAATCTTTTGAACAAAAAACTGTGAATGTTTATGAACTAGAAAAATCTCTAACTACTTGAAATTTTCAATTCAAGAGATTTGGTTTTTAAGATCTTAATGGAGTAGAATCCTTAAAAGTCTATAAAATTTTCAATACCTCAAGATTATGACGGATATGTTAGAGTCTTGATTGAATACCAACAGATTTTTAAGGACTTTTTAAAATCTGAATTGAATACCTATATAGACTTTAGGAGAAATTTTTCGATGCAACCGTAGCACCACCTGTCATAGTACAGTGGTCTTAGGCTCCAATAGCAAGTTTACACATGGTCTCGTTTCCACATGTCAGACAAGGCTTAATAAACAATGTAGTAAAACCATACAACCACAGAAAAAAAAAAAAAAAAACGTCAGTCTCCCGTTAGCGCTGCCGTCTCCCATTAAACTAATAGCAGAGATCTCGAAACAAAATTTGGGTTCCCTCAGTCTCTCTTACTGTTCGTTCCCTCTACCCTCTAATTTGGGTCAATCCATTAGTGTATGTTTTTGTTCACAGAAGGGTATTGAAAAAGAAGCAAAACAGAAGAGATAGAAAGATCCAAGGTCTTGAAGAAGTCGGTCTAGAAACTATTGTAGTGAGGGAACCATCTGTCTCGTGTAAGTACTCCTCACTTGGGTATATTGATAACTTTCATCAATTTCAAATTCTATAACAGAACTAATTAAATAGTAAATCGAATCATAAGCTAATCCCTCAATATATTGTAGCACAGTAAGTGAAATGCTCCAACTATATATTCAATATATTGTAGCACAATATCTAACCATTTGACTGTTTATTCATTACAAAAGAGTTCACGCTACAATCGTATATGTCATGCATGTATTGTAAAAATTTCAAAAAAAAATAAATACCGAAAACATGTGGCATTTGTTGTAACACAGTTTAGACCTTGCCTGAAATTATTTTTCGGGCGAGGCGGGCTAGGGCGTTTGAGGAGGCGACAAATGGCGGTGCGGAAGTCGACGAGGGAGGCGGTGGTGGCACGTACGGCGGCGCATGGGATCGCAAAGAGGGTTTCGAGGAGGCCGAGATTGAGAGAGTCGGACCAGAACGAGACGAGAGCAGTGTGGAGCTCGCGGAGAGGCATGGAACACAGAATGGCCCATTGTACAGGGCGCCAGTACCCTCCTAGAAGCTTCGTGACGCCGTAGAGGAGCGCGAGTGAGAAGGCTAGTCCGGCGTGGGCCAGTGCCACGTACATTCCTATCCGGACGTGAGGGTCCGTCGGCAGCCCCAGCGATTGGTCTCGAGTGAGGCGCCGCGGCGGGTTCTGGTCGGGTTCGGAGTGAGGGTCGGCATCAGCGGGGTTGTGTTTGCTTTTGCGGCGGCTACGGTGTTTAGTGGCAGGAGGGGAATCGGTGGAGTATGAAGTCATCAGTGGTGCTTGTTAAGGGTCGGCGTTGGCCATTTTCTCTGCAACTTACGACGAAGAATCAAAGATCGATCCGAGAGACTCTCTATGCTTCTTTCTTTCTTGTGGTGCAAGTGTTTTAACGGACTCGGCAATAAAAGCCTAAATAGTGATACTTAATGGTTAGCCTAACACGTAAGACACCTCCAATATTTTGACAAGCACACCTCCAATATTATATGTAATTGTAATATACAAAACCAAAATAAATCAATCTTATTTGTTACTTCTAAGTGTCTAACGATATATTTGCCTTATATATATACACCCAACCAACCATCACAAAGCAGCCTTGTCACAATACATACAATTCATATGTGCATGTACTTATTAAATGCTTATAATCTTCACTTACTTTTCATGTTTGTTTCATCCATTCATTTTATGGAAAAAATGCAAACGTACCTGATATTTTGCATACTTGATATTTGATCCATTAATAACTTTAGTATCTCAAGTTACAAAAATATCATTTGATAAGTTCAATAAACATTTGAGTGAAGAGTAGCGAAGAACCAATGACATGTTTATTAACTTAAAAGAGTGATGTAATTGATTACGGAATTGATGAAATATGGCATTTACTAACATGTCAATGTATTCAAATGGATGTGGGTCTCATTTGCTTATCAGAAATTGATTCTTGATGAGAATTAAAGTAATAGAATCAATTTTTTCTCCCCAAAATATCCTCACATAATTATAATATTTCTAAATTACCCAACTCTAAAAATATATATTGTATTTTAGGGGTATTTTAAATTCATTTCTTGTAGGGGTATTTTAGTAATCAAACTAATTTTAATTCTGATTCCATATGGTAAGTAACAACATCAATGGTAATTAGTTTCATTCATGTTTTGATTCCTTATGGTAAGTAAACAGTAGAGTAGTATGAAATATTCTCATACCGATTTTTGTTTATACCGATTCATGATAATTTGTATTCTGAGTTAGTAAACATGCCCCAAATATTGCTTAACAATGACATCTCTCTTCTGCAAATCCTCTACTTTCTCTTACTTAACCAAATTTAAAAACGCTAGAATATTAGTGAGGAGAGGATCACAATAAGATAATCGTAAGAGCACATATCATTATGTTACAGGACCAAATCTATATATCAAAGCACACGAAGTTGTTGCTAAGAGAATCAAAGCAAACACGAAGACAATCCCAGATCTCAAAATCTGAACCAAAAAAATAATAATAATAATAATTTTGTATACAAGACGAGATTATAAAAATATTGAATAATGAAATTCCTACTGGCAAAAGGAAACAAGAAAAGCCTAAAAGTTTGCGGCGTTTGCCTTCCCCAAAAGGATGTTAAAGATTCATGCTCAGGAATCGTTTTTGTATTTGCTAATCAGACTCTAAGATAAAGGCTGACCCAAAGATGGTAAGTTGCTTCTATCTCAAACAATGGATTCTTATATACCCACAAAAGCCAATCGGTACAAGACACAAAATTAAAGTAAAAATCAAAGAAACAGAACTTGGAGATATACAGCAGCAGAGAGAGCTTCCTTCCATGGAGGAACTTCTGCTCCAAAATCTAGTCACCGGCGACGCAGAAGCGCAGATTCGGGCTGCTACCCAACTCGGTAACCTAAGCAGCAAGCAAAGGCACAGTTTGGCTGAGAGAGGTGTTATGCTTCCATTGATATCAATGCTTCATTCCCAAGACTTTGAAGCCAATGAAGCTGCTCTCTTAGCTTTGCTGAGTCTCGCCTTTGGTAGTGAAAGGTTAGTCCATTCTTCATTCTGTACTTCATATTCTGTTCATAATTGTTTCACATCCACCTCGTGTTCTATAACACACTGTTAGAATTTCACTGTGGTTAAAAAGTAAAGGCCTTTTGCAATAGTAGAGAATAACATATTTATCTTCTTGTGTTTGACAGAAACAAGAGATTGATTTTGAAATCCGGGGCTTTACCGGCGCTGCTAAGCCTCCTCCAATGTCGAAGCGAAGTGTTGATGGAGCTCACAATAACAGCTTTGATGATTCTATCATCTTGCAAGGCAAACAAGTTATCAATTGCCTCGTCTGGGGCCATTGAGCAAATCGTTGATATTCTCAGTGGAGTATATGCTAATGGTACCGGCATGAACACGAACAAGGACACGATCACTATCAGCATGCAAGCCAGACTTGATGCCATAGCTACACTCCACAACCTCTCAACTTGCCATCATATTATGCCATCTTTGGCCTCTTCTGGTGTTGTTTTCTCCTTGCTGCAAATAATCCGCTTCTGCGAAAAACCATCCCAACTGGTTGAGAAGGCTATTGCATTACTTGATGACGTCGTTTCTTCATCCCAGATTCCGCTCAAGGAAACAGCCAGTAGTTGTGGTGCAATTGGGGCATTAGTTGAGACCCTTGAAGAGGGATCAATGGAAAGCAAAGAGCATGCAGTGAGAATCCTTCTGTTCATATGCCAGAGCTGCAGAGAAAACTACAGAGGATTGATTTTGAGGGAAGGGGTAATGCCCGGGTTGCTGCAGTTGACAGTGGACGGAACATGGAGGGCAAAAACTACGGCAGAAGAATTGCTGTTGCTTTTGAGGGACTGCTCGAGTTATGGTCCGAGAAATCAGCAGTCGAGGAATGAGGTTATAGAGCAGATTATGCAAGAAATCGATGCAGAAGGAGAGGAAGTTGGCGGGAGTACTGCACTGAGGCTACTAGATAAGCTCAGCAGCAGCATCCAATGTAATCTATGAAACTTCGATACAAGCATAACCACTTGAAATTTTTGTAGATTCAGATGTTCAGAATATAGATCAAAGTATATGCAATCAAAGTATTCTACACTGATGATAAAATAGTCTTTTATACCATGAAAACATTTTGGTTTTCAACTTTCCATTATCGGTCTGTACAGGCAAGCACACAGAACAAATAGCAACACTAGCACATAAACTTGCAATACTAACTCTTGAATAGGCTACTGATCATCACCAATTCAAAACCTGGGGCGATCAAAGAGGTAAATAGAAACATAAGATAATAACCAATAACAAATCTCCTCATCAAGCATCAAGAGCCCCATACTAAAATCCACTATAAGAATAAACCATTCATCAGTGTTCATAGAAACAAATATAAATCATGTGCACAAAACATCTAGAGAAGGCACAAAACATCTAGAGAAGGCGACAGTGAATATTTTTATAACTATGACTTAACCTTGGGGATTTCATCCCACCCGCCTAAAAAGAACATTAATATTCTCCTTTCATAGTAAGTGCAGGTTTTAGAGAATTATTTGATTGATGTCATAATGTGTATTCTATTGAGGAAAATGAAATACACTTCCACGATCAAACATGAACGTGGAATATATTTCACCCTGACCTTCTGTAAAAGCTATAGACTGCGACACCCACAGTTGCCACAGCTCCCACCACCGCAACAGCAGCAAGAATATCACTTTGCTCCCATTTTCCAATGCAGCTTGTCAGTTTGCATGCCAATCCATCCTTTTTGCCACTAGTAGCCTCAGTGGTTTCTTTCTGCTTCTTTTCCTCGATTCCACTGGTCTGCTCCAAACTCCCATCTCTGCAGCATGAGACTCCATTAGCACCCTGGCAACAACCAGCAAAGTTCTCTTGTGGCTTTTCCTCGCTTTTCTTAGAATCTTCTCCATTTGGAAGCTTCTGATCCTTAAGTTTTTCACTTTCTCCATTTGGAACCTTGTGTTCATTAGCCGTTTCAATTTCCTCAGCAGATACTCCCATTTGGCCTCTGTTAGGAATGAAATACAATTTCATGTCAGTATTTAAATAAGAAATGCATCATACATAGAGAGTAAACAAGAAACTACACTTATTTTATGACATAGACCTTTACTTTAGCACATGAAGACAAAAATAGGATAAATTAAAGGTAAAAGGTCATATCAAAAAGACAAAAAGTACTTTTTCTTTCTCCTGTTTCTAAATAAGATGACACATTGTGGTAGCGTGGAAACACATCGATAGTAGATATGTTCATGATGGACACGAACTACCAGCATGCGAAGGAATAGAGAAACACCAAAATTAGAAAAAATAAATCTCATGCTATGAAATAGTCAGATGGATTTGCATACACATGTTTCCTTCAAGATTGTTTTCAAGAATGATATATGATGGTGCAAATCGAACGTAGATATCTTTATTAAGTCTGATTGACATAAACTCAGATCTATTTACATGTTAAAATGAAATCTTAATTGCCTAGCACTCCAACACTGCAGAATGTGATACTCACTAGATTCCTCCACATTTAATTGTATAACAGAGAAACTAATGAGATATATGATGGCATCTATAATACACAAAAAACAAAGGAAGAAGCACAAACCTCCACAGTCGTTCTATAATCTGCCCTTTCCCAATATGTTCATCAAGCAATTCTGGTACATCATCAGGAGCGACATAGCCATACCTACAATTAAAAACAGACAATACTCAAATTCTGTTGTACGAATCCAGTATTTTCAGTTTACATTTTACAATTGTTAATAGAGATCTTACCAGTGACCAGTGATCATTCCATCTACACCAGGGCTGTAGATAATCAAGTTCCCAGCATACTTGTGGCCCCCAATGTGAGAACATGGACTAACAAACACTTTATCCTTCATTCCTCGCAATTCAGCTTCCTCTATGAATTTATCAATGAGAACAGGTCCACAAACACCACATCTACGATCTCGACTACCATGGGCGCACACAAATACATGAGAACCAGTCAAGACCTCCTGAGCTCCAGATGCCCATGGTTTACCATTCACGATAACATCATCCACAAAACTATCAACATCTGACTCTTTCACGCCCCTTTCATAGAAAAAGTAAAGCAACGTTGAAGTTAGAAGAGAAAGTTACACGAAATAATTCAAGCATGAAACAGTCACGGAGAAGAGAAATATGTAGAACTAAACTTACAGACTTAGCTTACACATCTAATGAATTCAGTAAATTTATCATGATATAAACCTACATGTGGAGCAAATAAGATATCTACCACGAAAAATGGACTGGACTGCATTCAAAGGGCTTGTCGACATCTGTTAGAGAATAGGTCACGTGACCGTATTTTAACAGACCTTAGCTAGCCGGTGCGACATACAATTCCTAAACTATACTTTTCTGTACTTCTTATACTCTAATTTACTTCAAGCTTTTGCTTGTATCAGCAGGTAAAATTCATTTCTAGCAACTGATCGAGAGGACAAAAACAACACCTTAGCTTATCATACTAATGCAATCAATACACCGCAAGTGTTCACCACAGAGAATTAGCAGCACAAAATATACATATACGAGATCAGAACATGAGTATTCACAAACAAGATGCATCAAACTGAATCATTTTCTTTGGCCAGTTCATTCTAATAACTTTCAGTGATTTTCAACAAAATAAATCCCTACATGTAGTCAGAACAACTCTTCCACTACTCGTTTAACATACTAAAATTAAGCTAAAAGTAGCTCAACCTTGAGATTCACAATTCGAAATCTAAAACTAAACCCTAGCTTCTCATCCAAACGTCACAATTCCGATCAAAGCAACGCAACAAAATCTGAAAACCTAAGTGAGAAATTCACCTGTATTTGATCATATCCGGGAAAATCAACACATCACCGTCAGCGAAATCAGTTCCTTCGCGTCCTTCACATACAGTCAGCTTCGTCTACCAAACAAAACAAACCAGAGTCAACTACAAATCTTCCAAAACCAAAAACAAAAATCAAAGCGCCAAAAATAGCAAGAGAAACCGACCTTGACGGAGATATCATTCTTCCTGGCCTTGAACGCCGACGAGAGGAGCTTGGGGAGCGGATCGGACTCGGAGCCTTCGACGCGAGCCGGCCAGGCCTCGGGGCTCTTGTAGCAGAGGAACACGTGGCGATCGTAGGCATCGACGGTGCCGGCGAGCTTGATGGAGAACATCTCCGGCCTCTGGAAGCCGTACTTCTCGTCGTCGGAGGAAGGCAAGGAGGAGAGGTCGTCGGAGGCCATTGCTAGGGTTTGAGGTGGCAGAGAAGGTCGGCGAGGTTTAGAGGGAGAAGAGAGGAAGCGGTTGGTTACGATTGTTAGGAAACGGAATTGGTGTGGGTGAGCAATGCGCATGGGTATATGGACCTGTGGAGCGTGATAAGGTGTGGGACTGTGATTTGGGACAAAGGTAAGCAGCGCGCCAAGAGCGTGGTGAACACGCGCGGCAGTAGAAAATTTGGAACGACGGTAAGTGTTCTGGTGCTCGCGGGTGCACGGCGAAGCAAGACTACAGCCCTTTTTTGGGGTATGATTTATCAAACTTTTATCGTTTTGGTATACACTACAAAAATTTGGATTTGAACTAGATTTGTTATCTTGATTGTGTGATTGATAAGACGAAATGATATCCAAGATCGGATTTGTATAAAATATCATAATTTTCATAACAGTTAGCTTATATTCAGCTCAAAGGACGTGCATGTCGGTATAGGACTAAACGAATACCTTTTGCTTCTTTTCTGTAAAAACATTAACTTCTTCATTGCTAGTTTAAAACCTAATATTGTTTTGCTAAACGATTAATTATCCAAGATTATGAGTTATTTTAATGTAAGTTTCTTGTTACGATATTTGAGTAACCTAAACGCTTCCTATGTCCAGAATAATACATGTAAAATGCTCAAATTATGAATTGCAACACAGTACATGACCAACTTAACAGATTATGAGTATTAAATTTACGTTATAAAACACACGCAACTAAATAAGAACTATCAAACCACTTACACGAAATATTTTAAAATAATGTTAGGCTAAGTAATTTAAGTAATTTTGTCGATCTTCTCCATTGAACTAAAAGGTTTGACCTTAATCATTGTGAATGATAACCATCGCCTTACCACTCCAACATGATCGGAGAGAGCAAAGAGATATTCCGTGCACGCAAAAAGCTAACGGGACCCTAGAATATGACTGCTCACTAGTCAGCTGGCGGTGCCGGGAAAGTTGGGTGGAAGCGCGTGGATCTAAAGAAGTTTAGGTGGCATGGAAATTGCTAAATTATAGAAATGGTTCTAGAATTTATAATTTTGGGCCTTCATGAAAGAGACCTCAACTTTAGAATAATTATTATTGATCAAAGTCAAGCTAAAGCCCAATTTGGACAGCCTTTTAATATTGGTTAAATTAAAGATGACGTCAAAATTAGACTAATCAATCAAACTTGTAGGAAAAGGAAAATATCAGAAACTTCATTCTTCATTTTCAATCAATGCTTTTCTTCAATTCTGTAAAATCGAGAGCTTACCATGATAATGGTGCAGTTTTACATTTGCATATCAAAGGAACTACAAAAATTGTATATTCCTTGCAATGGAAAGTAACCATTGATTTGTAGCACCCCTTGGAGACTTGGTTCATCCAAAGAAAACAAAGGATAGGAAGAATCAAAAGAAATCAATCTCTATATAATTACCAGAAGGCTTCAAATCAACACCTGGTACCTTCCCATCTGTGCTGGCTGCTTTCGGAGCATCAGGTCGTGGAGAAGTGTCCAACGGGTTCTGTTTTGGTGGCACCGAAGGCGGATTTGTACACCGGATTAGTGCCCAATTCACACTCTGGAAAAACGGATGCTGTTTCACTTCTGTAGCCCCACGCCGATAAGCAAGACGATGCTGTGGCTCTTTCACAAGTAGACCTCTGATCAAGTCCCTCGCTGCAAAGCTGACACTAGGCGATTCTGGAAATCTTAAAGGCTGCCCAACCACGTTAAACAAAGTAGCTCGGTTCCCTGCTCCCTTGAATGGAGTTTTGCCAAATAAAAGCTCATAGAGAAAGATCCCAAATGTCCACCAATCCACAGCACTTCCATGGCCTTCACCTTTAATGATTTCAGGTGCCAGGTACTCGTGTGTTCCCACAAAGGACATTGATCTAGCACTTGTTGGTTCTGCAATAAGCTCAGGGAGAGGGCTCACTTGATTATATATGTCATTCTTTGGTTTGGTCTTCTTCTTCTCCTTCTTGGGCTTGCTTGAGAAAAAGCGTGGAGCAAAGCAAGCTGGCGTAATGCAATCTGGCTGCATTACACAAGTTGGCTCGATGCATGCAGGCTGAACACAATATGCTGATTTCTTTGTCTCCATGCTTGCGATTGAAGATCTAACCAGGGTGGGGGAAACAGCACATCTTAATGAAAGGTCAAAATCTGAAAGCATTATATGTCCATCTTCCCTCACTAAAACATTCTCTGGTTTGAGGTCTCTGTAAATGATCCCAAGCATATGCAAATACTCCAAAGCAAGCAGAACTTCAGCCACATAAAACCTGTGCAATGAATAAGAATTATTCTTATTAGCATGTTATCCCCTCAGTCAATAAACATATGCTGATGCTTGCTGTCTCTCTACTTTTTACTTCTCTTTTGTATGTGTGTGTGTGTAAACAAGATAGAAATGGATTTCTACATCCAAACAATCAAGTTCACAAAAGAAACATTTAACAATCACATACACCACACATTTCATTGAAAGCCCCAGAATACACCAAACCTAATAATATGATACAAGTTATAGACAGGAGCTGTATGTTCAGAAATGCTAAAATGCATATAAGTTGACAATTTGTACGATTTTCTGAGCAAAGGTTTTTCTGGTCCACGATTATCTCGAGTTACAAAGTCTAACAATAGTCATTTGTAAATATCCATGTAATTAAGGAAATAAGGTGATACATGTAGTCATTATAATATACTAAAATGAGAAGTGGAAACTGGAAAGGAATATCTAACCTGGCAGCATGCTCCGGAAAATACTTTCCAGGTTGTTTTTGCCTAAGTGCATGCAGATCACCTCCAGGGCAATACTCCATCAACAAGCATGTGAACTTCTCTGTCTCAAAGTGGGAGTACAATGTGGGCAGGAAAGGGTGATCCAGAGACTGTAGTATCTCTCTTTCTGTCTGAGCCCTCAAAAGCTTTTTGCGACCTGCCAGTTGTGCTTTATCCATAACCTTCATGGCAAAACAAGTTCTAGTGCCTGACAGTTCAGACAAATAAACACTGCCTATATCTCCACATCCCAGTCTCTTCACCAACCTGAAATGATTCAAACCCAGCATCCCATCATGATCTCGGACAGCTTGAATTGCTTCCCATCTCACATCATTCGCCTTGTGGGGCTTGTACATGTTATTGCTCAAACTACTGGAGCTGCTCTCATCACTAACATCACTTCCGGTGCTGCCTCTATAGATACTGGTCTTTCTGCTCTCGATAAGCTCACAGGAATTAGTGACCTCACTTTCAGTTTCAGCAGACTTCTCAATGCTGCTTGTACATTCACTAACTTCAGTATTAGTAAAACTCTGTTTGGCTTCACAATAGAGAGTGGGAGCAGCAGAATATAAGCTGTTCTGAGGGCTTGGACAATCGGCAGTCCCTACTCCGGAATGAGAAACTAAGTTGCCATTTTTCCGTCCAGCAACTCCTTTACCCGGACCTAAAACATAATTCCTAGATTCTGGTAAGCCGCTTGAACCAAATTCCTCAGAATCATCAACAGGATGCTGGACAGAAGGTTTTGCTTCCACCATAGAAACCTTGCTCTGATAAGAGCTTTCGGCTGGATTAACAAGAACATCATCCGTGCCTCCATGTTCAACTTTGCCTTTACTTGAACCCTGGTACTGTTTCCCCATACTGAGTAAATCTTCCTGCTGCGCGCTATGGTTAGGTGCCTTGTTGGGATTAATTACAAAACCATTTGAATAGCCTACTGTCTTCACTTCATAAGCATGAGCCGCCACACTAGACGTGGATGAAGCCACTTCACTTCTCAATTGTTTCGGAGACAGAGGCTGAGAGGGACGAGGAGTCCCAGCTGTCGAACGAATGTTACTGCCTCCCTCAGGCGCCGAATCACGAACCTTGGGTACAGAAATGACCCCATCAGCCAGAGAATCCATAGCTAGCACACAAGAACTCCCACTGCAAATTCAAATTCGCCATACAGATTATAACAGATGAACAATACCTCTCTACAAAGGTCATTAATAACCGAAAACGTAACAGAATCACATATTAACTGTAGTAAATACAAACAAAACTAAATATCCGCACAGCTATACAATCAAAGATAACCACATCCACAAAAACACCAAGATTTGATTCAAGAAACGAAATCCATTAAATCCACAGCCTTAAAATACACAATCAGAATCAAGCTTAATTCAGAGACCCAATTGCAGAATCGAATTCAGTCACTCAAAAAACATATCTTCAACAATTTCCCCCAAAACCCAAACCGCCATTTCCAACTTCATTTCAGAAACAAGAAAATCCCAAAACCCTCATACACCCAAAACCCAGTTTCCAATTTCGATTCAAACCAAAAACCCAACTCTTATTTCGAGTCAAAAGAGAAGCAGAGACTGAGTTTTTACCTGATCAGAAAGCAGAGCAGAGCTGTCGCATGGCTGGTGAGAGAGAGTGAAATGAGTTCAGAGTCTGAAGAGAGCTTCAGATCCGATCGGAACAAGAAAGCAAAGACGACGAAAACCACAACAAGATGATGATGAAGAAAATAGTAATAAAATTTAGTTTGCTCTGTGGATTTTCGTCGCGTTGTGAGAGAAAGAAAAAGAATAAGAAGAAGACGAAGCAAAAGAAATTAAGCTTTGAAAGCCCGTCTTTGTTTCCGAGTGGGTTCCTTCTCTGCGATAAAGCTCAAGCTCTCTCTCTCTCTCTCTCTCTCTCTGCCCTTCTTCTTCTTCTTGTTTTTGTAAAATGGGGTTTTAGTGTGAGAGAGAGAGAGTCTGTTAGGGGGGTTGGGTTACCTTTTTTGCTTTGGGCGCTCCCCCCTTTAATTATTTCGAGTTAATTGTTTTTCCTTTTTTGGTGACAATTTAATAATTGGGTATCATTTTACGGTTTCTTTTTTCGGTGCTAACCATTTTCAGTTTTTGTGTTGGGAAAATATGAAGTTAAGACAAGAGTGTGTGTGTGTGAAAGCAACCAAAATAGAAGAATATTGTATGTGTAAATTAATTTGATAGTTTTATGTCAATCTGATTTTAAGGAAAAATTTATATAATACTATCTAGATGTGTCGTAATAAGATATGCATAAATACGGTGTCACAACTGTACTGAAACGGTAAGAAATGTCATGAAAATCAGTTAGTAGTATGACAGTGAGGGAGCTAGATTCTTGCCTTGAAATTAGTGATATGCTATAGCATGGTGATACTTTTCACTCTTCTTACCAAATTGTTGGATAACATATGATTTTCACTCTTCTTACTACAATTTGTGAGTTAAGACATCAACTTGGTATGATCTGTCTTATTTTTTTTTATCATTCTACCTCTAGATGTATATAATTTGTACTATCTTGTTTTTAGATACTTTGTTTTTCAAATATATGAAAATCATAAATAGTTATTGAGATTTGAATATATAACATCTACAACATCAACTAGACTAGTTAACTAACATGTTACAACTTACTTAAAACAAAATAAGTTTCGAGTCTTTCCATGAACTCCCTACAAGTAAAACTATCTTGTGATTTTGATAGTTTGAAAAGTTGTGTGAATCAAACCACTAGAGAAAACAACCATCTCAAATATATATTGATTATATTCTCTACTTAAACTTAACTCCATCCTCTAATCTAAACCAATGTCTTTTTATACTTTAGATATAGGATGCTTATCCATTGTTCTCTTTTCATACATCAATTGAGTCACCTTGAAAAATCTAGTATATCACTCCTCCAATAATACAAGTCTTGTAACCAAAATAATAATAATACAAGTCTCCCAAACAAGAGAAATAAGCAAACAATGTAAAGAACATCCCCATTTGGTTCTAAAAAGTGACCTGTCGCGATCCAAGCCGGCTGACATGGCCGCATATGATTGGCCAGTCCCGTCAACCCTCCTCCCTATGTTTTCTTACACATCTCATTGGTCAGAACACCAAGATTCAGGGAGCACATGTAGGACTTAATTACCATTTTTCACCAATATTATTTAATGTTAATAAACACACGTAATAACAATTTAACAACCTCATCTATTTTTTTAAATTCAATATTAATAGTAATCACATGGGAGGCTTAACTAACCGCGCTACCCAAATTTGTTTTCATTAACTTCTTTCGCGGGCGCCACATGGACGCACGGGAACGTCGCCAGGTGCACGTGGCCGGCTGTCATGCCCGGCGCATGAAACCATGCTTACGCCTGCGGTGACCCCAATTTTTAATTTTACCGGCTAATCACCAAGGGGCAGAGTCGTCTTTGCGCCTCGAAGTGTCTCAATCGGGTCACAAACCTCGGACATCCGGGCCCAAAACGCCACGCCGTTTGGGACCCACCACCGTTGCACATGGAGAGCTTTTGGTGGGGTAGGGGTTCTGGTGTGAGGGAACACACGGTAGTTGGGTAGTCCTTGCGAGGGTGACCACATACGTGTAACATGTAACATGCTCTGAGCTGGGAGAAGTGGGACCCGCTTTTAACCCACTCCCCTTGACCTGGAGCCGTGATTCGGGTCGGGGAAATCAGACCCGATTTTTTTGCAGGGGAAACTAATCACCGGGTATTTGACACGTGTAATCATTTGGTGGAGAGACAATATCACAACTGGTGGGACCGCTGTCACCTATCAGGTAAACTTGTATTTATTTTTACCAATCATCTTTTTCATTTTATCACCGTTAAAACTTATGTTACTAAACTAAATCGTCGTAGCCATAAAACACATACCCCTCTCTCCTTTTTATTTATTTTTTTCTTTCTCTATAGTCTATACATCATGGAGACCCAGCAAGTTGGCAAAGGAATATGAGAAGGAAATACAAGAAATGCACAAGCAATTCATAATATTTCAACAGTGTGTGTGGAAGTGGAACTAACTTAAAGTAGAAGGACTCAAGATTGTTCTAGTAAATTATCCAAGTATAAATTCAAGACATATCTCGATGTCGACAAGACATCGAGCCTCTTCTCGCTTGGTTCGTACTTCCCCTTGCGAAGCTGGTACCTATGAGTGACAGCCGAGATTGTATAAGTTTGGCTTTCAATTGTCACAATCTCCCCACATTGCATGTTCTGCAGCACAGAAGTGGCAATAATAATATACACAAGGTAAAATAAAAACATGGATACTCAGAAGAGAGATCATGCCTCTAATCCCACTAGTCATATAGGGCCTGTTGATTCCCATGAAAGAACCAACAGAGTAATATTGACAACATGACAGACACAATGCCACTAATCATATTGGGTCTACCTAATAATCCCCATCAATGAAACAAGAGAGTAAGTAGCATGAGCAACATGACAGACATAAACAATTAGTGTTGACTGTTGAGAGTACATAATGTTTGAGGAAGCTTCTACTGCTATTTCATGCTTTTCTGAACTCATGCATAGTGCTGTTGTTGGTTTTTTGAGTCAAATGGAATCCATCTTCTCCACAAAGAGTAAGGGATGGAGACTGGAAGATTCCGACAGGGTTCAAATTTCATATGGTTTTCAGCATTTGCTTAGCAGAAAAAGAGGACTGATCAATACAGAACTGAATTTCAATTAAGAACATAACACGAAACCAATAACTCAGATCACCCATGTGCTTCAAACTATTACCATGACCTGCAAACAAACATTCCTCTAGATCTCTTCAACCTAAACTGACATATCAGACGGTGCTTACTTATCTTAATTACCATCTCTTCCTTGAGATGAGCCAAGTCATTCTTCAAATAGCTAAACTGCCTAAACGGTTACACACTTCTAATTCCTTTTCTGCACAGCAGATCCATCTGTTTGATGACAAGTCAAAAGGACTGAGACGAGAGAAACCAGCTTAGCTAGATCTTCTCATTTACAGTGTCGAGGCGAGGCATCAACTAGGTGTTTCAATTATTATTTTTCAGTACTGTTATCTTCTCTTCTAGAGCTCAGTTACCATCTCAACTTTGAGTGAATCTAGAACTTTACTTTGAGACTCCCTCACTCTACAGAAATTAGCACTCTCTCATCCTCTAAAGCTAATAAATTATTGCTCTCTTTCATGCTTATTAAAGTTAGTCATGAATGATTCAAATCATATCTATTGCTCATCTTCATTTCAACACTCATTCTGTCCAACAAATCATTCATGTCCTCGTAAGTTTTGATAGGTAAGGAAGAGACAATTCTAAGACAGGAGCGAAAAACTTGCACTAAAATGTTTCAAGCAAGACCCCCTTTAGCCTCTACTCCTAGACCACATTTCCACAAGTTCTAAGGTATTCACATATAAAAATGCAGTTCCAAAACAGAATTAAGAAACTGCATAAAGAATTTAAAAGCTTAGATCTCAAAAGCTCCCCAAGGCATAGTAAGGTTCCTAAATGGGATGTATTTTGGTTCAATCTCCTATTCTTCTCTAACTACTAAAAAGGGTCTTTTGCCTACACCAACCTATCGGAATATGTGATCATGCCACCCCAAAGCAAAAGCAGTTACCAATTAACAACTCTTTCAAGTTTCAATACATCGATCAAGCAACTGCTACCAGATTAACAACTGCTACAAACTCCAGATTCCTACACTTCAAAAACATCCTTCTAAAGCTATTCGGCACACGAAAGAAGCGACATCCTAGTCAAACCTCACCACCATTCATGCTTGATAATCACACATTGTTTGAGTCCAAATCATGTTGGATTAAACAAAGTGGATTACAGCCCACACAATAAACTAGGAAGAAGAATATATGCACTGAATCCCAATCCCAATCTGTACCCAACTATTAGAACCCCTAAAGCTAATAAATAATTAGCATAAACATGATTAAGGCCAACTATGAAAACACCAAAATCACAAAGCAAAATAATAATAATAATGAATATGAAACTATGAAAATGAGGTAGAGAGGGAGAGTTACAGAGGGGAAGCAACGGACGCCGAGGTTCTTGGGCGGAGGCGTAATTTCGATGACTTTGTAAGGGTCATAGTTATCTCTGCTCCTCTCTTTCTTTCTGCAACTCACCTGGAGCAGCTACCAAAATCGGAAACGGAGATTATTATCTAAACTAGAGAAACAAATGAGCAGCGGGAATTCATGTATTTCTGTGTACCTTTGGATTTGGGCCAGTGACGAGGTTTAAGGAGACCATCGCCATTATTACGAGCTATGGTTCTCTCTGTCTCTGTGGCTGAGAGTTCAGACGAAGGAGAAGGAATGATGCCACAAAAGTTGGAACTTGGAAGAGATAAAAGTGAGAACGAATAGTGGGCCCAATTCAAAGACATAAAACTACTACTGATGCATGGTACTACCCGGACCAAACTCGTTATAAGTCCATCATTTTGAAGAGACGTTTGTGATTACGCAAGAAGGAAAAACAGAAACAAGTATTGGATAAATTTAGGCTTCGCAAGAGTACGTACTACTTGTGCAGGGATATGGCACACGGTTACTCCATTGTCGTCGAAGAAGAAGAATCTACAAGAAGATGTAGATGTTGGCTTTTTTTTTTTTTTTGGATAATAAGATGTAGATGTTGGTGGTCGAGGAGTAAAGAATGGTACTAAGGACCCGGTGAATTTTGACAAATAGGAGCCAAGGAAGAGTTGTGTCTTAGTATAAAAGAGACAAATATAAGTTTAACGGTGTAAAAAGAGTAACAGTATCATAAAAAATAATAAGAAGTTTATGCACTTTACTCTAACTATCAAAGCCTCATGTCGAAAAAAATTATCAGCCTCCTGATTACCGTGAAATACTCTGGGCTTTCCCAAAAAATACAAGTGTTTTTTTTTTTTTTTTTGAAGATATACCTTAAACACCCGTGTTCAATAATTTTGCCTCATGAGAAATATTTTTCTCCCTCCGCCGATGCTCATGATGAGTCTATATAAGACAGTGAAGCTGTGTGGATATATTAGACTAGTGGTGACTCAAAAAGAGTTGAAACAATTACTTGGATTACAAGAAAGATCAAATCTCAAAATGCTTTTCAGTGGAGCAATTGTTAAGTTCCTTGAAAATCAAGATCGGGAAGGAGGGTTGCCGCAGATCAAAGCGGAAGAATTACTACTGCTGACGAAAGTTGGAAACCAGATTGAGAGAGCTAGCATTTCCAGAACTATATATATATACTTGATGATTTTATCTCTCTCCCTAGTCCCTACTAATACATTTGCTGTGGCTTCAGTTAGTATGAGTCCGTATGATGACGATATCATACAGTCATACTTACATGTTTTACTTTTACCGTACCCTTCTGAGTTAATTAAAGTTCACCTCAAAAAATGCAAATTTATCCACTTGATTCATTGTTCCCCACAGCTAACATGAATGTGCATAGAAAATCTGAGTTCGACTTGGTAAGTACGAATCACATCATTCACATACATATAATTTGTGTAAATTATTATTGGTAGGTTTTCCATACCAACGTTTAACAATGCGTATTATGAATATGAGTTTATAATACCATCCGTCTTGCATTGCTAGCAACATGATGAAGGTGTGACTAGAGTTGATAAGAACTACGAGTTGAATTTAAACAAGCACATCAATTGAACCAAACTAACATTGTTCAATCCCATCATGTTGTTAAGATATTGGAATAGATTAAAAGATTGTAATTTTTTCACGATTTTATCCAAACCAATATGTACTGTAGAGTTATAATTAAAATCAAACAACACAACACTATTCTCTCAAGAATAAAAAAAATCAGCCCTAAATTTTCAGTACTGGGCTCGGTGCAAAAAACAGCATAACATGTTGCATGGCACCATGACGGAGATTCACCGGAGAGGAGAGAGAACTGTTTGGATCGTAAAAGAAAGAGAAATTAAAGAAAGAGAGATGATGTAAGCTCACCCTTTTTGGTTCCAACCAAACAACGAAGCTAATTTCAAATATGTGTGAAATATGTGTGATTAATTAACCAATGAGTAAATGCTTGTGACACCCTGTAGTTTATACCTAAAATCAGTTTTGTCCCTCACTTTTTTTTTAAACTGGTATACCCTTATACTTTGAATTCTCGACTGATTTGCCCTTGTCGTCAATTGACCGTTAAAGAAGACTGTTAAGTTGCTGAGATGACCGGTCTTGCGATTCCAACTCAGCTAGAAACCTAAAACATCGACATAATATGTCCAATATACCCCTGACTATAGTGACTTTTAAAACCAAGAACTAACCAGCTTTGTGAGACGAGCTCGATGCTCTCAAGCTTTACAGGTCCTTCAGCAAGCCTCACCGACGGCGCCGACGAAGAGGCCTTCGTTGTCGTGGCCGCAGCCGAGGGCGACTTTGGGGATTTTGGAGCGGCGGAAGGTGAGGGTTTCGGTGGAGAAGTCGTCGAAGGTGAAGGAGCCGTCGCCGTAGGAGACTTGGTAGAGGCATGTTTTGGACTTTGAGCTGCAGTCGGGTGAGTCGAGGTGGCGGCAGAGAGGGGAGGATCAAGGGAGGGAGGAGAAGAAGGAGGATTTTCTCGGGTCGAAAACCGGGTCGGTTTGGGAGTAGCAGCGTTTACAAGAGGCGCATTGGAGCCAGACGACGTCGGAGCCGGTGTCGAGGACCATGTAGAGGTATTTGGGGGGAGAGCCGACGCCGATGCCGGTGAAGTACTCGCCGTTGCCTTGGGAGAGGCCGGAGACGATGGAGGAGCTGAACCTGGAGGAGGGTGGGCCGGGTCGGGTGCGGTTGTAGGCGAGGGAGGTGAGGGAGTTGAAATGGAAGGAGTCGCGGCGGAGGCGGAGGTGGAAGATTTGGGAGGGGGTTTGGTTGAAGGAGAAGGCGTCGAGGTGGTGGAGAGGGAGGGAGAGGGAAGATGGGTCGGAGTCGGGTTCAGATGTTTCTGAAAAGGATTCGGGTTGGGAGAGAGAGGGAGTGGAGGGGAGGGGGGAGAGGAGGAGGTTGTTCAGGCATATAGTCAAAACCCGCAGGCACACAAGGAAATAATCACCAAGTCAGGTGAGACGGCATTGCACATAGCAGTGTTAGATGGCCAAGAGGAACGTGTTGAAGATCTAGTAAAGCTGGTTTCCTTGGAGGAGCTGAAACTCCAAAACCTGCTGTTTGAACCCAGTGGGCATTTTCGGTCCAAGACTCGAGATAGGTTTTGGATAGCATTTGGGCCAATACATGTGGCCTTTTTAGCCCACGAAGGGTGGCGAGGTCTGGCAGCACGTGACAAAGACTTTGTCCAGAAGATTCCGATGCCCCGCGAGATTCGATGTCCTCGCGGGATCCTTATTTCCAGTTCGTGTGGGACTCTACAGTGCATGGCGAGGAAGAGTTGGAAATGGACGTTGATACCCTCGGGATAAGCTCGCTTAGTGTTTGAGTTCGCATACGACTCTACAGTAAAATGATGCGAGGCGGTGAACGAGACCTAAGCGAAGTTGGTTTGACACGTGTTGCATGGAGCGCACGGTTGGCGAGTTGATCGTATCCTTGTGGGATTCTGATTGTCGAGTCCGAATTGGATTGTGATTAAGTCTCCGCGGGTTGCTTACGGATGATTATATAAAGAAGCTCCACGGCTTACAGAAAGCTCTCTCTCTCTCGACAATCAATCAAACATAACAAACAAACAGTACAACTGCAAACCTTCGAGCGTCCTCGAAACCCTTACGTTCTAAGCGCACCCTGCCTTAGATCTCAGAGCCCGTCAGGACTCGTCTCCGATTTCCCTTTTGTTGCTCTGCTCGCTCTAACAGTGAGTATCGATCGACAGGTGACCAAGAAGACTAAGCTCGTAAATATTTCCTCGTCCGCGAGGTGACACCGGAGCTCTCTTTCGCTTGGTTAGAAGTCAGAACGCGCATCGTTCTCTTTCCTTGTCGACGAGGTGGCAATTTCAGGACACCATCCCCTAAGTTGCTGCCTTAGACCCCATCGACGAGGATTGGCGACTGCCATTTATCGCCTACCTCCAGAACCCCAATGACGCCGCCCACTCCAGGCAAATCCGTTTCCTCGCCTTAAACTTTGTATTACGCAATGGAGAACTCCGGCGGCGTGGGGAAGATGGAAACGACTTCCGTTGCGTATACGGGAATGAAGCTAAACGTCTCATGCGCGAAGTACATTGCGGAGTTTGTGGCTCGCACCAGGCTGGGCCCAAAATGCGATGGCTGATCCGCCGCCATGGATACTACTGGCCAACCATTCTGAAAGACTGTATTGCCTTCGCCAGAGGTTGCCAAGACTGCCAGGCTCACGGACCAGTGCAACATATTCCCAACATCCCGCTGCAGCCCATCATCAAACCTTGGCCGTGTCGCGGATGGGCAATGGATTTCGTGGGCATTATTCATCCTCATTCCTCTGAGCAGCATAAGTTCATAATCGTTGCCACCGATTTCTTTACCAAATGGGTTAAGGCCGAACCTCTCAAAGTCGCCTCCGCTAACTCGGTGCGCAACTTCATTTTCCACAATATCATCTCACGCTTTGGTATCCCAGAGTGCATCGTTACGGACAGGGGGCAGCTTTCATGGCCGATTCAGTTGTTACGTACTTAAACGATTACGGCATCAAGCTTCTCCACTCCACGCCGTATTATGCCCAGTCCAATGGCCAAGCGGAGGCTAGTAATAAGGTCATCCTTGGCATCCTCCGCAAGATGTTGGAGTTGAACCCACGAGTCTGGCACGAGGAACTCTACCACACTTTGTGGGCCTACCGCACCTCAAAACGCGGCCCAACGGATACCACCCCGTACGCTCTCATGTACGGTCACGATGCCGTCCTGCCCCTTGAGATCAATATCGCTTCGCTCCGCGTTTAGGAACAACATCAACTACTTGACGAGGATTACGTCCAAGCCATGTGGCAGGAGCTTGAATATCTGGACGAGCACCGCGTCGCCGCTTTCAACAATCTCGTCCTCGAGAAACAACGCATCGCCCGCTCTTATGATAAACTTACACGCGGCAAGAGCTATGCTGAGGGCCAGAAAGTGTGGCGTGCAGTACTCCCGCTTGGAGATAAAACAGAGGGTCGGGGCAAGTGGTCCGCTCGCTGGGATGGACCCTTTATTATTCACCGGATACTTCCCAAGGGGGCATACCACCTGCGCGACTTGGACGGTACTATTCATCGCAACCCTATAAATGGCCGCTTCCTCAAGCGCCACATTGCAGGAGTTTGGGAACGCGAGGATCCTTCTCCTCCTCCGGATCCCGCCACTACAGTCAATAGTGTTACGCGCCATCGCGTCTTCACTCTGCCGCCTAACACTAGGGGCAACCCGGGATAGAAGACTAGAGTACATTGTAACATACTTGCCTAAAAAGGCCAGTATAAGATTGGGGCCTATTCCAGAGGCCCTTAAAAATAAAATAACTCTATTTTTTCTCTTCATTCTTTGTAAACGTGCAAAGTCTAAACACAAAGATTAGTACAAGATTCGGGCCTATTCCAGAGGCCCTAAAAAATAAATTCATTTATTTTTGCCTTTTTGACTTTGTTCAATACATGCTTCGAACTGTGGCTTTGCGGCCAAAGCAATTACATTGACAAAAAAGGTGAAATTAGACTATGTTTACATTCAGAAAGCATAGATCTACAGATATTGGAAGCCTCGTCCCGCATGTCTCGCAAGGCTAAAGAAAAGTCTGCCGCCGCGTCCTTCGCTCAAAGTTGACAAACGTCTCGCTTCTTTAGACCAGCATGAGCCTTGACGCCGGCCTGGACCTAAGACAAAGTGTTGGGAAGCTAAGAGATCTGGTGGGTCAAGATCCCTCATGCTACCACCGGTCTTCGTTTGAAGGGCAGGCAGAGCCTCAAACGCGGATAGAACAGCAGGCGCAAGGCAGAGGGTACCCAACCTTTGGTCAGGCCGAACAAAGGCTTGACCTGAGAGTAGATTTCCAGAATCACTCACGGCCTGAGAGTAGATTTTCAGAATCAACTTAAGCTGAGAGTGAGAATGTGTGGTTGGGGGCTTTGCTTTAAGCAGGGACAAGAGGATGAACAGAAGGAAATAAGAAATCATGGCGAGGGGGCAAAGACTTCACTGATACTTCACCCCAGCCAAGAGTTTCTTTTTATAGGCGGAAAGGGCGATTGTATGTTCAACAGTTGTCCTCTACACAATATTTGCTCCGAGATATGAGCTATGGAGATAAGGTCAGACGCGTTTTTCCATAATGACTACCCGCGTTCCAAGCGAGTAGTTACATTGGAAACCCTCACCAAATCTCAAAAAAAGATTTTTTTCCTGACAGTTATTACGTAACAGTTGGCAAAGAGCGGGAAAAATTCAACTTTAACATTATCATAAAAGTTCATACACAAGGGGGCAAATACGGGTCAAACCTAAACCCGCCAAGAAGCCTTATACAAGTCTAAGAGAAGGCCTTCTAAGGCCAACTCTTCTTCATAGGCCTGGGCTTGGGCTTCATCGGCAGCAGCAATAGCCGAGTCCAAAGCTTCCTGGGTCTCCTCCGCGGCCTGCAAGCGAGTCTCCACTTCCTCAGCGCGGGCCAAGTTTTGGCGAGCTTGAGCAAGCTGAGTTTGCAGCTCCGCTATCTGGGCTTCCAGGGCCTTCACCTGCCGAGCATAGCCAATGCTTGAATTCGTTGAAGAAGCTCCCAGGATGTCAACGTCACCAAGCTCGGTTAAAAGGTCTGTCATCTGATTACCTAAGGCTTGGCGAGCTTCCTCATGGGAAGCCGATTGAGCACTGACATCTTGAACTCGGCGAGCCTGCAACTCGACAGCGTCAGCCAGTTCCGACACATGGTCTAGAGCAGAATTGCCGCCAGCGAGTTAACAACTCAGAACTTCGTGAGCCTCGCGGACGTGCCCCACCAAGTCAAATACATTCATTCGATGGCCTTGGCGCAGTAGCCCGTGAAGGAAAGCCCGGGCCAGGCGAATGGGCTCTGGATCAGCAGGCGGGGTAGTCCGGGCCCGAAGACGAGCGGCCCGGGTACCCAAGGATGAAGACTCCTCGCCAGATGTTCTCGTTGGGGCCGGAGTGATTGGTTCAACCTCAGCAGCCGCCTCAATCTCTGGAGTGGGTGGCGGAATGTCAGAGCAAGCGGGTTCTGTCTCCACTTCGTTGGCCTGAGCCGCTGGGTGTGGTTACTGCGGAGAAAGCTCAAGCAACGGCTGGAGATCCTCTGTTGGAACCGCCGAAGGCACTTCGTTGGTCTGACCCGCTCAGCCCAATCGTAGAGGAGGAGCCCAAAGCACCAATTGGAGGCCTTCTGGCAGAAATGCTGAGGGGGCAGTAGAGTCGGAGAGTCGGGTGGACTGGTCAAGGACTTCATCATCAGCAAGAGCCGAGGTAGACTCTGAGTTTGGACCAGTTCCGCTTGGAACAGCGGTTGGAGAAGCCGGTTGCACGGTGACTTCCTCAATAACCATGTCGACCTCCTCGCTGGCTTCAGCAGATTCTTCGACGACTATCTCCTCGCTGGCTTCAACAGCTTCTTCGAGGGCCACCTCCTCGTTGGCTTCAGCAGATTCTTCGACGACCATCTCCGCGCTTGCCACAGCGACTTCCTCGATGACCATCTCCTCGTTGGCTTCAGCAGATTCTTCGACGACCATCTCCGCGCTTGCCACAGCGACTTCCTCGATGACCATCTCCTCGCCGGCTTTAACAATTTCCTCAATGACCATCTCCGCGCTTGCCTCAGCGACTCATTCGAGGGCCAAGGTCATTTCTCCAACGAGTGGTTCCGGAGGCGGAACTTCCGTTATCACTGGCGCCTCTTCAACAACAGCGAGGCGAGGACGGGTACGGCGGACCTGTCAAAGGCAAAGTTAGCGAGTCGTTGATTAGCTTTAGGAAAATTAATCCGAAGATGGTCCGCTTACCGGGTTGCTTACCAAACCATACTCTCGCTGATACCGCGCATCCTCAAGCAAGTCCTCTTCGTCCTCAATAGGACGCTTCCGCGAGCTTTCGCCGCTCGTTGGCCGAGGAACGACAGGAGCAGTCTCACTGTCGAGGCCCGCCACAGTTTCCCTCCAGACAGGTGCTTTTCCTCTGGCACCCTCCGATCTGTTGATTGTTCTCCGGCGGGGGGCAGACTGAAAAAGTAAACAGGCGGGTTAGGAAGAAGCATTTTATCAATATGTCAAAGGAGGTTTGGAACTCACACATTTAGTGACATACCTCGGGTACGGGATCGCGTTCTCGAATGACGATCCCCGTCGGGCGGCGAGTAGCAGGAACTGGCGGGAGCGCGAGCCTAGTTCCCGTCGCAGCCCCTGAACCCCTCTCTGCTCGGTCGCGCTAGGCATCGAGGATGTTGCGGTCTAATTCGCCCAGAATGTCGTATAAGGGACGAAAAATGGCCGCGAAGACCGCATCATCTGGGAACTCCCAATGGTTGTCGGACAAGGACCGCCACCAAGTAAGGTAGGCGGGGTCGACGCCCTGCGAAGGCTCAATCTCCAGCAAGTTAGGAGAAAGAGGGAAGATGTTTAGTAGCGGGGTGACCCGGTCGGACTCGCCAACTTTCCTCCACGAGGTGTACTTATTGACCGAGTGGAGAAGTGGATAGGGAATCCCTTGATGAAAACCCAGTTGCCTCGCGAAGTTATTGGGGGCATACAGCTCGAAGCCTTGTTCATCCTCGGCGAGCTGAAGGTCGCAACACGAAGTTGCTCTCACGAAGGCAGTCGTCGCATCGTTGTCTGAACTAAGGCGGGGGAAAAAGCCCGTCGATAGGACTTCGGGATGGCGCCGGCGGACCATCATATCCATGGTAGGAGGCGGCTCAAGGTGGTTGTAGAGGATGGAAAGGCTGGCGAAGAAGGACAGCGGAGTTCGATTCGCAGCGTTCCTGCACACCACAAAGCCAAGCAGTCGGTCCTCGGGCAGGAATTCCACGGGGGCTCGCCGGAATAGCGGAAAGTACAGCTGCGTCCACAGGTCCAGGATCCACAGAGGGCCGCCGGAAAGATGGAAGGGCCTCAGGGACAGCAGGTGCAGGGTCCGGTAAAGCGCGCCCAGTACGGTTTGCCCTAGCCCGACTTCAACTCCATTATACAGTGCTTCGGCCAGCTTGGTCCACTTCCCTGTCGGTTTGTGAGCACTGCCGCAGAAAATGAATTTGTCGAGCCAATACTCAAGGAAGGCGATGCCTCCTTCATGCTGCTCCGCGTGGCCGATGTAAAACTTCCTCCACGCCCCATATGAACCTCTCAAGGCGCGGCGGGCCCCCAGGTTGCAGGCGTGTGTGAACTCGGTCGACGCAAAGTCGCCTGGCGCGTATGGCTTTGCGTGAATCGGCAGCCCGGTGATGGCAAGGATGTCCAGCAGAGTGATGCCCATCTGCCCGAAGGGGAAGTCAAAGGTGTTGGTGACACTGTTCCACAAACAGGCCATGGCAGCGATAGGCGCTCGGTCGGTGTGAGGGGGCAGTGAGAAACTCAGAGCAATGGCTTCGTGGATGCCGGTTGCTTCCCAGATCGTTTGGTCGGTCTGGAGGCGTTCTGCGTACCACGCCCGATCCTCCGCCGTGGTGCTGGGCCACTCCCCGACCCGGATGTTTATATGAGAACGGGATTGCCAGGAGGAGAAGTTCCCCGGTTCGCGCCGTTGGGCTAAGATTGGTCGACGCACGGAGGTGGTGTAATGATTGAGATCAGCGGCGGATGGAGTCTGTGACGGAGTCGGTCCGAGCAGGGCAGTCCCTGTCTCAAGGAAGTAGATGGGTGTTCCTTGAGGCGGGTTGCCGGAGAAACGGCGAGCGAGGTTGGTCGACCAGGAGGTCGGCGCCGTGAGGCTAAGGTTTGGGTCGTTAGCAGCAGGCTTTGGTGCCATTGTTTCTGGTCGGAGTAAGGTCGGTGCTGGAGTTTGGCTGGTTGCAGAAGGCAAAGGCTGATTGGGAAGCGATGGTGAGATGTGGGGACCCGCATCGAGGTTTATAAAGGAGACGAACCGTAACATCCCTGTCAATCAGTGGCCGCAACGAAAAGACGCAATGACGACCGAAACGTCAGCGCGTTTCAAAATTCAAAAAAGCCGTAATGATGAAGGGAGGCGATGACGCCAAAACGTCAGTAACTTTTGAAATACGGATTCCCAGGAAAAAGCTTATTTAGGCCTTTTCGCTTATCCGTTGCGAAGTGGATTAAGCTCAAGGCCTAGGGGGCAATGTTTGAGCCCAGTGGGCATTTTCGGTCCAAGACTCGAGATAGGTTTTGGATAGCATTTGGGCCAATACCTGTGGCCTTTTTAGCCCACGAAGGGTGGCGAGGTCTGGCAGCACGTGACAAAGACTTTGTCCAGAAGATTCCGATGCCCCGCGAGATTCGATGTCCTCGCGGGATCCTTATTTCCAGTTCGTGTGGGACTCTACAGTGCATGGCGAGGAAGAGTTGGAAATGGACGTTGATACCCTCGGGATAAGCTCGCTTAGTGTTTGAGTTCGCATACGACTCTACAGTAAAATGATGCAAGGCGGTGAACGAGACCTAAGCGAAGTTGGTTTGACACGTGTTGCATGGAGCGCACGGTTGGCGAGTTGATCGTATCCTTGTGGGATTCTGATTGTCGAGTCCGAATTGGATTGTGATTAAGTCTCCGCGGGTTACTTACGGATGATTATATAAAGAAGCTCCACGGCTTACAGAAAGCTCTCTCTCTCTCGACAATCAATCAAACATAACAAACAAACAGTACAACTGCAAACCTTCGAGCGTCCTCGAAACCCTTACGTTCTAAGCGCACCCTGCCTTAGATCTCAGAGCCCATCAGGACTCGTCTCCGATTTCCCTTTTGTTGCTCTGCTCGCTCTAACAGTGAGTATCGATCGACAGGTGACCAAGAAGACTAAGCTCGTAAATATTTCCTCGTCCGCGAGGTGACACCGGAGCTCTCTTTCGCCTGGTTAGAAGTCAGAACGCGCATCGTTCTCTTTCCTCGTCCGCGAGGTGGCACGCCCCGCACACATTTGTTTTACTTTTGGAAGCACAATCACCTCATCGCATCTCCAGCTGAGGACGTGGGCCAAAACACCTGCGAGGGAATACTCCTCTCCATTTTGCTGCAGCACAAGGGAATGTGAGAATGTGCAAGTGCATTGCCAAAGATCGTTCTTTGGTTGATATTCTCAACAAAGATAAAGAGACCCCTCTCTTCTTGGCTGCTCTCCATGGTAAAAAAGACGCCTTCTTGTGTCTCCACTACATTCGTACTCCTAATAAAGATGGGTTTTCCCCTCTCCATCTGATGGCGAGTCAGCCTTCTGCCTTCAGAAGTGGTAGCCACCTTAGCCATTGGAACAGAATCATTTACAACTGTGAGTACTAATTAAGTAATTAATTAATTAAGGGACCCATTAATTAACTGCAACACTGCAAATATAACGAATTTAAACCAAAGTTACTAATTAATTAACTGTAATTACCACTATAAGTACAAAATAAACTCTATAGGATCGGTCAAACGACTCCATGTTTGGTGTATTAACTACTTAACTGCTTATCGATCACTCTTCTGTATGGTTGTCTCAAAGGTATATTGGTCGATGAGCTGAATGTGGAAGAAGCAGATGACTTCCATGAGAGGGTAACTAATACATTCAACAATGAAAAGGCTCGGAAATACCCAGAACAGTACGAAACCTGCATCAATTTCTTGCTAGTGTTCTGGAAAATGGCTCGAGTGTTTGGTATGGGAATTAATCAAATCCATTTGAACATAAAGCACCTAGCTATGACCTATATATATATATATATAGGTATTTGGGGGGAGAGCCGACGCCGATGCCGGTGAAGTACTCGCCGTTGCCTTGGGAGAGACCGGAGACGATGTAGGAGCTGAACCTGGAGGAGGGTGGGCCGGGTCGGGTGCGGTTGTAGGCGAGGGAGGTGAGGGAGTTGAAGCGGAAGGAGTCACGGCGGAGGCGGAGGTGGAAGAGTTGGGAGGGGGTTTGGTTGAAGGAGAAGGCGTCGAGGTGGTGGAGAGGGAGGGAGAGGGAAGATGGGTCGGAGTCGGGTTCAGATGTTTCTGAAAAGGATTCGGGTTGGGAGAGAGAGGGGGTGGAGGGGAGGGGGGAGAGGAGGAGGGTGTGGTGGTCAAGGGCGGCAGAGGAGAGGGAGAGGAGGAGAGTGAAAAAGAAGAGATGGGGGTCTTCTTCTCCTCCATTTTGTTTGGGCGGTGGGGAAGTGGGGAGATGAGGGAGAAGAAGTGGGAGAGAGAGTGAGAGGCCGGAGAGGATAGGCCATTGGAGAATTGGATCTGATCTCTTCTACTTGCAGAACTGAGGTTAGGAAACTGGGTTTAGGGGCTAAGTTTCGATCTGGGGTTTTGTTTTGGTGGACTGATTTAGAAGTTGATGATTCAAAATGGGTTTGGAATTGCTCTGTGGGTAAAATTGTCATCTCAATACCTTGGTCTCATACATGTGTCAACATGTTAGCCACGTCAGCTACATAACGGGTTCACTTGACGACAAGGACAAATCAGTCGAGAATTCAAAGTATAAGGGTATACCAGTTTAAAAAAAAAAGTGAGGGACAAAACTGATTTTAGGTGTAAACTACAGGGTGTCACAAGTATTTACTCCATTAACCAATCACACAATTACGGTAAAGTTTTGTTAGCCTAGCTTAAGTTCATGCAACTTATTTTTCATCCACTTTGCAAATTGTCATCATTAAACGTACAATACGAAGAAACTGTACCCACTCATATATTAGCATAGCATACCTAGCTGCAAACAAGCATCCCCTCTCTCTACAGAAATGACTCACTATGTCTGAAGAAATTAGTACTCCCTCGTCCTCTAAACCTATTTAATTATTGCTCTCTTTCATGCTTAAAGACTTTAACAAAGTCATAGATGATTCAAAATCATTTGTTCATCTTGAAATTAGTTGGCTTAGAATTTTTCATACACGACCAGTTCTGCATTGTACTCTAAATATTGAGATATATCTGTCGCTAAAGGTGTTATCCCCTGCAACGACTGCATCAAGTCTTCCCAATCTCTCCCGTTTGCTGGAACAACCATACGTCGCAATATTCTAGAACTTCAACACTTGGCAGTATTGATGATATCGATGACAAGGTCCTTCTAAATTCCTTAGGAAATATGAGAGCCTTAAAATCGAGAACACCGAAAATCATCTCTTGAGAAGTCGAACTCGAGAAGCCTCGATCATAGAGACCTTGTTGGAACGCTATGTGCTAGTCAGGCAGTCAACCGGTGATTAACGCTTAAACGGGTTAACGTTAAACGGGAGATTACTCAGGAATTAATCAGTTTTCTATCCTTCTAAACAAAAAGGGTGAGCCACCGCCTAACATTTAAATAGGGATTAATCAGCTCTAAACGGGAATTTTTAAAACATTAGCTAATAGTCGTTATTACTTCAGCTACATATAAAATTCGTTTCTCTACCAATTGCTGAGACATTTAAGATCATTGTGAATTGATCTTTTATAAATCACAATAGTTGTGGCAGCATGGGTTTTGTGGTAAGGGATTTTTTGGGAGGCTTCATTGCTGGGGGTGGGAGGAGTTTTCCTGGCATACTCTCAGGAGTCTCAGCTGAGCATATGGAGTTGATGGCTTGCAAGCAGGCTATTTTGTTTGCAGCAACAAATCATTTTGTTCCTGCTATGATCGAAACTGCTGCAAAAGTTCTCAACAACTTTTGCAGCAGTCTGCATTTAACCTTTCAGCTCTTGGAAGGATCTATGAGGAGGTTGGGATACTACTCCATAATCATCCTACAATCAAGGTCCAGTATGTCAGGCGTACTGCAAACAATGTGGCTCATGTGATGGCTTCAAACTCCAAGCAATTTAGTTCAGAAACTTTTTATTTTTCAGGCGTACCCACCACCGGCACTTCCATAACTCTGAGCAACTGTTCCACTATATCCTCCATAACCACTGCCGGCCTCTAGCAACATAGGATTGACCTATTAACGAGAAAGGTCTCAGCTGGTTGCCTGGTACCCACCTTTAAACTAGACCCTGAAATTTGCTTCCTTTCTGGTTATGGTGAATTGGGTTTTGGTTTGTGAAGCGAATTTTTCTCTGGGTTTCACAAGAGGAGGAAGAAGAGAAGAAGCAATGGGAGGCTCTCAGGCAAAAAGGTGAGATTTTTATTTGGTTTTAGATTTTGAATGGGCGTTTTGGGGTTCTGGTGTTGATGCTTTTGTTGAGAGGGTTAGTGATTAAGCTAAAAAGATTGGTGCTTTTTGATCAACTGTGTTGATTAATATCTGAACCTATTTGAATGTGAAATTTGCTCATACAGGTGTGTTATGTTATTGTTAGTATTAGAGTGGATCTGTTAGTTTTAGAGCGAGCAAGGTTGAACTTCTGGCATAAGGGACTTCATATGAGTCATTTTGTTGGAGAAATGTAACCTGCACTAAACTGTAGGGATTAAAAAAGACTGAAAGCAAGACATATGGAGAAATAAATGGTTGGTCGAAAACTGGTTTCTCCGTCAAGACATGATATGTAGACTCTCTTCTATTAACAACTCTCTTAGAGTTCAGATGAATGTGTATGCATTTTAAGGATGTTACAGCTCGAATGTTTTATTAATTGCAGGATATGTATTTTTTTTCCTGAAAGACGTCTATGGGAAATTCAGTTTACAAAATGCAATCTAAAGCCTCTATATGAAGAGGTATTCTAAAGCAGCTAAATAATATGTTTATCGGCTACAAGGATTGTTCTTTGTATGTCTTAAGTTTAGCTGAATTTAGTTCTGAATAGAAGTTTCGCATAGACCGTGGTTAATGTTTCTGTATCTCTAGCATTCGGTTTTGCTTCTTAGGCAGATGCAAAGGTTTTATTGCGTACTTTCGATCTTTGTAATTATGCAGGGGATGAGCAAAGTCACCCAGCAGTTTGTGCATACATCCTGTCTTGATCACTGGCGCTCGGTTAAGGTAAATAACCTTTCTCTTTAGAGCATGTCATTTTGTGACTCTTTTCTCACTGGCATTTGGTGACTCGTTTCTCTCAAAGAGTGACAAAATGGTATTCAATGTTGTAATTGAACTTAATTCCCCCGGAACTTCGCTTTTCTCTTTCTAGGAAGGATTTGCTTTCTCACACTGCACTACTTGCAAAGCCCAATTTCATCTTCACGTTGAATCGTATGAGGGCAACTCTCGAGGTAAAATTAAGTTCAAATTTTTTTGTGGCAAAGGATGCTTTACTTGTATTTGTGGCTGTACAAACAGTTAAGTGATCGTCTTTTGCTTTATGTTACGTGAAATGGTTTATACTGGATTGTAATAATACTTTCACATACTGTTGGGATTCTTATGTTAAGCATTCTTCTTTACTGTCCAGGGAATTACCGCAATTGGTGGCTTTGCATATTTGATGGACAAAGATGGTGGTTTCAGGAATTCATTCAGTGATGGTTGGGATCGTATTGTCAAAGCACTCTATACCATTTTACTATTGCATAGGTAAACTCTTACAGACATTACCATATCCTGCCAGATTCCCTCTTGGTATATTGTCAGGATATGGTTAGTTGCAGTGTTGCACACAGTGATTAGCTTTTCATGAACTTAGAAGAAATTTTCTAATCTGAAAACTACTTTGGATAATGTATCATTCCGAAGTATCTACCACATTTGATAGCATCGACAGCAGTGTTACGGCCCATTGCTCCACATGTGATAGCATCGATAGTTTCAGGTACCCTCTCATCCCATTGCTCCTCATATTTATCCAAAATTGTAATCTTGGTATGCGAGTTAATGGACCTTTGTCCGCAAAAGTGGAGTGACCTTTGTGATAATAGTAGTACAATTTGATCAACACTGAGATTGATAGACTTGTATCCGCAAGTTTGATTTTTCGGGTTTCTGGGTAGGTTATGGTAATTTGAAGCTGGTGGGTTCTGCCCTTATTTTGTGAACTAGTATTGGAGTTTAATGGTGTGTGTGTGTGTCAGTTTGAAAAAGTTATAGGAATCAATGTGGGAAGAAATGGTAAAGTTATAGATTGGAATCAAAGGTGCACAGAAAAGTTGAATATGATTGGCCTTTTGGGGGATCCAAAAGTACGAACTAAGATAAAAAGTGTCTTAATGTAGATAGGTGCTGCAGGAAACTTTCAATGCTGGAAAGTTTAATTTTCTCCCGAATAAAATCGGACCTCCTTGCTCTACTATTAGTGCCATGGTTAGAACAAAACAGTAGTAATATTACTTGATGAATTTGAGTACTTGTTTTGTGAATGGCTTGATCTTTGTGGTAATGCTAGTATAATTTGATCAAAACTGGGTTTGTTTGACTTCTATCCGGAAGTTCAATTTCGCATTTCTGGTAATTTAAGCCGGTCGACTCCTGCTTGAACTTGTGAATTAGTGTTGGAGTTTTAATGGGGATATTGTTGGTTAATCACTTTGAGTAGGTTACGGGAATCAATCTGGGAAAAAATGGTAGAAAATTTAGATGGGAACTCAAAGTAGAAACTAGATAGAAGTGTCTGAGTAAAACTAGATAGAAGTGTCTGAGTATAATTTTCTCTGAGTAAAATTGGACCTCCTTCTCCTTGCCCTCTATCCGCGTCCCTAGTTATAACCTTTTGTTGGGTCTGTCCAAGGCAGTTCAAGTGTTTGAAGTGAGAGTTAATCAGATGCTTTTCTGCAGAAGATGTTGGATAAAACTTCTGCGTTTAAGGGTTTCATTTTTATTAGAACTGAGAAGTGGATTGACCACCTGCTTAGAACAGACCCAACTACTATCTCGAGCCAAACTTACAAATTTTTAGACATGACAGAGCATTCGATCTTAACTTTTTAGTTTGCTTAATTGCTCATACCACTGTTGAATACAAAGCGATTGTACCTGAAATGTGTGCAAAGCAATTATGAACTACATAATCTAGGACATTAACCGTATAGAATTGAGAATGAAACTCTACACAACTACTTCACTCATTTGTCATGCAGTTCATAGAGATATATGATTTGGCTAGAAATGGACTCAAGTGTTGTTGAAGTAGTGAGAATGACTACTTATTCCCTGTTGAAATTACACAGCGAAAGGAATTACTAGTATTCTGTGGTCAATTCATCCATCTACATAAAGAATGCAAGCGCAGCAGAACCATCGAGCAACGGTGATAGCCATAGTGATAATACCGTACTGACCACTATGAAAATAGAATTTTGTTACTGAGCAAATGTTTGAGAAGACAATCCGCCTCAATTTGGGATTTTTTTTTTTTGGCATCAAGAAAGATATATTGCAGAGTAACTCAGGGTGACATGTTTACTTATATAGATTAGTACACTGGAATCATTATTCGATACAACAAAAGAGCACACATAAGAACCTAGCTTTAGTGGTCTACCTATACAGCTCTTTCGCCTTGACAAAAAAAAAAGCCTTGAAACAAAAGAGCACTAGCACTAGCACTAGCTATTACATCACAAAGACAAACACCACCAGCCAGAAGACTCCTTCACAAACCCCTCAAGAGTTTACTACAACCTCTTAGGATGGATGACTTGCCCGGTTATGTAAGAAGAGAAAGCATTGGAAGCAATGAAGACATAGGCAGGCCGCAGGCGCAGCCTCACACGGCTGGCCAGGTCGCTGCATTGGCACTTCAGAGCCAAACTTTACGGTCTCCTCCTCATCAAAAGATGCTGGAATCAACGGGGTCCATATTGGTCCGGGAGCTACACCATTCACACGGATGCCTTCGTTCACTTTCTCAAGTGCCAGTCCCCTCACAAATGCTACAATGACGACCGTGGTTAGTGCCATCCCCTCGCTGCATTGGCACTTTTTATATTGCAAGTGTACATGTTAGTATGTTTGGAATGTTACTTTGAGCTCAACGTCTCGGACAGCAGCTCTGGCCGTTTGGTTCCACCATGAATTTCAAACTCCATAAATTACCTAACTTAACTGCCAAATTCAATATATGGTGCATAAGATCAATGCAAGCAAAATTAAATAACAACTGATCGATGCAAATGGCTTTAGGCGGGTGCACTTGATAGCTTCAACAAGTCCCTTCATGGTCTGGGCGGATATATGTAGAAAGCTATATATATATATATGGTGTCTCGGTTTAACACAAATGCTGCCTTATTCTGCCTTAGTATGAGTCCTATGACATCAATACTATTATGAGTCAGTTACTTAATGTTACCGTCTGAGTTAGAATTAACATCAGAATCCAACCAAATTGGTTCACTTGAATCATTTCATTTGTTCCCGGTTCCCCCCCCCCCCCCCCCCCCATCTGATCGAGATCGACTTGGTATGTACAAATCACATAGAACTGGTGCCAATTAGTCATTATTAGCAGGTTTTCCAGACTTTTAACAACGCATATTATGAACATGAGTTTTTGATACCTTCCATTTCGCATGCTATCAATATCATGGAGGTGTTGACCAGAGTTGTGAGGATCGGAGCATGAGTCTAACAGTGGATCGGAGCTGTGAGCGAGGATATATTAGACTAGGGGTGACTCAAAAAGAGTTGAAAATATTACTTGGATAACAGGAAAAACTTAATCTCAAACCGCTATTCGATCAGTGGAGCAATTGTTGAGTTCCTTGAAATCAAGATCGGGAACGAAGGTTACCACTGATCAAAGTGGAAGAGATACAACTACTGAGGAAAGTTGGAAAACCAGCTTTAGAGAGCATTTCAGAAATCCATGCAATACGTAATTTTGATTGATGATTTCATCGCTCCCTAGACCCTACTAATTGTAAAAATAAGTGCATGTTGATTGTGGCTGCATCAGTTAGAATGGGTCCGTATGAAAATACCGTACTTGCTTCATGTTTACCATATGAGTTAGAATTAAACTCGAATGAGTGACATTAGTTACTTGGACATCAATGCTCTGATTCCTCACCTCTCGGTTGTTGGCAGTGATGGCGACGACAATGTCAGTGATATTGGATGGTGAATGTGTTAGATATGTTAGTTTTGTTGCATATTTACTTTCGATTGTAGGGTTTTTGGCCTATAGTTTTGAGAGTTATAGGTTTCCTCTCACTCTTTCTAGTTTGATGGAGTTGGGGATTATTCATTTTATTATTAGTAACTTTTCGGTCTTGCATTTACAAGTTTGTAATCAGGTACGTCCCTTGATTAATGAATTTATTCATTTTTCTCTTAAAAAAGAAAAAAAAGATAAGCACATAGAATATATTGACTTGTCGTAGCATAAAAGTAGGCAGCAAATTCTATCTAGCCCTACTATCTAGATCTACTTGTCTCATAGGGTAATCCTTTTTAACCCTAGCCTCTAATTCACCGCTTCACAATTTTTTAGATCAAGCCGAAGTCGTCATATATAGACCATGACAGTTTTTTTTTGTTAATATTTACGCACCATAAATTATGTTACTAATGTTTAAACTCATGACCAAACATTAAAATATCAGTATTGGTGTATCTATTGGTATTAAAAAAAATTATCGAGAATATCTAAAAAAATATCAGAAATTATGGAATAAACTTTTTCTGAACTTTATTAATTAAATTCACATATAAAAAGTACAAATAGACCTTGACAGTTGATTTTGTAAACAAATGCATTCCTTCCTAGCTAATTCCTACTAAAATTAATTAATCACTTGATGCGTGTTGAAAATAATTGTTAAATATTAAACTGGATCAAGAATAAAGAAAGACGGATAATTACACATATACCTAATAATTAACACCATAAGCAATGGGAATGGGATGATGTGAATCATGTGATGCAGCTAACAAGGAAATATTATAGATCAAGTGTCCTCATCATTTTCAAAAGAACCAGCTGTGTTTGTTCTTATATATATTTCCGGCGCGGCCATTTAGGATGCATCACAGATGATTCACAGCTGTAAGTCAACGAAGGATCCGGATCCCATCTTAGGCTTTGGCGAAGTCCTTCTTAATTTAATTGCTGATAGAAGAAGTTTTAGATGATTTAAAATAATTCATAAACCAAAAGTTTAACCACCCTAATTGGTACTGCTCATGTATATATATAGTTGAACTCGCAAGCCAGCCTGCAGCTTTTCAAAGCAGGCAGCCTGCCGGCCGAGTTATATGTGATTGTGAGTACACTTGGTCTCATTTTGTTCTCGCTTATTGTTTTGAAGCATTTGCTCCGTGAACAGAAACTCACTTTTGATATGTATTGGGTCTGAATTTCTTCTTGCTTAATTATTTTCAGTTATCTATAAAATCAGGAAGCTTGTGTACTGAATGTACACACAATAGTAGTAGATTTTTACAAACTAGCTAGCTGCAGCTTCTGCAAGATTCCTCATCAGATATGTGAGCACCGTACTTCAGCTTCTTTTTAATTATCGTTTGTTTTTCATTATTTAGCCTCACCTTGAAAATTTGACAGCGAGTATGGCAGCTGGAGTTGTCCCCAGTGCAAATAGTAGTATTCTTGAAGTTCTGAACCTATACAACTATGAAGACTGGAGTCTACGGGTGGAGACGTACTTAATTGCTGAGGGTCTTTGGGACGTTGTCGAAGCCACGGCTGAAACTCCTAATAATGGTGAAACTGAATATAGGGAGTGGAGGATGAAGAACGCCAAGGCTCTTCATACAATCCAGAACTCTTGTAGGACTGATGTCTTCGGTTTTATCTGTGACATTAGGATGGCCAAGGATGCTTGGGAGACTTTGGCGAATCGGTTGAAGCCGAAAAACAGAGGTCAGTAGTACAATTAGTTAATTATCTTGTGAAAATGAAGAATAATGAAAGGAAAGACTCGCATCTATTATCCTTTAATCCATCTGTGACTATATACTTGCAATATAATCGGTCTCCTTTTATCATCACTTTAATATATTTGACATATATGTGCATAATATGTAGATATCAAGGGCATGGCAGCCACAGTAGTCCCTAGTTTAGTGATTGATCTTAAAGCTCTTACCCAAGACAACTACGAGCACTGGAGCTTTTGGGTGAGAAAATACTTGCTGGCTGAAGATTTGTGGGACGTTGTCCAAGGCACAAGTGAACCTCCAAAACCAGAAGACGGGGAAGGGGAAGCTGAATACATGGCTTGGCGGAAAAATAATGCCAGGGCATTGCATGTTATCGCCATATTTTCCGGGCAGGATGCTCAGTCTTGTATTAGTGACGGTCAGATGGCGAAAGATGCCTGGAATACTTTGGCAGAAAAGTTCGATCCTCCTCAAATTTTAGAAACTCCAGGTACACACATAAATATCTCTCATGATCGATCGATCAATTTAAATATATAATGGGAAAATGCTACTCTATCGACCCCAATTAAAAATTACCACCCCCTGACAAAGATTTTATTTTAAATGAAAACACAGCCAAGCAAGCCTATATATTATAGTTGACTAATTTTGGTGATGCTAATCACCTAGTTTAGGGTGAAGTAGAATGTTAGCTGCTCTTTGAACACTCGGTCGGTGTTCACGTGTAAAACAAACAAAAGGCATTAGTCTAAATGAACAAAAACTGACTTAATTGGTAACTTAACTGTTAACTGTCAAAGCTGAAATCATAGATTTAACATTTATTCCAAATATGTAAGAGTGTGTGAATTACTTATTTATATATATATATATATATATATATATATTTTGTAAAAAAAAAAAACTAATCAAGTCTAAACAAACAATGATTCAGTTGTAGATGTTGGTACTTGCATCTTCAGCAGGACGTCATTCCACATAATCTGCATGATGACATATCAGTGATCTATTACGGATCACTGGTTCTACAATCACTTCGTATCATGTCTTAGCTTTAAATCAAGCTAATTTTTTTTAATCAAATATTACAACTTCGTGAGTCAAATTCACAACCTCCCACTTATTAAGGAGAGACTATGTTGTTAGACCAAATAGTACTAGACAAATGAAGCAAACTTGATGGGTCTCAATTTTAGACTCATTTAGATCTTTTAATTATGTAACGTCTTATTTTATTTGTGATGTAATTGTTATGGAGAAAGACCTACCAAAACAAAAGAAATAATCTATTAAACGTGCATTAGTTGTTCGTCATTACATTCACAATACTACAATATTATCTAAACCCAATGGAACAAATGCACATAATAAAATTTGTACTTTTATTGCATGATGTTTAGAACTGAGGCCTTGATGAAAAGAATAACCATTTCATTTTCAGAAGAGGATTCTAAAGTTGACTTGAAAGACGACATCGACTCAAATGATGGTGATGCCGACTTGGTAATAGTAGAGTATCGAGGTATTATGCTCGCTCTTCACTATGATTACTAGTCTTTTTTTCCACTGAAAGTCACATTGTTAATTACCATTATTAACACATGCATGGCACGGCTAGCAGCAGAGTATGATACCAATGATTTCTTCCTGAATGTGCGGCGGAGGACATGGGAGGCAGCAGAGGCGGAGTTTATTAATCAACATCCAGAGGTAGTAAAATATCAGTATTTAGGCCTGACAGCTCTTCAACACGCAGTCTCTTGTGTGAGTGTGAACGTTGTAAAAGCGTTACTGCCGTTCATGAAAAACGAAGATTTGGATATACTATCGGACGTCCCCAGTCAGAATAGCGGAGAGAATAGCGGAGAGACTGCTCTTTCAATGGCTATACAAAACAGGGATACAGGGGATGCGGTTGAAATCGTCAAGTGCATAGTCGAGAAGAACATGGAACTACTCCTTCGTGTTGTCCATCCTTCCGCGAATGCTGTTCCACTCCAGTATGCTCTCATTTTGGACAAACCAAAAATGGTTCGTTATCTTTATTCTGTTACCCCATTCGGAAAGCTGAAGAGTAGGGATGCCGCTGAGCTTGTTTCCACGGGTTTGCGACTGAAACATTTAGGTACGGACGTATGTAAGAATCGAATTTCATATGTATGGCAGATCATTACTATAGCATGCATTTTAATTAATTTTTTCTCCTCATATGTATGCATGTTGTACTGATTCCCTCTTTCACTCTATTACAGATATTTCGTTGGACTTATTGAGGCGTTTTCCAAAGTTGGCCATTGCTAAAGACCACTCCGGTGAATCCCCTTTGAACGAATTAGCTAGTACGCGTGCTGGATTATTCTTAGATGCTTGCCAGCTCGGAATATGGAAACGATTGATTTATATCTGTAAGTAGCGCTGCTTTTGATCTCTCCTCTCTTCCTACACACACACCAGGGTCCAAGTAAACATCATTGACGTATGTATGACATAGTAAATCATGGTGTGTTAATGCATGACATTTATCAACTTTGTTTAAAAATTATAAATTGAGTTTTCAAGTACTACGTAATACGAGTCCTTAAATGTGTAAATATTAAGAACAATAACCAATGTCGTAACTAAAAATTTACAACTTTAAGGACTCATGTTACAACTTTAAGAACTTATGTTACAAATTTTAATTAAGGACTTATGCTACAAATTTTAAAGACTAATATTACTATTTTGAGAATTCAGTTTACAACTTTATGATAAAATTGATGCATTATCACATTGTATCAAAGTTAATCACTCGTGTACTGTTAATCACTTACAAGTACAATTAATTTGACCCGGTTTAATTACTATCATGATAGGTACGCACATACCCCGTACACCACGAAACAGTGACGTTTCTATAGTAGAGATACGAGAAAACGAGAACATCACTCGGAAGAATCTCATTTCCCAAGGTATATATATTACACGCATCATACTCACCATGTATATTAACAAAAGAAAAAGAAGAAGAAGCTAGCTACGTATTCTTTGAAGAAATTATGACAACATATTTTGATTAATTGAAATGCAGTTATATGTTTCTTTCGACGACCAGTTGTCATATATCTCCGTCACTTATCTGGTATGCTACATCAACATATTATCAATAGTATAGCTGCCACTTGTTTTTGGAAGGTTTTGCTAGCTAATTTGATACTCTTTTAAATCTAGGAATTGAAAGTGTATATCATATGAAATTGCTCCATGTCCGGACCATCGAAATTTTTGATCAAATGTGCGAAGCGTTTAAGCCAGAGAATTTCAACTACATGCAACGTAAATTTGCTGAAAAAGCACTCTTCCAAGCAGTAGAACGAGGACATGTTGGATTCGTACGAAGATTGATTTACCTTAATAAAAGCTGGTGCCTTGCCGTCACTAATGAACATGACAAGACCTGGATTCAATTTGCTGCTGAGCATCGTCAAGACCAAATATTTGACTTGATACGTTATTGGCCATTTACTGCAAAAGAAAGAAAAGATATTCTAAGTAGAAAAGATAAGTTTGGGAATAACACGCTGCATGTGGTAGGGAAGTTGTCCCCGTTAACACAAATTGCTCATATTCGAGGTGCAGCTTTCCAAATGCAGCATGAACTACAATGGTTCAAGGTATTATTTCTCTTATAAGTTTCCTTCATACCTTGTGTTAAAAGCGGATGTTAGCTTAGCTGTTCAAGGCTCATATCATAAATCAGTGATGAATTACTTTACCTCATCATGATTAGGATTTTGTCGGATAAATTGCAGAAGTTGGAGAGTTTGGCAAGTCCCAAAGATCGTAGTTGTATAAATTCTGATGGTCTCACACCCCGTGAGGTATTTACTATAAACCACAGAGATCTGGTGAAGGAAGGAGAATTGTCAATGAAAGAAACTGCAACTTCTTCTTCGGCACTTGTAGCTGCTCTTATCATTACCATTATGTTCGCAGCAGTAGTGACAGTTCCTGGTGGAATTAATGGAGAAACTGGTATTCCCATATACTTAAACACCGATGCATTCAGGATTTTTATAATTGCAGATGTTATATCCCTATGCTCTTCCACAACTTCAGTAATGGTGTTCTTGGGGATCCTCACTTCACGTTTTGCTGAAGAAGATTTTCTCACATCCTTACCAACAAAATTGATAATTGGCTTTTTATCCCTTTTTCTATCTATCGGGTCCATGATGGTTGCCTTCGCTTCTGCCGTTTTCATTATGCTCCCTGGAAAACCATCAATTGTGATTCCATCTATTGTGCTCGCTGGTGTTCCAATTGCTTCATTCCTATGGATGCAATTTCCATTCCTTAGTGAGATCATTATATCTACTTTTGGATCGAGTTTTCTCCCAATGCACTCGAGTCTTATATGGCGGGCTTGCACGATTTACTTTACACTTCAGCGGTGGGCTCTGAGGTTTTAAGCTGTGGGCTTGGAGGAGGATTTACATGTGAGTTAATTCAATTATTAATGAGGTTTGACACATTAATTAATAATGGATCTGTCGTTACATTTAACAGAAATGAAGTATTAACCATGTATTTGTAGAACGATATAGGTTCTATGAACAAACTTCCAAAGAAGAAGTTGAGTTTGATTGAAAATGGCGGAACCAAGCCATCTATCGAATGAAATACTTCAATTGAGAGGGGATACATGTAGTTAAAACTTGTTAAAACTTCATACACAAACAAACTCCAATTAGAGAAAGGATTGGGACATGGTTTGGCCAATAAAGTGATAAACCCTAGTTTTATCGGCTTGTATACCTGATCAAAACATAACAAAACTAATGAATTATAAGTAATAATGTTACAAATTACAAAACAGGTTACATAAAAAAGGGTACAGAATCAAAAGTGTATGTTACAACTGCACAGTGTGCGGTTTGTTGATGTTGATTAGCACAAAAAACAGGACAAGACCAGGTCTCTTTGATCTTATATTCCTGGGGGAGTAAAAGGAAAATGATCCCTTTAGGAAATTAAAGAGCATAAATCAGGAACATCTCGGAGACGACATAAAGGAAACTGAAAACAGAAGCCAACTTCTCACTTGGCTGTAAGGATTCTTTGGTCCTAAAATACAAGACTTTAACTTTCTACCTCCCATAAGGATGATATCGACCACTACCAGCACCACCATATCCTCCTCTACTACTACCATAAAAGGAAGCTCCACTGCCACCTCCATAGCCACCTCCAAAGCCGGCGTCATAGCCACTTCCACTCCCGTAACCACCACCAGCTCCACCACCAGCACTTCCATATCCCCCATAACTCTCACCACCTGTCCCACCATATCCACCCCCACCTCCAAGATCATAACCTCTGCTATAGGCCCCTCCATAACGGCCAGCGTAGCCTCCTACTGAGGGTTCTCCCCTATACGCCCCTATACCGCCACCGGCGCCGCCACTATATACTCCATATCCACCAAACTCACTTCCACTATATCCTCCATATGCGGTGCCTCTTCCAGCATACGCTGATGCAGTTGATCTATAAGCACCTGCACCACCATAGCCTCCACCACCTCCAAATCCACCATAACTATCTCCATATCCACCACCATACGCCGGCCTAGAATCATTGTACCGTTTTGATGGGGGTGGGGGTAGGGTGGTTTGCTTCTTTGGCTCTGCCTTTTTGATCTCCACCTACAAAGAAAAAACAGAATATCAAGCTTTTGGATTGGTCATGGATGCATCTGGTGAAAAGAAAAGACTTGACCCATATAATGATTCCGAGTTTCTTTTCCACAGTTGTAAATGGTTTTTAAAATCAGTCTCCAAAGTGAACAAAACAGTAAAACTTTCAGTAATCTGCAGGCTGCTACTAATCTAAGCAACACTACTGCACATCATTGTAAATATACTTTTCATATCATCAACCCTAAACAGCTCAAGAGAAAATAAAAGATAACTGGAATAATATTGCCTTCATGAAGTCTTGCAAGTAGCTCATATAGGGAGCGAAACCTCAAGTGCCAGCATAAGAACAAAACATCCAAGAAACCTATTGAGAAACAAGATAGTAAGTTGCCCGTGCTTTTAAGTTTTATGGGACTTACATTCAAGAGCTTCCCTCATAATCTCATATGAAGATAGTGGGACACACTTACGTACTATCGAGTCTAGCCTACAAATTGTATCACCTTAACTGACTACCATGTGATATTCAGCAGCAAATGCCGAAAGATAATGTGCTAACAAATACAATAGCTAATGCATACAAGTATTTTTGACTCCACGCAACTAATAACATGATAAGGCCTTTCTTTCAGAAGACAGCTTACCTGAGCTCCAGCAAACTCAAGCTTGTTCCCCTTGTCCAAGAGATTATCAACTGCTTGCTCTGTCTCAAAGGTAACAAATCCAAATCCCCGTGAGCGACCAGTGGAATGGTCCCGCATAATCTGATGTTCCTTCACCTCTCCAAACTGTGAAAAGAAGTCGCTAAACTCATCTGCCCATTCACAAGCAACACACATGTAAGTACTTCCACAGAAAATATTCAAACTTCATAGAAGAACACTAAACTGAAAAGAGAACTCACCTTCATTCACCGTTGTGGGAATTCCACCCACGAAAATCTTCTTCGTCTTGAAGTCCTTCGACCCCATTGCTCCCCTCGGTATTGTCCTCTTGATCTCCACCTATCAAACGACATAAAGCAACTCAACAACCGAACAACTATATCACGAACAAAGTACTACACAGCTCAAAACTCGACAATGCATAAAATAACAAAGCCCCTACTTGCTTGCCATTGATAACATGAGTCTCTTCTATGACAGTATCAACCACAGAGGGGTCAGCATAGGTCACAAACCCGAATCCCCGGGGCTGCCCGGTTTTCCGATCCTTCATTATAACCGAATCTATAATCTCCCCGTAATTACCAAAATGTTTCACAAACTGAGCTGCATTGCCACAAAACCACAAAAATCACACTCCCAAACTCACAAAACTCCAAATCAATAATCACAAACAAAACGCAATCAAACTCAGAATTCAAATTCTACCTGTAGTGGTCTCTCTCGCCAAACCCCCTATAAAGATTTTCCTACGGGAATTAACAAAAAGTAGCTAGCTGAGATTCTAATTAGGTTTTTCCCGAAGCTTTTATTTACAAAACGGCGTCGTTAGGATGAGAAATTTACCCAGGGCTGACTCCGTCGCCGGTGTGAGGCTGAGACTGAGACAACGACTTGTAGTCTTCGTCCTCCGCCGCCTCAGCTCCTCTGTGGCCTGGCCGGTCAATGTCGTGAGCTTCTACGTCATGGTTGGCATCGTTAGTGTGCGAGTCCATGGCTGGTTTCGAGTTTGAAAGAGAGAGAATAAAGCTATGAAGAATAAGAAGAAGAGGAATGGAGAGCTTAGCCCTGACAGAGAGAGAAAGAAAGAGAGAAGAGAATAGAAGAAGTGGCTCTCTATTTCTCTAACGGGTAAAAACTAGAAAGCAGTAACTTACAAGCTAATTCTTGTAATTCTTCAATGTATATGTATTAGATTGATAGGTTCTTCTTGAGGTTTCGAGAGTCTTATTATTTGATATCGTAAACGTAAACGTTGATTGTCCTAAAACCTTCTTAATGTAATTTATTTCTCTTTTAGAAAAAAAAAAATCTTTCAAGCTCTTAAACCTTGAAATTTGTCCCTTTTTTTCTTTTTTTTTCTTTAACAAAAAATAAGTTCAAAACAATTTGTTGAGTTCGTAACCATCATAAGTGGTAAGAGTTCAAGTTCAAATCTCGCCGACATCTGTTGAAGTTTTATCCCAATCTTAAGGAGACCTTATCACATGATCTCCAAACATTTGAGAAGACCGTGTGATTTCAATATGGTCGGTTTTAATGAGGTAAACGGAAAACTAAAAAGTCTCAAAGACTACGAATGTTACTTAATCGAAGGAGACAACAAGAGATTGATATGAACTGACGATACAGCCCGACCTAATAGCTAGAGAAGGACTCAACTCAGCTCCAGAGATTGATCCAAGGAGGTGTTTTAGGCTCTATCGAATCAGTGACATTTTGAGATGGAATGCTCTGTTATAAAAGAGAAGAGGCTATGATAAACCAATTACCTACATTCATTCACACTTTGGCATTTAACAGAAGTAAACTCAAACTAAAGTCTTACGGCATAATGCTAGGGATTTTGATGCAGCAGTTTTGGTTAGATATACAGACTAACTACATTGAACGGCCTCATGTACACCAAAATTTTGACAAGAATGCCCGGCTCCGAGCACTTGGCATTTTACATGGTACATCTTTCTAAGATGGAGTTTCCTATCAAATCTGTTAACATGCAGTCTGAGAAACTAGAAAGTATTTTGTGGGTTAACCCTCCTTCGTGGCTCTCGCCTGTAGTATGGGGTTTCATCTATCGTCCTCCTCACATAATCCATGAAGGGCTGAGGTGTTCGAGGAGACGGATCACTCACAACAGCAGGGCTGCCACGTTCAGGCGTGATTGGGGCTGCCATACTTGGAGTAGCAGGAGCAACCGGTATATGAGATCTATCAGGTTTGTCAGAATAATACTTGAAGACTACCACTATCAAAATCAGTATTGCAAGGCCTCCAAGAATGGTTGGCCAAAGGGTATAACTGATAGTGGTAGTTTCTGATGCTGCTGTCTCTCCAGGGTCACCATTGACGTCAATTTCCACACTTTGACCTGCATGATACAAGTCATTTTTGTTAATCTTCTCGTCTTGCCTGTCTTTCTCAATCACTCATTCTTTAACGGTTCCTAAAGTTCCATTTCAAAACTTAGGACCAAGATTGCTCACCATTGGATGGGAGTGTGATGAAAATTGTATCTTTGAATCTCTTGGTACCTAGCATTCTGACCTGAAATGGACAAGAACGACAATCCCAGAACAGATCAAAATTCAACAGATGGACATAAAACCAAGCAAGAATTTAAAAACAGTCCCTGGATATTTGTCCCAACTGCTAGTTTATGAAGATCTACTCATGTTTTTTGGATCAATTAAGTACAATTTCTATGTGTCAAGTAGATCAGGATAATGCAGAAATAACTTGAACAATGGAATCATTCGAATTAGTTTCAATATCTTGAAACCTTTCACTCTCCATCCTGAAGAATAAGTTTTAACTTTTAAGTGTGTACTTTTTTAGCTTTGGATTACAAACACATATCAAGCACGCAAGTCCCAAAGATTCCATATCAAGTTAAACAACAATATAACTTGAATAACATATTGTTGTGCGACAGCAATATCTGATCCTATACAAGCATAACAATATATGTGTGTGTGTGGCAGTGTGGCTGATCCTATCCAGTTAACTTGAATAAGCATCAGCAGAACTTAAAAAACAAAGCTGTAAACATTTCTGCTACAAAGAATGATTTAATAGAAGGAAACAATAAGGAAATGCCATAGTCATACCAAAAGTAGCGGATGAAGGCCAAGAGGTGCAGTCACCATATATGAGACACCAGGATGCTCCTTTGCAGCAGCAGCTGTCAGGGATGGAATGTCCTGAAAAACAACATATAGTCTTATCATTCATTCTACCATTACATCTTAAAACATTCATAGAGACTTCACCGAAATCAAAATTCAACTGCAACCAAGTGAACCAACCATGGTACCTGGTTCCAATGTCTTCCTGGTAAGAGGAACAACGGGCTCACAATATTGGCACCTTGCGAAACACACGAATTGAACGCGTCTTGAATCAAAGGTTCTGCCAACTCCTGATCATACAACATTTATAGACAAGATCACTATTTCACTCACATATCTATAAAAGCAAACAAGAATTGCATTATGTTCTCACAATGTTCACAGATACACAAACCCAATATGACTAAATTACTAACCAAAAACTAACTAAGAGATTCAATCTTACCATATGAGCAGGCTACACTATAGCATACCCAGTTCTCTTCCTAAACATATCCACAAATTCAAAAATATCCAAATTTTTTACATCCCAGTAAATAAGTAACCACCTTTCAGCTGTTAAATAAAAACCCAGAATCTCAATCATCTTCTAGAACCTCACTTACTTACTTAGCATGAGGAACCGTGGTCGACGATGATGACGCCATCTTTATCTCCAACTCCGTTCCCGGTGGCAATGCTCATGAAGGGGCCTCTTTGAAACCAGCTTTATATTTAGTGACCAGGAAACGACGACGTATAGTGTCTAAATAATGGTGGATGGGCACGTGGAAATAAGGATGGATTTTCGAGAGTAAAAAGGAAAATATTGGTGTTTTCTTATTCCAAATTTCCAATCACTAGAGGAAAAAAAGTTGTCCAAAATCATTATTTTCTTAAGAATCACAAACCTTTTCATCAATATACAATAATTATTGAGAATTTTAAAAACTGAAAGGCTTCAAAACTATCTATTTTGCTATTTTGTTTTACAATTTCAAATGTGAAGGGTCGTTGAAAAATCCTCATTTAAGATCCGTGTATCGAAACTGAAACCATTACTAAAAATCATAATTTACCAATGCAAAAGGGCAAATGTAAATGTAAATCATTCTAAAAAAAAGTAAAAAAGAAGGGGAAAATGTAAATTTGGGCATGAAGTGAGTATGCTCTGTAGACATGACAATGTGAGTATTTGCTATACATTATTCCCTCATTGCTTTGGAAAATTCATTTTGTTTTGTTGTATCATTTCGGGAAAAAATCATAGTACGTATTCACTATACAATAATATCATGTTTTTATTTGATTGCATTCAATAATCTCATGATGATTTGAACGATTATTTTGTATGTTGTATAAATTGGGAAATGAATATGAAGTTGGTGTTTGTCCTGGTTTTCCATATGATCATTATTAATCTCTTCGTCTCCATTGCTTATAGATCTGCCTTTCTTAGGTAATGCTTTATTTAGAAGTCATTGCTTTGCATATGACAGTACAACACCTGCCTTAACTCCCTTAAGAAATGCATATGGGTGAATTATCACCAACAACTCATCATTATCGATTGGAACAACTTCTCCACAAATCGAGTAATCTTCATTTAAAGAAGTTTCTCTCAATCAGTAGGAATTCCATTAATTACATGATAAAAAAACAGATATCTGATTACATGTGAATTATGAAATATGTGTTCAAAGTTCGATATTTTCCAAAATCCATCATCTTTTGATATAATTAAAATCAAAATAATGTTTAAGTAAACATTTTATGTCTAGTTTTCAAATAGAAATGAGACACGACCAATATACACAACGCATAAATAACCGAAAATCATGAATTTATACTCTCTAAACTTATGTCATCATACCAAGTAAGGCTGGAAAAATAAAAATAAAAGTGTGGAAGATGCATATCAAAACTGTTACAAAAGTAGTAGGATTCTTTACTCAGCATCACAAGCAACTAGGAAAAACACATCACAACTTTACTACAAAGACCCATCTTGGAAGAAAAAAATTTCATTACATGATAAAGAGCAGATATATGATTACACGTGAATTGTGAAATATGTATTCAAAGTTTGATATTTTCCAAAATCCATTGTCTCTTGATATAATTAAAATCGAGATAATGTTTACGTAAACATTTTATATCTAGTTTTCAAATAAAATTAAGACACGACCAATATACACAATGCATAAATAACCGAAAATAATGAATCTATACTCTCTAAACTTATGTCACCGTACCAAACAAGGCTCGGGAAAAAAAAACACGAAGGTGTGGAAAATGCATATCAGAACTGTTAGAAAAGTAGTAGGATTCTTTACTCAGCATCACAAGCAACTAGGAAAAACACATCACAACTTTACTACAAAGACCCTTCTTGGAAGAAAAAAAGAAAAAATTGAAGTCACACCTCTACTGAGAGTGAGTCACTGATTTAACTCCTCCATCTTTCTTCTGGGTCCAACTCTGCATACACATTGCTTCAACCTCAAAAAGCTTCCTTCTTTACCTTCCCCCAGCTTCAAATTGGGATCTGGTCCTTCACGTGAAAGCAAACCATGACTCAGAGAGCACTATACTTGACCTCCACAGCTTCTTCTCAACTTTCACCAAAGCCCTAATCTTTTGAGCTCCGAATGAAGCGAGCAACAAAGTCACAGTTCAAATGGAAGCGCAAGGCTTTCGCTTCCGTTTTGATGTGCTTGTGCTTGGGGACCTTGGTCCTTCTTATGCACACTCACTACTCTCGGATTATGACTCTCGCTTCAATTCGTCCCCAGATGAATACAATCCAACGGCCAAAGATTGCCTTCTTGTTCATCGCACGCAACCGGTTGCCGTTGGATATGCTCTGGGATGTGTTCTTTCAGGTGGTTAGGGGATTCATTGATTCAATTTGATTAAAAGTTTTGATTTTTAGCTTGAAAGGTTTAATTTTTAATGGTTTTGTAATTGCAGGGTGGAGAGGGTAAGTTTTCGATATATGTGCACTCCAGGCCCGGGTTTCTGTTCAATAAGGTCACCACCAGATCGGGTTTTTTCCTGAATCGTCAAGTCAATGATAGCATACAGGTGGCATTTTTAGTTCCGAATACATGAGTTGTCGATTTTCGCAATGTTAATGTGTGTTTGTGAGGCTTGTTATGTTTGAATTGGTTTGCTACTAATACTGTACAATGTAAATGTACATGTGTTTGTGGTGTTTGAGTGGATGGGGCTTTTATAGTTAGTTCATGTGTTCTATACCAGGTAGATTGGGGAGAGGCGACCATGATTGAAGCAGAGAGGATATTGCTCAAACATGCGCTCGAGGATCCTCTTAATCAACGGTTTGCGTTTGTCTCTGACAGGTGAAGATTGGCTTGATGATTTTTTCTGCTGGTTCCTTGTTCAGTTTATCGATCTTGATGGTGTTCATTATCTAACAATACTTCAGTTACTTGATTTCTTTTCAGCTGCATCCCGCTTTACAGTTTCAAGTATATATATGACTATGTCATGTCAACAAGAACCAGTTTCGTAGACAGGTGAGTGGACCAACTCAAATATGCAGTGCTATAACGAACATATGAAATAAAGGATTGTTTGTGGAAACTAGTCAGCTGCCATCAGTTGGTCTGCTCATTCCTTAATAGTTGAAAGTTGAAACTAGTTGATATCAAGTCATTTGTATTTTAATGCATGAAAAAGCTACATAGGTTTCATCTTTTGAGTGCAACTTAATTTCCTGTGAGAAATAACTTTACACAATAATACTCATCTGAGAGATTGTAACTCACATCCATTCAAACTTGGATCAGTAAATTTTATTCACTTTAAGTTTGATGACTATGTTTCCAATGCTGTTCAGTTGTTTTCTTCTTAAGGTGGTCATCTTTGAAAGTATGTTTAACTATTAACTTGTGGAAACAGCTTTGCTGATACAAAAGATGGCCGTTACAATCCAAAAATCGATCCTATTATTCCTGTACAGAACTGGAGAAAAGGATCTCAGGTATTCAATTTGGAATATTTGCTACCTGAATCTTTGTACAATACTAAAAAGCAAGCCTAACAAAATGGTTATTGTACTCTGACTATACTACAGATCGGCTTATTCTTGTACTTCTCTTTTTCTTTGTTGCAGTGGGCTGTGTTGACCAGGAAGCATGCAGAGGTTGTAGTGAAAGACAATACAGTGTTTCCTATGTTTCAGTTGTATTGCAAGGTACGTTGACGTTTAATAATGAGTTGGAAATGATGTAGTCTTAGTTAGTCACCAACATGGTGCCTCTTGAGATTATTCAGACATTCCATTGATATGTATTGGAAAATTGAAAAGCAGGAAGGCAATCATAGATTCATAATGAATAAGAAAAGGTGGCACATTGTAGTCTTTCTGTACTTCAAAGTTAAATTAAAGGGAAAATGCCCAAATACCCAAAAACAAGGCTCGTAAAGCCAATTTGAATGAAAAACAGTTTCATTATCCCATTCAAATGTTTCTTCTGAAAAATACGTTTGTACCCCTACCCCTAATTCTCTTTCTCTTGTCTCCCTCACCTCTCATTCCGATCTGCTATCCTCTCTCTCTCTCTTCTCTCTTCTTCTCTCTTCACCATCCTCTCTCTCTCTCTCTCTCTCCTCACCATCATCGCTGCCCTCCTCTTTCTCTGGAGCTCCGATCTCCTACGGCAATCGCTACCATCCTTGAATCCATCGTCGTTCCTCGCTCCTCCGCTCTGCCTTCAGCCACTCTCTCCCCAATCGCCGCCTCCTCCGTTTCTTCCCGCACCGGCCTCCTCGGATTGCCTCACTTCACTGGCCTTAAGGTCAGGTCCGCTCTTCAGACCTCTCGCTCTGTTGGATCGCTGACTTACGGCCCCGCTCATCGCCGCCAGGGCTCTCCTTCTCTCTCTCACCGATGTTTCTCCCTCCGCCGCCATGCTTCATCTTATCTACGACCACTCCAACTCTGACGTCATCCTCACCGTTTGCTGCAGCGGAAAGAGCCAGGTCACTCCTAGCCTCTAGAACCTTCACGTTTGCCTTTTCGAATTTCTGTTGTTGTTGTTGTGGTGGTGGTTAGAGGCTTAGAGCTAGGAGGTTTCCGACTGTTGATTCTGTTTGGTTAATGAGAAATCCATGTGAAATCGGACTTGAACATAGCATGGATTGAATTTCCTACGTAGTTTTCTGGATATATACACGTAGTACAGTTTCACGGTGACCAAATTAACGACGCCAGAGATCTCCTCCGACCTCTCTCCTCCGATTTGGAAAACACTCTCTCTCTCTCTCTCTTTTACTCTTCTTTTTTGGTTTCTTTGATTATTTCGCATCGATTTGGTTTTGGTTTCTGGGTGGGTGTAAAGAGAGGAAATTACGTCAGTTTAAGTCAGTTTTTTTTTTCTTTTTCTGTTTTTATATCCTTACATTTGAAAGTGATTATTGAGGATTGATAATTGATTATTGGGGCCAATAAGTTATTATTTGAGGTTTGTAACCTGATTATTAAGGGTCAGTAAGCGATTATTGGGTGATTACTGGGTGTCAGTAACTGAAAACTAAGTGATTATTGGGTGTCAGTAACTGAAAACTAAGTGATTACTAGGTGTCAGTAACTGAAAACTAAGTGATTACTGGGTGTCAGTAACTGAAAACTAAAAGTTATTGGGGGTCAGTAAATGGTTACTGGGTGTCAGTAATTAATCAATAACTGGTTACTGAGGGTTAGTAACTGGTTATTATGGGTCATTAACTGGTTAGTAACTGATTATTGGGGGTCAGTAACTGGTTACAGGGGAAAATCCGGTGACCGGAATCCGGCAGTCGGGGAAAATCCGGTGACCGGAATCCGGCGGTCGGTGACCGGAGTCTTGCGGCCGGTGACCGGAGTCCGGCGGCCGGTGACCGAAGTCCGAGGTTCCGGCCAAGTCTTTTCATGTTGAAGAGGTGAGGGCAAAATAGTCTTAAAATAATATGGTTTGTTAAGACTTTAGTAAAAATTTGTGCATTTGGGCATAAAAAAGGTTACCTTATATTGGAATGGGCTAATGCAAAAGATTATCATTGGAATGGGAAATAAAGGGTTTGAATTAGTACTAAATGGGCATTTTCCCTAAATTAAATTCACTTTTCCCGGGTGATCCTGGAACTGGAGACGACAAGCTTTTACTTTGTGCTGGAAAGCCATGCTTGCAATGATTAGTTGAGTGCACAGGATTCTACTTATTTTTGTGTGCCCCTTTTTAGTTTGTTACCATTGTCACAGAGTAGTGTGTCATCTTATTTGTTATAAGCTCATAGTTGACCTGTTTAATGTTTTATTATCATGCAGAGGAAGTCTTTACCTGAATTTTGGCGGGATCGTCCTGTTGTAAGTACCTTTCTTTGTTTTTTTAATTTTTAATCAATTACCACATCAGTTACCCCATAACAGTAGTCTTTCCAAGCAAGTTGACATACCAAATGCAATATCATGCTGTATTTATGAAATCACAGATATTACTTTTAGTAAAAGATCCAGTGTAATTTTTTCTGACTGTCTTGAAATTGTTTTAAGAGAGAAACCGTCTTTTTCTGTTTTTGCAGCCGGCTGATACCTCCAAGGAGCACAATTGCATTCCTGATGAGCATTACGTTCAGACATTACTTGCTGTAAGACAAATTCCTGTTTAACTATTGTGAGACTCAGGGATTAATAGAGTTTGAGTTAGTTCTCCTTAAGATTGTTAAGAGCCTTCTTCACCTGAAGTCTTTGCCACCTTTGTTGTAGGTATCATAGGTATGTAATTAAGAATATATCTAGGTCAGCATTAGAGATTGTAAGATTTGATTGAACCAATATGTTAGCAACATTTTGGTCATATGTATGGTTACTGGTCCATATACAATTATCTAAATGATATTAATTAAAATTTTCATTATTTTAATTATAATATCAAAGATAGACGTAAAACCACGTCTCAGATCAAAAGCCTCCTGATTCTTTAGCTATCTATCTGAACAATATTGGTGTATTATGGAGGAAGGTATACATAGGCAGATACACCTTTAGATGTGATTTTCACTGTTATTTATGGTTCTCTTTTCTTATCTCCACCCTATTTACATTGGAAAGATTAAACATCTTTGAGCTGAATAGTTTAAATTTCAGCAAGAAGGCCTTGAAGGAGAAATCACACGAAGATCACTGACACACTCATCATGGGATCTAACATCCACAAGAGATCGTGAACGCCGTGGATGGCACCCTATGACCTACAAATATTCAGATGCTACTCCAATGTTGATTAAATCTATAATGGTATGTATACTTTTCATTTGGCATCAAGCCATCCTTTAGCAATCATTATTTTAGGTTGGAGAATTGGAGCAACTAAATGTTGACGGGTTGCCTTTCTAGTTAAAGAATCGAAGTCATTAAGAATTGGTAGATAATTTGGCACAACATTCAACCTTTAATGGTTCAGTGGCACCAAATTATATGCTCAAGTTGATTGAAAATTACAAGGTTGCACATTTGCACCAGAAAGTTTAATCTTGATGTTTATATGAATTACTTATTGGAATTTCAAGAAGTGGATGTTCTCAGAGCAGTCTTATTAGAGATGTATATTAGTATTTCCACTGATTAAGAACCAATAAGCTCCTTCAAATGCTCTGAAAACTAGTATTTAGTCCAAATGCCTTCTTTCTTCTACAAGCTTACAACTGATTAATCCCCTGCAATGGCTCAATTGTGTTCCAGGATTAAGTTCGGTGCTATCCCTGTACTGATTTGTAAAACTCATGAAATTGCATTCAATGTATATATCATTGTTTTTGTAAAAGTAGAATTACTCCCTGCCCTAATGAACTTATGTGACTTTTTATTTCAGGATGTCGATAATATCTACTATGAAACTGAGTATCGAAGAGAATGGTGTAGCAGCAAGGGAAAACCCTCTCCGTGCTTTCTCTTTGCGAGAAAATTTACCCGTCCTGCTGCTCTCAGGCTTCTCAACACGGTAAAGATTTTGTCAATGTTTTAGCTTTAGCTTGGATACTTTTGTCAAGGATGTCCTATATGATAATGTCTTTTTCTCATTTGACAGACTACACTGGAGCTTAGATGAAGGACTAAATTTTAACGGTGCGAGTTTATTCTCAGCTAAACCAGATAACCCAGTGTATTAGAAATATTCACGAAATCTACTGTGAGCAAAATAATTCTGTAAATGTGTATCTACTAATCACATGTTGTATATGTAATATTCTTTTAGAAAAACAAATAAGTCGGGTTTAGGCATCCCCGCATGATAAAAAATAAAAAGAAAGAAATAAACAAATAGAGCGACATGAGATCAATGTACTGTTCTAGTTTTCTGTATCACCAAGATGCATTGTGATCATTGTAATCTCAACAGTAGTCTCCAATTGAGGACCATTGCAATTTATCTAATTTTGAGTCACAACATTGCTATCAAATGCCTACCATGTAAAACGATTAAACCTAGAGCTTAGAACGGTTCTGTTAACAGGTATCTCTTCTTTCTACTGAAACAGTTAGGTGACCTAGAAAATTGTCAGGGTTTGATACAAGGGTTGCTTCTGATCAGATTTAAGCTCAAGAATCGTAGTCATGAAGAATTGTGGATCACCTTCCAGTTGCTCATACTAAGAAGACTTTGAACTCTCGGAGTGCCACATACACCCTTAAACCTTTTGTGACCTAATCAATCACCAACTTCCTCTTCTTTCATCAGAAGTTCAGAACTAGTGACACCCTTACCCTCTATGCTTCAATTGGCTATGCAAAAAGGGTCAGTGTCATCTTGGGATAGGTAGAGGGAATACGAATGACTTTTCCCAAAAGTGCTTCCACTAAACCAACGTTCGTCTTGCTTGTTACACACTGCTCACTTGCGTGGGATATCCGAGTTGGTTCTCTCACAGAAGTTCATATTCCAAACTGCTACCTACTTTATACGACACAGCTGGGTCAAACATCAATGCATTGACCAAGATGCAAACACGTGTCCCCATCGAGAAGCTCCACGTTTCTTCAGACGCTTATTTTAACGGTTTTGGGAACAGCGTCGGTGGAACACAGTCGCCTGGTCGGCACGCTACTGTGATGGTCGTTAATCGTTATAGTAATACCAACTACCTCGTTCTACGGAAGTAATTAACTAATTACCATAAAAGGTAAGGTTATTTTTAGGGATTAAAGCCCCACAAAAGCCAACACGCTTTGAGCAAGAATATTCAGTCCGCTTTATCAAAACAAGAACGAGAATCATGAACTTGCTAGATCGATGAATGAATTGATTATCGTATATTCTTGATCAAATCATCAAAATAAAAGCATAGAAGCTTAAAGATATATATCCTCTATATATGCACATTATTTTGTACGCAGGCTGCTCCTTTTTCTAGAGATTTCTGGTTTTGAAATGGACATACTTGGACCCCAAGTAACTGATTACATATTTAAGAGATTTGATATCCAAATTAGAGTCATTCTCAAGGGTTTGGTTTTAGAATGAGGTTATATATTAAGACTTAGTTTGGAAGTCAAGGATCTCACAATTATATGTACTTTTCGGAGAATTAAGATCTTGCTTAAATAAGGTGGATTCATAAAATTATGATTTCATCTCCAAGCCAACTATATTGATTAACAATAGCGCTGCGGAAAATTCTAGTATGCAGATAGACATACCATACAGACTAAAATTTGTTGTTATAATTGGTTGTAGAAGTTTGTATAGGAACTATGCAATTACCATTTTCCCTCATAAGTCCTCTCCATGTGTAATGATAGGGCAGATTTTCAATCTGTATTCAATACAGACCTGTGCAACCAAAAATTGCATAGAAGGGGACTACAACCGCCCTTATTAATTATAAGGCAAATCATAAAAATATATTCCACTGTAAAAGATATTCGATTCCCTTCAAACCCGGGCATGCAATGCCATTACTAGATTATACTAGATGATACTAGCTAGATACCTTGTGGTATTCAGTTTGAGTTCGTATATGGATGAGTTCTTTGAACTTGAAAGTGAGAGACATATAACGTCAGGTGAGGTCTTATGTATTAAAATTAACAATAAATCAAGACTATTATTTCTTACAAAATCGGATCAAAACGATTATTTCAAAGTTATAAAATAAAAAAGTGATCGTTTTAAATGATATATTTTGATTTTCAAATACTAACTACTAGTCAAGTTTATTCATGTTTACGCGTGTCACTAGTCATTAATCATTAAGACGATTTATAAGCTTTTTAGGTGAACATTTCATAAAACCTTTCAAACAGTCTTTGTCAATTTCATCAAACATTTCATATATATAGTTCAGTCTTTGTTAATTTATCCATACGAAAGAAATTGATGCTTAATTAGCAGCAGCGACGATTCTTCCCGGAATATCAGTGTCAAATCCATAATGACATGTCATAATGTTACAATTGTCCAGACAGATTTTATCCACAACATCAAGATTTAGGCTCTAAAATGGGGGATAATCTATGATACACCATATTATAAAAAAATCAATATCATGGGTTCTTTTTCTTGGACCGACACTATCACGACTTTATTTGTATTTATTTTATTTAAGTCAGTGGAAAAAGAAACATTAAAAATAAAAATCCAAACCAACTAGCATTGCCTATAAAATCGACGATACCCGTAATCGTTGATCCATAACATCTAACAAAAGAAGTTTAGAGATTTCATACACAAAATCAAGCAGCTAACAAAGATTCTTTCCATTATTTCAGAAGATTCATTTCTCGGATTCTCCGTTAACCCCTACCATTTTTTCTCTATATAAACCTCTATTTGCTTCTTCTACCTTCCATCACTACCAACCCTAAAACCTCTTCTTTACCATACTGATCATACTCACTCTGAGCAATCATCATGGCCCCAAATTTGAGCAATGGTTCTCCTGTTGTTAACGTCGAGAATGGCGCAAACCCAAGTCCTTTTAGCCTTGAAGGTTCCAACTTGACGGCCAACGGCCATGTCATCCTCTCTGACGTCCCCAAAAACATAACACTCCGCCCATCACCCCATACCATCAGCAAGTCCACCGCCCCCGGCGCTTTTGTTGGCTTCAACGCCGCCGAGGCTAGCAGTCGCCACGTGGTGCCCATCGGCCAGCTGAAGGACATCCGGTTCATGAGCATCTTCCGGTTTAAAGTCTGGTGGACCACTCACTGGGTCGGTTCCAAAGGCAGTGATCTCGAGCAGGAGACGCAAATCGTGATCCTTGAAAACTCTGACGCCGGCAGGCCCTACGTCGTCATCCTCCCGCTCCTTGAAGGTGGCTTCCGCGCCTCCATCCAGCCCGGCGTCGATAATTTCCTCGACGTCTGCTTGGAGAGCGGGTCAACTCAGGTCAAAGACAAGGGATTCTCCAGCGTGCTTTATCTTCATGCCGGAGAAGACCCCTTCACGCTGGTGAAGGACGCCGTGAAGGTCGCCAAGGCCCACCTGGGAACGTTCAACTTGTTGGACGAGAAGACACCACCCGGCATCGTGGACAAGTTTGGTTGGTGCACGTGGGATGCTTTTTACCTCACTGTTCACCCTCGCGGCATCATTGAAGGCGTGAGGAACCTCGTGGAGGGCGGGTGCCCTCCGGGGCTTGTGTTGTTGGATGATGGATGGCAGTCTATCGGCCACGACTCTGATCCCATCACCAAAGAAGGGATGGGCCAGACCGCGGCCGGTGAGCAAATGCCGTGCAGGCTGCTCAAGTTTCAAGAGAATTACAAGTTCATAGACTATGAGAGTTCCAAGGACCATAATAGTAAAGGCATGGGCGCCTTTGTGAAGGACTTGAAGGACGAGTTCAAGAGCGTTGACTATGTGTACGTGTGGCACGCGCTGTGTGGGTACTGGGGTGGAATCCGGCCAAATGTTCCTGGCCTGCCGGAGGCGGTGGTTATTGAGCCTAAACTGTCACCGGGGTTGAAGAACACGATGGAAGATCTGGCCGTGGATAAGATTGTCAACACTGGGGTTGGATTGGTCCCACCGGAATTCGTTAGCCAAATGTATGAAGGGCTCCACTCTCACCTGAAGTCAGTTGGGATCGACGGCGTCAAGGTCGACGTTATCCATGTAAGTCCCAAACTCCTCATGTATTGGTAGTTAGGTTTTGGACGGTGGTGAAGTTAATAACTGATATTGACCTAGAAAGTTCTATGTGTCGTGATCTTATTATCCTCTTGACCATGACCGGTTGGTATTATCAAAAATTCAATTTCTTTGACTTGTTGATCGGTGCGTCACCTATTTTTCATAAGAAATTGATTTAGTTTTAATTTTTCTTTGGGTGCAGTTGTTGGAAATGTTGTGTGAGAACTATGGTGGACGTGTAAACTTGGCTAAAGCATACTACGATGCCCTAACAGCTTCGGTGAGGAAGCACTTCGACGGCAATGGTGTCATTGCTAGCATGGAGCACTGCAACGACTTCATGTTCCTCGGAACCGAAGCCATCACTCTCGGCCGTGTTGGTATGTCCTTTTGATTCGATTTCGACTTAGTTTTGTACACTTATTCGTGTGTTGCATTTTTGTTAATTTGTTTTGTTATGCTTAATTGGTGTAGGTGACGATTTCTGGTGCACTGATCCCTCCGGTGATCCCGACGGTACCTTTTGGTTGCAAGGGTGTCACATGGTTCATTGTGCTTACAATAGTTTGTGGATGGGCAACTTCATACAGCCGGATTGGGACATGTTCCAGTCCACTCATCCCTGTGCCGCTTTCCATGCTGCCTCTAGGGCAATCTCCGGCGGTCCGATTTATGTGAGTGACACTGTGGGGAAGCATAACTTTGAGTTGCTCAAAACCCTGGTGGTGCCCGACGGCTCTATCCTTCGCTGCGAGTACTATGCTCTCCCTACTCATGATTGTCTCTTTGAGGATCCTCTCCATGATGGCCGCACCATGCTTAAAATTTGGAACCTCAACAAGGTAATTGATCAAGCTAACTTGCCAATCTGTTACTTATATATCATTGTTGTACATTATGTGTGTGCTAATTTGTTAATCTCTTTTAACAGTACAATGGAGTCCTTGGGGCATTTAACTGCCAAGGAGGAGGCTGGAGTCGTGAGACTAGGCGAAACCAATGTTTTTCCAAGTATGTAGGAAAGGTGACCTCCAAGGCCAACCCTAAGGACATCGAGTGGAACAGTGGCAAGAATCCAATTTCCATTGAGGGAGTGCAAGTGTTTGCCCTGTACTATCACCAGGCCAAGAAGCTAGTCCTGTCCAAGCCAACCGAGGATGTGGAGTTGTCGCTGGAGCCCTTCAACTTTGAGCTAATTATCGTTTCTCCGGTGACTACTTTGCCTAGCAAGTCTGTGCAATTTGCCCCAATTGGTCTAGTGAACATGCTCAACACCGGAGGCGCTGTGAAGTCGTTGGTTTACGGCGAGGAGGGGAACTCTGTTCAAATCGGGGTGAAGGGCACCGGAGAGATGAGGGTGTTTGCGTCTGAGAAGCCACTAGGTTGCAGGATTGATGGAAGCCCTGTCGCTTTTGAGTATGAAGAGAACATGGTGAGAGTTCATGTGCCATGGACCGGTAACTCCGGCTTGTCTATTGTGGAGTACATATTCTAGATCTATAGGTCACTTTGGTTATTTTTCTTTAGAAGCAAGTGAGCAAGGGACTAGCTAGCTATGTTTAAGCAGTACTATTTCCAATTTTTCGTTTTTGCTCCCTTTATTAGTACTATGGGATGTTTCATTATGGTTTCCAGTAATACAAGTTATCAGACTTTTCACTATGACTTTGTGGTGGTTTTTGTGAGCAATTCTCTTCCTGACATGATACATTTGACTGAAATTAAAGTGGTTTTTAGCTACGAATGAAGGTTTGTGAAATTACAAAATTTCCTTGGCAATGTTTGTCAAGTGGAAATTTTGTTGGCATTGGCTAAAACTAGTAACTACAGATGAAACTAGAAGGGAAATAAACATAGAACCCAAATCCCACAACCAGCTACCTAGTACATAGCAATGTCTTCAAAGGCCAAAGCGAAAGTGAAAGCGGCTTGGTAAACCCTTGTGAGACAATCATGTTGGTAACCCTACGGTGTTTCACTAGCAGCCACTGTAATCCTCCGCTAGTAGGGTGTTCCATAGATTGTACCAAGAGTTAGGATCATCACCTTTTGCATCATTGATCGGTATGACATTACCATCATCATGACCAACAACGAAGTCTAAGTGACTGGTACTATTGATATGCTCATAGGTACTACAAGTAGTAGTTGAGCTTTGCTGCAAGTCCTTCCCATAGTTGTAATAGTTGTTGCATGGGGTGTACATGCTATCGACCACATTTACATCACTAATTGGGATGAAGTTACTAAGATCCCCAGTACAGAATTGTTGATCCTTATCGTTAGTACTGCTAGTAGTAGTTGAAATCTGTTGTAAGCCATTCTCAAAGTAGTTGTTGTTGCCGGGCATACTGAATTGCTGGTCATTAGTGCCATTTGAACTTTGTGGTAAATCCTTCTCCTTCACCAAAGAGTTCTCCACAACTTGGTTATCGACTTTCCTTAACCTCTTGCCCTTTGGCGTAATGGAGGTTGATGGGTAGTCTTTGTTATTCTTCCTCTTATTGCACTTCATCCCTCTCAATCTTGGAGGATCATCTTCACATAACGTAACCTTTGTCTTCTTGGATTCGGATGAGCGTTTGTTCTTTTTGAGATGACAAATCACCCAATGGGGAGAGAAATTGCTGCTATACTCTTCCATTTGCCAAGCAGCATGGTGCAAAGAATCATCACTCTCATACCGGAATTTCCTCTTCGTCCCAATAGGTTTCCCATTCTCATCATCAACTGGTCTAGATCTTTCACCCTCACTCCATGTCCCTAATCTGGAGTTTGTCCTACGATCAATCCGCTTACCTTTGGGGTTTAGCTTCTTGGGAATCGCAAAGAAATACAAGGATTCTTCGTCTTGCCGTTCGAATCTCTCCCAAATCTCCCAAGGCTCTTCGCCGTAGATGTCAACCTCAGGCAACTTTAGGTATGGTGGTGGAGATACAGACTCTTCCCCATTCACCTTGCCATACAGGTAATAGTTCACCAACTCATATTCCTTCGGATGGAACCTGAAACCTTTTGGCATTACAATCGACATCGTTGTTTGGAAGCTGAAAAAGAACTTTAAGCTGAGAAGTTAGTGTTGAAGTTTTATACAATCCTAATACTTATCAAAAAGTCCTTTTATAAGATGTACTACGTCCGGAACTTGGCTATCTTCGTTTTAGGTTAGTACAGAACTATATTCTTTTTAGGTAAGCACAGAACTAGTATTCCTTCCTTTTCTGGGTAAATCTTGCTAGACCTCAATACATTCCTTTTAGGTAAGTACAGAACTATCAGTATTCCTTTTCTGGGTAAATCTGGCTAGACCTCAATACTTGCCTTTTTCCATGAGACATGTTACCGCCTCAAATCAAACCCAATACTAGTATGGATGCAAACACTAAAAAGTAAACAGCATTGTGCCGTGAGTCCGTGACAGTCAGTAAAATTACTGGATCAACTAAGAGAAAGTTCAACAACAATGTGAACAGGAATCAAATCCCAAATATTTTCTATGTAAATCATCTAAATAATTTCAACAGAATTTTCAGTCTTTATGCTTTGTTTCTAGACATCTAAGCAGAAAGACTAACAGGATACACCACTCAACCAACCTCAGGTTGGCAGTCAAAAATAAGGACAATTCCCTTTTTACAGTCCTTTGCGTAAAATAAGAAACACTGGAAACTAAAAATATAAGCAATTGGTAAAGCAGGTTTCCTTCAAAATTAGAGTTCTCTTAGATTTAACAATTACCTGACTGTACAAAAGCTGAAAATTAGCCCATCTTTAAGTTGCATCGCCTTTAGATGACTCTTTCACCCGAGACGTAGGGCTTGAACTAGGCACGGAAGGTTCACCCAGTTTCATGTGCTCATCACCATCTTTTCTTTCAGACTGTTCAGATTCTGCATCGCCTGATGCAGATGTATCCTGGGAAGTAGTGCTTGCTAGTTTATCTGCAGGCTGAATATCAGCAGATAATGCCCCCCTAGGAGTGGTGGATGGAGATTTTTCACCACCATTGCTGGAGTTACTAGATGTCAACCACACAAATTTTAAGTCACACCCGTCCCAGCATTTACCATTAAGAAATGCTTTCTCTGCTGAACGCCGTGTTGCAAAAGTTATACGAGCTGAGCATTTCTTTGATATGTCCAACTCACTACTACTATCACGAGATTCCCGATCTTCTAATTCCACATTAGAAATATCACCATATGGTACAAAGTGTTCCTTGATAACAGTAACCTGGAAGGAAGACATTAAAATCAGTTTACCTTCCACAGAAGTATTTACAAACTGCAAAGTAAACCTAGAAGAAACCCATATAAAAGTACTATATTTTACCACATCTAGAACAAGAGTTACTTTGTATGATATATGGTAAAAGTTATATGAGCTGAGCATTTCTTTGATATGTCCAACTCACTACTACTATCAGATTTCTGTGATATCACAGAAAACTTACTCCACAAATTACTTGGTTTCAAAAAAAAAAAAGACTCTTAGTAAAAGAAAGGAAAAAGAACAGAGCCTAACAAATAGTTATATTCCATATACATCAATGAGGATAGAAACTTCATATTCACACGCTCTCACTCTAACAAGTTATTCCATGAATACCATAAATTCTTTTCTAAAGTCTCCATTTAAAATATTGAGGAAGCAAATACTTCCAACTTCTTTCTCTGACTAGGTAAGTTTGAAAAGATTATTGGTCATATTACAAATGAACACGTCTTAAATTTAAGGTTAGACTAAGCATATGTGTCGTCAAAGAATCCAAACTAATGCAAGTTTATAGTCGAAGGTACTGATAAGTGATCTCATTCCTTATTTCACCTCTTAACTCACTGATTATCTTTTCCTAAGAAACTCCTAACACACTCATTGCTTCAGAGACATGAATTAATAAATATGCTTATTGATTGAGCAATGTGTGAGGAACATGTGATGTGGTCAGCTACCCAAAAACTTTAATCATCGATCTCCTCATACAGCAATGCAAAATTAGAAAAATTATCTTTCATTGAGAGAGAGAGAGAGAGAGAGAGAGAGACAACTTACATTTGCAAATCCAGATGGTAAAGGAGGGAGAATTCTAAATCCAGTAGGACGATTGTCTAATTTGTATCTATTCAGTGGAACAGGAGCCCCTAGTGGTACTGATGGACGAATCATCTGATGCTTCAAGCTAGGAGATTGCTGTAGAGTCATAGCTGTACTTGTTTTAGGACTATGGGAGGCGACAGTATCCCCGGATTGGTTCTTATCAGTCAACATCTCATCAGCCAGTGCTGACACAGGAGTAGGACTGGAGGAACTCGGAGTAGCAACTTTATCAGCGTCAGCTGCTAATCCCACTTTGCGTCTCTTGGCAGCTAGCTCTGTGTCTGCCTCACCCTTTGGTCCGCCCTGGATACAAAAGTTTGAAGAAGGCTATATAAATGATAAAGTAGAGGACTAGTATAATTGAAACCTCATCCATATAGCATGTAACTCAGTGTCAAACTCTTTCAATGCTAAGAAAAAAGTTTTAAGTTTACAAGACAAACTCTTCGCAATTAGTACCTAGTGAAACATCATATCAATTGAAAGAAAGCCAAGATGTGACATGCCCCAAACCAAAAATAGTAACATTAGCAAGAATTACGTCAGTTGGACTTACTTGTTTCTCAAGCTTGTACAACTGGCGACGAAAGTCATTCCGTTTCTGGTCCAGCATTTCCTGCTTCTTGCGAAGTTCCTCCTTTAACTGCTCTAAATTTTCTAGCTTTTTCTGCAGAGGTGGAGCCTTGGGACCATTTGAGATTACAGGCTTAGAGTTATCAAAGGATGGTAGAGAAGCATCAGATGCATGAACAATACTACCCTTTGAAGAAGATTGTTGATTATTCTTGCTAATACTAGAACTAGATGAATGGAGTGGAACTGAAACAGCTGTCAAACCAGGGGAACTTTCAGAAACCATACTAGCCTTGCCAGGCCCATCCTCTGGAATGCTATCACGATTTGCCCACCACAACTTGATAAAACGATTACCCATTACAGCATCAGGTGCCTTTAAAGCAGCTTCAGCCTCTTCTTTCTTGGAAAACTGGACAAAAGCTCGCTCACTATTTGATGGAATATGAATGTCCAAAATCTCTCCAAATTTTTGAAAATGAGAAACAAGAGCCTCCCTTCTGTTGCTTTTCTGAGGAATACCGTTGACAAATAGAGTACGTAATGCTTTCTGAGATGGTTTCCGAACAGTACGCATAGTATCATAAGGTCTCTTGGCTAACGAGTTTAGGGGTTTGGAGTTTGTATCCTCTGCAATGCTACACTTTCCTTGATGTTGCTGATGAATGTTGACTTGTGACTCGGTTACATTCTCAGGATTATCTGAATAGTTTATTGTAGGGTCAATTTTCTCCTTCACGTCTGATCTGTTTTTTGAGCTACCAATTCTGCCCCAGATTGACACACTTGTACTCTGTGAACCACCAGCAGTACCAACAGTTCTAATTGGGTATTCATTGTCTGCGTTATCACACAATCTAGCTTGATGACGGTCAGAAGGATCATCATTTGATAAGGAGTCAGTTACATCATTCCTAGGTGACTGAAGGCCTAGAATTGCATTTGAGGTTTCAGGACCATTATTGTTCCACAGGGGTTGATCAGGGTCATACAAGTCAATTCCACCCAAAGAAGTATCATCAGTGACACTAGACTTGCTCACTTTGCTATGCAATCCTTTGTTATTCATCAATGTAGTTGAAGATGCACTGACTGATGGTAGAGGTCCAGGACCAGTGGGTTTTCCAAGTAGGTGTGCGCTTGGAAGTGAAACAGGAAGATTGAACTGAGAAAGACTCTGTAATTGAAGAAAATATGATTTTAACCAAAAACACAGGCCATAAATAATGAAGTTTGAAGCTAAACACTGAAAACAAAACAAACAAAGAAACAAACAAAAAAGAACCAAAATACAGCTACGATAAGACACAGCATAATGACTGAATGCATTAGTGAAGGTATGCAAAAAGGATTCATTTGTGAGTTTATGAGATGAATCAAATGCATCATAATACTTGTCAAGTACTGACTAGATATCACATCATAATACTTGTTAAGTACTGACTAGATATCATCTGACTAATTGCTAAGGAATTAGTAACGCAAAACAACTAGCCAGCATTCTGGAAGTTAGATCAACTAGCCAGGAAGCTCTAATGTAACAAGTCTGATCAACACAAAGAAAATAATTATTTACTAATGGGTACATGCACAAACTGAAATTGGCATTACAGAACAAAGCTTGATATCATCAGCCGCATGACTCGTAACTTATACAGTGCCAAATATTGAAAAAACAGGCTGTAAGATTGTTAAAGATAACAGCTAATTGTACCAATCACGATGGAATATATATATTTCAACTAAGCTAAAAAGCAGTAAAAGTACCTGCACGTCTTCAACAACGATCCGATTGACTCCATGTTCCATTGGACACATGTCCCCTCTTAGACAAAACCCACGCTCCTCAAAGTCTCTACATCTTTGGCGAGGGATGCCCAAATTTAAAGAAGAACGGATTGGTGGTCTGAGTGTACCTTGCAACCCAATTGAATGCAGTGTATCCAGGCCACCGTTTGGTACTCCTGGAAGTAATCCAAATGCATTCCAGGACGCACTCTGTGGATTGGAAACATTTGGCAATCCCCGTCCTCCAAACATACTCGGAGGAAGGGACCCCTGCTGAACCAGCTGAGATGTAATATCAGAGCTGAACCTAGAATCACGTTGGCTCCATGGTGCAGAGTCCCGTCCTCTTCCCCTACCAGGACCAAGGTCTCCAGGGAATGCTTGGTTTGCCCACATCCTTTGACTTAAATCGAAAGGTGCTCGAGGCAGTGATGCTGAACCTGGGCGTCTTTTATCAAACTTTCCAGAAAAGTTCTCAAACGAAGTGGAATTATAATATTTCGATGGTGTACTCGCTTGAGAATCATTATCTCTGAAAGAGTGCCCATTTACAAAAGGTTTATTCCTTTTTCTGTATGGCCTTGTTATATCTTGATCAAGGGGATCTCTCTCCAAAGACTGAGAACGAGCATCTCGTCTACGATGTTTGTGATTTCGATCATCATCATCATCATCACTGACTTCCTTCTCCTCAGGATCACTAACAAAATCAGAAGCAGAAAGGCCACCTGGTTTTGGAGACGAAACATTTAATTCCATTTGATCCCTTGAAATCACTAGAATGTCGATTTACGTCAAGATAATTTCTGAACTCCCAGTAACAGCAACAAAATGCACTTGTTTGTCTATACTCTATAGATACTCTAGTGAGCTGGGAACCTGGAAAGAGATAACAATTAGAAGTTTTCAACAACAACGAGAAACATAGGAGGTACATATCTCAAACTGAGTTAAGGAAGTCGGCGGTAGACATGAGTTTATTTACATCATACATGTGCATCAAGGTAAAAGGTATATACGTTGCCATTCTTATCACAAAAGACCAAGAACCACAAATAGAACTGATAATCATCACTCAATGGCCTTTCAACTTGAACTAAAAAGGATCTCCAAAGTCAATTCTGATGAACAGTTTTGGCACGAGATGGACTTGTACATGTTAATAAACTAACTATAACATGCAAGCTACCAAATCCAGCTAAATAGAAAAACTATTCCCCTGCCCCTGGAGCACTACTGCAGTATTGCATGCTACTTCCATATTATTCTTTGACTAAACGTAAAACCTATTCTGAGACCTTTAACAGCTTCTGATACTTCGCAGTTTAAATGATGTAACAAAAAAAAAAACAAGTACTTGCTTCTCACGGCCTTAAAGGCATGATGGAGAAACCTAAGTAGCAATTGACAATAAAGGTTTGCTTAAACTGTGTTTTATTTTTTGTTTATCTTATTATAAACAAGCTGTATGGCAAATGAAAAACATGCAGGCTGTGCTGGAAGCATATAAACCATGGTTGAAAAGCCTTAAAACCTAATGATGAGAAGAGGAATAAGAACAAAAGAATAAATATGATAAGTTACAGCATGGCACTCGCTCACGGCATCACAGTTATACCATGTATCTCCTTCACAAGTTCCACAATCTAATGATTCCATTATTAATGATCATGAACATTATTGCGTTTTCGACATAAATGTACCAAGCCAAATTCGTAAGTCACTTAAAACCCAGCCAAAGACCATTGCAATGACCTCAAATAGCTACCCTCAGCTACATGAACCGCTCAACGTTCCACATTCATCAAAATCCTCATAACAACCTATATTACAATCAATTAACACCAACCACTAAAACTAAGCTCCTATAATCTACAGGTTTTCGACATCAACACAACAAAATCAGCCTAAATTCGAAAATTAAACCCTAAGGGATTGCATTAAGCGATCGTAATTTAGGTTTAGAACAATCGAGCAATACCGAAAACGAATTCAAAACAATGGAAACAGATTCTTACAGAGTAATGGCTTACGGAAGCTTCCTATGTACAGATGGATTCGGCTCCGCCGTGTAGCCCAGGGAAATGCGCCGGATGGAGAACCGGAGGTGAAATTTCGCGGCGGCGGAGATTAGAGACGGAGGGGCGAGGGTAGGATCGTAATTAAGAGGTAATCGAGGGAGGGATGTGGAAATTGTGAGAGGGAGAGAGGGGTTTTGGGAGTGAGAGACTGGTTTGGTTTTGGGTTTGAGCGGAGCAAACAGGATTTTTGGAGAGAGACGACGACGACGATGGTTTTGGTACCAAAATAAAAATAAGTGAAAATGAGAAATTAGAATTCGAAATTGCATTTCGACCTACATTATTTTAGGTAATTCGAAATAGGCCCCTATACTAATACGGGTATTGCATTTGCGTCCTGTAAATGAGTATCAATTATAAAAATACAATAAATTGGTCCGAACGGTCATGTTTTCATCTCGACTTTAAGATTAGTATATATAGTCATTAAGATGACAAATTTTTCTTTAAGTTCTTATTTTTCTTATTTTTTATATTTATTTTTATATTTCAGAAATATTAGAAGAGATTTTGAAATTTGATGATTTGAGTTGGCCTTTATAAACTTGAAGAAGATTGAAGAGGGGAAACATACAAAAATTCAATCCTTGTTGTTTCCGCTGACACTCAAGGATCTTGTTGTTGCCGTTGTCATTCAAGGATGATTGACATGAAGAAATGATTATTAGTAAAGAGAAAATAACGATGAATTTTTTCCCTACGTTCCTAAAAATATAAAAAACCAAAAAAAGAAAATTGGAATATGAAAACAAAGAAGAAAAACTAAGAAAAAAAGAGAATTTAAAGGTAAATTAGTCATCTTTTTTTTTGTCTGAGGGTAAATTAGTTATCTTAATGACTATATATACTAATCTTAGGTCAGGATAGAAACATGAAATATCAATCTAATATTTTAAAACTTGATATATCAAAGTTTATAAAGAGTGAAAGTTCGTACATCATTCAGACGAATTTCTCATATTTAAAATTCTTTGATATTCGTATACTATTCAAACGAAATTCTCATTCTTGAATCATATTTGAGTTTACCCAGAGTATCAGACTAAGCCGACCCTAAGAATTTAAACTAAAACCTCTTGGCATTTGTTTTTCACAACGCCGGTGACCAAATCGGAAAGTTGGAAAATGGCTACCCAGACTAAGCTGACCCTAATAATTTAAACTAAAACGTGTGGGCATTTGTTTTTCACAACGCCAGTGACCAAATTGAAAAGTTGGAAAACGGCTATGTGACTTGAAGACCAAGAAATGTTACCCTACAAGATTCCTTGAACTTCAGCTTGAACTTGGTTCTGGTCGAAAGCCATCTTAATCGGTGCTAGTTGCTCGTCTCTGTATAATATACGGTGAAGTCGTTAGTAATTTCAGGCGGTCTGGCCGGAAAGCTTAAAACAAAACAGAGAAAGAGAGAGAGAAAGTGCTATTACCACTAGGTCTCGAATCTTCTCTCTGGTCGGAGAGAGCTTGACGATTACGTAGACGAAGTAGGCAAAGCAGAGAGAAGGAGTAGTTGGTGAGCTTCCCAAAAATATGATTACAAGAGCTTGTCGTTGTCGTAACCTGAGTGTGGTTTATGAAGAGTTTTTTATCACATGCATGATGCATGACATGTTTTTTGTTTTTGTTTTGATAATAGACATTCATTAGCACAAAACCACAAACTAAATGAAAGCGAAAAAGCTAGAAAAGAAATACCTTAAAAAAGAAACAAATAAGAAAATGCAAGATGTCTCACAAAGAGAAAAAACTGCGCTAAACAGGAGGACGTGCATAAGAGGTAAATGGATTAAATACTCAATCCAGAGGACACATCGTGCATGATATATACTTACTCTCCAAATTTTTACAATGAACAGTAAAAACACTACTAACCTGCTCACACATTCTAACCATGCGTGTATGACATTTTTCATGTAGAAACTCCGTTTTGATGTATGGAATATTTGAAGACTCCTAAAAATTCAAGAATTTAGACGATCCAATAGCTAGAAAAGGACTAACTCAACTTCAGAGATTGATCCAAGAGGTGTTTTAGGCTTTATCGAATTAGTGATGCTTTGAGATGGAATGTTCTATTATAAAAGAGAATTGAAGAGGCTATGATAAGCCAATTACCTATATTCATTTATTTGGCATTGAACTTGTAAATTCAAACTCAAGTCTTATGGTAACACACAAATTTTTTGGCCAAAATTGAATGTTCTTATTTTTATTACCAAATTTTTCATATTATTAAATAATAGCTTTTAAGTAAATCTTGAACTGACGGAACTCGAAAATCTCAATCGGATTTGGGTAAACGATTCTTGCTTGATTTGAGTCAAAATCCCTTGCACACGAATTTTTCGGCCAAAATTAAATGTTCTTATTTTTCAACTGAACACTTCCTTTTATCAAATCATGGTTTTTAAATACTTCATGAACGGAAGAGACTCGAAAATCTCAATTGAGCTTGTGTATAAGATTCGTACTTGATTTGAGCCAGGGTCTCTTACAAAGGCATAAATTTTTCAGTCAAAATTGAATGTTATTATTTTCGGCCAAACTTTTCCTGCTATCAAATCATGATTTTCATGTTCAAGATACTTCTTGAACCAAAAGAACTCGAAATTTTCAACCGGATTTGTATATACGATTATTATAGCACTCGATTTTGTCGGCCGGTTAAATTCCTGGTACTAAACCCGATTCGGCCTGTTTAGAAAGCCCAACAACAAACTTGCACACTCGTTATGTCCTCTGCTGAGCTCCGCATTCAGTTCCATAAACCAATTCTGGTTTTGCTCTCTGTGAAAACGCAGCGGCATTCAGAAAGATGAAGACGTTATCGCTGACGGAGCTGGATGACGAAACGGTGCGCAGCATGGCCATTGGTGCCGTCTTCTCCGACTTCGTAAGCTTCACTTTTCCTCTTCTACTTTCTTATTCCAGCAAAATATGTCCTCAGCGATCCTAATTAGTTCAGCTACTGTGAAAAATTTAGGCTGCGTTTTGATTAGGGCGCTAGGGTTTAGAGTTTAATCACTGTGATTTGGAAATTGGTTGTTGTTTCTATCAATCAAATCAAGAGGTTTAGCAATTGAGAAGTTTGATTATTCACTGATTGCAGTAAAAACTGTGAGTATAGGTTTACTGATGATGTGGTGAAATTTTCAGGGAGGGAAGATAAACTCACTCGATTTTCATCGAAAGGAGGATTTACTTGTTACTGCTAGTGAGGATGACTCTGTGCGGCTCTATGACATTGCAACTGCCAAGTGAGTTGTAACTTTTACCAGATGGAAATCATGTTTGTATTTGCAAGAATTTAACTGTATACTGTATACACATTACTTGTATAAACTGTTTCGCGTTAGTAAGTATGAAATTGGTGTGAAATTTAATAATGTTGTTGTTAGTTGAGGAGATAAGTTTAAGTTATTTGAGGTTTAAGCTTTTTCCCCGCCCTTTTTCCTGGTTTGTAACTCAGCAGTGGTGATACTTCATTAATGTTAAGGCATTTGAAGGTGTCTGTGTATTGATTATTGACCGACTGGTTGCACTGTGGTAGTGCTTGTCTGCTTTCATGTTTGATACTCAGTATGAAATTTACTATGTTCTTTGGTTGGAGCTGACAATAGCGAATGTAAACTGTACTGATGTCTTTACATTGCTTTTATATTGGTTATTTGAAATTGGATGTTGGCGGCTTTGAGCGTTAGTGCTCTAAGTGGAGGAGATTGCAGTTGCTAAGCTTTTTTTCCTCGCATTTTCCTGGTTTGTAACTTCATTGAGCATTAGTGGGTCTCTAAAGGGTGGTGATACTTCATTGATGTTGAGGCATTTGAAGGTGTCTTTCTGTATTGATTATTGACCGACTGATTGCACTTAATAGTGCTTGTCCGCTTTCATGTTTGGTCCTCAGTTAAAGTTCTACGATGTTCTATGGATGTAGCTTACATAAACCAGTGAATGGAAACTGTATTAATGTCATTACATTACTTGTGTTTAAACTTTTCTTCATTTATTTTAGGTTGCTAAAGACTACATATCATAAGAAACACGGAGCAGATCGCATATGCTTTACTCATCACCCAAGCTCTGTGATATGCTCTTCAAGATACAATTTGGATTCTACTGGAGGTAAGTTTTTATAATATAGCCATCGATTATTGTAATCTTTTATCCCTCACTATATTTGAGCAATGGTGTCCAATTGCTTTCTCTGGCAGAATCACTGCGGTATTTGTCAATGTATGATAACAGATGCCTTCGCTACTTCAAGGGCCATAAAGAGAGGTATACTTTTACTTTGAGATGCTGTCACAATAAGGAGATAATGTGATTGGAACACTAATTCACTTGTTAATTTTCATAAACTGCTTGTTGTAATAATTTTCCATTCAAGGCAGTAGGATCTGTAGGTTTTGCTGAAATTCACTAAAATAGTTTTTGGGAACCCCAAGTTCTGAGTTTACAAACTATGCAATAATATATTTTCTCGCACAATCAATTCTTTTTCGTGTTCATGTTGTCCATTGTTCAGCTGCATTTATCATTCTTTAATCTTGCAAGGAAGTTAACTCATGATTTCTGTTAATTGCTGCTGTAGAATTGTTTCAGTCTGTATGTCTCCTATCAACGATAGCTTCATGTCTGGTTCATTGGATCACAGTGTCCGAATATGGGATCTTCGTGTAAATACATGCCAGGTAGGTGTCTGGTTAAATTATTATTTGATTTTAGTTAGAATAGAAAGCAACCAGATAACTCGATCCACAGTTCTAAAGGCAACATTGTGACTTATGCTTACAGGGAATTTTACATCTACGTGGTAGACCTACAGTGGCCTATGACCAACAAGGTCTTGTTTTCGCTGTAGCTATGGAAGGGGGCGCTATCAAATTGTTTGATTCACGCTCGTATGACAAGGTTACTACCTAACCAATTACCAATTTGCAGTGTATGCATATCTTCTTCTTTTTTTCATAGTATGAATTTAACCAAAGTTTTTCTAATTAGGGCCCATTTGATACCTTTTTAGTTGGTGGAGATACAGCTGAAGTTTGCGACATAAAATTTAGCAGCGATGGCAAATCAATGCTCCTCACCACTACGAACAATAACATCTATGTTCTTGATGCCTATGCAGGAGATAAGGTCTAATTTCTTGGTTAGATTATTGTCTTTACTATTTTGGTGTGTCCTTGCATAGCTCATTTCGGATAGGGTGGACAAAATGGTGCATGTACGCACACACACACACGTTAAAAGCCTATATATTCAGTCTACGTTTGAGGGTGTTAAATTGATGCATAACAGATTGGACCTTTCCCTTCTGCAGCGATGTGGTTACAGCATGGAACCATCTCCGAATACGAGTATAGAGGCAACATTTACCCCAGATGGCCAGTATGTACTCTCAGGTATACGTCATTTACACTGGCTGATATCTTATAGATCATATCATATATACGTGTTCTCTAAAAGTCATTTTCTTTTTTCTTTTCAAGGTTCTGGAGATGGAAATTTGCATGCCTGGAGCATCGACAGGCGGAATGAGGTATGATTTTCTAGGAACAGTACTTAAGATGTCATTATTCAGTATGTATTTGCTTATCCTTTCTGATTTTGTGCATGAATGCGGTTAACTAGTCTACAAAATAGCTTCTGACTGCTCTTATTGCCTCTCCCTGCCTCTGGTCACCCTTTCGCTTTCTTTTCATCTTAATATGAAAAAGCATCCTGATAGCTCAAGTTGCTGCTTGTCTGTATGTAATGCATATCCATTTTCTACAGTGCCAGTCGTTTACCTAGTTTGCACACTATTGTTTGAATTTTTCTGGAAACCTTTTCCGGGCTGAATTATGCTAGTAAATTTCGCATTTCCATTTGTATAGGTTGCAAGCTGGAACAGCCATATTGGAGTCCCATCATGTTTAAAGTGGGCTCCTCGTAGAGCTATGTTTGCAGCTGCTTCGACTGTTCTCACCTTTTGGGTTCCCAACGATTCAAACGCTGCTCCTGCCGTTATGGACACTGAACCCTCGGCAGGTACCGAATCACAACATCTATTTCAATGAAGTAGATTCATCTGCAATTCATCTCCGGCCTGAGCATACAGATGGCTGTTCTGTACGTTTGTGTTGTGCTATAGAAGATAGTCATGGTTGTTTCAATTCGTTTTGGTTTAAATACGCATCATAGTGTTCCCAATACCAAGGTTTACAAACGTATCAGTGTCAGAGGTTTAAAACAATCCAGCACTTAGATACATCTGAGTGAAAATCCCACGATAAAATCGACCAGTGAGAAATAATCTAGTGCAAAAACATTAGATTATATTGATAGAAGTATATAGAAATACCAAGAATGGTCGATTGGTGCATCTGCAGTTGTGTGAAGGACTGAAAGTGAAGTACTGAACATTTGCTCATGGGAATATAGCTTGCTATCCACCATTTTTTGTTCATTACTTGTATTTGGTGCTGGTTTCTAGTTTGTAGAGAGGGAAACATTGTGAACCAAATTCATTACATCAAGGACATACGTAGCGAACACAATTTAAGATAAAACTGATAAAACTGTAGAAAATAGAAAGTGTCACATACAGGTAGCAAAATGACCCAAATTTTATCTACTTCCCTCATTCCTGACCAAATTAAGAAAACACAGCAGAACTAGGATACACAACGAAAACCAACACCCACATATACGTTTTATTTCTCTCCCCCTTCTCTTTTACACCTCTCAATTCTCCCTTCAACGGACCTCATGTCCGGTTGTCCTCTTCGTCTCCTGCGCTTTCTGCTGGATGTCCTGACCCACCTCCTTTGTCTTCTGTCCCAAATACTCCCCCATGTCCGCCATGCGCCTCTTGGCCGAGTCGAGCTGCTCCGGCACTGTCCCAGTTGCCCTACGGAGGTAGTTTGTGACCCAAGACAGCGACGAGAGCCCGGTGAGCCCGAAAGCCCCCGAGGTGATGAACGCCGTGACGGCAAGGCCTAAGACAATGGCAGCCGGAACAAGAACCGGGCTGAAGACAAGGAAGAGCGGCGCGGCACAAAGAAGGCCGATGATGGTTCCCATGAATGTGAGTCCGGCCAAGCCGAGAAGGGTTCCACCGACTGGAAGGAGAGTTATCACCGCGAGGATCTTGCCGGTGGAAGGGCCATGATGCTGCTGAGTCTGCATGCCCTTGTAATCTCCAACGTCAAATCGTGACTGAGCTGGGCGGACTTGGTTCTGGTGTGGCTGAGGACGGTCGGCCATTTCTGATGCTTACCTTGGCTAGGTTTCTTAGTAGTGTAGGAAATGAGCTCTGGCTTGCAAAAATAGCGATTGAGATGAAAGAGGTAGAGGTGGTGATGTTTTATAAAAGGTTCGAGGGTTAGAGGTGGAAACACGTAGTGGGGAGGAGGGTGAGTTGGGGCTGTGCATGAAGAACAAGTTTCAGGGTGGTGGTGTTTTCGAAACTCAACCCTAAAACGTTAAAGCTCTGAAAATTAGGTGGCTTCATGTCGAGGACTCTCTGCTGCCACATTTTGCATGCGCTTTGTTTGCTTGTCCTCTTCTTGTTAGTTTTGGTCGACTTGTCTTTCTGTGTGATCGATCATACTCGTCGAGACTCGAAACTTCTCATTTAGGTCATGAACCATTTCTTTTCTTTTTTTCTTCTTTTTTTTTGCTCATATATGTCGTGCATGTGTATTTTTCTCTATATCATAATGTTTCTGTGTAACAATATTGTCAAGAGTGTTAAGGTCTTTGGGTCAATTAGTGTCAAAGTCCCCATGAGGAACGTAGACTTGCATCATGTGGAGGTTATCACATCGTGCAAAATAGAAGATTTTATTCAGTTAAAATGATACTGAATTAAACCATATATGTTAGAAGAAAAGTTGTTGAAATGTTAAGATGCAAACCAAGCTATCTTCTCATTTACGTTTAACCAAGTTACTCAAAGCAACCGTACGCGCTTTAACAACTTTCCAAAGCAAACCACTATATATGTAAATTATTAGGATCTCATTCAACAGTGAGAATCACATCAAGTCACTACCGAAGCACATACTTGGATAGCAAGCTCAAGTAGAATCTCAGCATTCAATTCTTAATCTTCCTACTTCCTAGACTTGGCTCTATTTACAGTCTTTAGGTACAACATTTGCGGTACCAAACTCACCGATGCACAAGAGTGAAGCACTGAAAAGAAAACACTGTTAAATCAGTCGTCAAAGAAAGGCGTATCCGTTCTTGGTGTTGGGGTTTCTCGGTTTACCTTTTTGGGCGGTTGTGGTGGCCAACATTTGGATAGCAATAGAGACATATGACCTAGCTAGCTAGCTTGGACTAGGAGCAGGACTATACTACAAACCATGAGGACTCCATTCATCATCTATGTATATATATAATCTTCGATTGATTCATGCATGGATTAAGACACGCACACAATTTAGTCGACAGTTTGACACTGTTTTCTGTTCGGCGTGCTCCTTCGTGCTTTGCTTAAAGAGAGACATACGGGATCTTTCATATTTCATATCATCCTTATTCAATGTTACTCAGATTTCATTGTCCACCTCTCAACTTCATCTCATAAGTAACACATTGCCCTAAACCCAATTTACATGATAGATACAAATTAACATCACAACCCACCATTCACCACCCACGTACGTACCGTATAATCTCTACCTCTTTTATTTTTTTTCTTCTACAAACCATATAGTCTGTTTTTACAAAATCTTTGTGCCTAGCTACTGTGACTCAAGAATTAAAATACCTTTGATATTTCCTCGAATTTGTTTTTTTTACAAGCACAATATTAATTTTCATATTTTTTCTATATCTTATATATTTAATCTATTTTTTTCGAATTTTCAATTTATATGTAAAATTTTAATAAAATATTCATCCATATTTTCGATATATTTTTTTTTTCCGAGCCATAGATATTTTCCACGATCGTCAATGTTTTAGTCATGGCTCATGACTGTGAGTGTTCAACCAAATAATCCTAGATCGAGCCCTAGCTAGCTATAGCATTCCTAATCAGAGAGACATCATCATCGTATATGCTTAACGGGAAAGTGATGATATTCCCTGTTCGATCATTCCCGATCTGGTAATTCGGTTCGGAATCGGGTATCCTAATCATGATTGAATCAGATTAACCTACCCAATTGGTTTAAGTAGTGGATCTTGGAACCGACCTAGCGATCGAGATCGAGAAGGAAGAGATATGTAATTTCTACACCTAAGTGTTCCAAAGAAGCGAACCCCCCAGCAGCTCCCTCCGAACGTGGGCGGAGAAGCGCATGCGTTTCTAATGAACTGTTTCGTCCCATAGCTGAAAATTTTCTGACCTTCCTTCTCTCGAGTTGGCCAAGCGATGCAAATCATATTAGGCGGATTGTCTATGGGACTCTTACAAGCATGGGTGTCCCTATTCTTGAACAAGCAAAACTTGTTCAATACCTGTCCAGGGTAGCTGAGGCGCCGTTTCCACCAACACCATCGTTGCAGGCATTTTTGACGCCACTCTCATCCAGCCTGCACTTTGAGACGGTGACGAAGACGGAGACGGAGACGGAGACGGAGACGGAGGCGTAGTACCTGCCAAATTGATTGCTGCGAGTAAATCATCGATCCAGGGTTTGGAGCAGGTGACACTTGATGACACTGTTATCACACACGCCAGAGTGTCCCATTTGTTTGGTGGATTTTGCTGGCACTGGTTCTGTCAAACCCATTACTGCATGCATTGCCCTGCGCACATCATTATCATATACATTGCGTCATCCAGTGGATGGAGAAGAGCCACCTATGTCCTCTCTGCCGATACGCAATGCCAGTCGAAGATGATGATCACTCCAATGGAGCGGGTGCTAATCCTACTTTGCGTGCTAATCCTACTTTGCTTGATGTCTCTCACCCTAGCTGCTGTTACAAATATTTCAATTTCATCTTTTTATTTCAGTTTCGTCTTTATAGTTTTGTTATAAGTTGTAAGAAATTTGTACTCGACAGAATATATGGGGTTTGAAATCACAGGATTATATATATACACACACACAAAAACGATGTGGAGCGGACGTCCACACACACGGTGTGGACGTCCCTCAGTTCGCCACCGTCCGGAGCCAACGACGGCGCGTCTCCACCCGGGCGGACTCCAGCAGCGTCCCCGATCACTTTCCCTCCCCAACGAGTCCGTCGAATTCCAGTTTTCCGGCGAGATCGATATTGTTTGAAGTTTTGGGTGATCTCGCAGGAAAACTGGAATTCGGCGGACTCGTCGGGGATGGAAAGTGATCGGAGACGCTGCTGGAGTCCGCCCGGTAGAGACCCGTCATCGTCGGCGCCAGACGGTGATGAACACTTCCGCTTCACATCCGGCCTCTATATATATATATAGTTAAGGCAGGGAAGGACACATACATGCATGCTTCTTGACAAAGATAAAAATCCAAAGCAATATATGTTTCTGGGGTCGGGCAATTGAATTGTTCTGTAGGTGTAGGTACCCTTGATCACATGGGCAAACAATCTCCCTTTTCGAGTTTTGTGGATCTCAATTCACTTCCTGGGCATGGATTAGGACTTGCGAGCTACCTCTGTAGCTTATATCAGATCTACAGTGGTCGGTCACGAACAGTACTAAGTGTTATGATGAAGAGGACCAGAGATTCTATCCCTCAAAACCTACTGAGCTTTCAGTACCTGTATAAGGTTGAAAGAAGTGTAATTTTCTGGGTGTATAAAAGTCAACATATTTACAGTGCTGCCACATGTTGTATGCCTGTCCACATATCCCTATCTATTAAATCAGAATTATTTGGAGGCTATGAAATCAAGTAGCTATAGAAGCAGCAGCCAGCTATATGCTTTTGGTTGTTACTTGAAGATTGACAAGCAAACAACCAATAACTTAACCAAGGGAGCCCTAGCCTTGTGTTGGGTACGTTATAGATGCGACCATCTATTTCCTTTTACCCTTTCACTGTGATAGATCGATTATGTGCAATTTATGATATATATCCGTATCAGCATAAACAGTATACACAATTTTTTGTTTTTTTTCAAATAACCATGCAATATATCAGTTCTTATCCAGAACGAAGCTTCGCTGTGCGCTTTGAAATTAAAGTGTGAAGTTTCTTATTTATTAACTCATTTTTTTGTCATATTTTCACATCTACACCATTCAGTTTATAGAACCTAATACATATATTACTTATGCAAAGTTTCATCTAATTTGATGATCGTTTAAGTTTTCGTAATCGTTATTTATATAAACAGTTTTTGTTAGACAAATTTAGGGTCCGTTCATTGATTTGATCTAATTCAGTACTCAAACGATCATCAATCTTGATGAAATTTTGTATGAATGATTTATACATTAGTATCAATAATCTTAACGATGAAGATGTGGAAATATGATAAAAAAGTGAGTCAAATAAGGTAATTTTTTAGTATGTACAGAATGAGAATAAATGAAAATAATGTAATTAAATGAATAAAATTTCTCTTGATAATGATTTTTTTTTTATTTTTTCCATGGAAACTAGCTGCTATAGCTAGAAAGTAAAAGATTTCAATTATTCACTTACAGGCGGAAACCAGCAAACGAAGAGTGTTCATTCAACAATAATTGCAGAAGTAATTTTTAGAATCGAGTAACCTTAAACTCTAAAAGTAGAAACCCTAATGCATGGGTTTTCCGTGTTTTAGTTTAATTGGTGGCCATTTTTAAAGAGAACAACAAATAGACCAATAAATATTTCCTGGCTGGGGTTTAGACTTTAGCCAAACTAAGGAAAGAGTATTATTTAACCTCATCGAACTTCACAATTGGGAGAAGAAAGAGTCCAGATAATAAATATACATAGAATGGATCGGAGTTTATACAGGCTTAGCTACTGAAACCATGGAGAAACCCTGCAAATGTGAATCAATGTTACATTATTTCTGGTTCCTCATAGAGATGGACACGTACATAACATATGACTGATGATTGATATACAAATTTCCTTGTCTTGAACTCCTGATGATCTCTGGTTTAGTTTCTATGATCTCCATAAGGGTCATCAGTAGTACTCCATGGAGAAGAGAAGCTATACAAACCCGGATTTTGACCAACATGATGAGACCCTCTTCCAGTTCCACGGTTACAGCTAGCGCCGGCATAACGGAGGAGATCGGCATTAGTGGCGTCGAGTTCCTTCTGAAGTCGAAGGACTTGCCTCTGCAGGACTGAGATAGCTCCAACGCAGCCGTACACCGGATCTTTGATTCTTGCCTCGGCTTCGTAGGCAAGAGAGTTCACTGCATCTTCTCTCTGATGAGGGAGCACTTCGTTGAGAAGCTTACTAACATTGCTTGCCCCAAATATCTTGTGAACGTTGGCAAACTTGTGCGGCTCCTCCGGTGGGAAGTAGGGAGCAAACACACAATCCGGCATGCATTTTCTCCTCAAGAACTTGCACGCAGCACATGGAGAATTGCAGGATGATGATGAGTAACTACTAGACGAAGCCATGCATACTATATATCTGCAGCAATTTCATCAGTGATTTCATTCGAAATTTAAGTACATCCATTTGTGCTGCGGTGAACATGGTTATACCCAGAATCTGATGTCAGAGGTTATAGTACACTTGGTTCTGACATGCCTCATTATATATATAAATATATATCACCAATTAGCTAGTTTTGAGTTCGAAGATCTAATTTCTAAAAATAATGAGTGCGTAGGGTAAGAGAATACTCGGAGCTTTTTCATCTAGCTTATTACCACTTCTGAAGCCAACTCCATGAAAATCAAACCATGTTTCTGAGGGTAAACTAATGAGGAGAAGGATCATATTATATGAACCATTATTATTATTCTATGAATCAGTACTTAACAAGCAGGGATTTTTATTTTTTTTGGGTATTCGACAATCTAGGGTTACAGCTAGTTAATTGAGACTACCCAGATGTCACATTTGTACATTGAAAATCACCACCCTGTTGTTTAATTTCAAACTTACTTTTGCCAGACAATGAGCAGTCTTTCTTGAATTTGAAAGCAACTGCATGCATATGTTTTGAATATATCTCAAACATATTTTCTGACCTGACATATATATGGTTGAAATTAAACCCGACAAATAGTCATAACATGAAAATATTCCAAACAGGGCAACGATCAACATTAGCAAGATAAAGTTTCTTTCTTTTGTATTATTTTGATTCTGATCGATGGATCTGGCATAAGCATAGTTCCTAGCTAGCTAGTATAAATGATCATATTTCTTTACACAGTTAACATCTTCTATATATATATATATATATATATATTTTTTTTTTTTTTCTTCGTGAAATCTACAGTTCATGGATCTATCCAGTCATTACTTTAGTATCTATTTCCACATACCAATTCAACAACCCAGTTGATTCCCTAGATATATCAGACCTTTCAATAACCCGATCGAGTTCAATTTGGCAGTTTTCACAGAAAAGAAATGTATACATGTAAATGATTCAAACAAGTATGATGAAATAGAAGCAACCAAAGGCCAGTTAACTACTTGATTTGGATTTTTCTGATGAGATCTACAAACACACACATATATAGATCGATGATATAGAGTTGAATGTGATTATATACCTTGAATTGTGCAGTGAACTGTTACAAGATCTCTTCTCTGAAACACTCTCCTAAGAAAATGAAGTTGCGGAGAGAATTATTTATGGCTGCTACTGTTACATATGTAAATCTATATCTCTGAAATTAGTTCAAAGAAAACTATAAACCCTAGAAACGCAGGACATAGATACTGAGAGAGAGAGAGAGAGAGAGAGAGAAAGGGAGAGAGAGAGAGAGAGAGAAAGGGAGAGAGAAAGGGAGAGAGAGAGAGAGGGCTGCACAGCACAGTGGCAGAATTAGGTAATAAAGCTATGTAAAGTGATGGGTAGGGAAAATAGGGAAGGGCCGGATGAGAGGCAAAGAGCATTTTCAGTGGATGGAAAAAGCAAAAGACAAGAGAGTATCATGAGGGCTCTATACAATTTGAGGGAAAAGGATGAGTATGACACTGTCTTTAAAATAACATCAATCATCATGCACTGCTCTAAATTTGGCAGAATCATCTCGAACGTCCTCAATTACTAAAATCTCCCATATCCTTTATACTGCTACGTACAAATGTACATATCAAGTACGTACACTGCAGTTTTATCTATAAAAAAAAACGCTAAAAAACTGCATCTATCAGAGGGAGAGATGCATCAAATTAGAACCTCTTAGTGACTTGGTCTCTTAAGCTTAACTACCTAGATAATTTAGTTTGTTTTTTCGTATACCGATTAGTCGATTACCAAGCTAGATTTAATTATAAGGTAGGAGTATGGAGTATGCAGATAAACCTGGGTGCGTATGATCATATACTGCTAGCTACATACAGTAATCATAACGTGAAAGTTTTCACCTTTGTAATGTAGCGACCAGGAGGCCCTAGAATTTAAATGGGAGAAACGAGTAGTACATTCACTTATTTTGTTCAAGTTCACCCTCCGATTTGTCTGTTCGTAACATTTGATCGAGTACTGAGATTTTCAATAATGGAAGCCAACAGTAATGCTGAATTGAAAGCTCTCTCTGCAGCTCCTTGAATACTCATCTACCGACCAATTACCCCCTCAATAATATTGCTGACAGTAACAAGTTTATATATATATATATATATATATATATATTCAAGAATGAAACAGAAGGAAAACTCGTGATTGTGTGAACATGCCACAGAGAACAATCGTAATAAATTCGATCTAGAGCACTCGATTCTTGTTCCTCGCTTTTCTTTATTATAATTAGGGTATGATCAAGTTCCCATTTGAGTATTTAGTTGTAAAATGGCGGATTCAAAATGTTGTCCAATTTGAATCTGTACTAAATACATATTAATTGATCAAAGACATTTTTAAGCTACTGTTCATTTGCAGTGTATATTGTTCATGCGATTTCTACGCAAGATGCATATTTATTCTGTAGGGTGGAATCAGTCTCAATGGTTTGGGGTGAACTATATGGTGGAGTACTCGATATTAGTTCACCCCGACACTTCACTTCTTAGGACACAACACGTACATTATTGATCGGTCAGATCATGAGCTTTTGATAAGATGGACAACGACTTCGTTAATAGTTGATACCAAAAGAAAGGCTATATCTATATCTATTGAAATGAGATGAATGCTCATACGTACCAAATTCAGTCCCCTTTGGCAACTGTGTACTAAAAGTAGCCTATATAATTATGTATATATATGTAATTGGATCGATGTTGCCGAAAGGCCAGAAAGCTATAGGCCGGGGACTGATAATTCTACATATGAAATAGCGATCGAGCACTTTGAGTTGAGTGTGCGTGATCTAGTACTTAAACATGAGATAGCCATATAACTTTTCTTTTTCGCCATAATTTAGCTGAATACATATTTAAAACCAGAATCGAAACTTTGCTAGCTCCATGTCTAACACTTTACATATCTAATTTATAATATCATGCGCATGATGAGTTAACTAATTATTGATGAAGTAATGATAACCTTTCTTTAATTAGATTTTCTTTCATTCATGGTATATAAATATTCAATTTGGGGCCAATCATTTATGCATATCTAGCTATTTGCCCATATATATATGTTTGTGTGATTCTCGTTATTGCCTAGGAAACTTTATTCCAAACAAATTCACAAAAGTGCTAACAATAATATATAGCTTATCCAGCTACTCTAATTAGTATCGATTATGATCAAGTAACGCATCCACCTTAATTTTTTTCCTAGTGTATACTGATTTATATATACACAACTAGGATTTATATATCTTTTAGCTAGCTAGGTAGTCAAGGAAAACTAATCAAATGAACTAATGGAGATCGAGCTAGCTAGATGACCCCGTGAACGTACATGCATTTAGAAAAGGAATCGAAACGAAAAGAATATGCTAATCAAACCCATATGAATCATGCAATGTTAATTTCATGAACATGAACTATAAAATGTCTCCGGCCAGTGATTCCACCAAGTGGAAGTTTCATAATTTGGATCGAATATTAAGTCTCTTCGCGCATGCATTGTGGGTTGGTTGGATTTGTATCATTCAGCAAATGTATATGGAGAGAAAGAAGCACGAATCATCTAATTGCTAGCTAGTTTATTATTTTCTGAAAGCTGATGACTGAGGAAGGATATGATTATTAGAGAGGCAATTATTGGTTGATATATGTATGGAAGATCTGTTTATATACGAAGGAAGCTCATGATTTAAGATCCGGAATATGGAATCTGGCTACAATCATAAAATACTAGATGAAATCATTGTGTGCGCTCTTCGACCAAAGACTTGAATAGAAGGTACATATACGTGTATATCGATCTTGTAGTAGTATTTGTTAATATAAAGTTTCTCAAATAATTGTTCCTCATGTACATTTTTTTATTTTTGTTGTTCGGTTTTAGGTTTGAGGAACAAACAAGCTCCGCAACTAAAACACCACCACCATCACCATACCAACTTTCGAAACCCGCCAACTCGTGTGAAAGACGAACGTCTTAACCACAAAGTTGACGGAAAAACCAGTCTCATGTACATGCTTAGCTAAATTACTTGTATAGTTATGATACGAACGCTCTAGAACTAACTGAAACTAACCAGTTTTTAGACCAATTTTTCGTTTATATATTCGCATATTTAATGCTTAGTTTGTAAGTCAAAATCATCTCTAATTTATGATATTAATTAGATTTCGATATACTGTGTAGTAAAAAATGTCAAGCAAGGTAAAACGTGACTGTTATTTTTGGGTCTAAAAGATGCAAAAACCATCACTTCTCTAGTTGGTCTCACCGCGACAACTGCAGGAACCTAACACCGTCAAGCATAAAACGGATCTTCACACCAAACAAAACGAAACGCACCTTAAACGGAGGTGTTGCCTTAAATTTGAAGAAGCGGCAACGGCGAAGAACCTGAGAGCTTCACACCAAAACCAATGGCCAAACCAAATCAAACCCCAATTTGAAGAACCCAGCAATCAAAAATGGCCGGACTAGAAGAACTGAGGAAAAAGCTCACACCTTTATTCGACGCAGAAAAAGGCCTGGGCTTTGGATCCTCCACTTTAGACCCCTCCGATTCCTACACAGTAAGTAAACCAAACCAAAATTCTGAACGTGAGTCATTTGTTTTCCGGAATAAATTGATGGAATTGTGTTGGGTTTTGTTGGGTTGAAGTTATCGGACAGCGGAACTGTGAACTTGCTGAGCAGATCGTATGGGGTGTATAATATTAACGAGCTGGGACTGCAGAAGTGCACGTCTTCTACGGTGGACGATACCACAGAGAAGACTTACCGATGCGCGTCGCAGGAGATGAGAGTGTTTGGGGCGATTGGGAGTGGCGCCAGCAGCGTTGTGCAGAGAGCTATCCACATTCCCAATCATCGGATCATTGCGCTCAAGAAAATCAACATTTTTGAGAAGGTAAAATGTGTGTTTTTCGCAGTTTTCGGACTTACCCAGTTTGTTTAGGAGTAGTTAGCAGTGTGTGGGATCGAAATTTGGAGGGTTTATGCTAGTGGCTAGTGACCCAGTTGCACATTGTGTTGATATTGAACAGAATTTGAGTGTGGAAATATATACTTTATTTAGAGTTTAGGAGTAAACCCAGTTTGTTTAGGATTGGTTAACAATGTGTGGAGTCCAAAAATTTAGAGGCTTTGTGCTTGTGGCTAGTGACCCAATTGCACATTGTGTTGATATTGAGAAAAATTGAGTGTGGAAAGATATACTTATGTAGACTTTAGGAGTTTACTTGTCATCAATCTACATGTGAGTGGTTAGTCACCTATCTGTAAAATCCAAGTTTGGAGCCTTCATGCTGTTTACTAGTGACCCAATTGCACCCTGTGTTAAGATCAGGTATACTAATCAATGTGTGAATGATTAGTTGCCAATCTGTGAAGTCGAAGTTTAGAGCTGTAACGCCATTTACTAGTGACTTGATAGCTTGCCAGATAACAAAAAGGGCATTGATAGCTAAGGTCTACTTTTTCAGAACATTTGAATTTACCCAGTCTTAGTTTACATGCGAGTGATTAGATAGCAATCGGTGTATAATCTAAGTTAAGGACTTTATGCTAGTGGCTAGTGGACCCAATTGTGTTGGAATTCAGAAAAAAAAAAAATTGAGTGTGGAAACTGAAGTAGATTGTTGTTTGTTACATATTAGGAGAAAAGGCAGCAACTGCTTACTGAGATAAGGACATTATGTGAAGCACCTTGTTACCAAGGTCTTGTAGAGTTTCATGGGGCATTTTATACACCGGATTCTGGACAGATAAGCATAGCTTTGGAGTATATGGATGGAGGGTCATTGGCAGATATCTTACGGTTACGGAAAAGAATACCTGAACCCCTACTTTCTTCTATGTTTCAGAAGCTTCTACATGTAAGCATGCAAAAATTCATCCTCATCCCGCTACATTTAAACAGAAGTTGATGCAATATATTGTTTTACTTACGCTTGTCTCTGTTTTCACTATGGAAGGGACTGAGCTACTTGCATGGAGTCAGGTATCTAGTACACAGAGACATAAAACCTGCCAATTTGCTTATCAATCTCAAGGGCGAGCCAAAGATAACAGACTTCGGAATAAGTGCTGGGTTGGAGAATTCTATGGCAATGGTTGGTGATAGTTGATGCATCTTTGTGCTTTGATTTAATGTTCATCACTGCTTTCTTTAGTTATTCCTAACAAACTGTCAACAAGTGGTAGTGTCTACATTCATACAATGTTTAAGCCATAGGTTTTGAGTTTGATTTTTTGGTATTAACATTCTCACAATTTATTTATCAGTGTGCAACATTTGTTGGGACAGTTACGTACATGTCACCTGAGCGAATTCGAAATGAGAATTATTCTTACCCAGCTGATATATGGAGCCTTGGGCTTGCTCTCTTTGAGTGTGGTACTGGAGAATTTCCATATACAGCTAATGACGGACCTGTCAACCTTATGTTACAGGTAACATGCCTAAACTGTCTATAGTCACCATTATGTTTCCTTGCATTAAAAAGTTTGTTAAATCATGCTCCTAACCATGAGTGAGGACAAGCAAGTCTTCTCTGGGAGGGTTAAGAATTTGGTAGTCCAATTTTTAATCTAAATGTTTTGCTTTTGAAATTTAGACACATAGTTCTTGCATTGTTATGCTTTCCGCACATCCATGGATCCTTTGTTTGTCACTAAAGTTCTGAGGTCTAATGGCAGATCTTAGATGATCCATCACCTACTCCTTCAAAACAGAGTTTTTCACCAGAATTCTGCTCGTTTATTGAAGCTTGCTTGCAGAAAGATGCAGATGCTAGGCCAACTGCAGAGCAGGTGATCAAAAACCATAAGTTAGCAAGGCTATACAATATAGACATGATAAATTGACCACAAAATTATTTGATCAGTTTTCTCCAACTGCAGCTACTTTCCCACCCGTTCATTACAAAGTATGGGAAGTCCCAAGTGGACTTGGGAGCATTTGTTCGAAGTGTTTTTGATCCAACGCAAAGGATGAAGGACTTGGCAGATGTGAGTACTTGACTCTTGCACTCTTTATTATCCTACAGAAATTTTGTTAAAAGAATTACATAAAAACATGTGAATTCTATCTAATGCAAAGTTGAACGTGGAGGCAATATATGATAGTCTCTCACCCAAATAGAGAATGGAACCTACCACTAGTAATCTAACTCATTACTCTATGATCAGATGCTTACCATACATTATTACTTGCTCTTTGATGGACCTGATGAGCTCTGGCAACATGCAAAGACGTTATACAATGAAGACTCGGTTTTCAGGTACTCAACACTGTTATGAGAATTTTTTTGTATCATTGACTTGTAGTCAAATTTAGATTTTGCATTTCTGTAAAGTAGTTACTTTTGGCAGTTAAAACACCATTGTTTGGCACTTGTCAGCCAGCTGAACCAAAGGAAGATCCAATAGCAATCAAAGTTTGTATCAAACATCTACTTTATAAAACCAAAGTAATAGGCAAATTTACAAGAACTTTGACTTTCTAAACATAGCCTTCACCTAATATAATCTTTTTCTGTTGTTAGTTTCTCTGGCAAGCAATTAGTAGGTGCGAATGAATTATTTGCCTCGCTTTCTAGTATACGAAGTACATTAGCTGGTGACTGGCCTCCTGAGAGGCTTGTGCATGTTGTGGAAAAGCTTCAATGCCGTGCTCATGGTCAAGATGGAGTAGCAATTAGGGTATCAGGATCCTTCATTGTTGGGAATCAGTTCCTTATATGTGGAGACGGTGTTCAGGTAGAGGGCCTGCCAAGTATTAAAGATCTTTCCATCGATATTTCGAGTAAGCGAATGGGTACATTCCGCGAGCAGTTCATTATGGATCCAAGCAATATGATAGGGCGCTACTCCATAGCTGAACAAGAACTTTATATTTTGCAGTGAATTTCAGAGGATTCCACTTAACTGTTGGAATAATGCTGGAACAATCATTAGCATTTGAATATCAAACATAGAAACAGGCAAAACCATCTGACCGTGACAGAACTTACATGTCATTGACATTATTGTAACCAGTTGTCCGTAAAATCATGAAAATTATAGTTATTCATGTTATTTTCCAGAACATTTGCAATGCTTACACGCAAGGTTAAACCACATGTGATTTACTAGATGTTTGCTGGAGTTGTGTTTATCAGAAATGTTCATATGATATTCTCTGTGGTCTAAACCCAGACACCCAGTTGGTTTTCAACTTTTCATTTCAACTTTCAGTTTGATCCTTCAACTGTGTTCAAGCACAATGTCTGCTGCTATGCATCATTACTTTCCTAGCCCACGTGTATTTAACAGTTAGACCGGGGAGGTTTACCACATGGCTGCCGCCTCCCTAGAGCTGCCTATTGTGGCGGTCATAATGGACATGACTAAGCAAAGAGGGTCTGGAACTCTGGATGATTGATGTTGTGACATTCAGTACTAACGTATATAGATGACAATTTAAACTACGTTGATTTTAGTGATGCAACATTGCTTACTTAACTTCGAAACATAGACTCGGTCATAATTTCAGTGATCTTTACACATTTTCAGATTCAACAATGAGAAATTTAAAATGTCAAGTCGTCAACTAATTACATGTTTCAGCTTCAGTCATCAATACAATGCAATTTTTTTTTGGGAACAGAAAGTCAGATGTGTGATACTTGAGCTTGACACTCCAACTTCAACCCTGCACAAATTTAAAACCCCATCAACCTTAAGATCTTGTATTGCAACTGAGAATAACATTACACATATTACCAAAAAAAACATTACACATTAACAAAAGCATTCAAGAAGAATTAGAATACTTACCGTCAATAATCAGAAAAGCACTGAAGCACCCAACTTCTGAAGCATTATACTCACCAGGCCGGGATATCGGCATTTTGTACAGTGAACTCCAAAACTATGCCAGCAAAAGGAAAATGGAGACCTACAAGTTCAGAGTAGGTACTACAAAGTAATCACGGATAGTTTTCCTCTTTAGAGAAGAGGGAGGGTTCAGAACAGAAGAGGGGCTCTTCATTGTAGCTTCAGGGGTCTTTTCAAATGTTTCACTCATGTCGGAATCTAACATGCATTGCTTCTTCTGTGAATCAGGAGTACAGATTCTAGGCATTTTAATTGGATTAAGTGAGTTACTTTCATCTACTCCTTCATCCAAGTGACAGGACTTTCCATCCTTTGACATATCCATTGATTCGTTCATCAGCCTTCTACATTCTACACCAGGGATTGCCATAATTCTTCTTCTAATTGCAGATGATGATGGGGTGCTAGGGCAGTAACAATTCTCAGAGTTCCAGATGCGAACCTATTGCAGAACGTGAGACATTTAGGTGACATGATAGTGAAAAATGGTACGTTTGAAGCATATAAAACATGAAAAGTGCAGAAAAATAATAAATGTACAATCTCATAATTGAACTGTCTCACATACAGTAAAATCATCTGAAGAAGTTGCTATCTTCCCAACCTCAAAATGGGACCTATTAAGAGTTAGAAAGTATTAAATCATTGTCAGGAGATGAAAGTCATGTTAACCAACAGCATTAGGGTAAAATAACTACCAGTCAATTGCTGTAACTTCTTCATCATGGCTTTTCAATATTACTGGATCTTCTTGAGGCTTGTTTACCTGGATTGAGATGGCCAATATAGTCATCCTCTAAGCAAGATCAATATCAATAGGCACCTAAGTAGAAAACTAATTCTAACCTGCCAAATGTAGGCATTTCCATCACTAGAACCACTGAGTATGTGAGCAGCATCAGGGCTGATAGCCGACTGACATGATCAAATTGGAAACATGTAAACATGCAGGAAATCAATCTAGATGACAAACCGGTATTTAAAACTTACAAATAGCATTACTTTCGATCTTACCTTCACAAAAAAGGATTCAATCCGACCTCCAGAGAAGGATTGCGTAGGACCCTTTTCTAGCTGAAGCACATTGTACAGATAAATGCTGCAGAAAACATAAGACAATTTGAGTAATATAAGTTGAGAAAAGCACAACAAAATTGATACTTTATATTAACATGTGCTGTTTTTTTACTGACAGCTATATTTTGTGCCGTAGGTTCTTAAGCATGGAAATTCTCTAAAGGTTGTACAATGTACAAGGCTATGTGCTGAGCACTGAAGGCCAACTCTCAGAATGTCCTTTTGAGTAGTAAATTCAGTTTACAAGAGGAAAAGTGATCTACCTGTTGTCCATACAAGAGGCTGAAACAAACACTCCATTTAAATCTTGGGATAAGCTAGTTATGCCATGAAATCTTCTTTCCTGAAATGAGGATCAGTTACTATCAAGACATCAATATATACACTCTTCAACCAGAAAGAAAGCACCCAAACGCAGCTATTTTACTGTGTTTGTGGGTTGTACATAGAGCAGAAAACAAAAGGTATTGATGCTGATGCCACCAATGTGATCATAAAGGCTGGTCCAACATTTTTAACTCAACAAATCTTTCAGGCACATTAACTTGTCGTTTAATGTGTACAGACAATATATACTGCAGACTAACCTTCTCATTTGACTCCATCTGAGGACATGTCTGTGTGACTACAGTTTTCAGACTTCTAGTGTCCCAGAACTTGACGACACTGAAACAAACCATAAAATCACATTAAGAAATAATGCCATCTCACTTGATTTGATATAATTTATAAGTATCTAGCCTCTAGTGATGTGTATGTTAGCTACTGTTACATGTATATACCTGTCCACAGCTCCAGCAGTAGCAATGGAAACCTCATCTTTAAGATTAAGAACTGATGTGATGCTCCTTGGAGCAGCCTGGGAAAAAAGTATAAAAAATGAGGCTGAAATGTGAATGAAGAGTACAAAAGAATTGAATCAGAACTGTAATCAGAAACACACCCTTCCACGCCTTGAACGCTTTGCCTGTGGGGTAAGATGAGCCCCTTTGATCACAGCAGTAGGGCTACATGAATTAATTTTTATACTTTAGTGGGATGAAATTTTACAATAAAAACCACTTTACCATAAAGAAGTAACATACTTAAAACACATCAAAACATGTAGTAATCTACCATATACATAGCTCTGCTAGCATATTTTTGGAGGTTGAGTTACATCTCATATCCCAGAGAGCAAAGGAGCCATCTCTTGAACCAGAGACAATAATATCTGTAAGATGAGATATAATACCTTAAATTAGTTGTGCTTCCCGTTATTACAAAAGATCATTCAAAGGAATCAGCCTGTAAAAAAGTAAACCCTTACCAGGATTAGTCGGATGGGGGCTCAAAGATTTCACACTTCCAGTGTGCCCCATCAGAACTGCAGTACATTTCTTTTCCTGAATATCCCATACTTTTACCTGGGAAAAACAAAGAAACAGCACGATCAGTTAGAAACTAAACCAACTGCAATTTGAGGAAGAATTACTTGGATATAACAACCCCCTACCCGATCTCATTACATTTTCTCACATTCATGTGTTACTATAACAGTCCTTAATCTGGCCCAGTTAAAACTTAAAACGAATCACTATAGGTCTGGAAAATTGAAATGGACTAAAAACACTTACAGTTTGATCACCAGAAGCTGTCACAATTTGAGTATCATCCTGCAAAATTACACATAGCATAAGCATAACCATCACATTACATCTGCTACATTTCCACAACGATACAAATTTGAATTTGCATCGACATCTATCATACCTTTATCCAACAGATGTCAAACACCGCATTCTGATGCGCAATCCAATCACAAACCTTAGTTCTATCTGAAAATCAACAACACAAAACAAGTTGAGAATCCACACACAGCGAAAACGATAGCAACTGAAAATCCATACCATTGACATACCTGCATTTTCCTGGTGAGATGCAGACGCCGAGAACTTGCGCCGCGTGTCGAACAAGCTCAAGTAGCCATCCTCATCAGACATGGCCACAATGTGAGAGTTTCTACTGGTCTATCAAACCGGAAACAATCAACAGTCAAAATAAAATTAGGTCAAAAAATTGAAACAAACGACTTCGAAAGAACACTGCGGCGAAGTGAATCTCATACCTTGCCGAACGAAATGGCCATCGGAGGTCCGTTGTGCACGGCGGCAATAGCTCCGGCCTCGGAGAATTCCGAAGCCAGGCAATCCACGTAGGACCTCTTCGGAGCTGAAAACAACATCGGAGAAACTGCAATCGTAAGCCGCCGGAGTGGAATTGATCTCCGATGGGAAAATTACAGAGATCGAGAAATGAAGATAGCTGAAAACAAACCTCGGGATCCGTGTAGCTCTCTGGATCTGACGCCTTGGAAGAAGGACCGGGGCTTTGATGAGGTCTCCATCCGTGAAGCTCCGGCGGCGGTAACGGTAACGGCGGCGGAGGAGGAGCAGAACCACACGGAGGAGATGTGAAGAGTCAAAAAAATGAGGGTTTTACCTTTTCGCGTTTTTCGTTTTATGTGAATTTTTTTTTTTGGGGGGTGGGAATTTTGGCGGGAAGACGGTTTTGATTTGGCGAAAAATTTGGCGGTGCCAGCCTGGCGCCAATGGTGCATTTTGGGATCGTATCCCGGCACAAATACGGATACGCATACGGACGTTTTGCGGATACGGTTTTGGGGTTTTGTAAACGTCCGTATCGAGCCACGTGTAAGCAGAGTAGGCTTCGTGACCCGACCCGGATTAAAATGTACCGACCCGATCAAATAAAATTGAAAAAGGAAAGATGGTAATAGTGTTTAGAAGCCACAGGAAATCCAGGGTTAGAGAAAGCTGGAGAATTGAATTTGTTGATTTGATGCCAAAATAGGTGAGCAAGTTCTACTCTTTTAAACCCTAATTTACTCTGATTAGGTTGATCTCTCTGTAACCCAACTTGTTATTTGGTTTGATTCTTAAGACTGGAGAAGACCCAGTTCCCAGATTGGTGTTCATTGCAGTTTTAGATTGGTGGGTTGAGCAACTTTGATATCTTGTTGAGGTTTTTGATCTGGGAAATCTCGAAAGTTTTGAACTTTTTGAGTTTGGTATTGTTTTCTGAGAAAGCCCTTTTGATTTTTGAGCTTTGAAGAGCTAATAAGTAGGAAGAATTGGAGTTTGTGAAGTTTTGAAGTGCACATTTTAGGTATTTTGATCTGGGATATATCGAAAAGTCTTGAACTTTGGAGTTTTGATTGTTTGTTGTTGTATATTTGGTTTCTGAGAAAGCCCTTTGATATGATTTGTGAAGTTGGTAAAAGTAGTTAGTAGTGTAATTGAGGTTTTGAGTGTAGTTACAGTAAGAGCTGGTTGAGATGGGTAGGCCATTGGTTTTAGAGATCTTGGAGAAACCAGTCACTAGTTGCTTTATAGGATTATGCAGTGCAATTTGGTTCTACATACAGAAGAACAATATTGGGTATTCACATGTGGGGTTGAGTTACGAAACTGCAGTTGCAGGGCACCACTGGAGGATTATTACTTCGGCCTTTTCCCATATAAGCATTCTTCATCTTGTTTTCAATATGAGCGCGCTTTGGAGTCTTGGGGTTGTGGAAGACTTGGGATCTATAGGGCTTGGTGTGCAGTATTATCTGCATTACACGCTCGTCTTGGTTGTACTGTCTGGGGTGCTGGTTTTGGGGATATACCATGTGTTGATACAGAAATTTAAGTTGGAGTATTTCCGGAGAGTGACGGCTGTTGGGTACTCTTGTGTTGTTTTCGGGTGGATGACAATTCTTTCTGTGAAGCAACCGACATCCAAGTTGCACCTGTTTGGATTGCTTTCGCTTCCCATTAGTTTTGCACCTTTTGAGTCTCTTATTTTTACTTCAATCATTGTTCCACAAGCAAGTTTTATTGGCCATTTATCTGGAATCATTGTTGGGTATGCTATTGCTTGGGGTTTGATACACGGGATGAACAATTATTGGGCTGTTTCCATGTTAGGATGGATTGTGCTGGTTTCCGCCTTCAGTTTGAAGAAATCTGGTGCCTATGATTTCAGTTTTCTTGAGATTGAGTCCGTTACCGATTCTTCACTGCCATCTGTACGGTTTATTGCATCTGGAAATGGTAGAACATTGCAGATGAGTGCATTGCCAGCTGCAGGTGTTGAGATTGTATAACATATGTGGAGATGCAGGCTTGACACAGGGTCCAGTTACTTAATTATTTCACTCCACCAATCTTTACAGTGTTACTTGAAAATATGCTGGATCTTTTGGTGATATAAGCTCCCAGATTCCATGTCCTTACTCATTAGTGGCAGATTCCTGCGTATGTGAGGTCAGTGATAATTGTTGTGTTAGAGGAGTGCTTATTGTGCTATGATGTATGACCACTGTGTCTCTGTAAGTTGAGCAGATAATGTAGCATTTCACTATTGGATTTTATACCATTATTTTTTCTCAGAAAAATTGAAGGAAAAAAGTCTGTGTACTGGTATTGTCATCACAATGATAGCAACCCATATAGGCTCAAGGCATTCAAATATATAATATACAATCGTACAAATTTTTCTCACTTTACACCAATAATGAATACAAACTTATTCAAGCTGCACATCTCTACAAATAATGAACATAAACTTTTCAAGCCGCACATCTCTACAAATAATGAATATGAACTTTCCAAGCTGCACATTTACACTAATAATGAATATGAACATACTCATTTGTACACAAGTACACACCAAAACCAAACATCTCCCTCTGATAGTGCTGAATTGAACTTACTCAAGCTGCACTAGTACACACCAAAGCCAAATCTCTCCCTGATAGTGCTGAATACCAACCGAACTCATCAGAGCAAGACACCCACTTAAAGCATTTAGGCATCCATTTCTTAATCTGCTGGAAATGGAATCATGGTCCCTTGCAGATTCATTTATCTTATTGTGTCTTCGAATTGGAAGACTTGCCAATAATGGCTTTCTTCACTTTTGAAATAGAGTGCTTGACAGATTTCCCCATCCCTGAAAGAATGTTATGAGATTTCTTGGTTGAAACCTTCACTTCAGTATCTCTAGAGGCTTCTACAATGACAAGTTCATCATAGCCTTGATATGCCCGTCTGTGCTCAAAATCTTCTTTCTCTTCGTCTGTTTTTGCTTCTTCAACATTTTCGTGGTCTTCTTTTTCTTCATCATCAGCTTGCAGATTAGGTTCTTTCTCTCCAGTCAAGTGTGTAACCGCTTTCATTCTTTCTTTTGTTGATTCTTCCATGAGTATTTCAGATAAGGATATCTGAGCAGATGTTGAGTCAACTGTTTCTGTACCTGATTCACAAAATTTTTCTTCTTTGGTTTCTCTGGCAACCAAGGTGTCATTGCTAGGTTTAGTGTCCTTCAATTTAGGGTCCTGGAGAATATTTAGAGCATCATCTTTGCTACTTGGATTATCGGTTGCATGAGATTCTTTCTCTAGCTGCTTGGTGTCTTGAGTGGTTCCATTGGCTTCCTCAAGACCTGGGACACCTTGAGAAATCTCCACGCTTGAGGCCTGCTTATAAGATAAATCGTTAGACTTCAAGATTTATTTGCAACTATTTATAATCCAAAGATGAAAATTCTTTAGAAAAGTACAGTTGGTTTCCAATGCTTAAACATTTAAGAATTATATGCCATTAGGTAATCTAACCTTTTCCACTGGAATTGTGATTTCTGTTGTGCTACTTCCACAATTTATTTCATCTCTCTGATTTTCAAGGCCCAGATGAGTAGCCGTCTCCTGAATCCTTCCCTCTGCTTCATCTGGACTATGGTCCTTAAAACTTTTATCATCTGGTTTGACCTCTTTTTCAACATCCCCAATCCAACTTCCAGGCACCTGCATTATACGTAATAGATTCAACTTCAAAGATAATCAGAAATCAGGGAAACAAAAAAGGGATTTGTTTTTCCTTTCATTTATTATTCTCTAACCTCATGATGATATTCAGTTGGTGCTGTAAATGTATCATTCTTCTCTTCTGGATATTTTTCTTCTCTTGATTCATTTTGTTGTTGAATCTGTCTCACGTTTTCTTCGTCAACAGAAATGAGCTGAGAATCTTTTGTAACTTCCTTTTCATCCTTGATCTGTGAAATTTCCCCACTAAGTTAATACTTTTTAATGTCTATTAGAATGCAGAAAATAATATAAAGGAAGTGTTTGGAATAAGGGGAAGAGCTGAGACATAGAAAGATGAAATATCATATTTAAAATATAGTTTAGTCACTTTAGTGTTATTATCTGACCTCTTCATTCATAACTTCAACTTTTGCAGTTTGGTTTGCTTCAATTGGTCTGTTACACAAATCTTCTGCTCTTGAATCGGAGGTAGCTACCTCAAGATTCTTCTCTTCATTTGAACTGTCCCTCTCTGTGTATTGACTTGAGGGGAACTCCAAATCAGACACGTTGAGTTCCCTGGGCTCTTCATTTGGAATGCTTGTCTCTTCTGCTGAATGTGGGTCTTTTCTGCTCTCATCATTTGGTGTCTCCACAACATTCATGCTTTCTTCTCCTGCATTATTGATAGAGGTTGTATTTTCGCACCTCTTCTCCTCATAGATCAATGAAGAAGGTGGAATTTGATCAACAATCTCATCTGTGGCAAGTTCACCAATGCTTTGCGAAGAAACTTCAGGCACTGGTTCAAAGGCTTCTTTGGTTTCCTCTTCAGTTTCACCTTTCAGAGACAGTTCAAGAACTTTGGAATCCTCACGTTCTTCCTTATGCACGATTGCCTCTTCCTCTTCCTTGGGGACCAAAGTAGGAGATGCTAGAAGTTGCTCATCATGCTGATGAACTAGCTGTTCAGCAATGGTTTCTTCTTTGGAAACTGCATCAGTGCTTTCAAAAGTTTCTGTGATTTCTTCTTCACATTTTGGAGACAATTCAGAAACTTTGAGCTCTCTGGACTCTTCCTTCTGCAAGTGCGTCGTTTCTTCTGAGCTTGCCGCAAATACATCTCTTGTGTCTTCATCAGCAACCACTTCTGTTTCCTTTGCATACTTCTCTTCCAGATTCTTGTCTTGGATTGCAGTTCCATGCTCATGTTCATTAGTTTCTTTGAGCTCCTTTTCCTCTGGAAGCAATGTAGGGGATTGAACTAGAAGTTGCTCCGTTGTTATACTTTCAGGGAGTACCTGATCGGTAATGATCTCATCATTGCCAACTACATCAATGCTTTGCAAATCAGATTTAGGAGTCACTTCAGAACCTTCTTTGACATCTTCAGTTTCATCTGTGTCTAACTTTTCCAGAGCCAACTCAGTCGCATCCTCTTTGACCTCTTCATTTTCGTTGGGAAGTGGTATGTCAAGTGGCATGTCTGTTATCACATCAGAAACTGTCTGATCAGCAATGGAGTCTTCTTTGGAAACTGCATTGATGCTCTGAGAATCAGATTCAGAGACTGTCTCAAAAGTATCTTTGACTTCTTCAGTTTCATTTGCCTCGGGAACCTCAAGTTCACTTGGCTTTTCCTTCTGCAAGCATGTCTCTTCCACTGACCTTGCAACAAATACATATTCTGAGGCTTCATCCGTTGGCTCTTTCACTTCCTTCAGGTTCTCATCTTCTATGTTTTTTTCGTTTATTATAGTTTCATGCTCATGTTCAGAAGCCTTGAGTTCCTTTTCGTCAGAAAGCAATGCAGAAGATGATATTTCAAGTTGATCAGCTATTATCTCATCTTTCGTAACTTCACAACTACTTTGAGAAACGGATTGAGGAATCACTTCAGACCCTTTAACTTCTTCAGCTGTATCTGCATCTAGCTTTTCTAGATCTAATTCAGAAGCTTTGGGCTCCTTTTCCTTGTTGAGAGAAGCATGATATGGTATTTCAAGTGGTATGTCTGTTACCTCCTTACTGAGCGTTTCATCAACAGTGATTTCTTCTTTTGGCTCTTCTACAATGCTTGGAAAGTCGGATGTAGAGACTGTTTCAAAAGTTCCATTAGATTCTTCAGTATCACCTGCATCTAGCTTTTCCACAGCCAATTCAGAAACATTGAGTTCACTTGCCTCTTCCTTTAGCAAGCATTCCTTTTCTACTGGCCTTGTGGCCAATAGAGCTTGCATATCTTCATCGGCTGACAATTCTACTTCCGTTGTGCACTCTTGTTCTGAACTCTGGTCTTGAGCTGTAGTTTCATGCTCAGGTTCAGAAGTTTTGTGCTCCTTTTCCTCAGGAAGCAATGTAGATGATGGTGATTGAATTTGCTCCTTGATTATCCCTTCATTGAATGTTTCATCAATGGTAATCTCATCATTGGAAACTACTTCAATGATACCAGAATCAAATTTAGGAACTATTTCTGGACCTTCTTTGATTTCTTCAATGTTTACAGCAGCTAGCTTTTCCAGAGCCAATTCAGAAGCTCCCAACTCCCTTTCTTGAGAAAGTGGTGTCTCCGTTATCTCCTCGCACACTGTTTGATCAGTAACGATTTCATCTCCAGAAGCCACAACAGCACTTTGAGAATCAGATTTAGTGACCACCTTTTCTTCTTCACTTTCACCAGCATATAGCTTGTGCATAGCCAATTCAGTATCTCTGGGTTCTTCTGTGTGCAAGCACGTCTCTGTTGGGGTTGAAGTAAATGACTCTTGTTTGTCTTCATCAGCTGGCACTTCCACTTTTTTTGGGTTATCCTCTTCTATGTCCTTGTCAACACTTGTAGTTTCATGCCTGTATTCTGAAGCTTCGAGCTCCTTTTCCTCGGGCAGCAATGCAGTAGACGGTATTTGAAGTTGCTCTGTTGATATACCTTCCGGGAGTGTCTGATCAGCAATGATCTCCTCTTTCACATGTTCATCAAGGCTGTCAGAATCAAGTTTAGGAACAACTGCAGAACCATCTTTGGTTTCTTCTTCAGGTGCATCAGCGTCTAGTGTTTCCTGAACTAATTCCGAGTCCCCTAGCTCCTTTTCTTCCTCACACTGCGTTTGATCAGTGATGATTTCATCTTCACAAACTGCACCAATGTTTTGGGAATCAGATATAGTGACCGTTTCAGAAGTTTCTTTGGTTTCTTCTTCAGTTTCACCAGCGTCTAGCTTTTCAGGAGCCAATTCAGAAACTTTGAGTTCTCTGGGCTCTTCTGGCAAGCATATCTCTTTTGCTGACCTTGCAGCCAGTAAGTCTCTTGTGTCTTCTTCAGTTGGCACTTCCACTTCCTTCGTTTGCTCATGTTTGGAAGCTCTGAGCTCCTGTTTCTCTGAAAGCAATGTAGAAGGCTTTTTTGGTACCCCCTCATCGAGTTTCTGATCAACAGGGACCTCATCTTTTGAAACAGATTCCGGAACCACTTCACAACTTTCTATGGTTTCTTCTTCAGGTGCATCAGAATTTAGCTTTTCTAGAGCCAAGTTAGACACTTCAACTTTCCTACTAGTCATTTCCTCTGTCCTTTCAGCAACGGAAACCTTGTCCTCCAATTCGCAAGCCTCAATCTCATCTGCTAAATCACTAGCTCCAACCTGGGCATGCTCCTCTCCGAGTTCAAGTATCTGTGTAACTTCTGATGATTCTTCACCAATTGATGGTACCTCCGTACCTGATTCCGGAAGCACCACTGTACCATTGTAGTCATCGTTGTGTCCAGCCTCTTTGATTTGAAATGTTTCCTCATCTCTATCGTCCTTCTGTGATTCTTGTAGGAACTATAGAAACAATATTACAAGTGAATAAGATACAATGATAGAAAATATTATTTGCAGTGGCAACGAAGTGGGATTTATAAGCTGACCTCTTCTTTGGACTCAATTGCCTCCCCTGTGCATTCTTCAACTATAACCTCTGCTGGAACACACTCGGCTTGATCGTTTTTAACAGTTTCTTCCTCAACTGATCCACTTGCACAACTTCCGACATTTCCCTCCATGCTTTGTACTCCATGGAAATCTGTGTCTGTGATTTTTGGTTCATCAAGTACCTGCTTTGCAACATTCCAAAAAAGGGACATGCTTTAAAAGCTTGCAAGTCCAACAAACTATAGATATGTATGAATTAGTCTCTATAAATAATTGTATGTGTACGTGCATCACATGCGTGGTCATTATATCTCACAATGCATACCTCTTCACAAATCTTGTCACTCTTCTCAGGATGATCATCAGTTTTGTCAGCTTCTTCTTCTTCAAGAGTTTGCACTCGAGAGCTTGGTTCTATCGTTTCTCCGACAAGTTCAGTGTTGTAGACATCCGTACCTTCAATGTCCTCTTCAGGAGCAATATGAGTAGCTTCTACCTGCTCTGTGGCTTCAGTTGATCCCCTTTCCTCGCTCACAACTTCGGAGTTGAAACTTCTTACAGTGGAGCTATACTCCCCTTGAATCTCCTCTTCAATCACATCATCTGATGACTCCAACAAAATGGAACCGTCTTCAGTAAGTGTTTTGTTGCTTTCTTCCTGTGTCTCCTTACTGGCCTCTATACATTCATCATGTGCTTCCATTTTCTGTTCACATATAAATTTCTATATAACAAATGCAAAATAGTATGGAAACAATCTAGAAAACCCAATTTCGACATTCTAATCAAGCCGTACCTCTTCCTTCTTTGAGCTTTCCTCAGTTGTTTCTTCTCCTAGCAGTGAAGAGGAGACTTCTTGAGTAGTATGTTCCTGCTTTTCTACTTCATTACTCAACTCAGTTGCCTCCATACTTGCCTGCATGAAATTAAAAAAAAAAAAGTATAATCCAAACTTAGATTGTAATTTTGTTATTAAAAAAGTTAACTCAGCTGCCCAATTTGGAAGAACAGCCCATTAGAAAACCATAGTTCAACGTGCAATTTGTTTTTAAAATGCACAGCCCAGCAGAGTTTGTTTCTTTGTCAACGGTGGAGTGGCCGACTGCGAAGGGAGGCTCACCGGTGAGCTAGTGTGGTGGTGGAACTACAAGGTGTGTTTATTAGATATGGAGGCCCAAATTAGGTTGTTTCTTAGGTTTTTCATGTCACATACTATGAAACTAAGTTAGTTTTTTAGTTTGACAATATGATACTAAGCTCAATTTGGTATTGAGTTTTAGAAAATAAAATCACTTATAATCACTATTTTGAATAGATTTCATGTTTGGTAAAATCTTATAGGAAGCTTATGTATATCTTTTTAGTTTAAATAACCACACGGTTTTAAAAACTAGGTTGGGGTTGCTTTTTAAAAATGAGGTATTTTTAAAAATTGAGTATTCTTGCAGCAATACCAAACTAAGCCTAAGCTACACGGTAAAAAAATCATAAACAAGTTAATTCTAATCTTACCTCCCCAGTTGAATCACTTTCTTTTGTATCCTCCAAGGATTCTTCTATTTCCTCTTTTCGGCAGGTAACTACTTCTGCATTTTCACTTGATGATTCTGGCTTCGTTTCTTCTGGCAAAATGTCTCGCAATTTTATATGCTCCTTTATCGGTTCATATTTCTGCAAGACCTGCGGTGAATCGTCTTCATCATTTGATGGTACCTCTGCGCTTGTTTCGGTAATAGTTATTGCACTATCATTGTCTTTAGTCTGTTGGACAAAACATGTGTTCTCATCTATATTATCCTGCACTTGTTTTTGTAACAGTAACTGCACCACTGGTAATGTACTAAGAGTTTCTTCAATCTCTGAATCTTCAAGAATCTGCATGAAAGATAATTAAAATATTGATATAGACATACAAATGAAGATGAAATTATCCTTAGATTTCAAAGTGAGCCTTATAAACTAACCTCCTCTTCAGACTTCAATGCATCCTCCTTGTACTCCGGTGAGAGTTCACTAGCATTTTCTTCCTTTATGCTCTCTTTACAGCTCCCCTCTTCCTTTAACTCTATCGTCTCTTTTTCATTATCCTGAGAGTTCTTAAAATCTTCATTAATCGATTCTGGTGTAAGAGTCTCAACATTGCCTTCTGTGATTTGCTCTTTGGACTCAACTACCTCCTCTATGCATTCCTTAAGCTTTTCATCTATATCACCTGGAACACACTTAGTTGAACTATCATTGGCATTGCCTTCTTCTATATTCTCTATATCGCTTCTCTCCCCATTCAACTTTTCTATCTCTTTCTCTTCGCCTTGATAGTCCTTAACCGTCTCATGTTCCTCAACAGCTTCAGTTGTAAGATTTGTGACATTTCCATCTGTGATTTGTTCATCATTGAAATCTCTGACTGTGATCTTTGGTTCATCAAGTACCTGCTTTAACACATTTCAAAAAGCGACCTTTAAAAATTGAGGCTTGCAAATTAAACAATCTATAGAAGATGAATTTGCATATAATTGTATGAGGTGTGTCACATGCATGATCATTATGTCCCAATTTTCATACCTCTACACAAATCTTGTTATTCGCCTCAGGAAGATCATTTGATTTGTCAGTTTCATCTTCAACTTCCAGTTTTGTTGTTGCTTCTTCTTCAAGAGGTTTCACTTGAAAGCTTGGTTCTACCACTTCTCCAACCATTTTAGTGTTACAGACATCAATACCTTCATTTCCCTTCTCTTCAGTAGCAATCTGAGTGGTTTCCACCTGCTCTTTGTCTTTGGTTGAGGCTTCTATCAAGCATGTTTCATCACACTTAACTTTCGAGTCAAAACTTCTTACCGTGGAACTATACTCCTCCTGAATCTCTTTTTCAATCTCTTTTTCCGATGAAAAGGGATTTTTGCTTTCTTCCTCTTGAATTGTTGTATCCTCTAAGGTTTCAGATTTTGCTTCCTCAATTGAATCTTTACATTCTACATGACCTTCGGTTTTCTGTTCATATAATAGTTTGTAAGTTACATATGCAAAATAGTAAGGAACAAGGTCTTTAGTCTAGAAAATAAGTTTGATATTCTATGCAAGCTGACCTCTTCCTCTTTCTTTTGCTCACTTATTTCCACTATCAACGAAGAAGAGACTTCACAAGAAGTTTGTTCCTCTGAGTTCTCTTTTTCTCCTTCTGTATTCAACTCAGCTGTCTGAACACATGCCTATAAGAAATAAATTTAAAGATAAACAAACTATACTTGGAATATAGTCATAATACCAAAAAACACACGTCTTCTAGTAAGTTTTATGTTCTTGTTCAAAGTATAGACCTGTAATTTTGTGGTCGTCTCTGCAGTGTTCTCAACAATTTGAATTTCTGGTAATGCTTCAATAGTTGTAGTCTCCAGCACCTATAGAAGATATCAAAGTAATGTTAGTAAGAAATTGGTACATGTAGTCTCCAACACTATGCTTTAGTAATGCTTCTGCATCTTGATGAAAAGAAATTTACTAAAACTTTTTTTTTTCTTTCATAGTTTTAGCTCCTTTAAAAATTTCATATGGTGTTTGCATAAGGTCATTACTTCATATTTTTGAATTCTACAGCTCCAATCATTAACCAATCCATAGAGAAAGAGTACAAATCCATAGGAAAAAAAATCATGAAAAGTTGATTATATTCTTACCTCCCCCGATGAAATATTCAGTGATTCTTGTATTTCCTCTTTTGTGCAGGTAATTACTTCCACATTTTCACTTAACGGTCCTGAAGTAGTTTCTTCAGGTTTCACATCCAGCAACTTTGTAATCTCCTCTTTTGGTTCATATTTCCGCAGCACGTTTGGCGAATCATCTTCATCATTTGATGGTACTTCTGCACTTGTTTCTATAATAGTGACTGCACCACTATTGCCATCATCTTTAGCCACTTTCACAGACAATGTGTCCTCATTTATGTTTTCCTCCTTCAAAGCTTCTGTTGGAGCTGGGCTGCAACCTTCTCCTTGCTGACCTTCATCATATTTCACTGGTAATGTACTAAAAATTTCTTCAGACTTTTCGATGTTCTTTGTCTCACATATCTCATGTACCTCAATAGTCTTTGAATCTTCAAGAATCTGCAGGAAAAATAGCTTTAAAAATTAAAAGACACACAACTCAGATGAAAGTTTCTTAAATTTCAAGTTGATCCTTATAAGCTAACCTCGTTTTCTGACTTGACTGCATTATAGTCTTCATCTTTGATCTCAGTTGCATCTTCTGGAATATACTCCCGTATGTGGTCACTAGCACTTTCCTCATTTGTGCTCCCTGTACAGCTCCCCTCTTCTTTCAACTCTATTGTCTCTTTCTTATTGTGTTGAGAGCTCTTAACTGCATCTTCTTCAATTGATTCTAGTGTAGAACTCGCGACATTACCTTCTATGATTTGTTCTTCATTGAAATCTCGACTTGTGATCTTTGGTTCATCAAGGACCTGCAACAGTAGAGGCTTCATAAACAATAGGACTAAAATATAGAGAATATGAGAATCGGTGTTTGTATGTAACCGTACGCGTTTGTGTCACATGCATATGTTCTTGATACTCTATACTGCATACCTCTTCAACTGTCATGTGATTCATTTCAGTATTGTCTTCGGATTTCTCATCTTTGACTGTGATTTTCGGTTCTGCTTCCTCATGACTTGGCTCTTGATAGTTTTGCTCCATGGTCGCCTCATCCACTAGTTCTGTGTTGTGGACATTAATAGGGATGTCATTGGGAACTCCCTCACTCTCTTCACCTTTACCGGTTTCTTCTGGTTCCTCTGCTTTTATTTCAACATCTTGAATCTCCAAGGCAGTCTCATCTCTTAAGATGGTTGTTACATCCTTCACTTCAGCAGCAATTTCAGTACATTTTACCTCCTCCTTGTTTGCAACTTCACCTTCGCTCAAGTCTGTTTCACCTTCACCTACTGTTGTTGGAATCTGACCCTCCAGGTTCTCATTCAAGTTGAGATTATCTTGTTCTTGTACATGAACGTCTTCAGGGTCCAGGGCCCTATCATCGCTTAAGATGGTTTCTACACCCTTTTGGTAAGGAACAATATCAGTAGTCTCTACCTGCTCCTTGATGTATGCTTCAGCTTCCTTCAAGTCTGTTTCACCCTCATCTAAAGCTGTTGGAATCTGCTTCTCCAAGAGCTCTTTCGAGTTGATTTCCCCTCCTTGTACATCAATAATCTCAATACCCTCGGCAGTTTCATCGACTAAGATGGTAGGCAAACCTTTCTCCTCACTAGCTATCTCAGTAGTTTCTACCTGCTCCTTGTTCTCTGCTTCTACTTCCTTCAAGTCTGTTTCACCTTCATATACAGCTGTTGGAATCTGCTTCTCCAAGATTTCTTCTGAGTTGAAATTTTCTCTTGCATCAGTATATTCAAGATCTTGGCTCATTTCTTCTGTTAAGATGGTTGCCAGACCCTTCTCTTCATGAGAGCTGCTTTTAACCTGCTCCTTGTTTTCCTCTTCGTTTTCCTTCTTCAAGCATGTGTCACCCAATTCTAGTGCTGCTGTAATCTCCTCCTCCAAATTCTCATTTGAGTTGGCAGATTCCTTTGCTTGTACATTGGTATCCTCAGTTTCCAAGGATCTTTCATCTGTTAAGATGGTTGCTAGACCCTTCCCTTCAGGAGTAATATCAGTAATGGTGACCTGCTCCTTGTATTCTGATTCAGCTTCTGTCAAGCCACCGCGTTCAGCTTCATCTGCTGGAGTTGAAAGGTGCTTCTCCAAGTTATCTGTTGAGCCAACATTTTCCTCTGATTGTAACTCAGTTTCAGCACTATCCAATGCCGTTCCATCTGTTGAGATGATTAGTAGACCCTTCTCTTCGGGAGAGGTTTCTTTGCTTTCATCGACTAAGATGGTAGGCAAACCTTTCTCCTCACTAGCTATCTCAGTAGTTTCTACCTGCTCCTTGTTCTCTGCTTCTACTTCCTTCAAGTCTGTTTCACCTTCATATACAGCTGTTGGAATCTGCTTCTCCAAGATTTCTTCTGAGTTGAAATTTTCTCTTGCAGCAGTATATTCAAGATCTTGGCTCATTTCTTCTGTTAAGATGGTTGCCAGACCCTTCTCTTCATGAGAGCTGCTTTTAACCTGCTCCTTGTTTTCCTCTTCGTTTTCCTTCTTCAAGCATGTGTCACCCAATTCTAGTGCTGCTGTAATCTCCTCCTCCAAATTCTCATTTGAGTTGGCAGATTCCTTTGCTTGTACATTGGTATCCTCAGTTTCCAAGGATCTTTCATCTGTTAAGATGGTTGCTAGACCCTTCCCTTCAGGAGTAATATCAGTAATGGTGACCTGCTCCTTGTATTCTGATTCAGCTTCTGTCAAGCCACCGCGTTCAGCTTCATCTGCTGGAGTTGAAAGGTACTTCTCCAAGTTATCTGTTGAGCCAACATTTTCCTCTGATTGTAACTCAGTTTCAGCACTATCCAATGCCGTTCCATCTGTTGAGATGATTAGTAGACCCTTCTCTTCGGGAGAGGTTTCTTTGCTTTCATCGACTAAGATGGTAGGCAAACCTTTCTCCTCACTAGCTATCTCAGTAGTTTCTACCTGCTCCTTGTTCTCTGCTTCTACTTCCTTCAAGTCTGTTTCACCTTCATATACAGCTGTTGGAATCTGCTTCTCCAAGATTTCTTCTGAGTTGAAATTTTCTCTTGCATCAGTATATTCAAGATCTTGGCTCATTTCTTCTGTTAAGATGGTTGCCAGACCCTTTTCTTCATGAGAGCTGCTTTCAACCTGCTCCTTGTTTTCCTCTTCGTTTTCCTTCTTCAAGCATGTGTCACCCAATTCTAGTGCTGCTGTAATCTCCTCCTCCAAATTCTCATTTGAGTTGGCAGATTCCTTTGCTTGTACATTGGTATCCTCAGTTTCCAAGGATCTTTCATCTGTTAAGATGGTTGCTACACCCTTCACTTCAGGAGTAATATCAGTAATGGTGACCTGCTCCTTGCTTTCTGCTTTGGCTTCCGTCAATATATCTTCACCTTCATCTGCTGTTGCTGGTAATTCCTTCTCCAAGTTATCTTTTAAGATGACATTTTCCTCTGCACACAACTCAATATCTTCACTTTCCAAGGCTGTTTGATATGTGAAGATTGTCGGTACACTATCCACTTCAGGAGTAATATCAGTAATGGCGACCTGCTCCTTGTATTCTGATTCAGCTTCTGTCAAGCCGCCGCATTCAGCTTCATCTGCTGGAGTTGGAATGTGCTTCTCCAAGTTATCTGTTGAGCTGACATTTTCCTCTGATTGTAACTCAGTTTCATCACTATCCAATGCCGTTCCATCTGTTGAGATGATTAGTAGACCCTTCTCTTCGGGAGAGGTTTCTTTGCTTTTGATATTCTGCTTGTTTTCTTCTTCGGCTTCATTCAAGCATGTGTCACCTTCATCTGCTACTACTTGAACCTGCTCCTCCAACTGCTCTTGTAAGTTTTCAATTTTCTCTTCAGGAGTATTGTCAGTATATGCAACTTTCTCCTTGTTTTCTTCTTGGGGTTCTGTCAAGCAACTTTCAGTCTTAATTTCTTTTGAGTTGATACATTCCCCTGCTTTTGCATCAGTGTCTTCAGCATCTTGGGTTGTTTCATCTGTTAAGATGGTTTCCAGACCCTTCTCTTCAGGAGAAATATCAATGATACTGACAGGCTCCTTGCTATCTTCTTCGGGTTCCTTCAAGCCTGCATCACCTTCTTCTGCTTTTTTTGGTAACTGCTCCTCCACGTTATCTTTTGAGCCTACATTATCCTGTACTTGTAACTCAACTTCTTCAATGTCCAGGGTTCTGTCGTCTGTTAAGATGGTAATCTTCTCTTCAGGAGCACTGTCAGTACTTTTGACCTGCTCCTTGTTCTCTTCCTCGGCTTCCTTCAAGCCTGTGTCACCTTCATCTGCAGCTGCTGGAATCAGCTCCTCCAACTTCTCTTTAGGACTGAAACTTTCCTCTGCTTGTACATCAATTACTTCAATGTCCACTGGTGGTTCACGTGTTACGGTGGTAGGTAGAGTCTCCTGCTCCTTCTCTTCTTCAGCTTCCTTCAAGCATGTGTCACCTTTATCTTCTACTACTGGAAGCTGCCTCTCTAAGTTTTCTTGTGAGCTTAAATCTCTCTCTTCTTGTACATCAATATCTTTACTATCCAGGGCCGTTTCATCTGTTAAAGTGGTTTCCGGATCCTTCTCTTCAGAAGCAATGTCAGTATCTGTAACCTGTTTATTGCTTTCTGTTTCAGCTTCTATCAGGCCTTTTCCACTTTCATATGCAGCTGCTGGAATCTGTTCCTCCGATTTATCTTTTGAGTTAACATTTTCTTCTGTTTGTAACTCAATATCTTCAATGTGCAAGGCAGGTTGATCTGGTACGATGGTTGCTAAACCCGCTGCAGGAGCAGTGCCAGTATCAGCATTCCCTTCATCTTCTGCTGTTTGAATATCCTTTTCTATCGTCTCTGAGTTATAATTTTCCCCTGCTTGTGCATGATCTTCGGTTTCCACAACCGTCTCATCTGTTAAGACGGTTTGTGGACCTTTTTGTTCAGGAGTGTTGCTGACATACTCCTTGCTTTCGGCTTTTGCTTCCTCCAATGCCGATACTTGACTCACTTCTCCAGACACAAGGCCATAACCGCTTACTGTGGAGTGATCCTCCTGAATAATTTCCTTAGTCTTTACTTCAATCACCTCAGAGAGAAAGGAATTGTCTTCAACAAATGCTTTGGTACTTTCTTCTGCATAGGCTTCTTCCTCTGGAATTGGAACATAGAGATCTTTATTTGTTTCTGTTCTCTGCTCTATGGTTTCAAATCCTATCTCTGTTGTAGTATCTGCTACTTCAATGGGCTCTTCAGATTTTGTATCTGCTTCCTCTTCCTATTATAAGTATGAACTCGTAATCAGCAATTGTACTATAATAGTAGAATGGAACAAATCAACAAACCAATTCTAAAACATAAGCCTGCAGCTGACCTCTTCTTTTAAATTTGTTGCCTGAACTTCTTCTCTTGAGAGTTGCTGAGCTGTTTCTTCTTCTACTAATGAGAAAGAATTTTCTTGAATAGCTTGTTCCGCCAAATTCTTTTCATCTTTATTGGTACTCGAGTCAGCTGCCACAACAGATGCCTAGAATGGGAAACGAGAAGAAAAAAAAACGATTAATTTGGAGAAAACCAAATAATATGTCTTCAAATAAGCATTTTATTATGTTGTAACAGACCTGATATTCTCTGGATTTTTCTTCACTAAACTCTTGAGGTTGGTTCTCAGCAGTTTGAATTTCTGGTAGTGCATGTTCTACAGTTTCTTGTTCTATGCTCGTAGCCTCAGACACCTGCCGCATTACAGATGGAATCATTTTAAACTGAAATGGCTTGCATAAATTTTATAGGAAATTATCAGCAAAATAAGGAACTTCTTTTCTATATTAATGTTTAATAGTAACCCTCTTCCGGATCTACTTGACCTTTGCTTATAGATCCTTGCAGAAAAATGAGAAAATGGTTCAAGGAAATATTTGATCTATAAATTTCAAAATATTGTGACTTCCATTTTAACATTAAAGTTTAAGTTGATCATGTGTTCAAAAGGTGATTGACAAAACCATGCAATCATGCATTATAAACGAGAAAGAAAAACTTGTAGAATTTTTTGTGCTGATGTTACCTTCTCAGTTATAGAGTCGCTTTCTTTTGGATAATGCACAGGGTTTGCCTCTTCTTTCTCCAAAAATTCTGGGGTGTTCTGAATTTCTCTTGCCTCTTCTGTGCAGGATATTACTTCTGCATTTTCAAATGCCATTTCTATCTTAGCATCTACAGGCGTCACCTCTGGCAATGCTTGAAGCTCCTCTTTCTGTTCATAGTCCTGCAAGGTCTGCTGTGAATCTTCTTCATTTGATGTTACATTTGTCTCCAATTCGATGTCCTTCTTGAAGCTGCTGTTCGTCACATCATGAGTAGAAATTGAAGCTTCGTACTCTTGAAATGTGGTTGCCTCTAATAGATCAGAAGCTTCTTTATGGTATGATTGAGCATTTCCATCTGCCTTTTCTGCTCCTTTTCCGTCTGAAATCTCTGCCTCCTTTTCAAGACATTGTACATCTTCCTTGATGGAGTCCTGTTGATTTGAGATAACTTGAACATGTTGATGAACAGTTGTCTCATTAGTTGATGCTTCCACTTCTTCAACATCGAACTTTGCATTTCCAGTTTTCGTGATCTCTGAAATGATTCCTTCACCAATTGCAATGTCATGGTTTTCAATATCTTCTGCAAACTTCTCCCTTCTTTCTTCAATGACTTCATTTTCTTCAGTGCCTGTTTCTACAGGCCCACCAACTTGTGTGCCTTTCTGAAGCTGCACTTCATTCTTTGGTATCTCCATTCCTGCTTGATTTGATTGTTCAACTTGGGAAATCTCCGAGAGTGGGTTCAAAAACTGTTCACCCTCTGAAATTCCAAAGCTGTTATTCTTGCTTTCAACTTCCATACTATTTTCTACCTGTACATTTTCACCATCCGCAAAATGTTTCTCAGTGTGAATTTCAGGATGCTGATCCAAGTCACCTTTGGATTCATTCAATGTTCCTGGAGAACATTGGTTGTCAGTTCTGTCCAACTTTTCGATTTTCAAGCTTCTGTCTACCTTTTCTCCTGTCTGCATTAACATGAAATTGTTACATACTGTGTAACTGGAGTGGAGGATTAATATGAAACCAAACATGCATAGAGTTAGGTACATGTGATGAATGGTACTATCATGGAAATGGGTGTAAAAATAACAATAACAAAACACTTCTATACTCATCTGTGTTCATTTAGGGAGAAGCCGCTGACAGAGATGATGAATTTTACCATCACGCATGGAACAGTATTTATTTTATCATGGAATTGGCTTATAATATTATCCAACTTTTCTAACATTTTAGATCCTAGTTATGAATTACTTTGGTGCAGAACAGTTTACATCATCGTGTGATGTTGTAGAGAATATGAATATGAATGCTATGATGAGAGGTTCTGCTTCTGCGCTACATCGTAAATAAGCTATATCAATTCCATCTTTTCTCTTCTGGAAACTTTTTCCAGCAAGCAAATATCAATTGTTCAAAAGACTTCGTATCTACAGTTACAAGTATATCCAACATGCCTAGGATAAAAGTGATGTGAAATGAAGCTGGAAATTTATGAGACCTTTTCCTTTTAGTATCTTTTACTGACCCTTGAACTCAGAATAAACAAGCATAACCATACTGATCAGACAGATTCATGTGTTCTTATACTGAATCAAAAATTAGAGAAAAGTTTCTTGCTGAAAACAAATTGCTGATCAGTGTTTTGAGTTCACTGTTCTAGTGATCACATCAGACTGAGGAAAAGAACATGAGCTAGAGCACAATCACCAGAATCAATGATCCTAGAGTAAACTGATCACAGGACAAAAACTTCACGCATACTATAACATCACCACTCGATCCTACTAGCGATCATATGGTACACAGAAAAATGAAATGAAAAGCTGTCTGACTTGCAGCAGTAGTATATTCGATTCAAGGATATCATACCGCGATAGATATGGCTTCTGGAACATCAGCTTCCGTTGCCATGCTACCGGATTTTAACTCAGCATCAAGAAACTATGCCTTTGCTTTTATGGTCAGCAGAGTTTGCTGGCAATCTTATAGAGGGAGAGAGGCTTGTAGTTTAGAACACAATGAGTCTATTGTTGATCATTAGTTAACTGTTGTAATCAAGCTCTTTTGATAGTATTGTTGGGGAAAAGCAGCCAGAAGGTGACAAAATTGCCACTAGCAATTTGCTAATGCATGAGTTGGCTGCCCACTAATGAAATGGCCCCTACTGAAACTGATTGAATCTTTCTCACATGGCCTTGTAGACTACACTGGTGCTGCAGCTTTTATAGAAGCTCAGATTCAATAACATCAATATTCTTTGGTTAAGTTTTGATTGTGATTTTTCATTCACATACAGGTAGAAGCAGCCAGGGCTTTTCAACAGCTTCTCTTTTCAAACACCATTTTTTATAATAAGCCTGAGTTCTTACACAATATATATATATTTTTTTTCCCAGGATGAGTTTTGCTAGTTTTGGTGTCACTTACTAGTTACTAGTTACCGCAGGGAATTTTAACCGTCGGCGTTTCTTTCTATTTTCTCTCAGGGTTGGAATCCATTCGAGTTGGGGGGTTAAGCTCATAGAAGGGGAAAACATCAAATCAAAACCCCAATTTGGTAGTGAAATCATTTCAAATTTAGGTGTCGAGGTAACTTTCAGATCTTCTAAACTAAATGAATTATTATGAGAGATTTGTGTAGCAAAAGCAGGTGCTGTCGCATGTAATTGGCCACTTTTATAATGAGTACAAGGACAATATTCTTCTAAGATAGCGATCTTGATAATGATAATTAAGCCACTAATCTGAAAACTCATAAAAAATATATTATATACTGACGGTCTATGTTGCCAAACTTGTAGGGTCCCGATGTTACGTGTCCCACGCAATCATTTTTCTGAATCTTAATTTTTAATGCAAGTACAGCTTCTAAAAATTCTTTCTCTATGATAAGAACCGCAAGATACTAGTTTGAGTAAAATTCTTATTCATGTTCGAGCCTTAACATTCACAAATCTCTCACTAGTAAGTTGAGAATTTAGGTTTTGCATGATTCATGTGACGCTTGTGAATGAGATAGCTTGATCTACAGATTTTAGATCATCATCATGAGACGCAACCGGATGCATGTATGCTTTTAAGGTAGAAAATTTTAAGTCATCGGGGACTAACGACTCATGTGGTAACTGGTGGTGGAACTACATGTTAGTTGATTTCTTACGAGTTAAGGTGGCTAATAAGGCTCGTACGTAGATTAGTGGGGTTTGTCTCTCTTGCCACCATTGTTCAAGACAAAACAAAATTAAAAACCAAAGTTTTTATTTTTTTTAAATTTAAAAGTTTTTAGATCTCAAATCTATAATTTTGTTAAAGATATAAAAGTTTCAAATTCACAGCATGTCGCCCTCAATTAGCTAATCCACCCTCTAAGACTTACTTTAAATTGAATGGAGTGGACTATCAAGTAAAGCATTTGGGCCATGGATTTTTCTTTATTATCTATGTTTTAGATTATGTACCCACTAATTTTATTAACACAACCTTAAATTCTCAATACATATCCCTTAATTTTTTTTTTGCCAACTTTTCCCAGATTTTTTCTCTTTTGCCCTCAATTTTTTTGCTCTCCAGTCTCTACCATTCAGTCCGTTCTCAATTCTCAACAGACACAGTGTTTTCTTAATCCTTTCTTAATTAATTTTCTTCTGCCTTTTTGATCTCGCTTTGCAAATTTGTGTGGAGTAATCCACTCTATAAGCTTTCATGTGCCCTCAATCTGTAGTAGAATTCATATATTCCCTGCATCTTTCTCTCATTTTGCTTTGCCTTAACTATTTCTATTTGATATTCCGTTACTATAGTTAGCTGCTAGGACTTGGTACTTCTTTCTGGTTTCTTTGTTTATGATTGAATATACTGGGAATACTGGTATGGTATCACTAGATGGGAATGCCGCTCTAAGCCTCTAATTGACCACTTGTATTTATGTGTCAAGATTTTTTAAATAGCTATAATTGATACATAGAATGGTTGGATATGAAGTCTCTCTCATGCTCTGCTTATTTTCGTGTCAATTTTTAGTTTTTTTATTTTAAAGAAAAAAGTGTCGGGTGTACAAGAATTTGGATTCCATTTTGAATTATATTACCCCCAATAGAAGGTCATACTGACCTCAATAGGAGGCCCTACTAACTTCAATAGGTGCTCATATTGCCCTCAATAAGAACTTGTTATAAGTAACTAAAACACAGTTAAGTTTAAGGGTCATACTGTCTCCAGTGGGAGGTCATACTGCCCCTACTGACCCCAGTACGTGGTCCAATTAACAGTCCACGGAGTTAGGTCAACGGTCCATGGAGCCCGGTCAAAGGTTGCCAGAGTCCGATCAATGTCATTGGTCGTGGGAATCCGGTCATAAAAATTTTATTTACAATAAAGACTCTTATAATGGTTTATTATAGTTTATTTAATTTATTAAGGGTATAATTGTATTTCTGCTTTTATAATGGTCTATTGTAGTTTATTTAATTCATTAAAGATATATTTATCTTTTTGCTGTTTAAATTGGCTTTTGGGAATTTTAAAATTTGATTTTGTTAGTGGGAATAAAATTCTTAAAATTATGGATAATGGGTATTATCCCTTAAGAATTACAAAAATGTGGGATGTGTATTAACCGATTCGGGATGTGCAAATAAAATTACTCTTATCTACCAAACATTCTAAAAAAAAATTTAAAAATTATGTACCAAAAGTAAAAGTACATGTACATGATATGCCTATGTGGAAATTTTAGTCTCGGTATGGCCAAGCTGGTACAAAATCTGAAAATCCAGCTAGATGATTGGTATCGATGACATGGTACACCGTCCCACGATTCCAAGAATAATTGTTTGTCCAAACAAAATATAGTAAACATAATTTTAGGGGTGCAAATGTGTGTGTATATGTAGACATTTTTCCTTTTGCTTTGGTAAGCCATACCATACTTGCCATGCTTGATCCAAGCAGATCAATCTCCATCAATACCGACCAAATAAAGCCTCCTTGGGGTGGCTCGCCGCCCCCCATTTGGATAAAGCAAAGGTGACGGGAACTTGGTTGTCTTCTCTTTAAATAATTGCATATATGAAAAAATAAATGTGGGGTTTTAGTTGTTTTTGAGATTTGATGGTCAGAATATGTGTGCTCCATGCTTCATTTCTTATTTCAAAATGCTTGGAAATTCGTAATAGAGTCCTATATTTTTGGCAAAGAACAGTGACTATTGACTCTAGTATGAGGACTAGGTTTGAAATAGCGGATGAATGATGTATACCTAAGTTCCGTGTAGCTTACTACAACTTTAAGGATAAATACTTACCGTCATAATAAATTGACAATAATCGTCTAGAAAACCTAAATGTCTCTTATGTTTCGTTTCTTCCTTTGAAGTCTTTACAAGAATTTAATGTTTGCAGTGCTATGAGGGATATATTGTTGCCGGAGTAGTTTGAGAACTATGTTTGGAACCGATGATATGTATGACTTAGAAAGTTAGAATCGCAAGTTTGGCCTTGCATATACCCTTCTGATGAGAAAAACTTACAACCTCACTCTAGACAACAACAAGACTCGATTTTTTTTATTATTATTACTTTAGTCTTCTAAAAATAAACACGTACTTATATATGTTACCGATGATATGAAATGGTAGACTCATAAAAAAAAAGTCTTAGTACACACATAACATAAGCAAACTAAAGGGTGTCTATATTTATGCATAACATAAGCAGTCTTCCATCAATTCCATCATAGACAAGGCTAGAAATACTTTTTGTATCAGATCAGAGTAAGCAAGAGGTGGATAAAACATGAAAGAAAAAAAAACCAAATTGGCCGGTCATGCTTTGATAATCTTGATTTGCAATGCTAAATATTTCCCTCAACTTGGGCTACAACCTTCAGCCCAGGAGTAAACCCATATTTCCCTTTAACCCGGCCCAATTAAATTGTATGGCTACCATTCTCCCTACGGCGCTGAACGGACGGTGGATGATGTCAAACTTGGCGCTGTACAGTGTACTTATTAAAAAATACGGAAGGGCCCCACTGAGTCTGTGGTCTCACTGGTCTGCGATTAGCGAACGGTTTTGTGGAGCCGAGACTCGTTGTTGAAATGAAGACTCTGCTTACGTGGCACTGTGTCCATTTTTGGCCCCGTTCAATTTTGTGGTCTAATATTTTGAGAAATAATGGTAGGATTAATGAGCAGTTGATTTCCAACCAAAAAGAAAAATAATTCCTTCATGTTCCAAACTTTAAGATGTTTTGGTGTTATGTTTCTCTTGTTTCAGAATGATAATGTAACGATTGCTCGTAACTTTACATATTCATATAAATACACGTAATGTATGGTTGTTAGTAGCATACATATCATATGTGGTATTTGCTAGGTGTATAGGTGAGTGGCATAAGTAACCTCAGGTACTTTCATTTATATTTTGAGAAATAAAGGGAGGAACAATGAGCAATTGCTTTCCAACCAAAAACAAGAATAATTCCTTCTTTGTTCCATCTTTTTGTAAATTATGTTTTTGGTGTCATGACATTTATCCAGTTTCAGGATGATGATGCATGGTCGAGTTTGGGAAACTTTACATTTTAATGGACATACACGTGATATGCAGATGTTACGAAATGAATACCTTCGTATCAGGTAGCTTTTCAAGTACAGTTTCTAGTAGCATCACATATGTGGTATTTGGTAGATGCATAGGTGAGTGGCATAAGTAAAATAACATCCAAGTATATATACTTTAACTTCAAAAACATATCACAATGTACGTATCGTGCGCATCATGACGAACTCTAACAAAACTTTTGCTATTGAAGTACTTAAGTATTTTCAAGTACATTTTGACAACAAATACATATGTGAGTGCATCAAGGTGATTTACTAAACGGACTTTAACTTCGCATTTTCAACAAAATTCTCTTTCGTTTTTTGTTAAATTGGCGGCAAGTTTGAGCAGAAAACTAAATTTTTGGCCTTGGCAACCTCATTGTGATTTTATGAATGTCATCATATCACACGACGACGTTTAGCGTGATGATGATTGTGCCCTGACTGGCATCAGAATTTAATAATAGGCTCTGAACCAAGGACAGAAACGGCAACCCAAATTAAAAGAAGGGCGGGAAAAAGAGCCGTTAGCAATCAACTCCTCTGCTTTTGGCGCCAAAATTCCAATTCCTCACTCGGTTTCAGCTGCCCGCAATACTCCGGGCAGCTCTTTGGTCACACTAATTTCAACTTTAGCCAAAAACCAATATAAATATAACCTCTCATTTCTCAAAGCAAAGCTCTTTCTCATTTATTTTCTCCACCCTAAAGAAATTTCCTTTTCCCCCACCATTGATTTTCAAAGCTTCCCCTCTCTCTTTCTCACTCTCTTTCCCTCTCTTTCTCTTTTTTCCCCATAGCTAGCCGCCTCAAAAACCCAAAGACCCTTTCTTCTTATTCCTAATTCTTACTAGTTTGTTCTGATTCTTGGAGCAAAACTAAACCCTTCTTTTGTTTCATTCTGATTCCTTGTGTATCTCTCAGATTTTGTTCTGATTCCGATATCGAAAACCCGCCTTTTGGTGCTTCTTATTTGTTTTGGGATACCCTTTTTGAAGAAATGGGTTTTTCCAAGAAGTCACAAGTGGTGGACGGAGGCCTGGAATCCGAGGGGAAGAAGTGGGTAATTGCCGGAATCTCGGTCAGAGCTTCGCTGAAGCCGGTAAAGACCAAGCCGAGGAGATCTAAGCAGAGCGAGGAGGGCGGTGAAGAAGAAGAGGCAGGTTCAACAACCCCAACGGCGAAAGAAGCGAGAATACCGGAGACGTTTTCGTGCCCGGCGGCGCCAAGAAAGCGGCGACCGGCGTCGGTGTGCAACTTCAGTGGGGTGAGGGAGTACTTCATCCCACCGGATTTGGAGACGGTTTTCAAACTCCATGTGGAGAAAGCAAACTGAAAGTTAAGGTTGAGATTAGGCCATGAAGGAAACAAACAAGAAAATTAGAGCTGAGATTAGCTAGGGAGGTTTTGTTGTGTTTTTTTTTATCAATCTGTTTTATTACTTTATCTTTGTATGTTAACTTGAGTGTTCTCTTCTCTTTCTCTGGTTTGAGTAGCAGCACAGAGAAAGAGGGAGGAGTTTTATGTTGTACAAACAGATATGAAATATTTTAGTAATGGGTATTTCTAGTTTAGTGAAAGACTCAAAGAGTTCATCATATATATTTTCTTTGACAGTTTTCAGTGTGGATGATTTTGCTGTTTTGGTTGGAACTTGCAATGAACTTAATGCATTAGTAGTAGTAGGTATACTGCTTTATTTATTTTCTTCTTATTTTTTTTTTTGCTTGTGTTAATTTTCATTAAGATGATATTCTTGATGTGTATTCACTATTCTAGCTCACTGAAAGCTCTGAGGAGTTCATATAATTCTGGCAAAGTTCTTAGCTTTACTGAAAATCTCAGCTTGGTGTTTGTGTTAGACCCTGCAGTGAACTAAATGCAATAGAAGCTTGGTATTTATGGTTATGTCCCTTTTTGTAATTATCAGTGTTATTTGGGTAGAAGATAATCATGCATGGACTGAAATTCTGCAAGAGCTGCACTTCTTTAACAGATTCTGGGTAATCTAAGGTATGTTCAGGTTTTGTCTTAGAGATTTCAGATATTTTTGCCTGATTTGAGAAGTTGTAGTTGGAGGAATGGAAAAGCGCTATGGATGCTCTCTCCCTTTTAGTTTGTGGGTTTATTTTGTGTTTTTTTATGTCACTGTAGATTTGTGCTGTTAAAGATGACTGGCAGAAGCAACCAAAGAAGTGAGAGATCTCCTTCCTCACTCTTTTACTGGTTTACATGGTTGTGGAATTTTGTAAAGCTGAAATAAGTGTTGCCAGAGTGAGTACTCACTTTCATTTCCTTCTTTCATTTACTGCTTCCTCTGCTCTCAGCTGCATCACTGATCAAGATTCTTTATTTTGCTCTTTATTTTTCTGCTACCCTTATCAACTTTCTCTCTCTCCCAAAACACCAATGAATTATCAGAGTTTCAGCAGAGATAGATTCACAACTCCAATTTCCAAGTCCAACCTAGGCCATCTTCATCTTCTTCTTCTTTTTCTTCTTCTTCAATCCTCAAGTCACAAATATGCTCTTAATTGGCACTAATATTATCGTATAAGTAAAGTTTCATGCACTAAAGATTAGCAAAGTTTCCCAATTTAAAAGGCAAATCTTTTTCATGGCTGAGAAATTAGTGCACAGATGTTTGTTCATGATTGATGATTGACTATGACAAATATACGACATAGTCTTATTAATTAGCAGCTGATCGATTATGATCAAATTTCAAGTACCCTTTTCTCCATGCTCTGCCAAAGCCCTCTCTTTAATCTAACCCTACATGACCCACTTCCCCAATCACCTGAAAAACTCTCTCAGTCTCTCTCTCTCTCTCTTATGGGCAACCCCAAGTTCCCTGTAAGGCTATCTTTCATAGTTAAAGGACAAACGACAAAGCACTCATAGCTACACCCCAAGCTGTGATAGAGAGATTAGAGAATCCAATGTGGGGTTTGGAGGGCTTGTCTGGTGTAGCTCCAAGTTAAAATGCTTCAGGGCAATTGGTGACAAAGACTACTCGGAGCCTCGGAGGTGTCTTCATTTGCTATGGAAATGTTATGTGCTTGTGGATAAGCTTTAGCCATGTTTATCATGCACCAAACACACAAATTGTTTAGGGTTTTGGAAATCTTTGCATAATGTTAAACAAAGGACTCTCTAGGGATTAGGATCCTTAAAATGCTTCAGGGCAATTGGTGACAAAGACTACTCGGAGCCTCGGAGGTGTCTTCATTCGCTATGGAAATGTTATGTGCTTGTGGATAAGCTTTAGCCATGTTTATCATGCACCAAACACACCCAAATTGTTTAGGGTTTTGGAAAGCTTTGCATAATGTTAAACAACGGACTCTCTAGGGACTAGGATCCTTTAGGGTTTTGGGTTTGAAAGAGAATCATATATGCAGGCTAAATTTGGTAAAAGTTTGAGGGCTGATTATTCTGTCAGATTGAGGTCATTTTCTTTTGGATTTGGATAAGCAACAGAGTGCTTAGTGGTGTAGTTGTTAAACTTTGGTGCCTCATGATGTCATGAAGTAGATCATGTTTTGTGTTTTCTAATCGGAGATCTTATTTGACATAGTTTTTTACTTCCTAGATTAACTACTTGTTTCTTTTCATTTATTTTAACTGGATCTTATCAAGATTACTACAGATACTAATGGCATCTAGCAACTGCTTCTATTCCAATGTTTGTGCTTATATCCTTAGCTTGATGTGCTTTTTGTTGATGTAGAGATATATAATTTGTTTAGGTACTTGAAATACCCCGAGGTTGGTGTAGTAGGCATTAAGCGACTTAGAGAAATGTAGAAGATAATGTGTTCAAATTGCCTCTAATAGGCAAGAACAAATATGAACTTATTCATCTCGCTGCTAAATGAACTATGCATTTCCTTTTAAATTGAGGTCTTTCCCAACGAGATTGCTAGCTTTTAAGTTTCTACATGTTCTGCACATCTTCATTACCATGCATAGGCACATTGCATGAGAGAAGTGGAAGTGTCATCCTTCGTTTTTCCCACTCTATGGAAGTGATGAAACTAACACGCGGTATTGAGATGTATATCATATTCTTATTTTACTACTAATCAAACAAAAATGACAAGTTAAATAAGTAAAATTTACAACATTAATAACTAAATTACTAAATTTATTTTATACGTTTACATATAATTAAACCAAATTACTACAACAAATTGTTCATAAACATGTAAATTATTTTTAAGTTGAGTAGTTACCTCTAATAGAACAAAAAATACTCAAGTAATGACTGTCTTTACCCGAATAACAACAAATTTGTTGTCATGTCAGTAAATAAACAGGTATATACCCTATAAAATTCCTTAGAATATATATTCCAACTCGATAAGTGTCGGTATCAAGATACATTATCGATGTAACTGCTTGCAATTGACACTGGTCTCAATCTCACCACACACAGAAAACAATCCTTGTCGTTTCCATTGGTATTCCCTTTTCAAACGACAATGGTAGATCTGCGATTAGATATAGCCTGTTCACAGATTGGAAGACATATATATGCTAGCTGGTTTCATTTTAACCGAGCAAGAAAAGAAAACAAAAAACCGATCTCGTATATGAAAGGGGCACTTGTCCTCATCATTGAAGGAGTACCCTTGCTAAATCTTACTCAAATCTAGTTATCAATTATCATGTCTAATAAGATTTGCATCTTTCAAATCCAACTTAGGCAGATCGAGTATTTTTTATAGTAATCATAGCTAGTCAAAATAAGATCAGCGACAGATTGGCCTGTGATATATGGGCGACATAGTCAAGTGTAAAACTTGTATTAGTTTTGGTGATTAAGTGATTTGAGCCAATGCTTAGTTTAAGTAGGAAATCTTGGAAGATATATAATGATTATAATCTAACATAAAGATGAAGGTCGACTACTGCTAACTTTTTTTCCGATACTATATATATAAACTGCTAACTAATTAAGTAGCGCCCAATAATGCATGTATGGTATAGTTTGTTTTATGTTATGGTATTCCCCATATAGTCCCGTTGTTTAAAGTCATATCATAATGGTTAAAACCTCTTGAAAGTTTGATTAGTCATTACTAATTAGTAATTAGCAAGTTGGTAATCAAAATTCAGGTCAGCTATATATCCAATTATGTAACACAAAGAAATGCATGGTAGTTAGTTTCTTAGTGAAAGTGCAAGTGCAAGTTGAACACATTCTGTTGAGAAGTGTTTTTAAATTATGTCGTGTTAACACCACAATTCAAGAGCTTTACATACTTTAGGTAAGAAAAGAACTGGTCTTAAATAAACACAAATGTAACATCTAATTTTTCATGAGTCGAACTTAAATAGATTATAACTTTAAACGGATACCATCACGTAAAAATATGATATAACATCACATACTAACATTTTCCGACAAAGCTCATAAATCCGAACCAATTCAGAAATAAGGGTTGTTGAAGATCTTAACCATAAAAGGAAATCGTCCCAGCCAAATAGGGTTTAGGGGATATAACTGTGGGGATAGGCATAGAGTTTAGGGTTTAAGCTTTAAAGGAATACAAGGAATCCTATGAAACGAGTTCAAAGTTCGTAGACACGGACACATGGGTCACCCAAGGAATCCTAAGACCAAAAATCAATTAATTAACCTAAAAAAAAAAAAAAAAATCCTCCCCTCTCAAATTCACAAAAATAAAAAACCAACATTTATTAAATCTCCGTTCATCGGTTTCCGTTCCCCCGTTGGCCTATGTTTGTTTGGCTGACTTTTGTTGTTTCTTAACGCGGTTTGAGCCTGCCCGAACTGCCCGTCGCTCCTGGCGGGAGACGACCTCACCGCTTTGGGGTTTTTTTTTTGGAATTTTATTTAATTTTGGCGCCAGAAATTTTGAGAAGCCCGCGAAATTTGTGGGCCGTGGACGGCCTCTGTGAATTTGCCTTGTTCTATGTTTTCCGTAATTAGATTCTGAGTACTGTTCTCTCTGTTGGGCCGTATACGTCCAAAATAGGACCGGACCATCTGCACCGTTTCTGTCCCTCCCTTGGTCCCACCAACTTCTGTTTCTGGCCGTTGAAATCAGGCGGCAGCGGGTCCCGCCTTCTGATGCAAACTATATATATAATATGAAACTAACTCAAACTACACGTAGACTTTTTTTAATATTTTTTTAGGAGAAAACATCAAAATTTTATTCAAGAAAACATAATTACAACGTTTGAAACTTATTGGTGGTGGAAGCAATTTCCGCATTCTTATCCCTCATATTAGAACCAGTCACTGGGGTCTGTCATTATCAATGATATCTATGCAAGGACTAAATTAATATTGGGTTTCGAGAAAATTTCGACCCCCCGAAAATCAGATATTTCGAGAAAAATATCGAATTGTTATATCGATATTGATAAACTTTCGGGAAAAGTGACGGAAATTTAGTGAAAAATAATGGAATGTTGTATGAAGCTTTAAGTGATGTTGGATGGCGGCGTTGTTGAACGACCTCGTTTCATTTGCGACGTTCAAGATGTCATCGAGGAAATACTACCCCGGCTCCCGGTTAAATCTCTACCGTGGTTCCGGTGTGTATGCAACATGGACGGAACCAGGGATAGGCTAGGGTTTGTTGCAGCCTACCCCAACTTTTAAACTTGCAAATATATACCAATGTAAATGAGAGGAAGTTGGGAATGGAGATGGGTAATGGCGGACCTAGGATTTTAGAGTGGGGTGGGCCAAAAAAAAATTTAGATTAATATATGTGACACTCAGATTTGTTGTTATTATGGTATAAATGATTCATTTTAAGTAATTTTTTTCATGTAGTTAATTGATATCCTTTAAAAAAGTCACATTTAGTTCGATAATCAAAATTTTAAGACAAAATTACACCCCGCTCTTGTATAAAAGCAAACCTTTAATTACTAAAAAGAGAAATGACAAGTCAACAAGAGAAAAAAGAGAAAGAGAGAGAAAAAAGTGAGAAAAAATAAAAACGTTAGGCTAATTCATTTATAAAAAAAACATGCATGCGTTTTAGACAACCGTGCCTAATGCCTTTAAGCAAAATGAAAAATAAATTCAAAAAAATGTATCAAAAAAAGGAAAATATATATCTAACAAAAAAAAACATGTGGATTAAAATTTAACAATATAAAGGCTAAGTATATGAATTTGGGGTGCGTTAGTTTTAAATAATTAATATTTTGAACTAAAATTAAGCCAAAAAGTAAGGTTTTTTCAAAATCTGGTGTGGGTTGTAGCACATCATAGCCCGTGTGTAGGTATGCCTTTGAAGTTGAGGATATGGAAATGGCGGGTTTGAGGTTGGGGCACATAGCCATTGAGGTAAAAGATGCAATCTTGTTTGGACTGTGTTGAAGTCTTTTGATCGAGAGAAGTCATGAGAGAACGAGTGGGAGAATTGATCGAGGCTTAATCGGATTTGGGTCACTATGTTTTGTGAAATCTGTCAAGTTCTAGATTTAGGGTTAGAGAGAGATAAGACGTCAAAAGACAACCGTTTGTGGTGAATCCTCAACTTCACATATTCACAGTTTACTGGTAGTGCTAATGATGTATTGATGTTTATTAGTACCGGCATCCTTCAAAAACCATTGCCCAATTACTTCCATCGAAAACAAAATTCTTTCCGCTACCAACTCTTGATCAATTAGAGTTCTCTATACTCTTAGACCACCAATTTAAGGTAAATCTAGCCCACCGGAATTTTAATTTCTGGTTCCGTCCCTGGTATGCAAGTCATGGCGCGCTTTAATCTCAGCTTCTCTTTTCGCTAAGAAGCATCTTGGCAACGCTGCCGTCACTAGTAGATTACAGATCCTTCAGTTTGGCAGCGGAGAGTATGAACCTGAATCGAATGTTGCAAATTTGAAGGTTGCAAGCATAGCTTGATGTACCAAGATGGTGCTCTGCTGACGTACATTCTGTTAGCCTGGCTCAGGCGAGTACGCATACGATACGTATTGTGGGTTCTTGCAATGGGTTGATTTGTCTACAAGTCTCAAGGGGATTGTTTCTGTTATGGAACCCTTGTACTAGAGAAACGTAGATGTTACCCCAACGAGATACTCCACTGGGGGGTTGGACGTTTTATGGCTTTGGTTATGATTCTGCCGGCGAAGATTACAAGGTCATAGTGGGCGCTCTATATGAAAGATATATTCATAGTGTTAAAACGGGTTCATGGAGGAAGTCAGGAAACTTGAAGGTCTTGATGAGCTTGTTCACTTTCAAATTCAAGGGAATATTGGGTGCTTATTTAACGGTGCTCTACATTGGTTAGGGTTTAAACAAGAGGAAGGGACATATAGTGTGGAAATAATCTCTTTCGATTTGGCGGAGGAGGAATTTCAGGCGGTTCTGCCATTACCCACTAGATTTCCGAAAACGTACCGGTCTTGGTCCTCTGATGGCCTTGGTATTGGGACGGGGACTAGTAAAACTGGTCTGTTTGTATATCATTACGATCACACGAACGCCTTTACCATATGGACGAAGGAGGATGGGTACGAAGCCAAAAAATGTTGGACTAAAGTCTTAAAAATTCCTTTTGAGATATTTATGTGTTATGATCCTATTGTTTGTGGTGATTATAGAGTGAATTATATAACCATTCTAGAGAATGGTGCGGTTTTGATCTGTTGGGATTGCAAGAAGGTGGTGTTATATCGTCCTGAGAAAGAGATCTGCACGACCGTTTTTGATTCTGAAACCCAGAAACTTGGTAAACCGGGAGCCCGAGCTGGTTACATTATGGCAATTATGTCTCTAGAGACTTTAGTTTCACCGAGAAGCTGCTTTTCTTCATCTCCTTCAGTATAATACTATTGCCATTCACGACTACCCCAGTGGATCCTATGTGTTCTTGATCCGGAGAAGGTTGGTGTTGCATAAACCTATACATTGAAGTAATTTGGTGTTGTTTTATTACTTCTGTGAGCACCTTCGTGCAAGTAAGTGATTACACTCTAGTTAGCTAGTAAAGTAGTAAACTGGATTTTCTTTCATCATTATGATTGAGGGTGATAACAGTGTGCGCGCGAGTTGATTGTCCTTCTTTCGTCAATATAATTTTTTTTTAAATTATTGTTATTCCTCCATAACTCTGATAAACTTATTTTACATGTTACTGTACGTATGTGATTCTAGTTCATGTTTGTCTACTGGAAAGTACGGCCGGAAAGTATACCAAGTAGAAGCAACTATGGGTTTAGACTTTAGAGATCGACTTGTAGTTTCACCCAAATAAAGGTTGCTCTTCCTGATCGGTTTTACTGCACTAGTGATCTTCGGCCTTCTTTTTTTAGTGTTACTTTGCTTAGGTGGATCTAACCTAGGTTGAATTTTTTTTACAACTGGTGGACTTGCTCTAAGGGAGAGAAGGAAGAATGTGAATGTGGTGAAAAGTTCCCTAAAGCAAGAGCCAAAAAGTAGGGAAATAATTAATGACATAGGTGTTAGAATAAGCAATGATGATGCTTAAAGCATGTTGAAAGAACAATATGATGTAAGTAACGATATTACTCAATCACCTTCTCTTCCTTGTTCATGCATCATGGTGACCGGAAAAGCTATGGTACCAGCAAAAGTGGTAGTGAGCCGCCGTTTGTGCCACCAATGGTGGTGGTTTGCCAAAATCTAGAATTTACGTTTTGCTCCACATTTGATCGTCATTCTTTGAAGCTCTGATTCTTCATTTCTAGGTCAAAAATGAATGTTTTTCTCACTCTTGCAATATTCCTAAATAAACAATAAATAATTTGGAACTCAAAAACAAGTTAAAATTCATATTTAGAAGAATTCATCATATAGATAGATGTAAATTATTGTCTAACATGAGAAGCTTAAAGAGTCAATGGCCATTGATGTAGCACGGTGCAAGGAGCAAACCAAAACTCTCGGTTCTTTAGACAGTAGAATAATTGAAGTGGAGAAGCAATAATTGACTCCTTTGTTGGCTCAAAAATAGTCTCGGCCACGTGTCAATGGGCCAAGGGCTTCTTTGGGCTACACGTGTCCTTCTGGCTTGGTGACGTGTGCGATGGCGTGTCAGCTCGTGGCTGAGAGGCCAAGCGAGGTTTTGTTTTGATATGTAGATGCTCTGCCCTGACTTCTAATCAGTCGACTGTGGACCGAGGAAGGATCGATCTCGGCCACAGGGTTCTCTCTGCCTTGGATGCAAGGACTTTAACACAGATCGGCTTACCAGCCGATCTTGGTGTTGTGTGACTAGGTGAATGTTGTGATGGTGCAAGTGTTGAATGCAGGAATGTAAAGTGCAGCAAATAAAGTACAGAAATCTTAAAGAAAAGGTAAGAACATGAATGTAAATTGCAGGAAAGATAGCAACGAACAGTAAGATAAATTGCAAGTATGAAAAGAACAATAAAGTAAATTACAAAAAAAGAACAACAAGTACCGGTAAAGTAAAGCGATAAGATAAACACGAAAATGGTTGATAATTGTGTAATGCTGAGAAGCTGAATTGAATTGATAAAAATGTGTAATCGCGTAGAGCGTTTGGTCGAGGACCTCTAACAAAGAATCCTAAGGTCCTTTTTATAGTGAAGTAAAATAAAAAAACGTAATCCCAGCTTTAAACACATGGATGAATTATAGGTAAATCATGGATCAAAATTGTAATAAAACTCATTCAATCTGATTGCCACAAGTTTGGTAATTGTGGTGACGTCTCCCTTAAAGGCGCCATCTCTGACCGTAATTTAGTTTGTAAATATCAATCAGTCGACCTCGCATGGGTTTGACAAGATATAACATTTATTCTCCTTACTTAGCTTCTTCAACTCACAAATAGACGCGGCTAAATAAGGTGTCCGCCGCTGCTCAATAGCCATGTTCGCGGCTCAACATAAAGTGTCCATGGCTCAGCATAAGGTATCCGCGGCTTAACAGTCACAGCTCAATAGCCATGTTCGCGGCTCAAAACGTCAATAGCTGTGGTCATCATCTCTGTTAATAACCGCGGTTATTTAATAAGCCGCGTTGTACACTGCGGATCAACATGATGAGTTACGATATTTACTCATTAATGACCGTGGTCACTGATGGACCAGTCCAAAATGGTCTACCATGTAGGTGGTGCCAAATATTGGTTCAATCGGCCTTTGAAAGCCGAAAGGAAGGAAGTGGCAGAAAAGCTTATTCCAAGAAGTAAAGAATGCCTTCAGAACCAAGAGAATTTGAAGAGGTTGGAGGCCAATGTGAAGACAACCCGGACTAGACAAGACCAGTTGGAGGTTGATCTCTTAGAGATTGACATGTTGTTGGCGGCTCTCAAATATCTGTTTGCTGGAGTCTGAGACGTGTTATGATATTTGTCTTGTACTGAGACTTGAAACTAGTTTCTTCATGTGACAAGACTGGAGTCTGTTTGCTCTCACAAGATTAGTTTCTTCACATGATCTTAAACGGTCTCTCAAATTCATTTTCTTCAAACTAATCTTAATCTTGTGATTAGACGTCTTGAAGCAAACTCTCTTCAAAGGATTGATGAAACTTTCTAGGTAAACGAAACACTAACTCGAACAAATTCTTATTCATATCAACTGTCAACTTACCGATTACTTATCTCTCAAGACAATGAAATCGGCTTGGAAACTAACTTCATCGGCTAGTGGGCCTTTAGATATGCATTATCTTACTTCATGGGCCAAAAAAATAACTACCGGCCCTTAAATCAAATCATTCAACGGCCTGGTCTGTTATACATTTCTTGTTTGAGACAGATTGCATCAGCTTGTTAATGCTTACGTATTGGAACTTAATTATCTTACTGCAAGAGCCTTGTTGTGGGAACCCTAACAAGCCTGCAATGCACGTAGTTAAATTTACTAGAGGGAATTTTTTTAGGTATCTACATGTTTGTGATACCTACATTTACTGATATAACAACAAATTTGTTGTTGTTTTGGTAAAGATAGTTATTACTTTGGTAATTTTTGTTATGTCAGAGGTTATTACTAAAATTATTACAATCTATAAGTTTATAAACAAGTTGTTGTTGTTGTAGTAACTTAGTTCAATTATATGTAAATGTGTAAAGCAAATGTAGTAATTTTGTTGTTAATGTTGTAAATTTTACTCAATTAACTTGTAATTTTTTGTTCATCAATTAGCGGTAAATAAGTGTATGTTATACATCTTAGTACTGTAGATAAATCCTTTATTTGAGCTGCAGCCTGTAATTTGTTCTTCTGGTATGAAAAAACGGTTGGAACAATTTGTTGGTTTTTGCAATGCTACATAGTGCATATGCAGTTTGTCATTGGCCTGGCAACTTGCCATTTCATTTGTTCCACATGCACTAGAGGTTTAATAATTTAGAGTTTGGGAAAACTGCATGTTACTGAAAGTAGAATACTTGAAGAGGGTATCAAGCTAGCAATTTATTACAAGAAATAGTATATCTACGTACACGTACTACAGTCTTGATTAAAAGCGTAATCTCTAAGATAATTAAGCTTCAACGTAGTAATTGGTTTCTTTGAAGAAAAAAATGAGCTTAATCTCAAGGTGTAGTACGGTACGTAGCTAGCTAGGACGAAATATATAGATGAGATTGATTCAGATTAGATGGGGAAAGGATTAAATCCAGCTCGAACTGCTTTTTCCAAGGGAGAAAAGAGTGGCTTGGGAAGGTTGTCCCACTCATACCATCCCCAACCATCACAGAAGTCTGGCTCAATATTCTGGGGCTGTTGATGATGATCTGCCAAGACTGTTCGCATACAAATCACCACGTAGTGGTGTGGTTTGGTTTCGTCAATGAACAGGTTGTTTGTCACTGTTAGAAACTCCAAGTTATCAATGTCTAAACCAGTTTCTTCTTTCATTTCTCTTGTTGCACACTCCTCAAAGCTCTCACCTGCAGGTACATACAAATAAGTTATAAAACACGAATGCAGCCCGGTATATTAGAAATGAAAATGGCCGCCCAAGACATGAAGGTACTTAATTATAAATGTTGGATTGGAAGAAAACTAAATGCAATATTATTCTCATGCTCTGATGCTCATAACCATCAGATACTCCAAAATAAGTAGCTTAACTGGAAAAATGAGGATATCCTCATCCGCCAGTACTAGAACTGTCATGAATTAAAGAGAATTGAAAGATATATAATCAAGTACGTACATACCGAACTCGAGGTGTCCACCAGGGAGGGAAAATTTGGAATCACCAAGAGATGAGCGGCGCCGTCCCAACAACACCCTATTCCCTCTCAGCAAGCACACCACCACCACCACTTTGGGCGCCGCAGCTTCAACGATGACCATGTTTTATAGCTTGCTCGAGTTTTGCGCTTAATTTGTGTGATGATGAGTGAGTACATTCAACCCGCAGTGACCTTCTTATATAAGAAATGGAGTCCCTGGTGTAGCTCTGTTCTAGTCCCAGCAGGCTTCTATATGTTGATAGATTCATGAGCTGGTGCTGTGTTGCTTCCCTTAATTCGTTTCAATAACATATCATGCATATCATGCATCCTTTTTTCAATTCTCTGGCTAACAATTCCATCATGCATTTCTTAATGGGGTTTAATTCGTTATCTCATGATCGATCGAGGCGTGTATGTGTGAATCTGTATATATTTTTCCATTAAGAATATATTAACTTATGTCAATGCACGTTTATACGTACACACAGAGATTATCCTCAATTACAATTAGTCGAGACTTGGTCAACACGTACATAACTTGTATGAGTTCTATCTATTTAGTTTAACTATAAAGTCTTGCGCTGTGTTGTTCTCGATCTTTTTATGTTTAATTTGACGTCTTTCAGCATATATATATAACCAATTATAATTAAGGTGAGGAAAACGTTTAATTGATGAGCTAGTGCTCCCTTAATATGTTACTCATGCTAGAGGGATTTGAAGAGAGCATCTTAAGATGTGTCTGACATCGATCTAGCTAATTGAAATTTTGAAGTCAGTAACACATTCTCAATTCTATGATGTCTGACTTTCCTGAATGCCTGAATACATGGGGTTAGATAGTTTTTCCATATAAATAAAAAGTAGGTTTATTGTTGAAGATAACATTACACTCTCTGACAGGAGTAATTTGGTGATCCGATATATGTTTTGGGGAAAAAACTTGAAAATGTAAGTATGAACGTGGGGGGGGGGGGGGGGGGGGGGGGGTGGATGAAAGGAGTGAAATCTTTAAGCTTCAACCACCTGATGAGGCTTTGGTAACTTGTTCTTTTTCACCTTTTTGGGTGCTTCGGGTGCTTGGACCCTCTTCTCTTCTTCTGTCTGGCTTTCAATTCTTGCAAAAATTGGTTGAGGTTGAGCCATGACCTGACCACCTTTAAGCCCACCCCACTTGGTGTCACTCTGCAATGTAAAAATGCATGTTAGTTTATCAAACAAGTAGCTGGATAGTTCAGGCATAACAAAACTACATTTATGCTACAAAGCCTTTGAGAGGTACCCAGGTAGCAGCATCAAACTGATCCTTTGAGTAGCCAAGCTGTCCATATATTCTCCAACTTAAACTTGGTGTGACAGGGGATAATGCAATAGCTATAATCCTCAATGCTTCTAATATTATTACAAGATCCTGCTCCACAAGCAAAAAGATTTTTAGAAAAGGCAATTGTATATTGCCCCTCGTATACAAATATTCAACACGTTGATTTATGATGAGCAAATGACCTACTTTTTCAAAGAAGCATCATAATTTAACGTTGTTTGACTTAAACACATGATTTTATCTGGAGACCTCCTGGGAGAAAGGAAAGTTATGTACAACTATGCTAGTGATTGAAGGAAATATGGACACATACAAACCCGCACAAACACATAACCCACAGATTTATCAAATAAAAATGACCACCTTTGCAGCAGCTTCACTTGCATCACCCCCTTGCTTAAAGAGAGACCATGGTGCACGCTCATCCATATATGAATTTCCAGCATTGCTGATCTCAAGAACAGCCTCACAAGCTGATGATAGTGAGAGGTTTTCATAATCAACCCGAGCTTTTTCAACCTACAGAAGTATGAACATGTCATCACGACTAGGATAAATGGTTGCTTGCAACCAGTTAAACACATGAATGATGATACTTGCAAGAAGGCTTCCATGGCTTGCAAACCTGACTACATTTAGTAATTCCACTAATTTGTATTCTTGGAAATCATGAGGGTGTGTCTAAAGTTTCATGAAAATATTACCAACTTTTCCACAGTGTCCTTGAATGTAGTTCCTTCAGCTGCAGTACTTGAATCAATTACCAAAGTAGATTGGCAGTTCTTCCTAAGAAGGCCCAGAGTGCGGTTAAGCAGATTTCCTGTAGAATAAGGTAAAAACAAAGTTGTCAAAAGATAATAATGAAAAAATTGCCCATCATGAACCCAAAAGACCATTCATGAGGTTGCAGTGATATACCGATTGAATTGGCAAGATGAGCATTGACAATATTGATGAAACGATCTTCTGAATAATCCCCATCACTACCAAATTCCACCTCCCTGATGAAGAAGTACCTGACCGCATCGGACCCAAATTTATGAACCAAATCATTTGGTTCAATTGTATTCCCTAGTGATTTCCCCATCTTCATACCATCCTATAAATTTAAAAATAAAAAGCATTGCTGCATGACATAAAATTATATACATGAGATGAAAATTCAAAATTCCTGCTCACTTGCACTACTGTTATTGTTTCAAGTTGGATGAGCATCTATAATATCCATCACTTTCCACAGTTAGAGCTGCAGTAATGCCCTGGTTTTGACTCTAGATCATATCAACTAAAGACTAAAGGACTGACAGCTAATTCAGAAGTCTGTCCTACTGCTTCAGGGTAAAACTCTCAACTATCCATATACAGAAGACTTCCAAAACAACTTTTATTCTATAACACTCCGAGAAAACCTCACATAATGAGTTAATTCAGCATGACCACAGCTTTTGAAGAACTCATACTCATCTATCAATTATTGATAGATGGCATTAGGCTGTCTCCAATCTACTGACACACTCAGTTAATGAAACACTGAATATCATGCACTACTGATCAGAGCGCACAAGGCTAACAAGTTATAGTCAAGAGGACCATCACTCATGTGTCCAGATCCTTAATACGCCTCCAATAAGTCAAATTATGCCCCATCACTCAAATTCTATTTACAATTAGTTTCTGGTACGACTATTCAATAAACCTGTGCATCTCTCATATTGGAGTCACAGACATGTTACACATCTAGATGAAGACAGCAATGACTGAGTCAGCATATTTAAACTAAAAATAATCCACTTTAAAGTTCAGAAACTATGCCATGTCCTAGGCTTCAAACAGTTAAAATTGAGAAGACAGAAAATTCATCCATGATTCCAATACCAATGCTCTACGAGAAACTGCACTGTATAAATGAGTTTCAGGTGTGGCTTTTAGAAGTAAATACTGAGTTTATATACCTTTGTCAAGAACCCGTGGCCAAACACCATCTTAGGAAGGCCCAGTCCAGCAGACATTAGCATAGCTGGCCAGTACACTGCATGAAAACGTAAAATATCCTGCGAATGGCAAAACACCAACTATCAAACACATAGAACATGTAAGAATGCTAATACAAAGCTTAGGGGCTTATACTACAGCTGCTTGCCAGTTAAGAATAGTGGAAGAAAGATTATAATCCTTAAAATCCTTAGAAGTAGAAACCAATAAAGATGCCCAGAACTTAACTCACTCCCACAGGTCTTCCCTCTCCCACTCATAGGTCTCAAATAATCTTTTATTAATTTCCATCCACACCACCCAAACTACAGTTAAGACATCTAAATTACCATTACTGGTCAACAATAAGGTCTCTCTGGAGGAGGATTATTAAAATGCAACTCAAAGATTTCACCAAAATTAAGTCATTGGTTGTCTTGTTTATTTCATCCAGGATTCAGGATACTTTTGAAAACATCAAGGAAAAAAATTCATGGATAGCACCATACCTTGCCAATCAAGTGTAGTGAGGCAGGCCATCCTGATGAAACGGCTCTTCCTAAACTAGGTTGCTCCATATCATCTGAGAGTGCTGATATATACCTGCACAAGAGATTTTGAATATGTAAAATGAACAATAAATTTCTAATAAGCATAAAGATAGTAATGAAAGATGATGAATAGATTAGGTCACCATTACTTGTCTAAGTTATTTATCTATGTCTGCCATATGTTTGGAATAATATATGACCTCATGGCACTAATTTCTAACAAGAACTTAGAAGTTAACAATCAGAGAGAATATGATTTATAGGTGAAGGGAAGCCTGAGGGAGGGAATTTACCCCAATAGAGCATCAAACCAAACATAAATGGTTTGCTTGCTATCATTAGGAACTGGGATGCCCCAATCCACTAATGCTCGAGAAATGGAAAAGTCTCGTAGGCCGCTTTTGATCCAACTTTGCACCTTCAGGAAAAGGAACAGCATACTTTAGGTTTTAAGAGCAAGAAAAAGCTACAAGGCTTTACAGAGACTAGAGAAGGTTCTCGATGTTGTGTAAATTATGGATGTTGTTATCAGCAGTTTCAATTGCTTTCTCAATGAAGCTCTTTAATGAAATGCCATCAATCTCAAAATGCATAAAAATAAGTCGCATACTTGAGCAAACCAATGTAATTTGGTCCACTTGCCTCATTAAGACGGTATGAAGGCTGCACAAAATTCGGATTCTTGGCCAAAGTTTCTTCCAGCCGTTTCTGATACTTGGACAATGCAAAGAAGAAATTATCCTCTTTCCGTGCAACACACGGCTTTAGATGCGTGGGGCAACAGTTATTCTCAAGCAGTTCTTTCTCATCCTGCAGAATATACATATCTAATGATCATAATCCAGCTTCTAAGTAGCCACCACACCTTATCATGTACATGTAACCAACTGAAAAGAATAGCTAACGATTTTCGCTGAATGAGTAATCATGTTAATCGAAACAATTGATACCTTATACTCTTCACAGCTGATACAATAAAGTCCCTCATAATCAGCTCTATAAATGTCACCATTGTCTAGTACCCTAGAGTAAAACTCCTTCACAATTGCTTCATGCTTGGGATCAGTTGTCCGAATGAACTTGTCATACCCTATATCTAACTGTAAAAACAATCACAAACCCAAAAACTCAACAAAACAGTAAATTTCCAAGGTGGGTAAAACAGAAACATACATTTTTCCAGAGAGTTATGTAGGACTGTGAAATGAGGTCGCAGTGTTGGGCAGGGGAGGAGTTATTAGCTGCGGCAGCGGTAGCAATCTTTTCACCGTGCTCGTCAGTCCCGGTGATGAAAATGACCGTCTTGCCGAGCAGCCTCTGGAAGCGAGCAATGGCGTCGGCGGCGATGGTGGTGTAGGCGCTGCCCATGTGGGGAGGGGCGTTGACGTAATAAAGAGGAGTGGTGAGGACAAAAGGGTCATTGGGGGCGGAGGCGCGGGTGGAGAAGGTGGGTGGTGTTTTTTTGGAGAGACGGAAGTGGAGGTGGGTGGTGAGACGGGTGGAGTTGAGAGGGTTTAAAGGGTTTAAGAAGCAGTTGATTCTAGCCCCTGCTGCCGCCATTTTCGGTTGGAAGGTGTTGGTTGGGTCTATTTGGATGAGGTGAGTTGGGAGAGTTCGAGTTTCAAAGCTGGGTGGGTTGGAAACACGCGGTTGGCGAGCGCGTCGTGCGTGGGTTTTAATTTACATATGATTTCTGAGGAGCGCGTCTTCTTTTACGGGCTTTTGCAGGAGAATACTTGCCTTGCCTTTGCTCTAAGTTCCCTCTAAACCCCTATGTCCTGTTTCTCATTATATTTATGTTTTCTGTGTTTGGGAAATTGATGACAATGATGTGTTTGTGTTAGTTGATGTGGTACTCATATTGAGCTTGGCGCAAGCTTTGGTGTATTGTCACGAGAAAGATGTGATTCATAGGGACATAAAGATGTGCTGCTCTTCTTTACTTTAGCTCTATATGCTGGTATATCGATCCTATCAGGAGTAGGAAGAGTTTACTCTTTATTAATGTGCTGAAATTTGTCCATTACTGTTAGCATTTATTCATTCTATGTTACATTCTTTTATTTTTACATATTTATGAAGTTTTTACATTTTCTTAAAAACGAATTACTTAATTCTTTCATAGCCGATCTTTAACAAATAATATTGAACAGGAAACTTTTTATATGAATGACCAGAGCAACAAGACGAGCTTGAAGGTCAACTTGCCACTGGTAGTTGGATAGCGAAAATTTGGATCTTCACCTTTGCAGATATTAATTACAAATATTTTACCAAGGAGAGGTGAAACATCGAAACAAAGGAGAGGTGAAACTTCATAGTTCAAGCATAGTTAAATCTAACCGTACTAGTAACTTGACATTAGGTGAACGTTACATAATCGGGGAAGATTACATAGCGAGTTAGCGACATTCAATCTCGGAAGGCTACCTACCAACCAAGAGAATGACTTGACATCCTCAAATCCGACCAAATAGGAACGACTTCACATCCACAAATCCATAGAATTAGGAATCACTTCACATCAGGCACAATCTTTTGCAATATGCATGAGAAATGAATTTGCAGTGTCAATGTAGTGAGTGGGTATAGATTCTCCAACGGTTCAAATCAACGTATCCAAAGCAAGGCTTTACTAAGAACTTGATGTCACTTGATGGCATTTCTAATTGTATTTTAAGAGAACTGAGCAAAGCTTTGCAAAGAACTCTGAAACAAGAATTCTCTAAACATTCCTACCATTTAGAAGAAATCGCACAGGACCCAGGTCAAAATTGCAGTCGAAAGTATATTAACTCGGGGCAAGTCATCTCTACTGATCTTAATCACCCAAGGCAAAACAGCAGTTGATATGTTCTCAAGACAACTCCTGAGATTTTCCCAACCTGAAGAATACAATGCTCAAGTCTAAACTACACAACTAGGCCAAGTGTAGTGATGTAGTTCTCTGAGGTATTGATCCGAGAAGCTAATACAGATGCATATTGTATTAGTCTAGTGCTATTACTTCCTCTCAAGTTCAAATCCAGCCATGAGCCTAATGTTCAACAGAAAACATTGTGTATAGAGCAAACAAAAGTGAAACAGAAGGAAGAATAGCCAACCACAAAATCAATCAGTCTACGATTAAGCAAAGCATAGAGCAATTCAAAGGGATTGAAAAGTGAATAAAACTGAAACCTTTAAGAGCAAGCAATGGAGCATTTTATTAGCACATCACACATTGATCATTCTGTACACATAAATACAATTATTCAGAGCATCAGCTGCACTTCAAATCCATAACTTATACGAGAAGCATTTACAATTGAAAACAGAAGAAGTGGTGAGACCTGTGATAAATACCTGTTCATTTCAAACATTTATTAACATAAATACTAGTGAATCAAGCAACAGCTTCAACGAACTTATGCGACGCCCATGTCTTTGCAAAATCTGATATCTTGCATTGCTCCACCTGTACCCGTCTCAGCTGAGGAGAGTTCAGAACAAAAGATTCAATGGCTTCCGCCCGAATCCCATGACAGTGCATGATATCAACAATCTCCAAACGTTTACAGCTCTTCAACATAGAAATGATGGATGCATTAGTAAGCCCTTTACACCCTCTCACCTTCAAATCAACCAAATAGTTACACGAAACTAGCATTGACATGAAATCCTTGTCAAGCAACATTTCGTTGTATGACAAATCCAATTTCCTGAGTTTCTTCAAATTCTGTCCTAATGTGGACAGCAACCCTGGTTCCCTTTCAACAACATCACAGTTTATTAGTGCCAATTCTTCAAGGCCAGAATTCACAGCAGTCCCAAGTGCCTTTAGGCCTTCACCACTGACAAGACAACAACTCTGAAGCCTAAGACTTGAAAGGCTTCTGAAATTCGTAGCAACAGCCAATAGATGATCATTCTTAAGGTCAAGAGGCAATCGAAAATCAAGTTTTTGCAAATTACAATGGCATTGGCTAAAGAACCTGAGCAGACCCTCCCTGCTACCACCATCATAAATCAAAAGAGAAGCCAGAGAATCACAATTTTCGGCCAATTTCAACAGAACCCCATCGAGTATACTCCTACAAGTCCTGAGCTCCACTTCTTCAACACCCTGCAAGCACATAATGAATGACGAAAAAGAGCCTCCATCCCCAACCCCCTCACAGCTCTTCAGCTGTAACTTCTTCAGCTTTCTACAGCTCCTCCAAAGCCAACCCAATCCCCAATCACCAGCTCCAATCCCAGATAAACAAAGACTCTCTAAACCCAATTCAGCACCAGAATCCTCATCTGCAGAAACCCCATAATCATTTCCTTGTTCAACCCCAACTCCCCCAGAGCACACCATGATTGACAATTCCTTCAATTTCGGAAAACCGATGATCCACATGAGGAAGAGGGGCCTGGAGAGGCTGATACATAGAGAGGTTAGCTGGGTACATGCTGCAGAGAGAGAAGCGAGGGAGGACGCAGAAACTGGACCAGCCAAGAACCTGAGGCTGTGAAGCTGAGCACAGAAGGTACAGACCAACAGAAGGAGCTGATCAGCCAAAGTGGTCTTGCTTCTGGGATCAGATAACAGAATAGAGAGACAAGAAAGGAAAGGGTAGTGAGAGAGGAGGGGAGACAGAGAAGCTACTGTGGAATCGTCTCCGGTGAGACGGAGAGTGAGAGAGGTTCTGGAGGTGCGGTGGAGGTGAAGCCAGCGCTTGGAGACCAGAGAAACAGATGAATATGAAGATGGTGGCAGTCTTAGGAAGACTTCTTGTACAAGTTCATCACACAGCAAATTATCCATCTTTTGGTCTCAGAATTTCTTCTTCTTCATATGAAACAGTCTTCTGCTTCTTCTTGTTTGCTTGTTTGGACTTTCAGATAGTCACCTAACAAGGAGAGTTTTCTATTGACTATGGCTCTGGTGTTTGTTTTGGTTTCTTGCTTTGCTTTGCTTTGCTTTGCTTATAGGGCTGTTTCAAGGCGTGCAAGTCATACTCCAAGAGATTATGTGACTCACGCGCTACGACACCTGTTCAACTTGTTAACCGTAGAGATATAGATTCCAACCGCTACGGCCGCCGGAGTTTCTTTTTCTTAGCCGTCTCACATTTCTTAGCTTCATGATGAAACCGAAGCTTATATTCACCAGCTACCAAAAATTTAACTATTCAATCGTATTTTTACTTGCATGTAATTAATAGAGAAAGAAATTACTAAAATTAGTCATAAATTTAAGTATATACAAGAGAACTCGTGAAAATGAAGACCAGTAAATGTCTAAACAGCACAAAAAGAGCAAATTAAATTTGGTGCAAGACATCTCCATCACCATCCTTTTCGTAATGAATGAAAGCATCTGATTACAGCTTTAGGAGAAAGACATTCTCTATTTTGGTTCACTAAATCTTATTCATCATTTTCACAAGGGGGCAATAAGGTTTTGGTAACTGATTGGGATCAAAAAAATTTTGTGAATGACATTTCTTTGGCTACCAAAGGATTCCAACAACTAAAAACAAGGAGGCAACCAGAGATTTTAACCATATTATAAACATAGAGCTAAGGCACCAGTTATATGTGTCATCCATCATGCAGATGCTGTGAATGCTTTATACAACAGAGCACCACAACCATAGGTCTCTTGAAAGGGCATATATATCTAAAGCCATATTCTACCAACCAATACGAAAGGAAGAAAACACAATAACCATAATGATCACTATGATCTTTTCATCAGAACCTTGCAGTTTATGCCCCAAGATCCTTACCCTTTGGTAGAGTGTGGAATAATATGAACCTTAATTAATTTTGTATCATCTTCTTCGACAATGCAAGAGAAAAGGAACTTATTTTGATGGGAGTCATGGGACCATATCTAAGTCAGCAAGCAAAAGTCCATAACACATGGAAGGAAATGCTTTTTCACATCACCAAGTCATTATATACTCGAAACCATAGTAAGTTATTGCCAAAATGTCACGAAAAGAGTTTTAGAATGATTTTCTGGGAGTGCAAATGACATTGCCTTCCAGGGACTAGTCTCAAATCTTGGCCCTCACCTAACAAAATTAGAGTGTGAAAGTGTGTGCTACCTATATTTAGTGCAATGTGATGGTGTGTGTGTGTGCATTTCCTGTACATCTGCCGCACTCTATATGTTTTCTGAATTTGGGGTAAGCTTGAAGATTTACCTGAAGAGCTGATCTGGACAAAAGCTTGTAAGCGCAGTGATGCCATCTCTAAACCCAGCAAAGAATTATCTAGCAGCCGCTATTCAGATTAGACATGTGATGGAGGTAAAGAAAGAATGCAACACTCTTCATCGTGTGATTTGGTCGCAGGTCTAACCATTCTCTAATTCATGGTAAAGTTGTTTACAGCATGTTAACAGTTGTGAAACAATATATGAATACACAAAACCCAGGATGGCAGGTGAACCACACCAATATATAGGTAAGTGGCACTATTCCAAACCCACAGAAATTCCACCCAAGACCAGAAATCACCCACACTAACGCTGCCGAAACCCTCGAATGCTCCTTTCAGAACTATGAAAGTCACTGGTGGAAATCCTACAATCCCCAGAACGAGATTACAAGCTGTTCTTAGCATTGTTCTCAGGCTCCTAGTTTTAACATCAAGCTTCAAAGGATGAGCCATCAAACACATGGGGACAATCAGTAACCCCCCAATTTCTGCTGTAGCGAAGTTGATGATCGACATGAGACATAAACCAATGAATGCAGCTGACAGAGTCACTGATTTTAGGATGGCCCACTCTTTTTGAGATCGAGAGTCATTAGCATCAGAAATTGGAGAAGCCAAAATCATGTACATGACTACAAGGCTGAGTACTGAAAGCAAAACCCAGATTATAAAGCTGGTTGTTGGGCTGCAATTGGGTATTTGACAGATGAAATATGGGAGTAATGAAACAACAGAGCCCCACAAGTAGACAACAAAAGATTTCTTTGCTGCAAAAAGCCATTTCCATGAGCTGAAAGTGATGCAACCAGCACGAGTGGCCAAAGAACCAGAATCAGCGGCACTGAGCAATGGAGAAGACTCAGAAGCAGTGACCGAAGGAGAAGACTCAGAAGCAGTGACCGAAGGAGCAGAATCAGCAGCAGTGGCCAAATGAGCAGGTTTCTCTGTACTCAGACTATCATCAGAGTTACTGGCATTTACAAAAAAGAGAAGCAGCCACCATGGGGAGCGGTGCAACTAGTAGTGCAAAAGCAATCATGTAGACGCCCACCGACACAAATTTACTGGGAGATGTTAATACATATAGGAAAAATGACTGATGAAACTTTTCTAGAAGGTTGTTTACACATTGCACAACTCCTTGGATTAATCTGCACAAAGAACAAGAAAAACCTCATCCACATTGACACATATTTAAATATATTCTATTATGATGGTCATGGTCATGGATATAGAATTATGGATCATATAGTGATTATAACTCGTGAAAATTATAAGAGAGGAGGGAAAAAAGAAAAGAAAAAGGAACTGCAACAGGGAGTCTTGGCAAGCAATACATACAGAATCAAATAAGATTAGGAATGTAGATGCTCCTATCTCCTATTGACATTTAAAAGACTCAATGCTTTCAGGAACCAAAAAGTTCTTAGAAGACACAAATGCAGATAATCAACATACTATAAAACAAATTACCACATAATATAATTTCAACATGCCCTTTCTGAAAAAGTGAAATATGTATGCCTTAACTTCAAAAAGGATAAACAGTAGGTACTTGAGATTCTACACAGGAGATAGTTTTCTATTTTAAGTAAACAAGTTCCTCATGCATATGTGAAGGGAATAGAGATGCATGGCATCTCCTCTGACTTCCATGTAAAGGACACAAAGCATACTTTTCCTCTTTAATTTGTATTCCAACTTTCTAACAGGCAACATATACTTCTTAAGGAATAACAGGAAAATGAAATCCCAGTGAGAAAAATAGTCAATGCAGTCATTTATAATATCTCTTTATAATATGAGATCAATCATAGCCACTAAGTCACTAACTTATACCGATGACAAGAAATTGTTATGGTGCCTTGAATACATATCAAGTGTTTTAGAGATGAATTGAAAAGGGAAACTATGAAAGGTGTAACTGAGCACTAACCTGCCACTTCGTAGAAGGAAGTCATTCTGTCTTTTGTTACCCAAAGTATAAACTTTAGGAGAAAATTCCATAGTAATTGCATCAACTTGGTAATCACGAAAAGCACCATGGGAACCAGTGGGTATGCCCAAAGCCTAGAATCATGAAGATTACATGATATAAGTAATTGTACAGTTGTGGACAGAGATCATCAAATTTGAGACTAACAACACAGACAGACCACTATTTGAAACAACAAAGAGCAAGTTAAACCTACCTGGTAGTACAATGAACTTGCAAGTGTGGCACTACCCTCGATATACTCTGCAGCTGGGATACCAAGTTTCAACTGGGGATATACGCTTCTAGCGTAATGCCCTAGTTTTTCAAACATTTCACCCAAAGTCTCAAGCCATCCCATATCAAGTAAAGACCACAATTTTTCCACCTTTACCCGCAAGCCTTGCCTATGTACTGCTAAATAATTCACAGTATTGATAAGGTCAAGATTTGGCATCTGCCCATTGGATGCCTCAGCATAGATACTTAGACTGTCCTCATATTGAAGAGCCCGATCTCCAACCTTCATGACAAGGGCTGCAGCCATGGTCCCAGCCCGTTTAAATCCATCATAAGTCATCCTTTCTGTAAAATGATTCTCTTCTATTCCATGCAGATTATTGCTTTCAGGACACATTTCTGCATTGATTGTGCCCTGTCCACTGAATACAGGAGTGTGATAGTCTCTTAGCCAAGCAGAAACTGCGGCATACTCTCCAAATTGGGAATCCGCAACGAGCCATATCACATCCTTGGCCAGCCAAGGAACTCTGGTAAGCAAGGAAAACACCGAGTACGCAATTCCCAAAGATAATGCCTCATTCTTGCTAACTTTTGCTGAATTAAGAGGAGTCACCAACACAATCGCTTCCTTCCCATCACCACGTGGTGCTCTTATAATTCCAACAGTGTTCACACCGTGCAATGCACAACTAACGTTCTGTTCAATCCTTCCCGAATCAGGGCTAGAAAAGAAGCGCAGCGGGTGAAACTGATTCAACTGAGGGTGGAACTTGTGGAAACTAACTTCAGCCCCTGAATTCGACATATACTGTGCTACCAGTCTCCGACTCCCTCTACAACATAATAAAAACGAAGTTAGCAAAACTCGTGATGCAACAGAAATGCAAGGATCCTCAGTGGATCAAATTCGTCTCAAGCTTGTTTTGAATATCAACATGTAAACCAAAATCAAAATGTGTGCCCTATTCGAAGTCCATAAACCAAAAAGTAACCATCATTTACCATTCTACTTGTAAATATCACGATACATTAATATAACGCACTTCAAAGTAAATTTAGCATTCAATCTCTAAACACTAAGACTAAGTAAGTAGCTGAAATTACAGCAGAAAACATACATTGCTGAGCCAGCAGGCTTGGAATTCAAAGCAGTCAAGTCGTCTATCAATCTATTCGCCTCCGCAACCTCCTCATCGGAAAGCACAGGAGCCACCGAGCCTACATTTTGAGTCATTGAAAACCTCATATCAACACTAAGCAAATCAAATAGAACAAACAGTAACGGAAAGCGAAATCAAATACAGAGAGAGAGATCGAGAACCTGGCATGAGCGAATTCTCGGAGATGTAGGTGTTCTTGGCGAGGACCGGAAGGAGCAGAAGAGCCAGAACGGCGGCGGTGGACAGAACGAGACTGAAGAAGAAGGAGCAAAACGACGGCGTTTAGGGATTGGTGTTGTGAAATTGAGAGTTGAGATGTGAGGGGGAGAGAGTACCTGAAGAAGAAGCTGTGAGAGATGAGGAAGATCCCGAGGCGAACGATGGGACGTCGTTTGGACTTGGAGGCGTTGGGCTCGGTCTCAGGTTCGGCCATGGCCAAGGGAAGGTTGTCTCAGTCTGAGTAGTAGTTTGTTGTGGGAAAGTGAGCAAAGGACTGGAGAGAGAGAGGAACAGTAATGCTTGGTGGGTTATCCGGATTCTTGCTTAAATTTAACTTGTTTGAATTTGATCGCATGTTTTATATAACCATCAAATAAAATAAAAATGACATAACGATAATATGGTGGTTTTAAATTGTACTTAATTTACTAGTTAAAAGTCATACAAGTAAATTCAAGCAACATAAATCTAAACCAAATTCTTCGGGTTCTGGCCTCGTGAAGTTGATGACGAGACGAGAAGTAACTACAAAATTCATGATCACTACACGTTGAATGAAGACTATTAGTCTACATACTAGTAAGACTATAAAATATGGATTCAGAGTCATTCACTCCATTATATTCAATTGTTAAGCAACTCTATATCTCGATACATGCTTATAATGTGCACACAGTTGTCGCTTCAACTAAATTTTGTTGACAAATTAAAGGTGTAAAAAGGAACTTACTCAAGTCTTTTACCATTGTTTGTCGCAAGAAAGAGAAGCAACTTGTATAAGATTTTTGTCATTGCTTAAAGATGAAGAAGTTCCTCCTCGTTGATTTAGGAATAGCAAACTAGTTACACACGCGTGTTTTCCTAATTCATGTAGGAATTGAAGTTCTTCTCCTCGTTGATCAAGGTCCCTATATCTAGGCTGACACGAAATATATCAACCACCCCTCTCAATATCGGGATCTCTTTGCATGCTTTGAGGTATCCATACCACGCCTAAGTGCCACTAACTCCGTTAACTAACTCACTAATTTTGTTAACTCTAACTCCGTTAAGTTATTTTTTTTAAAGTTAACTCTCAATTAATATATATATTTTTAAAGAAATCTCTCTCTCTCTCTCTCTCTCTCTCTCTACACACCAAAATTTGCCTAAACCCTACTTAACAGCTACGAAGTTGACCCTAACCGTCACCTGACACCTCTGAAGTTGACACACATGATTGGAAGAAGGAGAGGACACCGGGAAGCCTCGTCGGCTTCCACTGCAGCAGCTTGCTGGAAAATTCGAAACTAGATGAAAGGGGGTTACCGAGATTAGTACAAGATTCGAGGGATTAAGGGCAATGGGATGTGAAGAATGAAGAGAGGAATTCGAATATGCCAGTTTCAGGCCAAGTCGTCATCGGGGTTGGCCAGAAATCGACAAACACAGTCGTTGTCAATTTACCTTTGAATCGGCTTGCATTTACGATCCACGGGCTAAGTTATGTAGAGGATGAAAAGGAGGCTAGGATCATTTCGGTGGTGGTCTGGAGGTGACTGGCGGTCGGAGACAGCCGAACGGCATTGGAAAAGGGCAGTGACGAAAAAGGCTGGTCGGGGATCGGGTCAACGCTCGCTGAAAGCTTTGATCGAGTCTGACTGATCTTTGTTTTAAGTAAGGTCAACAAACGGCTCAGATTAAAAGAAAAAGAGATAAACGGCCCAAATTGAAAGCTATTTTCTAATTTTCAGAAAATGAATTTGTTATGATGAAGCATTGATAAATTGTAGAAAATGTCTCAACGCTTTGAAAATTATTCCGAAGACGCCGACGGACTCATGTCAGCCCACTTCGACTGCGGAACATTAAACCACGAATTTGACCTTTTGAGAAAAACTCGAAAATAACCGAGAACTTCTGGAGTTGGACACTTTCTTCACCCACTCACTAAGTCTACTTGTTTACCGAGACTGGAGTACCTTTCAATGAACTTAAGAGTACTCATTTGCCATTCAATTTTCATGAGAAACGTAGATCTTTTTGATAGTGTACGTTGTTGGGAACCAACTACTCCTTTTATGTGAGATGTGTACTTTTTTAATGAGCTAAATCTACTTATTTAATTTGTTTACAAAAGTCTACGTTGTTTGTGACAGTGTTTCTCATTTTTCATTAAATAATGCGGCTATTGAGACCTCTAAATTTGCTCACTTAACCTCCTTTTGTTATGGGTTATTGAATGACAATTATCTCCTCTTAAGTAATGACTATTAAGAACAATAATCATACAAAAAAAGTATATTTATTCTCTCTAAACTTCCCAATTTGGTAATTAATTGATTGTATTATTTATTATTTTCCTTATATATTTTTAATTTCTAATTTACTATTTTCAAAATTTTACTACATATTATATATTTAATTAGAACTAAAACTATGATCAATATTGACTGTGTGACATAAAATTTTCAACTATCATACATGTTGAAAACATATATATACAAGGTGAAGGAATATATATGCAAAAAAAAAATTCGATAATGAAAAATTAAATAACTATTGAAATAATTTCATGATGTATATAAAATAGAGGAAAAAAAAAGAACATACATAGAATACAATTGTTATCCTTGATCGTTTAGCCCAAGTAAAATAGAAAAAGAAAAGCTAATTTATGTTAGAATATTCTTGTTGGTAAATATAAGTTTTTTTAATCAAATAAACAACTAATATGCTACAACGATTATACTATAAGTCAAACTCACGACCTCTCACTTATAAGGAGAGATGATACTGGGTTGGTAAATATAAGTTTTTGAAATCTAATATTTTGTGTTATTTGATTTTTAAGAGAAAAATTGACGTCATTGAAAAAAAATTCTTACAAATTTATCAAATAATGAAAGTTTAGTGACATTCTATGGGAAATAAAAAAATATCAAGGAATTGATGTCGTGAAAGAGGTTTGAACGAAAAAAATGTAAGGAATAGAGGTCTCGATGATTGCATGCAAAAAGAAAAAAAATTAAAAGAATAAGAGGTCTGGAGAATAAATAAGAGGTATAATGAGTAAATTATCAAGATACACGTGAATAACGTTAGGTAAGTGACTATTTGGTTCTTAGTGATATGGAGTAGTTAATCATTATTTCTTTCCCAATGTAGCTGGGCATCCCTCTGACCTTGAAGATGGCAAAATTGAAAACATTAACAGGAGAAACGATATTTGACCACATACGCACGAAAGCTAAGAATTTACCGGTGATTGGTAAACCAAATGTGGTGGAGGCCGAGTCTTTAATCCAGAGAAAAAAATCTCCATATAAGACTGAAAAAGAGTTTAGCATGGACAGTACTGCCATTCTGAAAGGAACAAAACCAAATGAAGTTATTAGAGATACTGAATCTGATGGGATGTTGTTCTCCAGAAGCTCCTGCAACCTTTCTGTAAATTTGAAGGTTTCTCCTGGAGGTTTAGACAATGGAGCTAATCTCTCATCAAGTAACATGCTATCTTTCGATATTTCCATGTTCAAGAATCCAAAGCGACCTGCAGATGTAGGAAGCACGATGGAGAATACTAGGAAGAAACATCAGCACTCTCCAATTGTACCACCAAGGCACTGTTCGTTCACAGCAGTTGGAAAATCCAGGGAAGCAGAAACATTTCTCGGGTTTGAGAGTGTCTTTTCCTTTCTCTGATGTCTCTTTAAACCCGAAAATGACAGGATATCTTCCATTCGTTACAGAATCAAGAATCACGGCCTTGATTTCTAATGAATCACAGCCTAATGTTGTTCAGGTTAAAAACTTTATGTGATGCTTGTTAGGTTATTACTTATTTGTCTAGCCGTCGAGTTACCACTTTCCTATAGGTGAAAGGAATGTGGAAAATTAGTGTTAGCAAACAACTTACTCTAGTGTTGATCTGAGTGTCATTTGTGTCACATCTACAATGAGGAGCGAATCACCAAATTCGACACGTGGCCACCACGTGTCACATCTTCTAGGAATCCCGGCTGCATGTTTGCTACTTAGCTTTATTTCATTTTCTTTTCCCTCAGCTTTCTAGGTTCCCTGGTCCTCTATTCCCTAACGATTTCAGGTGCATGTTCTCTCTGTTTTTCATAGTTTGTAGAGCTGTGTAACTTGTGGTTGGATTAACAAAGTGATCAGTGAGTTGTGGATTATTTGATAGGAATTATGGGAGCACCTAAGTTGGGGCATGCTGCATATAATGGTCCAAGTATAATCAAGGAGATCTTCTATGGGATGACGATTGCGCTCGCGGCCGGTTACCTGTGGAAAAGGCATCACTGGAACGAGCAGAGGAGGAGAAAGGAGTTTTATGATCTGCTTGATGCAGGTGAAATCACTGTCGTCGTCGAAGAGGAGTAGATCTGGCTTTAGCTATAAGTTTTACTAATTCTGTGTGTTAAGACGCTACTTCGCATGTATATATATGGTTTATCTCGTTAGTTGGGTTTGAACTTTGTTGTGGATTGCTTACTGCTAGCTCTATGTAGCAAGTGGTTTCTTCTATTGTCATTTAATCTAGTTTTGCATGTCGAGATTAGATGTTAAATATCCCTCTAAATGATGAGCCCTGAAGAGCAGGGACGGCATAAGGTCATGTACTAAATTTGGATCTCTGGCTCCAATCCAACTCGTATAAACTTCCTCTCTCTTCCCAAACTTCATTCCGAGATCGATACCAAAAGTTTAAGAAATAAGATTCAAGATCGAAGACCCAAACCCACCACCTCTCCACGCCGCCTTGCTCCTCCTGCCAGCCGATCAAGCGGTTGCGTTCTCAGGTTGCAAAAAGGAAAAACAGAAAAGAAAAGAAAAAAGTGTATTCCTGTTACGATCAAGAAAGGAACAGATCGTGTTTTTTTTTTTTTTTTTTAGGGAAATAGATAACTCCATTATGCAAATCCCCATAAAAGCCAACACTACCAATATTCATGCAGGAGACAAGCCTCTAATGCACTCTTTGTGCACTCTTTGCATATAGTCAAGCTGGAGATATAATCTCCGATAAAAATTAAAACAGTCAATATTATTTGATGAACTAAATACTAAAACTAACGTCTAAAAAGACGGATAATCCAAAGCTAAAAGTAGTAAAAATGCATAAAAATTAACAACACAACCCTAATTCTCCACACCATTTTGAGTATCTTGGGGCCTAGATACCTATATGGTGTACCCTTCCACGCGTCAACGTAGTGAGCAGCGTCGAATTAACATCAAGTTGGATTCAGATCAACACAAAAGCCCAATCCATATGAAAGAAAAGAGAAAAAACAAGAAAAGCCCAACAACCAGCTCCTTAACCCATATGGCCTAGAATGCTAAGCCCAAGGCCCATCTCCCTCATTCTCTCCCATCCTGCATACCAGAGCCACGGTATCGCCCATCACCTCTCCGGTGGGCGACCCCGACTTTCAGGCATCCTCAATTTAAGATCTGAGACACTGCCGCTCCGCCGCTCTTGATATGCAAAACCTATTGCACCGCCCTTCCTACCAAAACGAAATCTACCGCCCTTGACGATGTGCACTCAAAACCTCACTCCTCGACAAGAAGTCGGTCTCTAATCTCATATCGAAGCCACGCCGGCCTTCCGCCTTACCTGGGAAGCTTGAAACGTGTACCCCCCACCAACGTCGATGCCCTTGCTCTTGAAACACCAAATTAGATCCAAAGTCTGACACTGAAAAGAAACTTCGCCTCTTTAAAGGGACACTAACGACACCTCTTCCTCCGCTCGCTTACGTAGCTCGACGTCGGAGACGTCCTGCAAGAGTCGAAAGCCTCCCCAAGTCTCCGTCGCATTGCTCTCGATCTTAAGATACAAATTGTAGCATTTTTGAAAAAATTAAGACAAATAGACGATCGATTAAACCTTTTAGAATCCCCCTTCCATTTTTAGGCCCATCGATGATTGCTTCTTGGAGATACGTGTGTGTGTATGTGTGTGTGTATATATAGTCTTTCTCAGGTGCGGAGGTCCGCACCAATGGCTTTGGTGCATATTTCCATTTTTGCATCACTTTTCGATCTAATATCCTCATCTACACCGTCTAGTATCTAGATAATATTGAGTAGATATCTCTGCAAAAAAAATTAGACTGGTTGTTGGTTCAACAAAGATAGGAGTACTATAAACAGATTGTGCGTTTTTGACACAGAGGATGTTCATTAGTACTTCAATCAGCATGAGTTCTCGGAACACCCTGAAATCTTATGCGGCTATAACACCCGTGTTGTGCTCAATAATGTCAAACTTGAGAGTAGCGACCCTTGCATCAACTGTCTGCTGGTTTTGTAGTGGAAATTTTAGTCTTTGAAATTTTGAAACCAATATTCTTATCTGGTCAAAACAGAGAAGACATAAAAGAGTAAACCTGGAGACTCATATGGTCACAGCCACAGCAATGAACTATGCTGAACAGACCTCCAACCATGCCTTCAACAAGTTTTTAGATGTCGGAAACCTGCTACTTCGGCTAGAGCTTACTCATGTCGTTCGTATATTGCCCATATGATCCACACTAGGCGTGCTGGAAGACTCCGACGACGTGTAGAACGTCTCAGCTTTTGTTTAAGTGTTTGAGACGGAGCTGTTGGCGCTATTAATGGTGCTGGCTTGCTCTAGCATTGAGGCACTTAGAAAGGGAGGTTGGTTTGGAACAGGAATGTGTCTTTCTTTGTTGGCTGTTAGCATTAGAACTACTTCAGCCATAGATGGTCTCAAAGCAACTGAGGCCTGTGTGCACAGAAGTCCGATTTGAAGAGTGTTTGATACCTCTTTTGCTGGAAGCTCATGATTTTTCAAGCGAGGATCAACCACCTCGGCCAACTCGTTTGATCTGTAGTGTTTCCATACCTGAGACCAAAAGGTAACATGGTCTAATAAGCACTTGTTTCTTATATTCCAAAATATAAAGCATCAGTCTCATTTTCTATGTATAAGAGTTGCAAACTTACTTTGTGTAGGAGTGAATCAGTGTTTGAGTCCTCTTGTTTGAAGGTGCTATTCCTCATACCAGACACAATCTCGAGAACTAGCACTCCGAAGCTATAAACATCTGCTTTCTCTGTAAGTTGCCCTTGAACAAGATACTCTGGTGCCATATAACCTCTGCATAGCCAGTTTATGATTAGCAGCATTGTTAGATGGGACTAAAGAATCCTTCTAAGGTAGGTGAAGAGAACTAATTGCTCTACCTTTTACAAGCAGGCAGTACTTAGACTAACAAAAAAGTGCAGAAGCTGCTAAACTTAATCTAGTTAAGGATGTAGCTGATGAGTCCAAGACCACAAGTTAGAACTTACAGTGTTCCAGCAATGCCAGTGCTAAGATGAGACTTGTCTGAAGCAAAACACCGAGCAAGGCCAAAGTCTGCAATTTTGGGGCTGAGATTCTCATCCAGAAGAACATTGCTGCTTTTTATGTCCCTGTGGATTATTCTTACTTCAGAACCTTCATGAAGATATGCAATCCCTTCAGCTGTTCCAACAATAATATCAAACCGCTGCTTCCAGTTAAGAAACTGATCACTGTTCTTATCTGCATAGTTTAAAGACCACCAAGTAAATTAGAAATCATTGTCATCCTTGCAATCCTACTTCAAAAATGTTCTCAACCAACGTCTTAATGCTACAAGTTTGAGAAAGATCTAAACCTTTTGAGTTATGTAAAGAGAGGACTATTACCGAAAAGGAATTGATCGAGGCTCCGGTTAGGCACATATTCATACACCAGCAGACTCTCAGGGCCTTCAATGCTGCATCCCAAAAGTTTCACAAGGTGCTTGTGCTGAATTCCGCTGATTAAATTCACCTCATTGAAGAACTCATCCACCCATTGCTTGGTATTGTAGAACAATCTCTTCACAGCCACTGTCTTTCCACTAGGAAGAGTCCCCATGAACACAGTACCACCTCCCCCTTCCCCGATTTTTCTAGAGTAGTTGAAATAATCTGTGGCCTTCTCTAGCGTCTCATACTTGAAACTTAAGCTAGAATACTTGTTAATGCTTATTGACCCCAAGCCTAGATTACTGCACTCTGAAAAACGAATTCTCATTACTGATGCCTTAAACTACATGCTAAATAAGCAACAATAACAAATTTTCTCAAAAGTTTCACACCTTTTCTGACTTGCACCAGCTTTGTATAGCCTGCATAAGCAGCAAAGAGGGACAGCATTGTGAACGCAACTACTGCCAAAACAATTGCTATGATGATTCCCCTTCTCTCTGTAAACCACCCTGCATACATGAATTCAGGTTAACAAGAATTCAAACTATTATATTTCTGATTGTAACCAAGAAAAACTGAGAACAGAACAGGAGTACTAGCTAGATAAACCAACAAGACATAGTAACCGCATAATGTAAATACGGTAATTTCTATAAACTCCAACTCAACTATAAACTCCAAAGATGAAAGATCAATTTTCCACAGAAACAAAACTAACCATGTTTATCATGCTCTGTTTCGCCCTTATCATTATAAAACTTGCGAGTCGAATACCTCAAGTAACACCCGGCATTCAAAGCCCTCCCTTCTGTCTTCCCCCCACATCCTCTCACCGCCGCAGCACCCTTCTCCAAACACTCTCTACACCCCTCACCACCCACCGTCTCCCAACACTGCCCCAAACCATACACCTCCCCACCCACCTCCGCCACCCCAAACCCCCCATTCTCCGCCGCACTTCTCTTAACCCTCTCAACCACCTCCTTCACATTCCCCTCAAACACCGCCGCGTCCGCCGCCTCTTCTCCGCCGCACACGACGGAGTCAACTCCGGGGACGGAGGCTTCCTTGTAGAAGCTGTAGCTGTCGTAGCGGAGGAAGCAGCCGTCGAGGAATATGGTGGCGGAGAGTGAAGGGAGGCAGCGTGGGATCGCCGTGCGGCTGGCGGCGTAGCAGAGGAGGCAGTCGGTGTGCGACAAGTCGTTGAAGCATTGTGCTAGGCCGTACATGGGCGGCGTGGAGTTAACGAAGTGAGTGCCCCAGTGGTGCTTGGTGATGAGCTCCGAGAGAGACTCCATTTCCGCGACGAAAGTGGGAATGAAGCTGGCGTTTGGCTGTGGCTTGAGAGCTCCGCAGTGGAGAGCAGCTTCAGAGGTTCGTGGATCACATAAACTAACGTCGAAAAGCGAGAAGAAGAAGATGAGGAAGAAGAAGAAGAGCCATGTTAACGTTTTGGTATGCATCGTTTTGGTTAAGATGGATTCATACGAATGATACGAGTGACATGAATCATATGATGAGCAAAATGTGATGAGGTATTGCTGCACTGTCTGTATTGAAGATGATTGTGTTATTGCTTTTATGGCTTTGCTGGCGAAAAGGTGGAGGTGGTTGGGATTAGTGCGAGACAGTGAGAGTGTGAAGTTGACGTGGGAGAAGAGGGGGAGAGAAAGATGATGCAGATTGACGATGGTGAAGAATTTGAGTTGGTTGGGTTGAGCTTTCACAACGGCACCGTCCTAAATGGGATCTCTGTGGACTTGTACTTGCATTATTTACAAGTCGGTCGTTACTCTTTCCACGTTTCCCTCCAGATTTCATGAGATAATTTATTTTTTTTTGAATCAGTGTTTGTTCTAAAAAAGAAAATGAATTATGGTGATGGGTGGCTGCTATCTATTTGTAGTCGAATATAGCATGAACATAGCTGAATATCAACGTAATCGGATTTGGGTTAGTGTATGGACTATGGTGATTATGTCTAAATTTTTTTGTAGATAATTTGAGAACGAATAGATAAGGTTGTGATTTATGAATACGAAACTTCACCAAAACTTTTATGGCTATGACAATGAAGATTTAATTGGCTTGTGACTTGAATGGAAAGTAGGAGTAGGGTCTCTTGATCTTTTCCAAATGAGGGGTAGATCGAGATGAAAAAAGAATTTACCTTTTACTGTTATTGTTTAATCTAACATAGAAAAACAATGAGAAAATGATATTTGTCTGCTTGACTGTGAGCCTAGCACTCCTCCCCTTTGGTAAGTTTATCCAAATCTTAGTACGTTGCTTATTGGTGTTCACTTCAGCTTCATTGGCATTGTGCCTACAAGAGCCCCTTTGGCAATCTATAGTACACTGAGAGTGACATTTGCATCATCATTCATCAAGTTTCGACATTACAAGCTCGATTTCTTTCTTTTCACAGCAATATGGTCCCACTTGGGGTTGGAATTTTGTTATTCAATCAGTTAGAGAGAGAGAGAGAGAGAGAGAGAGAGAGAGAGAGAGCGATTTTACAGTCGAATTCAAAATTCTGCTTGCATGTACAATTAACCAGAACCTAATGATGATGATGTTTCATATGTAAAATATCAAGGAAAGGTGGCTTTGATGGTGCTGGCAATGCCAGGTCTCTTTGTATAAGCATTTGAATTACTAATGTCATGGTAGGACGTAAATCTGGTGATTCTTGAGTGCACAACAGACCAACTTGAACTACTCTTTTAATTTCTTCGATGTCTTCAATCTTCATACTCTTATCGATGATTGAGAAATCGTATTATTTTGGACATGGTGCCACAGCTATGTATTAGTAAACATCGAAGTTCTTAGTAAAAGAATGCAGATAGTGATCAAAGATAAAATGAATTGCATAGGCTATGAAAGGTAGATCAGTTTGGAACTTACATCAGTGATTAGAGTTAGCAAAGGATTTTCGGGCTGAACATTGTTGTTCCGAACACCACTGACGATTTCGAGTAAAAGAATCCCAAAGCTATACAGGTGCATGTTGATGAGTATCATCTCAAATTGTGTTAGATCATTTGCTATGTTTCGGTTGGCTTAGCCTGTCAATGAGGTTCATATTTGGGGGCCGGAGGTGGCTTAACTAGTGTCGATAGTGCTTACCAGGGATGTTCTATCACTTCTATGTTGCCTCAGGTTGGTGCTTCTGTTTCCAGGTCACCAATATAACTAAGACGACTACAAAAAAAATTGCTACCAGTTTGTAAATAATCTCTATTTGAGCTGTTTTGAATCCAAAAGTAGAGCTTTAATCTACCCAAATTAAAATCTTTTAGATCCATAGACAAATGTAGGATTGGTTTTCGTGAAGGAGTACCTATGGATGAAGATATACCTATACTGATAGTTAGGAGGAGAATGGAAAGCACTTGGTACTTCCATTATTTTTAACCCACCTAAACAAAGCTTTTATTCTGAAGGCAGCCAGCTACCACTATTATACAACAGTGATAAATAGAAACCATGATTTACAAAAACGGTTACCACCTAACTAATGGAGACGTTGATGTCAATTTGGGAAAATTGTGGTGACTAGTTGAAACAACACGGCTATTCCACTGCCAACACCTCATAAAAACTTGGGATACTACTCCTGATCTCAAAATCTCAAACTGAGAGCTGCCATTCCCACATATACCCAACTCATGCTGGAAACTTCATTCCGGCTTTATATGAAACATTCATAAGCATAATCCTCTGCACTTCCTGGAATTTCCTCTGGCCACAGCCACCAGAGTTTGCTGAGGCAATTATATTGAAAGTCATCATCTACGTGACAGGGAGTGAAAGAATGGATTATATACCTATTCATCATCCACCAAAGACATCACTGGAATGCCCTTGCTTGAGAAACTTACGCACTCAACTCGCAACTCATCGTTGACATCAAAGTCCTTTTTACCATCGGCCTGCATTGGAGATGATAAGGTTAGTAAGTGGATTCTGATCACAAGAAATTGCATGTTGCTGTTTCACACTCCATTTGAGGTGAGAAAGTAAGCTGATTGAGGAACTAAAAGTTTTTACTGCTTCCATATGATAGGCGGGTTGTTCCTAGTGTCAGAAGTGGAAACTAATCCATAGAAAGGATGAGCAAGGAGAATGCTAATCCTGTATATGGACTGAGAATCTGAGAGATAGATGAGTAACTGACTTGGAACTCCCAAGGAAAGCTCAGGAATTCACTGAAAGAAAAAACCAGGTGAGGCTGGATAGTTAAATTTGTTACCAGACATTGAGACACTGGATTAGTGACAAGGCAACATATCAAAATGCCAGAATGATAGAGGCCGCTTTAGAAAGTATGAGAAAACAATACAATAGACCAAGACTGATGAAGCTGGAAGACTTCTAAACCCAAGAGGCTAAGAATTGGTGATTTTAAAACACACAAAGAAATTACGGTGTGTAAAGAAAAAATATATATTTTAAAAGAAGATGACACATACCTCAAAGCGATACATTCCTTGAAGCCCCCCACCCAGATCAAGCACCAGCCCACCTGTGCGGACCTGATAAACCTTGGCAGTAACCTTTGTTCCTAGCTTAAGACTTCTTGCTGTTACATGATCTTCCTTGCTACTCAAATCATTGCTAGAGTGGGTTTGGGACGACATATTGTGTTCCTTCTCATCTTTTTCTCCCTTTATTAAGAAAGATTTTGATGTCTTACGAGTAGTTTGAACAGTCTTGCGCTCTGGTTTCAAACCACCAATGGGTTTAGAAGTAGTTTTAGAACTTTGAACAAAACCAGTAGATCTTTCCTTCTCGTCACACTCCTCAACACTTCTGACTAGAACTGGTGAACTAGAGGAACTAGATGATTTTATATCATTAACTTCATATTTACTAACTGGCAATTCCTCAGACAAAGGGCTATTCTTTTCGTCGGAAGAAGACACATCTCCAGCGGGGGCCCAAACACTAGGAGATTGTTTCATAGATAGAACAGGTTCCACCAGATTATTTGCCTGAGATTGTGGTCGAGGTGATGCAGCTTTTAGGGACAGCTTAATGTTACCACGAACATCCTGGCCTATGCACATCACAGAGAGCTGCTGGCCAACAGATACTACATCTGAAATCCGTGATACCTGATAACATAAAAGAACTATAAAAGTCAGAAACCAATCACACTAGAAAGAGAATACCTTGTCTATTGTAGATAAAGTTGATCTATTTATACACAAGAACATGACTGGAAACAAGCAAAAAAAGATTAGTACAAATCAATATAGAGAAGGTGCGGAAAGGAATCAGCACGGTAAAGCAAAAGCATTTCTGCTACATACCGGTTCATGTGACATCTCAGAAATGTGTAAAAGGCCTTGTTGCCCACCATTAAACTCCACAAATGCACCATACTCTTTAATTGAAGCTATAGTCCCTTTATAGATCCCACCGATTTCTATTTCACGGCCAAGTATAAAATCAACCTGAAGTACAGAATAAATCCATAATATGACCTCACATCTAACCAAAAGAAAATAAAGTAATAGAGGAAGGTTATTCACTACTTGCTCTAATTACATTGTTCTACAGAAATGGAATTTTCATTAGTAGCACCAATACGTTCAACCTCTTTATTTGATCTAGCAATAAATTCAGGTCCAATAAACCCTGGGAAGCTTCCGATCTAAAAGTGCAATCTAGCTCCTTTCCCTCTTTGTTGTGGAAGTCTAGGGCAAGGAAATTGTAAGTTCTATACTACAACCAAATTATTTTGCCTTGGGCTATAGGATGGAAGGTTTGTAAGGAGGTCTATATCTATTACTTTAAGAAGAGCTAGGGGGTACTTGGGGATCCATCAGACTTCTAGACCTTTCAATAGTAATGTAGAATCCAAGTGCCACAAAAGAAATAAATACAACCAATAAGAATGTATGTATTAGCTAATTGAATGACAAATACCTTTTCGAGTACTTTGTCCATTGCAGATTGATTCTTAGTGACTATGGTTAGTGTTCCATCACTTACAGACATCCGTGTACCTGAGGGAGGCAATATGGTGTGAACACGCATGTCAATGTTAAATCATAAATTACACTGTAAAATAGTTTTAGCAGCAGTTTTTTTTTTTTTTTTTTGGGGGGGGGGAGGGGTGTGTGGCGCACAACCTCTCAAGGATATATATGTATGTGTGTGAGTGTGTGTAATTTACTTATTTTGAAGGTGAACATCAGATAGACTTGATCAAACCAACAATGCATTAAAAATCACCTTGGTACAGCAAACTAATCCTACATGACAGATCAACCAGATATGAATAAAGACACATAATCAGGACCATAACTACCAGTTGAGAAGGTTCAATAGTCTGTAATATCTGCATGCTTTCACATACTTGAATCAGACTCTTATTGCATAACATATAACAAAGAAACCAACCTGTTTCATCTTCAATTTTTCTTTTAAGAACACCCATAGGCCCAAGCAACCGGCGAAGAGCATCATTGCTGTACTTCAAGGTAGCTGAAAATCAACCATAACATTTTAAAATCAACAAAACATATATTTCAAAGCCTTGTTTGTTTCACAGATTAGAGGCTTGGGAATGGGAAATTTCCAGTAAGTGCAAAATTGGGAAAAGACTCCTGTTACAAGGGAAATGACAGCTGAATTGGACACTCCAGCCCCCTTGGGGTTTCTTTTCCCTTCTCCGTTACTAGGACTGAAATGCTCCTCTTACTGTTGATTATATGGGACTCTAGGTTTCTCATCCCCTTGGAAAAACCAAAGGAATAGATTTCCCATGAACTCCACTCCGCAAACCAAACGAGAAGAAAGCAAAAACAACCAAAGTTGAGAACTCAACCTAATCGTGGAGAATTTCTATCATCCTGAGTACGTGGTGCACTGATCTCTCTCTCCATGTGATCAAGAATTTGAATACGACCTTTACGTGCAGCCTCCAAGCTTTCACAAACAATATCTAAAGGAATTCCAGCAGGTTTTATGTCCAACTGAATAGCAGTGACTCCATCTTGAGTGCCAACAATTTTGAAGTCCATGTCCCCCAAATGGTCTTCCAGACCCTAAAAGAATCAAATATTTTTTAGTCAACCAAAAATATAAAATTAAACATAATTATAAATATAAATATTGAAATCTTGGATCAGAAACCACAAGCTGCCCTCACGAGTTGCAACTACAAAGATCATGACAAGTGAAGGTTTACAATAGCAGTTAAAGACTTTAAGTATTCGTTCATTTTGAGAAACAGAAACTACATACTATTTTCAGAAAGAAATCATGTGGAACAAAAACTAAACATTAAGCCCTGTAAAATCTCACCAGAATATCAGTCAATATACAGTATTCCTTTATTGTGCCAGTTATTTGATCAACTTCACTAACAAGACCCACGGAGACACCAGCTACATGTTTGCGCAGCGGAATGCCAGCATCCATCAAAGCCATACTGCCTACAGATGAGCTATTATTAGCATGTTATATGGAATATAGAATTATTTGTGCATATTCTGAGGCCTAAATGAAGAAACGTGGCATGGATGTACAAAAAACGAATCAAAAGTTATGGTGATTATGTATTACAGAAGATATATAAGAAACATGTTTGCTAGGGAATATATACATTGAAAGATTGGAAATAGCTACTGTAGCAGGCAGAAGAGTACCTCCACAGACAGAAGCCATAGATGTTGAACCATCAGAAGCCATTACTTCAGAATTGATACGGACAGTGTATGGAAATTCATCTTCAGGAGGTAACACAGCAAGTAGAGCTTTTTCCGCCAGAGTTCCTTCAAATCATTACGAAACCAAACTACCTTGTTTAGCAACTATTGTCTTTCTACTTCATCTATGCAATGTAATACTTTTCAGTAATATTGAGCATCTAAACAGACATCTTGGAAAATCTAATCCGAAACAAAACAATAACCAAAACCTAAATTCCTAAATAGTCTGGTAAAAGGTTTTAAAACAGAATACTAAATGCTTCTTTGCTTACGGTTTACTATGCTATTAGATCATAATGTTACTTCAATAATTTAAGATAGTTTCAAAACGAGATTGAGGTGCAAATATAGTTTTCCAGCCAACTGATCCCAAAATAGGATAGAGTTACACAATACATTAACAAAATAGTACTTAGGGATATACATATATGAAAAAATAGTCAATCTATGACAAGCTTAAAATTTTAGGAATGTGATTTCAGACTCATATCCCCAAGCAAACCACATTCAATTTATTACAAAGTATATGCAACACCAGATCCCTCTACAGCCTTTGGTATAGGCTGTAGAAAACACATGTGAAGTGAAAGCATTGAAGGGAACTAGGAATGCGTGCAGTTGGATTATCTCAAATAAATTTTTAAGAGTTTGAAGAAGTAGGCAAAATCTTGTTTGACTAATCAATGTGCTCTTATTCAAAAGGTAGGTGATAATTACCATGACCAACTTCACGCCTGTTCAAACCACCACGTTTACCGACCTCATTTATACAGAATGGGGGGAAACTATAGTGAAGCATGAAGCGCTTTGATGGAGGACCCACCACAGATTCCAACCGTTGTGCATCACCAGGTGCTCCAAGTGTTACAGTACAGAGTACCTGTATATAAAGCCAAATATGTACCAATAGTTAGAAACAATTTTCAAACAAAGCAAAGTCCAGTCCTATTAATCTATACCGACCTGTGTGTCTCCACGAGAAAAAAGTGATGATCCATGCAACGTTGGCAAAATACCAGATTCACAGTACACAGGCCTAACTTCATCGAGTCGCCTCCCATCAAGTCTTGATCCTTCCGCAATTATTCTTCTACGGACAACCTAATATTTATCATTAAGTATATAAGAACTTACAATCAAAAATATCAGAAACAAAACAAAAGGTGCGTATATATATATATATATGTGTGTGTGTGTGTGTGTGTGTGTGTGTGAATGTATGAACGCATATTTATGAATGCATGTGTGTGAAACAAAATAACAGGAACTAAAATATAAAGAAACTAAGCAGAAAGCCTAAGAAAAATCTGACTGCCGAATTCAGACAAATGTTAACCCCATAATGAGCTTCCTAAATTTCATTTTCTGTTAACCACATGAAAGGCAGTACAACTTATTTAGAAGATACAATCACAAATGTTTAGGTTTCTCTAGACAAAGATATATCTGATGTAAAATATGCACAGATGTATAACTATGAAACTAAAGCAAGATGAAAAACTAAGTGTAAGTTAATAGCCTTCACATGTGAAACCTCTAATTTTGATAATTTATAACAAAATCACATATATCCAAGTGGCAATAAATTTAACCGTCATATAGATGATATTAATCATTCAGTTTAGGTTCATTTTGGCATGGATTACCTTTTTCCTCACTGTGTCTACTGCTTTCGGTAGGAGTCTCAAGCTTTCTTCATCACACTCTTCTTCAAGTGCTTTCCTCACATCTTGCGTAATATTCTCCAAGGCTTCTCCACGTTCAAACTAGATGTCAAATTATTCCACACATATGAAACTCCAGATTAGATTCCATACAGAATTGTCATGCATGCAGAAAGACATTTCTAAAATAAATGTGTCCAAAAGATGATGATATATGCACCTTTCCATACTTAGGATCAGTGAAAACTTCTTCTATAGGAGCTTCTGCCAACTGCGCGACTTTCTCCAATGTTCTCTCAGGCATCAGTGACAACTTATATTCCTTTTTATGCTTGCCAGCTTTAGCAGCCAGTCTGATTTGAGGTTCAATATATTTAACTGCCTGTATGGACAAAATCAGTTCCTTAACAAATTAACTCCATTGGAAAACAGACCTAACACTAGTTGCAGGTCTTGACACTCACTTCCGGATGAGCCAATCTCAACCCAGCTTCTAGATCTCTTTCGGAAATCTCACGAGCTTGCACATCAATCATTAACGTTTTGTCCCTTGTACAGGCATACACTAAGTTGAGATCACTTAAGCCAAGCTGCATTGTTTCAAAAAAGTAATTGAATCAGATGCTGAAAGTAATGAAGTAAGATACAATTTCTGCTGCAGACGATTGAAAGGGAAGAATTGACATCAAGCATCACCTCATCCATAGTTGGGTTAACAATAAACTTCCCCTCAATCCTCCCAATGCGAATCATTCCAATGGGGCCCGCCCAAGGAATATCTGATAACATAAGAGCAGCAGACGTAGCATTAGCTGCCATTACATCTGGATCTTGCTTCCCATCAGAAGAAAGAACACTCGCCGTCACCTACATATTAATCCCACATTCAGAGACTAACATTTCAACAACTATTTCAACGAGTGAGTGCCCATCATAACAACCCCAAAAAATATCACCATACCTGAACCTCATGGAAAAAGCCTGCAGGAAACAAGGGACGAATCGGCCGATCAATTATACGACCACACAAGAGCTCACGCTCTTTCGGTGCACCCTCCCTCCTCATGAATGTGTTTGGTATAACACCTTGCGCGAATTGCTTCTCTTGATAATCAACCTTTCAACAAGTAAAGAAAACACCAAAATCCAGTAAGAACCACAACAATGAGTATCAAAAAAACTCAAACTTTAAACCAAAATCCAACACTTCTCACCTCACCGAAACTTTAAAGTATGAAACAATTAGAGTAAAATAGAAATGCACTCGTAAATTTATAGACAAACAGTGATCAGTAAAAACCCCAAAATTCAATAAGCACAGCATTGAACTACTAAAAACTCAAACTTTAAGCCCCAAATTATCAAAGAACTAGCCCCAAAATTCAATAAGAAGCACAACATTGTGGAAATGAGCTACTAAAGACTCAAACTTTAAACCCAAATCCAACACTTCTCACCTCACCGAAACTTTAAAGTACGAAGCAATTAGAGTAAAATAGAAATGCACTTGTAAATTTATAGACAAACAGTGATCAGTAAAAAGCCCTAAAATTCAATAAGCACAGCATTGAACTACTAAAAACTCAAACTTTAATCCCCAAAATTCAATAAGAAGCACAACATTGTGGAAATGAGCTACTAAAGACTCAAACTTTAAACCCAAATCCAACACTTTTTACCTCACTGAAACTTCAAACTATCATAAAATTACAGTAATAAATATATGCAGGGTAAATTGAAGACATACAGTGATGACTAAACAGCCCAAAATTCAGTAACAACCCTAAAAACACAAACTTTAACCCCCAATTCCAATAAATTTCACCTCACTCAGAAATTAAATTACCACAGAGTTAGAGTAATTGAAGTGACATACGGTGAGGGGTAGAAAGTCCTTAACGGCGTCACCCTTGGCGGAGCAGACGGTGGAGAGAACACGTGTGTCGTCCATGCCCAAGACGACGGCGCCGTTAGCGAAGCGAGCGATTTTCCCGGTCTCGAGAGTGATCAAACGTGATCCGATCTCGAATTGCTCGGTGAAGGTTTCGAGGAGCTTGGTTCCGGGTCGAGTATGGGATTCGGGTTCGGGTTCGGGTTGGGAGGAGAAGCCCATGCGGCCGCTGCAGACGGTGCGGAAGCCGAGGGATCGCCATGTGAGGAAATGAGGGAGGCGGCCGAGGAGCAGGTTGGCGCGGTGGGCCGCCGCGGTGGCCATCGGCGGTTGTGGAAGTGAGAGAGAGAGAGAGTGAGGGTTTAGGGTTTAAGAGTGGGAGAGAGAGAGAGAGATTGGAAATATGAGGAACCTGGGGGTTTTAGGGATGTGGATTGGCTGCGACGCGGTTCAGGCTAAGCACAATGAGATTTTTACTAATAACTACAAGGTTTTACTTAGTTACCAAGCGCTAGAATTTTACTTAGTTACCACGTGTCAATAGCGTAAATGCATCATTAGAGTATTGCGAGTCAGTAGGATGCTAAGATAACATAAGGTAGCAACTTAATATTTAGTCTAGCAAGTAGCAACTTAACTAATAATTACGAAAACTTAAGGTAGCAAATTAGTTGAAACGAAATCAAAGGTAACAAATCAACATTATGGTGAAAGTAGGGAAATAAATTGGCTATTAAGCCTTCTTTTTTATATAACAATTCTTATATATGTAGGTTAATTACCTACCCGACAACTTGTTTGTTGCGAAAGGTTTTTTCTTTAAAGTAACTTTACGCATCAAGACTTGAGTAGCATTTAGATGCATGGTAACTTGACAACGGACTTATCCTTATATTTGTTCAAAGTTGCAACTTCATTAACCGAAATTTGTAGAGTGTCTCTAGAATATGAAAGAAATTGTATTGAGAAGTAATATGTATGAAATACTAAAAATGCGAAGAATCAAGTGTCATATATGATTCCTTGAAAGAGGATTGACATATAATGATATAAGTAATTAATCTTGTTGTTTGTTGGACATACATCATTTGGCTCACCAACTATAGCTCCTCCCTCACAAAATGAATCATTCAATTGTTTCGTTTGCTTAGAGTGTTAGGGTACCTCAAAGGTTTTCTTAATTAATTAAGAGTTTAGTTCATTAGCTGTCTAAATATGCATTGCAACAGAATATCTCACTACTTTGAGTATTTGACTGTTTTGAGGTTCGAACTTAAATTAGGAAACACAAACCAACTCGACAAAAACCACTAGGACACTTAGATTTTACTGCTTTGCTTAGTTGCAATGACACCACCACATGTTAATTAGGTCATATAATATTTACTCTTCATGCTTAGGTTATTGTATGATCGATCGCACCAGAAACATCGTGCACCACTAATCACTTGAATAGTTTTACAGTGCAAATTAAGCATTGGCACCCTAGCTAATCATCCCCTCAAAGATTGTAGGACCATGCCAAATATGGTGAAAAAGAACACACACAAGTGATTCTGAAATTCTGCTCGAGCCGAGAGACTGACAAAGGCGACGGTCTATCCATGCATGGCGTTTAGAACATGGTCCATCCACACATGTGCCACAAGAGCCTCTGCCCTTAAAGCCCATTTTGTTGCCGAGTCCTCTTGTCCCTATTCCCATTACACTGACTCTTCAAACCCGCCATTGATAACTGGGATCTGATTTTCTGGGTTTCTGCAACTTCTTGGCAGCTTGGAACTTAACCTATCTCTAACTCACGAGCCCAAGAGAATGTCTGACGTCCTTAAGAACCCTAATGATCCATATATTATTGCAATCTCTGTAGGGTTAGTAGTAGGGTCACTGTTGGGGATAAAGCAGATGAAGATCTTCTCCAGCTGTGAAACAAAAGAGAGTTTTGAGTTTGTTCATCTGCTTTTGCATATTGGCATTTTGTTACTTAACGTCTATTTCTTCGGTTTCTCTAATCGAATTGCCCTCTCGAAGCAAGGTGACAAGTCGCTTGAGACCTGAATGAGCTAGCTAACTTTGCTTTTTGCCAGGCATTAGCATTTTCCCCAACTTTTCCAGGCTTACACAGTGCCAGCAGACTCAGCAGTACTAGTAGTGTGGGGATCTTTTATGTAAATGTGACAAGTTTTTTACTCCTATGCAAAATTACTGCCACAATTGAAAGTGCCCTTTCCTTTAGAATCTATATATTCTTTGTTCCTTTCTCAATAGTGGTAGTGAAAGATGGTTCACAGTTCACAGAGAACATCGATATCCTTAGTGATTCGATGGCTAGAATCCACACATTAAGATCAACTGGTATTTGTGTTGCGTTTGGTCATTTAATTTGAATGTCTTAATTAGTTTTGGTCCATGCAGCCATGTATTTGGCAACTTTTCCAGTTTGGGTTTTGATGTAAAATGACTGTTTATTTGATTGATCATTCTTCTTTTCAACTCGGAACGTACTTTAAAATTGAAAATATATCCAAGTGATTAGTATTACATGACAGAAGGAAGCGTGCAATTGCTTTAACATCAATATGAAGAAAGGATCTACAATTACAAAGGTTGTCAAGCACAGAGATCGAAATTGCGAAATTTAAACTCGAATAAAACGCAATTATAAACCAAGTATAGAATGAAGAAGATGAACCAGGATGGAAGTAACTAAAATATACATAAAAAGGGGTACAGCTAGAATGAAACCAATATTAAGCTTTTCAAGCTATGATGATTTTTACAGGCAAGTTGCCAGAAAAAAACTCATCCATGTAAGAATGACAAGCAGTTGCACAAAGCTAGAACGTAGTATACTTGAACCCCAGATGTGAAGTTGCACATATTTTGGACATCCCAGATATGAAGTTGCACATAGTTTGGATATCAATGAAGTGCTCGATGATCACCGGTTATGAAGTGGATTTGCGCCGTTTGGTGTGATTCTCTTCTGCTCATCATCGGTCAGATGATAATGGTTCCTTGTTCTGAAACCATGGTTGCCAAATCTTCTGTGCTTCAACCTTCTACCATTCCCCTCACTGTAGTTGTAGTTGAATTTCCATACCTTGAAGAAAACAGATTTCGACGAGCTTGAACTTGAAGAATGTATCTTCAAATCAAGATGAACATGTAGCAAGATCCCTTCCAACAGCATGAACACTACAAGAACCGCAACTGGTACTGATTTGTAATTATACCTCATATTTTGCTAGGAGAGCTCGTAATCTTGCTTCCCAGACTCGATGAATGGATAATGTGAAATATTACAACTAGCACAGTTCATAATCTCTCTCTCTCTCTCTCTCACTTAGCTCTCTCGCATATACATCCACACGAGTTTGAGTGTATTTATATATGGAGGCCGGAGGGGGTGACAGGGTTATCAAAGCAACCGAGAATCCAGTTGGTGCGACTGTAAAAGAGACTTATCACTATTGTGTTGTCTTTTTCAGGAACAGGAAGAAAAGTAATTGCCATTTAACGAATGATATGTATAATTACAGTAGGGAGGAACTGGGACTATCATTCTGCCTGAAGTTTGAACTAAGATATCATTGCACCACTCCATACCACTATTCTAGATAATCATGTTAACCGGAAACCCAATTTCTGAAGTACATGAAACTCAAGGAGAAAAAGAAGGGGGGGAAGTTTAATTTGTCTATCAACTGAAGTTTGTTCACTGTTGTTGATTGATTCTCTACTGTTTCGTCCAAAAAATATTTGATGAAAAAGTAAGTAAACATTAAGCCTAAAAAGGTGCGATCCTAAGAGCTCCTTGAGACCTCAAACCCCAAAAGAACCAATCAGGCAATTAAATTTTTTACACCTTTAGGTCGACCTTTTTGAGAGTTGACATCGCTTTCCTTATTAGGAATGAGCAGTCTACCCTATATTAATTTAGGATTATAGTATATTTCCCGATTATGTGACAGATTATATTTCTTAATTATGTAGTAGAGTATGGATTATATTTCTGATCCTTATGTTTCCTAAATTTAGTATATAGATTTGTTACTTTCCTTTTACATGTCTTATGTATCACTATAAGTACCACCACCCCTTGAAGAAAGTAAACATCTACTTGACTGATCTACTGTTTTCTACAGTATGAGGTTTTTAGCTCCTTTTTTTTGAAAATTATTTTCTTCTAAACCCCGCCATTATGTTACCGGAGCCAATAACCATCCTTCTACATTCATCAACCATGTCTCTAATTTTCCTAAACCTTTTACTCTAGCGTAGTTTAAACAAAATCCAACACAATATACACCTTTAAACGCTCCAGACCAAAGAAAGTACTTTGCAATGGATGTCATTGGAGGCATTTGTTATGAAAAGGAGATGGGCAATCATCGTGGATCCCTAGCTTTACATCACATTAGAGTGAAGGATTCTAATGCTAGAATTCCATGTGCCGGCAAGATTTACAACCCCATGGTGCACAAGGACTATATTGAGGGCTACAAAGATTTCTTTAACAATTTATATAGTGGCAATGAACCGTTGGACGACCCTTATTATGTAGACATCAAGTCATATGTGCAGGATTTGAAGACATTGTACGTGCTCTTTTTAATTTATCTTATTTTATTTTACACAAGGTTCAATTTATATATTTATACATGTTTTTTATTTGCAGGGACCAGTTGTTATTGTTACCTCGCCACCCATATTTCCAACATACGACTCAAGCCCAGTTTCGCACAAATCACTACCATATATCCAGGTTCATTAACTTAAAAGGCCAACGAAGATGCTCGAGTCTCTAAAACTCGTGAAGGCGAACCCCTATTGAAATTTTAACAACCATTTGATCCAGCATCAAATTAATCTTCATCTTAAACTCAAGCTCAGACCAAGAAGTATTACGGAGCGATTAAATGGGCTAAAGTTAAGTGGAGGTTTGGTTTCTTCCAACACAAAAAAAAGGAGAGAACCTTGGCAATGGCTTCATTTGTGGAAGTGTTCATAATTTTATTCATGTGCAAATATTCTAGGAAAAACTCCAATCTATGAATGAATTTCCTAAATTTACAATATAAAAAAAAAAGTTTCCACATACCACAAGTTCAAAGAACTTTCTTTAACGATTCCCAAGTTTACCATCTTATATAAGAGAGGCATATAATTAGACCAGCGCAGGTTCCCGAAGCTTTTGCTCAACGTTCTTTGCCACTGCGTCAATAAACTCTTGTGTGTTCAAATATAACTCCCTTGATACCCTGGATGCAACAGAAACTTGTCAGTTCAAACGACCAAGAACCATTCCTCTAGGCTCTAGGCTAGTTTAATCACTGCTATTAGTCGAACACCCAAAAGGAAAACTAATTGACAGGTGTGTCCCAAACAGCTGAGAGGAAATTCAAGGAACAAAAGCCAATGCGTACACATGCATCCCAGCTAACTCTAAGTGTAAATGACCTGTCAAACAGATTTCACTTACTTGGGGCCATGGATCAATAGGGCAAGATCCTTAGTCATGTTTCCTGCCTCCACTGTCTCAATACATGCAGCCTCCAACTTTCGAACAAAATCTAGCAACTTGTCATTTTTATCTAACTTGGCCCTGAAAACAGTAACAGTCATCAGCTTATCTGGTACCCAGAGGAAAAATGTATTTAGATGATGGGTAAACCATGATAAACCGTTCTCATGAGAGGCAGACTGCAACTGGCATGTTGTAGCAGTTCATTACAAAATTAAATTAAAACATAGTATATATAGATGCACTCGGAAGTTTGGTTTGCAAACAGTACCTATGCTCTAGGCCTCGCGTCCAAGCAAATATTGATGCAATACTGTTTGTACTGGTTTCCTGTCCCTTCTCATGTAACCGAAAATGACGAGTTACTGTCCCATGAGCTGCTTCAGCTTCTATTGTTTTCCCATCTGAGGATAGCTGCATTGATTGTGGTTAGAATTGGAGGTATAGAAATGGATAATGTTAACATTTGATACATACCAGCACAGAAGTCATGAGGCCCAAAGAGCCAAATCCTGCAAAATAAAAGAAAAAAAAAATGACATGAGAGCTGAGCCAGAAGGCAATTCTACAAATAGATAGGAGTTGGAAACATTTAACTCATTAAATAACATTCAAATACAACCATCTGATCAATTTACAGAATACCTGAGACAATCCCGAATTATACTTCTCTTTTTACATGACAGAAATTGAAGATACACCAAGAAAAATTTACAATGAAACTTATACCAGTCTGCTGTACTGAAGATAGTACAAAAATCATCTAACATAAAACAGGAAACCTGCTTGATTATGCCATGACTATAGACTTCACAGCAAATCCAAAATCAACATGTTCTTTTTTGGCCAACATGTAATCAATATTATGTCTGGCATTCTACTGGGAAAAGGAGCTACAAGTCCATCTAAATAAATCCAAGGTGGTATAGACAGGAAAATCCATAACTTATGACATACAAGTGAAAAAGATATATATCAAGCCGAATGTGGAGCGGCCTGATATCAGGCCGGATGTGGAGCGGACGTCCCTCTGTTCGTCACCGTCCGGCGTCGGCGCGCCTCCACCCGAGAGGACTCTAGCAGCGTCCCCGACCACTTTCCCTTCCCGACAAGTCCGCCGAATTCCAGTTTTCCTGCGAGATCACCCAAAACTTCAAACAAGATCGATCTCGCCGGAAAACTGGAATTCGGCGGACTTGCTGGGGAGGGAAAGTGGTCGGGGACGCTGCTAGAGTCCGCACTTTAAGGACAATGCGGACGTTTGCTTCATATCGTTTTCGTGTGTGTATATATATATATATATATATATCCACATGTATATTCAGATGGAGACAGTAATATAGAAACAAAATACGGCAAGCCAAAGTTTGTCTACAGCACCTTGAGCAAGCAAATCACTCTGAACGTCTCCATCGTAGTTTTTGCATGCCCAAACATATCCACCCTCGCTTTTCAGAGCATAAGCCACCATGTCATCTATTAGCCGATGTTCATACCTATATGCCAAAAGAATCTTGAGTTAAGTCTTTTAAACTATGCCAGGAAACATTTACATGATTACATAACTCACAATTGAAGACACAAACCATATAGAGTTTTCTTCAAACTTCTGCTTCCACTTCTCCACATAAACCTCCTCGAATATGTCCTTAAACCTGTGTCAGTCCAAGAAATCAATATTTTGAACAAATTCTTATGAGAGACGAGAGAAGTTAAGAGCTGATATATACTTTTGGTCCTGTGCTCTAGTCCCATTGACTTCCAACAAATCCCTTTATATTTGTTAACACTTGGGCCAAACATACAATTCAGTCACATTTTTTGAAAGAGGAAACTGAAACTTTTCTCTAATTTCATCAAAACAGAAAAACCAATATGATAGAAAAGTGGAATTATAATCTGATGAAGGGAGTACATTTTTTCATGCCTTTTATCATTTTCCCTAATTAGAATGACAAATGTGTAATATGACCATGTTAGTTTAGAAAACTAAGAGTAAGTTTGTTGACACGCACATTGTATAAATAACATCCAGGGATGAACCTATTACCACCAAAGGTGTTTTAGCCGAAAAGAACTGAATTATATATTGGAAACAAAGTTTATTTTTACCTGCCATCATATTTTTTAAGAATTGTGTTTTTGGTGCTCAAGTATAGCGGCCACTTCTTGGAAAATGCCATGGACATAGATGAGTCTGCAAAAGCTCGAATAGACTGACAAGAACAAAACATTTTGTTATGAAAACTTGATCAATATATGCCTATAATTGACAAAAAGGTTCTAGCATATAGGCCAAACTGAGATAAGAGTCATAAGACAAACCTCATCAACATTATACATAGTAAGGGCCACACCAGGACCTTTGAAGTCGTAAACATCAAGCTCTGTAGGGGTGCCTCCTCCTTCTGGGACTGAACAATAAATAGAGAGATGCCAAGCAAAAAATGATAGTAAACTTCCATGAGTCTCAACCACAGGAGCAAGAATGATTAAATCTACTTACTAAATACCATTTTCAGCTTTCCTGGCCCTGTGATAACTGTATCAGTGGCTCGATACTGATCGCCAAAAGCATGCCTACCAATACATATGGGTTTCTTCCAACCTGTGAATTCAAAAGGCATTCAGCAGTTTCCACAGTAATATACCTATGTTCAATATATGAAGCGAATGCCCAAACCTTACCAGTAACTATTCTAGGAATGTTTTTGCATAAGATAGGTTCACGAAAGACAGTACCTACAAAATAAAGCATAAACTTTTAACAATAAACATAGGAAACTAAGTACACATAAATAAGAAAACTGTTTCTTTGTAAAAGAGTTCAGAAGAAAGTTGACACTGGCCACTGTAAACTAGCATCTACTGTAGCAACAATCAGCAAGCACTACAAAGTTATCAATTGTCAAGGCATTTGACAAAAAGTTTGTAACCAGGGGAAAATTACAGTTTCTAACAAATTAAGTATATAGTTAAATGAATGAATTACAAAGCATTTCTAATTCTTTCCTATATCAGATGAGACAGATGCAAACCATTTAGAACGTTTCTAATTGTGCCGTTGGGACTCCTCCACATTGATTTGAGCCCAAACTCCTTCATTCTGGTCTCATCTACAAAGTAGCATGAACATGAAAATTAGATACAATAAACTTCTCTGTCCATAAGACAACAATTAGATAGTCTTTGTTTCTTCTGTAACTACGTAAACATGTTAAAAACAGCCAGCCTGCGCCTATGACATCGTCTAAGTTCCTCATGGTAAGAGAGACAAACACAGTAATGAAGAAAAACAGAAACAACTCACCAGGAGTTATTGTAGCACATTTCACAGCAACATTGTACCTGCAGCCCATAAAAGGAATCGATGAAACAAAAGAAAAGCACATTGTAGACAATTCAAAACACCATTTCCCTTTCTCAAGCTACTTACTTAAGAGTGGCTTCAGCACACTCTACCGTAACTTTGTCATCAGTAGCATCACGGTTCAAAATCCCTAAATCATAATACTTTATGTCCAAATCCACAAAGGGGAAAATAAGCTGCAATGAGCAAAACAACAAAACTCCCCATTAAATCAAATCAAAATTCCACCACAAACCATAGCGAAAACGAAACTCACTTCGAAAAAGACCAAATCTTCATACCTTTTCTTTGATTGCCGTCCATATGATCCTCGTCATTTCATCACCTGAACACAAATTACACAATAAGCACATTACCAATTATCTTAAGAAAACCGAAAACTGCGAAAAATCGCATTTGCATAATCTAGAACATTCAAATTCCTCATCACTCAACTGAACTTCAATTCGTAAAGTTACCGCAACAAATACATGAAGAAATAAAGAGCTGTGTTTTGATTACTGACCGTCCATTTCGACGATCGGATTCTGAACCCGGACTCTATCGAAGCCACCGGAAGTAGCAGCGTAGCACCTCAGTGAGGTGCGATTAGTGGCTGCGGCGAAGGAGACGCGGTTGCGGAGTCCATTGTGATTGAAGAGGCTTGGCGCGGAAGTGAAGGAGATGCTAGGGTTTCTCTGGGCTAGTTTAAAAGACGAAGAAGAAGATATTAAGGCGGCGCGCGACATGGCGCTTAATTGGAGTCTCGCTTTGAGCATTCAACTTTTTACGAGCTCCGGTGGAGTGTTTTGGTCAGGGCTCTAGGAACTTTGATATTTCCGGTGCGTTTTGCCGTTTCTGAAATGGGTTTATCGGCATCAGGGGTACTTCGGTATTTTTACACAGCTACGCCACTTGTCGTATGATAATCCAAGGTATGAAGGGCAGAAGGGGGGATTGCATGACCTATATAAAACTTGCAAGACAAGTTAGCGTCGGAATATTTGACACCATGATGAGAATATTTGGATTATGATGTGTTTTGCCTAAAACAGAGAAAAAGGTTACAAATGATTTGAGGAGGAAGGAGAATCTTCACGATTTGTTAACTAAAATGGTTGTGAATTTGAAAAATTGCAAGCTTCTTATATGATCCGCTCGATCTGTTATTTATGGATGACAATATAAGATTAGGAATTACAATAACATAGACTTTTTGTATGTATTGGGAAGAAGGAAAAACAGATACTTCAACTTCTATTTCACTTGAACACTCATTTCACTTAGGTCACGTTTAGTTACTTGAAATGAAATTAACGGGGTAATCAAATTCTTGTGTTTACACATAAACACATAATGGAACAATGATTCATGAATACTTAGAACTTGAACAAGGGAGATGAGAGTTACTTCTAATTTATTTATTCTCGCATTTCACTTGTCTTCAATTCATCAATATTTTGCATTTCAAATAAGTAAACAGACCATAGTTTTATGAACATTATTAGTCTTGAACATTTTCGTGACATGAAAAGTATGAATTGTACTTCGTAAACGTTAGCACTATATCATGAACAAGACGGTTATCTAGTCAGCGGAATCAGAATGACGGTCGTCTTGACGTTTACTTTACGTCAACCGTTACCTCAAATCTTTACACCGACGCTTTTCTTGTGGTAGCGAAGCCCATCACGTATGACTCGCCACGTGGCATGCCACCCACACTTCACACAGCTATATAAACTCTCGTTGCGAAAGTCTTTCTTCTTCAAGACTGTGATATTTTGTGAGAGCCAAAATTTGGAGATTTAGGGTTTTCGAAGCACCAAAAACATTGTCGTAATGGCATTGCCAAAGGCTAAGGAGCTCGTCTCGTCCAACGCGGTCGTCGTCTTCAGGTATTTTGCACCGCTCAAAATCGATTTTATGGTTTTTGGTTGAACTGATTAAGAATATGTGGGGATGGATCTGTGTGAATTTTGGTTTGCAGCAAGTCGTATTGTCCCTTCTATGTGACAGTGAAGAAGCTCTTAACTCAATTGGGAGCCAATTTTAAAGCCATTGAATTAGACCAAGAGAGTCAGTGCCTCTTTATCTCTTTCGAATTTGTACTCTTTGTCCGAGTTTCATGTCTAAATATTTTGGTTTGGTATTGGATAGTGTAGTCGGTTGTGCATAAAACAACCTCTCAATCCCGTAAACCAGCAGACGTTCCACCACAACCGAGGCCACCTCGAGGTTCCCGTCCATAAGTAGGATAGGCCGGGCCTGACCTTAAAGGCAGCATTAGGCCAGAAACAGTTTCAGAAGGCATAAGGGAATTGGGTGTTTTTAGTAACAGCAAAGGCAATTGTCCCACATCGGTTCTCAAGTAAAGAGAACTCACAGCCGCCAGCTTGTCAGGTATCAATAACTACCCTAATAACTACATTCCATTGTTAAATACTGACTTGAGCCTCGGAGGAGGAAAGACCGGAAGCCCCCGGTCGTCCTTTAGTTTGCAGGTCAGCAGGAGGATAACCAACCACATACCAGATACGCCATCAACTTCTGCAAACCTCACCCAGGATTGTACATAAACATTTGGCGACGTCTGTGACAATCTTTACAAAAAGCCAGTGTGACTCGATGGCTGAGTTAACCGAGCAGCGAGATCAGGAGGCAGTACAGGAAGAGCAGAGGGAGGTGATATTAGGAAGGACCTCGGAAACCGCAGGGGGAAGTTCAAGAATTACGGGGAGAATCATGCGGGATGAAACACCAGAGTATGTGCCGCGAGATCTCAATCCTCAAGAGGTAGACGGGATGTTGGAAGATATGAGGGCCCAAATCACTCGGCTAAAACAACAAAGTGTCCGGGATCGAGTAGAAGCCTCCGGGAGGGAGTGCAGGTTAGAAAGGGATAATGCCACGCTTATGAGAGCGTTAGCCCAAGGGGTTGAGCATCGGGAGGCGTTGGATCGGGCATGGGAGTTGGATCGGGCGGCCACGTCTCAGAAAACGAGCGCTCTGGTGGGAACGAACCGTAGGACCGTGCATATAGGAACGAACTTGTTCCCGGATGAAATGCGGGATGAGGGGCTGCCGCCCTTGCCTGAACCAATCCCGGAAGTCCAAGTTGGAAGACAGGGAGAGATGGAAGAAACCCTAAGAGCTATCCGAGATAGTGTGGCGAGTTTAGCTGACTGAATCTCGGACGCTGAGAGAAGGGGGGACACGTAACAGAACCCGTGCGAATTTCGAGAAAATGGGGGGATCATTAACAAGAGCGATCACCCGGTCCGTTTGACCGAACGCAGCCAAGCCACTAAAACTTAGCTACAATAAGGATCGTGACCCCCATCTTTTTCTTGATAGTTTCAATTCGCACACGAACGCTAAAGGATATTTGGATGCAATATGCTGCAATATGTTCCAGGTTACTTTAGCAAGGGAAGCGTTAAGTTGGTTCTACGAGCTCTCGTCGAACTCGGTTGATTGCTTCCGGGAACTAGTTGACAGGTTCGTCAATAGATTTATTTTACGAACGGACGGGCAGAACACCGCCCAATTGTTCAAGGTAAAGTAGGATAGGGGAGAGGGATTGAAAGCTTTTGTGAACCGTTGACAAGGTGCCACAACCAGAGTCAGGAGCTTTGACAAGAATGTCGAAGAGGAGGCGTTCATTCAAGGATTGCTTCCTGTGAAGTTTTTGTATGCAGTAAAAATCGAGAATCCACAAGGCTACGACGAGCTTATAAAAATGGAGATCAGGCACGCACAAGCGGACCACAATACTCATGGGGGACCTCGGCTGGGAAAAGGAAAGACGAAGAGAGAGACGGTGGGTCCCCGGTGCAAGTGGTCCAAGAGGTTAGAGGCTGGAAGGGAGAACGAGAGCCGGACTCGTACTCGATAGGAAAGAGACACAAGGAAAGGATCTGGGGGAAGGCGGGGAAGCAGCATAATGCGCAAGGAAAGGCGAAGGGACCCTACCAGGATACCAGATACGCGAGAGCAGCACCGGCAAGCAAAGAGCATTTCTCCGCGCTCAACGCCACTTACAAGGCGATATGGAATGAGAATAAATCTGCCATTCTGCCTCCCTCGGCCCGGAAGTTTCCCCCATCTCGGCTCACCAAGGAAGACACCAAAAAATTTTATGGGTACCACAGTGAGGCAAGCCATAACATTAACAGATGCATAGAATTGAAAAGAGCGGTAGAGCGCCGGGTGAAAGAAGGAAAATTGCAGTAGTATGTGCCAGGAAGTATATGGGACGATCAACAACATCCATGGCAGGTCCCGTATAGATAACAGGAGCAACAAAGCAAAAAAGCAGTGTACGGGAAGGAGGGATGGCCGGGAAGTCTTCGCCTTTAGAAGTAACAATAATCAGCAGGTAACCATCTATTGGAAGTTTGTTGCCTTCCTGGAAGAGGAAGATGAGGGAATAAGGCAACACGAGGATTCGTTCCTGATAATGTTGCAGCTCGATCACTATATAACAAAGAAGATCCTCATTGATATGGGAGTCTCGGTCAATGTCTTGTTTAGGAGTGCCTAAAAAGGACTGCATCGAGGAAGTAACAAATTGATGCAAGACCATGAGCCGTTGATCAGCTTCTCGGGCGATCTTGTTCAGCCCTTCGGTTCAGACAACTTTGGAGTAAGCTTGGAAGGCCAGGAGAGGGTCGCTCGAGTGACAATAAAGTTTATCGTTGTTGATTGTGAGTCGTCTTATAACAGAATCTTGGGAAGGCCGGCCTTGTGGAAACTAAAGTCGTTTGTTGTTAGTCATATGCTGATGATGAAGCTCCCAACCCCAATAGGAATCATTACGATCCGGGGAGATCAGGGGGCGGCAAGGAGTTGTTATGTGATAGACAACGGGAGGAAAATGTTAGAGGTTCTGTCGGTAAGCTAGGCCACGACGTCCCCCTTGGATCCAAGATATGATACTGACACGGATGAGGAGCGTCCGGGATCAGCCGAAGAAACGGAACCGGTATCAGTCTCAGATAAGTTTCAGGATTGGCATGTGATTATCGGGATGGGACATGCACCTGGGGTGCAAGTGGCCCTGGTAGACTTCTTGAAGAGAAACAGTGGGGCGTTCGCTTAGACATATAAATACATGTCTGGGATATCAAGTGGAATAGTAACACACCAGCTAGGAATCCAGAAAGGATTCCCTCCCGTGCGGCAAAAGCGAAGAATGTTAAGCTAGAGAAGTATGAAGCAATGAGGGGGGAAGTGCAAAAGTTGATGGACATCAGATTCATAAGGGAGGTTAGGTACCCCTAGTGGTTGGCCAATGTGGTCATAGTTCCAAAGAAGTCAACAGGACAATGGAGGATGTGTGTGGACTATTTAAATCTCAACAGTGTCTGCCCAAAGGATAGCTTCCCATTCCCATACATAGACCAGCTGGTGGACTTCACATCCGGATTTGAATTGTTGAGCTTCATGGATGCATACGCGGGCTATAACCAAATCCAAATGGATCTGAGGGATGAAGAACACATGGCTTTCACGATCGACAAGGGCCTATATTGCTATAAAGTAATGGCTTTCGGGCTGAAGAACGCAGGAGCCACCTACCAACGGCTGATGAATGTCATGTTTGCTGAGTACCTTGGGAAGATTATAGAGGTATATGTCGATGACATGCTAGCCAAAAGTCTAACAGCCAAGGAACATGTGGGGCATCTAGAGAAAGTCTTCAAGGTCATACTGAGGTACGAGATGAGGCTGAACCCTCAAAAATACATATTTGGCGTGATCAAGGGGAAGTTCCTAGGACATATAATTAGCAGGATGGCGATAAAAGCCAACCCGGAAAAGATCCAAGTCATCTTGGACATGAAAAGACCAAAGGAAAGGAATGAAGTGAGTTCGTTGGCCGGGAAGATCGTGGCCCTTGCCAGATTCGTGTTATGACTCACAGATAAGTGTGCCCTTTTCTTTCGGCTGTTGAAAGACCAGCGGTGTAAGAAGATAGTGTAGGGACCCGAGCAGGAAGAGGCATTCAAACAAATAAAGGCATACCTAACGTCCACGCCAGTTTTGTCAAAACTGATCCCATGTGAGATGCTTTACTTGTACATCACGGCATCGCAGTCGGCGGTCAGCTCGGTACTCATAAGAAAAGAGTCGGACATCGAGCATGCAGTGTTTTACGCCGGGAAAGGATTCACACCGGCTGAGAACAAGTACCCAGACGTGGAGAAATTAGCCTTGGCACCTACGTAGCACGGAAACGGAAGCGGGAACGCGGAAGCGGAAGCGTCTGGAAGCGCGAAAGCGCGATTTTTCAAAATTTAGAAACGCGGAAGCGTTTTGGAAGCGTCGAAATAAAATAAAATAATATATATATATATATATATTTAAAAAAAAAAATTTAAAACTTATCCTCTCTCTCTCTTCTTCTTCTCTTCTTCTTCTTCTTCTTCTTCTTCTTCTTCTTCTTCGACTGCTATCCCCCTCTCTCCTTCTCTCTCTCTTTTCTTTTTCTTCTTCTTCTATACTTCTTCTCTCTCTGCCCAACCATGCACCTGCCACCCTCTTCTTCTTCTCTTCTTCTTCTTCGTCTGTCCAACCACTGCCACCCTCTTCTTCTTCATCTGCCCAACCACCTCCACCTCCATTACCATCTCCGGATCCGCCTCCACCTCCATCGCCGTCACCGCCACCTTCATACCGTCACCGCTGCCTCTACCTCCATCACCGTCACCGCCGCCTCCACCTCCATATAGCATCATCTCTGCCTCCCCTTCCATCACCAACACCATCGATCTCCACCGTCACCGTCACCGTCACCATCACCATCGATCTCCACCTCCACCACCATAACCATCACCGTACCATCGATCTCCGCCTCCACCTAGCTCCATCACCATCTTCACCGAATCCGGCCGGCCTCCTTGATCGGCTCCTTGGTGGCGCTGGAGACGATGGGGCGAGGTCGGGAGAAGAAGGAGATGTAACGGAGGAGATGGAGGAAGGGGTCAAGGGAGAGCAGAAGAAGGTTTTCCCTCACGCTTCCGTGTTATTTTCTAGGGCGAAGCTTCCAATCTGGAAGCGCGTGCTTCCGCCGCGTCCCCAACCAGCTAATTTCCGGAATCGCGCTTCCTTGCGCTTCCACGCGCTTCCTTGCGCTTCCATGCGCTTCCGGCGCGCTTCCGAAGCGCAAAACGTGACCACTTTCACGCTTCCGTGCTTCCTAGCTTGGCACTTATTGTAACTGCCAGAAGGCTCAGACACTATTTCCAGGCCCATTCGATAACCATTTATACCAACCACCCCCTGAGGCAGATCATGCAAAAGCCAGAGACCAGTGGGAGGCTGGTAAAATGGGCTATTGAGTTGGAAGAATTTGATATCCATTACCGGCCGAGAGTGGCTATTAAGGGCCAAGCAGCGATCGATTTTATATCCGAGCTCACGCCCATGAAAGTGGTGGGAGAATTTTGAGGTCGGTCGGGAGGAAAGTGATCTGATGTGCTCATATTATCATATATTTCTATGCCTCATAATATTTGTTTTTGCATTAAGTTTCCTTATTTGTGATTGATTTACGTTATTTTAGTATTCTTATAGGTTTGTGTCGTAAAGAGACGAAAAATAGCTAAAACGAGCTAATAAGGATTGAAAGGCCACTGCAATCCCAAGTCCCAGAATCTGCCTATGCAAAACAGCTAACTTTGCCGAATTACTGGGAATTAGTCGGATCGAATAAGACTATGAGCCTTACATCATTGGAAAGCTACGGAAGTCTACTTTCTGTAGAAATTTACAGATCTCAATTTCGATACTTATGGACTGAGTTATGATCGTTTGAGTGAAGATAGGTCAGATCAGAAAATCTGCTCGAATTTGGAAACATTTGTGGATAACTCAAGTTCCGTGTCACAAGACCGTCAACCTAAAGCTTCAAGAATAATAATGCAGATTAGGATTCAAGGAGTACATGTATTCCTAGTTCTACAAGAGAAATCTCAAAGTTTTCCCATTCCATATCAAGAAAGGAGTCTGAATCCAAGTTCTACAAGGAAACTTGAAGTCAAAGATGAGCAAGAAACTTCTCTATATAAAGGAGCACGAATTTCACATGAAGAGGAGGTCTCGGAAGCACATTGTAGATGCCTAAAGGAGCAGAGACCATCCAACCATCTATCCATCCATCCATCCATCTCCATCCACCCTTCACCTTTCCATTCTTTTTATGTTTTCATTATGTTTTACTTAGTTATATTTAGTTAAACCTTTTCTAGGGTTAGGATGATGCCCTAGTATGATTGTTTATGTTTTTGATGATTGATTAATAGATTTATAGTTTCTTTATGATGAATTATTAGTCACTATTTTAATTGATGCTATATGTTTGAGTTCTTTGATTGATCACCTTAGGGCTTTGCATCTAGTAATTAGAAGATGAATTTGAGGCGTAACTGCAATATAATTCAAATTAGGTTCTTGAGATTAAGAGTTGTGAATTACATTATTGTCGTAACTGAAGTAATGGTTTGCATGATTCTCTTGTTTTCTAGAACGTAATGAGTCTTACATGTTAAATTTATGCCGTAACTGGATAGACTGCATGCTAGGATATACGACCTCTGCCGTACCTGGAGAGAATCATACACTTAAGAAAAACTATGGTCTAAGTGCCGTAACTGGACTTAGATACGGGAATTGTCATCTAGAGAAATGAAAGAGTCTGTTAGTTGCATCAAAGCATGAACATGATTGTTAGTGGTTGATTCTGTGTAGTTAGTTTAGGTATTTCATAATTTGAATAGAACTAATAATCCTCGTGGGAACGATAACCATTTTTCTTCAATTTACTATACTACATCCACCCTGTATACTTGCAGGCATTCCACCAAGTTTTTGGCGCCGTTGTCGGGGATTATTTAGTTTAATTTAAATTATGGATTCCTATTCTAATTCTAGTTTATTCAATGTGATTTAGTTTTAGAATTTTGTGTTGTTTTTGTGTCAAAAGTGTGTTTAATAAATTAGTCCAGTTTTTTCTATTTTTTGTGTGTTCTGTAACTGTTTTGCAACGCTTATTACAGACTGAAAAATTCATATTTTTGCAGGAGTATTATACATCACTAGAAATCTAAACGAGTCTAGTTTCCAACGCAGCAAGCGGATCATCATTCGGAGTTATGAGCTAAGAGATATTTGCAAAATACCGAACAGTGCTCGCGTGGAAATTTAGTATTGATTGTAAAATTCGTGTGGCAATAACTTTCAGCAGAAGTGTCCGTTTTTAGCGTGTAATATGTTGATTTTGAGTGGAACGACGAGATCTATAAGACTCATTGCTATACAATGAGCCCCGACAAATTTTGACCGAATTCAGTCGTCTGTACTGTCCAATTCGAGGATCACAATTTTTCTAAAATCTAGTGAAGCATCTGTTTCAGTATTTTCAATGGCTGAAATTGAAGCTTCATCACTGAAGTCTTATGTTATTTCCGCTGCTACTAATTCTGAATATAAGGTAAACACTAGCCAACACCTCTATTCAGTTTTGTTAAATGAGTATAATTATCTTCCATGGTCCATAGCAGTTTCTCTTGCTCTGGGAGGAAAAACAAAACTCGGTTATGTCAATGGTGCTATTCCCATGCTCGCACCATTAACAGATGGGTATGATTCTTGGCTATGCAAGGATCATCAAGTTATGTCATGGTTTCTCAATTCAATGGAGCTTGCCACAAATTTCTGAAATATTTAGTTACTTTGAATCTTCCATGCATCTTTGGAAAGGCTTGAAAGAGATGTATGGAAATCAGAATAATGCAACCAAGGTTTTTCAGCTGAAGAAAGAGATTTTAGAGCTACGACAACAAGGAAAGATTTTTGTCAAACACCTGGGAGCACTCACCAACATGTGGAATGAATTGAACCTCTACAGACCTCACTCCATTGACTTTGCTGTTCCTCTTAAGCGAGTTGAGGAAGACAAAATCTTCCAAATCGTAGCAAGCTTGAGTACTAATTATGAGGATGTGAGGAGGTTCATTCTAATGAATTCTGAACTTCTATCTTTCTCTAGTGTCTGTGCTACAATACAAAGAGAGGAGGTTCGAAAAAGGGTGATAAATCTGGAGGTTAAAACTCAGATCCGTGAAGCAAGAGCTTGTGTTGCAAATCACAAGTTTTCTGATGTAAACGTACCTATAAAGGCAAGAGGCCAGATATGAGTGTGACCATTGTAAATTTCTTGGACACGCTATAGATAGGTGTTGGATCCTTCATCCAGAACTCAAACCAAAGTATTTAAAAGATAAGGATATGAAGAACACCCCAAGGAGTTTTTCTGGTGGAAACTACAAAGCCAATTTAGCTTCATCTTCTTCTACTGTGATGCCTAATTTTATAGCTAATCCTACTGCTCTTATCAATGACTTTGCCTAGTATCTACATCTGAAAAATATAAGAGAGGTAATGAAGGTTGTTCTTCTAATAATTACACTGCTATACTTGGGAAATTTGTTGGTTTTCTGGCGGATTTAGATCATGTTACAACATCTGAAGTGCCAGGTATCTTACAGTCTTTCTTCACACTGCCTTATCTATGAATAGCAAATACAATTGTTAGATAATTGACTCTAGTGCCACGGATCATATGACAAATCATATATCAAACCTCCATGATTTTGAGAAAATGTCTTCTAGTGTCTCAGTTGCAAATGGAAAAGGGGCAACTGTTTGTGGGAAAGGGAAAATTAAACTTCTGTTTAGTAATACCAATCTTGATGCCTTGTTTATTCCTCCTTTTCCAATTAAATTACTTTCTGTTAGCAAAATTACAAATCAGTTAAAGTGTTTTGTTATTTTCAAACCTCATAATGTGTTTTTTCAAGACATCATCACCAAGAAGATCATTGGTGAGGGATTTTTCCGAAATGGACTATATTATCAAATCTTTCCAAAAGAGTCCATTGCTCCTAAGCTCTTCAAGTCTGCTCAAAAGCTTATCAAGACAATCTTCTTTGGCACAAAAGACTTGCTCATCCATCAGACAAAGTCCTATCTGTTTTGCTTCCAAATTTATGTAATGACAACATTCAGTGTGATGCTTGTCTATTTTCAAAGTCTACTAGATTGCCTTTTGTTCTATCTATGTTTGGAGCTAGTCATTCGTTTGTAATCATTCATTCAGACATTTGGGGACCTGTCTTGGAATCATTGTTGGCTTCAAATATTTTGTAACCTTTGTCGATG